>OY288271.1:95496513-96872652 GCA_958450335.1 Hibiscus tridactylites | reverse complement strand
ACTTGTCACATTTGTCTTTCTCAGGAGAAACCAAGCCAATACCAAATTTCGACAACTCTAGAAATTGTATCTCATACTCAGCCACTGTCATGGTACCCTGCACCAGGTCTTTAAAAGCCTAGTGTCTCTCGCTCTCAAGAACTGTTCGCCCAGAAAACGGTTCCTAAAACGCTCTTTAAAGAAATCCCATGTCAGTCGATCAGAAGGAACACTACTCATGAAGGACTCCCACCAGATGCGGGCATTCCCATTCAACATAGAAACAACATGCAAATACTTCCTAGATGGCTCAAAACCCAACTCACCTATACGTCTCTCGATATCGTATAACCACTCATCAGCCTCGGTCGGTGGTCCACTAAGAGATCCCGAGAAGGTCTTGATCCTGTTGGCAATTAGGGTCTAGGAGATAGGAACTTCAGGTGTGACTCCAGACGCTCTAACTACTCCCTGAATCAACTGGAGAAACTGTCTACTCAATGACTCATCCGTAACTCCAGTCATAGGCTCGGGCCCAAAAATAGTAGCTCCTCTGACCGGAGTAGTCATGCCGATACTAGGAGTAGGTAATGGAATAGTGGGAGTAGGTGTAGGAGCAGTCGGGACAGATGTCGGAGTAGTCGAAGCAGCATCAGCTGAAGGACCACTAGGGGTAGGAGGCTCTACATATGTCAGAGGGTCAACTGCGGTTGTAGCAACTCCAGAGGCAGGTGGATCAGTCACCAGATCGTATATCGGGTCTACAAATCTAACAGGTCGACCACGCCTACGAGCGGGTCAACGCCCCCTTCCGGTGCTCATCTCGGAGAATCTCTACAAAGGATAAAACCTAAGATCAGTTTATGACACTGGAGAATCAAACACAATTAAACATGTAAAGTTGGGTGACATGGCCTCTTTTCACAATACTTGTAAAACGTTCTAAAACAATATTTTAAAAGGACTTATCCACACTCCAAGGTTTTAAAACCAAAAGCTCTGATACCAACTAAATGTAACCCCCTAGATCGGCCTATGCGGAATGACCAAGTCTACTAAGGCACATCAAAATTTAAAACTCAAGTGGAAAATCTGTTGGCAAACTAAGTGTTTATTTCGACAGCATAACGGCAGGACTTAGTGAAAACCATCAAGTTAAATGAACCTGTTTAATACGTCAAGCAGTAATATTTTCCAAAGTCATTCACAATATAGACATCATAAATAATAGAGGCAACCATGATTACTTAAATAAACCTATCATAGGATGGTTACAAAATAAGTATCAATTAGCATATCAAAATACTTTTAGTTTAATACCATACATAACAAAATATAGGCACATGTCACCCTGAAAGTACCAACGGTGGATAGAAACATTACATTAAAAAAGAATACCAAATGTGTCGATCCTCTAAATGTCATCTACAGGGTGGCCTATCCAAAATACCTGAAAGGGAAAGAATTTGGGGCGTGAGCTAGAAAGCTCAATGTGTTCCAACAGTGCAAGTAAAACAGTTGCATCAATAAATAATAAATCATGTTATGCAAAACATATCATAAAAAGCATCAAAGTTTTCATGCAACCTATCTACCCTCCAACTAAACACCATGATACAGTTCCCCAGAACAGTATCCTATACTGCATTAATAACAGCCCATTAGGCGGGGTACCATCCTAAGGATATACCTTAGAATACGGGCGGCCCTAGTCGAAACTTAGGAACCGAAAACGGGCGGACCTGGCCAAATCCTAGGAACCGAATACGAGCGGACCTAGCCGAAGCTTAGGATCCGAATACGGGCGGTCTTACCAACTGGATCAGGGCTGAGTCGATAGTCTCCTCATCATATCCCAAGTAACTCAACTAATTAGTCAGGGCAGTAACATAGTACGCAACAATAATAGTCATAGCAAAGCTTAGCAACATATTTCTATTCTGATAACCGGAAATCATAGGCATGCTTGTCATTTCGAACGCTAAAGCATAATTCAAACATACAGTACAATCAGGTTTCTTTCATAAGAAGAAAACATACTAGTTTTTCACAAAATCAAGTTTAACAATCATGTACACATAGTTTGTTTTATTAAATCATGTGAAGCATGTAAAAAAGTAAATATGCAACAGTCATATAGCACACAAGGAACACACCTCAAAAGATGAGATCGGCCAGTCAAAAGGTCTATCGAGCACCGGGATCACGCTCCGCTACAGTACTGGAACCTAAATAGACAAGGATTATGGTTACAATCAAATTTACACCATGATTAGTATTAAAATACTAAGTTTTAGGGTCGTACGAGTGACGATAACATCACGAGGCGGTACAGATCGAGACGAGCTGGGTTGGGGGTAGGCACGATCGGGAGATCCACGAGTACCTATTAAATCAAAAGAATAATACCAGTCCTTAATCATCAATTTCTCTTAAATGACATAACTTATACATATGCATGTTCAGGTTCAACATCCAATTTGGAGGCTTTCGGGTTAGAATTTCGCGAAACGGGCTTCAAAATCGGACTCAGGACGTCGAAAAACATAAGATAGAACTTTTCGGGAAAAAAAGTTGACTTTTTTTTGTCAAAGTCAACGCTGACATCAGCGTTCAAAGTCAACGCTGACGTCACTGGTCCAAGGCTGACTCGGCGAGTTGACTCACTGGGTTGACTCATCTGAGTCAACACAATGAGTCAACTCGCCGAGTAAGTCTTGGACCAGTGGCGCCAGCATGATGCTAGCGTTGACTTTGACCAAAAAGTCAACTTTTTTTTCTCCGAAAAGTCATATTGTATATTTTTCGACGTCCTGAGTTCGATTTTAAAGCCCGTTTCGCAAAATTCTAACCCGAAAGCCTCCAAATTGGACGTTGAACCCGAGCATGCATATATATAAGTTATGTCATTTAAGAGAAATTGATGATTAAGGACTGATATTAATCTTCTGATTTAATAGGTACTCGTGGATCTCCCGATCGTGCCTACGCCCAGCCCAGCTCGTCTCGATCCGTACCGCCTCATGATCCTATCATCACTCGTACGACCTTAAAACTTAGTATTTTAATACTAATCAAGGTGTAAATTTGATTGTATCCATAATCCTTGTCTATTTAGGTTCCAATACTGTAGCGGAGCGTGATCCCGGTGCTCGATAGACCTTTTGACTGACCGATCTTATCTTTTGAAGTGTGTTCCTTGTGTGCTATATGACTGTTGTATATTTACAGTTTTACATGCTTCACATGATTTAATAAAACAGACTATGTGTACATGATTGCTAAACTTGATTTTCTGAAAAACTAGTATGTTTTCTTCTTATGAAAGAAACACGATTGTACTGTATGTTTGAATTATGCTTTAGCATTCGATATGACAAGCATGCCTATGATTTCCGGTTATCATAATAGAAATATTTTGCTAAGCTTTGTTATGACTATTATTGTTGCGTACTATGTTACTGCCCGGACTAATTAGTAGAGGTACTTGGGGTATGATGAGGAGACTATCGGCTCAGCCCTGATCCAGCTGGTAAGACCGCTCGTATTCGGATCCTAAGCTTCAGCTAGGTCCGCCCGTATTCGGATCCTAGGCTTTGGCCAGGTCCGCCCGTTTTCGGTTCCTTAGTTTCGACTAGGGTCGCCCGTATTCTAAGGTATATCCTTAGGATGGTACCCCGCCCAATGGGCTTGGGTTAATGCCAGTATAAGATATTGTTCTAGGGAACTGTATCATGGTGTTCGGTTGGAGGGTAGATAGGATGCATGAAAACTTTGATGCTTTTTATGATATGTTTTGCATAACATGATTTATTATTTATTGATGCAATTGTTTTACTTGCACTGTTGGAACACACTAAGCTTTCTAGCTCACGCCCCAAATTCTTTCCCTTTCAGATATTTTGGATAGGCCACCCCGTAGCTGACATTTGGAGGATCGACACATTTGGTATTCTTTTTTAATGTAATTGTTCTATCCATAGTTGGTACTTTTAGGGTGACATGTGCTTATATTTTGTTATGTATGGCATTAAACTAAAAGTATTTTGATATGCTAACTGATACTTATTTTGTAACCATCATATGATGTGTTTATTTAAGTAATCATGGCTGCCTATATTATTTATGATGTCTATGTTGTGAATGACTTTGGAAAATATTATTGTTTGACGTATTAAACATGTTCATTTAACTTGATGGTTTTCACTAAGTCTTGCCGTTATGTTGTCGAAATAAACACTTAGTTTGCAACCAGGTTTTCCACTTGAGTTTTAAATTTTGATGTGCCTTAGTAGACTTGGTCATTCAGCATAGGCCGGTCTAGGGGGTTACATTTAGTTGGTATCATAGCTTTTGGTTTTAAAACCTCGGACTGTGGATAAGTCCTTTTAAAATATTGTTTTAGAACGTTTTACAAGTATTGTGAAAAGAGGCCATGTCACCCAACTTTACATGTTTAATTATGTTCGATTCTCCATTGTCATAAACTGATCTTAGGTTTTATCCTTTGTAGAGATTCTCCAAGATGAGCACCGGAAGGGGCGTCGACCCGCTCGTAGGCGTGGTCGACCTGTTAGATTTGTAGACCCAACAGACGATCTGGTGGCTGATCCACCTGCCTCTGGAGTTGCTACAGCCGCAATTGACCCTCCGATATCTATAGAGCCTCCTACCCCTAGTGGTTCTTTAGCTGATGCTGCTTTGACTACTCCGACATCTGTCTCGACTGCTTCTACACCTACTCCCACTGTTCCATTATCTACTCCTAGTATCGGCATGACTACTCCGGTCAGGGGAGCTACTGTTTCTGGGCCCGAGCCTATGACTGGAGTTACAGATGAGTCCTTGAATAGACAGTTTCTCTAGTTGATTCTGGGAGTAGTCAGAGCGTCTGAAATCACACCTGAAGTTCCTATCTCCTAGACCCTTATTGCCAATGGGATCAAGACTTTCTCAGGATCTCTTAGTGGACCACCGACCAAGGCTGAGGAGTGGTTATACGATATCGTGAGACGTATGGGTGAGTTGGGTTTTGAGCCATCCAGGAAGTATTTGGGTGATGTTTCTATGTTGAATGGGAATGCCCGCACTTGGTGGGAGTCCATCATGAGTAATGTTCCTTCTTATCGACTGACATGGGATTTCTTTAAGGAACGCTTTAGGAACCGTTTTCTGGGCAAGCGATTCTTGAGAGAGAGACGCCAGGATTTTAAAGACCTGGTGCAGGGTACCATGACAATGTCTGAGTATGAGATACAGTTTCTAGAGTTGTCGAAATATGGTACTGGCTTGGTTTCTACTGAGAAAGACAAATGTGACAAGTTTTTTTAGGGCCTTCGTATTGGGATACGTGATCGAGTGGCTACCTACCATGATCAGGTGTTTGATGATTTTGTGGAACGGGCTAAGACTGCAGAACAGATGGAGATATTGACAGCTAGTTAGAGTAGTAGAGATGGAGATCGAGATAGAGGCAAGGATCGAGGGCGAGACCGAGATCGATCTTAGAGGTCTTCTAGACAGGGAGAGTCTCACGCGCGCTCTGATAAGAGGACTCGCACCATGTATCAGGGAGGTGGTTCGAGTTATAGGCCCACGGTACAGCAGGGACTATCGGTTGGTCAAGGTGATTCATCAGGGTCCACTCTCTTACCTGTATGTGAGTATTGTGGTAAGCTTCACCGAGGGGAGTGCAGGAAGATGTCGGGTGCTTGCTTCAGATGTGGATCCACTGACCATTTCAAGAAAGATTGTCCACACCCATCTTTTGTAGACCGATCGTCGTTTCAGACTCCTGCTCGATCCCAGACTCCAGCTCGTTCACAGGCATCTGTTCAGACACGGGGTTCAAGGCGTTATAAGAGTAGAGCTCCTGGGTCTTCTGCTAGATATGATAATAGGGGCCGATCACATTAGAGTGGGGGACCGGCTATGACTGAGGCCAGACAACCTGCACTTCTTTATGCTACTAGACGACGTGACGACAGAGATGAGCCAGACGTCATTGCAAGTACATTCACTATATTTTCTGTTCCATACTTAGCATTGCTTGACAATGGTTCTACTCATTCCTATGTATCGAGATCTGTGTCCCGAGACCTCTAGATTCCAGTTGAGAGCACCGAGAGTGCAATTACTGTTATGAGTCCAGTGGGCCAGTCTGTGGTTGTAAATAAGGTTTTCAGGTGATGTCCCCTCGAGGTGCAAGGGGAAATCTTTCTAGCTGACCTTATGGAACTACCATTAGAAGAGGTTGATCTGATTCTTGACATGGATTGGTTGACTGAACACCGGGTTAACCTAGATTGTGAGTCTAAGAGAGCAGTTTTGAAGACTTCTGATGATCGTATAGTGGTTCTTATTGATGAGCGTCGAGGGTATCTGTCTAATGTGATATTTGCTTTGGCTGCCGACAGGATGATCCGGAAGGGCTATCAGACTTTCATCGCTTGTTTCTTGAATACCAAGGGTTCCTTGTCAAAGATTGACGAGATTCGCACTGTTAACAAGTTCCCTGATGTCTTTCCCGAGGAATTACCTGGATTACCTCTGGATAGAGATGTCGAGTTTGAGATTGAGACTTATTCGGGCTCTGCACCAGTCTCAATGAATCCTTACCGTATGGCTCCTAAAGAGCTTAAGGAGCTGAATATTTAGTTGCAAGAGCTCCTAGACCGAGGCTTTATCCGACCCAGCTCTTAGCCCTGGGATGCTCATGTTCTCTTCGTGAAGAAGAAAGATGGTTCTCTCAGGCTGTGTATTAATTACCGTAAGCTGAACAAGTTGACAGTCAAGAATAAGTATCCTCTGCCCAAGATTGATGACTTGTTCGATCAGTTTCGGGGAGCCATAGTTTTCTCGAAGATTGATCTTCGTTTCGGGTACTATCAGCTAAAGATAAAAGGGTCTGATGTAGCAAAGAAGACCATTCACACCAGATATGGGCACTACGAGTTTTTAGTGATGCCGTTTGGTCTGACTAATGCTCTTGCCGCATTTATGGATTTAATGAACCGTGTGTTCCAGCCCTATTTAGATCAGTTTGTAGTGGTGTTCATTGATGACATCCTAGTCTACTCCCGAACTGAAGCAGAACATGTTGAGCATTTAAGGATTGTTCTGTCGACTCTTAGAGAGCACAAATTGTATGCCAAATTGAGCAAGTGTGAATTTTGGCTCAATGAGGTGACATTTCTGGGGCATGTGGTATCGGTTCGGGGTATTCAGGTTGATCCGAGCAAGATAGAGGCCATTGTTAGTTGGAAGCAACCCAAGAATGTTTCCAAGATCCGTAGTTTCTTGGGTTTAGCTGGGTATTACAGGCGTTTCGTCGAGGGCTTTTCAATTATTGCCGCTCCCTTGACGAAGTTGTTGAGGAAAGATGTTCCATTCATCTAGACAGATGCCCATCATGATAGTTTTGAGAAGTTGAAGACAGCTCTAACACAAGCTTCAGTTTTGACGCAACCCGAGTCTGGGAAGGATTTTGCAGTTTATAGTGATGTATCGCGTTCCAAGCTTGGTTGTGTTCTGATGCAGGATGGCAAGGTAATAGCTTATGCGTCTCGTCAGTTGAGGCCACATGAGTGTAATTATCCTACCCATGATCTAGAGCTGGCCGTTGTGGTCTTTGCCCTGAAGATTTGGAGACATTATCTCTACGGAGAGAAGTGTTATATCTACACAGATCACAAGAGCTTAAAGTACATTCTTACACACAGAGAGCTTAATCTTAAACAACGTCATTGGATTGAGCTTCTTAAGAACTATGACTGTGTGATTGAGTACCACCCGGGGAATGCTAATGTTGTTGATGCTTTGAGTCGTAAGGCTATATCAGACTTGAGATCCTTGTTTTCCAGGATGAGTATATACAGTGATGGCAATTTACTAGCCGAGCTGTAGGTTAAACCGACATTGGCCGAGCAAATTAGGACTAAACAGCTTCTAGACAGTTCCTTACTCCCTGTCATGCAACATGTTGAGTAGAGATCTACTTCTATCTATGCCTTTGATCAGGATGGAGTCTTGTGCTTCAAGGGTCGTTATTGTGTACCAGATGATGCCGAGTTGAAGCGGGCTATTCTTAGTGGGGCTCATAATAGCCCTTATGCTATGCATCCCGGTGAGGACAAAATGTATCAAAATCTGAGGCAGAGATATCGTTGGGAAGGTATGAAGAAGGATTTCAGATTATGTATCTCAGTGTTTGACTTGCAAGCAGGTTAAGGTAGAGCACCAGCATCCTTCTGGTTTATTGCAGCCCATTAAGATCCCCGAGTGGAAATGGGAATATGCTATGATGGATTTCGTTACAGGACTTCCTCTGACACCTTCTAAAAAGGATTCTGTTTGGGTGATTATTGACCGACTCACCAAGTCAGCTCATTTTATTCCAGTTCAAGTCACCTATTCTTTGGAGAAGCTGGCTAAACTGTACATCTCTGAGATCGTCAAACTACATGGGGTACCTTTATCTATCATCTCTAATCGGGATCCGAGGTTCACTTCTCGATTCTGGTTGGCCTTGCACAGTGCTTTAGGTACCCGTCTGAATTTCAGTACATCCTTCCATCCGCAGACATATGGACAATCAGAGAGGGTGATTCAGATTCTTGAGGACATGTTACAGGGGTGTGTGATTGATTTTCGTGGTAGTTGGGAGGATTTCTTGCCCTTGGCTGAGTTTGCATACAATAACAACTATCATACTAGTATTCGCATGGCACCGTATGAGGCTCTAAATGGCCGTAAATGTCGTACTCCCATCTATTAGACGGAGTTGTATGAGAAGAAGACTTTGGGCCCATAGTTGGTTCGAGAGACCGAGGGGATCATCAGATTGATCCGCAATCGTCTGAAAGAGGCGTTTGATAGATAGAAGTCCTATGCTAATCGGAGGAGGAAATACATTGAGTTTGAGGTTGGTGATAAGGTTTTTCTGAAGGTGTCTCCATGGAAAAAAGTTTTGAGATTTGGGCGCAAAGGCAAATTGAGCCCAAGATTTATCAGACCGTACCGTATTCGAAAGAGAGTCGGGCTTGTTGCTTATCAGCTTGAGCTGCCTCCTCAGCTTAGCCGTATTCATGATGTATTTCATGTATCCATGTTGAGGCGGTACCACCCAGATCCGAGCCATGTTATTCAGGTACATGATGTGGAGTTGAGACCATATTTGTCTTATGAGGAGGAACATGTTCAGATCTTGGATCAAGACGAGAGAGTTCTAAGGAACCGACGTATTCCTATCGTCAAAGTACAGTGGAGTAATCGTGGTCCAGAAGAGGCTACATGGGAGACCCTTGAGTCAATGGAGGAGCAGTTCCCACATCTGTTCAATTCAGGTAAATTTCAAGGCTGAAATTTCTTTTTAAGGGGGAGAGTTGTAACAATCCTAATATTTTAAGGGAATGAAAAAAAAAAAGCAATTAAGGGGTTTCGAACCTGTAACCCTTAGCTGCATAGGTCGATGGCTTAACCAATTGAGCTAACATAACTCTTAGTTAGTTATTGCACCAGGGGAAATAAGAGTTAATGCCCAAGATCCTAAAATAATAAAATAACAAAAATATCTTACCTGCCACCTTTAGTGTGATTTTAATTGGGTTTAATTTTTCGCAAAAATATCCAGAAACAGCCCTCCCTCCTATCGTCGTTTCTTTTTTCTTCCTTAAACTGAATCGACCACCGTCGATCAGCCCTCACTGTCGCGTCGTGGCGCTCACCGCCAGCGTTAAAATGTTCACCGTTAAACCCCGAGCAAAACCCCTCATCCCACGCGCTCAATCCCCGTCCGTTTCACCGGCAATCGGCCGTTGAAGATTCGTGAACCTATGGCTAAATTGGTCGACCTTTTTCTTCGAGTTTTTTGACGTCGTTCGACGTTCGTTCGTCGCGCCACCACCGCCGTTGGACTCCCCGTCGCAAGCCGATCAAAACCCAAGTTGTCGTTCACTCGTTCATCGTTGTTTGCCCCATCGTCGGAGATATGCTTTTTCCCGACAGGTTCAAACTATTAAGAACAAATTCGGTGAGTTTTGGGTTAATTTCGACGTTATTTTGATTTTAGGTGTATAATAAAATGATGGGTTGTTTGATTGTGTCTTTTTCCGGTAGAAAACGACGTGAAACGAACTTTTCCGGCGAGGTTTCAGCGACCGTCCGACGACCTTCGAGTTTTAAGGGTAAGAGTCGGTCCGCGTAGACCGAACCGGTCTGAACCAGCTGGTCTGGTTGAACCGGTCAGCTTAGTCAAGCCCCGTTGACCCAACCCGTTGACCTACCCGACCCGTTAACCCGAGTCAACTCGTCCGAGTCAACTCAATAAGTCAACTCGTCCGAGTCAACTCAATAAGTCAACTCGTCCGAGTCAACTCAATAAGTCAACTCGTCCGAGTCAACTCAATAAGTCAACTCGCCCGAGTCAACCCAGTGAGTCAACTCGCCGAGTTAGCCTTGGACTAGTGATGTTAGCATGACGTCATCATTGACTTTAACCGCTGACGTCAGTGTTGACTTTGACCAAAAAGTCAACTTTTTCCGAAAAGTCCTATTTTATGTTTTTCGACGTGCTAAGTCCGGTTTTTAAGCCCGTTTTACGAAATTCTAACCCGAAATCTTCCAAATTGGACGTTGAATCCGAACATGCATATGTATAAGTTATGTCATTTGAGAGAAATTAATGATTAAGGACTGATATTAATCTTCTAATTTAATAGGTACTCGTGGATATCCCAGTCGTGCCTACGCCCAGCCCAGCTCGTCTCGATCCGTACCGCCTCGTGATCCTATCGTCACTCGTACGACCCTAAAACTTAATATTTTAATACGAATCAAGGTGTAAATTTGATTGTAACCATAATCATTGTCTATTTAGGTTCCAGTACTGTAGCAGAGCGTGATCTCGGTGCTCGATAGACCTTTTGACTGACTGATCTCATCTTTTGAGGTGTGTTCCTTGTGTGCTATATGACTGTTGTATATTTACTGTTTTACATGCTTCACATGATTTAATAAAACAGACTATGTGTACATGATTGCTAAACTTGATTTTGTGAAAAACTAGTATGTTTTCTTCTTATGAAAGAAACAGGATTGTATTGTATGTTTGAATTATGCTTTAGCATTCGATATGACAAGCATGCCTATGATTTCCAGTTATCAGAGTAGAAATATGTTGCTAAGCTTTGTTATGACTATTATTGTTGCGTACTATGTTATTGTCCGTACTAATTAGTATAGGTACTTGGGGTATGATGAGGAGACTATCGGCTCAGCCCTAATCCAGCTGGTAAGACCGCCCGTATTTGGATCCTAAGCTTCGGATAGGTCCGCCCGTATTCAGATCCTAGGCTTTGGCCAAGTCCGCCCGTTTTCGGTTCCTAAGTTTCGACTAGGGTCGCCCGTATTCTAAGGTATATCCTTAGGATGGTACTCCGCCCAATGAACTTGGGTTAATGCCAGTATAGGATATTGTTCTAGGGAACCGTATCATGGTGTTCAGTTGGAGAGTAGATAGGTTGCATGAAAAGTTTGATGCTTTTTATGTTATGTTTTGCATAACATGATTTATTATTTATTGATGCAATTGTTTTACTTGCACTGTTGGAACACACTGAGCTTTCTAGCTCACGCCCCAAATTCTTTCCCCTTTCAGATATTTTGGATAGGTCACCCCGTAGCTGACATTTGGAGGATCGACACATTTGGTATTCTTTTTGAATGTAATGTTTCTATCCACCGTTGCTACTTTCAGGGTAACATGTGCCTATATTTTGTTATGTATGGTATTAAACTAAAAGTATTTTGATATGCTAACTGATACTTATTTTGTAACCATCCTATGATGGGTTTATTTAAGTAATCATGGTTGCCTATATTATTTATGATGTCTATGTTGTGAATAACTTTGGAAAATATTACTGCTTGACGTATTAAACAGGTTCATTTAACTTGATGGTTTTCACTAAGTCCTGCCGTTATGCTATCGAAATAAACACTTAGTTTCTCAACAAGTTTTCCACTTGAGTTTTAAATTTTGATGAGTCTTACTAGACTTGGTCATTACGCATAGGCCGATCTAGGGGGTTACAGGTCTCACACTCCTATAACTCCGTAGAACAAACTCATCTATAGGCCTCTTTCCAGACGAGTGGATAAAACTAGGTAGTAGAAGTATCTGGTTGCTTCTCAACTCAACTAGCATTTTGAAGTTCCTTTTCTTTCGTTAGTGCAACTATCCTCTCAGCAGTCTTAGCTCGACCAACTAGCTCACTAAACACCTTATCATGACGTGTAGCAACTTCTCTCTAAAGCAGCAGTCGAAGCCCATTCAAAAACAAATCACATTTATCTTTCTCAATCGTATCTAACCCAAGAACATACTAGATCAACCTCACAAACTCTATCTCATAGTCATTAACTGTAATATTGTTTTGTTTCAAATTATAGAATCATTCGACACTTTGCAAGGTACTCCAAAACCTCATTATCATCTATCTCATTCTGATTTCCTATCTAATCAACATAAAGCAAATGTTCACTAGAAAAAGCAGAGGTATGACCTTAACCAAACGAAACACAAGGACTCATATGCGGTGGCATACTAACAATCTAAAGAAGGTAATTACTTAGATTCATATTCATATTCAGTATTGGAGTCTTAAATTTAAAACACGTTGAAAGTGATACCGAAAAAATCAAACGAAATCGTAGCAAGTTTTTTTTCTTTCTTTTCTTCAGAAAATTCACATGTAGCTGAAAATATTTCAGATGCATACAAAAGTTAAAACCGTTTTAAAAAAAACTTTTTGTGAGCCTCAAAGTCGAACGGTTGAACTTATCTTTGATACCAATAAATATAACCCCTAAACTCAGCCCAGAAAAAATAGGTCAAATCTAGAAAGTTGCGATTGAAAACTTGTTCCTCAAATTATAAATCTTAGGCTTAAATATTTTAAAGCACAAAATTATTCTTAAAAATAAATATAGTCATTAACATCATCATTGTTATAAAATATAATCGTATAAATATTATTCCTATAGTTTGATTAAATATCTAAAAATAGCTTTATAAATGCACGCATCTATTAAAACTCAAATTATAAACAGTCCCAAAGTCCGATTACATAAATATTCTAAAATGATATTAAAACAATAGTTTGAAATACTCAAAAGAGAGTTCATACCGAATTTTAAAAATGATCCAAATAAGAGTGAGATGCTCCAAGTACCAAGTCGCCTAAAAGAGTCTAAGTATTTGAAAGAGAAAGACTATAGGTGTATAAGATAAAGAGCTTAGTGTATCTCTAAAGTGCAAACAACCACAAAATAAAATAATATTTTTATATTCTGATAAAGTCTTTTATAAAAACACAATAAAATCGAATCATGATGATATGATGTCTGATGCACATGAAACACAATACTCAATCTCTGATACACCGAAAAGTAAGGTTCCCCAAAACCTACTCTCTCCATCATCACCATCTGAAGTAAAACTCAACCTGAAGGGTGAAAACACTGATCCAAAGTAAAATTCAACTCGAAGGGCGAAACTGTTGAACTTCCCCGAACAAATCACAATCCATGTACACATAATGATATGATGCTGATTTTAAAATCAGAATCTCATTCACATATATCTATAAATCCAATGTTTTACAATATGATAAATCCGAAATTTCATGATTTTGGAAATCTGATATCTCATAGTTCGGTAAATCTAATTTTTTAGTTAAATCACATTATGACATGTTATGCAAATGTCTGAAAACTTTAACCAATCACAACAGAACAATGCACACAAAATGTATAAAGACATTTATTTATAACACCAAAGAAAACACAAGTTTATTACAAAGGAATAGAAACACCTTTAGCGGGCAAAAGCTCTAATGCTGAGAAGGTCACGTCACACGCTTAGATTTAGCTGAATTAGAACTTACGAGGTAAGATTTTTATATCATGATTATCACTATCAATAAGCCACCAACTATAAATATAAACACTACTCTGAAACAATACTCATGAGAAAGCCTCAAAAAACGTGCACAATTGGTATGAACAACTAGTGGTAACTCGACGGTCTTAGAGACGTAATCACCTAAACATGAGAAATATTCTAAATCAAACTCTAAAATTCATAGCTTTTTAAATACCAAGTACAAAACAATTGTAATCAGCAAAATAAAGCTTTCGGGTTTTAATTTAACAAAACGAGCAACAATTTCGAAATTAGAACGTCAAAAAAGGTCAAGAAGAAGGTTATCCGAAAAAGTCAGGTTGGTCAACTTTGGTCAAAGCCAAAATTAAGAGGTCAAAGTTAACTCTAATGGTCAATTTCAACTATTCAAGGTCAAGGTCAGATTGGTTAAACGGTCCTATGTCAAAACTTGTTCAGGTCAACGGCCTGGGTTGGTCAACTCACGGGTCTGGTTCACTCGTTCAATTCAAAAGATCGATTTAGTTGATCAAGTCCGGGCACACTGATCCGTTTCGGTTCACAGATTCATATTGGGTCCTATCTCACACGATTGGGCTCAAACCATAACATACTCACATATCCCATTTGGGCCACATACGCAGATCTAGACAAGGGTTTCCATTTGGGTTCAACCCAATCACAAGCACCACACACACAACCCATTCCTTCACCAACCCTTCGAACAGATATTGGCCTAGGGTTTCCGAGTCCTCACCGACGGCGGGTGATGAACAAACGATGACTACGACAACATACAACGGCAACATATCCGGTGACCACAACAATCTAACGGTGGCAACAGCTAAACAAACAAGGCAACAATGACACCACATAGTCAGTGCAGCTTGTCGGCGACTCCAACAGTGACCAAATGGTCATTCCGGCCAAAACCCAACAAAAAGAAGATCGACAACCCACTTATAAAAAAATGAAAGAACAGGCACGCAATGATCCAAATGGCTTACCCAACTCGAATAATGGAGGATAGGGACAGAGCGGACGGCGATGCAACACAACGAGTAGCCGGACGATTTCAATTCGCAACCTCAGAAACGATGGGGTTGGGATTTACTCGCGAGGCGGTGAGGACGATTGGGGTGAGAGGGAAGAGCCGAACGATTTTCCCATGATTTTCGAGCAAGGATGGACAACAATGACGAACGGATTAGCGGGTTTTGGTGACGGAGTGATGGTGGTCACAAAGGTGAGGGCGGTATGCGAAACGAACGACGATGAAAGATCGATCGGAGCTTTGCCGGAGATGGCGAGAGGGGAGATGATTTAAAACTAGAGGTAAAAAGGGAGAGGGATGCGGCTGTTACAAATAAAATCAGAATATGGTTTTATTTTTGTTTATAATTGGGTTATAAATACCCTACTCAAAGGGTAAACTACAAGGCATGACCTTAGGATTTCCAAGGTACACGTAAAAGGCACCAAATATTACCCGATTGTCAAAATGGTCACAAAATTTCCAAATTTAATACAAATCAATTTTTAAAATATGATTTTTGTGCAGTTAAATCTACAATTCAAATTAGGGTTTTAAACATTAAATTCTCAAATTCTAGAGTTTCCAATTAGGAATTTCAAAACTTAAGTTTTTGAATTATAAATTTTTTTGGGTGTTACACAATTAAAATATTACGTGGGATAAATTTATGCCAACCTGAACTCAACAAGTATCCCAGTGGAAAAGTGGATGATATTCATCATAAGAGATACTATTCAAAAAAATTATGCCAACCTCAAGCATTTAAACGTAGAAGAATGAAGAAAAAGGAAAGATAAAATGTTTATTTCTCAAAATAATTTTTTTTTCATTTGTAACGATATTGTTTATGACGTTTGTATTAATTTAGTGAGTTTATTCTTTTTTTATGAAAAGGGAAGATAAAATGTCGATGCTACTCAGGCTTCGTTAAAAACTTCCATAAATCTAAATGGAGGAAAAGAGTACACGGATAACATCTCTTACATGAAATAACCTTATTCCAAAACAAAACAAAAATAATAAAAAATCTAACCCAAGTGACCATTCCATTAGCTTGCAGGCCCCCTTCCCACTCATCCTGTAACAATATTGTAGCTATAGAAATCAGAGGATTTTCAAATTTTCTCACCTCTAAACTGCTATGGCTCTCCAATTTTGCCAAACCATCTGCTACTTGATTTGTTCGATGAGTTATTTGCTGAAAGGATACCATCCAATTCCGCTCCATCATGGATATGATATGCACTATGATAGAAAGGCGGGGTTGCTTCTTATCTTGACGTTTAATATGCTAATAACATCAGCACAATCAACTTCTACTTCAACCCTTTGATATCCCAATCTCCAAGCTTCGAGAAGTCTCATATAAACTCCCCAAAGTTCGGATTCAATTACTGAACATACACTGATATATTCAGCATACCCCATAATCCATTGTCCGTTGGCGTCACGTAACACCCCGCCACATGTTGCATGGCCATTCCTTACTTGTCGCGATCCGTCCGTGTTAAGCTTCACATAGCCAAGAACAGGTCGTATCCAACTATCTCTTAGAGCATGTGAATTTAAATTGTTTCATGCTACAACATTTGGAGCTCTTTGAAACGCTAACGCTCGCACGATACTTTGCTGGAGGCATTGAGAACACTCCAATATTGGACGTAGTTTATGAGTGGGTCAACGTTTTCCAACCAATCGTCAAACCAGAAATCTATATCTGATCCATTCCCAATGCACCATATTACATTCTTTTGTACATGATGCCAAATATTAATCATGGCTTTCCATAAGTGTGAGCAGTTTGCTCAATAAAGATCCTGGTGAATGTTACCTTTGCATTTGTATTTTGCTCTAATAAATCTGGCCAACAATTGGTCTTTCCTGGCTAAGAGAAGATAAGCGAGCTTCATAAAAAATGCTTGATTCTGTTTTTCCATACTCCGAAAGTTGAGGCTGCCAACATCAATTGGTTGTCTGACGTGCTCCTATTTAACTTTATGTACACCTCCTTTTTCATTAGTAATTCCCTATATGAATTTGCGGATAATACTTTCAATCTCTATACATATCTTTTTTGGGATCATTGTGGACTGCATTGTGTAAATTGGGATGGCCGCAATTATCGCCTTAGCAAGAGTAACACGTCCCAGAAAGAATAATGTTTTGGCTTTCCAACTTGATAACCTCTCTCGGATCATGGTAATTAAATACTGATATGTTGTCGAATAACTCTCGAATGTAACAAAGGTACTTCTAAACATTTACCCAAGTTCTAAACTTTCGTGTAACCGAACATGGAGATGATGGAATCTTTTGTATCACTCGGTATACTTTTGGAAAAGAAGATTGTAGTTTTAGCAATACCAAATTTGTGTCCCGAGTTCTCACAAAAGCGATGAAAAATGGCCTTAATTACTGTTGCTTGTTCTTCAGATGCCTTAGTGAATAGTATTATATCATCTACAAAAACTAAATGCGAAATTACTGGTCCAGTGCTAAATGTTTGGAAAGGTTTCTAACCACCCTCATTAATCGCCAATTGTATTGCATGTGCCAAGCGCTTCATATACAGAACAAAAAGATACGGTGATAATAGATCCCCTTGTCGGATACATCAAGTAGGCGAGAACAATTCCGTTAGAGAATTATTCTAAAGAATTTGAGTTTTCACTGATTGAACACACCTCATAATAATAATAATAATTCTCAAGCTATCTGATATGCCCAAATTCCATAATTAATGTATCCTCAATGAAATTCCACTCGAGACGGTCATAGGCTTTTTCTAGATCAATTTTAATAATCATCCATCCTTTTCTCTTTTCCTTTTCATTGAGTGAATAATTTCTAGCGTTATCACAATGTTATAGCTTTGTAAATAACATCACAATTTTAATAACCATCTATGATTGATCTTCATGGTACAAAATTCGTTTGATTTTCCGAGACCCATTTTGAAAGATGATGTTTTAAACGGTTCACTATAATCTTCGTTATAGCTTTGTAAATAAGATTACAAAGACTAATTGGGCGAAATTGGCTAATATGTTCAGGATTACTTACCTTTGGTATTAATATAAGGATTGTATTATTTAAATCCTCATGCTAAAAATAATCAGTAAAGACCCCGTGAACAAATTTGTAAACCGACTCTTCGACCACTTGTCAATTTCTTTGATAAAAAAAACGCACGAATCCCATCCAATCCCGACGCTTTCAATGGAGCTATATCAAAAAAGCTCTCTTAATTTCCTCATCTTCAATCGGTGCTACAAGGCTATTCATTACTTGATTTGGTATTCGATCAAACTTCCCTCTTATTTCAAATGACGAGGCTGCCATGTTAGAACTTGTAAACAAGGAGCTGAAAAATTGGACAGCCATTCCTCCTAGTTCACTTGGTTCCGTGCACCAATTACCATAATCTAATTTAAGAGCCAATATTTTATTCTTTTATCTCCGAGCCATAGTTGATGCGTGGAAAAATTTTGTGTTTCTATTCCCTTGAGATAACCATTGATCATTTGTCTTTTTGTCTCCAAAGACTTTCCTCGTAATGTAGCACATCCTCTAATTCCTCCTGTAACCCATTCTCTAATTTAATAAAAAAAATTAAATGTTTGTGTTGTAGGGCAATATCTATGCCTTTTAAACAAGCAATGAGTATTTTCTTCCTTTGTCCAATGTGACCAAAAACCTCTTTGTTCTATGTGACAATTTCCTCCTTAAAATTGTTCAGATTAGCAATAAAGTTGTTATTCGTATCCCAATTTGATTTCAGAAAATTCTGAAATAACGAATGGTCGTTCTAAGCCGCAAGGAAACGAAACGGTCGAGAGGTAGCTACCCTGTCCTCTGGTGTCTGGGGACAAAAGAGAATTGGTCTGTGATCGGAACCTAGTTTGTTAAGGTGATAAACATGTGAGTGTGGATATTTGGAAACTTACTCTTGATACAAGTCACCGCGCGACCATGTAAAGGAAGGGCAATGAAATATCAAATCAACCAATCCGGTGTTAAAGATAAAATCCGCAAAAGCTTTGCTAACCTCTGACACTCTTTCTGAACTACCTCTTCGTTCTTCATGGTTTGTGTTGAGGCTTTATAGGCATCGTTATGGACAAAAGGACGTTGTGGATTATTAGCATGACTTGTGTTGCGGAATACAGTCGTCGGATAGAGCAAAAACGCAACTGATAATTTGAGAAAATAACAATGAAGATAAAGGCGACACAGATTTTACGTGGAAAACCCCTAAATAATATAGGGTAAAAACCACGGACAAAGGTAGAAGAATTTCACTATGAGAAAATAGGAATTACAACTTCTCTCAATCTAACAAGGAGAAAACAATGACAATTCTCTCTTGATAAAAAGGAGAAAACAACTCTATAAAAACTCTCTAACTTCTCTAGTATTTGGGAGGATATTAGAATGATTTGGGATGTGTAAGAATGGCAAATGGCTAGGCTATTTATAGTTGAGCTTTAGGGACTAACTTATAAATAACTTAAAGTTTAAGGACTAAAATTGTAATTTTCCTATGCCATTCTTTTCAACCTTGGCTGCAACTACCATGGTAAATTTCAAAGCAATGTCAGGTGCATTAAAGCACCGAATTGCTTGACTTTCAACAATCTCCCACTTGAAGATTTGATTGGAACAATCATATCTTCACACCATTCTTTCTACCTCGTACTTTCCATGTTGCTTACGTCTCTAACAAGCCACAAGAGGATCGACACCAAGTAAACTTATCAGTGTTGATTGCTTTTGTCATGAAATCTGCTATGTTGTCATCGGTATGGATCTTCTGCATATCTATCGTCCCTTCTTCCACTTTCTCACGAATGAAGTGGTATTGGACCCGTATATGTTTTGTTCTTGAGTGAAAAGCAGGATTCCTTGCAAGATGCAAGGCGCTCTAACTGTCACAAAACAATGAGACAATCTCTTGTTTGTGCCTGAGCTCCTCCAATAACATTTTCAACCATATTGCTTCTTTACTGGCTTGTGTAGCTGCTACATATTCTGCCTCCGTTGTTGACGTAGCCACAACCAATTGTAGTTTTGAAACCCAGCTTACAGCTCCACCAGCAACTGTAAACACATACCCTGTTGTAGATTTGCTTTTATCCAAATCTCCTGCATAGTCAGAATCGACATACCCGCTGATAAGAAAGTCTGATCCCCCGTAACATAATGCAACATTTAAGGTCCCTTTGATGTATCTCAGGATCCTTTTCACAGCATTCCAATGCTCTCTGCCTGGATTCGCCATGTACCGACTAACAACTCCCACTACTTGTGCAATGTCTGGTCTTGTACAAATCATAGCGAACATTAAACTTCCCACTGCTGATGCATACGGTACTCGAGACATCTCCCTCCTCTCTTCTTCACTGCTAGGACTCATGCTGGAGGATAATTTAAAGTTAATAGGAAGAGGGGTAGAAATTGGCTTACAATCTTGCATGTTGAATCGTGACAAGATCTTTTTCAAGTAATTCTTTTGTGAAAGCCAAATCTTCCTACTACTTCTATCTCGGTGAATTTGCATCCCTAGAATCTTGTTTGCTGGTCCCAAGTCCTTCATTTCAAATTCCCTAGCCAGTCGTGCCTTTAATTCTTCAATATGATCTTTGTTGGGGCCTGCAACCAACATGTCATCTACATACAACAACAATATAACAAAGTCGTTTTCACCAAACCTCTTGAAGTAAGCACAAGGGTCTGTATTAAGTCTGTTGTATCCAAGGCTCATGATGAAGGAGTCAAATCTCTTATACCAACACCTCGGCGCCTGCTTCAAACCGTACAGAGATTTGTTCAACCTACAAACCAAGTTCTTCTTTTCTTTTTCTTCAAAACCTTCAGGCTGGAGCATGTAAATCTCTTCTTCGAGATCTCCATGAAGAAAAGCTGTTTTAACATCTAGCTGCTCTAGATGTAAATTCAATGTAGCACACATTGCCAGGACAACTCGAACCGTTGTTAGTCGAACCACAGGAGAAAAGATTTCATTGAAATCAATACCTTCTTTCTGAGCATATCCTTTGACCACCAGTCTTGCACGATACCTGTTGCGTGTAAAATAGTCTATCGCAATTATAGTGCAAGTGTACACGTCGCAAGTAATAAAGTGATACTAAGTATCGGATATCGTCTCCACAGGGATTGGGCTAATGACTTCACCTTAGTTTACTGCACGAAGTAAAAGAGATAGTTTAGAATTGTCACGAGAATTATAAGATAAAAACGTAAATAAAAGGATTGAATTATCAAGAGAGAGAGAATGGGTTGGTCTTGTATTGCTCGGTAGTGTAGGTATTGAATTGCTTAGGATCTCCAGTTCTGTCGTCGCTCCCGTCGCCGACAGCACCTGTCGCGATGTCTGTCCGTTGGCAGTCGCGGCAGCAGACACACCAACTCCGTACTTCAAGTTTGGCAAGAATCCCAGATCTGCCTTGCCCTATCCCTAGGCACAAGTCTGTCGATGAACACGTCTTTGATGATACCTCCCGGCGTGAATCGAAGGATGAACACCGATGTGTATGAATTCTTCCTTAGCCACTTAACCTCGCCTTATCCCTAAGCACGAGATGGTTCAACTATAAACTAGAGAACTCGCTTCTATCTCTTTCGTATACTTAACTCTCCCGATGCTAAGTAAATAGATAACCTTACAATGCTCTCCCGATGCTCTTGCAAGATATTAAAACCAAGATAAAAGAACTTGAAGTTTATTTTATTGAACTTGAAAAATCCTAAAACAAAGCAACCCTTGCAACTACTTTACAAAACAACCCGTGGCCCTAGGGGGAATTTAGAACATGTCGGTGACGGGTGGACGGCAGGGTTTAGGTTTCGGTTATGGGGTAGTCGGCTATGCCCTAGGTTTAATCTATGCCCTTTATATAAGCTTTGGGCTCAAGTTATCTAAGGTAACAAGGATTACAACTTTAATTAAAGGTAAGATTCTAATAAAGATTAAATCTCTAAAGTATCCTACTTTCTAGCCGCCTCCTTGCTTTTAGGGATTTCCTCTCCTTTGAGCTTTGGCTTGACATATCTTTTGATCCGGGGCTTGGAAAATTATTTGGCTTCCACACGACAGACGAGGAGATTTTTCTCTATCTATCGATGTCCGCTTCATTTTTCCTCTTCAATAATCTGCTGTCACCATGCTGTCGTGACGGGTCCATGACAGGTTCGTCTTCTTCAGCTGCTTGTTCAGTTCAGCCTTCCTGTTTATCTGCCCTTCGCCTGCCTTCATCGTCAACCTTGGCAGTTACCTGCAAAATACACCATCTTTTAGTAGAATCCGTGCCTTTTATATAATTGTGATATTTAATTGAAAACTATCATAAATGCAATGCAATGATGCTTGAATGCAGCAGAAATATGGGTTAAAAAGGGTGTAAATAATAGAACTTTTACACACTCAACAATACCTCTCCACTTGATCGTCACCATTTCTCTTGATTTTGAAGACCCATTTGTTACCAATTGGCTTCCTTCCTTGTGGTAGTGGCACAAGTTCCCATGTATTATTTTTATGAAGGGCTTCGATTTCTTCTTGCATTGCCGCCATCCACTGTGAAGCATCTGAGTTGTTCATTGCCTCCTCGAATAATGATGGCTCATCGTCCTCCGTTAAAAGGCAGTATGCAACATTACCTTCTATAACATAATCTGAGTGCCAATTGGGGCGTCTTCTCACACGGTCTGATTGACGAGTTGTTGAAGCTTCAGAATTCTCTGGTTCTGGTTCCTCGAGCTCTGGTTCTGCTTCTGAACAATCTCTCTGTTCAAACTCATTTTCAACATGTATTTGTGTAGTCTCTGGCTTTTCTTTATCAGTGCTATCACCATCTTCTTTTCTTTGCAGTTTATCTTCTACAAAAATAACATCCCTGCTGACAATCACTTTGCGGGCAGTGGGATCCCACAAACGATACCCCTTTACTCCATCAGCATACCCCAAGAATTTACATTTTCTGGATTTTGGATCCAACTTTGAAATTTCTTGGGCATTGTACATCACGTACACAATACTTCCAAATATATGGAGGTTTGAATAATCAACTGGTTTACCAGTCCACATCTCCATCGGTGTCTTCAACTCAATTGCAGTTGATGGAGCCCGATTCACCAAATAACATGCGGTATTGACTGCTTCTGCCCAGAAAGCTTTCTCTAGTCCTGCAGCTCTCAACATTGCTCGTGTTCTTTCTAACAGAGTTCTGTTCATCCGCTCTGCCACTCCATTTTGTTGAGGAGTGTATACTGTTGTAAACTGTCTTTTGATGCCTTCTTTTCTACAAAAGTCGTCAAATTCATCACTTGTATATTCACCTCCATTATCTGATCTGAAACACTTGATCTTATTTCCAGAATCAAGTTCCACCCGCGCTTTGAAAACTTTGAAGGTTGAAAACACATCTGCCTTCCTCTTGATAGGATACACCCAACATCTCCTAGAGTAGTCATCAATGAACGAGACAAAATACTTTGCTCTGCCTAGGGATGTAACCGGTGCTTGCCATACATCAGAATGAACCAATTCTAGAACAGCCTTGCCTCTAGAATTTGATGTGTTGAATTTTAATCGATGCTGCTTACTTGTAATACAATGTTCACACAAAGGAAGTGATACCTTTGTTAAACTCGGAAGTAGCTTTTGCTCCACAAGGACTTTCATTCCCTGTTCTGACATGTGTCCAAGTTTCTGATGCCATAACATGGTAGAATCTGAACTACATGAGGCAACAGAGGCTTCTGCTTCTAGCAAGGTCTCTCCCTTTAGCATGTACAAATTTGCCGCTATCTTTTCACCTTTCATCACCACAAGCGCTCCATGGAACACCTTCATGATTCCTTTCTGTGTTTCAATCTTGCTTGCATTATTATCCAACAATCTGTAGGATAATAAGTTTTTCTTCAAGCCTTTCACGTGTCGCACATCTCGAACAACTTTGATTGTCCCATCATACATCTTCAATTTGATGGTTCCAACGCCAACAATCTCCAAGGCATGATCATTGCAACTGTACACAGATCCTCCTGAGATAGGTTCATAATTATAGAACCATTCTCTTCTTGAGGTCATGTGATATGTGGCTCCCGAGTCAATAAGCCATATGTCTGCAAATCTTTTTCTGCCTTCCATGGCTGTTGATGCTTCACAAAAGAGAGCATCTCCATCATCTGAAGTATTTGCCATATTTCCTTGAGGATTGGAGTTTTTAGGTAAACTCCAACAATCCTTCTTCATGTGACCCTTCTTTCCGCAGTTGTAGCACTTTAAATTTTTCTTACTCCTTGACTTTGATCTACCATGATTGTGACTGCTACTTTGGCCACGTTCTATTGATCTTCCTCTCATCACCGTTAAGGCCTCTGCTTGTTGCAGATTTCCTTGTCTATCTTCCTTGTTCTTGCGCCGATTTTCTTCTTCCAGAACAGCAGCTGCAACGTCATCGAAGACTAGATCATTGGTAAAGTTGTTGTTTGTCAAGTTGATGATGAGTTGATCATACGAATCAGGTAGACTTTGAAGCAGAAGTTCAGCACGTTCTTGTGACTCTATTTTATAGCTTAGGGATGTAAGCTGAGAAAATAGAGTATTCAACGTGTTTAAGTGCTCTGTCACTGAAGTAGATTCTGACATCCGAAGAGTGTACAATTTCCTCTTAAGGAAAATTTTATTGTGCAACGATTTGGCCTCGTATAATTTTGTGAGGTGATCCCAAATCTCCTTGGCTGTCTTCTTCTCCTCGATGCTTGATAGTACTTCATCTGCTAATGCTAAATGAAGGTCTGCAATAGCATTCTCGTCCATCTCATTCCATTTCTTGTTATCCGTAAAATCTGCCGGCCTTTCGCTGATAGCCGCTAGACATCCGTTTTTTCTTAGGATGGCCTTTATCTTCAATTTCCACAGTGAGAAATTTCTCCCATTGAACTTTTCAATATCAAATTTCGTTGCCATAGCTTCTATTTCAGATAGCTCCCACTATTTCACCTTTTTGACGTGAATAGTGCCCACCACCTTCAATGAGTGAGTAATATCTAACTTACTTTCTTATGATGGAGGATCCACTTTTCAGTGGCAACCAACAGAGAATACGGTAAGTAGATATACGCACCCAAATTAGGCTCTGATACCAATTGTTGCGGAATACAGTCGTCGGATAGAGCAAAAACGCAACTGATAATTTGAGAAAATAACAATGAAGATAAAGGCGACACAGATTTTACGTGGAAAACCCCTAAATAATATAGGGTAAAAACCACGGACAAAGGTAGAAGAATTTCACTATGAGAAAATAGGAATTACAACTTCTCTCAATCTAACAAGGAGAAAACAATGACAATTCTCTCTTGATAAAAAGGAGAAAACAACTCTATAAAAACTCTCTAACTTCTCTAGTATTTGGGAGGATATTAGAATGATTTGGGATGTGTAAGAATGGCAAATGGCTAGGCTATTTATAGTTGAACTTTAGGGACTAACTTATAAATAACTTAAAGTTTAAGGATTAAAATTGTAATTTTCCTATGCCATTCTTTTCAACCTTGGCTGCAACTACCATGGAAAATTACCATGATAAATTTCAAAGCAATGTCAGGTGCATTAAAGCACCGAATTGCTTGACTTTCAACAACTTGATGTCCTAGACTTTGGCTCATTGACTACATTTTGCTTTGTGATTTCTTGTGGGTTTTCCTCTAAGTTTACTCTTCTTTGTGTAGCCGATCTATCCTCCTCATCAAGAATATGAAATCTAGATCCTTCCTGTCCATTAACTCTAGTGTTATCTTCACGATTTGGCACTA
Source organism: Hibiscus tridactylites (assembly GCA_958450335.1). NCBI lineage: Eukaryota > Viridiplantae > Streptophyta > Magnoliopsida > Malvales > Malvaceae > Hibiscus > Hibiscus tridactylites. Next base: position 96,846,853 of record OY288271.1, on the reverse strand, counting down.
TGTTTATTGGCTTTCTCCTCTTATTTTTTACTACCATCAAGGATCCATACAAATCAATACCTTTTGATTCTTTTGAGGGTTTTTTTCTTTTGTGCCTCCATACTTGCAATCTTATTGTTTACTTTCGATACGTCTTTTTCAATTGTGCCACCGCAACTATCCTTCAAGTGTTCATACACTCCACATTGAAAACATATGTTTCTCAAACCTTCATACTCCGATGTCTGTACGAAGCCATCAATTCCAATGCATGGAAGTAGATGTTTGTTTAAATCGACTAGTATAGCAAGACGTGCAAATTTCCCCCTATTATGAGCTAGAGTACTATAATCAATTTCGATAACTTTTTCAATGGCCGCAACAATCCGACAGAAGAAATTCTTGGAGTAGTACCGATAGGGTAAACTTGGGAAGCGAACCCACACTAAAATTTGAGAAGGATGTTTTTCATTAGTCGAGAAGGATCGGCTCCAAAGCTGAACTGTCAAGTAATTATCATAAATTGTTCATGGTCCTTGTGTTAGAGCCTTCACATAATCTTGTTCCCCAAAAATTTAACCAAGAAGTAGTTATTCTCCAAATCAATAAGCAATATTTCGCCAATAGGTTTCCAAAGAAGAGTGATTCGGGATAACAATGTCTTATATCCAATTGTACGCCCTGAGAATCGGACGATTAGTACATGGCGTATACATTGATCAATATCTTCATGAACCCGTTCGGAAAACCTAATTGTAGGGAACGAACTAGATTCATCCACCTGAAAGACCTCATCCATAACTTCCACTTCATCTTCCTTGTTTAAATTTTTATTTTTCTCACTATTCTGAGACCCTGTTACCATTCGTGCATATGATGGTTTCGGCATATCAATGGCTTCTTCAGGATGTATCAAGTTAGTTCCATCTCCTTCGTTGCGCAGCTTTTTTGTGCTTCTATCATCCTTAAGTGGAGAACCAGGTCTCTCTAAAGGTCCATCTGTCTGCACCTGCATAATTTCATCCGGCGGCCTCCCATGTTGTCCGATATCCGGCGTTTCACCTTGCCTAGGGTTAGGGTTTTCCAGAGCATGCATCGATATCTTTTAACAAACAATGAAGCAATTTTATTGAATTTAGTGAGTTTAATCTTAAATTTTAATTAATGAAGATGATAAATATAAAATAAATTATCTAATTGAAGTGAAGAAAAATATTATAAACATTGGATTTTTTAATACAAAAGGATTCGAATTCAGCAGGTCTCTGTTCCAGCTCTGAACGATGCACGGTTACAGTGACGAAACCGAGGACCGTGGGCCCTCTTCCATCCAACTACCGCGTCATCTTTCTATTTATCTCCAGTTGAAGTCGTGATTTAAGAAGTTGCAGTTGCGGCTTAATCTGATATTTTACCCAAGTGTTGAAACTTGAAAAGATTCCTTTTCTATGCACAAAACGCGAGACCCCAATCAAAAACAGCCAATATGATTTGCTATTATAATCACTTAGTGGCGCCCCTTCTTGGGGTACGCTTTTCGATTGCTAAGCCTTTCCAACCCAGAGCCCACAACCCCATGGCTTCTGATCTCTCCTCTGACAGCGCCGTCTTCCGCGGCGTCTCCTCCTCTTCTCCCATCCGCCGCCGTGATCTAGTCTTCGTCGTCAATCCTCAAGGTTTTTGTTCGCTTCTACTTCTTTTTTTCCCCGCTTTTTGTTTGTTTTCTGAGAAAATGTCTCGCTTCCCGGATTTGGAGCAGGTGCTAATGGGAAAACCGGTAAAGAGTGGAAGAAACTGCTTCCTTATCTTCAATCTCGCCTCGGGAGTGATTGTAACGTGAGTTTGATTTTTCATTTTTTCGACAAATCATCGCTTAATTAGGAGCTCGAACTGTGTTTTTTGGGGTGAAATTTGCTGAAAATCTTTTACATGTGTGGCAGATATGTGAATCCTTGACTTCTGGTCCTTCTCATGCGATTGACATTACTAGGGAGGTAGGAATAAGGGCCTCTTTTACGGTTCTTTTTCTCAACCAAGACTATGAGATTGAATTGAGGTTAAGAGTCACTATATATATTTGTAAGTTATAAATGGGTAATGGCTTGCAGGCTATAAGGGAGGGTGCTGATGCTGTCATTGCAGTTGGAGGTGATGGAACACTTCATGAGGTGCAGATTTTTCTTTTTCGATTTCATTTTAGTGTATATAATCAAATGTGGTTCCAAGATAGCAATGATCTTGTTGCATTGTCTATATTTCTCCCTTTTATTTGCATACTTCGTTTAGAAGAGAAGATGATAGATTGACTAATCTTTTTTGGATGTGATAAGCAGGTTGTGAATGGATTCTTTTGGGATGGGAAACCTGTTGCTAATCAGAAAACAGAGGCTGTTTATTCAACAGCTCTCGGTGTAAGAATTCCAACTAAGCTTCCCCCCCCTCCCCCTCCCCTCCCCTCAATCGTGAATTTATATGTTCGTGCTCATTTGTCTTTGCTTGCATGCTGCCAGTAATCTTTTTGATATTTTTTCCCGAGTAACATATAACAATGTTGTCCCCTCTTGCAGCTCATTCCCTTGGGCACAGGGTCAGATTTTGCCCGAACATTGGGCTGGTTAGTTTGTGCTTATCCAGTGTAGAATGTAGATGCATCTGTAATCTGTTATAAGCTTTTATGATATTATTGCTTTGTGTCAAGTGTTTGTTCTGTTTTTTCTCAGGAAAAATGATCCATGTGAAGCCATAGAACGAATTGCCAAAGGTATTTTAATGCCCTTTCTGGATCTGTGTCTCCCTTGTTAATTTCTAGTAAATACAAGCTGTAGATGCTTTGATTTTCCTAGGATTTCATAATGCTGCTGTATCGTAGGGGTGAGATCACGAATTGATGTTGGTGTCATTAGCAGAGAAGGGGAAGGATCTCATTATTTCATAATGTTGCTGATATTCATCTGTAAGGTTCACTTGGTCAGTTTTTAGAATTAAGCCTTGATAAAACATAAGCTCATTTCACTAGCGTCACCGAAGTCATTTGTGGAATTTTACAGGAGTGCAAAAGCAGGGTATTATGCTTCAAGATACAAGAAATTTGGAAACTTGTGCTATGTTATCGGTGCTTTGCAAGCCTTTATTGGCCACCGTAACCAGGATCTTAGAATCAAGGTATGCATTTGTAGGGATCTGACATGTATATTACATTTCTAGAAGTTCTTCTATGCGCTGATACATTAGGTTATGCTGTAGCCCTTATCATGCTTATTTTCACATGACAGCGTTTAGACTTTTGACCATAAAAGTAATTTCACATACAGGTGAATGAGGGTGAGTGGCAAACATGCTCTCAAGTTACCGCCCTCTGTGTTGGAAATGCAAAGTACTTCGGTGGTGGCATGAAAATTACACCAAATGCTGATCCTCACAGTGGAAGTTTTGAGGTGAAATAGTTTTCTGTTCTTCTATGTGATTACTAGTATTTGTTAATTCTGAGGTGCAACGATAGTTTGTTTAAATTTTGCCCTACACTTTGCAGGTTGTCATTCTTCAGGACTTCAAGTGGTATGACTTCCTTCTAAAACTGCACAAGCTATACAACGGGACACATTTGTCTGTGAATAATGTGACCTCAAGAAAGTAAGCAGCATCTCTTTTTGGTATCCTTTTTGCTTGCCCTCTCCCTTCTGTTGTCTTCTTTCCTAATTTAGGTAGCTTCTTTTTTGAATGAGCAATTGTTCATAACCTTAACTCGAAGTATGAGATGGTTGCCAGCATTCTTTTTTAATGGTGGATTTGTTTTGCTTGTAAATTCTTCAACGCACCATTTTCCTTGGATGGTTTTCCACTCAAATAATTTGGAGCCTTGAAAATCTAGAATACTATATCAAGGTTTGGTGCTCCCTATAATAATGATAGGAACAAAGAAACTCAAGGAATTGATGGTCCAAAAACCTTGTCGTCCCGAACCTTTGCAGGGTGTTTAAAGCTTCCTGAAGTTATCCATTATGTCAATGGGTTTTTTAGCCTTAAACTGTAAAAGAGATGGTATCTAGAATACTGAGGTCGTTTTCTTTTATTTGCAGTGTATATACGATCGAAGTGGATGACATTTCAGGCAGTGGCAACATATTCATTCAGTCTGATGGGGAACATTTAGGATTTCTTCCTAGGAAATTGTCTATTCTACCTGCTGCTATCGAGATGATTTCCTGACTTGAACCCCAGAAGAAACATCTGTTTTTGATTCGATTCGATGTATCAATTTACTCCAAAACTATGCATCTCCATGCATAAAGTTGAGTAAGACAAGCAAATGATCCCATCAAACTTAGAAGTAGGAAGATATGGGACAGAACACATAGACAATGATGGAGATGAATCATTAGTGGTTTCTAAACTAGTAAACTTTTGTGCTTTTGTTGAGTAAATTTTGCCGTAGGATTGCTTGTTTTCTTGCTAATGTCTACAAGCTTAGTGCAATACTTTTCTTACCATTAGGATTGACGAGGATAGGATATCTGCACTTTTTGAATTGTTCGAATTCGAATATGCATGCATATTTGTTTAAAGATCTGAATTCGATTTTATCCGTAAATTAGCTAAGGGTCGGATGTCTGCACTTTTCGAATTATTCGAATTTGAATATGCAGATCTATTTAAAAAATTTGAATATGCAACAATTGAATATTCACAATTTCTACATCTAAAATAAAAATAAATCGAATATTCGCAAATATCTAAATGTAATCCGAGCGATCATCCCTAGTTAACAATTTCGAAATTGTCTTAGGTTTCAGTAGCCAAAAGTAATTTGAGTTAAATTGAATTAATCTATATAATAATTCTCCCAAACAACTATTTTCTTTTATTTCCTTATTCTTCATAACAAAAACACATTAACAGTTTTAATTTTGTTAGGTAACTTGTAGTAATTAATTTAAAATTATAATTTTAAAGTTTTGAATTTTGATAATGAATTATTTAAATTACTATATTAGCCTTCAAAGTTGGATTTTATTTTGAGTAAACTACATAAATAGTCACCAAACTTTTAGGGAATTTTCATTTTGGTCACCAAAAATTTAAAACTTATGATATATTCGTTTTCATTTTGGTCACAAAACTTTTAGGACGCTTTCGGTATGGCCCCTCCTGTTAGAAGCTGATGATGTGGCACGTTAGTTCTCTTTTTCACTAAATAAAATAATGGATAAACTACACTATTCATCACCCAACTTTCTTCTAACTCCTATTTTGGTCACTAAAGTTTAAAAGTTTTCAATTTAATAACTTAACTTACGAATTGTTCCGATTTTGATTAATTGCTTAAAACTGTGAATCGTAATCAAATTGAAATAATTTATTTAAGAAAATTTTCAATGTAATATGCTTCGATTAATCCTTAAAAATTATTTTGATTAATTAGTAAATTCAGATTATTCAATTCTCAAATAAAAAATTTATTTAATAAGATTTTCATTGTAATCAAATATTTTGGTTAACTAAATAATCAAAATAAAATTTAAGGATTAATCGAACCTAATTACGGTACAGATTTTCTTAAATAAATTATTTCGATTCGGTTCACAGTTTTAAGCAATTAATCAAAATAGGGACACTTTTTAAGTTGAGTTATTAAATTAAAACTTTTAAACTCTAGTGACCAAAATAGAAAGTTGGGTAATGAATGGTGTAGTTTATCCATTATTTTATTTAGTGGAAAAGAAAACTAACGTGCCACATCATCAGCTTTTAACGGAAGGGACCATACTGAAACCGTACTAAAAGTTTGGTGATCAAAATGAAAACAAACTAATGGTTCAGTGACTATATTGCAAGTTTTAAAATTTTGGTGACTAAAATGAAAGTACCCTAAACGTTAGGTGACCATTTATGTACTTTACCCTTTTATTTTTTGGAAAACGGATAAAGATAGCCGGGTACGCGGGTTTTAAAACCCGTACCGTTCATCCATTTTTAAGTATATCGAAGAGACTCGTAGCTGAAAACCCTTCCACCGCTCTCTGGACTGCATTCTTCATCGATACGACATCAACATGGAGTTCCCGTACATGGAAGCTGTTGTCTGTACGGTCTTCGCTTTTTTTTTAATTATTATTTCCATAGCTCGAATCTTTCTCTTCGCTTTCCGGATTTATTCTTAGTTCTCTTTGTTAAACCTTCTTCATTTTTCTCCATTTCTCACGGTTTAAAATCATTCTTTAAAAAGATTTGTGGTTTGGATTTTAATTTCTCAAAGATGAATACTTATTATAAATTATTTGTAAGTTTCTCCTGTTTTTTCTTGAAATGAACTGCAAAGCGCTTTATTTTTTTAATTATTTTTTGTAGATTAATTAGAATATGCTGTAAGTTCTCTAGTTTTGATTTGTATCCATTCATATCAGCGATTGAAAATTATAGGTTTTGAATTAGACTTTAAGCATCTCTTGAGCTATTTTCTTTTAGATGTATAAAAGACAAAGAAAATTGGCAGAAATGAGTTAAATTATGTTAAAATGGTATCTTTAGTTGTTGATGGAAGGGGACACAGGTTGATCAACTAAGTAGCTTGCAGGTCATCAGTAACTGTACGAATACGATAGAGAAGCATTTTCTATGAAAGAATCGAAATGTGTTACTTGCACTTATGCCGAGTCGAGGTGTTTTATGTTTTGAGTTCTTTATCGTGTATTATTTCTAGAGACAATCACGTGTCTCTAGCTGTTCTGTCATAGGCTTATTTTGTTTGGATAGTTCTGAGTCTTTAGGAATAAAACCGTTTGGTTATGGGATCCGATGATTTGTAAGATGAAACTTTTCAATTTTTGCATATGTTTTCATTTATGGCATTTCTTTGCAACGGAAACTGTTCGACCTTGAATTCTTCTATTTGTTTAGGTATTGTTGTGAGAAGTACATGGCATAGATTTTAAGACTTGTTGATGATTCATATGTTTATGTTTTCAAAGAAATTTGGCTTGTTATGTATTGTTGTGGCCTGATTGTTATGACATTTAGAGTTTGTAAAGTTTTCTCTGTCACCTTTTCTCTTCCCACCTTAACCTTTATTGTTTACAGGTTTTATGATATTAATGTACTTATTTGAAACTTATCTGGATCTGCGGCAACATGCTGCCCTCAAATTGCCAACTCTTCCAAAAACATTGGAAGGAGTAATCAGCCAAGAAAAATTTGAAAAGTCTCGATCCTATAGTCTTGATAAGAGGTCAGTTTTGTTGTTTTTATTGATCTTTTACATGACTTAATATCATTAGGGGAAGGCCAAGTTTCCGTTTTAACTTGATTTGAAATTATATGTACTGCATCTCTCTTAAATTTCAGCCACTTCCACTTTGTTCACGAGTTTTTCTCAACCTTGATGGACTCTTCAATGTTGTTCTTTGGCATATTGCCTTGGTTTTGGAAGGTAAGAAGTTAGGTATTACAAAATTGGTTCTCCCTTTGATGATTTTCACTTATTTCTTGTATTTTATTTTATATATTTTACTGCAGAAATCAGGAAGTTTGTTGCCATTAGTTGGTCTAGATGCAGAGAATGAAATACTGCACACCCTAGCATTTTTGGCTGGCGTTATGATATGGTCACAGGTGAATTCATGATATTTCCTTTGTTTCCTGGATACTTTGATAGAATTATTAGTTTTAATAGTTGCAACTACTAATTTTATGTTCTATGCTCTATTAACCCAATCAATAGCCTTGATCATTTACCTTGTGATTCTTATTATGCAGATCACTGACCTACCCTTTTCTCTCTATTCAACTTTTGTGATTGAGGCTCGCCATGGTTTCAACAAAGTTTGTATTCTTAATTGTTAAATCTCTTCCCATGCTGTTCTGTTTTCTTGTTCACATTTGTTTTAGAATGTTGGTTATTTAAGATTGCATGTATCTTCATGTCCTAACTATTTCCTCATCTGTTTTTCAGCAAACAATATGGTTATTCTTTAGGGACCTTATCAAAGGAATGTGTCTTGCTATTGTTCTTGGTCCACCCATCGTTTCTGCTATTATTGTGATAATACAGGTAAAATTGTTTACATTTGTGGCATTTGATCTCTGTCGGTCAGTGTCATTATTGTAATCAGACCTATTGTTAGCTTAACAAGAAGTTATTATTTACACTTTGGTCCTTTTGCTTTTATGCCATCCTTCTTGCATTATCGTGAATCTTAATTTTTGTGATTATAGAAAGGAGGGCCATACCTGGCTATATATCTTTGGGCATTTATGTTTGTCCTTTCACTGGTGATGATGACAATTTACCCTGTTCTGATAGCCCCACTTTTTAACAAGTTTACCCCTGTGAGTATTTATAATCAGCAACTTAGTTTCAGTCGAGCACCTTTTTTTATAAATATTTTTACCGAGTAATGATTTTTATTTTGGTCTGGTGTGATGCTGTGAGAAATAGCTTCCAGAAGGAGATCTCAGGCTTAAGATTGAGAAACTTGCTTCCTCCCTTAGTTTTCCTTTAAAGAAGTTGTTTGTTGTTGATGGATCCACAAGATCAAGCCATAGCAATGTAAGGATTCATCCCTTGATTGTACATCTGTTGGTTCTCTCTGGATCCTTTTTTTTCTTCATACCCTTTTTATGTTTATGCTATGGAATCTCTGCATTTTATTCCGTTTCATATTCCATCATTTTGGAATTCATTCCTCTTACTTTAATGATTCATCGCTGCTATGTACAGTAGAAATAGTTTTATGATGAATCGATTAATGTGGTGAATGACATTGTGGAGATGCATTTCTGTTTCAATTTGCTATTATTGGTACTTCAGTCACATGGAGACTGGTTTCTGAAGTGCCTTTGTTGTCACATTTATGATTCATCTTTTTGACCTTATGCAGGCTTATATGTATGGATTCTTTAAGAACAAGCGAATTGTCCTTTATGACACATTGATTCAGCAGGTATGGATCTAATAATAAATAAAATTTCATTGTCATCTTATGCTTGTACTTTCCTTTCTTTAGTAATAGTCGCAACTTTTCAATGTATGTGTTTTTACTCGGTTGAAGTGTCTATGTTGTTGCCTGCGTGCCTTGATCATTTTCTTCATTGTCGGGCAACCAGTTCATGGAGCAGTATGAAGTGAATAGAATCCTGTCTTTTAATCTTCAGTCCAAACTCCTGATTAATCTCTTTCCAGTTCTCGACCTTATTTCAACCATCTCAGGAGACTTTTACTTTGTTTTGTTAATACTCTTAACACCCGTGCTAGTAGATTTTTTTCTCTGTCAGCAAACAAACTGATTGCTTATATACGACTTATATGCAACTTCATAAAATTTGTCTACATCTGACTATTTGAGTACTCATTTTAACCCGAAAAGAGTTGCACAAAACAATAAATTATCTCCTTATTTTCATTTAGTGCATGCTCCCTTAACATTTGGGAAATGTCTTATGTTTGTTAATTTGTTTTTGTTGCTTTTTGCAGTGCAAAAATGATGAGGAAATTGTAGCTGTTATTGCTCATGAACTAGGGCATTGGAAACTTAACCATACTATGTACTCCTTTATTGCTATGCAGGTAATTGCATGCTGCAGTTCTCCTGGAAAAATAAAACCTATGCACTGTTTAATCATTATTTGAATTAAATGAGCTCCATCTTAGACTAACTTATAGTACATGACTCTTTGTTTATGTAAAGTGGGTCAGCAGGGTGTCATTAAACATGATCGATTTGATGATAGAAATTATTCTTTGTTTTCGATGCTTTGTAAAAGAAAAGATGTTTAGGTGTTTTTGCCTACTTAGCTTATGGTTACTTTAGGCTCTGAGGTTGAACCAGTCAACCCTTATGATGGTGCCCATCTAGCAATATGATCCCATGTCCACTCTGTCACTAATAGATACAAGGAAGAACATAGAAAGAATGAGACACAAGCTGCAAAAATAGCTATTTGGTTAACGTTTAGAACATGGTCTATTAGTGGCTTTATCTTGTGTTGTTTGGTTATGTTTTTTCTTCTTCCTCCTCCCAAATGCAGATTCTTACATTTTTGCAATTCGGAGGTTATACTCTCGTCAGGAACTCAACAGATCTTTTTCAAAGTTTTGGGTTTGATACACAGCCAGTACTGATTGGTCTCATCCTTTATCAGGTACTAGTTTATAAAAAACAGTGTACTATTAGTTGAAATGCCTAGTCAAATAGTGGGATTTACTTGATAAGCATAACTAAAGCTCTATCAATGTTTAATCTGTTTCATGTAAATAAGATTGAAGGGTGATAATTATTACTTGGTTATTCCTTTATCATGGAATGAAAATGGAATCATTTGCCTTAGAGTTTTTGACCATTTTCTCTGACCTTTTCGGATTTGCAGCATATTATAATACCAATCCAACACCTTGTAAGCTTTGGTTTCAATCTTGTAAGCAGATCGTTTGAATTTCAGGTAACTTCTTGTTGTAGTGAATACTGGAATTTAGTTTCTCTCTTCTTATTAATCTTTAAATTGAGATTAATCTACTGTATTTTATTTGCGTAGGCTGATGCCTTTGCCAAAAAGCTCGGTTATGGAGCTGCTTTGCGTGCTGGTCTGGTTAAACTGCAGGTTATTTCTAATTATTTAACTTATAATATCTGCTTGATTCTTATTATCTCCATGCCCATCATTCATGTAATAATAAGTCAGTAGGGCATATGATTCATGAGTCATTCTCAAAAATTGTCGATACTCCTACTTTCTCATTCTTAGAGTTCCATGAACTTCACTTTTGTGATGATTGCCCGCGTACAAGTCTATCTGTGGTAGCTTGAATAAAGAAGTTACTCATGTCGAAAGAAAGTACTCGTACAAGTAGGATACTGAAGTTGAGTTATTTGTGACGTCTTATTGTTTTTCAGGAAGAAAATCTGTCGGCGATGAATACCGATCCTTGGTACTCTGCGTATCACTATTCGCATCCTCCCCTTGTAGAAAGATTGGCTGCTATCGATGAACTTGAGAAAAAGGAAGACTGATTTGGGATCGGATCTGATCCGAGTTGCCAAATATTTACTTGATATGTTTGCATCATCTCACGTTTTCACTTCTGTTGAGTTGTTAAAAAGGAACACATTAGTGAGAGACCTAGTTCACAGTAGAGGGAAGAACTAAGCTAAGAAAAAGAGGGGGAAAGAGAACATTATAAATTCAACAAAAAACAAAGCTTTCGTTAATATCTTGTGTTATATTTCTCCAGTCTCTGCAGTTTTGGTTCAAAGGTGGAGGGAACAAATTTTGAGGTATATATTTCTTCTATACAAGTCTGAATATCAAATTTCGGATAAAAAAAAAAGTCTGAATATCAAATTATCTTTTGAAAATAATTTACCAAAATATCTTTATAGAATATTTAATTTGAATTATTTATAATTTTCCTATTAGAATTTCAATTTAAAATTATTATTATTCTCCTTGATATTTTTAACTCTTTTAACACTCAATTATTTCCCTATTACTAGTTACTTTCGATATGTGTTGTACATGTATTTTTTAGTATTTAATAATTATTTATATTCCATGCAAAGTTAGTTTAAAACATAAAGCCAATATTTTGGATAAATGATGGCTTTTATTTATCTAAGTAGAATCTGCTACAAAGAACGTAAATAATCAAAAAGTAAATAATAAAAAAGATATCGAGGTTTAGTACTATTGAATTTACCAAGCGGTACACAAATGAGTAAATCTAGCCAATATTTCATTAAAATAAAGTTAATATTTCATCGATAATCTCAAAAAATATTACATTTAAAAGATACTGACGATCATATTATAATAATCTAAACATGCATAATATTATAATATTATATCATCTATAAAAATGATCTTTCATCTCTCTTTGATGTTTTTGTTATTAGAATATAAGTAATACCTTCCGTTTGAATTGATATTTCCTGTCTTTTTATCAACCAGAGAAATGATACATTATAAAGTAAATGTTAAGATTTATACTAGTACAATATAAAATAATATGAATATAGTTTACTATCAAATCAATTAATAAATTTTGATATTCGTGTTTGGGTTTTGCTATAGACATCTTTAAGGGGTATCAATAAGACTAGCAAGATTCTCATAATTAATGTTTATTTAATTTTTCAATAAAATTTAATAAATGTAATAATTATATTTCTAAAAAGTTGTGTTTCATCAATATAATGTAATTAAATCATATGGGTTTATGGTTTTATATTTAGGGTTTAGTGGTTTAGGGTTTATAATTTATAGTTTAGGGTTTTAGGTTTAGTGATTAAAATTTGATGTTTAGGGATTATGGTTTATATTTTTAATGTTTAGGGTTTAAGTCTTAGGGTTTTAAATTTTAGGGTTTGGAGTTTAGAGTCTAAGATTTAAGGGTCTAACTAATTACATCTATTAGATTCTATTAAATTAATGGAACACAATTATTTTAAAAAGGATTAATTGTAAGAATCTTACTAGTCTTATTAACAACCCTTAAGGTTGTCTATAGCAAAACTCTTTTTCTTATTAGGTGCTTAAATCATTTTTTGGCCCAAAAATTATTTATTCATCTCATAACCCAAATAAGTTGTTTTTAGGGACGTTAAAATTTTTCTATTATCAAATAAAAGTTTGACACACAATTTATTTATGTTTTTTATTTTTATTTTAAAAAAATTAATTTTATAAAAAAAAACTCAAAATCTTATACATTTTGTTAATATATATTTTATTTTTATTCTAAATATAACAATTCAGTCACATTAGTGATATATGCATGGGAGGGCTAAAGCAATGCATATTGGACAAGAAGCTGAATCTGTTTGTGAAGTCTGGAAAGTTAGACAGCTTGAGACGATATTTCGAATGTGATCCTAGCATTTTTGGGCAGAGTTGTCTTCTAACAAATTGACCGGAATTCAGTTATCTTTCCAACGCATCTTGAAACACATCAATCGAACATTGGAAACTCAAGATACACCCATTTTACTGAAGACTGCGCATGCAGAAAACTAGATACGGAATTATTACAAGATTTTGTAAAATTCAGCCCAAAAGCTATTATATAAAGCTTTTGGATGAATTAGACTTAGCCCAACTTAATTATTAACATTTAAATTATGTTTTTAGGGTTTTATATACTTTAAGAACCAACCACCCTTCTCTCAAGCATAAAACTAGATACGAGATTATTACAAGATTTTGTAAAATTCAGCCCAAAAGCTATTATATAAAGCTTTTGGACGAATTAGACTTAGCCCAACTTAATTATTAACATTTAAATTATGTTTTTAGGGTTTTATATACTTTAAGAACCAACCACCCTTCTCTCAAGCAGCTTTTATCAGCTTATCACTTGCAGCCTAAGCACAAAAAGTTTAAAGGCCGTTTTTATTTTATTTTTTTTAATTAGATTAGGATTTCTTAGTTTTAGTAGAAGTTAAATTACTTTGGATATCCTTCACCTATAAAAGGATGAAGCCTCCATCATTGTAAGGCAGATTATTAAAATTTTCTTTGATTAATGAAATATTTAGTGAGTTTGTTTTTGCAAGTGTTGATTACTTGTGCCTTAGAAGTCTTCTTCAACATAAGTTCGACGAGTTATTGTGAGGGAGATCATCTTCACACTCTTGCTTTCCTAGGTAACTGCGTCTAGGAGGGTAGGTTAGAGCCGCTTGAGGTTGTTTGCTTAGATAATTGCATCTAAGAGGATGCCGAGGACAAAACAACAACAAATCGCAAGCTAATCTTTATCTTCAATCTTCACGCCATCTCCCATAATTCCATAAACAAAGCTAAAAATTTTAAATTTGTTTTACATATTCTTCTTTTTATTTTTTTAATCTTTTTCGTTATATTCTTGTTATTCATCTTCTAAACTTTCTTATTGTTTTTTTTCCTTTAAATTCCAAGCATTGAATCTGAAATTTTCAAGAAAAGCTCTTCTCTTTTCTATTGAATTTTTAAATTTGCCCATAGTTTTTTTTATTGAGTCTAAAGCTCTTAGTTCTTGCAACAACTTGATTGAAAGCTTCCAAATCTACAATTGCGTTACTGTATAATTTAAAGATGGCTTGTGATTTGTTATTGTTGTTTTGTCCTCGGCACCCTCTTAGATGCAATTATCTAAGAAAGCAACCTCAAGCGGCTCTAACTCACCTTCCTAGACGCAATTACTTAAGCAAGAAAGAGTGTCAAGATGATCTCCCTCACAAGAACTCGTCGAACTTATGTTGAAGAAAACTTCTAAGGCACAAGTAATCAGCACTTGCAAAAACAAACTCACTAAATATTTCATTAATCAAAGAAAATCTCAATAATCTGCCTTACAATGATGGAGGCTTCATCCTTTTATAGGTGAAGGATAGCCATAATTTAACTTCTACTAAAATTAGAAAACCCTAATCCAATTTAAAAAATAAAAATAAAAACAGCCTTTAAAATCCTTGTGCTTGGGCTGCAAGTGATAAGCTTATAAGAGTTGCTTGCGAAAAGGGTGGTTGGTTCCTAAAGTATATAAAACCCTAAAAACATAATTTAAATGTTAATAATTAAGTTGAGCTAAGTCTAATTCGTCCAAAAGCTTTATATAATAGCTTTTGGGCTGAATTTTACAAAATCCCGTATCCAGTTCTCTGCATGCGCAGTCTTCAGTAAAATAGGCGTATATTGAGTTTTCGATGTTCGATTGATGTGTTTCAAGATGTGTTGGAAAGGTAACTGGATGTCGGTTAATTTGTTAGAAGACAACTCTGCCCAGAAATGCCAGGATCTCATCTAAAATGTCGTCTCAAGTTGTCTAACTTTCTAGACTTCACAAACAGATTCAGCTTATTGTCTAATATGCATTGCTTTATCCCTCCCATGCATGTATCAATTAGTGAATGTTGTGTCTATCAGCAGGCGATGTTAAGTTATAATGTAGTATTTATTTCATTAGTCTGTCAACTAATCAATGGTCACTTTTATCTGTCGAACTATCATATTTGTCTTTATTAAACAGATGGTCAGTATCATAGAGAGCGCCAAGTGATAAGAGAATGTATAGATAAGGTGTAATCTCAAAATTTTTAAATATAAAAATTGAGTTTATTTAACTATTTTCAAATTAAGATAAAATTAATAAAATATATAAATTTTTGGACTAAAACTGATACCATATAAATATTATATATATTTAGTTTTAATGATAGAGTGAGTTTTTAAAAGCAAAATTTTAATTAAATAATTAATTTTTTTTAAAACGACACCTTTATTATAGAATATAGTGTGAACTGTGATGAAGTATAAATAGAGTGGAATTCCTGAGAGGTACATCTTATCGGAAAGGTAGAATCTTCAAGGGGAGACTCAAAAGCTTTTCTTGTTCAAAGGTTGACCCTCATCTCTGCAAAATTAAAAAAAATGCAAAAAAATCCAAAAGTAAGTAAATATAAAAACATTTACGCGCTCTCCCGACTTTATAGTCCTCAAGAAATGTCTTCTCTCTGAATTTCAGCTGTTATTAATATTACTGCAGACTACAATTCGGGTTGTGAGTCGGGTTCGGGTTTTATCCAAGATCGAATCCAGAACACAAGTTGATGGAGCCAAGCTCGGGGTCCGGGGATCGCAGCATCAGAGGAATATCAACTCACGGCGGACACTATGTTCAGTACAACGTTTACGGTAACCTCTTCCAAGTCCCCAAAAAATACGTCCCTCCGATTCGCCCCATCGGCCGTGTGCTAACGGTATTGTCTGGTAAGATTTCTCTTCTTATTTTTATTGACTTTTTTTTTTTTTTTTTTTCACGATCTTGGTCTGTCTTAATCTTGACGGTTTTACAAGAATTTGATTTTATTGAAGTTATTTGTGTGTTTAGATTGATATTTTTTTTCTGTTAATTTAAGTGCAGTATTATCATACTTTCCATGGTGAATTAATGATTGACCATATAGCATTGGGAGTGTGGCTCTGGTTAGCATCTTTTAGCTGTGTTTTGCAGTGTGATTGCCTTTTTGATGGAATTAAGCTGAAAATTTTATGGCACCATTGAAGTGAATGGCTCTAGGCCGAACAGTATTAGGCTTACTGGTCTATTTCTTTTATTAAAAATGTGGAACTGAGATGTGATTTGCCTCCCATTTTTGTTAGTGCTGCTGTGAATTCGGAGACTCGAGAGGAGGTTGCTATAAAGAAAATCGGTAATGCATTCGACAATCGGATTGATGCCAAAAGGACATTGCGAGAGATGAAGCTTCTTCGTCACCTGGATCATGAGAATGTAAGTTCTGTTTAAACTTAAAACAATAGACCCCCTAATTGTTAGGCTCCTTTCTGGCTGCAATGGTGCTGTTTCCGTGTAAACAATCAGCGGAAATGAAACAGATCCTTTTCTTTCCTTCGTGTAAGGCTTCGACCGCATTTAAAATGGAGACATCAACAATATCCACATTTCTACCCTAATTTGAGTTCCTGAGGAAATCATCTTTACACCCTAGTAACTTTTAACCATTAAGCAAGGGCCAATCTTATGATATTATGCATAAACCTTTTCTATTCATTTACTTGTTAGAACTCACGATCTAACCACACTTTTTGGTAATCTGGTAAGAGCTGTTGCTATCAGTCTTTATATTCTTCGATGTAATGGTAAAAGTAACACAAGAAATGCCTAGTGCAAGTTATTAACTAAATTCTCCTATTAGTCTATTAGATATAATTTTTCAGTTAGTTTATTATTGTTAGGCTTGGATATAACTTTCCTCTGCTTCGTAAATCTGCATTTCAATAATGTTTTGAGGTTCTGCTAAAGTAGTCAATGCTGGTTGTGGAATTATAGTTTAACTGGCTTCATTTGTCTTCAGGTTATTGCCATCAAGGACATCATACGGCCTCCACAGCGGGAGAACTTTAATGATGTTTACATTGTTTATGAATTGATGGACACTGATCTTCATCAAATCATACGATCCAATCAATCATTGACGGATGATCATTGTCGGGTTGGTATCAATTACTTCCGCTCGTATGAAACATGTTTAGTTAGGAACATAGTATGGTTCCTGTTGAGTAGCATAGAAGCTGGAAATATTGTTGATTATGCTGTGGTATCCTTGCAGTACTTTCTATATCAGGTTCTACGAGGGCTCAGATATGTACATTCAGCAAATGTTTTGCATCGGGATTTAAAGCCCGGCAACTTATTTCTGAATGCAAATTGTGACCTCAAAATTGGAGATTTTGGGCTTGCAAGGACAACATCCGAAACCGATTTCATGACAGAATATGTAGTTACTCGTTGGTACCGTGCACCAGAATTGCTTCTTAATTGTTCTGAATACACCGCTGCGATTGATATTTGGTCGGTGGGTTGCATACTTGGTGAAATCATGAGTAGACAACCCCTCTTCCCTGGAAAAGACTATGTGCATCAGCTGAAGCTTATCACAGAGGTATGGTGTCTAGATTTTCCTCGCAGGAAACTACCGGGAAACCCTTTAGATGTTCCTTTAACGCCTTATTGTTCCGCATATTCCGGGGATTGTTTAATTGCATCCTACCATGTTATTTGTTATAAGTTTGGCCCTTTGATTGTGAGACTCCTTGGTATATTTTTCTTTCTCAGTAGTGCATAACATCGACTCTGCAGTCCTAGGTGATCTTAACGTGCTTGTTGTTTTACTGGTGCTCGTATTTCACGAATGATTGTATATCTTGATGCATGATTTCTTTTTTTCCTTGGAATAGCTTATAGGTTCTCCCGATGATTCCAGCCTCGGGTTCCTTCGAAGCGACAATGCGCGAAGATACGTTAGGCAGCTTCCACAATACCCGAGGCAAAACTTCTCTGCTAGGTTCCCTAACATGTCACCTGGTGCTATTGATTTGCTAGGAAAGATGCTCGTCTTCGATCCCCAAAGGCGCATCACAGGTAAAACTTTCGATCTAGCCACAGCTTGCTTTTGACCAAGCATTGAAAACTTTTCGTGATGGATATCCGAATTCGGTAACAAGGGATTTATGGTTGGTTGCAGTGGAGGAGGCTCTGTGTCACCCCTACTTGGCACCACTGCATGACATCAACGAGGAGCCTGTTTGCCATAGTCCTTTCAGTTTTGATTTTGAGCAACCATCTTTTACTGAAGAGAATATCAAGGAGCTCATCTATAGGGAGTCTGTCAAATTCTACCCAGACACAATGTATTGAGGATTATGTATGTATGTGCCTGCAATTGCAATACTATGTTATGTTTGAGCCATTAATCCCTTTGAGATTAGAAAAATAAACGACTCGGTTTATAATAGAATAATCTTAAACAGAATTGCAGTTTATTCAACTTCTCTAGCAGCGTTGCATTTTCTCATAACATGATCGTTGAATTCCGATATATCTCCACAGCAGTGACCTACTGCTGTGCTGGCTGCATATCTGAGGTAATTTGCGCTCTTTATGGCCCTAATAATTGAACAAGATATGAAAAATGCACGAGAAAAGGGGGATTAGTGGGGAAAAATATTTGTTAATTTGAAGACGATACAAACACAAATTCTGAACATTGTATATATTTTTTTAATAGAAAATATTTTGATACTCAAGCTTGTGATACACAAGCCTTTTAATTTTAAGGTTTAGAAATTTAGGCTGTGGTTTAGGGTTTAGGGGTGTAGGGGTAAAATTTAAGGTTTATGGTTAGAATTCAAACTTTATGGTTTAAGCTTTAGGTTTTAATGTGTTAGTACTAGAGATTTAGGTTTTAGATTTTATAGTTTAAATATGAAGGATTGTGTAAATTTTTTTTACACAATTTGTGTATCAAAATATAATTTTTTATTAACAAATATTATTGATATTAGTTTGGCACGTTGCATTCTTAAAAAGAGAGAATTTAAGATCAAAATGAAAGATGATAGTGTTAAAAGGAAAATATTTTAATATACAAGTTTGTGTAAACTTTAGTTTACACAATTTTTTTAATTTTAGGGTTTAAAATTTTAGGTTAGGGTTTAGAGGCTTAGTTTGTAGAGTGTAGAATTTAAAATTTTGGGTACTAAAGTTTGAGATTTAGGCTTTAAATTCTATAGAAGTGTTGTATAAATTTTTTGTACTTTACACAAGTCTTTTAATTTTAGGATTTAAGAGTTTAATTTATAAGGTGTAGAATTTAAGGTTTAAGGTTAAAATTTCGAATTTAAGTTTTAGAGTTTAAGATTTAGATTTTAAGGTGCTAAAATTTGAGATTTAAGTTTTAAATTTTATAGAAAGGATATGTAATTTTTTTACACAACCTGTGTATCAAAATATAACCCATGTTAAAATAAACAATTACTTATCCTGAACATTATAGTAAAATGGACATAATATATATTAAATTGGTCTTTCTAGTTATAACTAAATAAAAGTAAGATTTTAATTTAAATCTTAATTTTAAGGGTTAAGATCTTATTTTAAGATTTAAAATTTAGAAGTTTAGTTTGTAAGTTTAGAATTTAAGATTAGTGCTTAGAATTTATGGTGTATAGTTTAAAATTTAGAGTTTAGTTTTTTAAGATTAGGGTTAAAAATTTAAAATTTAGGGTTTGTAAATATCTCACCAAGACCCGACCCAAAAATAAATGCCCTAAACCCGTACCCGAACATATTCTTTTAAAAAACCCGATCCGAAAATAAATATACTAAATCCAACCCCGACCCGACCTATATAAAATAAATTAATTTTAGTGTCCTAATTGTAAAAAAATAATTTTAAGGGACTTAATTGTAAAAAAATATAATTTAAAAGACTAAATTATAAATAAAAATTCAATTTTAAGGACTTAATTATAAAAAACTATATATAAAGAGGAGTATTATTATAAATATCCTTAAAAATTAAAAAAAATTACACTATTAGTCCCAAGTCGAGATGGATATTTTCCACCTTAAACCCGTACCGAATTTATTATCAACAAAAACCCGACCCAAAACCGAACCTAATTTTTTCATTAAAAAATCGACCCGATCAAGCCAGGTCGGAACCTGTCGAGTCCGGGTAAAATGCCCATCCCTAACCATAACCTGAAATGCTGGGATTTAGCTGTGTCTTAACCTTAACCAGAGACATAGAATACAGACTGCAGAGCACCTACAATGGAGCCAAAAATAGACGCCAATTCAAAAGCCAACCCTCCAACTTTATTATTTCAGATCAAAACCCCAAAAAGGAATTCTGAAAAAAATATATAATACAGTGAAAACTCAGAAAAGAAGCACCCAAAACTCTATACACAGTATGGTAGCCTCTAACAGATGGTTTTTGTATATACACACGGCAACTAAAAAAAAAGATTATGGAATTCACAAGCTAAGCTATGCTACAAGCTAATGCCAAGTCCTGGGAAGATCACACCTTTGTCACACATGACACATACATACACACAGGGACGGACCCAAGACTTTAGGTTATGGGGGGCGAACCTATAAATTTCTAGGGGGGCGAACTTATAAAAGTTTAGGGGGGCGAAAATACATTTTTAATAGAAAATACATAGAAAAATTCTAAAATTTTTCTAAATCATATATGATTTTCAAAATTTTAGGGGGTGGGTTGCCCCCTCCAGCACCCCCCTCGGTCCATCCCTGCATACACATCTACACTCTGTTAGCAAGTTACCTTGCTGCCTGCATCTTTCTCCAGCAACCTGTGGCATTCAATCATGTCATGGAATGAGAATGAGGCGACAGTGAAATGAAAAAGGACATGCACCGTTTCAGAGGCACTAAAAGTTTACCTTGTTATGCCGTCGGAACTGCACTTGCTGATTTTACAGAGTGAATGTCATTGTACAAATGTTTAACACCCTTGGACTCTGCATCATATGTCGAAAGCAACCTTCTCTGCATTGATTTCTTATTAGTCAGTAAAGAATCGAACCTATACATCGAGATGACAGAAGTTGTGTTTGATCATTCCGTACCAGCCGGTTTGCATTTTCTTTTGCAAATATTTGTTTTGTTATTACTAGAGGTGGCAATAATAGCTAAATTCTTGGCTTAAAACTTGAAGCCAGAACAAAAGAGAAGCCATGAAATGGGGTAACAAATAACTCTAAAGCAATATTACAGGGTGCTATACAAGACAACTAAAACACAGGTAGGAGATCAAGTAATCAGTTCAGATTTAAACTTAAAATGTGGTTTTTCACCACTAGATGTGCAGACTTTTCCATCAAAAACTGTCTCATGACTAAATTGAATTGTAAGAGCTAACACTGAATATAGGACAAGCTGAAGATAAGAGAAGAGAATTTACATGATCCTCAAACTCAGGGCTTGTCAAATTGACTGAGAGGTTTCTCATTAACAACAGAACCTGCAAAGAGGCAATAACAGCACCGTTATGTAACAATAAGCATTTAAGCAAGCACAACGCCCTGCACCCTTTTTTTTTGGGGGGGGGGGAGAGAAGATTATTGACATCATCTAGGGTGACATACGGTTTCCAAATTTATTGGGTCCATCTGCTTCAACTTCTGCAAATGCCCGCTAGCACCGGGGTCAAAGACACTGCCAATGAAGCTGTAGACCTGAGCAAAATCTGGCAGAACTGCATCAAATAGAAAGCAAAATTGTCACAAATGGGACAAGGAAACTTCAGGATGTGATAGCAAAATATACTCAAGACGACTTTTGATCTTAATAATCCAGTGCTAGACTAACAATAATGACAGTGTTAATAATTCCCGTTCAAGCATTTTGCTATGTTAAACTACACAATTCAAAGTCCACAAGTAACATGTCTACCTGTAATAGATATGGGAGAAACTGGAAAGAGCAGCATCAGAATACAGAATAACAACATCAACAAAAAACAAGTCGATTTTATTCATCATTTAAGTAGCATGATCATTTCCTTGCAAATGGAGAAATGTGAATCTTTTTGTAACAATAAATAAACCTAAAGTAGATGAGAAAAGTTAATAATAGTATGAAGTTTTTCAAGTATAAAGTGAATATGTCAAACCAATCAGATTTATCTCTTAATAACAAGCACTTAATTCAGTAATAAGCAGCAAGGGTTAAATCCCTAGTTGGGTTACATTATAGCAGATGTCAAGATGTGGCATGGAGCTTTCTTATAAAAGCAAAAAATTTTAGAAATTGCATGCATGAGAAAACATGTTTCAAAGTTGTAGCTTAGAGACATGGGAACATGGTCCAATGGTGCCAGTATCAAGCTCAAGGTAGAAATAAAATGCTAACCTCTAGATTGCTTCCAATGATCTCCCCGGTCAATTATTTCACCAAGTGACCAAGTTCTGGGAGTGCTTTCACTACTGCTACTGTAACAGGAATTGTGCACAACAGTTGGTCCGGCTAACACTGCATCATCTAAAAACATGCACGACCATACATTGTTATTACTTTTTTAAGATTAGAAAGGAAGTATGAAGGAGGTAAAACAGTGATGAAACAATTAAAAACCTTTAGTCACTTGAGATACAGTGACAGGCGGCACAGAGTTGCAACACCAGGGAGACAAAGATGCAGGGGCAATCGAATTTCCAGGCACTGCTGATGAATCTTGTCTGTACGTATAACCAGGTTCATGCAAAGCAGATGAAGATTGAAATGGTCCAGAAACTTGGGGTACAACAGAAGCTATACAGATGCAAAATAACAGTGTCAATTCAGGATCAAGAATTACAAAAGGAAGATATCCAGATATCGAAACGATGGCCATACTGACCATTTTTGGGAGCCTTTTGCGGGTACGGATGAGCTGCTTTCCTTTTTGGTCGAGGGGGAGGTACATGTTCACTAGTCCCATTTTTCTGAACCTTTAGAAAATACTTCTGTGCATGACTACGGATCTGCCAAGAGCAACCATTGAAACATTCGGTAAAACATGTTGAAAACAACATATAGAGTATAGACTAGTACTTGTGGAAAGAAATCATGAAATCTAAATTACCTGGATCACTGTCTTTGACCCAACAAATGCTTCAATCTTCTTCCAATCACGATCAAATCTAAAGTAAGTAATGCGAATTAAAAAAAAAAATCAGCACCATGAGGAAGAAAGTCAGCATCTAAAGCGTAAAGCAACAGACTTGCTCAATGTTTAAGTACCTTGGGGGCTAACACTAATTTAATATGTATGCATTCAATTAACTCATCAACAAAAGGTCATTTTTTGCAGAGGAAAAATCAAATCTTTGAAATAAATTAAAAGAAAATAAATAAAAAGTGGTGCAAATTGCCAACGCATAAACTAATTCCCAGCAACCAAATAAGATAATAAAACAAGCAAACAAAAAAGAAGGCTTTTGTGTCTCACTTCACTCGGATTCAATTTTCAAATTAACCACAAAGTAGATAAATTCAAACAAAAGAAATCCGTAAATTTTAGAAAGAAGAAGAAGAAATCGAGTTCAAGAAAATTGACTGACAATTGAAGGGCTTCGAGAAACTTCTCGTGCTCCTGCTCAGTCCAGCTCTCTCTAGACTTGGTAATAGTGTAAGGCTTCCGGATTTTCTTACTGGGATCCTCCGAACACACGTTTTTGTTACCGGCAGTAGAGGTGGCGGGAGGAGGTGGAGGAGCCTGAGGCGGTGGCACAGAATTAGCACCGGGGAGGCCCATATTCATGGGATCGAAATAGTAAAAGCCTTGAGCCGGGTTGGGGTTCACGGACACCATAAGCTTGAAAAATTCACAATCTTCAGCTTCTCTTTTATTTCGATTTCAGTCCTGAGCTTCGGTGGGCTTTTCTTTTTGGTTTGAGTTCGCTCTTTGGAAAGTCAGACAAAAGATGGAAATGAAATGCGGTGAAGAACTGACAAATCGTGGCTTTATATGTATATAGAAAATAACATTTCTGGATTTTACCTAAGGGAGGGGGCGAGCCATGGTCGTACACGTGGAGAAATATAAACCATTAGATTGGTAGGGGAGGACAGGTGTTATTTGCGGGATGTTTTATTTATTTTAAAAAAGAGAAAAAAACTGGGGATTTACTGGGTATGGCAGTTAGAATTGTCCACCGCCTCTAAAGGGGGGCAGGTTTTGCCGGTTTGGTTTGCCCAAGGTATGCGTTTAACCATTTAAGTATATTTATTAGAAGCGTTAATATCACTTGAACAGTGTCCCACCTTTAAACACTTAAAAAATGTTACTAATATCACTTAATTATTAAAACGTAAAATTATTGACCACAAATTTTCTCATTTCATTGTTATATGATCCATCAATGTGATACAAATACTCTTTGAGGGATTTTGGTCGGATATTCCTTTTATGGTGCGTTTAGATTATGGAATTTAAAATTACCTCCAAGAATAGAATTTTTGGAATATAATATTATTTGATGAATTACCTGGAATATTATATTACTTTGTTTGGTTCATTTGATAGAAATATAAATTGACAATGTTTAGTTGATAGATTTAAAATTACCCAAAAGTAAATTTAACCATATTGTCCGTATAATATATATATATATTTGTAACAAGTTAAACATTTAATATTTACATTGCTTAAAAAAGTTAAATATATATATATATTTTTAACAAGTTAAACATTTAATATTTACATTGCTTAGAAAAAAGTTAAACATTTAATATTAAATTAAAAATATTTATGTAAAATTTTATAGAATTATTTTCTTAATACAATATAAAATTTTAAAATATATAAATCCATGTAATGTATTATACAATATGTAAATTCAAAATTATGCAAATAAAAAATTAACATCCATAAAATCTACCAAAGTATTTTAAATCTAAAGATTTGTAAGTTATGTATCTTGCAAGTAATAAAAGTTGAAAAAATAACAATTTATTCTAGACTTAAATTTTATAAATCGTATATAGGTAGACATAAAATTTACATATTTAAAAAATGATTAAAGTGAAATGGTGGTTGATGAGAATTACATTTGTAATTGGTTACGAACGTAATCTTTTTTAAATTCCTTTGGTAAAGAAAAAAGAAATCTACTTTATGCGCATCTTTGCTAATATATTCTCCTGCAGCAAGCATTTCATCTTTGGAGAGGCCTTCAATTTTCATGATTTTTGTGAAAATAGACATTCTTTGGTCCTTTTCCTTTACTTTTTTTTGAAGAATGCAACAATGCCCTTTATGTCCTGTGTAGTTTGTTGATATGCAGCACTGAATTTACTTATCTCTTCAACAAGAGCGAACAATCCATCATCACATCGAGGCCTTTTCTTGCTAGAAACATCTTTTTTAATAGCAGTGGCAACAACATCAGATGTTTGGCAAGTTGAAGCACCTATTTCATCTCTTGATTCAAAATCTTTTACTCATTCTTCAACATCAAGTGCATCTAAAAACGTATTGCCTTATGCATCATGATCTTCCATTGCATAAGCTGTTATCTCAGCTGTTGTTCATGTTGCTCTTTTTTTTTCTAAATATTTGAACCAAGTCATCAAAAAACAGAAATGACTTGTTTCTCAATCCAACAGCGGTTGGGTGATTCTATAAGACAACAAGTAAATATTAAATTTTATAATGTAATAGTTAAATAGAGAAAAATAATAGAGAAAAATAAAAGTTTAAATACTTACCTTAACCCAATCATCAAAAACAGTCTTTGGTGCAGTTAAACATTTTTCTTTTTCATTCCAGCCAAATCTACTTTCGATGTAAAGCACTTCAGATAAAGCATTGTATTGTCTTTTTAGTAACTTTACTCTAGATTCAATATGCGAATTGACCCTAATTTGTGATGTAGGGATCTTGGTCCCTAATATTTTCTCAAGATACAAGAGATATCGTGATCTGAAAGTTCTATTGTCTCCTTTCTAGTGTGGGTCTTCCGCCAATAGATGTAAGCATTTAATAAGTGCAGCATCCTCCTGTTTAGTTCACATCCTTTTAGTAGCTACAGACTTAATTCTTTCAACTGCTTGTTTTTGTCCCCTTTAAGATTTCGTATTTGAAGTTGACATGTTACGTTTTCAAACAATCTAAGAAATATACCAAAAAATACATTACACACCATAAAACATATAATTGACATAAAATAAAATTTAAAATAACAAAATATATTAAATCAAATGAAGTCAAAAATATAATAAATGTAAAAAACAACATCAACTTAGATTTTAAAGAAGATAAATACAAGAAAAATTTTAAGAAAAAGTATCACTCTAAAATTATAAAATAAAATGCATATGAAATAAAGTTTATCTTAAATTTCGTGAAACCAACCAACTAGTAAACATATCCTCTACTAACTTTTCTCTCCACTCAGTCCAAGCAGTGCTTGGCTCACAATGTCTGATTATTTCAGACTCGTTAACCTCTTCAGCTTGGTTATTATCTACATCAACATAGTCAATTTTAATAGGGTCAAGTGGCATCTCAGATCTAATGAAGTTATGGAGAAGACAACAAGCAGAAATGATTCTACATTGCGTTTTCACTAGATAAAATGATTTTTCTCTTAAAATGGCCCATATCGCTTTCAAAATACCAACACATATTTCAATGCAATTGCGTGCTTGAGAGTGTTTCATGTTGAAATATTCTCGAGGGGTGGTAGGTTAATGTCCTTGTCTCCAATTATTCAAATGATATCGTTGACCTCTATATGGTGCAAGAAATCCATCTCCATTTGTGTATCCAGCATCACATAAATAGTAAGACCATATATATTTAAATTTTAAATAAAATTCATTAATAAAGTTCAACTTTATTTTATTTATATATATTCATTAGTTAAGCATTATCTTGTGGAATATTTAAACCATTTCTTCTACTAATGGCATCCCTTAATACTCTACCATCATCAGTAGAACCTTTCCATCCGGGTAAGACATAAATGAATTGCATGTATGGTGTGCAAACATCAAGTATGTTTGTTGCGATTTCATTTTTCCTTGTTCTATACCTAGGTCTATCAACTGAAGCAACATTAACCTTAATATATGTTCCATCTAAAGCACCTAAGCATCATTGTATTCATGAAACAAGTTAAAATTAAATTATTAATTTTTATTTATAGATTGAAATTTATCGTATATTACATTATTAATGCAAGAATTATAAGACAATACCTTAAATCATTACCATCTATCGTCTGTTGAATTCTCTTGTATCGGCTCTGATTTTCTTTAAAAAATTAAATGCAACCTTAAAACTGAGTTTAACACCGCATGAAAAACTCTACTAATTATCTCACCAGATCTGATTGTTTGACGTTTCAAGGCCATGTTTTTAGTATGGAGGGAAATAATGTGAAGGAAGGTAATGACCATTTCTTCCCTACACACGCGTCGACTCTTTTTTAACCCTTCATGACAATTTAATAAGTGGCATAATTTGATAAACGCTCTTTTATCCATTCGACGGTTATCGACGTTTTATCTATCACTTTTAAAGACAATTTTATGTAAGTTGATTGACCTAATATTATTCCTATGAAGTCTTTCATGTGCATAACGTATTTTAGATCTAGTTTTATATTTTCTAAGAACAAGTGCAATAGCCACAAGCATTAGCATTTGAAACATAGTTTCTATCATCTCCAGTTATAAAATGAGAATTGTCACGATGCACATCTTCTTTTGTATTTTTAAACGAGCCATAACTATTTTTTATGAAAAAATATATTATAAAATTTGATAATTCTAAATAGTTAACAAGCCCATATATATGTAGAGTACACTTTAATTGTAATCTAAACACTAGTTCTTTTTAAGAAATTATACTCGAGACACACAAAAAATTGCATAAAAAGCTGCAAAATTTATTGAAAAATATACTAAGTTACAACAAAAACAACATATCAAAATTCTATATAAACTCACACATTACTAACATTTATCTACCATGTATTACAAAGCAATAATACTAAAAAAAATAACCATGTAATTTCATTTTACCTTACTGACCATATTATGAAGGAGAATGTTTAGAATCAATAAAGCTATAATTTTATTATATAGCATGTAATCTCATTGCCAATATCTCCTCACCCCCATCAAATATAGAACATACGAACTCTTATTTTTATTTTAAAAAATACTTGTGTTTGTTGTTTGTACCCTATAAAAACTTAGGACATGGGGACGAGAATATGAGATTTCATATTCGACAACAACATTGAATAATAAAACATTCAATAATAATACCAATAATAATTTGCAATAAGTATTTTTTTCTATTCAAAGGAGAACAAGTTAAGTTCCAACAAGGATAAGAGCTGAAATGTCGATTCACTTACGAAAATTAGAATCGGTCATAGAATTAGATGAATCTAAAAATTTGATGTAGGCATTAATTTGTGCGTGTTGTAGCTTTGAGTGTCCTGGAAAGTAAAGTGCCTAGGTTGGCTGTTGGGAGGCAGGCTTGGGTGTTTTTTTGTGAACAAAGTGAAATTGTGTTAGCAAAATCTAACCAATGGTTCAACGTCAAAATGCCAAAGACAAAATAGAAATAGGATTACTATATCCATTGAACACTTATAATCATCAAACTTCAAATAAAATCTCAATGTAGCATGCGCTAAAGGATCGCTCTATCATGTCATCATGGAACAATTCTTTGAGGGTCACGAGAAAAAAATGAAGTTTTATGGATGTTACCCAGAACACAGAAAAGCATCACCACACGAGGTAATTCGAGTAAAACAAAAAAGAGCAAAATATAATCATGTGTCAAAATCAACTAATACAAAGAGAAAAAGAATTATTCGAATCAATTGTATCGAATGAAATAACAAAAAGAAAATAACGAAAAGTAAAAAAGTTGAAAACACTTACCAGGAGATGTGCAAAACAAAGAGAGTGAGACATGATTTTAGGTTTAGCAATTTCACGATAAAAACAAATGGTTAAAAAGACCTATATTATATCATGGTAATTTTGTCCAAGTTGGTCACGAATTGTCAAATACCTAAGAATATGGAAGGAATTATATTCCCACCCTTTAATTACCAAGCTACCATCGTTGGGAATTTTATATTACCGCATGATGGGAATCATCTCAAACCAAACATGTGTATGTGATTCTAGAAAAGAATATTACCTCTGGTAATAATGTTTTCCATGAACCAAATGCCCCCTTAGGGGTTTTTTTTGTTAAATACCCCTCAGAACAATATTTGGAAAAATACCTCACATTCGGCCCACAAGGGTAACTCGCGCTCTACAGGATGCGATTTCCAATCTCGCACCTCATAAGGTGTGACTTTAGTCTGAAGTGGATTATATTATCTGAGAATTTCAAACGAATCGACACAAATTTATCGTGATATATGCAAAAGTCGTGTTTTGCAGAATGCGAGTTTGGCCTAATCCAGTTGTTTAAACAAAGCTCGATAGGCTTGTTTATGGTTAATTTGCATGGTCTTGGAGGATCATTTTATATGGTTTTGATCTTTTACCTCATAGTACTGACACATCTCTTGAAAATGGTGTGAAAATTGGCGTATATAAGACATCCGAAACGGTGTATAAATCGTGTTAAAAATGCTATCTTGCCATGTTCCTTTACATAGAGAAAATGGAAACATGGGTCGGTAGTCATGTTTGAGTTACTTTTGTGGTAATTTTGCGTTTTTTTTGTTATTTACCTTTCACTTCGTAGTACGGGAACACATGTTTACAATGGTGCAGAAATTGGGGCGTATGAGGCATCCTAAAGGGTGTAGAAATTTTGTTAAAAATGTTATCTTGGTATAATCCTTTGCATGAAGAAAATGGAAACATGGGCTAGTATTCATGTTTTAGTCAATTTTGTGGTATGTTCGTGGTTTTTTTGTTATTTAACTTTCACGTGGTAGTACGAGAACACATGTTTACAATGATGCCCAGAAAACGTAACTTCGAAGGTTGATAATGTTATTTAAGATTAAAATATTAGATTTATAATTACAATTAGTTGATTCGAGGGCGGGTCCTAGAAGGACATTAGAGTTACAATTACAGTTACAATTACAATTGTTGCACAACTTAGGTTGGTCGGCCCATTCTCGAGGAACCATATCCTCGGCACAATGAATCTTACTTGAGTTTGAGCGACCTTTCTTGTTGAGTTGCAAGGATTCATTTGGTCATATCTTAGGTTAATTGTTAACCACATCACGATGACGTTCATTTCTGATTGGAGAAAACTCGGATCGCTATACCTTAAAATTGTTTTTAAGTCGGTATATAGGATCAACGAGTGTCATTGCATTGAAATGAACGGATGCGCATGCAGTGAAGGCGTGTACACACGGGTACTTGAATGTCTGGAAGACTTCGCAATCGCATATCCTCTCTTGTAGATTAAAAACATAGTTGTGGTACATAATTCCTTCAAGCAGTCGTGAAAATTCAGTAACTGTAAAGTGGTGTTCGTGACGAGAGAAGGATAATGGCACCCATCGCGTTTGCTTGGGCACGATTTATCTGAAATTTTTGCTTGAGATCTGGATGGAACTTGTGGCCACCTGCCATCCAGTTCGTAGCTTTTTTTAGGGTTGCAAAAAGGGTAGCAGTCGATAATATATTGCCTTCACAACTAATGTGATAGGTAAATGGCGCATTCCCTTTAGAGATGAATTGATTGCCTCAGCCAAGTTCGTCGTCATGTGACCATGTCGACGATCCTTATCATAATATCGCAACCATTTCTCTCTTGGGATATCAAGAAGATAGTTATATCCATATTGATTTCTATCTTTCAACTCTTCTAGCAGCTCCCCAACCAACTCTACTCGCTCTGCGTTGCCTATTCAATAAAAGATGGAATAATTATTGAGAATTAATAATAAAAGCCAAGTTAATTAATGATTTGGAGAGTGAAAGGCATACCCATGCGAAGAACCATTATACGCTAATCATTATTCTTATACCTCTGGTAGTAATTTGCAGCAATGTGTCCCGGACAGTACCGATGATGAATATACAGAGGTTCCCAAGAAGGTCACAAACGTTGGATTGATCCTTAAATCCATGCATTTCTGTCTAAAATAATATATATATTGTCTTCTCTTTCCCGTAGGACCTAGCGTAAGACGTGGGTGCACATGTTGGTGAGAAAAAATGTCCACAAAGGGATATCTTCCTTTTTAACGATTGCGAACGCTATCGGAATACATTTTCTGTTGTCATCTTGTGCAACTGCCACTAGTAAGATCTTTGTGTATTTTCCATACAAGAATGTGTTGTCGATCTGCAGCATCAGCTTGAAGTGGCGGAATGCCTTAACGCATTGCAAAAATGTCCAAAATAGGTGGAAAAATTCGCACTCCCCAGGTACGACACGATCCATTTCATATCTGACCACTGTCTCAAGTTTCACAACCATTCATGGATTGTATTTCTACATCATGTTCAGCCACGTTCACAACTCGTTGTAGGATTCCTCCCACCGCCCATAGAGTTGTTGGATGGCATGATATCTTGAAAACCACATCTTATCGTATTTAATTGTGTACGTGAACCGCGATTTGATCGAGGCTATATATACCGACACAAATACGCATGGATTTGCATTCACGAGTGGACGGATATGATCTGAGAGCACGTGCACATCCAAGTTAGGATGATCGTGATTCAGGCTTGCCACAGAGCATGTATGAGGTCCATCGTATCTCGTTTTCTGCCACAGGTTGTCATCCTCTTCAAACGTGATACAAAAACCCTCCAATTACATCTGTCGTACTTGTGAAGGCATTTAGCAATATATTTGTCAGCTTTAATTTTCCTCACGGTGGATGTAACTAAGTTGCGTATGTTGTAATGCTTGATGGTAGCCTCCGCAAGTTTTTTAGTCTTGAATATCATCCCAACATACAATTTACCATTATTTCGTTCATTGAACTGGTCCAACTATGCGAATTCTAAAAATTCTATAGCGTAGAATCCTTCCATATCCACTATTGTGAAGTGGGATTGTGGATCGTACTACGTGAAGCTTTTGCGAGTTTTAGTAAAACTGCCCGGGGAAACAATTTTCATAGGTTTTTCCTCCGCAACATCCTCTGCAACGTCGACTGCATCATCCTCGACATTTACGGGCTCGTCAAGGTCTGATGGTTCTTCTAGAAATAAACCCATCTCGTCACCTTCGGGCCCGTGCTCCCTCAGTAGTTCCTCATCAAAATCATCCCATTCAAAATTGTATAGTTCTGATTCATCAGCAACATGTACCCTACTAGGTTCTGCAACTGTAACCCGATCGTGAGAATGTCTCCCCATCGATGAGAAATCAACTGTGTTTGCCTCACTAGGATATAAGTTGAGTGATGTCCGGAAGAGAAGTCATCAAACTGGTAAAACTCTTCATAGTAGGACAACCCCACAGATGATGACGACCCTACACTTGGGATATAAGTTGAGTGTCGTTCGTATGAGAAATCATCTACGTTTGTCTTACTGGGATATAATTCAAGTGACGTCCAGAAGAGAAGTCATTGAACGGGTTAAACTTATTACGGTGGGACAAACCAATAGATGATGACGACCCTACACCTGCATTGTATGGATTGTACGTCGAGTGCTGGGTTGGCGGCATGTTTAGGTCAATGTCGAACCTGCCTACGGAAGAATGCCTTAGCGTCGAGGTAGAAGACGATGAAGCCTGGTCATGGCTTGTACTTAGTAATTTGAAGCCTTGTCGCAAACTTGATGTTGGACTATGAGCATTTGGGTCGAAGTCAAGATTTGCTCGTATACAATTTGGCACAATGGTTTGGAATCCGACATTTCATTCAGAAAATGTTACAAAGAGCTCTAGGGGTCATCCCATAGAATACTAGGTATGGGTGTTGATCATCATTTCTACATCTCCGTCGTCACTAACATCGAATATTGTGAAATAAAGTGGATCTATCGACAAATGTAGTCGATAGCTCAGTGACTGTAACTCCATCCCGAAAGCATGTGGAATCTTCCTCGTTAGCACTCTCTCCAGCCTTTCATACGTTACTCCGATCGGAATCTATAGCGTAACATTATTGGGGGACTAGAATATGAAACCGAGTTCGACGTCTGGGATCATCTCACCATCGTAGTAAACTAGAGCATCTACTCCTTTTGCCATTGTTGAAAAAACCAAGCAGTCTTTCTTCTTTGCACACAAATTACTTTAAACGTTTGTTAGAAAAAAATTCTTCACTGAAATTTTTTTATTCGCGTTTTAATGGGTGGTGACGTGACGTGTGAGCATACCTGACAAAGCGTAACTCACGTCGTACAAAATGTGAGGTTTGCCAGCTTTGCAAGATATGTATCGTATCAAGAATGTCACGTTTTACAAAACGCGAGATTTTTCAAGATTCCTACACCACGCGAGTTTTATATTATAAATACCTTCCCAATGAAGTGAACCCTACACCATACAGTCGAAGAAAAAAATTGCATTGTAGTGCTTGAAGATTCGATTTTATTGTAACTACTAATGGCAACAAACCACGTATTTGGAAAATTTATTCGCAAACAGATTTCTCGGATATTGAGATTTGTCGTTATTTGTAGTTGCATCTATATGTTGAGTATATGTTGGTGGGTTACTAGTGCTTGTAAGATGATTGTTTGGTATTTTTGTTCACGAGGATCGACAACAACAAATCACAATATCCGAGAATCCGATATCTTTTTGAATGGCATGTAGGGTTCTTAACCTTTTGTTCTAGGCTAGGACCTCATATGTAACCGGAGTCAAAGCCCCAACCATGAAAGCATATTTATTAGTACAATACTTTTCTCCAATAGACCTTCGAGCTTGAAGACAATGACCAGTTCTCTACTCAGCTCAGGAAGTAAGCCGAGGGCATGTTAACACCCGAGTTTGCAAAATGCACACCTTAAAGTTTTAACTAATAAGGCCTTCAAAAGAAGAGCGTCAGATCTCTAAAGGAGGATGAGACCAAGAGAGAAAAATAAGTTGATGATCTTTTAGAAGTATCTTTATTAGCATGTTTAGGGGTACAATTGTACAATAATAATAATTTTCGTGTGTTTATTTCTTTTATAAACATATAAATATTTTCTAAAATAAATGCCCTCTTAAGACCGACCCTCAAATCAACTAATTGTACTTCTCCAATAGAGTTCAATATACTAATTATAAATATATACTAATTAAAAATATATACTAATTACAAAATAAATGACATACTAATGAATATATATAGTAATTAAAATTAAACGAGAATCAAAGTATTCCACAAATTTCATCCACCAAATATATATATATATATATATACTAAATAAAAACAAAAACTAAAAATATTGATTCAACTAAAATATAAACTAATAAAGAACGAAATAAAAATATAAAGTTTAATATTTTCAAATAGAATAAACTAAAAAACTAATGACGCCTTTGTCCACTAGTACCAAAAGACGGTGGATGACGAGGTCGACCGGGATTGCGTCGGGGGCAAGTAACATCAACCGACTCATCGTCATCGTCGTCGTCATCATCATCCTAATTCTAGCTCTAGCCATACCACTCGTTCCACCGGGCCCACTAACGTAGAAAGTGGACTGTGGCGGCGTTTATTGGACAATCTCGGTTCCAAATGTGGCTGCCGCCGGGAGAAACTACATGAAAGGCACGTAGGTTGCAGGATAGCTCGAGGCCTCACTCATCATCGTCACAAACTGAGCATAGGGGTCTGATACATAAGGCGTTAAACAACCTTGGCTCGGACTCGGGGTCGGCTATGGCCGCATCGGTGGTAGGGTAGCATGTG
This sequence comes from Hibiscus tridactylites, assembly GCA_958450335.1. Taxonomy (NCBI): domain Eukaryota; kingdom Viridiplantae; phylum Streptophyta; class Magnoliopsida; order Malvales; family Malvaceae; genus Hibiscus; species Hibiscus tridactylites. Next base: position 96,812,194 of record OY288271.1, on the reverse strand, counting down.
ATGGTGGTGATGCTTCGTAAGCAGGAGCAAGACTTCTCTTCGATGATAATGCACCGCCAGAGGTGTTCTGTGCTCCCCTCGTACGCTGAGATCGTGGGTGGTTGCATTGCTGACTCCGATAGAAAATCACTTGTTCGTCTTGAGTCAGAATAAATGGCTTCTCATTCGCCATAAATTAGTCCCCGTAATCATGACTGACCATCGTATCAAACATATGGTAATCACTTTGGGGTTGCCATTGCGAATTCGCTCTGTCCCTCTAGTGAGCGATATAGCCTTGGTGGTACACCGACCAATCAACCTGTCAAACAATAACAAAATTATTATTCTTTTTAGATATGAATTACGTTCGAGTTAATAAAAGAATATGGTAAGTATATAATATTACCTCAGGCTTCCCTAGTCGAGTGAGTTTGTACAACTCGTCCAGACTTGGAGGGTCCACTGGGATACATTAGAAACAACCAAACTGTCGTAAGACATGGTCGGTCAGATGCCACTCAACTGTGGTGTGGTAGACGAGTGGTACAATGGCCGTCCAAAGAAGCCTCATCTCGTCTGAAAATTCCAGGGTGCACTTGTTCACTTTCGGATCCTCGTACAATATCCATAAAAACTGTACAATATATAATTATAGTTAAATATAAAATTAATTTTATATATACACCAAAGTGTTAACTAATTTTTCGAGAAGTTCTCAATATCTTGTCTAATAACGTCCAGACCCTTCGCAACACCAACACGACTTAAAGGACCGGTCCACCTAAAAAAGAATAAGATCATTTTAATTATAAAAATACGTATATTAAAAAATTAACTCTTTTCTTACCTATGGCCTAGCGGGAAAACATATAGAGTAGGCGGCATAAGCTTAGGGCGTAAAAATGTCATTCTCCACCACGCCTAGGACTGGAGCAACACCAAACAACCTTCGATGCAATACTTTGACGGGTTGGTGTTCTTGCACAGCTCCCTAAACAGAGTGGCCAAAACTGAAAATCCCCAGCTAAGTTTATCGGCATCTTCAAAATTTTACAATTGTCGCAACCAAATCGTGTGAACTTTGTTTCGGGATTTTTCAGGCATCAATACCCCGTCGATCATCTGTAAAATATAAGCGCGAGCATATGCCTACAATAAGAAATATATATTAGCATATGTACAATTTTTTTATTATTTCAATAATATTCACTAAAAAATTATTGTTACCTTCTTCACATTTTCGCTCACGTCATTGGGTACATTTCCAAAATTATTCCGCAACCATAATAAATTTATTTTTCCATCAATAGGCAAACACAGGATATAGGAAACGTCCTTCAGGGTAATCGTCACCTCGCCGCAAGGAAGGTGGAATGTGTGTGTCTCCGACCTCCACCTCTCCAAAAGAGTGTTGATCAAATCAACGTCTATTTTCGCACCTTCTAGAATTTTGGACGCGCGTAAAAACTCGGCCTGCTCTAAGTACGATTGGATCAACACGTCGGGTAATCTCGACATTCAGTTGTAAGAAACGTCTAGACGTCGTTGCACCCCTCCCTAAAAAATTAAACACGTATGTATAAATTAACATGCATAAAAGAATATAAAAACATGTATGTATAAATTACAATATATAATATAATAAAATAAAAACTAAATTAAACTAGATAAAACATACATGTCTCCGATGATAATCGAAAACGTGTTTGTGATCCAACCTTATCAATCTCGCCATTATATCATACACGAGAAATCAATCGAGAAATTGAAAGAAAGTAGATTTGAGAAAGAGTGGATTTTTTGGTGTGGGGTAAAAGGGGAGGGTGATGACCTATTTATAGTGAAAATCGCACCAGTTGAGTGTGAATATTAAAGGAAAATTTGCATCACGCATGACGCGAGTTTCGTAAATCGTACCTTACAGAATGCGACTTTCTCGTAACCCTAACGCGATAAATAAATTTCTAATCGTTTCAATGTATTAGCACGGAATTGCGGCCCACAAAGCGCGACTTCAGTTTATCACGCCGATTCGTTTGAAATTCTCGTGGAAGTTGCGTCCTGTAGAACGCAACTTTATTTTATTTTTTAAAAAATATTAGTACCAGATAATATAGTCCACATCAGACTGAAATCGCACCTTATGAGGTGCGAGTTTAGAATTTGTATTTTTTTGAAAGGGGATATTTTGCCAAAAAAACCCTTAAAGGGAATATCTGGTCAAATTCCCCTACTCTTTAATATTTGCTATATAATAGTTCTAGTGATAAAAGGATGATATTATTTTTCTAAGAGGTTTTTATTAAAAATTAAAACAAAAATAAAGAAAAATAATAAATTAATATAAGAAAACAATGCTAAAATTTAACATTTAACGTATTTTTAGAAGTTTGACCAGTCAAATTCGCGAAATTATTGTTTGATAAATAGTTGATTGTAATAGTGGATTGAGGTGAAACTTTTTATTTTGAAAAAGTTCTTTGTATGAGCTTTTTGAGTTAGAAGTTTAGATAAAAGACTTGTAAAGACTATTTTGTCCTTAATAATTATATTTTTTTCTAAATAACAAAAATTTGATTAAATAATAAAATTAAAAAATAATTTCATAAATAAAAAATTAATATATAAATTAATAAATACATATAAATTTAATAATTAATAAAATTATATTCAAAATATAATTTCATAGATAAGAAAGTAATATATACATCTAAATTGAATAATTATTAAAATTATATTAAAAGATAATTTCCAAATAAAAATTAATATGTACGTTCTCATATATGCTTAGTAATGATATTAAAAAAATTAGTTTTCATAATCTAATTAATATTAATAGGTAAAAATGTTAATAAATAATAAATTATTCAAACAAATATCGAATATAATCATGTCCTTATATGTCATTTTGCTTGTTCAAATAATCAAACAACTATCAACTATCAGTTAATTTTACCAAACACTTTTATACAATCAACTAATGTAATCTGCTAGTCAAATTATTTAATACTATCAGCTATTCGCTATCAGTTAATGTAATTCACTATCTGCTAATTTCCAAACATGGTCGTTATTTTTTAAAATTTAATTAATAGTATTAAAATCACTTAATGCATAGATTAGATAGCCTTTTAAAAAAAAAAGAAAAAAAAAACTTTGATACACATGTCTTGTAAATTTTAGTTTACATGTGTTTTTTAGTTTTAGGGGTTGGTGGAGTTTTAGTTTATGTGTTTAAGTTGTATGGTTTAAAATTTAAGGTCGGTATTTGGAATTTAAGGTATATGATTTAGTTTTTAAGGTTAAGGTTTAGGATTTAAGTTTTATAGTGTAATATGCAAGCTCAGTGGCGGATCCACGTTGATTGCTGGGTGGACACATGCCCATCCTGAACTTTCTAAAGTTCACATATTTAGCTTTATTTTTTTTAATTTTTGTGAATTAGTCCTTGATTTTACTCTAATTTGGTGACATGGCAATTAAAGTAAATTTTAATAGTATTAAATGTTATTTTTTAAAATAAATAATATTATTAAATAAACAATAAAAAATTCTTATTAATTGTTTTCTTATTAAATGTTATTTTTAAAATTTAATTAATAGTATTACAAGCACTTGATGTATAGCTTAGACAAAGCTGTTTAAAAAATGGAAAAAATTTGATACACACGCCTTGTAAATTTTAGTTTATACGTGTTTTTTATTTTTAGGGATTAGAGTTTTAGTATAGGGGTTTAAGTTGTAAGGTTTAAAATTTGAAGTCGGTGTTTAATGTTTATAATTTAAGGTGTATGGTTTAAGGTTTAAGATTTAAAATTTTAAAATTAAGGTTAAAAGTTTAAAATTTAAATTTTATAGTGTAATATATAAGCTTATGTAAAATTAATTTTACATAGATTGTGTATCAAAATTTTACCTTTTAAAAAATCAATTTTACATTTTCTATTGAAGAAAAAGAAAGAATAATAGACACGTATGACATGACATGGTTTGAAGTCATAACTGAAGGGCATGAACGTGATCATATCCTCCACGTTGCTTAAATAATCTAATTTTTCAATTGTTTTCTTAAAGCTTACACCTACAAATAGAATCCTACGATACCAGAATTGATACACTGTACAAGCTCAGGACGCGGATTTACCTTTAAACCTATCCAACCACGCAGTAACAAGCAATTGCTTTCGTGTAATTCAAAATCTCAAGAAACAAAAATATATTCAATACTAGCGTACGATAAATTATTTTTGAGGTTATTAAAATCATAAACTTTAAATTCAGTAATTAAAATCATAAATTCTAATTTAAAACTATAAAGCCTAAAAATTAAAATTTTTGTGTAAATTAAAGTTTACATAGTATCAAAATATTTTCCATTAATTTATAAATAAAGTGTTATGTTATGAATATTTATCTATGTGGATGTCTATCATGATTAGAACTTTATCAAAGGAGTTTGATTTATTTATTATTAGGAATATTATTTCTATGAATTAGAGTTTAATGTATTATGTACTTCTTATGCCTATAAATAGATGATTCATTGAAGGCATTGTATATAAGTCTATATTTGAGAATAATACAAATCTCCCTCTTTCTCTCATCTCGTTGTTATTCTTGTTCTTATTCTTGTTCTTATTTATTTTATTCACAACACGTTATCAGCACGAGTTCGCTCGAAAGATTTTAGTACTCTTCGTTCGAATCCCAAAAGAATTATAAAAAAAATCAATTCTACATTGAACCAAAGAATCTCGCTCAAACAACTATTAAAGTACTTTCGATCTAACTCTACAATTTGTCGGCGCTACTGCAAACAAAAGCACCAACAACGACATGGTTATCGCGAGTGTCGTCTTGCAATTCTTTCCTTTGCATTTGCTCACCTACATTGCCGTTAGGTATTGCTACAAATTCAATTTGCTTAATACGACTGAGATTTATTTTATTGGAACCTATACTTTTAATCATGATGTTCCTCCATACTTTTATTCATAAGTTTATATTTGATATATTTCATATCAATAGGTTTTAAAATATCAATATTAGTTTTTTTTATTTGTTGATGAGATTTGATATTTTAACCGTGTTTTGAGTTTTTGCATGATATAATGACTTGAAGAGAGACGTGATATTATGAGAAGATGCCTTGATTCATTTGCTACGTCCCCATTGTTTTCGAGACGAAAATCAATATCGGTAAACTCTATTTTTGTTTTTATCCTTTAAAATACAATTTTAAAGTGCGCTAAATCATGATAATTTTGAATTTACAAGAAGATTATTATAAAGTCTATATTTGCTCGAAAGTAATATTTCTTCTTCGTCGAAAAACTCGACCATAGACTTCTCCCAATTTCAAGTTACGAAAATTCGTCTTGATCCAAAAAGTTTTATGGGAGGGATTCCCTGAAGTGAATGCAAAACATGATGTTTATTCCATGCGATTATCAATGATGGGGCATTCCCTGAAATGAATGCAAAGCATGATGTTTATTCCATGGGATTATTGGAACTGTTTCATTCCCTGAAGTGAATGCAAACATGGTAATTCATTATTCAATTAGAGACAGATTTTCGATATAATCCAAGTATAATTGGCTGGACATCCTGTTCTGCGAGGCTACTGGTCTCAAAGGAGGTTTTTAAAGGATCTTGTGGACAGGTTTAACAATGCTGCGTACGAGGATTAAATCTTTGTTCTTTGTGATAAGGATATGTGAAAAAGGTTTCAAAGGCCCACTGGCTCTACTCCATTCCCTGAAGTGAATGTGAGATTATATTATGGAAGGAATAAAAAACCACATTAAAAGTTATGGTCGTGGTCGAGGCTATGAATATACACATGAAAAAATATAGTCGTTTTAAGAATACTTTTACCCGCTGGTAGCGAAGTTGTAAGGATGACAATAGTGATAAAGATCATTCTAAGGAAGTGAAATCCTTTTACCAATGTGATGTTATAAACCATTGGTTTCGTACTTCTTAAACGCCAAAGTATTATGGACTTTATCCATAATCATGAATGATAAATGAAATAAAATATAAACAAAATTTGTTTATGGCGAAATAATTATGGCGTTATTGGTCCAACTCAATTGGATATTGTTAATTTTCTCATAACCCTTGAAGGGAATAATTTACCATTTATTTTATTTCCTTTATAACCTCTAAAAGAAGTAATTGATTTTTTTTTTATTTTTATGTTAATTCGTTTTATTTATTACTTATTTATGTTAGTTTGCTTTATGTTTATTTATTTCACATATTATTTATTTACACTTTATGTTAATTTATTATTTGAAGAATATGATTACTTCCGGAATAAAATATACAATGAATTGTGGCTATTTATGCCTAGAATTATGGCTATTTATGCCTAGCAGATAATGCAAGTACTCATATTGTACTTAAGCATAAGAAATATTTTTCCCATTTAAATGCAAGGGGAAATATGAGTAATGTTTCTCAAAGTACTAAAATATCAATGCTTCGGAAGAGCACTTGAAAGTTTATCTCTGATAGATAATCGGCTTGATATGATGTGCTATATTTTATATTTTTCATTCCTCGAAGTGAATGATACAAAGTACATATTTTCATTACCCGAAGTAAATGAAACAAAGCACATTTTGAAAGGTGCATAATTATGCATTTCTCGATTAAAACGCAAGGGAATAATGTGAGTACTATATCCGAAAGTACTAATATCACAAAAGGCTCTGGTTGAGCAAATATGTTATTGTCAAATGAAACTTTATTCCATATTCACAGTGCGTTATACTCATCAAAGTCATAAAGAGACTTATTTAATTTTAAAGGTATTCACGGTAATGGATATCATATTGAGACTATTAGTCGATGAGATGTTAACTATCTCAATATTTTGAGTATAAATCAAGGCAATAATAAAAACTTGAAAAAGTTATATGCACTGTCATCCATAGTGTACTACAATAGAATTAGTACAAATTGAAGCTCATGCTATTGTGAATCAGAAGTTTACTGATAACTTTATTATTTGGCAATGACCGGTTAGACCATCCCGGTTTAATTATGATGCGAAAATTTGTTGACACTTTCATGTTGTAATTTATTGAAGAGTTGAAATTTTCTTCAAAGTAATGTTTTCATGTGATACTTGCTATCAAAGCAAACCGATTATTCAATCATCATCAGCTATGATAGATTGTGAATCTATTAACTTTTTTCTGGAACGGATACAAAGGTGATATATGTGGGCCCATACACCTTTCTTACAGTCCATCTAGATATTTTACGATTTTAATTGATGCATCGACTAGATGGTCATATGTATCCTTGTTACTAATCCGCAACTTGGTATTTGCGAGGCTACTTGCTCAGTTGATAAAACTATGAGCACATTTTCAGATTACCTTATAAAGACAATTGGTCTTGATAATGCTGATGACATGTCATTTTATATGTATTATCACTAATTCGCATCAAGCCAACAAATTATAATAAGTTCTCCCCATTATAAATGGTTTTTCGTTAGGAACCAAATATTTCTCATCTTAGATTTTTTTTAGTGTGCGGTATATGTTCTGATTGCTCCACCACAACGCACAAAGATGAGTTCTTAAAGGAGGTTGGGAATATATGTCAGATTCAAATTTTTCTTGATAATTAAATATCTTGAGCTTCTCATAGGGAATTTATTTACAACTCGATTTACTGACTATCATTTTAATGTGTCAGTTTTCCCAACGTTAGGGGGAGAAAATAAAATAGTTGGGAAAAGAAATAAATTGGAATGAATTATCATTATCTTAGTTTGATCCACGTACTCAACAATTAGAACTATAAGTTCAAAGGATAATTCATTTAGCAAATCAATTGTCAGATGATTTTGCTGACCCTAATAGAGTGACTAAGTCACATATACCAGCTATGAATGCTCCGTTTAAATTTGATGTCCCGAAAAGACAAATTCTAGTTGCTAATGAGTCTAACTTACGCCTGTAGCGTGGTAGACAAGTAGGTTCCAAAGATAAAAATCCTCGAAAAAAAGGAAGAGAGCTATAGTTATGATGGTCTGATCGAGAAATCAATGAATTATGAAAATCTCAAGAAGAGATTAAAAGGTCTCCAATAGAGGCATTAACATGACTCAGGTACCTGATAATAAAGAGATCTCAATAGATTATGTCATGTATGGTAATAAATGGAACTGAAATCAAATCGACGTCGATAATACATTTGCATGCAATATAGCACTAAAGATTTTATTTGATGATGTGGATCATGAATCATTGTCAATTGGACAATGTAAACAAAGAAATGATTGGCCAATATGGAAAGAGGCAATTGAGGCGAAACTAAGATCTCTTTCGAAAAGAGAAGTATTTGGGCCTATAGCCCGTATATTGAAATGTTTAAAGCTCGTAGATGTTAATGAGCCTTTGTGAGAAAGAGAAATCAAAAGGAGAAATCACGAGATATAAGCTCGTTTGGTTGCAAAGATTCTCACAAAGACATGAAATTGATTATGGGAAAAATATATTTTTCGGTGGTGGATGCAGTTATTTTTAGATAGTCTGACAATAAATGAAATAAATCAGTTTTCCGCCTAATGGATGTTGTTACATCTTATTTGTATAAGCCTCTTGATAACAACATTTACATGAAGCTTCTAGAAGGATTTAGACAGCCAGAAGTAGTTAATTCAAGTTCTCGAGAACATTATTCAATTATATTGAATATAGCTTTTATGGATTAAAACATTTTGGGCACATTTGGTATAATCGCCCCATTGAATACTTATTAGCTGAAGGCTATAAGAATAATTTAATTTCCCGAGCATTTTATTAAGAGGTTTAGCTCTGGATTTATCTTTGTTTTTATTATGTATGTTGGCGATTCATTGAGACTCAGGAAGAGATCTCCTTAACAATGAAATTCTTGTGCAGCAATCAACATACACAGAAAAATGTTTAAAGAGACTTTACATGCATAATGCATATTCGTTGATCACTATTTGGTTGTTAGGTCTCTTAATGTAAACAAAGATCCATTTCGTCCTCGAGAAAAAGGTGATGATATTCTTGGTATAAAAGCACCATATATACATTAATAGATCTGGAAGCATCGTATCTTAGCTCGTCCAGAAATACTATCTAAGTGCTACGAGACCATTGCCTTTAAATAATTGTTATACATGAGGCAAAGCCGAAATATGTGTTTGGCTAAACATATCCAGAAGATATGTGAATTGCTTTCACAAGATAAGATGCAAGCTATCTTATGTAGAGATAATGCAGAATTTATATCTCAAGGTGGATACATCAAATATGATAAAACGAAACATATCTCTTTAAAGTTTCGTCCCTCATAATCTTTAGAAGAATAATATTTGATGGATCATTTCAAGCAATAATTTTGAAAGATTTATCCACTAGTGCATACTTTATTTCAACATTTGAAGATTATATTCAAGATTGAATTATGAAGATTCAAAGATCTTATGTGATAATTTTATGAGGGGGAGTAAATACGCATTGCATTCTTTTTCCCTTAACCGAGGTTTTGTCCCAATGAATTTTCCTGGTAAGGTTTTTAATGAGGCAACATGTTATGCGTATTAAAGATGTGTGTACTCTTTTTCCTTCACTAATGAATTTTTTTTCCCACTGGGTTTTTATCTTAGTAAGGTTTTAACGAGCCACATTATCTTCATAGACATCCAAGGAGGAGTGTTATGAATATTTGTCTATGTGGATGTCTATCATGATTAGAACTTTATCAAAGGAGTTTGATTTATTTATTATTAGGAATATTATCTCTATGAATTAGAGTTTAATGTATTATGTACTTCTTATGCCTATAAATAGATGATTCATTGAAGGCATTGTATATAAGTCTATATTTGAGAATAATACAAATCTCCCTCTTTCTCTCATATCGCTGTTCTTCTTGTTCTTCTTTATTTTATTCACAACATGTTAAAATTTTTCTTCTTTTTTAATTTCAGTAATTAAAATTTATTGTTTAATATTTGTTTTTTCGAACAAGGTGAAGCAACTAGCTTTAAAAAGAAATAAGGACTACAAACACATGAACCAAAAAAATGGCAATAGACGACTAAAGAAAACGACCGCCAACAGCAACAACCACAATAAGTTTATATGTCATTTCAGGGGTCATCAGAGGATGAGAACAGTTAAGGAAATGCAGAAACAAGCAATCGAACAGCAATGACGCGTCAGATCTGAAATCGTGGAAGACTGTAGGCGAAGAGGAGATGGAGTCGGAGAGCCGAGTCATCGAACGAACCACTAACGTGTGGATAGAGTCGCGTCGATCGCCACCTCAACAAGGACACGAGGGACACATGAAAAAAGAGAAGAAGAAAAAAAACATAGAAAATAGCCAACATCGGACCAACGTTCCATAAAAGAACCATTCCCCTCAAAAGCCTGGAGCAAGAGGTGGAAGAGAAAGCCACAAAGGCCACGTCGCCGACCACCGAGAGGGCACAACAGCCCATCTAAAGTGGAGGAGGCTTATTGAAGTCGGAGGGAAATTAAACCAGATTACCTACGGCTGATGATCGATAAAAAAAGCAGCGTAAAAGTTAGGGTTACTTTAGAGAGGAGGGGGAGGATTTTCCATTGTTTAATATTTGTAAACCCGTAAATGGATAAAAATGAAAGTCTTTTGTTAGCTCGAGTAATCAATGTAATTTTGACATTGGTTTCTTTAGTATGTGGTGTGGGTTTGCTTGATGTACAAGTTGTGGCATGTGAATGTGAGTAGGAAAAGGAAAATGATAAGAGAATATAATAGAAAAGGAGCGGGGGTTGGTTTCGTTGATGTAAAGCATGGATTTCCAAAATGGGAATGATGATGGAGTTTTGTATTGTGGTGTGGGGTTCTTCGGATGAAGCTCACGTGAGTCATACATGGCATGGCATGTGTCATTCACAATTCTAACCAACTTCAAACACAGGACCACTCGCACGTTTCATGCGCATCATCTCCGGCTTAGAGCTTTAGACTCTGGGACTACCAGAACATGCGCAAATAAAGCGACAGCACACAAGACCTTAATAAAGAGGGCTCTAAAAATAAAGACGAAACATAAATTAAATACTTATAAATTTTTAAATTCGATAACTAACAATTTACATTATCTTTCAAATTAATTATAAAATACGAACACTAATATCTCATGAAGAGTGATTTAAAATTGAATACTTCTTGTATAATGTCGATTAAGCCACCATTTCTTTCGATAAAAAATTTGAATGATCAATTATAAGAAATGTTTTTATTGTAATAGTTTTGAAAATGATCTTAAAAGGTGAATTATCTGATGTTGATGAAATGCATTATTTATTGAACTAAAATTACTTAGAGAACTTTTATCTAAGAAAAAAATTAGAGCAATGGATTTATTAAGATTTTTAAAACGTTTTAATTGTTTTTCAAATGCGACAATTGCTTATAAAATCTTATTGACTATTCATATTATTCTTATTTTTAGAGAATGAAGTTTTTCAAAATTGAAGTTGTTGAAGTCATACTTACAGACAATTATGTCGCAAGAAATGTTAAACAAACTTCTTTGATGCATGGAAATCAAAAGTGATATTTTTAGAAAAAGTTGGTATTAAAAATGCTTTAAATGATTTTGCTTCAAAACATGCAAAAAGAAGCGGCACTTTTAAATGAAAATGTTAGATTTTATATGTTTATAAGTGAATTTTTGTTGTTTAAGAGAGTATTTAAACATTTTTTTGTATTAAGGTAACTTTTTTTGAAGAAAAAATTATTTCTTACGAACTATAAATTAAGGGCCCCCATTTTAATAAGTTGCACAATACCCCCTAAATCTTTGAACCACCCCTGATCACCAATAATCGACTCATTAACACATTAATTTAAATCGAGTTTGTAAAGACTTATTATGACTTTACTTAAAAAATATTAGTGATTAAATTTAAAAAATTAAAACTTAGTAATCAAAATAAGAAGAATGTTCGATGATTAAATTTATAATTTACCCTAAAAATTTCACTGTCGAGTGTGGATCTAATATTTTGCTGGCAATCAACGCCATAGCCCAATTATTCATTACTTTCAGTCCCGAAGTTGAATGAAATGGTTCCCTCCGACCTTCAATTTGTTGGGCTTTCTTTTTGGCATCTAAAATTTCCTATAATTTAGGTGACAATGGATCAATTAAATATATCTTTGTGATTTTTATGTAGTATTTTGATTTAAAAAATTGAATCGAATACAGCAGGTTTCATCAGTTTGAACAAATTCAGTTCTTCAATTTTAGCTAATTCTTTATTATTTTTCAAAAATATTTTGTTGAAAATATCTTTGGCACCAAAACGATATAGATTAATTTATTTAAATTCAAATGTGTTAAAAATAATTTTTTGAATTTTAGAAAAGTGATACTATCTCGTGTCAGGTACCTACCTATCCACTGGGATGAGTTAGCGGTGCAACAAGTCTAAGGTGTGGCTAAAAACAGTAAGTTTAGAAATTTGTCCAAATACTTAAAATATTAGACTTTTAGACATTTTAGGTTATTTTTTCATGATTTTTTGACAAGTATCGATACATGTTTTTTTATAACATTTTAAGTTATTGGACAAGTTTTAAAACTTGTCGTTTTTAGCTGAACCCTAGACCTGTTGTACATTAGACCCCCCAAAAAAAATTCAAGGTGAAATCAGACAAACAATTACTCTTTTCTCAAAAGATATGTATACTAAAATTTACACTATCACTGTTTCTATAACTTAAAACTCTAATTTCTTATCAGATGTGAGATTAATATCACTACTTTTAAAATGTGACATTTCTCTCTCTCTAAAAAACCAATCAAAGAATTTCATTATATCCTTTCTAAAATCGATAGATTTCGTATGATATTTCGTTTAATAAGGATAAGTAATCCACTGATATAGCAAAATAATATATATATATATATATATATATTTGTTTTTATTAAAACTAATAAAAACCCCGCGTTTGAGTATAAAACAATGATTTTGGCCTTGTTTGGTAATTAGCGCATAACAGATTATATTAGCGGATTGCATCAGCTGATTTGATTAGATAATTGCATTAGCTGATTATATAAAATTGTTTGGTAAAATTATCTGATAGCTTATAGTTGTTTGATTATTTGAACAAGCAAAATGACATATAAGAACATGATTATATTCAATACTTGTTTGAATAATTTATTAGTTATTAATATTTTGTATCTATTAATATTAATTAGATTATAATTTTTTAACATCATTACTAAGTATATATGAAGGGTGTACTATTAATTTTTATTTGTGAAATTATTTTTAATATAATTATAATAATTAATTAAATTATATGTATATACTAATTTCTTATTTATGAAATTATATTTTAAATATAATTTTATTAAATATTAAATTTATATGTATATTAGTTTATATATTAATTTTTTATTTATTAAATTATTTTTAATTTATTAGTTATTTAAATTTATGTTATTTAGAGAAATTCTTTTATAATTATTAAGGACGAAAGAGTTTTTACAAGTTTTTTTTATCTAAACCTCTAATTCAAAAAGCTGATTTTAGGAGTTTTTTAAAATGAGAGGTTTCACCCTAATCTGCTATTATAATCTTCTATTTACCAAACATCTAAATTAGCGGATTTGACTGGCCAAACCTCTAAAAATGCTTCAAACTTTTAATTTTAGCTCAAAAAATTATTTACCAAACAAAGCATTTAACTAAAAAAATATTATATATAATATTTAGCTTTTCCAATTAATTATACTTTCCAGAATAAATTTTTTTTAATAGTCTAAAGGTTATAAGGTAATATATGTCCATACATATTCTTAACCCTTTGACAATGCACATAGGTAGTATATGTTCATACATATTCTTAACTCTTTGACAATGCACATACACATTGTAGACAAAGTGATTGAATCTGGTCTCTTAGGATGAACGTCATTCGCTTTTCCATTAGGATCCTTTGTTAGGTTCACTTCCCAAAATAAGTTGTTATAAAGTAAAATATGAAATTCAGACAATAGTTTTTAGAGAAAAACTTCAATACACATGCAGTTTAAATTTTAATTTACACAAGCCTTTTAGCTTTAAGGGTTAGAGTTTAGTTTAGGGGTTTGAGTTGTAGGGTTTAGAATTTAATGTTAATAATTAGAATTTAGGGTTTAGAGTTTGGGCTTAATTTTTAGGGTTTAAGTTTAGTAATTTAAGATTTGGGTTTATAGTATAAATATGCAGCTTGTGTATCAAAATTAAACCCTAATTATTAACCCATCTAAAATCAGATATTATAATATAACATACTCTTTTATTGAATATTTTTAAATTTTGATGTACTCTTAACTTAATATCAACTCTATTTTTTGCCAATTTCGTTATGTGAGGTTTTTCTCCTTTCGGGCTCTAAAGCGCTCTGTTAAAGAGGAAATAATAAAAAGGAAACTACTCAGAAGTTATTTTTGACATGAATGTACCTTACTAGCTGGGACTACGGATGACGTGATGAGTCGAGTCCATCTAATAATTTTTCTGAGAAAAAGAAAAAAAATAGAGAATTAAAATTGGACTAAGGTGGCGTAAATTTGATAATTTTTTAAATTATGATCAAATTAAAATAAAGTGCAAAGATTATATCAATTTTATTAATTGTCACATATTTTTGCTAATTTTTAATGGTAACAGACATAAGTGAAACTCAAAGGGGCTATTTAAAAAATATTTAAACTTAAAAGGGGTCAACATTACAAATTATATGTCAATGAATTAAATATAATTTTACTATTACTACAACTTAAATTTTTCTAATTTTTAAGGGGACTATGGTCTCACTAATCTCCATTAAGAACCACTTCTAACGAAATATCAATTTGTTAATTTTATAAAAATAAATGACTAGTTTGTAATTTTTTATGATTGAATGATTCGACAAAATATGTTATTTAGTCAGGGGACTAGTTGTGTAATTTACTTGCATGGTGTAAAACTCAATTACTTTTACACCTTTTTTGGACCGTTGGATGATGGTGATAAATGACTAAGATTATTTCCTTATTTTTTTCCAAGTGATAATCTTCACATTTTCTAATGTTAATCTCATTCATCCATTTCACCCATCCAACGATACAAAAAATGTATAAAAAGTAAAATTTACACTATGTAAGTAGATCTTATATATATATATATATATATATATATATATAGAGAGAGAGAGAGAGAGAGAGAGAGAGAGAGATGAAGAGAGAGGGAGGGAGGGAGAGAGAGAGGGAGGGAGGGAGGGAGGGAGGGAGAGAGAGAGAGAGAGAGAGAGAGAGAGAGAGAGAGGGGAGAGGAGAGAGAGGGAGGGAGGGAGAGGGAGGGATCGAGAGGGGGAGATAGGGATAGAGATAGAGAGAGATGGATAGAAAGAGAGAGGGGGGAGAGAGAGATAGAGAGATGGAGAGAGAGGGAGAGAGAGATGGAGGGAGAGAGGAAGAGAGGGAAAGGGGGTGAGAGAGAGAGAGGAGAGAGAGAGGGGAGAGGGAGAGAGAGATGGATAAAGAGAGAGAGGGAGAGAGATAGAGATATGGAGAGAAAGGGAGAGGGAGAGGGAGGGAGAGAGAGATGGAGAGAGGGTGAGAAAGAGAGAAAGAGAGGAAGATGGAGATGGAGAGATAGAGATAGAGAGAGAGAAGGAGAGAGAGAGTGTGTGTAACCCCCTCGTCCCGGTCTGGCCGGATGACCGGTCCGAGTGAGCTACACGAGGAAAACCGAGTGAAAAATCCCTAAGGAATTCCCCCTCGGTTAGCAACCCTATTTTTTTTCATTTTAAATCTTGTCTAGATGAGTATTTAATCCTACGTGATCATACAACGGAACAACATTCACGAGGCAACCTAGTGAACTCAGCCCAACATCTTACAGCCCAATTTTAAGCTTTATCTACAGGCGGATCGATACCCTTGAAGGGTGTATCGATACCCCCTTGACTAGGTCAACTGGTCAAAGCCAACTCGTAGAGACCGTATCGATACACCCAAGGAGTGTATCGATACCCTCCCCAACGGTTGACTTCCCACGGTCAACGCTAAGATGACGGTATCGATACACCTGAGGCCGGTATCGATACCAAAATGGACAGTAGCTCTAGTGACCAAAATAGTATCGATACACCTCTCAAGTGTATCGATACACGAGGCCTAAAACAAGAAGGTGGTATCGATACCGTACCAACCGTATCGATACCCCTGCTACGAACTTGCAGGTTTGAGCTGATTTAAGGCACAAGGTGGCCCCTAAATCCCTCAAAAACCCCAACCAACACACTAACATCAATCCTAAGGCAAATCAAACATAAATGCATGCTTTCACAAGAAACCAAAGGGCACTAATCAACACGAGGTGATGCACAATCATTCAAGCATCTCAAGCATTCCAACACATACTAAGCATTCATACATAGCATTCCAAAAGGCGATTAGGCATTCAAGTCATACCTAGAACTCAAAGGCCTTGAAGGCACATGATAAGCATATAAGGGGTTTACACCCACATCAAGGCAACCTAAACATTAAGAGACATGCTAACACACACAACAATCATCATAGCATATCATGCTTACAAACCATAGTCAATTCAACATCAACACAGGTAAATGAGTCATACAAGCTCATACACAACCCTTGCCACATTGCTAACTAATACAAAATCACCACCGTACTTGAGTCACAAACTTGGGAGCCCTTCTTGCCTTGCCTCGAGCTAACACCACGCTAATGATCTGCATTGTTGAACATTGAAAGCGTAAGCTATAAGCTTAGTGAGGGTGCTCTAAAACGAAAAACATCAACAATGCATGGTTCAAGCATGTTAATCCTAGTCTTACATACATCAAGCATAGGCATAAAATCGAGTAGACCTAGCTAGTCTTTCAAGTGGCATATAAGGTCTCTCAATCCTATCAAGTTTAAGCATCAA
The DNA here is from genome assembly GCA_958450335.1 of Hibiscus tridactylites. Taxonomy (NCBI): domain Eukaryota; kingdom Viridiplantae; phylum Streptophyta; class Magnoliopsida; order Malvales; family Malvaceae; genus Hibiscus; species Hibiscus tridactylites. The sequence goes on along the minus strand of OY288271.1, from coordinate 96,795,212 downwards.
CATCCACATCATGCAACAACACCATATACCACAACCATATATCACCATCATATATCACAGTACATGAACAAGTTTAATTGGCCACTTTAATTACCCCGATTGTGCGGATATAAACCTCAACAACACTTTACCTCGGTGGGATTTCACTCATCACCGGACCTTGCATGTGCGGAATTCCACTCATCGCCACATGCCCTACGGATGGGATTCCACTCATCATCCCGTAGAAATAAATAAAAGCTTCAGGTGGAATGTTACATCACCGTACTCCTCCTTGATGACTTAACGCCATCAAGGCCACGTACGTTTTGACTCAATTTGTGTGCACACTATCCTAATGATCGATCATTTACAACCGGTAATTATTTTAGTGCCAATTATCAATACCACATTATAATCATCAACCACACTCCATGCTCATCACATACATGTACATTTCATGAATACACAAGCATCAATTTACCACAAGCACAAGAGCATAGTCAACAAGCACATTAGCAATTAAGGTAAACAAAGGCCAATTTAACTACTTGAGTACAAAGAAAGTGGCCTACCAAGCACACTTTACACACACACACACTATACATACTCGAACCAAACTTTAAAACAAGTTAAGATCACTCACCGCCCTTCCTTAGCAATTCGAACCAATCCTCCTACGAACCCGGATTCGGTCCCAAAGCCTCTTCAACTCTTCCTCTTGCTTCTAGCCAAACAAAACACACTTATTACACCTCAATTCAATGCTAAACTCAACCATCAACTTACTTTACAAACACAAGCCAAAACCCACAAATTCTCAATCCACATAGTATCTCAAAAACCCAATTTTCGTACTCCAACAACCATTGGCTGAAACACCCATTTCCAAACACCCAAATGACTTCCAAAAAATCCCAAATCACCCTCCTAACATAGGTAGACCATCAGCCCTTCGATTTCAACATTAAACCCACCAAAAAACCCAAATTTTAATGCCTTGAAATTTGCCCTAAGGACCCACTACGAATTTTCATCCAAATTTACCCAAATTGATATATATTGTGTATTTCGTTATGCTTAAACAAAACCCCAACACAATTTATCAAAACAAAATGGAAAACCCCCTTAAAAATCCAAACTTTAACATGAACCCTAATTACCAAAACCCCATATTTTTGAAATCTAAGACAATGGTTGGATAGGGGATAAAGAGGAGATTAAGAAAACACAATTACCTTTGAAAAACACCTTGGATTGAAGAAGGAAATGAATGGAATAGTAACTTGAATGAAAAAGAGGGTTTTGAAGAGGGGATATGGTTTCCAACGTGGGAATGGGTAAATGGGAAAAAGGGAAGACAACTTTTCCCATAAAGTGGTATAGCTTTTGAAAGTATTTGGCCAAAACGCAACATAGGTCCCTCATAGGTCCCTCCCTTCTTTTTAAAGCTCAATTAGGTCATTATTTGAAGTTGGATTGTTTTAATTAAATTTTATTTGACTCGAACTATAACCCGGTTAACTTCTAGGCCCAAAACACGGGTGTTACAACTCTCTCCCACTTAAGGAATTTCGTCCCCGAAATTACCTGACTGACAGAGATACGAAAACTGCTTTTCCATATCCTCCTTCCTCTCCCAAGTGGCCTCGTCCACACCTCTACGTTGCCACCGCACCTTCACTAACTCAATCGATCTACCCCTCAACACCTTACTGTCAGAAGCTAAGATCTCAACGGGCTCTTCTTCGTAAGTCAAATCCGAATTCAATTTGATTTCTTCTACGGGCATAACATGTGATGGATCGGGCCTATACTTGCAAAGCATCGAAACATGAAACACATCGTGTATCTTCTCTAACTCGGATGGCAAACGCAACTGATAAGCAACCGGACCAACCCTCTTCACAATCTCATACGGTCCTATGTACCTCGGACTCAACTTCCCTTTTCGGCCAAATCTCATCACTTTCTTCCACGGAGACACCTTCAAGAATACCTTCTCACCCACTGAGAACTAAACTTCCTTTCTCTTCAAATCGGCATAGGACTTCTGCCTATCCGAAACAGCCTTCAAACGCTCACAAATTAATTTTACCTTGTCGGTTGTCCCCTTGAGCAAATCTGGCATAGGTAACAATTTCTGCCCCACTTCGGCCCAACACACTGGAGTTCTACACTTCCGGCCATACAAGGCCTCATACGGAGCCATTTGAATGCTCGACTGAAAGCTTTTATTGTACGCAAACTCTACTAGAGGCAAATGCTTCTCCCAAGTACCCTGAAAGTCTATGATACAACAACGCAGCATATCCTCTAAGATCTGAATAACCCTCTCTGACTGACCGTCTGACTGAGGATGATAAGAAGTGCTGAAGTTCAAACGGGTACCCAAAGCTGTGTGCAGACACTCCCAAAATCTAGAAGTAAACCGCGGATCTCTATCCGATACAATGGACTTTGGCACACCATGTAGCCTCACAATCTCACCAATGTACAAGTCAGCTAATCTATCTAAAGTGTAAGTAGTGTTGACCGCCAAGAAGTGAGCACACTTCGTAAAGCGATTCACTATCACCCAAACTGAGTTCTTCTTCGTAGAAGTCAAAGGCAAACCCGAAACAAAATCCATGGTGATGTTCTCCCATTTCCATTCTGGAATTCTCAACGGCTGTAACAAACCTGAGGAAACCTGATGTTCCGCCTTCACTCTCTGACACACTAAGAACTTACTCACAAAGTCGGCTACATCTCTCTTCAAGCCAACCCAAAAGTACTCATTCTTCAAATCACGGTACATCTTCGTACTTCCAGGATGCATAGCAAACGGACTACTGTGGGCTTCAGTCAAGATCGTACGTCTCAAATCACTGTCTTCTGGCACAACTATTCTATCTTTGAAACACAAAACCCCATCAGTACTGAAACTGTAGTATGAAGATCTACCCTCGGCTATATCTTGCACGTGAGGTGCCAAAGATCTATCTAGAAGTTGTTTCTCTCGAATCAACTGGCCTAGAGTAGGTCTAACCTGAAGCTCGGCTACCAAGCCACCATCTCCGGACAAACTCAATCTAGCAAACATAGCTCTCAAGTCCACGACCATCTTCTTACTCAATGCATCGGCCACTACATTGGCCTTACCCGGATGGTACTCAATAGTGAGATCATAGTCTTTTAGCAACTCTAACCACCTACGCTGTCTGAGATTCAAATCTCACTGAGTCATAATATACTTCAAACTCTTATGGTCGGTGTACACTGTGCATTTCTCACCGTACAAATAGTGCCTCCAAATCTTCAGAGCAAACACAACTGCAGCTAACTCTATGTCATGGGTCGGATAGTTGCGCTCATGGGTCTTCAACTGTCTTGAGGCATAAGCCACTACTCTCTTGTCTTGCATCAGAACACATCCTAGCCCTACATAGGAAGCATCATTGTAAACTACATAGTCATTCCCGGACTCAGGCTGTATCAAGATCAATGCTTGGGTCAAAGCTTCTTTCAATTTTTCAAAGGCTCTCTGTCTCGCATCTGTCCACTCAAACTGAACGCTCTTCTGAAGTAATTGTGTTAATGGAGCGGCTAACTTAGAGAAGCCCTCTACAAATCTCCTATAGTATCCGGCTAAGCCTAGGAAGCTACGTACCTCTATCACAGACTTCGGTTGCTTCCACTCAACAATGGCTTCAATCTTCTTTGGATCAACTCTAATCCCATCGGCTGACACTACATGTCCTAAGAAGACTACCTCTCGGATCCAGAATTCACACTTGCTGAGCTTCACATACAACTGATGATCTAGCAAAGTCTTCAAAACAAGTTTCAAGTGTCGGTCATGGTCTTCTTCAGTTCGCGAGTACACCAAAATGTCATCAATAAATACAACTACAAACTGATCTAGATACTGATGAAAGATCCTATTCATCATGTCCATGAAAGATGCCGGTGCATTAGTCAACCCAAATGGCATGACTAAAAACTCATAATGACCATATCTAGTCCTAAAGGCCGTCTTCGGTACATCAACCTCTCTTACCTTTAGCTGGTAGTAGCCCGATCTCAAATCAATCTTCGAAAAGACATATGCTCTTCTCAACTGATCAAACAAGTCGTCAATTCTAGGCAACGGATATTTGTTCTTCACATTCAACTGATTTAACTGCCTATAATCTATACACATTCTCATGCTTCCATCTTTCTTCTTTACAAACAAAACCGGTGCACCCCAAGGTGAAGAACTAGGCCTAATAAAACCTTTATCTGTCAATTCTTGCAACTAAGTCTTCAACTCTTTCAATTCTTTCGGTGCCATACGATACGGTGCAATCGAAACAGGAGTAGAATCAGAATAAGTCTCAATGCTGAACTCTACCTCTCTGTCCGGTGGTAACCCTGGCAATTCTTCCGGAAACACACTAGGAAAGTCACATACTGTCCGGATGTCCTGAGGTCTAACCTCACTCATGTTAGGGTTCATCACATACGCTAAGTATGCCTCACACCCCAACTCAACTAACCTCTTAGCCTCTAACACTGAAACCACATTGGACAAGAACTTCACGTTCTCACCCACCACTACAATCTCATAATCATATATGAGCTTCAAAGAAATCCGCTTAGTTTCAAAATCTATCCTAGCTCTATGCTCCGTTAGCCAATCCATACCCAGAATCATATCAAAACCATAGAAAGGAAGTTCCATCATGTCCACTGGAAATACATGCCCCTGAACCATCAACGGACACCTTCGGTACATCTTCCTAACTACTACCGTGTCCCCAAAGGAACTAGTAACACTAACTCCTACCTCTAACATCTCACAAGGCAAATTCAAGGACCGTGCATGCTCACTCAATATGTAGGAATGTGTAGACCCAGAGTCAATCAAAGAAAGCAAACCCAAAGACTGTATCGAGAAGTTACCTGCGATCACATCGGTGTCATGCTGATCTCCCCGCTGAGCATAAACTCTGGCCTGACCTCCGCCCTCTGGCTGAACTACAACTACATGTGCTATGTTCCTCTAACCATCATTCCTTGGCTGGAAGTTTCCTCTACCGCGCTCGCGGCCTCTTTGAAAGTCATTGGCTCTAGCAGGAGCCTGAGCTGGTGCCTGTCCCACCTGATGTGGACAGTCGCATCTAATGTGGTCTCTAGCACCACAACTCCAACAAGAATGATAATTCCCCCAACACTCACTGGTGTGGTTCCTCCCGCAAGTAGCACATGTGGGCAACTTCCCACCAGCTCTCTGACCCTGATGGCCCCTACCGTGGTTACTACCACCACGCCTATGATCATACTGATGTCTGTCGTCCCGGTGCCTCTTGGCATCACCTCTATCAAAGTTGCTAGACCTCTTACCCGAACTAGATCCACCTGACCGCCTGGTCAAACTCAAACTGTGCTCCAAGTCCTTGGCCCTCGAGACCAAGACATCAAAATCAATGTAGTATGAAGCTAGTGTATAAGTCTTGATTTCCTCATTCAGCCCATAACGAAAGCGGTTACAACGCTCCACCTCAGTAGGTACAAGCTCAGGTGCATACTGACTCAATCTGACAAATCGGATCTCATAATCGGTCACGGACATACTCCCCTGAAGCAATGCCATAAACTCCCTCTTCCGCTCATCGAGGTATCGCGGACCTAAATATTTCTTCCGGAAAGCTGTCTCAAGGAACTCCCAAGTGATCTCAGCCTCATCCATACCCGTAGTAATGGTGACCCACCAAGTGTAGGCATCAACCTGAAGTAGCGACTCAACACATCCCAGCTTGCGCTCACCAGTACTTCCCATCTGAGCAAGAATACGGAAGGTCTTCTCAAACCACAACTCTGACCTCTCCGGAGTAGCACCTCTAAACTCTTCGGCCCCAAGGCCCCGAAGTCTCTCTAAAGGTAATCAGGTGCCCTCACCCTGACGGTGTGCTGCCTGACCCCCAGCTACTGCAGCCTGGAATGCTCCGGCTATTGCATGAACCAACGGAGCTAAGTCAATCCCGGCCGGTCCTTGGCCACCCCGGCCTCCTTGTGGTCCCTCTCCTTCGGCCCCGACCTCACCTCCCACTCCCGGTAGAGGAGGTGGTGGTGGTGGAGGTGGTGGAGGAGCTCCAACACCAGCCACAGGCTCTCCCACTTGAGCCTCAACTCTCACTACTGGCTCAACTCTCGGAGCCTCTGCCCGTGGTTCCGGTCGAACCATCCTAGGCCTCCCACGTGGTCTCATGATACAGCTAGCAAGGTATAAACTACAACAAGAAACAGATAAGGATTACGTTAGTCAAAGCAAGGGTCCAATAGTGCTCAAGTACTCCTTTTTTCCAAAAATATTTTTTTTAAATTATGTAATAGTAGCAATGGGCACCCACTCACACTAGACACGACAATTCATGCTTCAAAACATCATACTAACAGTCAAATATTCAAGAATTCAAGGCAAGATATGTATCGGACAACACAATCATTTAACACATTAAGCTTACCTCACTTACCTGCCCGAGGTCTCGGTAACCTCAGGCTCTGATACCAACAAATGTAACCCCCTCATCCCGGTCTGGCCGGATGACCGGTCCGAGTGAGCTACACGGGGAAAACCGAGTGAAAACTCCCTAAGGAATTCCCCCTCGGTTAGCAACCCTATTTTTTTTTCATTTTAAATCTTGTCTAGATGAGTATTTAATCCTACGTGATCATACAACGGAACAACATTCACGAGGCAACCCAGCGAACTCAACCCAACATCTTACAGCCCAATTTTAAGCTTTATCTACAGGCGGTATCGATACCCTTGAGGGGTGTATCGATACCCCCTTGACTAGGTCAACTGGTCAAAGCCAACCCGTAGAGACCGTATCGATACACCCAAGGAGTGTATCGATACCCTCCCCAATGGTTGACTTCCCACGGTCAATGCTAAGATGACGGTATCGATACACCTGAGGCCGGTATCGATACCGAAATGGACAATAGCTCCAGTAACCAAAATAGTATCGATACACCTCTCAAGTGTATCGATACACGAGGCCTGAAACAAGAAGGTGGTATCGATACCGTACCAACCGTATCGATACCCCTACTACGAACTTGCAGGTTTGAGCTGATTTAAGGCACAAGGAGGCCCCTAAATCCCTCAAAAACCCCAACCAACACACTAACATCAATCCTAAGGCAAATCAAACATAAATGCATGCTTTCACAAGAAACCAAAGGGCACTAATCAACACGAGGTGATGCACAATCATTCAAGCATCTCAAGCATTCCAACACATACTAAGCATTCATACATAGCATTCCAAAAGGCGATTAGGCATTCAAGTCATACCTAGAACTCAAAGGCCTTGAAGGCACATGATAAGCATATAAGGGGTTTACACCCACATCAAGGCAACCTAAACATTAAGAGACATGCTAACACACACAACAATCATCATCATGCTTACAAACCATAGTCAATTCAACATCAACACAGGTAAATGAGTCATACAAGCTCATACACAACCCTTGCCACATTGCTAACTAATACAAAATCACCACCGTACTTGAGTCACAAACTTGGGAGCCCTTCTTGCCTTGCCTCGAGCTAACACCACGCTAATGATCTGCATTGTTGAACATTGAGAGCGTAAGCTATAAGCATAGTGAGGGTGCTCTAAAACGAAAAACATCAACAATGCAGGGTTCAAGCATGTTAATCCTAGTCTTACATACATCAAGCATAGGCATAAAATCGAGTAGACCTAGCTAGTCTTTCAAGTGGCATATATGGTCTCTCAATCCTATCAAGTTTAAGCATCAACATCCACATCATGCAACAACACCATATACCACAACCACATATCACCATCATATATCACAGTACATGAACAAGTTTAATTGGCCACTTTAATTACCCCGATTGTGCGGATATAAACCTCAACAACACTTTACCTCAGTGGGATTTCACTCATCACCGGACCTTGCATGTGCGGGATTCCACTCATCGCCACATGCCCTACGGATGGGATTCCACTCATCATCCCGTAGAAATAAATAAAAGCTTCAGGTGGAATGTTACATCACCGTACTCCTCCTTGATGACTTAACGCCATCAAGGCCACGTACGTTTTGACTCAATTTGTGTGCACACTATCCTAATGATCGATCATTTACAACCGGTAATTATTTTAGTGCCAATTATCAATACCATATTATAATCATCAACCACACTCCATGCTCATCACATACATGTAAATTTCATGAATACACAAGCATCAATTTACCACAAGCACAAGAGCATAGTCAACAAGCACATTAGCAATTAAGGTAAACAAAGGCCAATTTAACTACTTGAGTACAAAGGAAGTGGCCTACAAAGCACACTTTACACACACACACACTACACATACTCGAACCAAACTTTAAAACAAGGTAAGACCACTCACCGCCCTTCCTTAGCAATTCGAACCAATCCTCCTACGAACCCGGATTCGGTCCCAAAGCCTCTTCAACTCTTCCTCTTGCTTCTAGCCAAACAAAACACACTTATTACACCTCAATTCAATGCTAAACTCAACCATCAACTTACTTTACAAACACAAGCCAAAACCCACAAATTCTCAATCCATATAGTATCTCAAAAACCCAATTTTCGTACTCCTACAACCATTGGCTGAAACACCCATTTCCAAACACCCAAATGACTTCCAAAACATCCCAAATCACCCTTCTAACATAGGTAGACCATTAGCCCTTCAATTTCAACATTAAACCCACCAAAAAACCCAAATTTTAATGCCTTGAAATTTGCCCTAAGGACCCACTACGAATTTTCATCCAAATTCACCCAAATTGATATATATTGTGTATTTCGTTATGCTTAAACAAAACCCCAACACAATTTATCAAAACAAAATGGAAAACCCCCTTAAAAATCCAAACTTTAACATGAACCCTAATTACCAAAACCCCATATTTTTGAAATCTAAGACAATGGTTGGATAGGGGATAAAGAGGAGATTAAGAAAACACAATTACCTTTGAAAAACACCTTGGATTGAAGAAGGAAATGAATAGAATAGTAACTTGAATGAAAAAGAGGGTTTTGAAGAGGAGATATGGTTTCCAACGTGGGAATGGGTAAATGGGAAAAAGGGAAGACAACTTTTCCCATAAAGTGGTCTAGCTTTTGAAAGTTTTGGGCCAAAGCGCAACATAGGTCCCTCCCTTCTTTTTAAAGCTCAATTATGTCATTATTTGAAGTTGGATTGTTTTAATTAAATTTTATTTGACTCGAACTATAACCCGGTTAACTCCTAGGCCCAAAACACGGGTGTTACAGAGAGAGTGAGAGAGAGAGGGGGAGAGAGAGAGTGTGGAGAGAGAGGGAGAGAGAGTGAGAGAAAGAGAGAGAGAGTGAGAGAGAGGAGGGGAGAGAGAGATTGAGAGAGAGAGAGGGGGGGAGAGGGAGAGGGAGAAAGAGATGGATAGAGAGAGAGGGAGAGAGAGGGAGAGATATAGAGAGATGGAGAGAGAGAGGGAGAGAGAGGGAGAGAGGGTGAGGGAGAGAGAGAGAGAGAGGGAAAGAGAGAGATAGAGGGGGGAGAGGGTGAGGGAGAGAGGGTGAGAGAGGGTGAGGGAGAGGGAAAGAGAGAGAGAGAGAGTTAGGATCAACTTACAGTGTAAAGCTCTTTCAGTTTTACACGTTTTTTTGGATCGTTGGATGGAGGAAATGAATGGCTTAGATTAACTCCTTACTCTTTTTTTCCAAAGTGATAATCTTCACATATTTACTGTTAATCTTATCCATCCGTTTCACTCATCCAACGATCCAAAAAAGGTGTAAAACTTAAAGAGTTTTACATTGTGTAAACGGATCTTATCCTATCCCCCCATATATATATATATATATATATATATATATATATATATATATATATATATATATATATATAGAGAGAGAGAGAATCCAAAATGGCAGCTTTGATCCTTAGCTTATATATATATATATAGAGAGAGAGAGAGAATCAACTTACACAATGTAAAACTCTTTAAGTTTTACACGTTTTCTAGATCATTAGATGATGGGAATGGATGACTCGGATTAACTCCTTACTTTTTTTCCCAAGTGATAATCTTCACATATTTACTGTTAATATCATCCATTCGTTTCACTCATCAAACGGTCCATAAAACGTGTAAAACTTATGTGATAGGGATAGGATCCAGTTACACAATGTAAAACTCTCTAAGTTTTACACGTTTTTTAGATTGTTGGATTGGTAAAATAGATGGCTGAGATTAACAATGAATTATGTGAAGATTATTACTTGGGGAAAAAAGTAAGGAGTTAATCTCAATCATCCATTTTCCATCAAACATTCTAAAAACTTGTAAAACTATGAGTTTTACATTCTATGTAAGTGAATTATAACTATATATATATATATATATATATATATATAAACCGTTAGGTGAAAAAATGGAAAGAAAGGAAAAAAAGAAAGATGCAGTAAAAATGGCTACGGAGAAGAGAGAATTAAAGAATAAATTAGATTTTTTTTTTCTTTGAATGAAAAATACTAACATTAGTTGAATAAAAGTCATACAACCTATCGTGTAATTTTTTTTTTAAAAAAAGTTCATGTAGTCTAAAATTACATAAATATGTATATTGAATATATTTTTATTTTAGATATAAAAATAGAACAAAAATAGCTTAGATATCAAATTGAAAGGGTACATACTTTACATGCCAATACGTGCATTAAGCTTATATTTTACTGTATATTCACAAAATAAATTCTAACAATTACAATTTACATTAAGTTATTTTTGTTGGTTTTATGATAGTATAAGAATACAATAAGAAAACTAAAAATCAAAAGAAAATAAATGCGTAGAAGATTATTGGAATTCAATACACGAAAAGAAAAAAGTGGATAATGTTTGGCAATAGTAGTAAATAAAGGCTTTTTAAATTTCATCTTTAAATAATTAATGATGTTATTATGACATTCAATACACAAAAAGAAAAAATTAATTTTACACTAAAATGACGTCATTTTATGTTCTAATGTAAAAAAAATTCTCTTTTTATTTTTTCTTTCTCTTCTTTAACTCAATTTTCGACCACCATGTTAAGCACCACCAACCACCATCAACGGCAACCAATGAGTCATAAGACTTTTAGTAAACTCAATTTTCTCTTTTAAACAGAAATTTGTTGTTTGTCTAACAGGAAAAAGAAATCCTAAACTTCGCGAGTATAACATTAAATATTTTATTTTTTTATCCTTTAATTTTCGTCTTTTGTCGTTGGATGGAGCTCAAATAAAGATGTGTTTTTGCTCCAAGAAAATACTCTACACCATTCGAATCATTAAATAAAGACTATAATCTCTGTGAATCTTCTCTTTGATAACCTCCTTCTCCTTCATGATCATGTTATTCTTTTTGTTTCAAAAGAACCGTAAGAAATTCAAATACTGCCATTTTAGACCCATTTCAGTCTAGTAGTTTCAATTATTGGAGAAAGAGAAATATCAATTGTAGCTACGATTATTTCCGCCATTATCTTTCTTTTACCATCATCACCTCCTCATCAAACTCTTAATTATGAAGACCTGTTCCAATCTTGCTTCCTTGTATATCCTACCTTGACTAAGGCCCTCTTTAGCAGAAATTTTTAAACGCTCGCGAGAGCCAAACGGCTGATTGAAAGTAAAAGTTGAATTTTTCAGCGGCGGCGAAACTCCCGTTTGAGGGCTAAATTTGGTGGGAAAGCAAGAGCCAACGCTCGTTTGATAGTTTCTTCAGCAACACTTTTTCGTTGAGCGCTGAAATGCCCGCCCCATAAGCGTTGCTGTACAGAGCCTAAGTTGAAATGACGAACGTCTTTTTTGGGGTCCTTGTTTGTTTTTAATTCTTGACTGTCTAGGAAATAATTTCTTTAGTGAATCTAATGTATGGAATGTTTAGCATTAGCTTAGATTTTTTTAAAATTTTAAACCCAAAATTTCGATTCATTCGAAAAATGTTTTATGGGTCTGAAAGTGTGTATTAAGTTATTTTTATTGTAAGTTCACAAAATAAATTACAACATTTTCAATTTGCATTAAGTTGTTTTTGCTGGTTTTATGAAAGGGTAAGAATACAATAAGAACTATAAATCAAAAGAAAATAAAAACGTTAAAAATTATCAAAATTCAATACACAAAAAGAGAAAGTTGATACTTTTTGACAATAGCACTAAATAAAGATTTTTAAAATTTTGTTAAACAGAAAATGATTTTAAATTTTTTATTTTCTGGATTTTTATTTCTAAGATATGTTTAATTATGATAATTAATTTCTGAATAAGTAATTTTTTTTATTTATCCTAAAGAAGTAATTGTTTGCTAAAATCCAGTAAAGAACTATAGAAAATTAGATAGCAAAACCTATACAATTAGCTCCTAATTCCTATGTATAGATTCATTAGCGTTAACAACAATGCTAGTATTTACAAACCTATTACTAGCAAAACCAAAAATCAACTTGAACAAAACATGAGATACTTGGATGGACCACAACGTTGTCTTTGATGTCTCTCATGCCAAACAAGGTAGATACATGCATTCCAAATAATTCCAATAATAGAGGACATTAGATATTTTACTTTTTCCATTGTATTGTACCCATATTAACAGTTCCAACCAAGAAGGCGAAGTTTAACGTGCAACACGTTATGGTACGGTTATAGTGCGGCATCAATCGAAAATGTTATAAATAAAATTGAAAATGTTATCCACCAACTTAAAATTTTACATAAAAATGTAACATTTTAGGTTGATGTTTAACCCGACAAGTATCAATACTCGGAGTAGTATTGATACTTAACCACCAACCGAAAATGTTATAAAAAATATAACATTTTAAGTTAGTGATTACATTTTAAACATTTTATCTAAAAACTAAAAAGTTAAAAAAGAAAAACGCAAATGACAACTCCACTCTAACATCTGGATAAAATTCGTCTGCCCCTTTTCGGTGCCCCTACATATGCCCCAACACTAAAAAACACTACAAAATTAAAATGTAAGCCCTAACCCTAAATTCTAAATCCTAAACCCTACACCCTATACCCTAAAAAATACACCCTACCCTAAATTCCCTAAACCCTAACCACAACCCCTAACATAAAACCCTAAACCCTAAACCCTAAAGTTAGTTTTGAGCGTAGGGACATATGTAGGGGCACCGAAAAGGGGCAGGGGAATTCCATCCCTAACATCTTATCTTTTGTCGTCAATTTATTAACAACATTAAGTCACACAATGAATAAGTATCGTGGGAACCTTACCTAATACCCTTAGCTCTTGGAAAGTAACCCTTCAATCCACCATTTATAGTAACAAAAAGGCTTAAGCTATATTTTTATTTTCGGGTTCGTACCAATAAATCAATTTAGTACATCTGCGAAAAATGCATCTAATTTGACCATCAAACTCGTAAATTAAATTAATTTAGTAATTTAATTAACGTTAGCTGTTAATATGCTGACGTGGCCGTTAACGATGTTGATATAAAGTCCATGTGAATGGTCATGTGGCAGAAGGGCAACATTTGATTTTTGGGAGTTCGAGCATAAAATTAATTTTTAGAGGGTTGGGCAAAAATGATTTTTTAGGGAATTCAAAGATTTAATTATTTTATATTTTTAAAAAATAAAATATTAAAAACAAAGATACTATTAAAAATTACAAAAAAAATAAGTAAAATTTTAAAAATACCAAAACCTATGTAATGATAAATTATACATTATTAAAAATCAAATTTCAAGAACATTTATAAAATGTTAAAAGTATAAATTTTTTCATTAAAACTACATTTTAAAGTTGACATTATAAAAATATATATTTAAAAAAATTTTAAAAAATTATATTGTTTTGTTTTAAATTTTGCAGGGTTTGCAATTCTCTAGCAACGAGGACAATGGAAAAGTTGACAAACTAATAAAAAAAGATATTTATCGAACACAATCATAATCACAAATCACAATGTAAATAAGTAAAACATTTGAGCACACACTTAAACAGTTGGACATGCTTGAGAAATGATTTCTTTAACTAGTTTGTCAACTTCATTATTGCCCTTCCAAATATAAAACACAACAATATAAATTATTTTGAAATTTTAAATATCTTGTTTTATAATACCGAGAACTTTTCAATAGATATTTAAATAAATTTTTAATTTTTAAATAATTTTTAATAATATATCACTTTATAACTTCTTATATTTTTATTTTTTAAATATAAAAAGAATTAATGTATTTTTAAAATAATGTAATAATGTATTTTATATTTTTAAAATTTTATTTAATTTCTTATTTTTATTGAAATATTACATAAAATTAATTTAGTCATCGAACTTAACTCCCTAAAATAATGTAAACCCTAAACCATCTTAATTCTCAAGAATATATTTTAGGTCATAAGAACGTTTGTCTCGTGGTGACTCATTGGTGACTCATAGTCTGAAGAGCAAACTAATGATCGTGCTTATATTATTTTGATCTTCAATTGAGTTTTCTTGAATTAATTATTTTCGATTCTTGGAAACATTGCATCAGCTTGTATCGTTCTTTATTCTAGATTAGATCAGTTTTGTTATGGTTCTTCTTCATTATTGTTGCATTGTGTTCTATGCTCATCATTTGTTTGTTGAATTTCCGTTGAGGATTACTTTTCTATGCCTAGTTCTAGTGGTTTGCTTTCATGTTATTTTGCATCTATGGCTCCCGGTGTACCTCCTACCAATGCTACTGTTAATAATAATGGCTATCAATTTAATTCTCATGCTATGTCTACTCATATGTCTCAACAATTTGTATTTCAAACCATGTTTGTGTAACATTTTCCTAAGCATGACACTATAAAACTAACTGAGACTATCTATATACTTTGGAAGCAACAAGTCTTGTAAATGAGACAGGGCAAACTGTTGAAAATCCAGAGTATGTGGGCTTCAATCAGCAAGATTAACTTTTAGCCTCGTGGTTGTTATCTACAATTCACTTTGATGTGTTGCCACATCTGACTGGTCTTAACTTTACCAGAGCTATATGGCATGCTGTGTCTAGGTTGTTTGGTGCTAGATCAAGTCCAAGATTTCTTCCATCTGTCATAGCATGCATTTTCAGAAAAAAAAAATGTTGTCTTTCAGTAAATGAGTTTCTTGCTAAAGTCAAGTTGATTTGTGACACTCTTAGTTCTTCTAAGAATATTATATCTGAACAAGAATAGGTAAGTGTGATTTTGGCTGGCTTATCTGCTGAATTTGAATCTTTCATTGCTATTGCTTCACGAGAGACAATAACATTGGATGTTTTAACTGATATGCTTCTGGACTGTAAGGCACGATAGAAGAATTTTTTTACAAAGAACCTAATAGTTCAGGTAAATAGTGTAAGTATACACGTCGAAACAAGTAGTAAAGTGATGAGTGAGTATCGTCTCCACAGGGATTGAAGGTGTTTCACAGTTTAGCTTAAGCACACAAACACAAATTGAAAATGAAAATGCTTTGACAAACAGAGGCAAGATAAGATATGATGTAACAACAAGTTGTAACAAAAACTAGGCTAAATCAGTACACTTAAATGGTCCTCACACATGCGTGAAACTCACTTTGAGAATGACTGGATGGGGTTGCTTAGATGATCTATGTCTAACTCTCAATGATGTCTCAACTATTCAGCTTTTTCTATGCTCGGCAGGATTTACTAAGAGTGTTCATATACTATCTCTAGCAAGGAGTCTGGGTGTCAGAAATGCTACGGCAATACCTCTTAGCGTAAACCCTCACACTCCTCTACCCACGAAGTATTATCCTTTCTAGCCGTTGAAACCCCTCTCTTATCTCTAAGGTGGGTTAGAGATGTGCCTCTCAGCATCCAACTCCATTGCCTACGTGGATCTAAGGTCAGCTCTCTCGACCACTAACCTAATCTCATACCAAAAGGAATGCCAACTCTCGAAGGCTCTTACAACCTTAGGGAAATAACAACCATAGGCAAAGCATAGATGGAAACTGAAAAGCATAAACATTCATTAAAGAAACTTAAAAACAAAAGCATCCAAACAAATCCAAGCCACCTAAAATTAGTTCATGGCAGGGCAATAAAAATCCAACATCATTTCGTTCATACAACCCATATCCAGAAAAGTATAGAAATGCCAAAGAAAACAGAAAAGAGGAAGAACTCCCGATCTGCAATAGACTGCCACGAACTGCAAGGTCACCCCTTGAAGTTTCAACAATGGAGGACACCAAGTTGAGGAAGAAGATGAAAAAGGAGCCGCCTTTAACTTTTTTTTCTAGCCTTATATACATTTTTTCACGCCCTCTCTCCCATCTTCCTCCAATGAGGGCATCTTGTCCTTTATATAATAAAGGCTCTTAGGGTTTTGTGCCTTACATATTTCTTTGTGATCCCAAGGAATATTTCCTGACACACGCTTGGCACTAGAGACAAAAAAGGGAGTTCTCACATGTGAGCTGAAAAATGTCTTCTTCATGTTTTGTCTTTTTCTGCACCCAACCTTTTCAGTCCAAAATGCTATGGCAATTCCAGCTGCTATACTCTGCTCACCTGCACATCACGAAACCAGACCAAACCCTTCTCAAGTAGCACCTATTTCGTATTTATCCCACGCCAACAAAAGCTATAAAATAAAATGCAACCATATAAACTAAATGCAAGATAAATTCCATGAATTGAGCTTAAAAACAAGCAAATATCAGAGTAAGAAAGCATGAAACATAGGTATTTTGCTGAGTTATCACACCCCCAAACTTAAGCTATTGCTTGTCCTCAAGCAATGAGAAGGGGAGAACAAAAGAAATGATATGGCAAAGATTTAGCTCGAGGCAGTGCTATGGCAAAATTTCAGTCCTCAGAAAAGTATAGACTATCAACATAGTTGACTAGACTTGCGACTTTTAAGAACATTCCTTAGGTCCAGGTTTAGTGCATGTGTTTGCGTAATTTCATCCAATCTATGCTTAATAGAGTTAGAAAGTTGTTTAGGAAAGCTTTCTAATATACCTTAGTATGTTTTCTTGAATATTTTATATTTTTTTGTTGCTTCGAAGGGAGTCAGCCCATCACAACTACCTTCATGGGCTTAAAAATGAAGTGGAGCAAACACCCCATCCACGAGTCCATTAGGCAGAGTCATCTCGTGACTACTTACATTCACTCATGTGCCTTTGCTGCCATTTATTCAAAATGGGTTTTCCAGGCATTGCAGTGCATAGAAGAGTGTCCCTCTACAACTATGTTGTAACATTTATTCACAGTTTATCATATTTAAAAGGGTTTTCTCTTTTTTAGATGGAACTAAGGCTTACAATAGTCCTTTTCTAAAAGCATTTCTAACAATAAAAAGCATAGAGAGCATGCAATCGTGTACAAGCTAATTCGCAAAGCACCAAACCCTAAAGTTAATTCTACCAATCTTAGTCAGTCATATATATTCAATTAATTCCAAATTTCCAATCCATATATATATATATATATATCATTGGCCATCCTTAATTTATTCATAAACTGCCTATGAACTAAACATAATGCCGTAGCAAAAATTTTGTTACTAACTACAAAATGCAATTAATTAAGTAACTATGAACACTAACACCCCCAAACTTGGAAAATGCAGTTTCCTCAATGCATGGAAAATGAAACTAAATGAGATGCATGAAACTACACTAAATGCAATGCAAGGGAGGTACCTTATGGTTGCTTCTTTTCACTGTTTTGGTGGCCTTGTGCTAAACACTCGGTGTTTTGAGCGAGGCAATGGGTGTGTCTTCCTCGTTTGGTTCGGGCGATAGGGTTGGATCCTCCTGTCTAGCTGGCTCGCCTGGTCAGCATCATCATCATCACTATCTTCAGGCTCAGACTCATCAACTGCGGTTGTCCAAACTCTCCTAGCGGTGCATTTTTGAGGGTGTTTCTTTGTTGTTGTAGTATCAGGGGTTTGTTCCATCGTATGCTGTGAGACAGGAGTGGGGTCTGGTTCCACGATCTCTTCATTATCATCACTCTCAATAGTGACGGTGTCTCGGGTAGGCTCTTCAGGCTGCGAGGTAGAGGTAGGAGTTTTGGTTTTTCTCTTACGCTTCTTGCATGGTGTTGCGGTAGGTTTAGCATATGAAGTTTCTTGAGTAGCGGGTTCGCGTTGATCAGTTGAGGAACTTGGTAGAGCAGCTTTGTTCTTTGCAACGGGTTTCCTTGTCAAAGGAGTTGGTTGAGATGTATTCTCTTTTGCAGTAGAGGATGGGTCTGTTGGGGTGTCGAATAAGTCTTTCGGAAAAGAGGGGAAATCGACGGTCATGACGAGCAACAATTCCTTAAGGGAGGCGTGCAAGGTAGCGTCCCTAGCCTACACATACCTGTAGTAGGTTGTGCAATTGGCTTGCATTTGATCTATGTTGGCTTGGAGGCGGTCAGTGGTGGCCACCAAGGACGCGATCCTTGCTGCAGCAAAACTTTTGGCCTCGTCTCGAACAGTTTTTGCTGGGGCATCTCCATCAAATCCTCTGAGGGCTGGGATTTGGGCTGGTGTGAGTCTAGTCTTGTCGTCTTCAATCTTGTCTTCTGTTGGGTCTTTAAAGATTTGCTTCTTTCGACATAGGGCGGTGATCGGGATCAAAAAAATTAGTAGGCTCTTGCCCCTATTTAAACTTATATGGACCTCATCGACTATCAACTTCCCAACATCAATAGACCTTCCATTAAGGATAGAGTGGATGAGCAGCAATCGATTGATATGTACCGTGGCAGAGTGAGATGTGGGTATGAGGCGAGTCTTTACAAAGTGATTCCACAGCTTAGCCTCAGGCTTTAGCCGTCCCCTCTCGACAGACCTTGTTATGGCATCCAACTCAGTTCCGCTGAAGCATAAGTCCCCGAGGCCCCCTTTTTGTGTTAGGGCATCGACACCGGTAGCAAAAGAAGTATGGTGGTCCACCACATTCGTTAACCCATAAAATTTGTTAATGGCAGCAACTGTGAATTTAATTTGTTCCCCTCAAACATACACACTTAACTGAGTTAGACTTGTCAAGTGGGCATAAAACTCACACACCAAGGGGATGCATATATTCTCTAGATGCTTCACAAAAGTCTCTCAGTCGTGCTGAGCAATGACATCCATTAGTTTCTTGTCGAAGCATTGTTCCCCCTCAGTAGGGAACTTGAAACCTTGCTCGGCGAACGACTTTCGATCCTTCAACTGCAGCCATCGTTCCTTGGCAGTCGGGTCTAAAAATTTCTTGATTTTGACTGGCGGGACTTGAGTACTAGAGGAGGCACCGACCACATTCTTGCATCTCACCATGGTTGCGATAGCAAAAAGTAAGAGTAGAAAAATTTTGGGAGAGAACAAAAAAATTTGGGATCGAAAGGAAAAGGTTGGTAGGGAAATTTTGGTGGAGAAGACGAAGGGAAGTGGGGGAGGCGAAGTGTAGTGGAGGGGATGAAGTGTAAGAGAAGGTGAAAGGACAAGGTGGGGTGGGTTTTTTTAGTGGCAGGTAACTACCATGAATTGATAGAGAGAGAAGGTGATAGGGATGGTTGTCGACGTGTGTAAAAAAAGGTATATGAAGGGTATTTAATGAAAAGTGGTAGAATGGGAGAGAGAATGTCAGGTTTTAAATGGTTAGGGTTTTATGGGATTAAATAAGGAAAAAATATTCTCCCCATTTTACTTTTTCCAGGCCGCCACCCCAAACTCGAAACTTCTTCAAACATTTTTTTAATTTCCCTTAATATTGTAGAGACAAAACCCTATCCTTAACAAGAAAAGCCTATCAACTGCTATTTTTTAGCGTGCCGTCTGCCACCTACGAGCAAAACTGTCACGGGGATGATAAAGACAAACAAATAAAACGGAAAAGACACGAACACATTTAAAACACTAAAAGATTACTAAAAAACCAAGTTATTTATGAACATAAAAGTAGTAAAATGCTTTAGCATAATAAAGATAGGGAAGAGGCTGCAAACTCTCAAGGGTCGTTGAGAGTCAAGGATGACTTGTCTCTCAAGATTTAGGCACCGTTGTACACTTTTAGCCTCTGACCATTGACCTTGAAGGTTGTGTCATCATCAAGCTTTTTGATTTCCACTGCACCATGAGGATAGACCTTGCAAACTTGGAAAGGTCCTGACCATCGAGACTTGAGCTTCTCAGGGAAGAGCTCGAGCCTGGAGTTGTAGAGCAGCACTTGTTATACCTCAGAAAAATGGCGTGCCAGAATGTGCCTATCATGCTACTTCTTTGTTTTTTTCTTTGTATAACCTTGCATTCTCGTACGCATGGGCTCTAAATTCTTCCATCTCATCAAGCTCGAGCATCATTTTCTCACCAGCCAACTGAGCATCCATATTGAGCTTTTTGATAGCCCAATACGCCTTGTGTTCAAGCTTGACAGGAAGATGACAAGCCTTTCCATAGACAAGCTTGAAGTGGGACATTCCCAAGGGTGTTTTGAAAGTTGTTCGATAGGCCCATAGCGCATCATCCAGCCTTGGGGACCAGTCTTTTCACTTAGGGTTGACCACCTTCTCAAGTATTTGTTTGATCTCACGATTAGATACCTCAGCTTGCCCATTGGTCTGGGGATGATATGTCGTAGCAATTTTGTGCTTAACCCCATATCTATACAATACCTTGACAATAAGTTTGTTGTCAAAGTGGGATCCTTCATCGCTAATGATGGCCCTAGGTGCTCCAAACCTGGTGAATATGTTCTTGTGAAGGACCTACAAAATTGCCTTAGACTCGTTCTTTGGTGTGGCCATTACTTCTACCCATTTCGACACGTATTTGACCACCAATAGGATATAGAGATCTCCAAAAGATGAAGGGAACGGTCCCATGAAGTCAATCCCCCAAACATCAAAAAGTTCTACTTCCAATATGTCGTGCAATGACATTTCATTTCTCCGAGATATGTTCCCCGTTCTCTTACATCTATGACAAGCTTTTCAAAACTCGTGTGCGTCCTTGAAAAGCGTTGACCAATAGAACCCGGATTGTAGGACGTTTGTAGCAGTCTTTGTTCTGCCAAAATAACCTTCACATGGCAATAAATGGCATTGGAATAAGATGTCTCTTTGCTCTTCTTTTGGAACACATCTTCTTATCATATGGTTAACACATTGCTTGAACAAGTAGGGTTCGTCCCAAAAGTAGAATCTCACATCATGCTTGAACTTGTTTCGACCCTGGCTATTCAAATCAGGAGGCAAAATATCACTAACAAGATAGTTAACAATATCAGCATACCATGGAATTGCCGTAGCATATAAATTTTTCTCATCATGGAATTCCTCCTTAATTTCTTGTTTACTGCTATGTTCAACCGTGTTCTCAAGCCTAGAAAGATGGTCAACTACTTGATTTTCACATCCTTTTATATCCCTAACTTTCAAGTCAAATTCTTGTAAGAGGAGTATCCATCTAATAAGCCTAGGTTTAACATTCTTTTTAGTCACTAAGTATTTAATAGCCGAATGATCGGTGTGAACAATGACCTTAGTGCCTATCAAGTATGACCTAAACTTATCAAAGGCGAACACAACAACCAACAAATCTTTTTCAGTGGTGGTGTAGTTAATTTGTGCATCATTTAAGGTGTGGCTAGCGTAGTAAATAACATGAAAGAGTTTACGTCAGTGTTGCCCAAGTGTTGCTCCCACTGCGTAGTCACTCGCATCGCACATTAGTTCGAATGGTTCGTTCCAATCAGGTGGAACGACAATGGGTGCTGAGATAAGCTTCTCCATCAGTTCCTCGAATGCGTTGCGGTAATCCTCATCAAACACAAAGGGATGATTTTGTTGTAACAAATTACAGAGCGGCTTGGAGATCTTAGAGAAGTCTTTGATGAACCTCCGATAAAAGCTAATGTGCCTTAAGAAACTCCTTATGCCCTTGACAGTGGTGGGAGGAGGTAGCTTCTCGATCACTTCGACTTTTTCCATATCTATCTCTATGTCGTTCTTCAAAATTTTGTGACCCAAAATCGTTCCTTCGGTTACCATAAAGTGACATTTCTCCCAATTAAGAACCAAGTCAGCTTCTTCACATCGCTTCAGCACCTTTGCCAAGTTGCTCAAACATGTCCCAAAATCATCTTCGAAGACTGAAAAGTCATTCATGAAGATTTCCAAAAACTTCTCAACCACGTCTGAAAAAATAGCCAACATACACCTCTAAAAATTTTCTAGGGCATTGCACAGTCCAAAAGGCATTTTTCTAAAGGCGTAGGTACCATAATGACAAGTGAAGGTTGTCTTCTCTTGGTCGTCAGGTGCTATAGCAATCTGGTTGTACCCTGAGTATTCGTCGAGGAAACAATAGAATGCCTTGCCCGCCAATATGTCTAGCATTTGATTGATGAATGGGAGGGGTAAATGGTCTTTCTTGGTTGCCTTGTTAAGCTTCCGATAGTCCATACAAATCCTCCATCTAGTGACGGTCCTTGTTGGTAGCAACTCGTTGTCCTCATTACTCACCACGATCATGCATCCTTTCTTGGGTACGCATTCTACCGGGCTGACCCATGAACTGTTTGATATAGGGTATATGAGACAAGCGTCAAGCCATTTGATTATCTCCTTCATCACCACCTTCTTCATAATTGGGTTAAGTCTCCTTTGGGGCTCAATAGAATTGTTGTGACAATCATTAAGCAAAATTTTGTGCATACAAATAGTAGGGCTTATGCCCTTCAAGTCATTATATTGTTTTATGTTGAGATAACATATTAATCAAGCTAATTTCTTACTTAGGTGTAAGACTAGATGAGATTATCACAGGAAAAGTTTCATTTGAACCTAAATAAGCATATTTAAGGTGTGATGACAAAGGTTTTAGTTCTAATGTGGGTGCATGCTCAAGTGAGGGTTTTGGAGGAGTAGATTCAGAAAAATCTAGAGGTTTGAATTGCGTACCTGGTATGTCTATGAGCAGGCTTGATTGTTGTACCTTCATTGGGAACTCCTCACATTCCTCGAACTCTTCAAGCTTCTCGAACTCCTCATTGAGCTTCATAAAATCCTCAATTTGTAAGAAATTGCTACAACAAAACTGTGTGGCTTCTTCTTCTGCCATAACATCTATATATTGACATTCTTCTTGTTCATCTATATATCTTAGGGTGTCGAAGACATTTATGGTCACCCTTTGATCGACCACTCTCATGGTGAACTCCCCTTTTTCACAATCAATCAAGATACGACCGGTGGCTAAGAAAGGTCAACCCAAGATTATGGGTGCATTGTCATCAACTTCACAACCAAGGATGAAGGAATCAACTAGGAAGACAAATATGTCCATTTTCACCACAACATCTTCAACCCTTCCTTCTGAACGGACATGAGATCGGTCGGATAGCTACAAAATAACAGTTGTAGGCCTTGCTTCTCCTATACCAAGCTTCATAAAAACAGACTTGGGCATTAGATTAACACTAGACCCAAGATCGCATAAGGCTCTTCCTACATAACTATTACCAATGGATCATGGGATGATAAAGCTGCCCGGATCCTTCCGTTTAGGTGGGAATTTACTCCACACAGAATAACATTCTTTTTCTGTAGCAATTGTCTCACACCTCTCAACCTTTCTCTTCTTAGTAATAATATCCTTGAGGAATTTAGCATAAGTGGGCATTTGATCAACAACCTCCAAAAAAGAGACCTTAATATGCAGCTGATCAAGAACATCCACAAATATCTTGAATTGGAGATCATCATTCTGCTTCTTTAATCTTTGAAGGAAGGGTGATAGGGGTCTGACTTCTTCCTCTATTGGTGGGGATCTTTCTTTTGTTGTAGCATTCGATCTTCCATCGGCAGGTTCATTTTGCAGTTCCTCATCCTTCTCCTGCTCATGAGCTGATTCCTCTTGCTCATTAGATTCTTTCTGCACAGTTTTGAGGTTAGAATCATCCTTCTTCTTCCCCAAAAAAATTATCTTCTTTGTTGAGTTGGGTGCCACTCTGTAAAGTGAATGCACTACACTACTCCTTGCCATGAGGTTTAGTGACTTCAGTGTCACTACGTAAATTCCCTTGAGGTCGAACTTGCAAAGCTTGCGCGATTTGACCTACTTGGGTTTCCAAGGCTCTCAAAGATGAGCTATGGCTTTTTAGAAGTGCTCCTTGACTCATAATAGATGTAGAGTGTTCTTGAAGTAGAGCCTTCGTTGTGGTCATAAAGTCCTTCGAAGTTGTCATGAAATCCTTGAAAGTAGCTTCCAAAGAATGGTTTGTTGATGAAGATGTTGAACCCTTGTTGTTTTGCCATGGCATATTTTGCTTCAGCCAGATGTTGTTGCTGATTCGAGCCACCGAAATTGTTATTTTCTTGATTTCCCCAAGAAAGGTTAGGATGTTAACCCCACCCTAGATTGTAGGTGTTCGAGTAGGGGATGTTGTTCCTAGTATAATTCCCCACATAGTTGGTAGACTCATTGTTTTCTGGGCACTCGCTTAAATGATGGCTTTTGTGACAACGAAGACAAGTAGATGCAGTATTTACTTCCTTCACCTCGTTAAAATGCTGAAGATTCTTTAGCATATTCTTGATGTTTGATAATTGAGCTACAACTGAATCATCTGCATCAAGATCATGTGTTCCTTGAGTCTTCCTCCCCATTCCTAGTCTCGAAGAGGGGAATTGGTAGTCATTGTTGGCTATCCTATCAAGGATGTCAAATGCTTCTTCGAGCGACTTGTCCAGCAAAGTTCCATTTGATGAAGCATCCAACATCATCCTTGTGGGAGCATTAACACCATTGTAGAACATCACTACTTGCGTCCAATCATGAAAACCACGATTTGTACATTTGCGCAACAGTCTCTTGAATCTATCCCAACATTCGTACAGTGACTCGTCATCAGCTTGACGAAAGAAACCAATATCATTCTTTAGTTGAGTGTTCCTGTTGGATGGATTATACTGCAGCAAAAAACTATTGCACAAGTCTGTCCATGATTCCATCGAACCGGCTGGTACTCCACTCAACCACTCTCATGCTCGATCACGCAATGAATAAAGGAATAATTGTAACACCCGTGTTTTGGGGCTAGGAGTTAGTCGGGTTGTAGTCCGGGTCAATGAAATTTATTAAAATAAATTCAACTTAAATTGTGATGTAATCGAGCTTTATTAAAGAGGGAGGGACCTATGTTGCAATTTTCCCCAAAAGATTTTAAAAGGATGACAACTTTTGAAAGTTGTCATCTTCTCCCCTTTTCCCATTAATTCCAACATGAAACCCCTTTCCCCATCTTCAAAACTCTCCTAACTTTCAAGCTACTTTTCCCTTTGATTTCTTCATCAATTCAAGGGGCTTTTGAAAGGTAATCCCATATTTGAACTCCCCTTTCCATTTCCTATTCATACATTGTCTTAGATTTTAAAAATATGAACTTTCGAAAATTAGGGTTTATGTCAAAGTTTGGGTTTTTAAGGGGTTTTCCATTTTGTTTTGATAAATTGAGTCGGGGCTTTGTTTAGCCAAGTTGAAATACACATGATATGTTAATTTGGTTAAGTTTTGGTAAAAATCCGAAGTGAGCCCTTATACCCATTTTAGAGTTGTCAAAAACACCATTTTTGGTGGGTTTTAGGTTGGAAACAAAGGGCTGATGGTTAGGGTATAATAGGAGGGTGATTTGGGATGCTTTAGAGGTCATTTGGGTGTTTGAAAATGGAATTTTCTGCTGGGTAAAATGGGAGTACGAAAATGAGAATTTTGATGATTGTTTGGGTTGAAAATTGTTGGAGCTTGGCTTGCACCTATAGGTTGATGTTGTGGCTGAATTTAGTGATCATTTGTGAGTATAAAATGTGTGGGAAACTTGGGTTTTCATCAAGGATTGTGGGCTGCTTGAATTAGATAAAGTTGGGGTTTGGTCATGACTTGAAATGTTGAGTTGATATTTGAATTTGTATTCCGGGTTAGTTACCTTGATGTTTGAGTTGATTTGAGGTTGTTTTGTTTATGTTGAGGTGTTTAGAGGCTTGGTTTGGGTCGGTGAAGCCTTGGGAACAAATCCGGAAAATTGAAGACCATGGTTGCTTAGTACTTGAGCTTGGAGGTGGAGGTGAGTGGTTATTGTTTTTAAATGGTTTTAAACATTAGTTCAAGCATGTGGACTAGGTTGGGCTTGGTAGACCCACCTAGAGTTAGGATTAGGGTGGTAGCCTAATCTTAAGCTTTAGATAGAGACCTTGGATGTACTCTTTAATCATTGTTATGCCTCATGATGAGTATGTATAATGTGATACACATGTATGCAAAAGTATGGCTTAATGTATTGATTTTATATGCATGTTGATGATAAATAAAATGTGGATATATGATGAGATGATTGTTTGGTTGACATACATGTGGTGTTGGTTTGTGAAATGAGGTTATGTTGTGGATGGCATGATTGTGGAGAATCATGGTGAGTACGTGTTAGGCACGAAATTTATATTGAAATTGATATTGTAACAAGTTGTGTGGTTTGATTTATATTGGCACTAGTATGCTTGGGTACAATGATCGATCATTAGGATGGGTGTGCACACAAATTGAGTCAAAACGTACGTGGCCTTGGTGGCGTTAAGGCACCAAGGAGGAGTACGGTGATGTAATATTCCACCGGAAGCTTTTATATATTTCTACGTGATGATGAGTGGAATCCCATCCGTAGGGCATGTGGCGATGAGTGGAATCCCGCACATGCAAGGACCGGTGATGAGTGGAATCCCACCGAGGTAATGTTGTTGTTGGAAATGCGTTCCAACGAGTTATCCGCGTATTCGGGTCATAGCTAGGTGCCAATATGAGATCGTATGAATATACTAATATGAGATTATGTATACATGCTTATATGATACGAATGTGATGCCTTCATGAATTGATATATGATGTGGTTAATGCTTGAATTATGTATCATGGTAAGTTGAGCTTATGGGTGTTGAGCATGTCATAATGTTGACTATATGTCCATGCATCATGTTCATTTTGGCTTTGCGGACCGGAGGTGAGATCATGCATTTCAATATGGAAATTGCTCGTGCTTGGACCCTGCATTGTCGAAAGTTTGTTTTATGAGCTACCCTCACTAAGCTTTTATGCTTACGCTCTCTTTTGTTCGACAATGCAGATAAATAGCTTGTGGGTGGCAAGGGCAAGGAAAAAGGTCTCCAAGTGATGCTTACGGTTAGCTCAAGTATGATAGTTAAATTTAAAGATTGTAATAGTAAAGCAATGGGATAGGTGTTGTTGTTTTGTGCTAGTGTTGGTTGTGTAGGAGCATGTTTAGACTCCCTTCTTATGTTGTTTTTGATTGGCTTAATGATGCTATGTTTGGATTGTAACCATGTCTAAATTGTTTACCTTGTGTGTTGGTCATGTGCCCTTGAGGTTGCCTTTATGTTAGAATATTGAAGTATGAGCTTTGAATGTGGGAATGCCATTTGTTGGAATGTCATGCTTGAAAGCTTATGATGCTTGTATGGTTTGTGTATCATCATGGGTTGGATTGTGCCTTTGATTTCATGTTAAAGCATGCTTTTATGGTTGGTTTGCATTAGGGTTGATGATAGTGTGCTGGTTGGGGTTGTTAGAGGGTTTTAGGGGCCTCCTTGTGTTCTAAATCAGCTCAAACCTGCAAATACGTAGCTAGGGTATCGATACCGTTGGTCTGGTATCGATACTGCCCCTTTGGTTTCAGGCCTCGTGTATCGATACTCGAGGAGAGTATCGATACCTTTTTGGCCACTGGAGCCACTGTCGATTTCGGTATCGATACTGGCCTCTAGGGTATCGATACCGTTGTCTTAGCTTTGACCGTGGGAAGTCAACTTTAGGGGAGGGTATTGATACCCTCATTGGGGGTATCGATACTGTCTCCTCAGGTTGACCAAACCCTGTTGACTTAGTCAAGGGGTATCGATACCCCCCTCAAGGGTATCGATACCGCCTGCAGTTTAACTTTAAACATGGGCTTTTAAGTGTTAGTTTGGGTTCGATCGATTGCTTCGTAAGTATTGTTCCGTTGTATGATCACTTAGGATGTAATTCTCATCTAGGCAAGATTAAAATGAAAAAAAAATATAGGGTTGCTAACCGAGGGAGAGTTCTTTAGGGAGTTTTCACTCGGTTTTCCCCGTGTAGCTCACTCGGACCGGTCATCCGGCCAGACCGGGACGAGGGGGTTACAATAATTTCAGCTTCAGCATATTTTCATGCACCCCTTGTTGTCTAACTGACAGACCTCTAAGAATGCACGGATGTGTTGTCTTGCATCATCATAAGGCGAGCCACCAAACTATTCAATCGAGTTCAACATGTTAAACATCACATGTTTAAGCTTTAAGCTCGAAGTGGGCTGCTTGAATCTATGGAGCTACAATGCCCAGGTTGAGATCATCCAAGATCGGATTCGAATGATCTCTAATAGCTCGTGGACGAACCGCAGGTCCGCCATTTGCCGCAGCATCATGATCTGCCTCATTACCAGCTGGAAATCCTTGGTTTTGTGCTCCGTTCATGATTCTAAGAGCTTCTTGTATACGTCTTCTTTGTCGAAAAAGATGTTCAATTTTAGGGATGATCGGTAGTATGGGTTTGTCGAGTCTTCCTCGGGTCATGCACCAGCACACACCTGAAAAAGACAAACGAGAAAAACAAAAAATCTATACAATAAGAGAATAAAAATGATGCAAAAAAACTAAACTTAAAACGACCAATTGTCAATCCTCGGCAACGGCGCCAAAAACTTGTTCCGTTGTATGGTGTATGATCAATGATATGCAAATAGTGCAAGTATACACGTCGAAACAAGTAGTAAAGTGATGAGTGAGTATCGTCTCCACAGAGATTGGAGTTGTTTCACAGTTTAGCTTAAGCACACAGTTTAGCTTAAACACAAACTGAAAATGAAATTGCTTTGACAAACAGAGGCAAGAAAAGATATGTTGTAACAACAGGTTGTAACAAAAACTAGGCTAAATCAGTAGACTTAAATGGTTCTCACACGTGCGTAAAACTCACTTTGAGAATGACTAGCTGGGGTTGCTTAGATGATCTATGTCTAGCTCTCAATGACGTCTCAACTCTTCAACTTTTTCTATACTCGGTAGGATTTACTAAGAGTGATCATATACTATCTCTAGCAAGAAGTGTGGGAGTCAGAAATGCTACGACAATACCTCTCAACGTAAACCCTCACACTCCACTACCCACAAAGTACTATCCTTTTTAGCCGTTGAAACCCCCACTTATCTCTGAGGTGGGTTAGAGTTGTGCCTCTCAACAACTAACTCCATTGCCTACGTGGACCTAAGGTCAGATCTCTCGACCACTAACCTAATCTCACACTTGAAGGAAGGCCAACTCTCGAAGGCTCTTACAACCTTAGGGAAATAACAACCACATGGAAAGCATAGATGGAAACTGAAAAGCATAAACATTCATTAAAGAAAATTAAAAGCAAAAGAATCCAAACAAACCCAAGCCACCTAAAATCAGTTCATGGCTGGGCAATAAAAATCCAACATCATTTCGTTCATACAACCCGTATCTAGAAAAGTATAGAAATGCCAAAGAAAACAGAAAAGAAGAAAAATTCCCGATCTACAATGGAAGGCTTGCTTCCTCTCTCAAGGCCAGCAAGGTCACCCCTTGGAGTTTCAACAAAGGAGGACACCAAGTTGAAAAAGAAGATGGAAAAAGAGTCGCATTTAACCTTTTTTCCTAGCCTTTTAGACATTTTTTCACGCCTTTTTCCCATGTTCCTCAAATTAGGGCATCTTGTCCTTTATATAATAGAGGCTTCTAGGGCTTTGTGCCCTACATATTTCTTTGTGATCCCAAGGAATATTCCTTACACACGCTTGGCACTAGAGACAAAAAAAAAGAGTTCTTGCATATGAGCTGGAAAATGTCTTCTTCGTATTTTGTTTTATTTTGCACCCAACCTTTTCAGTCTAAAATGTTATAGCAATTCATGTTGTTATACTCTGCTCACCTGCACATCACGAAACCAGACCAAGCCCTACTCAAGTAGAACTCATTTCATATTTATCCCACGCCAACCAAAGCTATAAAATAAAATGCAACCTAAATGTCATGAATTGAGCTTAAAAACAAGCAAAAATCATAGTAAGAAAGCATGAAACATGGGTATTTTGTAGAGTTATCACGAATGTTGTTACTCAACAACAACAAAAGGTACAGCCCATGCTCAGAACACCACTGACCTTAACTTGGTCCATTCTACCAATGATCAAGGATTTCTTCGTACTGGTCGTGGTGGAGGAAATAATCGTAGTTGAGGCAGAGGACGCTATAATAATAGTCAACCTTAATGTCAACTGTGTGGGCGTCTAGGTCATGTTGCGCAAATGTGTTATTACAGTTTGGATATTAGCTATCAAGGTTAAACACATGACATTATGAAGATAATCAACATCAGCAAAATTCTTACAATAACGTTGATTAATCACCAAGATCAGTGGTATCTGCTTAGAACTATTAGCAACATACTCTTTTACATCCTGCTAACGTCATGCCTACACTCATGTTTATCAACCAGCTTCAGTGTTTTCTCCTCAACAGTTGCCTATGCAAAACCTCTCCTCTTATCCTGTTACTTTTTATCTTGATCCATCGTTTCCTCCTACTTCCTCAACTGGTTTCTGACCACCAGTCTCCCTGTCATTTCATGCACCTGCTAGTTTGCCTTCAAATGCTTTTGCTTCACCATTAATGTCTGCCAATTTTGCATCAAGTTCTAGTACAAAGGCTGCACCAATGTCTTCAAGTGAGGTAGCTTGGTACCCTGATTCTGGGGCTACACACCATATCACCAATGATAGTTTTGTTCTTCATTCATGTATGATTTATAATGGTAATGAACATCTTCTCATGGGTAATGAAAATGGTGTTTATATTTCTCATGTTGGTCAGGGTTTCTTGGTTACTAAGGATAGACCTTTAGTTTTACATAACTTAGTACATGTTCCAGCTATTAAAAAAGGGAAAACTACACTGGTGGTCCCCTAACTATCATCGTTCTCCTGTTTTGGTCCCCAAACTATGTTTTTCGGCAAACTCGTCCTTTTTGTTACATAGTTCTCTTGTTTTGGTCACCCGACGTTAAATAGCTAACGGTTTTGCTGACGTGGTATTTTTTTAATATTTTTTTAGTCATTTCTCTCTCCTCTTATATTATTTTTATTTAATTTTATTCACCCAATCATGTCGTGACATGTGTCACTACCCTATTACTTGAAAAAAATCCAAAATCCTTAAAAATACATTTGGTGTCGCTGGGATTCAAACCCAGGACCACCAGCGCATAAGGCATGCGCGTAAACCAACTATGCTAAGCTAGTTACTTGGTTTAAGTCTACTAACATTTATATTTAAGCTGTACAAATTAACCCAAAAAAACCTAAAAACACAATTGGTGCCACCGAAATTCGAACCCAGGTAACTAACATAAAAGGCTAGCCTGTAAACCAATTACACTAAGCCAACTATTTGGTTTAAATTTTCTAACATTTATATTTAACCTATACAAATTAGAAACAACACATTCGAACGCAATACCTTATTGAAAAAAATTTATATATTTAACCACCTTATTGTGCTATTTTTAAATTAAATATATTTAACTAAATTATGTTTAAGATTAAAAAATTAAACTAATTTTTTTACTTTGATTGATAATAACAAAACTAATTAAATATTTATTTATTATTATAAAATTATTATAAATTAATATTTATTTATTATAAAATTAATATTTATTAATAAAATAAGAGGAGATAGAAATGATTAAAAAATATTAAACTAATAATAATAACTATACGTATATGAAAAATACTTTGACAAAAGCTTTTAAATTTTAGAGTTTGATTTTATAATAAATTAATATTTAGTTTAATATTATTTAATCATTTCTCTCTCCTCTTATATTATTAATAAATATTAATTTTATAATAAATAAATAATAATTTATAATAATTTTATAATAATAAATAAATATTTAATTAGTTTTGTTATTATCAATCAAACTAAAAAAATTAGTTTGATTTTTTAATTTTAAACATAATTTAGTTAAATATATTTAATTTAAAAATAGCACAATAAGGTGGTTAAATATTTAAATTTTTTTCAATAAGGTATTGCGTTCGAATGTGTTGTTTCTAATTTTTATAGGTTAAATATAAATGTTAGAAAATTTAAACCAAATAGTTGGCTTAGTGTAATTGGTATACACGTTGGCCTTCCATGCTAGTTACATGGGTTCGAATCTTGGTGGCACTAATTGTATTTTTAGGTATTTTTGGGTTAATTTGTATAGCTTAAATATAAATGTTAGTAGACTTAAATCAAGTAACTAGCCTAGCATAGTTGGTTTACGTGCATGCTTTATGCGTTGGTAGTTTTGGGTTCGAATCCCAGCGACACCAAATGCATTTTTAAGGATTTTGGGGTTTTTTTTCGAGTAATAGGGTAGTGACACGTGTCATAACATAATTGGGTGAATAAAATTAAATAAAAATAATATAAGAGGAGAGAGAAATGATTAAAAAATGTCACTTCAGCAAAACCGTTATCTATTTAACGTCAGGGGACCAAAACAGGAGAACTATGTAACAGAAGAGACGATTTTGCCGAAAAACATAGTTTGAAGACTAAAACAGGAGAACGGTGATAGTTAGGGGACCACCGGTGTAATTTTTCTTAAAAAATTATTATATGTGTCTCAATTAGCTAGGAAGAATAATGTTTATTTTGAGTTTCACTCTAATGGGTGCTGTGTGAAGGATGCTCAGAGCCAGATCACACTGTTTGAGGGAATCCTCACACCTGAAGAGCTTTACAAGTTTACACATCCTCGTTTTCCTCACAACCAGGTTCAGTTTCAGAATTACAATATTGTTGCAAGTAGTGATAGTACTAGTTTGTGGCATAAACGCCTTGGTCATTCTTCTCGCAAGGCTCTTCAAACTGTTTTGAATTCATGCAAAGTTCTTTTTTCTTTAAATAATGCTTTTGATGTCTGATTGATTACATGCAAGGCAAGGCTTATAAGCTGCCTTTTTCTCAGTCTTTCATTGTGTATACTAGTGCTTTTTAGTTAGTTGTGTCTAATGTTTGGGTTCCTTCTCATGTGTCATCTAAGGGGTTTTGTTACTATATTTCCTTCAGTGATATGTACTCTAGGCATACATGGATGTACTTACTTAAGAGAAAGTCTGAGATTATTTTTTGTTTTTTCAATTTTAATAAACTTGTGGAAGTTCAATTTAGTTGTAAAATAAATGCTCTACAAATTGATAGGGGTGGAGAGTATCTAGCTCTTCGAAATTGGTTGGCATCTAATTGAATACAACATAGGGTTTCATGTCCTAAAACATCTGAGCAAAATGAGACTGCAAAAAGAAAGCATAAACATTTGGTAGAGACTAGTTTAACTTTTCTTGCACAAGCTTTCATGCCTTTGAAATATTGGAGTCATGCTTTTATTACTTCAGTGTTTTCAATTAACAGATTACCTAATGATATTTTAAAGGGTAAGTATCTTTATGAAGTGCTTTATGTGTAACCTACTAATTACTTAGGTCTTAGAGCCTTTGGTTATGCTGTTTTTCCTTATCTCGGGCTTTTTAATAAACATAAATTGGAATTCATAACAAAATAGTGTGTTTTTATTGGATATAGTGTGTATTACAAAGGTTATAAGTGCCTAGATAAAAATGGTAAAATTTTCATTTTCAGGCATGTGACATTTGATTAAAACACCTTCCTTTTTTTAAAGTTAGCAAATTTTTTTAATGAAGTTGTGCCTTCCACTTGTCTACCTATACTTGTTCAGTCTTTTTTTTTTCAACCTGGTCAAGCAGCAGCTATTAATAGTAAAAGTGTCAGAGAAACTCCTGAATCTGGTCTACAATCAATTGAGCTAATGTTTGGGGTTGTAATTCCTTCTGACAATGGTGGCAGTCATGGTCAAGGTGTTCTAGGAACTAATCCTTCCTCTGATGTGCCTGATCAGCTTATTTTTGAAGAGACGGCTAATGATCCTCCTTTAGATGTACCTGCTCAGAGGTTACACTCTGATCTTCATGGTCACTGTTAAGCTGGGGATGACAAATTTTAGCATGTTAATTCAGGGAATAACATGCCTCTACATGGTAATAAAGACTTAGGTGTTTTGTGTCAAACAATTTTCTCTCAGCTACACAGACTGAAGAATCTTGTGAGCTTGAGGGTGTTCCAGTTTATTCTTCTTCTGAAACTGGGGAGACTCATAAAGAAGGTATTACAGAGACTGCTTCATCTAAGGAGTTTCTTTTTCATAATTTTACTGAGGCAACAGAACAAGTGGCTTGTATTGATGAGGTAGGCCTTAGTTGTCAGACAAAGCTAATACTAAGCGCATCTTATGGTAACTAGAGGAAAGAATGGCATTAAAAAGTCAAAGATTATCTTGCGGAGAGTAGTCATCCAGATGTGATAAGTGAGCCTAAAATTTTTTAGAAAGCTGTGAAAAATGAAAATTTAAGGGATGTTGCACAAGCAGAGTATGATGCATTGGTCGAAAATAATACATGGTCTCTTGTTGAGCTACCACCAGACATGAGACCTATAAACCGCAAATGAATTTTTAAACTCAAATGTAATGTTGATGATTCAATCTTGAGATATAAGGCACGGTTACTTGCAAAATGATACCTTCAAGAAGCTGGGATAGATTTTCATAAGATTTTTGGTCCTATTGTGAAACCATTAACTGTCGGGACTATTGTGTGTCTTGCTGTTACCAAGGGATAAAAGCTAAGACAAGTTGATATTGATAATGCCTTTCTAAATGTGGATCTTACTGAAAAACTCTTCATGACTCAACCTTTAGACTATGAGAAGGGAGAAAAAGGTCAACATTTGGTGTATAAGTTGAATAAAGCAATTTATGGGTTGAAGCATGGCTCTAAAGCCTGATTTGAAAAACTAAGAACATGTTTACAGTCTGTAGAATTTGTCTTAACAAAGTCTGATGCATCTTTATTTGTAAAAAAGACTGGTGTAAGTGTGGTATACCAATTAGTATATGTTTATGATATCATCTTGACAGGGATGATGAGAAGGAAGTTCAGCAGGTAATTACTGACTTAAATCATATATTCTCTTTAAAAGACTTGAATCAGCTCAATTATTTTTTTAGAAATTGAGGTTTATCCTGTGGCAGGTGTTGTATTTCTAAGTCAGAGAAAATACATTTATATTTTAATGAAGAATGGGTTAGTTCAGGTAAAAGAATTTTTCACTCTAATGTTGGCTAATTTTAAATTTTCCAGTGTTAAAGGATTTTTTATTAAATGTCACAGAATACATGAGTCTAATTGGTGCACTACAGTATGTGGTCATTACTCGACCAGAAATTATTTTTGTTGTTAATAAAACATGTCAATTTATGTAGACATCCCTGGACACTCATCTCTAATTGGTTAAGAGAATTTTACGTTATCTCAATTGGACTCTAAACTTTAGTCTTAGGTATATTCTTTCACAATGTTTATCAATCGTAAGATATGCTGATGCAAACTTGGGCTCAGACCGTGATGATCGTCGGTCAACCACATGATTATGTATTTATTTTTTAATAATCCTGTGTTTTGAGATCTAAAAAGCAGTCAGTTGTGTCTCTATCAACAGCTGAGGTAGAATATTATAGTGTTGCACATGCCACTTCTGAATTTATTTAGTTAGAATTTTTATTGAGTGAAATGGTGTCCAAGCAGAAAAGAAGCATGTTTTTTAGAGTGATAACTCGAGTGCTGTGGCACTTTCTTTTAACCCAATTATGCATTCGAAGTTTAAACATTTAAAGTTAGACTTATATTTTTTTCAGGGAAAATGTCACTGATGATATGCTCGAAGTTAATAAAATTCTAGCTTTTGAGGAAGTAGTAGACATTATGACCAAACCTCTATTTACTTCAATTTTTTAAAGGCATCGAGACAAATTATCTCTGTTATCAATGATTCAGGATTAAATTTTTCTCTCCTTTTGTGTTTTTTCTTTATGATTATTGTGACTTTTTTCTTTCTTTTGCTTTGTTTGTCCTATGTTGCAAGTTTGCTAAGTGTGTTTTCAAAAAGAAATTTAAAACTCAAGATCGAGAGTTGCAAGAGGAATGTTAGAGTAAGATAAAGTATATTAGTCCTGTAATTAGCTTAGTTAATGAATACAACTAAGTTTGGTTGTATTGTATCATTGATCACATAGGCTGATTAAGAGTAAATTAGTGAAGGTTCGACTACTGTTAGATTGTCGTTACTTCAACTAACTCTATATTAGCCATAGGTTGTACATATATAAGTTAGTCTTCTCTTAAAGATATTACAGCTTTTTCAATAAAATTAACGAGTGTATTGTCTCTCTTTCGTTACATTGGATTCTTAGAAAGAATCTAATATAATAGCTATGTCAATACATTAATGATCAACTTTATTCAAACAGTTAAATTGATGTAATTTACAAATTTAAAAGTTTAAATCATGTGTTTTTCGCAGCGGAACTAAAGTGATTTGTTGATACCAAGCAAGAGATAAAAATACCTTAAGCCTAACATAAAAATATACTCGGGTTATACAATTTTCAATCCAGAGACGAAGTTTAACAAGGAATTCATGAACACTAAAAACTAGAAAAATAAAATCCCAACCCATGAAATCGAAAGTCTTTCGCAAATCAATTTTTAGAGCACACCGCGGAGAAAAACAATAAAATTTATTATTGAGGGGTTAAAGTAACGTTTTAATTATAGCTATAGGTCAAATTTAATATTAATATTTTTTACGTTTTATGTCACCTGTTTAACCGAAATAAGTAGTAGAATGATAATTTTGTGATAAACTATAATCTTAAAAAAAAGTTGATACACAAGTTTGTTATTCTTAAGTTTAGGGTATTGGTTTAGTAATAAATTATAATATGTAATTTTTTACACAAATTGTGTATTAAAATATAATTTATATTAATAATTATTTTAAAAATAAAGGATAATATTAACAATTATAAGAAAAAATTTCAACTTCAGTAATAAAAGAATTATAACATAAATTTTTTAATTAACTAAATAATTAAAATTATTTATTTATTTTATCTTGTATAAATTTAAATTTGGCATTTTACGTTAAAATCTATAACCTGAATACAAATTATTATACCAACATGGCAACATTAATTACTACAGGTGTAGTACTCCAAGATCATTATGCTGGTCGTGTTTTCACTTCATAGGCCTCATTGACACTCTAAACTTTTCCCCCTGGTTTTCACTTTCTTCAATGTAGTTCAGTCCCTCACTCTCTCTCTTCTCTTCTTTGCCCACCTTTTGTTTCTCTCTCCTATTCTGCAATTCTTGTTTTCATTCGGATTTTCTTTCCTTTTTTCCTTTATAATCTGTCCCAACCTCTCTATTCTTTTACAAATCCCGCCTTATTCTCCTTTTTCTTGTTTTCAACACCCTTTCTTATCTCACTTTCTCAGAATCTCTCTCCTTTTTTTTTCTTCTAAATCTCTGCAATCCCCTCAAAAAAGAGAGAAAAAATAAAGCGTTCAAGCTCAACACAAATGAAGGTCTGTTTCCATCTCTGGGATGATCTCCTTTATTTTTCCTTTATCGGATTTCCAATTCTTTTTTTGCTTTTAATTTGGTCTCGTTTTCATGTTCTTCTTTTGTCGTAAACGATTTGTTCTTGAATTCGGGTTTGATCATTAAAAGAAGATGACTTTAATGGACCATAACAATCAAGTGTGTCCCTTTCACTGAATTTTTTATTTTTATTTCATTCTCTTCAGCTATAATAAAATATAAATTCTGGGTTTTGCTTGTGGGGTGTTGTTTTTTCTATAAATCCATAGAATCTTTGGGATATGTTCACTTTGGTTTTTGCAGAAATGGTACTGAAACAGATCTCTTTTGTTATTGCAGAAGATTGTGCTGAAGCTGGATTTGCATGATGACAAAGCCAAGCACAAGGCTTTAAAAACAGTCTCAACTCTTCCAGGTACATACATAAATACAGAAAAATGATGGGATTTCTTAATTATATCATATCTGTATGGATTTTAAACTTTAGCTTGGATTGTTATTTGTTTCTTCAATTGATTGGATTGTTTTTTCTATTTGCTTTGCGAATTCGGTAGGAATTGATTCCATTGCCATGGATATGAAAGCGAAGCAATTGACGGTGATCGGGACGGTTGATGCTGTAAGTGTGGTGAGGAAATTGCGCAGGAACTGGTCGACCAATATAGTATCAGTAGGACCAGCAAAGGAGCCGGAGAAGAAGGAAGAGCCGAAGAAAGAGGAGCCGAAGAAGGAAGAACCGAAGAAAGAAGAGGAGCCGAAGAAGGAAGAGCCAAAGAAGGAGGAGGAGCCGAAGAAAGAAGAGCCGAAGAAGGAAGAGGAGCCGAAGAAAGAAGAGCCGAAGAAGGACGAGGAGCCGAAGAAAGAAGAACCGAAGAAGGAAGAGGAGCCGAAGAAGGAAGAGGAGAAACCGGCACAACCGCAGCCGCAACCGCAGCCACCGGTGGATCCGGTTTTGGAGCTTGTGAAGGCCTACAGAGCATACAATCCTCAGATGACTACTTATTACTATGTTCAAAGCATGGAAGAGAATCCGAATGCTTGTGTTATTTGTTAACTTGGGTGGGGAAAAAGATGAGTGTTTTTTTCAGAAATTGGTGATGGATTCAATGAATGCGATCAATGAGAATATGAGGCAAACAAAGAAAAGAAGTCTGTATATAGATGGTGATCTTTTTTGGCTTTAATGTATCAGTTAAGGTGTTGTGTAGGGACTAGAGTGAATAAATGGAAACTTGGAGAACTTGTTTTGAACAAGAAATCAACCATTTTTCATGTATGCAATCTATACTGTTAATTCTGCTTCTTTTGAATCCTCCTCTTGCCTTAAATATCATGTACATGGTTTGAGCTTAAATGAGTTCGGGTTTGAATTTTTTTCGAATCTAATTCATTTTGCCATCTCTATGCTCGTGTAATTTATGTATTAAAATTGGAGAGAGAAAAATCATGTGACGCCATTTATATTTTAAAAAATCATATTTCCTCGACTTAATATAAAATTTGACCCCTAAATCATACCTATGTGGTCACTTTACATCCTATTTTTTGTTTCAGTTTGCCAACTAAATTATCATTTTCGTTAAGTCTATAAGAATGCTATCCGTATTATTTGACGCGAGCGTTCGACAAATTGTTCTTAAACCGTTTTTATAATGTTCGTTTATTAAGTTAAATTAACGAGTACGGACAAATTTTTTATGCTCGTTTAATAAACGAAGTAACATGAACAAAGGTGTGTTTGGTTCGTTTATGTTCACGAACGAGCTATTAGCTCGTTTACTCGATTCCATTTTCTCTTTTAAATTTTTACATTTTAAATATTGGTGAATGTAGGGACTAATTTGAATAGATTGTAAACTTTGGAGTTCAAATTGTGAAGCCTAAAGAGCTTAAGGACTAGTGGGTTAATTTCACCATTTGGGTGAACATGTTAGTAGACATATAAACGAACATGTTCGCAAACGGTAAACAAAAGAACACGAACACCTTAATAAATAAATAAATAAATAAATAAACAAACACGTTATTAAAAAATTAAACGAAATGAACATGAACATCTTTAAAAATAAATAACCATACACGGACATAACCTTATTCGTTCAAGCTCAATTTACATCCCTAGACACAAATAATAGTTTAAGGGAAAACGAGCAAAAAAAAGTACAATGCAATAGTGAAAAAAATAGATATATTCAAAGATGAAATTAATAAATTGTGAATTAAACCTTTTTTTTTCAATTTACATCTTACAAATAAAATCAATACTTACAATGAAATACATTTGAGATTTATTTAAAAAGACTAAATTAAGAAATAAGCCCTGAAATTTACCATCTATTTATTTTAGATGCCTAAAATATTTTCCCTCAAACTAGTTGCCTAACTTTACATGTTATCACCATCAAACTATCATTTTTAAAATTTTTGCCTTTTGTTTTGAAACTTTTACATTTTAAAATAGAAAAATTAAAAAAAAAAACTAAAAATCAACATAAAGTTCCAAAAAAATATTATAAAAATAATTTGTGGCAATATGTGACACCACCAATAAATTTAAAAAACTATTAAATTTAACGAGTAATACTGATTAAAAAGATGAATTGATGAACTTTTAATGCCTTAAACATATTATTATTTAGGAAAATTCTACAACGGGAGACGAATATTGCTGAACACCACTAACGATGAAACTGATGAACACTATTAATTTTTTTTTAAATTTTAAATTTTTAAAATTTAAAGGACTAAAATTATAATTAAAATTATCTCTTAAAATAAAAAATCAAATTTAATAGTTACTTTATAATATTTTTTTTAATAGGTTAGAATCAAATATATTCAATTCTCCTAAACCCTAACAAAATCAATCTCTTAAAAAAATAGAAATTAGTTTATAATTTTTTAATAGATTAGAATCAAATATAGTCAATTCTCTTAAACCCTAACAAAATTAATCTCTTAAAAAATAGAAATTAGTTTATAATTTTTTAATTGATTCTAATCAATTAAAAAATTATAAACTGACTTTTATTTTTTAAGAGATTGATTTTCTTAGGGTTTAGGAGAATTGGGTATATTTGATTCTAACCTATTAAAAAATATTATAAAGTAATTATTAAATTTGATTTTTATTTTTTAACAGATAATTTTAATTATAATTTTAGTCCTTTAAATTTTTAAAATTTTAAAAAAATTAATGGTGTTCATCAATATTCGTCGCATATGATAGACTCATCCTATTTTTTATGCCAAGTTATCAACATTCAACTCTTCGGCCTAACAATTGCCACTATATAAATAAATAAAAATAACAAACTCTTGAGCCTAATCCACGTTGGTTGTGGATTGGTGACAAAGCAGAGAGTCACGTGTGCACAATAAATCTCTAATAATCGAGAAATTATTAGATAGATCCGGTTCGCCATATCATTTGTGGTCTCAACCAGTAAGGTTCATCCACTTTAAAATAACTACCCAATAACTATCCACTCTCTATCAACATGTAAGAAAAAGGTGATGATTCACCATGAAAAAAATGACGTAATGAGTCGGGTCCATCTAATAATTTTCCCTAATTATCTTAACTAATAACAGTATACATTCAATGCACTCGTAAACTAATTTTGTGGTGCATGTAACATATTGGATCATTTCCACGTCACTCTTTTCGAGTACTTTATCCATTCGCTTGAAATTGTAGTTTGATTGACAATAAATTTTATTATATGATGATCTAAGATCGAATATAAGGTTGTCAATTATTTTATAAATAGCTGTTATTTATTTATATTTTTAATAATTTTATATGTAAATTA
This sequence comes from Hibiscus tridactylites, assembly GCA_958450335.1. NCBI lineage: Eukaryota > Viridiplantae > Streptophyta > Magnoliopsida > Malvales > Malvaceae > Hibiscus > Hibiscus tridactylites. The sequence continues at coordinate 96,753,698 of OY288271.1, read as the reverse complement.
TATAAAAAAAATTATCCCAAAAAATTTTGGGTGTCATTTGACCACCCATTTTAATAGGTAGCTCCGCCACTTATCAAACTTGTTTAAATTTTCAATATCTTCTAATTTATAGGTAGAGAGAGATTTGAATGGTATAGACATTGTATATTGAATGTTAAAAAATTGTTAGTTTAGTAGTTAAAATATGGGTTATTTTAAATGCTTAAGGTTTTAAAAAATACTTAAATTAGGGGGGAAATATCAATTACACGTTAAGGTTTGACATAATATTCTTTTTCTATTTAAAAATAAAATTATAGATCTTAATATTCATTTTTCCCATTTTCACACTCTCCCTCGAAATTAGTCTTTTATGCCAAAAAGAAAAGTTAATGGATAGGCATATTCTTTTGGAAAACTAAATATTTAAAAAGTTCATATAACAAAAAAGATAAGAGTATAAAAAGCCTTTGATTTTTTAGAAAAAAATTAATTAAGTTCTTTAAGCCTTAAGCTTAACTGTCTAAATTTTTTTCTCAAAAGTCTAAGTACTCGTTATACTTTTAAATCTAAATGTTAATTTAAGGGTAAGTAAAATTTGACTCGATTAAAAAATTAATTTTTTTGATTTAACTCGAGGGTAAAAACTCGGCTCGTCTTGACTCCACTCGAAATTTCATAAACTCGACTCGAACTAGATCCACCTGACCGCCTGGTCAAACTCAAACTGTGCTCTAAGTCCTTGGCCCTCGAGACCAAGACATCAAAATCAGTGTAGTCTGAAGCTAGTGTATAAGTCTTGATTTCTTCATCCAGTCCATAACGGAAGCGGTTACAACGCTCCACCTTAGTAGGTACAAGCTCAGGTGCATACTGACTCAGTCTGACAAATCGGATCTCATAATCGGTCACAGACATACTCCCCTGAAGCAAAGCCATAAACTCTCTCTTCCTCTCATCGAGGTATCGTGAACCTAAATACTTCTTCCGGAATGCTGTCTCAAAGAACTCCCAAGTGATCTCGGCCTCATACATCCCTGAAGTAACGGTGACCCACCAGGTGTAGGCATCACCCTGAAGCAGAGACTCAACACATCCCAACTTGCGCTCACCAGTACATCTCATCTGAGCAAGAATACGGACAGTCTTCTCAAACCATAGCTCTGATCGCTCTGGAGTAGCACCTCTGAACTCTTCGGCCCCAAGGCCCCGAAGTCTCTCTAAAGGTAAACCAGTGCCCTCACCCTGATGGTGTGCTGCCTGACCTCCAGCTACTGCAGCCTGAAATGCCCCGGCTATTGCCTGAACCAACGGAGCTAAATCAATTCCGGCCGGTCCTTGGCCACCTTGGCCTCCTTGTGGTCCATCTCCTTCGACCCCGGCCTCACCTTCCGCTCCCGGTAGAGGTGGTGGTGGTGGTGGTGGAGCTTCAACTCCAACCACAGGCTCTCCCACTTGATCCTCAACCCTAACTACCGGCTCAACTCCTAGAGCCTCTACTCGTGGTTCCGGACGAACCATCCTAGGCCTCCCACGTGGTCTCATGGTTCAGCTAGCAAGGAAATAACTACAACAACAAACAAGTAGGGATTACGTTAGTCAAAGCAAGGGTCCAATAGTGCTCAAGTACTCCTTTTATCAAAAATCTTTTTCAATTAAGTAATAGTAGCAATGGGCACACACTCTACACCAGACACAACAATTCATGCTTCAAAACATCACACGAATAGTCAAATATTCAGGAATTCATGGCAAGACATGCATCGAACAACAAAATCACTTAATACATTAAGCTTACCTCACTTACCTGCCCGAGGTCTCGGTAACCTCAGGCTCTGATACCAACAAATGTAACCCCCTCATCCTGGTCTGGCCGGATGACCGGTCCGAGTGGGCCACATGGGGAAAACTGAAGCGAAACCCAAAGGGTTCCCCCTCGGTTAGCAACCCTATAATTTTTTTTCATTTTAATCTTTTCACATTCGAACCCCAAACCACATTCAAACAGCCAAATTTTAATCTTGACTAAAGGCATCTTAATACCTATGGGTTTTTCTCTTTAAAAAGGCCAACAAGAATTAAACAGTGTAGTTTTAAGCAAAGGTTTCGAAACCTCCTCAAAAGGTTTCGAAACTTAGACTGGCACTAAGGTCTGGAACCCAGATTTCTGCAAAGGTTTCGAAACCTTACCCATGGTTTCGAAACCCTCTTCCATGGTTTCGAAACCTCCCTCAAAGGTTTCGAAACTTAGGCCGGCAGTGAGGTCTGGAATCCCAGATTTTGCAAAGGTTTCGAAACCTTCCCTAAAGGTTTCGAAACTTAGGCTGGCAGTAAGGTCTGGAAACCCAGATTTCTGCAAAGGTTTCGAAACCTTACCCATGGTTTCGAAACCATAGTGCAGGGGATCACTTACTGCCCAACTCTAAAGACTTCCTAACTATGAAGAACACTAAGATCATGCATAGACATATATAAGAGCCTAAAAAGGACCAAAGGCATGAATTAACACTCATAAGACTTGCACATACTAACATTTAAGCAATCATACATGAGCCATAGTTAGCAATCAACATGAGTCAAGGCATTCGAACATGACATTCCAACAAAAGAGAAAATTCAGCATTTAAGGTCATACATGGAAGCTCAAGAGCCCAAATGGCACAATTCAACACAAGAGGTTTGCACTCATACACAAGGCAACCTAAGCATCTAAAGCATGCCATCACACACCATCATTCATCATAGTATTACATGCTTTACAATTCAAAACATCAATCCAAACAACATCATTTGAAAGAGTCATACAAGGCTCATACAAACACACCCTATTGCCACATTGCTTAACTACTACAAAATTAACCATACTTGAGCAACAACTTGGAAAGCCCTTCTTGCCTTGTCTCGAGCTAACACCACGCTAATGATCTGCAATGTTGAACATAGAGAGCGTAAGCTATAAGCTTAGTGAGGGTGCTCTAAAACGAAAAACATCAACAATGCAGGGTTCAAGCATGTTAATCCTAGTCTTACATACATCAAGCATATGCATAAAATCAAGTAGACCTAGCTAGTCTTTCAAGTGGCATATATGGTTTCTCGATCCTACCAAGCTCAATTATCAATATCAACATCATATAGCAACACTATATATCACCAACATATATCATCATCACATATCACAATGTATGAACAAGTTAATTGGCCACTTTAATTACCCCGATTGTACGGATTTAAACCTCAACAACACTTTACCTCGGTGAGATTACACTCATCACCGGACCTTGCATGTGCGGGATTCCACTCATCGCCACATGCCCTACGGATGGGATTCCACTCATCATCCCGTAGAAATGTATAAAAAGCTTCCGGTGGAATGTTACATCACCGTACTCCTCCTTGATGACTTAACGCCATCAAGGCCACGTACGTTTTGACTCAATTTGTGTGCACACTATCCTAATGATCGATCATTTACAACCGGTAATTATTTTAGTGCCAATTATCATAACCACATCATATATATATCATCAACCACATTCATGCTCAATCTCATAGATGCATATCAAGATAAACTTACATCCATCAACCACAATCATAATAGCATAGTTAAACAAGCATAAATGCATTCATGGATATCAATGGTTAAATCAACAACTTGAATTAACTATGAGTGGCCTACCAAGCACACTTCACACACACTCCCACTACACATACTCGAACCAAACTTAAAACAAGTTGAAACCACTCACCACCCTTCCTTAGCAATTCGAAACAATCCTCCTACGAACCCGGATTTGGTCCCAAAGCCTCTTCCGCGCTTCCTCTTGCTTCTAGCCAAACAAAACATATACATTACTTCCCAATTCAATGTTACACTCAACCATCAACTTACTTTGCAAACACAACCCAAATTTCACAAATTCCCAAACCACATAATCTCCCAAAATCCCAATTTTCGTGCTCCCCTAAAGCCTTGCTAAAAACTCAATTTCCAAACATCCAAATGACTTCCAAAACATCCCAAATCACCCTCCTAACATAGGTAGACCATCAGCCCTTCAATTTCAACATTAAACCCACCAAAAACCCAAATTTTACTACCTTAAAATTTACCTCAAGAACATGCTACGAATTTTCACCCAAATTCAACCAATTTGATATATGTTACACATTTTCACATGATTAACTAAAGCCCTAACTCAATTTATCAAAACCAATTGGAAAACCCCTTAAAAATTCAAACTTTAATATAAACCCTAATTTCCAAAAACCCATATTTTTGAAATCTAAGACAATGGTTGGATAGGGAATAAAGAGGAGATTTAGAAAACATAATTACCTTTGAGAAACACCTTGAATTGAAGAGAATATTGGATGGAATAGTTCTTTAGGTTTGAAAGGGTTTTTGAAGAGAGATTTGGGGGGTTTAACGTTGGAAATGGATGTTGGGACGAAGACGACAACTTTTGGTTTAAAGTTGTCTAGCTTTTAGAGACTTTAGGGTCAAATTACAACATAAGTCCCTCCCTTTTCACTAAAGCTCAATTACACCACATTTTAGGTTGAATTGTTTTAATTAAATTTTATTTGACTCGAACTATAAACCCGGTTAACTCCTAGGCCCAAAACACGGGTGTTACATATATGATTAGAGAAAGTGGTTTAAATTAGAATCAAATCGTATTATAACATGATAAATAATTACAATTAAATTTGTATAGGAACTAAAAGAACTCCACTCAACTCGAATTTTATAAACTCGACTCGAATCGGAAAAAAAATCAAATAAAGTTTAAGTTATAAAATATAAAGCGTCAACTCAAATAACTCGAAACTTTTAACTCGACTCGATCCAACGCTCGTCCCCTGTTCATCTCGTTCTTAGTTTTAGTGGAGAGAGTGATTGAGATTTTGTGTGGGCAAATCAAAATCTAGAGCTTAATTATCATAACGTGGATAAACTACATCAATAATTATCTAACTATGACAATTTTTTATTTCGGCCATCTTTTTTGTTGTAAATTTTATCATTAATATATTTTTTTAATTTTGGTCATCAACTATTAAAATTTTATTAAAATTAACGAAAATGATGGCATGACAGATATAATAGTAGTTTTAGTTCTCAAAACTTAAACATTCTATTAATTAATTTTTTAGTTCAAAATAGTTGAATAAGTTTATCCTTCGATATTAAAAACAATTTAAATAGAGAAATCAGATTGTATAATTGATTTCCAGACATGAATAGAAATTCGAACTAAAAGATATTTTGTTGGATACAAATTATTTAAGGATTAATTTATTTATTAATTAATAAAAAATCACATATAATACGCAAATACCATTTGCATTGATGTGGTACTTTTACCTATAGTATTGTTATTGTTATCATAAGTTGATAAAACCATAGCAACTCAATTATTCATTTTATGGATAAAAGGCCAACAAATTTTATATATTTATAATGTACCCACCAGTGATCATACTAAGAAAAGAATGTTATTTATTTTAAGTGATTTGGTATTGAGTTGTGTGGGGCTCGATTCGATCAACCAATTTAGCTCACCAAGTGGTGAAGAGATGGATTTTTGGGTGGAAGGGTTTAGAAAGCTAAAAAGATAATGACACAATGATTTATAGTGGTTCAACCTTCTAACCAAGGTCTACATCCACTACCTTAGCTCCCCACTAAGTATTTCACAATCAATCCACTATTGATTCGTCCCCTTTTCTAGGATTAGGAGGAAACCCTTACAACCGATCAAGCTTCTACCCAAAGCCTTGATCAAAACCCTCTTTACAAAGAGATAAACAAAGCAAACTTAAAACCCTCTAATAGGTGTTTGTTTGCACAATGAAGCACTCACCCAAAACCTAAAACACTTGAGCAAATTTGACAATTTTGGCTCACTAGTGTTTGTCTATACAAGAATTGACAATTTAGGCACTAAGACAATATTTGATCATTTGATGTTTGACAATATGAGCATTAGCCTTCTCTTGATGCTTGGAGGTCCCTTTTATACTCTCAATTGAGTTTGTAGCCGTTATTAGCCGTTGGGGATGAATTGGAGTCGTTGAGGACTTTATTTCCCTTCATAAATGCTATTCTGTAGCTACCAGTATCGATACACGTGGAACGGTATCGATACGACATTCATAGGAACTAGCCGTTGGGCTCTTGCCAGCATAGGCGTATCGATACGCTTAAAGGCGTATCGGTACGGGTCCACATTTGAATAGCCGTTGGGAAATAGTCGTTGGGGTAGTTGAAATGGGATCGGTACGCTTATCTGGCGTATCGAAACGACCCCGATCCGTATCGATACACTAAACCCTCGTATCGATGCGGGTTTTGACAGTAACCAAACTGAGGCAAAATGGTATCGGTACGGGTACAACCGTATCGATACGGGTCACGTGAAAATACAAGTTTGGATGTTTAACTCATGAAAAATCTTTGCCAAAAGCCTTTTAAAATATCTCAAACATAATTTCAAGTTGTTTGGACTTAACAACAAGTTTTAAATTCTTTTCAAATTAGTCCAAAACATTTTTAAATTATTATATCAAAACATTAGTTCTACATTTGGGTTCAAATACCGTATTTACACGTTATGTTGTTAAAAAAATTAAAATTAAATAACCAATTATAATTTATTATCACACTAGATAGTTCAAAATATATAATCGGAACTACATGTGTTTCAATTAAATTGAATTAACCAAATTAAATCGACTTTGCATAATTTTATTGATTTAGATAAAATGTCATGATCACATCATGTTCCATTGCATGTCCTAATTGTGTTTATCCAGAAATGAGTGCATATTATTTTTGTCTGAATCTGCATCCCACCTAATAATATTAAAGTTTAAAATCAAATTCTATGATAAATTTTGAGGATGAGTCTAACACGTGCGACGAATATTGATGAACATCATTAACGATGAACACCGATGAACACCATTAATTTTTTTTAAAATTTTAAAAATCTAAAGGACTAAAATTAAAATTATAAAAAATAAAAATCAAATTTAATAATTACTTTATAATATTTTTTAATAGGTTAGAATCAAATATACTCAATTCTCCTAAACCCTAACAAAGTCAGTCTCTTAGAAAATAGAAATCGGTTTATAATTTTAATTATAATTTTAGTCATTTAGATTTTTAAAATTTTAAAAAAATTAATGGTGTTCATCGGTGTTCATCGTTAGTGGTGTTCATCAATGTTCGTCGCCCGTCGTAGAATTTTCCTAAATTAGATAAGGAAAATTCTACGACGTGCGACGAACACCGCTGAACACTATTAATATTGAACATCGCTGAACACCATTAATATTGAACACCGTTGAACACCATTAAATTAATTAATAAATTTTTTTAAAATTTATCTCTTTAATAAGGTTAAACTATATATTTAGTACCTCACCTATTTTCGTATTTTTATTGAACCCTTATTATTTAAATATTATTTTAATTTGACCCTTTTCTTTATAAAAAAATAATGTAACCCTTAAGTCTCAACCTAAAACCATAAACTATTAAACCTTAAACACTTAAACTCTTAAACATATACCCTAAACCATTAAAAATAATTTCACCATCATCGATTCAATTCAATTCAATGAATTGTTGAATTCTCCTAAAAAAGTTCAATTAATTGTGATACCATCTTCATCTCAAATAAAATGATAGTATTAATTGTATGATGGGTCCTTAAATTTTTAAATCTTTATTAATTAATTTAATAGTGTTCATCGATATTCATCGCACGTGGTAGACTCATCCATTAGATAATTAAACCAATAATAATCTAGGATCTAGCAGGGGCAATGCTACATCTACCTAATGAGTAGATTACCCAGCTGAGGTGGCACATAATTTGTTAACTAATAAATATAATATAATATATATTTTAATAAACAATAAATGCAATACAATTAATACACTTTTTTAAATTTTATCAATAAATCATTTTCAAGATTATAACTACAATATAATTAATATATCTTTATCTCATAAACAATTTTCATAATTATAAATGTAATTAATTAATATTTTTTAATGGAATGTTTTATTTTTAAATATAATAAGAAGAGAAACTAAGTTAACTAAAAAATATTTTGACCCGTCGTAATATCATGTTCCGTTAGTTTTCGGATCAACGAGCGCGATCTTGCTTCAAATAATAGCCCTCGAAGAAATATTATATTTCGAAATTAAGATGAAATAGTTGATTTTTGTTATGTTAGAACAAAAAAAATAGTCAATAGTTCATGTATTCTAATTTTGGTAGTTTCGATTCATGTATTTTTTAAAAAAAAAATTGGTGTGATTACATGATAGTATATATATTTATACTTTTTTAACAATTTGATAGGCATACAAATACATTTTGCAGACAAAGTTGCTCCAACTCATGTCTCTTAAGATAAACATAATATAATCTCTCTTTCAGCTAAAACCACTCGTTGGGTTCAATTCATATATTTTTAATTTTTTAAATTTCAATTCACTCATAATAGCAAGACATTATAACTAAATCATATGACTTAAATTTATTAAACTGAAAAAAAAAATCTAGAACAAGCGGCGCGCACACACCGCTGCACATTATTAAAACTCATAAATGAACGTTAAAATTTATAGGGACTTAATACAATATTAACCATATTAATAATCATTCGATGTAATCTAAATTACCAAATGAATTTAACTGAGTAGTAAACATGAGAAAAAGGTGGGGCTGTGAGGAGGCGAGTGACTCATGGGTGCCAACCAAAAATTCGAGAATATTGTTATCCTTTTGTTATTCTTCATTCTTTGGTGGGTTGTTACTCCTATCTTCTATTCCATATTAAAATCAATTATTGTTTCTAAATTGATGATCAATTTATTACATTTTTTTAAATATAAAATTAACGATATGATAAAATAAAATAAGAATTTAAACTCCCGCCACACACAGAATATCACAATTGATTTATAATTCTACCATTATAACAAATATTTACAATTTAAAAACGAAAGAAGAAGAAGAAGAAGAAGAAGAAGAAGAAGAAGAAGAAGAAGAAGAAGAAGAAGAAGAAGAAGAAGAAGAAGAAAAAAAAAGAAAAGAAAGGAGAACCCAAATGACAGATGCAGAATTATAAAAGTTTTTGTAAAAAATTAAAAAAAAAATCAAGAGAATTCTGTGATGACTTAGGAGAGTTGATGAAGTAGTGGGGGGAGGGGGGATCGGAGTAGGGGACGAATGGATGAAGGTTCCGATATCGTTTGACAGTCTTTTTATCGTAGTTAGTTTGAGGTCTAGGTTATAAAATCATGTGTTTTTTTAACATGATTAGTTGTATATTGAGTCCTTACAGATTTTAATATTTTTAATAATTATTAAAAATAATAATGTTCAACGGTGTATTGCGTTAGTGGTGTTCAGCGGTGTGCGACGCCCACTCTAGACTCATACATTGGAGAATGAGACCACTTGTTGGGTTCGATTCATGTATTTTTTAAATTTCGAAATTTCAATTAACTCATAATATCAAGATAATATAACTAAATCATATGACTTAAAATTATCAAATTGGAGAACGAGTACTATATCTATAAGTAACATATAATATATGGAACATTTTAATTTAATAGATTTCATAATTATTGTACAGTAAAAAAATAGATTTTGTCAGATGTAAATATGGCATAATGTAAAAAAGAAAAACCTAATAATTAAAGCTATGTGGTAATAATCCGTGAACGGGACAATGAATAAGATAGAAAGTGGTAGATGAATTCTTTTTGTATATAAATGTAAGAGTATTTGATTTATTTTTTTCTAGAAAAAATTTTTGTCTAAATTTAAAAATAAAATTATATAATAATCTGTCAAAATAAATATTTTGTGATCATTTAAAAATAATAAACGTAAAAAAATAAGATTATATTCTTAAAATTTATATCATATAAATAAAAAAATAATTAAAAACATATTTTTTTTAATTGACAAAAAATGAACATTAATACAAGTATTAAACATACTCAAGCAGGTATGGGTAGATAAATTAGATAATTAAACCAATAATAATCTAGGATCTAGCAGAGATCTATGTATCACATTCAAACTGTTTGCCCAAAATTTAATTCAGAATACAATGGTTAAAAATTATTCAAAATACTTCAAATTATTTTATTTTTAATTTACTTAAACTAGTTAATATTATTTTAAAAGTAACCAAGTCTTAGGCCTTGTTTGGTAAACAATGGTTTGAGCTAAAATTAAAGGTTTGAGTTAAAAGTAGCGATTTAACCGGATAAATCCGCTAATTTGAATGTTTGGTGAATGACAGACTAGAATAACATATTGATTTGAAACCTCTAATTTTGAAAAAGCTGCTAATATGAGTTTTTGAAATTAGAAGTTTTGACATAAGAGTTATAAAACATCTCTACCCTTAACAATTATAAAAAAAATCTCTAAATAGCTTGAAGTTAACCTTTTCTATTTTAATTTTTCACCCTCATGTATTTACATTGTTACATTTGTAAACTTATATTTTTTGTTTTTTCTTTTAATTGTCACACATTTATATTTGCACATAAATTTAATAATTAATTAAATTGTATTGAAAATAATTATATAAATAATAAATTAATATATAAATACTTCAAATATGCTTAGTAATGTTATGTTGAAAAATTACTTTTCATAATCTAATTAATATTAATAGATACCAAATAGTGATAACTAATAAATTATTCAAACAAGTATCAAATATAATCATGTCTTTATATATTTTTTGTTTAAATAATCAATCAATTATCAGGTATCAGTTTGTAAATGGAGCTATGGTAGCCGGAGATAAGTGAACAACAGTTGATACAATGGAGATAAGAGGGGAGATGAGTGAATGTGGTTGTGAGTTTAACAAAATAAAAGGATCGAAATGAATACTAAAAATTGTATTATGTAAAAACGGTATGAGTTGAAAAGTGATTAAACTTAATTACATCAAACAGACTTTTATAGCCCAGAGATTAATAACCCAACAACTTTAACAAACCTATAACAAACTAACTGACTTAGCTTAGCAACCTAATTACATTGATTTACCTAATTATATTCTAGGCAAAATGACAAAAGATGCCCCCAACGTTTGCATGTTTTGTCATTTGACCCCCTATTCTTTTTTTTGGTCCAAATATGCCCCCCAACGTTTGCTTGTTTTGTCATTTGGCCCCCTATTCTTTCTTTTGGTCCAAATATGCCCCTAACATTTCATTCATAGTCCAAATATGCCCATGTTGGATGTAAACTGTCAATCAACCGACGCTCAACAGCTTATAAAATTTTTTTGACGTGGCATCAGCAGATCTTAATACGTGGCAAGTCCAGTCAGCATCAGCTGTTGAACGTCAGTTGACTGACATTTTCCATCTAACAGGGGGCATATTTGGACTACGAATAAAACGTTGGGGGCATATTTGGACCAAAAGAAAGAATAGGGGGCCAAATGACAAAACAAGCAAACGTTGGGGGCATATTTGGACCAAAAAAAAGAATAGGGGGTCAAATGACAAAACATGCAAACGTTGGGTGTATCTTTTGTCATTTCGCCTATATTGTAACAATCAGTTCATTTTACCAAATATTTTTGTACAATCAGTTAATACACTCCGCTGGCGCTAGTAAAATTAACTAATATAATAAGCTATTAGTTAATGTAATCCACTATTAATTGTTCGCTAATTTCTATACAATGCCTTAGTTAAATTGATATGTCATTTTTATAATGTACATAAAAACTTGAATTTAAATGTATTTAAACACACATTTTTTTATCTATATTAAAATTATTATTTCAAATTAAAGATTATTTTCATGTCAATAATATGTTTAGGTTGTAAAATAAAATTTAGATTTTATTTTAGTGCAAAATCAAAGTTAAAAAAACATCTATTTTCACTATTAAAATTACAATTAATGGAAAATCTAAGGAAAAAATATGAGATGAATTATTTTGCAACACCAAATACATGTCATATTTAAAGACTGGGCTTCGCACTTAAAACTTTCAATCAATAACGGGCCTTTGTTATTCCGATGAACCGAAAAGTGCAAAGGTTTGGTAAATTGGTTGTCCACGTTCGTTCTACTGTCTATATTCGAATTTTTTAGAGACTAAATTCTATTAATTTTTTGTTTAAAATATCTAAGAGGACATAGTTGTTTTAAAGAGACATATTATTATTTTTCCACTATCAACTGTTGTATATTTAGAATTTAAAAATTATTGCACAAACCAACTTGACTCAGTGGTTAAGGGAACGATTGTTGTTTCTAGAGTTCATAGGTTCGAGCACCAGCAGCTGCAGATCAGTAAAAAAAAATGCGTTCAGTAAAAAATGTTTTTCCATGAGTGGTTGCCTTATCAACATCAAAAAGATTAATTATTCACTAAAAATACGTTTTCTATATAAATGTGTTTTTGGCTGGTCTGACATAAAATGAAACTAGAACGAAAATTAATTTTTAGAAGGTACTAAATTTGTAATTAACTTTTTTATTAAGAATATTTGTGTAAAAATGCCCATATTGGGGGATGGAATTGTGAACCTTGTAGAGTTGTAGCCATCCATATCCCTCCTCTTCCTTTCAATTGTCTCATTCATCCAATCTCAACCGTGTCTTATCTCTGGTCTAAAAGGAGTTTTTTTATATATATATGGAAAATCTCTACCAAATAAAAACCCAATATTTTAAGAAGAAGAAAAAAAAGGATGAAATAGTGTTGAAACTGTAGGGACCAATTTGGGAAATGCGTATACCAATTTGTGGAAACTAATGCAAATGCGATTTCTTTTCGTTTGCTCCAAAAACATTAGAACAAATGTAGTATGCAATTAACTACCGTTAAGGATAACTAATGAGGCGGGTCTAAGTGGTAAGTAGTTTGATATTATTTAAATATATTTCGAGTTTAAAATTTTATATATAAAAAATTTATGTCAAATGATTCGCCCATTAAAATTTAGTGTGCAATATAAATTGATCTGAATTAATCAAAGCTAATTAATAAAATTACGTGAAAAAAATACCTATTATTAAGGATCCATCACTTTGATTTGATCCTTTTCGACTACAACTAAATAGGATCCTAGGGAGAATAAAACATTGGGACCTGTTATACTGTATACTGCGAAAAGACACCAAGACGAAGATGGATGGTGATAATTATATGTCATACGTGATTTTTATTTATTTTTAAAAACATGTGTATCATATTTTTTGGATATAAATATTATAAATTAATGCAAATGGTTAAAACATGCATAAGTTTAATATAAGGGTAAACTATATCGTTGACCACTATACTTTAGTTAAAGTATTAAAATGACCACCTTAAAAAATTGAGTCAATTGACCACCCAAACTATTAAAATGAGATCAATGTGACCACCAGTCGTTAATGGGCTAACAGAAGGTGACGTGGCAGTTAAAAAATTAAAGGTATAATTACACATTTGGTCCTTACTATTTACACATTTTTTTTAATTTAGTCCTAATTTTAAACTAATAAAATAAATTAATTAGGTGGTGACACGTGTCACCTGATTGAAGGATGAAAATAAATGGAACATTTGCACCCAATGTGAATCAAACCTGGGAAACATGGGCAAGACACCATGCAACACCGCATGACAAAGCCACTAAGTCAAAGCCATTTTTGTGATACAAAGTGCAAATAATTAATATAATTCATACTTGGTACCACCTGATTGAAGGATGAAAATAAATGGAGCAAAACTGGTACTTGCTCCTAGCGGGAATCGAATCTAGGTAACATGGGGATGAAATGGCATGGCAAAGCCACTGGGCCAAAGCCATTTTTGTGATATAAAATGCAAATATATAATATAACTAATACTTGGTTCTTTATGCTAAGAAAAAGTAAATAAATGTAGATTAACGAGATTCGAACATGACACACTTATAATGCATAAAAACATCTAATTCAATGAAATAAATCTAATAATTATATTACTCAAACTCAAAGTGTGAGTTAAGGAAATGGGTATGTCTAATTTTTTAAAAAGTTTTTCCGCGTACTTTGGTGGATCTTTGGAGAGTCATCCCATACAAGATCAAGAGTTGCATCAGATGTGGATACTTAACTAAAAATACTAGATTTATCGCATATGAAACGATTTGATCAACTTAACAATAAACCATAAATATCACCTAAAGAAATTGCAATAGATCATTCCTGAATAAATTCATCAATAGTTCTGAAGGAATTAAAAACCATGCAACTTTGAATGACAATCAAATCCCCAAACCTGTTCAATTGCCTCCTCAGTGAATGGGAACCAATATCGCATTCCAATATATACATTGGCACGCACATTTTTAGCCTCCAAAGCCATTCTAAGAGCATCCGCCTGCAACAAATTCTTCATGCTATAAATACACCAAGAAAATGCAAACAAAAGCTTCACCATAAAACACAAATCGAAAACATGGTTCACTTCAGGACAAATATCCATAGAAAGAACAAAAGCTTCAAACTAAGAGCTTCGTCTGCAACAGATCCTTCAAGCTATAAATCCACTTACCAAAGCAAGCAACAAAAACACCATAAAACATGACACAATAACATCGTTCACTGTATTAAATATCCATACAAAAAAGACGACAATCGATCCAGTTCTATACAACACTAGCCTAGAAGAAGAAAGTAACATGTCAATTTCTACAACAAAAGGATTTCATTTCTACCTGTTCATCAGTTATTTTGCGTAAATTAGATGTTTTTATGCATTCTAAGCGTGCCATGTTCGAATCTCGTTAATCCACATTTATTTACTTTTCTTTGGCATAAAGAACCAAGTATGAGTTATATTAATTATTTGCATTTTATATCACAAAATTGGCTTTGGCCCAGTGGCTTTGCCATGCGATTTCTTCCCTACCTTGCCCAGGTTTGATTCCTGCTGGGAGCAATCACGCTGGGTGCAAATGTTTCATTTATTTTCATCCCCCAATCAGGTGGTGGTGTTGACACGTGTCACCACCTAATTAATTTATTTCATTAGTTTAAAATTAGAACTAAATTGAAAGAATGTGTAAATAGTAAGGACCAAATGTGTAATTATACCTTTAATTTTTTAACTGCCACGTCACCTTCCGTTAGCCCATTAACGGCATGTGGTCACATTGATCCCATTTTAATAGTTTGGGTGGTCAATTGACTCGATTTTTTAAAGGTGGTAATTTTAATACTTTAACTAAAGTATGGTGGTCAACGCTATAGTTTACCCTTAATATAATAACAATAACATGTATAACCTGCTTTGCGTTGGGGTTATAAACCAAATTTTCTGAAAGCGTTCTCTTCTTTCCTCCTACAAATTTATTAAAAGAATTATGTTATATTGGAAAGTATAGTTACGATCATTGACGGAATCATATAAACATGATACATGATTTGAGCATCACAAATTCGTGTCTTTTAAAAATGGCGATATTCCCTTTCATAATATACATGTTGTGGACGAATTATTTAAATTCAAGTCTTTTAAATTTTGTGTTGAGTGGGTACGTAAGAAATAAAAGAATAAATTTTTAATTTTCTTTTTACATAGAACTCAATTTTAACTCAGCGCGAGTTTATTTAGGTAGACTGAAAGAGGATATTTTTTACATAATCATTAATAGGAGGTATTTTTCTAGATAATTCTAAAATGGGAATCTTCATTTAATTTAGCTTGTTGCACTTTTAGGGGTGCGGGTAAAATAGGCCAACATAATTTTTATTATTTTGGTAAGAATTTATGTAAAACTGAATAATAATTTAGATAGAACTAAATTCTTATTATTTGGGTAAGAATTTGTGTAATTACATAAATTTTTACCAAGTTTAAATTTATATAAATTTTACTTTAGTTAAGAATTTGTATAACAATATAAATTTTTATGTTATAGCCTAAATATAAATTTTATTTTAAGTAAGAATTTGTTACATTAATTCTTATCAACCAATAAAAATTTATGTGAGTAGTTTAGCTGCACTCTAAGGGCCTCACGGTAGGACAATTCATTTGTGTAATAAGTGAGTCTTTAACCATGCAGAAAATGTAATATCATATCTTTCACATCGGTTTGAGAACAAAATATCTAACTCTACGCGCCCCACGCGCCCCCCAAAACTCTTCTCTCTCGAGCCATATCTAGTGAGCCTCAATCGGTGCTTTGATTCCTTGCCCCAGTAAGAGTGAATCGGTTCTAAGTGCGAGTGGTGTTGTCCCTCGTCTTCAGGCCGTCCTTTGCCGATGATTTGCAGTGAACGACGGCGGTTGGAGGTTTGCTCATCGGAGGTGCGGTTTCCTGAGGAAGAATCTGGGTGGATCTGTTCTGCTTCTCTTTCAGATTTCGTTTTCAAGCTTGCTGGTTTTTCTCAAAATCTGTCTGTTTCCGTCGGAACTTTAAGGAGAAGCCGGGGTTGCCTACCGATTTTCTGAGTTTTTAAACCGGCTTCCTGGGAGGTTTTGGACCGACCGAGACTCTCCAAGTATGTCGGAGTTTCTCTCACCAGTTGTGGAGTCTTCCGGTTTGAACCTCTGTGAGTGTGTGTGCTGGAGGTATTGTGCAGAACCATCTCTATAATCTTTGCTGCTTTACAGGGTGCTCACCACCGTGGGTTTGCGAACCCAAACAGATTCTTGTTTCTTGAGTTGCGGTTTTTGCCGGAAGCTAGAAATCAGCGTTACGCCGGCGAGCATTCCGCGGTCTCGGTCTCGAATGGTTTAGTTGGTGGTCTTTTTGGATTCCCAAGATTTCGGCAACGGACATGGAAGCAAGATGGCACATTGAGGAACGTTGGGACGAGGGCAATCTTGTCCGTCTAAAACTGATTTTCTATAAATGTCCATGTTATGATGGAAAGTCAAAATATTTCCAAAAAAGGCCAAACCATCCCTTGATTCAAGGGATTTGGAAACCTGGTGGGATTTGGATCTCCAATAGAATCTGAAAAGTAAATATCTTTAGTACTGATTGGGATCCAGACGGGTATTCTTTTTTAATTGGATCGAAGTTTATTACTTTTGGATGGGATCCGGGCGACGGTACCCATCCCTTGGAGTTTCGGTTGAGGAGGGCCCAGTTTACGGTAGTTCATGTTTCCTTTGCAAGCTCGCCGGTTTCGATTTTGGCAGACCGTTTAGTGCAGCCAGATCAGTTGGTGCTGTGTCTTTTCGCGATTTTGGTGACAAGACCCAACCCCATTGTGGGATTGGGACCCTGCCTCCGGATGGAGCTCTCCCAGAACAGGAATTTCACTCATGCCCTTCCTGATCCAAGGTTTTCTTGTGGCGGGAGTTTCGTTTGCCTTGTTAGGCGCTCTTTTACCCGTGTGGGCGTAGGTGCCCCTGTAACCCCCTCGTCCCGGTCTGGCCGGATGACCGGTCCGAGTGAGCTACACGGGGAAAACCGAGTGAAAACTCCCTAAGGAACTCTCCCTCGGTTAGCAACCCTATAATTTTTTTCATTTTAATCTTGTCTAGATGAGAATTACATCCTAAGTGATCATACAGCGAAACAATATTTCGAAGCAATCAATCGAACCCAAACTAACACTTAAAAGCCCATTTTTAAAGTTGAACTGCAGGCGGTATCGATACCCTTAAGAGGGGTATCGATACCCCTGTGACTAGGTCAACAAGGTTTGGTCAACCTGAGGAGACGGTATCGATACCCCAAATGAGGGTATCGATACCCTCCCCTAGAGTTGACTTCCCACGGTCAAAGCCAAGACAACGGTATCGATACCCTAGAGGCCAGTATCGATACCGAAATCGACAGTGGCTCTAGTGGCCAAAAAGGTATCGATACTCTCCCTCGAGTATCGATACACGAGGCCTGAAACCAAAGGGCAGTATCGATACCAGTCCAACGGTATCGATACCCCAGCTACGAATCTGCAGGTTTGAGCTGATTTAGAGCACAAGGAGGCCCCTAAATCCCTCTAACACTTTAACCAACACACTAACATCAATCCTAAGGCAAAATCAACCATATAAGCATGCTCTAACAAGAACCAAAGGGCAGTAAACAACACAAAGAGGTACACATACGATCAAGCAATTTAGGCATTCCAACAAACCTAAGCATCCATGCATAGCATTCTAAAAGGCAATTTAGCATATAGGGTCATACATAGAACTCAAAGGCCTTAAAAGGTACATGATAAGCATAAAGAGGTTTGCATTATAACAAGGCAACCTAAACGTCTATAGACATGCCACCATACACAAGCATACATCAAAGCATAACATGTTTTACAAACCAAGGCCAAATCAAAACATCAACATACATCCAAACTCAAACAACAATACCTATCCCATTGCTTAACTATTACATTCTATCACTTAAAATTCATACATTGAGCTCACCAAAAGCAACACTGGGAGACCTTTCCTTGCCCTTGCCACCCACAAGCTATTTATCTGCATTGTCGAACAAAAGAGAGCGTAAGCATAAAAGCTTAGTGAGGGTAAGCTCATAAAACAAACCTTCGACAATGCAGGGTCCAAGCACGAGCTACAACCAAGATAAAATGCATGATCTTACCTCCGATCCACGTGAGCCATAAATATAGATGATGCATGAACATATATTCAATATCATGTCATGCTCAACATGTTTAAATCCACAACATATGAAATCACATATATTAAACCATGTTAGCAACACCTCCCAAAACACATTGGCTCACGAATTAACCACAAATTGGAAATATAAACTACAATCTGTATTGGCACCTAGCTATGACTCGAATACACGGATAACCGTTGGAACTCACATCCAACAACTCAACCATTACCTGACGGTGGGATTCCACTCATCACCGTTTACGCGGAGGGGATTCCACTCATCCTCACGCCTCATCTCACGCGGAGGGGATTCCACTCATCCTCACGCCCCGTCGATGGGATTCCACTCATCACCGACTAATATAAATACAATTTCCGGGCGAACCCGTACTCCTCCTTGGTGACTCAACGCCACCAAGGCCACGCGCGACTTTTGACTCATGTGTACACACTAACATCCTAATGATCGATCATTTGTACCCAAGCATACTAGTGCCAATACTACACATTTCATATATCATTCATAATATCAAACCATAACAACTTCCGTGCTTAGCACGTGCTCACCATGACTCACTGTCATGCACAACCCACATTTTCCATGCCTAACATGTACTCACCATGATCCTCGGATCACACATTCACCTCAGAGCATCATTACACATGTCAACACTACATGCATCTCAACAACACAATTATCACATCATAATTCACACACATGTATATCTCTATTACATTTATCATCAACATGCATGTAACAATGCATTTAGCTATACCTCCACACACATGAATAACAACATAGGCACAACCACCATAGGCATGATTCAACATGAGGCATAATTCATCACTTTAAAGGTCAACCAAGATCTCTAACTAAAGTTTGGGATTAGGCTACCACCCTAATCCCAACTCTAGGTGGGTCTACCAATCCCAACCTAGTTCACATGCTTGAACCAACACTTGAAAACCATTTAAAAGTATTTAACCACTCACCTAAGCTTCCAAGCTCCAAGCAACCATGGTCTTCAATTTCCGAATTTGATCCCGAGGCTTCACCAACACAAAATCTTGCTTCTAATCACCTCAACACATTCAAAACAACCTCAAATCAATTCATCAATTAAGATAACAACCCCGGAACACTAATCAAACACCAAACTCAACATTTCAAGCCATGAACAACCCCCAAAATTTCCAAATCCGAGCAGCCCTTATACACAGCCCAAAACTTGTGATTTCAACACATTTAGCACATCCAAATGCTTCCAAAACAGCCCCCAACTTTTACCCTACCATCAACCCTCAATTTCCAACACAAACCCCACCCAAAACTCAACTAAAAACCCTCTTAAAATCCCACCAAAACCCAATTTCGGGAATCCTTATAAAACACCTCAAAAATTATATATGTTGGTCCATTTAGTTCATAAACACCATATCTAACAATATTAAATCAAAATCTTAAGTTAAAAACAATAAAGATATCATTTTTATTCAAATCCTTCAAAAACCCAAATTCTAAAACATTGATAAAAATGAAATCTATTTGTACTTTCGAGTAGAGGATGATGAGAGCAAGTCGGAAATGTAATTACCTTTCAAAATGCTCCAACAATGGAGGCAAGATTTGATGGAAAAGCACCAAGGAGGGGGAGAGGAAGTTAACGTGAAAATGGGGAAGGGTTGGGGAAGAAGATGGCAATTTGTGTTTTAAAATAAAAAGATGGGTTTTTAATTTGGATGGCCATTTTATTACTAAAATGCCATTAATGAGATGGCAATCTCATTTACTTTAAAATCTATGAATTTGAGTTTCATTCCAATTTGGTCCAACACAATTGTTTGTTTTGAAAAGAATACGAAGACCAAAATAATATATTATTATTTTATTTATAAAACTGAAACCCGAAATAATATTAAAATATTATTTTCACCCGACCCCTAAACCCGGGTGTTACAACTCTCCCCCACTTAAGGAAATTTCGTCCCCGAAATTTATCGGACAGGAACCCACTTTCCTTCTCACCACAACATACTAACCAACCGATAGACTTATCACGCAACAATAGATATCTGATGCTAAGATCTCCACGGTTCTTTCAAGGCATGCCAATTCTAAACTCAACTCAATCTCTTCTACAAACATAGTACGAAGCAGATCTAACTCACATTTCTGAATCATGGATACGCGGAACACATCTCAAACCCCTTTCTAATTCTGGTGGTAACCGCAACAGATAACAACAGAACTAGCCCGATCTACAAACTCATACAATACTGCTTGAACACTCGACTCGCAACTTTCTCTGACTGATCCTTTGTCTTCATCAATTAACCAAACGCTATGCAGACGCCTTCAAAATGATTCTAGTTGAAATCTCGAATCCTTATTACTCACTTTTACTGTGAACCTTCCACGGATGTAACCAACTAGAAGAAAACTGAAGCTCGGTCTTGACACGCTGGCAATTTACATACTTACTCTCATACTGAACCACATTATTCATCAAATCAATTCAGAAGTGCTCGTCTTCAACCCCCAATACGTCTTCATACAATTCAGATGCAATGCAATTGAACTACTGTGCGCTTCGGCCAGAACAATACATCTCAAAACACTAGGTCAATCGGTACAACTGTTCTGTCTCTGAAATGCAAAACTCTATCATCTCTGAAACTGTATTCTGAAGGTCTTCCTTCTACTATGCCTCGCGCGTGAGGTGCCAAGAATCTATCTTGCAACTGTTTCTCATCAAACATTCTGACTCAAAGTAGGTTCAACATGAAACGCGGCCACAAGAACACTGTCATTCGGCAACTAAATTCAGAAAATACAACTCGCTACTCAACTACTAATCTAACAACAATTTCAACTCGGAACATCGGTTACTACATTGACTATCTTCGGATGGTACTCACTCTTGATATTACAGTCTTCAAGCATTTCTAACACTTATGCTGTTCAAATTTCAACCCTTTCTAAGTTGTCTAACATTTCAAGTTCTGATAATATATACGTACACATTGTGCATTTCTTACTATACAAGCTTTGTCTTTAAGTCTTCGAAGCAAACACAACTGTAATTAACTCTATGTCTCATATCGGATAACTCTTCTCACGGCCTTTCAACTATCTTGATGAACAAGCCACAATCTTATGTCTTGCATAAGCACACAACCTAACTCTACATGTAACACATCACTATGGTTCACAAATTCTTTCTCTGACATTGGCTGGCTCAAGGTCGAAGCTCTCTTCAACATTTCTTTCGGTTTCTCAAGGGTTCAATGTCTCGCATCTAACCTCACAAACTGAACTTTCTTCTGTAGCAATCTATCAATGGAGCAACTATCTTCAAAAGACTATTTACAATTCTCTGAAAGTAACAATGCTAGACTTAGAACTATAGACATTTGTCACAGTCTTCAATTTCTTCCAAATCATATCTTCTTTTGCCTACTTGGGATTTACTTAACACACTCGGCTGATCTACATGTCCTAGGAGAACATCCTCGTTAACTTGAAGTTCACATTGCACAACTTGGTATACAATTAATTCTCTAATAGAATCTATCACACTAACTTCAAAGCTTGTCATGATCTTCCTCGGTACTTGAATATACTCACGTGACATCCAGAAGAGCTACAACAACTGATCAAGAAACTCAGGAAAATATTCTGCTCAACATCTCTACAAAAGTAACTAACACACTAGTCAAACAAAACAGCATAACTCGGAACTCAAAACGGTCACATCTTGCCTCAAAAGCTGTCTTCGGTACTTCAACTTCTCTCACTTTCAACTGGTAATAATTGAATCCAAATTAATCTTCAATTTGACTGGAGCACATACTAATTGATCAACAAATCACTGACACTTGTTTCAACTGCCTGAAATCTAAGCACATTCTCGTACTGTCACTCTTTCTTCGACACAAGTTACACTGTAGAACTCTGAGATGATGCACTAGGCCTAATGAATCTAAGGTCTAACAAGTCTCGAAGTTAATTCTTCAACATTCTCAATTCTGTCGGAAACCATAAGATACAAAGCAAACTAAATCTTCTTCTCTGTCAGGAGACAAACTGGGCGTTTCTTCTAAACACTTCTAGAAAGAATCACAAACTATCCTAACATTCTGCGGCCTAATCTTCATTCAAAAATCAAATTCATCATAATTGCTAAGCAAGCCTGTCAACTAAACTCAATCAATCTTCGATCTCTAAAGCTGGATCAACATTCGACAAGAAGTTCACTTCCTCACCTACTACTACAGTCACACAGAAATCTGCAACTTCAAGGCAACTCTCTCTCTTCGTCTCAATGTATATCCTAGCTTTGTGCTCCACAAGCCAAATCATGTCAAAAAGGGTACATCGAAACCGTAGGAAGACAATCACTTCACGTCTATTAGAAACTAGTAACTCTGAACCACCAACAAACATCTTCTGTACATCTTTCTGATCACTACTATTCCCCAAGAGGCTAGTCACATGTGTCCCTACATCTAAGGTCTCAACAAGGATCTAATTTCTTTGCATGCTCACACAAACAAACGAATCTGCAGAGATGGCAACTTCACAAGTACACAACTGATAGCCTTCGGTCCTCTTGTTTTCAGACTGATTCTTCAACAAAATCTGACTCTTCTAGACTATTCGTAGAGCATTCCAAAACTTCAAAAACGCAGTTCTGAGCACACACAGACAACCATGCTGGAAAACCACTCAGACGTACACTGGCCCCAAACACACAATCGATTCCCACTTACGGATACTGATCGGCTGACATGTATCAAAATCATAGGCCGAGCCTCAACGATCACTAACTTAGCATTTCTGAATTTCAGATTACTCACATGAGACCCCTACCTTGATCTCGCTAAAAGAACTAAGGTACTCGTACCTACCTCATCGAGCACATTCAAACTTGCATGCTTGTCAACAACATACGGAAGTACGAACTAAGAACCAATCAGAAGAGACAAACTCAAAACTGTACCAAGGGCTTATCTACTATAACATAGATACCACCTGACTCCCACTCATAGGTCTTCACTTCTTTTCACTAACTAATACCAGAATCAGTCAAGTCGTCCCTTCACCAACAAGAATCAACTCACAAGCACGCGGACTCGAGCAAACAAATTGTACCTCAACTCCGGTACAACCATACTCCGCTAACTAGCAAAGAACTTCCTCTACATCATCCCCATTTTCAAAACCACAACTTCCACTTACCGATTCACGGCCCACACACTGGCCCTAAACTTACTAAAAGCAATAAATCAATCAACAATTTAACATACAAGTTGGGTTAGCAAAGGAAAGGTCCAAGTGGCTCAAGTATGATTTCCCTCACTTAAAATCCCCTTTTTAGATGTAATAGAAGCAATGGGACTCTACTAAACACGTTTCAAACAAATCAACACACATACATGCTCAACTAAGTGTATAACGAGGCCTACTTGCTAAACAAGCAACACATGCGTACAATCAAACAACATACAGTCTCAATCAAACAATCACACATCACAACATACACGGGTAACGAGCAACATGCTTTTGAACAAACAATCAACATACTTGTCATACAAGCAGTCATACTTACAAAGCAAGCAAACACCGTGCATATCAATTCAAAACTTAAACTTACCTCACTTACCTGCCCAAGGTCTCGGAAACCTTAGGCTCTGATACCAACAAATGTAACCCCCTCGTCCCGGTCTGGCCGGATGACCGGTCCGAGTGAGCTACACGGGGAAAACCGAGTGAAAACTCCCTAAGGAACTCTCCCTCGGTTAGCAACCCTATAATTTTTTTCATTTTAATCTTGTCTAGATGAGAATTACATCCTAAGTGATCATACAGCGGAACAATATTTCGAAGCAATCAATCGAACCCAAACTAACACTTAAAAGCCCATTTTTAAAGTTGAACTGCAGGCGGTATCGATACCCTTAAGAGGGGTATCGATACCCCTGTGACTAGGTCAACAAGGTTTGGTCAACCTGAGGAGACGGTATCGATACCCCAAATGAGGGTATCGATACCCTCCCCTAGAGTTGACTTCCCACGGTCAAAGCCAAGACAACGGTATCGATACCCTAGAGGCCAGTATCGATACCGAAATCGACAGTGGCTCTAGTGGCCAAAAAGGTATCGATACTCTCCCTCGAGTATCGATACACGAGGCCTGAAACCAAAGGGCAGTATCGATACCAGTCCAACGGTATCGATACCCCAGCTACGAATCTGCAGGTTTGAGCTGATTTAGAGCACAAGGAGGCCCCTAAATCCCTCTAACACTTTAACCAACACACTAACATCAATCCTAAGGCAAAATCAACCATATAAGCATGCTCTAACAAGAACCAAAGGGCAGTAAACAACACAAAGAGGTACACATACGATCAAGCAATTTAGGCATTCCAACAAACCTAAGCATCCATGCATAGCATTCTAAAAGGCAATTTAGCATATAGGGTCATACATAGAACTCAAAGGCCTTAAAAGGTACATGATAAGCATAAAGAGGTTTGCATTATAACAAGGCAACCTAAACGTCTATAGACATGCCACCATACACAAGCATACATCAAAGCATAACATGTTTTACAAACCAAGGCCAAATCAAAACATCAACATACATCCAAACTCAAACAACAATACCTATCCCATTGCTTAACTATTACATTCTATCACTTAAAATTCATACATTGAGCTCACCAAAAGCAACACTGGGAGACCTTTCCTTGCCCTTGCCACCCACAAGCTATTTATCTGCATTGTCGAACAAAAGAGAGCGTAAGCATAAAAGCTTAGTGAGGGTAAGCTCATAAAACAAACCTTCGACAATGCAGGGTCCAAGCACGAGCTACAACCAAGATAAAATGCATGATCTTACCTCCGATCCACGCGAGCCATAAATATAGATGATGCATGAACATATATTCAATATCATGTCATGCTCAACATGTTTAAATCCACAACATATGAAATCACATATATTAAACCATGTTAGCAACACCTCCCAAAACACATTGGCTCACGAATTAACCACAAATTGGAAATATAAACTACAATCTGTATTGGCACCTAGCTATGACTCGAATACACGGATAACCGTTGGAACTCACATCCAACAACTCAACCATTACCTGACGGTGGGATTCCACTCATCACCGTTTACGCGGAGGGGATTCCACTCATCCTCACGCCTCATCTCACGCGGAGGGGATTCCACTCATCCTCACGCCCCGTCGATGGGATTCCACTCATCACCGACTAATATAAATACAATTTCCGGGCGAACCCGTACTCCTCCTTGGTGACTCAACGCCACCAAGGCCACGCGCGACTTTTGACTCATGTGTACACACTAACATCCTAATGATCGATCATTTGTACCCAAGCATACTAGTGCCAATACTACACATTTCATATATCATTCATAATATCAAACCATAACAACTTCCGTGCTTAGCACGTGCTCACCATGACTCACTGTCATGCACAACCCACATTTTCCATGCCTAACATGTACTCACCATGATCCTCGGATCACACATTCACCTCAGAGCATCATTACACATGTCAACACTACATGCATCTCAACAACACAATTATCACATCATAATTCACACACATGTATATCTCTATTACATTTATCATCAACATGCATGTAACAATGCATTTAGCTATACCTCCACACACATGAATAACAACATAGGCACAACCACCATAGGCATGATTCAACATGAGGCATAATTCATCACTTTAAAGGTCAACCAAGATCTCTAACTAAAGTTTGGGATTAGGCTACCACCCTAATCCCAACTCTAGGTGGGTCTACCAATCCCAACCTAGTTCACATGCTTGAACCAACACTTGAAAACCATTTAAAAGTATTTAACCACTCACCTAAGCTTCCAAGCTCCAAGCAACCATGGTCTTCAATTTCCGAATTTGATCCCGAGGCTTCACCAACACAAAATCTTGCTTCTAATCACCTCAACACATTCAAAACAACCTCAAATCAATTCATCAATTAAGATAACAACCCCGGAACACTAATCAAACACCAAACTCAACATTTCAAGCCATGAACAACCCCCAAAATTTCCAAATCCGAGCAGCCCTTATACACAGCCCAAAACTTGTGATTTCAACACATTTAGCACATCCAAATGCTTCCAAAACAGCCCCCAACTTTTACCCTACCATCAACCCTCAATTTCCAACACAAACCCCACCCAAAACTCAACTAAAAACCCTCTTAAAATCCCACCAAAACCCAATTTCGGGAATCCTTATAAAACACCTCAAAAATTATATATGTTGGTCCATTTAGTTCATAAACACCATATCTAACAATATTAAATCAAAATCTTAAGTTAAAAACAATAAAGATATCATTTTTATTCAAATCCTTCAAAAACCCAAATTCTAAAACATTGATAAAAATGAAATCTATTTGTACTTTCGAGTAGAGGATGATGAGAGCAAGTCGGAAATGTAATTACCTTTCAAAATGCTCCAACAATGGAGGCAAGATTTGATGGAAAAGCACCAAGGAGGGGGAGAGGAAGTTAACGTGAAAATGGGGAAGGGTTGGGGAAGAAGATGGCAATTTGTGTTTTAAAATAAAAAGATGGGTTTTTAATTTGGATGGCCATTTTATTACTAAAATGCCATTAATGAGATGGCAATCTCATTTACTTTAAAATCTATGAATTTGAGTTTCATTCCAATTTGGTCCAACACAATTGTTTGTTTTGAAAAGAATACGAAGACCAAAATAATATATTATTATTTTATTTATAAAACTGAAACCCGAAATAATATTAAAATATTATTTTCACCCGACCCCTAAACCCGGGTGTTACAGCCCCGGTTAGGAATAGGCTTATTGCCTATGATGATTTGTACTCCCTCTGCACTGTTCAAAAATGCACGAAGTCCGTTTCCTGTCGCTTGTTAACCTCGCACTTTATTTTTGCGGTTGTGTCGTTGTTTCCTGCACACTTGGTGCACGAGGTCGGGCCCCTTCTTTCTTAATTAAGCAAGTTATCCTTTGATAAAAAAAGGCCTCACGGTAGAACTACCGAATAATCATGGAGGAAACGAAACGTAGCACTGCCAACCCCCACTTTCATACGCATGTGCAATGCAATCTGGCAAATGGCAATGTTTTGGTTTCAATATTCTAATGGATTTTTCTTTCCTTTCCTTTAATCCCAACACAAAGATAATTAAGATTTAAAATGCATTCTCAAATATTTATACTTTTACTTCTTTTCATTCTAATCTTTGACATAATTTTTTTAGCATGCAAATATTTTTTTGTTTTTTTACTAAATTTGATCTTTGATATTTAAAAAATAGTTAAATTTGATCATTATCTTTTCCAAAAGAGTTAAGTTATTATTATTTTAATATAAATAATTATTAGTGTTAAATTTTTAATGATATTAACCTGATATTTTACACAACAGTTCTCATGCATTTGTTTTTCTATTTTGTTTATGGTTTTTAATATCCTAAAATTTTTAAACTATTTTTTGATATGACATCTAAGATATAAGAATATCATGTCAACATGAAATATTGATATGCTGTTACACAAGCTTCCATGTCAAAATCGTTAAAGTTTAATGTTTTAACCAACAATTTGGTTAAGAAAAAATATTTTACTGCATCGCCAAACGACCCACAAAAGAAGATTAAACTATTGAAAGACACTGAGAACTGCAAATTAGAGCCAAGCGTTGTGAGAAACTATCCACGAACGCAAATCGCATATCCAAATTCAATCCGAGGGTCTAGAGCATAGAAGATCAGCAAGATTATAAATAAGGCGTCATCTTGATCATTCGTGGTGTCGTCAAATCCAACCCTAAGAAAACAAAAAATAAAAGTAACGGCCAAACGACTGAGAAATAAGACAAAAACACGTTAGCAGGCCTAACGGTCTCTGAGAATTCTCCATTTTCTCTTTCGTCTTCTTTCGTTTTTGCTGAATTTCTTTTTGGATTCTTGATGTTTTCTCTTTGATTTCTCGTTCTTCTTGTTTCTTGGCATGTCTTGAATGACAACAGTGGATTGGAAACATTTTTTCTTTGGGGGGAGACGACCAAACCCTAGATTTCTTTCCGCCAGCGTCTGACGCGGACTCCTTCCTCATTGAGCCGCATGCTGAGGTTTTTAACGAAGGGTTTTCTGATTGGCGATACTCCTTGATGGGGTAATTCATTGGGGCTGCTCCAAATTTTGTGGCGTTAAAGAAGGTTGTGGAATCTCTTTGGGGGAAAGATACGTTGAACAAGGTCAGTCTTGCTGGATCCAATCTGTATGTGTTCTCGTTTGCTAATGCTACTGCCAGGGACTGGGTTCTTGAAAATGGTCTCTGACATATCCAACACAAGCCTCTGGTTCTCCGGAAATGAGAACCCAATCTGCCGAGATTAAATTTTGATCTATCTCGTATGCCAGTATGGGTTCAACTTTATAATGTTTCCCTAGAGATGTTTAATAAGGGAGGATTGAGCTATATTGCTAGTGGGTTGGGGATCCCCTTGTATATGGATTCAATTACTGCTTCAAAGGAACGTCTCGAGTTTGCGAAGGTTTGTGTTGAGGTTGTTGCTGGTACTAGGTTGCCTTGCGCTATTCCTGTCAAGATGAAATAAAATTTTATTGTTTCTGTCAAGGTGAAATTCCCATGGATGGCCGCTAGTTTTTCCCGCTGCAAAATTTTTTGGCATGGTGATAAGCTATGTTATAAAGTGATGGACAATGTTGATGTCCCACAATGGCGAGCAAAATCAGGGGGTGATATTGGCCCAGTCCATGATGCGATTGGGGTGATGGAAGATGGTGGAAAAGGTCGAATGGACAGTGCTGAGGTTGCTACCTCTACCAATGTTGAGATAGCACAGTCTAGTATTCAACTAGAGAGTGCTAAGGCCAGTCGATCTATTGATGTTGAGCCAGCTCAACGTGTAGTGGTGCTTGGGAGAACTACAAGTGGAAAATTTGTTGTTTTAGTTTCTTCAGTTGTGCTATGTGATGATGAGAAGTGTACTCTGGTGGCTGATATAGCAGATTTTCCCCCTTTTCACAACTCAGTGAAAAAGGATAAGGGTAAAGATAGTGGCAGGGTCAGTACAAAAAATAGGTTTGATGTTCTTAAGAAGGTTGGCTCTGAGCTTTATGAGGATGGTCGAAAACCGAGGGCTGCTTCTTTAGGAGTGGCAACTTTGCTGCAGGAGATAAAAGCAAAGAAAGTGGAGAAAGTTAAACAAAAAGTGCCTGAGGCTACTGGGCAAATGAGGGTTTCCAGTTCATTGAAATGATAGTTGTGTTCTGGAATGTACGAGGGTTAAATAACCCTTGCAAGCAGAGCAAGATTTTGAAATGTATGGACAACTTGCAAGTTAAAGTTTTATGTCTTCTTGAGACAAGGGTTCGTGAAAGAAACAATGATGACTTGATCTCAAGGCTTTCAGTCGATTGGACTTGTTTTTCATAATTACAATTCTATCGAGTTGGAAAAATTTTGGATACTTTGTAAGAAGAATATGGGGTTTACCTTAGTCCAATCTGATTCCCAAGTGCTGACTGTCAAGGGTTGCTTGGATGATAAATTGGTGTTAATCACTGCAATATATGGGAGCATTGATAGTGCTCGGTATCGTGAACTTTGGCAACAACTTAGATATGTTGAATATCTCGTTGGTTCTTCACCATGGATTGTTGGGGGAGATTTTAATGTCACTCATAGTGTTACAGAGAGCCCCAATTATACTTTGGGTGACTAGTCTTCTGTTGATATGGAGGAGATGCAGGATTGTTTTGTTGATGTTGGATTGAGTGATCACCCTTTTATGGGGTCGTTATTAACATGATCTAATAAACACGAGGGGAATTACATTGCTAAGAAGTTGGATCGTGTGCTTGTAAATACTCATTGGTTTCTTACCTTCGATTCTTATGTGAAGTTCCTTGCCCCTAGAGTTTCAGACCATTGCCCTGGTTTTATGAAGTTAAACAAGGAAGCACCTGTTCACATGCCAAAACCGTTCAAAATTTTCAACTTTGAGACACAACATCCAGACTTTGGGAAAATTGTGGCATACTCTTGGGCTGAATCTTTTGATGGTGATCCTGTTCAGACTCTGTTTGGTAAATTGAAAAGGTTGAAAAGGAAATTCAAGCTTTTGAACTCTAAACATTATGCAAACATTTCTAAACGTGTTGAAGAGAAGAGGAAGCAATTTGAAGCTCAACAACTTCTTATTTTGTCCGGAGCCATGGGTGATCTAGAAATTGGACTGAAGAAGCAATTGCAGATCGAGCTGCTGGATTTAGAGAAATGTGAGTCTTTGTGTTACCAACAGAAGGCTAAAGTGGATTGGTTGCAATATGGAGATCAAGGCACTAAATTTTTTCACTCTACTATTGCAGCAAAGAGGAAGAAAAACACTATCCATTTTCTGGAGAATGATATAGGGGACATGATCACTTCATTTGATGGCATGGTAAATGAGCTCATTCAGTTTTTCACCCAGCAGATTGGCTCGGTTGATAGGGACGTGACTGGGTGTAGTGTAGCACAAATTAATGAGTTATTGCATACTTCTATTCCTGCTGATGCTAAGGAGGCTCCGATTCGATAGGTTACAATGGAGGAGATTAGAACTGCTATATTCAATCAGGGTAATGATAAGGCTCCTAAACCTGATGGGTATACATCATGGTTCTTCAGGATAGCCTGGAACATTGTGGGGGAGGATTTCATTGCTGCTATAAGGTATCTTTTTTATACTTCCACCTTAATACATGCCTTCAATGCAACTGCCATTACTCTTGTGCCTAAAACCCCAAATGCATGCAAGGCAAAGGATTTTAGACCCATTTTATGTTGCTCAGTAGTTTACAAAACCATTACTAAGATCATTGTGGAGAGGTTGACTGGTTTGATGGTTTCTTTGATCACTCCAAATTAGTCTGCGTTTATTAAGGGGAGAAATATTGTGGATAACACACTCTTGGCTCAAGAGTTGGTTAAAGGATATGGTCGAAGGGGCATTTCGCCTAGATGTGCATTGAAAATTGACCTCCAAAACACATTTGATTCCCTTAGTTGGAAGTTCATTTTAAATGTGCTTGAGGCTATTGGTTTACCAGTACATTTTCGGGAATGGATAAGAGCTTGCTTCACTAGGAGCAAATTTTCCATCACTCTAAATGGTAGTCTTATCGGATTTTTAAGGGTAGGAGAGGGATTCGACAAGAAGATCCTCTATCTCCCTACTTGTTTGTCTTAACTATGAATATACTTTCCAATCTGTTGAATTCTGCTGCTATGAATGGCATTTTCTAATTTCATCCGAAAGTGTAAGAGAATCAATCTAACACACTTGAGTTTTGCAGATGATCTACTTATATTTTGCAAAGGCAATTTGGACTCTATCTTGAGAGTACAGAGTGTTCTAGAGGTGTTCTATGCTATCTCGTGATTGAGGCTGAATACTGCAAAGTTAAAGTTGTATGTTGCGGGTGTCTCTGCTAAAGAACAAGCTACTTAGAGGTCAATTTATGGCTTTCAAGTTGGTACTCTTCCGGTAACATATCTTGGTATTCCTCTTGTTACAAGAAAATTGTTAGAACGGGACTGTGGAGCCTTAATTGCAAAGGTTAGAAGTCAATTGGGACATTAGGCTTCTAGACATCTAAGCTATGCAGGCAGATTACAACTGTTGAGAGCGGTGATATTTAGCCTAGTTAATTACTGGTGCAGGCAGATTGTAATCTCTAACGAAGTGATTAGAAAGATTGAACAATTGTGTATGCGCTTCTTTTGGAAGGGTAAAGATGAACCTGCGACTGGTCCTCGAGTTAGCTGGCAGGCTATATGTAAGCCAAGGAGTGAAGGGGGCTTAGGAATCAAGGACCTTTGTTCATGGAATGTAGCATGTATCATTCAGCTTATTAAAAAACTCTTATCTGCTGAAAGCTCATTATGGGTAGCCTGTGTAAGAGTGTATGTTTTTAAGGAGCAAAGCTACTGGCATGTGACTAGGAGAGTATGGTTTAGTTGGTGCATGAGGAAAATGATTAAACTCAGGCCAGTTGCTCACAATCTACTTCATGGCATTGTATCTGACATGACTCACTTTTGGAACGGTGTGATGGAAGTTGCTCCTAGGGTACCATGGCACAAACTAGTCTGGTTTGGATTGTACGTTTCAAAAACATGCTCTAATCTTGTGGATGACTATCTTAGATCGACTCCCAACGACTGATAGATTGCAGAGAATGAGGATGGTGGTGGATGGGCATTGCTTCTTGTGTGGTGTTGGACAAGAGTAAAGAAATCATCTCTTTGCTCAATGTCCTTTTTCGATGGATCTTTGGATTTCTATTCTTCGAGCTTGCAATGTTCAAAGGACTGCATATGATTGGGATGCTGAGCTTCAATGGTTGTGTGCTAATCTGAAAGGGAAATCAGCAAAGACTCTCATCTTCAAACTTGCATGGAGTGCTTTTGTTTACCAAATTTGGGAGGAACGAAATCGAAGGAAATTTAAAGGGCTTGCTCGTGATTTTAATAGTATTTTTGCTTGTATTAGAGAAATAGTGCAAATACGTGTGCAGGGAAAGATTATATGTAGTTCTATAAATAGGCATATATGTATAGTTTGGGGAATCTCCTAAGGGGGATTGGCACCCTTAGATGGGGTATTTTGACTCTGATACAGGTGTAATTCTGTTTTCTTGGATAATATAATACAAACACAATTTATTAAAAAAAAATAAAACAAAAAACATGCTAAAAGACGGATATAAACGGGTCACAAAAGCAAGAAAAAAAGTACTACAAAAGTATAATTATTCTTATTAAAAATTAAAAAAATTAAAAAAAACAGTCGACAACCAATATTAAAATTTGTATCACGACCTGCTAAACAAATCTGAAAAAGAAAAGGTTGTTGTGGCTCTATAGGAGTTGCGGCGTAAACCCTAATAAAAGTTCCGACATACCATCATTTTTCTTTGGTTAAAATCTTGTGTTAATTTTTATAACATATGCAAGCTATGGGTTTAATCCAGATACTCTAATTTGGTTATTATTAGTTTTTGTATGTTTTAAATTTTGACATAACCAAAACAGTCACACTAAAAATTATTGAGTTAGATTTTGTTACTAATTTTTGTATGATGGGTAAGTTATAGATTAAATTCAGATTTTTTGATTTAATCATTTTAAGTCCTATAATTTCAGTCATATTATCCCTTTTTTATTTAAGTTAGGACTAAAATTTTAAAATTAAAACATATAAATTAAAATTAATCAAATTAAAATAAATAAAATTCAACACTTAAATATACCGGAATGACTAAGGGGGCGTTTGGTTCACGGAATGTAAGATTACCTCTAGGAATAGGATTACCGGAATGTAACATTACTTGACACATTACTGGAATGTTACATTACCTTGTTTGGTTTATTTGGTAGGAATATATGATTGTAGTGTTTGGTTGGAGGAATATAAGATTAATTGGAAGCAAAATTTACTAAATTGTCCTTATAATATATTTTCTTGTTAACAAGTTTAATTTTTAATTATTAAATTAAAAATATTTACATAAAAATTTATATAACTATTTTCGTTACATTACCTAAAATTTGCACACAAAAAAACAAGACAAATATTTATAATATTATTAAATTATTTTTAAAAATGTTTTATATTTATATACATTTATTCCTTTTTAATTTTTTTTAACATCAAAATATTAAACGTTTAATATGCTTAGATTTTTAATTTTTTATTACTTTCGACCATTTATCAAACAAATTAAAGTAAATAATAAAACAAATCTAAAATTAGTAAAAATGATAAAAATAAATTAACTTACTGGTTTTTTAAGATAAAAAATATCTTATAAATCAAATAATAAAATTAATAACATCAAGTCTTAATGCATTCAGTCTCAAGCAACATACAATCTCATCCCTAAAAACATCGTAAATACAATATTAATAAAATGTACTATTAAATATTACAACATTATCTAAATATATACAACATCATTTATATATTAAACTAATATTAAATATAAATATTTAATAAATTTATACCATAAATAATTAGTTACCTAATTAAAAATGCAATAAAGGATCAACATGAACATAATTCATAATCACAAGGGTAATATTGTCCAAAGAGAAAGGAATTGAGTAATAACTAAGAAAATGAGGGGAACAGCATTCCCACCATTTAGGGGGAAAAGAGCCACTCTTGGGAAAAGAATAATACCTTATAGTGAGAATCCTCTTAAACCAAACATGAGAATGTAAGTCTGAAAAAAATTATTACCCTTGATAATCATCTTTTACGCAAACCAAACACACCCCAATGGTAACGACAAAACCCTCATCTTTACTCTCTCTTTTATAACTTATAAACTTCTACGAATTTTTATTTGTTCGATTAATTTTTTTAATAATTTGTTGATTAAAATAATACAAGTTTTACGCCAAATATTTTCATTCATTCACATAACAGACGGTACAAAATCCAATATATTTTATACAAGGCTTATATTACATATAAATATCTAAAATATACCAATTTTTTATTTAGATTCTTAAAGTATTTTTTGATCAAAATAAAAAATTAAAACTATATTTTTAGTTAAATTAAATATTTAAAGTATATTTTTGGTCAAAATAGGTTTATAAAATATTTTTTCGTCAAAGTAAATATGTAAAGTATATTTTTTTGGTCAAATAGACACCTAAAATTTTTCGATCAAAATTGATACTTGAAGTATATATATATATATATATATATGTTCCTAAAAGTTGTCATGTGACATTAATTAAAAAATACATTAGGTACTAATTTTAACAAAAAATATATACTTTAAGTACGTACTTTAACGGAAAAATACTTTAAGTACCTATTTTGACTAAGAAGTATATTTTAAGTACTTAAATTGACTAAAAATATACTTTAAATACTTATTTTAACCAAAAAATATTATAAATACTTGAATAAAAATATTAATATACTTTAAGCACGTTTGTGATATAATTCTTTATACAATTAAGCCTAAGTACATAACCAGGACCGTTGGATCCTATTTTGACTAAAATAGGATCCAAAATCCTATAAAGACAACTATAGGACTCTTACAGTGAACTCATCGTAGAGTCTTGACGAGTTTGAATAAAATATTATTTAAAAAAATTGAAACTCGTCGTAGAACCATGGTAAATTTAAAAAAAATCGTTTTTTCTTTGTTTTAACTTAATTAATTGTATTAACGAATGATTAGCAATTCATAATAGAAACTCGCCGTACATGATATGTGAGTTTATTTTTTTCATTTCGTCCTTTAGTAAAAAAAATTAATTTTTAAATTTTTTAATTAAAACTGGTCATGCATACATGGCGAGTTTCAATTAGGATTTGTTAATCATCCGTTAAGGCATTAATTAAGTTAAAGTACAATTTATTTTTTGAAAATTTTTAGAACTGATGCGGCTCTACGGCAAGTTTCAAAAGAATTAAATATATATATATATATATATATATATTTTTTATTCGAACTCGCCGTAACTCTACGACGAATTGTAAGAGTTCTAAATTTGTCTTTATAAAATTTTGAATGTTATATATTCATGCTTTTGATCGGCTCAATTACACGTAGTAAGCATTCTATGTATATGTCAATAATCATTATCAAGAGTTAATTTCTCTATGAAAATGTTAATAAATATCTTATTTAGTTATTCAAACCGGTATTATCTTTGGATAAATTGGTTGTTTTAAAATAAATGGTTTTATTTTTTATAAGAAAAGTATACTATATTAAATTTAAAGTGAAAAGGATTACGAAAGGATCACACTACAATTATTGAAAATTTAATGTGAAAAACAAATACAATAAACTTCGAAGGGTGTGAAAAACATGAAAAGCAAAATTCATCACTTTACAGGAAAATTTGTATAGTTTTCTAAATGAAATCCAAGAACGATGTACTTTGACCAGAAAAATCTATGAATCAAGCATTCTCCCGCTGCGAATTCTTAGTACATCGACAAACTACCATAAAAGGAATCAGAAAAATACTAGACTGTTGATCGTCTTGTGACTAGGAGTGCTCGATAATTATTATTATCTGAACGCTAAATTGTCATAGGACGAGTCTACCACGTGCGACGAACACCGACAAACACCACTAATGATGAACACCGATGAACACCATTAAATTAATTAATAAAGGTTTAAAATTTCAAGGATCCATCATATAATTAATAATTATTTTTAAAATTTTAATTAAACTATTTTTTATATATATTAAAATTTTATTTTTTAATAAGGGTAAACTATATATTTAGTACCTCACATATTTCCGTATTTCTATTAAACCCTAATTATTTAAATATTATTTCAATTTGACCCTATTCTTTATAAAAAATAATTTAAACATGAACCCTCAACCTAAAGCCCTAAACTATTAAACCTTAAAGCCTTAAACTTTTAAACTTATACCCTAAACCATATACGCTTAAAAATGATTTCATCATCATCAATTCAATTCAATTCAATGAATTGTTGAATTCTTCTAAAAAATCAATTAAAATATTTTTTATATATATTTTTCAAGAGAAAAGAAGATGCCCATAAACCTCAAATATATAGGTTAGCGGAACAACTATTAACCAGAGGTGTTTATTTATGAGTTAATGGTAAAAGTTGTTGAGCATTGTACTTTGTTTTCTGGCAGATCCTACGTTAATAATGTTGAGCATTGGAATTTGTGGCGAGGAGGGTCCTCGTTTCAGTTGAGGTTAGTGTCCGTTTTTATGACAATGTTTAATAATGTTGTGCAATATGATTTCTAGTGCAGTTATTCTCTCAAGTCGGTTATGATCCTTGTAATTGGTACGAAAACAAGTGAGAATTGCAGGCAAGTAAGGCGGCATTAGGCGAGCCAAAGTATGGTAGCAGGGTATCCGAGGGGCCTTTTGCTTTGAAAAATAGGAAATAAAACATACTTAATAAACTTATAATAAATTTTAGTCACACATGAATTGGATTCTTATTTTTGGTGTTCTTTTAAAATAGTTTTTGAAAATTGAGCATCTGATTTTGATTATTATTTTGTTTGATTCATTTCGTTAGAATATAAAATAGTTTTTGAATCGATGATGGTGAAATTATTTTTAATGGTATATGATTTAGGGTATATGTTTAAGAGTTTAAGGGTTTAAGTTTTAATAGTTTAGGGGTTTAGGTCGAGGGTTAATGGTTAAATTATTTTTATAAAGAATAGGGTCAAATTGAAATAATATTTAAATAATGAGGGTTCAATAGAAATACAAAAATAAGTGAGGTACTAAATATATAGTTTACTCTTATTAAAAAAATAAATTTTAATATATATAAAAATAATTTAATTGAATTTTTAAAAATAATTATTTAATGGTATTATGGATCCTTGAAATTTTAAATTTTTATTAATTAATTTTATGATGTTCAGCGGTGTTCATCATTAGTGATGTTCGCCGGTGTTCGTCGCACGTTATAGAATTTTCCAATTGTCATATTAGCAAACAATACTATCACAATGATGGACAAAACTTCAAAAATACAGATAAAATACTGTCATACAAGTAAAAAAACCTAGAAAAGCAGATGTAGAATGACCCTAGCCAAACAAAACAAAAATTAAAAAAAAGCAAACGATTCTTCATCAATGGAGAAGAACTTTATTTATCTACAATCAAAATAAATATTAAAAATCAGTTGACAGCATGAAAGCCGTCGCCGAAAACGATTTTGACAAAAGAAAACTCAAGATAATATTTTTGAAAATAACTTTCTCAAATGAAATGAAAGTAGAGGGAAGTTTTCACAAATAATTTTTTGGGTAAACTACATAGATGACCACTAAACTATGGTTTTGGTGTCAAAATGACTACTATATTATTTTTTGCCGCAAATGCACCACACAACTATTTAAATGGTTCTATTTTACCCACACGCCGTTAAAAAAACAAAAAAGTTAACGGAACTGTTAAAAAATTTGGTATAATTATACATTTGATCCTCTATATTTATACAATATATCAGTTTAGTCATAATTTTAATCTAATAAAATAATTAATTATTCAATAAGATGATGACACGTGTCACCTCCTTATTGGGGAATTTTAATTATTTTTATTTAACTAAATTAATTAATTTCCCCTTCCAATCAAGTGATGACACGTGTCACCCTAATTGGAGTAGGAAAAATAAAAACCAAAGAACTGCCCTTGGTAGGAATCAAACCTAAGACCTTAGGGGTGTAACACGCGTGAATTTACCACTGAGCCACATATATACTTGTGATATGCAATACTAATAATAATATATGTGTTATACATATGGAGAAAGAAAAAACAACTAGATATATACTTCTGAGATCCAAACGTATGCATCATGGTTAAAGCTATAGCGTCCTTCCAAGTTTGGAATATATCATCAATCTATTTCTCAATACGAATAAAGTCTCGTCGATAGGGGCATCGATGTTGCCTGTACATGTAGCAGCTTGAACGGTCGATTCTTTTAGTTCATGTAGTCCCTGTTCACATCAGGACAATTAGCGAACTCGAAATCTTAAATTTTATTACTTCATTAGTTAATCATGGATGCAATCTTACCCGAGCTGCAGGCTCCTGGTGAACTAAAGGTGTCTGCATTTGTTGATAGGCTTCTTGCATATTTCCATACAATTGTCCCAAGCTAGCATTCTTTCTTATACAGTTGCGCGCTGTTGCAACCAGTCGATTACGAAGCAGCTGCACCATAACCAAAATTCAGTCTCTGTCGATCATTAAAGAAGATCGAACAAAAAGGTTTAAAAAATATTTTATCTAAGATCTATAATGTTTGATTACCAACTTGTTTAATTCAACTGGATCTCAGAATTATATATTTGTTTGTTTTTTCTTTCTCCATATGTATAACACATATATTAGTATTAGTATTATATATTACAATTATATGACTGGTTTAGTGACAAACTTGCGCACCATACACCCCTAAGGTCCTAGGTTCAATTTCTACTAAGGGTAGTTTTTTGGTTTTTATTTTTCCTACTCTAATCAGGGTGACACATGTCACCACCGATTAGAGGGAGAAATTAATTAATTTAGTTAAATAAAAATAATTAAAATCCCCCAATAAGATGGTGAGGATCAAATGTGTAATTATACCAATTTTTTAACAGTTCCGTTAACTTTTTCGTTTTTTAACGGTATATGGCTAAAATGAAACAATTTAAATAGTTGTGTGGTGCATTTGCAGCAAAAAATAATATAGTAGTCATTTTAACACCAAACGCATATTTCAGTGGTCATTTGTACAATTTACCCTAATTTTTTTTTTTTTGAAAGTTGCCTAATTTATTGATGATGATCATTGGTTAGAGCCTCATTAAAAACTTTTATAGACCTAAATGAAAAAATAAAGTGCGACTAGCCAATGGAGATTTAGATCAACCATTACAAGGATCAAACATAGCATTAGCGTTATTTACTCTTGGCCAGTAAACACCATACTGCGCTTAGCCAGTTTATCAGCAGAGATATTAGCGTCCCGAGAAATCGCTCGGATGGACCACGCCAATTCTGAAACGATGTTCGGGCACCCCGATATTGTCGCTCTGAATACACCTGGTTAATGATTTCATTATTTTAAAATATATTTGAGTTTTGGACGAGGTATTTTTAAAACAATTATATGAAGTCAATGGTAAATGGTAATTATGGGGAATTGGTTTGAATATTCCCTTTTGGGAATTTATTGGGGGAAAATAACCCCCAAAGATTGATATTGGGAAAAATACCCCCTTTCATGCCA
The DNA here is from genome assembly GCA_958450335.1 of Hibiscus tridactylites. Taxonomy (NCBI): domain Eukaryota; kingdom Viridiplantae; phylum Streptophyta; class Magnoliopsida; order Malvales; family Malvaceae; genus Hibiscus; species Hibiscus tridactylites. The sequence continues at coordinate 96,713,128 of OY288271.1, read as the reverse complement.
TGTAGGACGAATTCGCGTCCTGGGGAAAGCGAATTTAGAATTCGCGTCCTGCAGGACGCGAATTCCTGAGACGTTTCAGTGAAAAGGGAATTCGCGTTTTGCAAAACGCGAATTCAACGATTTATTGCTGCCCCCGCACGAGAAATTCAACATGAAATTGAATTAAAACCAATATAAGATGTTTAGGTAGCAATATTTGTGATCGAATAACGGATTATCGGGGTACCCGATTAAAATTTTTGAACTATAACAGTGTCGTATTGAAACATATCTTTAAGATGGTGTGAAGATACGAGCGTATATAATATCCTAAGATGTGTGAAAATGGCCTAGAAATAGGCAAGTAACAATGTTTTAAAAGGAAACATTATCGTATAGGCATGTTTAAATGCATTTTACGGTGTGTTTCGAACTTTTTTTTGGTTTTACCTAAGTTTCGAGACAAAGATCTGCAGCTTAATTTTACAGTGGTGCTAAAGTTCTGAGGAAGACGGTGTCCGAAAATCTGAGAAAATTGTGTTAAAAATGCTATCAAAGTAACATTTTTGAAGCAAAAAATGTGTCGATAGGCATGTTTTTTTTAAAAAAATTTAAAGGGCCTCGTTAAAAAACCCCTCTAAACCTATGTAGGGGGAAAAGAGTGCCCATAAGATTTATTAAATTACCAGATAATAGAAGTTCACAAATCAGAAAAGAGTACACAATGGTTGATCTAGTTAATTCGGGGGCCGGTCCTAAGAGGGCATTTCCTAATATCATGTCCAGTGTTCCCACATTTACTGCACCTCCTAGGTTGTCCGGTCTTTTCTCTCGGAACCATATCTTCGGCACAATGAATCCTCGTTGATGGTGGCCGGCCTTTTTTCTTTCGTCGCAGGGAGGGATCTGGGCATATCTTTGGTTCGTTGCTGATTATACGACGGTCACGTGCATTTCCGATCGGAGGGAACTCGTTTCGGTAAACCTTGAAAACGGTTTCGAGCCTGTAGACCGGATCAATGAGTGTCGTTGCATCAAAATGAACCGATGCACATGCTGCGAAAGCATGCGAACACGGGAACTTGAACGTCTGGAACTCCCCGCAATCGCACGTTCGTTTTTGCAAATCAACCACGTAGGTGTATTGCATTATTCCTTGCAGCGGTTCAGAAAATTGCGTGACCTCAAAGATGTGTTCCCGACGAGAGAAGCACAACGCACCCATCGAGTTAGCATGCGCAATGGACGCTTGGATTTTGTCGGCGAGATCTGGATTAAATATGCGACCAGCTGCCATCCAGTTCATTGCTTGTTTGCCGAGGGTTGCGAAAAGGGTTGCCAATCGGTAATATGTTGCTTTGACAACGGACGTGATAGGTAAATGGCGCGTTCCCTTAAGAGACGAATTGATCGCCTCAGCCAAGTTTGTTGTCATATGGCCGCATCGACGACCCCCGTCATAACATCGCAACCATTTCTCCTTCGATATCTCCATAAGATAGTTATACCCGAATGGATTCCTCAATTGCAACTCCTCCAATAGCTCTTCCACTTGATTAACTCGGTGTGCGTTGCCTGTTGAATAAGACATGCAAAATAGTTAATTGGTAATAATATGAAATTGGTGGACGTAGAATAACAAAATGAAATGGTTGCATACCCATACGGAGAACCATTATACGTTCATCCTCGTTCTTGAACCTCTGATAGTAGTTTGCTGCTATATGCCGCAAACAATACCGGTGATGTATGTATGGGGGTTTCCATGAATCTCCCAAACGTTGAATTGCTCCCCAAATCCCTGCGCCTCTATCTGAAATAATAGCTAGGCCATCTTCACGTGTACGCAAAACCCGACGCATGACATACTTGCGGAGGTTGTAAAGGAAAAACTCCCAAGAAGGTATATTTTCCTTTTCAACAATCGCAAAAGCAACTGGGATACATTTTCTGTTGCCATCATGGGCAACTGCAATTAGCAATATCTGCGTGTATCTGCCATATAAAAATGTACCGTCGATCTGCAGCATAGATTTGCAGTGACGGAAAGCTTTTATGCATTGGGGGAACGTCCAGAAAAGGCGATGAAATTCGACCTCCCCTGGTACAACACGATCGTTGTAGTACTTCGGAACAGTCTCCAATTCCACAATTGTCCCTGGATTGTATTCCTGCATAACTTGAAGCCATGATCGCAGATCGTTGTATGATAGCTCCCATTGCCCGTACAGTGTTTCGATGGCTCGATATCTTGCATACCATGCCTTATCGTAATTGACGGTGTACTTGTAAATGGATTTGATGGCAGCTATACACACTGGCACAGATACACGTGGGTTTGCTTTCACGAGTGGAAGGATTGCATCGGAAAGCACGTGTACATCCAAGTTAGGATGGTCTTGGTTGAGGCTCCCAACGGAGCATGTATGAGGCCCTGTATATCTCGTTATTTTCCACAGGTTATTCAGCCTTTTCAATTGCGACACACGAACCCTCCATTTACATCCTGTAGACTTGTGAGGACACTCTGCAATATATTTCCTGACCTCGGTCTTCCAAACGGTGGATGTAACTGAGCGCTGAATGTTGTAATGCTTGATGGCAGCCTCCGCGAGCTTTTTTGTCATGAAGACCATTCCAGCATGTAGCTCAGTCGAACCCACATTCCATTGGTTGAACTGGTCTAATTGTGGATGTTCTGGGAATTCAGTATCGAAGAAGCCATCCATATCCACTGTTGTGAAGTGCGAAGGTGGGTCGTAATATGTTGCGCAACTGGTTGGTCCATGCAGTTGCGTCGAACGAACATCATCGTCCTCATCATCCTCAGAAGAGTTTTCTGCGCTCTCCTCTGATTCCACCGGCTCGTCAATGTCAGATGGTTCAGAAGGAAATAGACCCATCTCGTCACCATCAGGCCCAACCTCTGTACGCGGCTCTTCATCAGAAAGCGCATCATGAAACTGGAAAAGTTCTACGTCATCATAAACCTGTGCGTGAACAGGTTCTGAAGTCATAACCGGATCGACAGTAGCGGCGGTTGAATGTCTCCCCGCTAAGAACATATCATCCACATTTCGGTGACTTGAGATGTATGTTGAGTGGCGCCCGGTAGAGAAATCATCGAACGGGTTAAACTGTTCATTGTACGTTGAAGACGCCGTGTATGGAATGTGTGTTGAGTGGCGCCCCGTAGAGAAATCATCATAGTTTGGAACGTATGGACTGTATGACGACTCTTGGGTTGGTGGCAAGTTAAGGTCAAATTCGAACCGTGGAACGGAAGAACGTCGTTGCCGCGAAGACGAAGACGATGAAGCTTCATCGGTTCTTGTTTGAAGAAGGTTGAAGTCAAGTCGTAAACTCGATGTCGGACTAATAGCATTTGGATTGAACTCGAGATTTCCTCGTAACCAATTTGGTACCACATTTTGAGCAGCAATGTGACCTTCAGTAAATGTTACAAATAGCTCCATAGCCCATCCCATTGAGTACTGGCTATGTGTATCTATCATCATTTCTACAGAACTGTCGTTTTCCACATCGAATATTGTGTAATATAGTGGCTCTATCGACGTTGGACATCGATACTTCAAAGACTGCAACTCCCTTCCGGAGCGATTGGGAACCTTCCTGGATATTAAGGTCCTAAGCGACTGGAACGTTGATCGTCTCGGAATGTTGATCGTAACAGTATTTTCAGATTGAAATATGATCCCAATGTATGAATCGGGGACCATCTGACCATTGTAGTATACTATAGCTTGAATTCTCGGTGCCATTTCTGAAAATCGAAGAGCTTTGTGATTCTTAAGTTTTGTTTGGGTGCATCTAGAAATTCTGCACCCCTCAATTATAAATAGAAATGTGTCTGGTAAAGCATTGGTGAATTCTGTAGCAATAATTTTTGAGTTGTCAGCCCAAAGCCCGGTAAAGCCTGGTAAACAGAGCAATAATTTTAAAATTCGTGTTTTGGAAAACGCGAATTTTAAAATTATTGCTCTGTTTACCAGGCTTTACCGGGCTTTGGGCTGACAAAGTCAATAATTTTACTGAATTCGCGTTCTGTAGGACGCGAATTCAGTAGATTCCAACAGAATTCGCGTTTTACAGAACGCGAATAGGTCCCTGTATTATGATGAAAACGCGAATTTTAAAATTATTGCTCTTGCTTTTAGGCTTTACCGGGCTTTAAGCTGACAAATGCATTATGATGAAACCGCGTTTCTAACACGCAAATAGGTCCCTGCATGCCTACACCCTGTATAAATAGGTTGTATTTCTGCCTTAGCATCCCATCAAACTTTTTACTTTCCTATCTTCACGAGATTTCTGTATTTCTACCTTTCTGAAAAAGAAAATGGCTCGATATTCAGCTACTGTATTTTTTCGTGGAACATACTTCTACACATCTTTTAGTGAAATGATCACAAGAAATGAATTATTTGAGTTGATCTCAAAACGAGTTAAAGAGTCGACCAGCGCAAAAATAGAGGCCTTGCAAGTGAAAGTACCAGTCAATGAGCCCGGCCCCGAGGAACATTATATGCTCACACTGTCAGATAAGAAAGATATGCGAAAGATGTTTCGGGCATACAAACGTGCTGGGGGAACAAACATCGAGCTTAGCGTGAAATTTGATGACGGATCAAGTTCTTCAACAAATGTGGTAGCTGTCCAAGACGAGAATGCGTTAGCTGACGAAGACGAGAATGAGTTAGCTATTCCAGACGAGAATGACGTGTTCTTAAAAATTTATCAGAGACGGCAGGAGAAAGAACAAATAATTGAGGAACTAAACTTAACGTCTGACATAAGTACCGACTACGATTAGTAATGTAATTTTGATTAAGTTATGTAAGTTATTTATCTTGCGTACTTGTATTTTGTGAACTCGGTGCTTTCTATGTTGTGCTTTCGATGTAAGTTTTTAAATATAAAAGTATCAATTAATAATTCTGAATATATAATGTTTTAATTAAGAAAATATAAATCAACATTACTTATTTCGAAAAACATAGAAAAAAATATAACTACTACATATGTCTATGTCCGCCGGTACCACAATTTGGTGGACGTCGAGTACGACCCTGATTGCGTCGAGCATGTTGAACCGGAACCTGTTGAGGATCATGATCTGGCTCGTTAACGTCGTCGTCTCCAGAATAGAACAACGACTGTTGAGGTGTGTGCTGAACGAACCCGGGTCCCGAAATATCATAAGGCCGAGCATGAAACGGGTAGGGGGCAGAAGCAGAGGGAACTGTGGAACTCGAAGATCCGCCAGGAAATAACCCGTACGTAGTCGGTACCGAAGATCCACCCATCATTCCCACAATAGGAGTGAAAAAGCCTTCCGTCGGACTCGGGGGCCTCGGCTGAATCATCAATTGGGTGCGGCCTTGGGGGCGAATCGGATCGGTAGCTCTAGAGGATGAAGCACCTGCTCCCCTTCGACGTTGCGATCCACCTGCTCCGCTCGTACGATGAGTCCGGGGGCGGTTGCGCTGAACAGGCTCAAACACAGCTGCTTGTTCTTCCGGAGTGAGGAGATATGGTTTCCCACTACCAAAGAACCATGCAAAGTAATTACTGCTCACCATAGGCTCATCAAGCATCCGATACTCATTCAGTGCCTGCCGCTGAAGCCTATCCTGCCACTGTGCAATCCACTGCACATGTTTCACCGACCAGTCCACCTACCACAAAACATCAACAAAATTATTATTTATAAATTGTAAAGTAAATATAATCGATAACTATTAAATCAAATTTAATTATTATACCTCAAGTTTTCCTTGTCGGGTGATCCTATGTAAGTCGTCCAAATTAGGAGGATCTATCGGAATTGTTTGCAGACGACCGAACTGGCGTTGGACGCGATCAACCGGATGCCACTCAACTACAGCGTACCAGATGAGAGGTACCATGGCCGTCCAAGCGGAAACCGTCTCACGATCAAAATTAGGCAGGCATTCATTGATATCCGAATCAGAGTACGGGGTCCACAAAAACTGTAAATTAAATATAGAAATAATTAAAAACAAGTAAACTAAACTATATTCATATTAAACTTCAACTTAATATAAAATTAAAATATTTACCTCATTTGCAGATTTCGTGTCAATTTTTTGCCTAATAGAATGCATCATAGTCGGAATCCCAACATGAGTTAGAGCATGAAACCACCTACATAACATCAAAAATATAATTTTAATATTTAAAAAATAAATATTAGGAAAATAACCAATTTATAAATAAAATTTAGTTAAGATTATTTTCCTTACCGCAAACATAGTGGATACGAATAGTCTGCTGGCGCGGACAACTCAGGGCATAAAAATGGCATTCTAAACTACGCCCAAGACTGAAGTAGCAAAAGACATCCTCCGATGTCGTGTCGATCAGCACTCGCAGCCTTGCACAACTCCCTATACAGAAATGCAAGTACTGCCGAACTCCAACTTAATTTACCAGCCTCTTCAAAATCCCGCAAGTGCCGCAACCACAACATGTGAACCTTGTTGCGAGTTTTGTCGGCCACCAAAATTCCCCCGAGGATCTGTAAGATATAGGCCCGAGCATATGCCTAAAATATAACGAAAAAAAATATTAAAATATAATAATTTTATAATTTTATTACTACTAATAAAAAAATATTTTTTTTACCTTCTTCACATCTTCATTGGCTCCAGCAGGCAAATTAGCGAATTCCGTACGCAACCACCTCAGAGTCACACATCCGCCCTGTAGTTTTTCTGGCTTATCCCCTAACAAGTCCATACATAAGCCCTCCCAATCGTCACTGGCGGCACCAGTGATAGCCTCCCCATCTACAGGCAGGCCAAGAATATGCGACACATCTTCTAATGTGATGGTCGCCTCACCACATGGTAAGTGGAAGGTATGTGTCTCTGGCCTCCACCTCTCCACAAGCGCGTTGATTAAATCAACGTCTAATTTCGCACCTCCTCCATTAATCTTCGCCACATGTCCAAATCTGGCTTCGGCTATGTACTCAGCTAGAAGAGGATCCGGGGGCGCCCTCATCCGTGTGATATAAACCTCCAATCGACGTTCTTCTCCACTCTACAAATAATTAATGACACACACATATTAACAATAACATATTATATCACAATTTTTTATAGTGTACAATAAAATACTAAACATATTCTAATTTTACTAATTTTTAATCTATAAGTCAATATCAAAAATATATTCGAATTTAACTAATTTTCTTAGTCTAAAAATAAATACTATTAACATATTCGAATTTAACTAATTTTTTTAGTCTAAAAATAAAATCTAAAAACATATTCGAATTTAACTAATTTTCTTACTCTAAAAATAAATACTATTAACATATTCGAATTTAAATAATTTTCTTAGTCTAAAAATAAAATCTAAAGACATATTCGAATTTAATTAATTTTCTTAGTCTATAAATAAAATCTAAACCCATATTCGAATTTAATTAATTTTCTTAGTCTATAAATAAATACTATTAACATATTCGAATTTAACTAATTTTCTTACTCTAAAAATAAAATCTAAAGACATATTTGAATTTAACTAACATTCTTAGTCTAAAAATAAATATTATTAACATATTCGAATTTAACTAATTTTCTTAGTCTAAAAATAATATCTAGAGACATATTCGAATTTAACTAACATTCTTAGTCTAAAAATAAATATTATTAACATATTCGAATTTAACTAATTTTTTTAGTCTAAAAACAATATCTAAAGACATATTTAAATATAACTAACATTCTTAGTCTAAAAATAAATACTATTAACATATTCGAATTTAACTAATTTTCTTATTCTAAAAATATAATCTAAAGACATATTCGAATTTAACTAATTTTCTTAGTCTAATAATAAATACTATTAACATATTAGAATCTAACTAATTTTCTTACTCTAAAAATAAATACTATTCACATATTCAAATCATGCCGACAACACTAAATTAAATTTACATATTCAAATTAAAATAATAAAAAACTTACATTAATTCGACGATAGTTGGATGCGTGGCCTTCTTCTAATCTTAGCAAACCCGCCATGATTCTTCAAAACTCTTGAAACTCTTCAAATCCTCTTCAAATCCTCTTCAAAATTTTGGGAGCGCGTTCTGCAGAACGCGAATTCAATATAATAAATAGAATTCGCGTCCTGCAGAACGCGAATTCTATTTCCCCAACCGTCCGCATTTATTCGCAATTTACTGTGATAATTTGAATAAAATCTCGTGGAATTCGCGTTTTGCAGGACGCGAATTCCATTTTCCACTGAAACGGCACAGTAATTCGCGTCCTGCAGGACGCGAATCCTGCAGGACGCGAATATTGAATTCGCTTTCCCCAGGACGCGAATTCGTCCTACATGGCATGAAAGGGGGGTATTTTTCCCAATATCAATCTTTGGGGGTTATTTTCCCCAATAAATTCCCAAAAGGGAATATTCAGACTAATTCGCCGGTAATTATAGTCTATAAAACTTAAAGATAAATACATGGAATAAATAAATACATAAAAATAGATAAACGATTTATTTTAAATAAAACAAAAGATTTACCTTCTTCTAATATTACAGATATCCACAATTATTAATATTATACTAAAATATTAAATAAATAGGTTTAACTTGTAGTGATGTAAGCGAACCAAACGAACACAAACGAGAATATATTTATATTCTTTTAATTTTAACAGAACAAATGTACGAACACGAACAACTATACGAACATATTTTTTTGTTCGTCTTCATTTGTTAAGAAATATAACTTGTTCGTGTTCGCTCATGTTCGTTCGCTAAAATGATAAATGAACGTAAACGAACACAAACGAGCGAACATAAAAGGGCATATGTGAATAAATTTAAACAAACGAACGTATGTGAATAGTTTTTTTAAAAATAATACTTTTGTTGTGAAAAATAATAAATATAAATGTACATATGTGAATAAACTTAAACGAACATAAACAAACAGATTACCGAACGTCCGGGAACGTAAATAAACGAGCGAGTCCTTTGTTCATGTTCGTTCATTTAATTAAGCGAACATAAAATCTTGTTCATGTTCGTTTGTTTAAGAAATATACGGACATAAATGAACTTCCCGCCAAACGGTACAATAAACGTTTGATTCGTTTACGCCCCCTATCAACTTAAAAATGAAAATAAAATAAAAAACAAATACAAGTAGACTATCACAATATACATACATGAATACATACAACCCATTCAGTCACCCACCTACACTACATTAAGGTACATGAAAATTATACTACTAAGTTCTACAAAACACACACGGCTAGATATTTTTTTAATTGTTTTAGATTTGAGTATTTGAGATTCATATCTTTTTTAAATCAAACTATTATAGATATATATTATTTTACATCACCATCACTTTGAATCCTAATAATTTAACTATTTATTTGAACTGAATTTTATAAAATATTTTGAACTATTAATATATATAATTAAATATGATCCATTGAATTTAAATTAACTAGTTAAATCAAACTATTATAGATATATATTATTTTACATCACCATCACTTTGAATCCTAATAATTTAACTATTTATTTGAACTGAATTTTATAAAATATTTTGAACTATTAATATATATAATTAAATATGATCCATTGAATTTAAATTAACTAGTTAAATTTTTAGATTTTATTTAATAGTCAGTGGATAGCTGATAGCGAATTGTATTAGTTGACTTGATTAGCGAATTATATTGGGTGATTGTATAGAAGTGTTTGGTAAAATTAACAAATGACAGATATTTGTTTGATTAATTAAACAAACAAAATGATATATAAGGAAATTATTATATTTAATTTTTTAAATAATTTATTAGTTATCAATATTTTGTATCTATTAATATTAATTAGATTATAAATTATTTTTTAATATGATATTACTAAACATATTTGAAGATCTATATATTAATTTAATATTTATATATGGGTTTTATTTTGATGCACAAGTTGTGTAAATGTTTTTTACACATTCCTTTATAAAATTTAAAATCTAAATCACAAACCCTAGCAACCTAAAACCTAAGCCCTAAATCCTAAACTCTAAATTCTAAATTCTACCCATAAACCTTAAATTATATACCCTACATACTAAACCCCTAAACCCTAACCTAAAACCATAAACCCTAAACCCTAAAATTAAAGGGCTTGTGTAAACTAAAGTTTACACAAGCTTGTTCATCAAAGTATTTTCCTTTATATATTTATCTTTTTAATACAATTTAATTAAATATTAAATTTAAATGATATTTGAAACATATGTATTAACTTTTTTAATACACTAAGAAGGAAGAAGGATTTCTATTCCGTCAACACAATATAAGATAGGAAGAGTAAGACCCAAAGTAGCGGATCTAGAAATTTTAAGTAGACACATTCAATAATACATATAATTAATAATTAAAAAGTTAAATTTGTAAGGTAGACATAATAAAATTTCAAGGCAAATACACACAACAAAATAAATAATTAATAAAAAAATTAGATTTTAAGGGTGTCCTCATATCTATCCTGACGCCTCAACACAAGTACACAACTACTTAGGACCCAGCTTATTGTCCGGACACCCAAATTAACTGGCCTCCACTTTTTTTAAAAAAAATATTTTAATCTCTTTTATGCTTTTTTTTCTCTTGTCTGTAATTCACGAGCCTCCACCAAGAAGAGATAAAAGAGAGAGAGAGCGCGCAAAGAAAACAGACCGTGTGGACTTGTTCCAAGCCCTTTGACAATTTCCAAAAGTCAACACCTAAAACCACACCGGTTTTCAATGTCGGAACCTCAAAGTTTATAGATAGAACAAATCACAAACGATAAGGCTTTGAGATGCCCCATTTGTCAACCAACGATTTTTTTTAATTTAATTTAAATTTCTTGTTCTTTATATATAATAATCGCAAAATCCCACTCAAATACAATCCCCCTATTTCTATCTCCACAACCATCAAAAGTCAGCGCCTTGTTTTGTCTTCATATTCTCCTCTATCATCTTTCAAGCGTTTTCTTGGCAGAGGAGCCAGCTGAAAAAAGCTGCAGGCTTCCCATGGATGTTGATTGGGATTTACATGCGGTTGTGAGGGGCTGCGCCACCGTCACCACAACCAGCGGCGGCGACAGTGTTTCAAACAGCTCTTTCATGGCGTTGGCTAGTCAAGAACCTTTTCAGGGTCAAATCTTGTCTTTTACAAACCAGTTTGAAGCCGGGAACAATATGGAAGAATTGCATGAGCTTTACAAGCCTTTCTTCCCCAAATCTCAGCCTCTTTCTTCACAGATAAAACAACAGCAAGAGCATCAACTCAAGCCTACGCCGTCTCACGGTGGCTCTACGACGAGCGTTGCTAGTAGAACTTCTAGGATTCCCAGTTCTCACAATTCTCGGTCTAAAAGAAGGTAAATTTTGGCATTAAAAGTAGTCATTTTCAATTAACCAGCTCAAAAGATATTGTATTTAAAGTTTTTGTTACTTTCCCCTTTAGCAGAAAGAATCAGCTGAAAAGGGTTTGCCAAGTTCCGGCGGAGGATTTATCTTCAGATGTGTGGGCATGGAGAAAATATGGTCAAAAACCCATCAAAGGCTCTCCTTATCCAAGGTAAAATCATGTGCTTTTGTCTCTTTTCATGTTCGGTTTGGTTTTTTGTTTGGAATTTCAATTAATGTTTTTGTTTTCTTTGAATAACAGGGGCTATTACAAATGTAGCAGCTCAAAGGGTTGTTTGGCCCGGAAACAAGTGGAACAACACAGATCCGACTCCAATATGTTCATACTCACGTACACGGGTGAACACAACCACCCCGCTCCGACGCACCGGAATTCACTCGCTGGCTGCACACGCCAGAAGCCTTTCACTCCACAAACGGTCTCTGCCGGTGACTGCAACAAACCTTTGTCAGCTAAACCCGCTGACAGTTCGTCTCCGACGACCTCCGTTGACGAAGATGTTGTGGTTCAACTGCAAGGTACAAAGGTGGACAGCAGAGATGATTTGATTGAAGAAGATGAGTTTGGGATGTCGGACACGGCAGTGAGTGATGATTTCTTCGAGGGTTTAGAAGGAATTGCTGAAATGGTCGCCGGAGATTGTTGTTCTGATAACTTTCCGGCTGGTTTTGACCTTCCTTGGATTGCTAACAGTGTTGCTACTGCCGCCGGTGGCTTCTAAAACCTGGCCGGATATGCTTCTTTTTTGTTTTCCCCTTAAATTCTTGTATGTCATATACCCTTTTGGTAGAATCTAAACCATCAAAGCTTTTATTCCGTAATTCATAGGATTCCATTAACGAGCCTTGTAGAGGAAAAAAGAAATAGTTTCTTGTCTAGTCTGTGGGTAAACTTTATTTTTGGTTTTAGACATCATTCTATTTTCCTAGTATTCATCATATATAAGAATGAACTTGAGGTCCATTGGTCCTAAGAGCTGTTGTGCTTAGTGTTACAGGGCTGTTACTCTATTTTCAAAAGACCTGTTTAATAAAATCTGTAGCGTCATTATTTATATATTTTAAGACTTACTTTTTTTTATATGAGATTAATGTCCTCACTTTTTCTCATACATCACAATAGCATCAAACTAAACCATTCTCTTATTGTTAAACTGCTTTAGAGAATACGTTTATTCGAACATAAAATTTAATGTCAATCAGGATTAAAATATATTAAAATTATGCAAAAAGAGAACCTATTATTCAGGAGAGAGAAAATGATCTGTAGGCGCATGTTAGCAGGCCTAACGGCCTAGGGGATTTCTTCTTCTTCTTTGATCGTTCTTGGTTTTTTTCTGGTGCTTTCTTTTAGGGTTTCGGTGGGTTTTCTAATTTCCGATACAGATTTGCTTTCCTTTTGTATGTCTTCGATCGATTGGAAGAGTTATCTTTTTGGGGTGGTAATAGCCAAGCTTTGGAATTCTTTGCCCCGACGATTGTTGGTGGCTCTGTCGTGATTGAGCCTCCGGCGTAGATATTTGACGCTAGGGTTTCTGATTGGCAATGTGCACTTGTTGGCCAGTTCATTGGTGGCGCCCCGAATTTTGTAGCACTTAAGAAGATTGTTGATACTTTATGGGGGAAATCTGTCTCGAAGGTGAGTCTTGCTGGATCAAACCTCTATGTTTTTACATTTGTGACTGTTGCTGAAAGGGATTGGGTACTGGAGAATGACCCTTGGCACATTCATCACAAGCCCCTTGTTTTGCGAAAATGGGAGCCAAATCTGCAGCGCCTGGATTTTGATTTAGGGCGAATGCTGATTTGGATCTAGCTCTTCACTGTTCCACTTGAATTGTTCTCGAAGAAGGGTCTTAGCTCTATTGCTAGCGCTGTGGGTACGCCAATGTACATGGACTCTGTTACTGCTTCGCGGGAGAGACTTGAGTTTGCAAAGGTCTGCGTTGAAGTTGAGGTTGGGCAAAAGATTCCTCGGGTTATCCCTGTCCGTATGCAGGATCATTCTATTGTACATGTTCATGTGAAGGTTCCTTGGATGGCTCCTTGTTGCTCTTACTGTAAGGTGTTTGGCCATTCTGATAAAACATGCTCAATGCCGGGTAATGAGACGCGTAATGTTGAATGGAGAATTAAGGTGAAGGCCTCTGTTTCGGTTGCCATTGCTGCTGAGTCCTCTTCGAAGGGTGCTTGTTCTGATGCCAGTACATGTGTTGAGAAGGGAGTTCCTGGCCTTGCCAGTGGTGATGAAGTTCATGTTGACCCTGGTCAAACCTCGGAAATGGTTGATAAATCTATTGAGGCTGGGATCCTTGTTGTTGAGGCTATGGTGGTTGACACTACTCCCCCGCAGATGGCTGAGGATTATCCTCCTTTGCAAAGTTCTGATGGCAAGAAGAAGGGAGCTTTGAAGAAGAAGACCTCAACTATATTCTCGAAAAATAAGTTTGATGTACTAGCTGGTGTTGATCCAGATATGAAGGAACTTCGCCTGCCGAGAGCTGCTGCTCAAGGCGTTGCCAATTTGCTTCTGGAGATGAAAACGAAAAAGGATAAGCTCAAGCTTAAAGTCCATGGCGTTGTTGATAGTTTGGGTGGTGGTTCTGCTCTTGCTTCTCAATGAGTCTGTTTTTTTGGAATATACGGGGATTTAATGATCCCAAGAAACAGAGAGTTGTATTAAAGCGTATGAATGAGCTTCATGTTGGTGTTTTTTGCTTGCTTGAAACGCGTGTGAGAGAGCCAAAATCAAGGGAAATCTTTGCTCGGTTTTCTGATGAGTGGGTTATATTTCATAATTATGGTTCGATTGGGCTAGGTAAGATCTGGATTTTCTGTCGCAAGGATCTTCATTTTAGTTTGGTTCTATCTGACTCTCAATCAGTTACTCTTAAGGGGAGTTTGAGGGGCAGACTTTCTTTGTTTCAGCTGTTTACGGTAGCAATGATGGTGTTGATCGAAGGAAATTATGGGATCAATTACGGCAGATTGAATCTTTGGTAAATGATTGTCCCTGGATTGTGGGGGGGACTTCAACGTGACTTTTAGTGCAGAGGAGAGCTCTGACTTTGAGCGGATGTGGCCTCATACTTTCTCATGATATGGCTGAGTTTCAGAGCTGCTTAGGTGATGTGGGCCTTCAAGATCACCCTTTTTCTAGGCATATCTTTACCTGGTCGAATAAGCAGGAATGGACTTTTTTAGCCTGAAAGCTTGACCGGATTCTTGTTAACTCTCAATGGTTCGTGGAAGTTTGCCAGTCTTGTGTGGATTATTTGGCGCCAGACGTTTCAGATCATTGCCTTGGTCTTGTGAGGATCCATGACAGGCCTCCTGTGAATAGGCCTAAGCCATTCAAGTTTTTTAACTTCTGGGCCCATCATCCGGATTTTGGTCTAATTGTTGCTTCTTCCTGGGCTGAGCCTATTGCAGGTAACCCTTTACAGATCCTTTTTGCTAAATTGAAGCATTTGAAGCCTTGTTTATGGGCTCTTAATGTGGGGCACTTTGCTGATATCTCTAAGCGGGTGGAGGAGAAGAGGAAGGCTCTTGAAGTTCTGTAAATTTCGAATCTCTCTGGTCATGTTTCGAGTACTACTGTTTCTGATGAGAAGCGTTTAAGGGAGGAGCTTTTCTCTCTTGAGCAAGCTGAAGCTCAGTTTTATAAGCAGAAGGCTAAGGTGGATTGGCTACAACTAGGGGATAGAGGGACTCGTTTTTTCCACTATACGGTTGCTGAAAAGCGCAAAAGAAACACCATTCGTTTTGTGCAGGATGATAATGGAAACATAATTGATTCTTTCGAGGGTATGTCAGAGGAGTTTCTTCGGTTTTTCACTGGTCAGATTGGTTCTATTGATAATGCTGTCAAGAGCTGTGATGTGGATACAATGCGATGTTTGTTGCGCGGCTCCATTCCTTATGATGTCAGAGATAGCATGACTCGAGCCATCACAAATGAAGAGATTAAGAGTGATATATGCTCTCAGGGCAAAGATAAATCGCCTGGTCCAGATGGGTACACGTCGTGGTTTTTTCGAATGGCTTGAGGCACTGTTGGAAATCACTTCTGTGCAGTAGTGAGGTATTTTTTCAATTCATCTACCCTTCTTCTTGCGTTTAACGTGACTGCTATCACTTTGGTTCCGAAAGTTCCGAATGCTTGTTCCCCTCGAGACTTTTGACCCATTTCTTGTTGTTCTGTGGTCTACAAGGCCATTACTAAGATCCTAGTTGAGAGGTTAACTGGATCTTTGCCTGGGTTAATTTCTTTGAATCAGTCAGCGTTTATTAAGGGGCGAAGTATCATTGACAACACCTTGCTAGCTCAGGAACTTGTAAAGGGTTACGGTAGAGGGTCAATTTCTCCTCGCTGTGCATTGAAGATAGACCTGCAGAAAGCATTCGATTTCCTGAGTTGGTGCTTTCTTTCCACTGTGCTGAAAGCTATCGATCTCCCAGATAAGTTTCGAAAGTGGATTGAAGTTTATTTTACTGGGAGTAGATTCTCTATTTCTCTCAATGAAAGTCTTGTTGGCTTCTTTAAGGGGAGGTGAGGGGTTCGACAAGGGGACCCTCTTTCCCCCTATTTGTTTGTTCTTGCAATGAACATCCTTTCGCACCTTCTGGAGCTTGCAGCTGAAAATGGTATTTTCCAATTCCATCTAAAGTGCCAGAAAATTAAGTTGACTCACTTGTGCTTTGCTGACGACCTGCTTATATTCTGTAAGGGGAACTTTGATTCTATTCTTGGTGTTCAATGTGTTTTGGATGAGTTCTACTCTATTTCTGGGCTCAAGTTAAACATAGCAAAGTCAGAGCTCTTCCTAGCATGGATTTCAGTTGCTCAACAAACTAATTGGGGTGCTATTACAGGTTTTAAAGTTGGCTCTCTTCCTGTTCGTTACCTGGGCATACCTCTGGTTACCCGAAGACTGTCTGAGAGAGACTGTCCTTGTGGAGAAAGTGAAGAAGCGTTTGGAGGCCTGGAACAACAGACACCTTAGTTATGCTGGAAGATTGCAGCTTATCAATGCTGTCCTTTTCAGCATAGTTAATTACTGGTGCCAGCAGGTCTTGCTTCCCAAATGTATCATCAGACGCTTAGAACAACTTTGTATACGATTTTTTGGCATGAAAAGGATTCTTCTGTGCATGGTGCTCGTGTGGGATGGAAGCATATCTGTAAGCCTAAGGGAGGAGGTAGTCTTGGTGTCAAAGACCTGCATTCCTGGAACAAGGCCTGCATCATTAGGCTTATCCAAAAAAATTTATCTGCTGAGGGCTCATTATGGATTGCTTGGGTCCATGCCTATATCTTTAAGACCCATAGCTATTGGACTGTAGTCTCCAAACCTTGGTTCAGTTGGAGTGTTCGAAAGATGCTAAAACTGAGAACCGTGGTGCAGGCCCTTCCTCATGGCCCTTTAGCTTTGCGACTCATTTGGAATGAAATCAGGGAACCGGGATTAAAGGTTGACTGGGAAAAGCTGATCTGGTTTGGAGCACGTATTCCAAAGCATTCTGTTATAGTTTGGATGGCTATACTTAATCGATTGCCAACAATGGATAGGCTTCAATGTATGGGCTTACCTGTTGATTGTTCGTGCTGTTTGTGTGATGATGGACAAGAGACTAGGGACCACATTTTTTTCTGATTGTTCCTACTCTAAGCAGATTTGGCAGGCTGTGTTGGGATTTTGCGACCTCAACAGAGATAGTTTGGGATGGGAAGCTGAACTGGCTTGGCTCTCCACGAACTTAAAGGGGAAGAAACTGCAGGTGATTGTTTGCAAGATTGCATGGTGCTCGTTTGTTTACCACATTTGGGAAGAGCGCAATTATAGAAGATTTAGGGATAATCGACGTGATTGTAATACTTTGCTACTAAGCATTAGAGAAACTGTGAATATACGTATACAACATATAGGGAAGAGCTTGTAAGTAGCACGTTTAAGGATGCTTGGGGAATTCCCTAAGGGGATGGCTGCCCAAAACCTTTTAGGTTGTATGTTCCAGTCTTTTGACTGTTTTCTTTGAATAATAAACTCAACTTATCTAAAAATAAATATATATTAAAATTACTAATTTTAATTATCCAAACAATATAATACAAAATCGTTTACTTTCTTTTCCTTTCATTTACTCCTTTTGATCCAAACATAATATTAACCATCAAATCAACTTAATAATCAAATGGCATTTGGATAATAAGGGTTCAGTCCGGTTGGTTTTTTTTTTATAAACTGGACCGGGGAACAAGGGTCCAGTGGCTCCCTACACAGGGCCTACAACTACAAAAGCCTTACTCTTCCTAAAGAAGAAAAGAAAATCCTCAAATCTGTTTGGCCCAAAAGAAAAACAGAGAAGAAAAAGGTACGGACATTAGACTCGACTTCTTCAGTCTTCACTAGTACATGACGCTGCAATTTCATTTTAGGGTTTAAGCAGGGCTTTTCTCTTTGTAGGTAGAGAGAATGCGGAGATCGTTAACATCGCTGGTTCGACCACTCGCGGGGGCGCGTGGGTTTTCCACGAGCTCCGAGAAAATTGTGGCCTCCGTTCTGTTCGAGAGATTACCCGTCATTATTCCCAAACTGGATCCTGTGGTTTATGCGTTTCAGGAGTTCTCGTAAGTTTTCATTTCCCGAGAAAATCTGGGATTGTTCCTTCTAGGATATCTTAGATTTCCATTTGCTTGAGAACAGATTGATTAGCTCTGTGATGCCAAAAGAATACTTGTAATAGTTTGAAGGGGGAAAACCGATTTTTTCCCTCTGATTGATGGCTTATGACCCGAAATTATTATTCTTTTTTGTTCAAATTTTCAGTTACTAATTGTGGTTTTAATGAATGAGATGAAAGGCTTGGAATTTATGGTTTTTATGCAGCTTTCGATGGCAGCAGCAATATAGACGCAAATATCCTGATGAGTTCTTGGACATGTCTAAATCTAGGCAAGTTTGAAATTTGATTCCTTTGTATTACATATTATAGTAGGGGTGCTTCCTTGTATGTTATGTCCTTTGTGTTTCATACTTAATTGGTTACTTGATAAGAGTTATTGAATTTATTCATCTGCTTAAACTTTTTCTTACATCCAAATCAGAAATAAGTAACTAAAAAAACAGGAAAGCAATTGATTTATCGAAATGAACTGTGTGTTTATTGAGATTAAGAGTTGTGATTCCTCTGAAGAATTGATTCAGGGAAGACAATGTGGAGTAATTTTGGTCTAATTTTTTCAATCGAAAAACGACAGCCTCAAGGTTGATTTAGGGAAGTCATTGTTCATTGGGTTACATTATATATGTCATGCCTTTTCTCCTTGCTTTGCACTTTCAATGAGTATATGCATACAAGTACAAGCTTGCAGATTCAGAAAAGGAGGCAAAGTGCATTAAAGATGGTTTTACTTTTCAGCTAATGAAGTGAAATTGTTGTATAACCAGGGGAAAAGGTGACTACCAAATTGACTATGTTCCAGCTCCAAGGATCACTGAAGCTGACAAAACAAATGACAGAAAGTAAGTGGTACATTTCATATTGCTCATTGGAACTGATTACCAAGATATCATTCTTTGTTTGGAGGAGATCTGATATATTTTATCAAGACTTAACAATCTTTAGGAAAAAATGGCCTGAAATCTGAATTAATTATCTCTAGAAAGCTGATAAAATGAATGACGGAAATAAAGTGGTACATTTTATTACAGATAGGTTATCCTTTGTTTGATAGATGCAAATATATGTCATCAGGAATTAACAATTTGTTAGAAGAAAAGGTCTGAATTGGATCTCAACGTGCTTCTCTCTACTAGTTGAAGAATCTGTCTCCTTTTATTTTACGTAAGAGTTATGTGAAGGAACAATGAACATCATTCTCGAGAAAATATTTTCTTCCTCTTGGTGGTTGTGGCTTGTGCGGATAAAACCGAAATTAGTACATTTGCGCCATTATAGTAGTTTAGTACAATATTCTGATGAGGGAAGTTTTGAATTTTATATTTTTCAAGGTCATTGCAGAGAGCACTTGATAGAAGACTGTATTTGCTTCTGTATGGTAAGAGTAATGGAGCTCCTAGTGGGGAACCTGTGTGGCATTTTCCAGAAAAAGTTTATGATTCTGAGGAAACATTGCGCAAGGTAAGTGTTGTTTTCTTTTCTTCTCTCTTTTTTATTTTCTTGATGTGATATAAGTGCGAAATATTTGCAGTGTGCAGAGTCTGCCTTAGAATCTGTACTTGGAGACCTTTCTCACACATACTTCGTTGGAAATGCTCCCATGGGGCATATGGTTATAGAGCAGAAGGAGAATGTGCCCGAACCATATAAGGTATTTCAAGCAAAGTGGTTATATTTTCTTCTTCCGATGATGTAATGCTTTCTTTGCTAGTCCTATTAATCAAATCCCAATCTCGTATGGATAACATACATGCATTTCACTTGGATATTTATTTCCCTACCTTGTGCTTTTCTTTTTGTCAGCGATTCTTCTTCAAGTCTCAAGTGATTGATACCAACGAGTTCAATGTCCGTAAATGTGAGGATTTTGTGTGGGTGACAAAGGATGAACTCTTGGAATATTTTCCTGAACAAGCTGAGTTTTTTAAGAAGATGATTATCAGCTGATGGCAAATTTCTCCTTTTGATTTCCAAGCCATAGTCTTTCTTATAATCCATTATGTGGTTTACTTGTAACTTGGTAGTAGAGTCTACATCAGAAGTTCAATCCGAGACAATACAACTGAACATCTGAACCTGAGTCAATTAGGCAGAAATAATGAAAAAGCTCATTGGCCAAAGATGGATTGAATTTTCCCAAGGTATTTATTTTCTTTGGTTGGTGACTATTAATGCAGGATAATTTGTCTTCTTCTTTTGTTGTAATATGATAAGTTTGCTTCTATTACCTTTCCCCATGGTGTTGGAATTAGTATGATGAAGTAGAATAGTAAGTTTGGGTTTTATGGTGTTGTAATTGGATGAACAGTTCCTTTGTGTACCTTCCCAGTCTCAGAGAGTGGGTAAATGTAGGTGACTTGATAAAACTAGAGGTTAGAGAAAAATGGTATTCTGACCTCAAGACACACATGATAAAATAATGAATCTTGGAAGTCTTGCAGGTGACCTAATTTAGGACTCTTCTTCCACTCATGGACTAGCTGAGTTGAATTTAATGAGGGATATGGCCTTCTTATCCCATATATGAAAAAACAAACATGGACCTAGTCATTTACATTTTCTTTTTTTAAATATTTGGTCATTCAGGTGTTAATTGTTGTTAGACAACTGGCGACGTGTTGATATGACACAATAAGATAGATAAATTATTTAGATAGTTAGTAAACTATTGTTTTACTCTTGTTTTGACCATCGAACTATAGATAATTTATATAATTATGCATTTAGTTTTTCATATTTACACATACAATCAATTTAGTTATAGGCCAAGAACATTTTATGCCTGTTCTTGAAAGGTGTTATGTGCCAATTCCAAACATGCCTCATGCCTGACCCTTTGTGACAGACCAATATTTCTTTTATTTGCACACCCTTGATCTTTATGCTTTGTGCATTTTATCAATTTACTCTTACCTGATTGGTTTTAATTCTTATTTTTTAAAATTTTAAAATTTCAGTCCTAAATCAAACGGTACATTGATAATTTGACAAATTTGGTCATATATTTAGCCAAATTTGTTTGTCACCCAAAAAATCGTTTCCCACAAAATTGAATTTCTACACTTTTATAATTGAACCTACACTTTAATTAGCTGCTTCAAGTCGTCGTTGTGTAGGTTTTGATTCAAATCTCAATCTTTTGTAATCTCACCTCTAATCTCAAAGCTAAATCCTTCTATGTTAAAGAAAAACATTTTAACGATAGACTTGTTTTTATCCTGATTTGAAAATTTGATCCGATCAGTTCAAATTTAAAATTATTTTGATCATAAAAAGATTGTATGATTTAAATCTAAATTGATTTGGACTGAACTCGAAACAACCTAAACCCATAATGCTTTCAATAAAATAATTTTGAATGGCCTATATTTGAAGTGATTGAGACTTGTACGGACTCGATTTAAAATTGAAATGAACCAAAAATTTTAAATTATTTTAATCCAAATAATCATAATATATAATCAATTCGACTCACGTAATTTAACAATATCGGATGAAATTAAGGTAGTAATTTTTTTTGAAAGAAAAATTATATGCATAGGGTAGGGTGACAACGTGGTGTGAATGCAGCATTTATTGCCATTGGGCAGACGTTTCATATTACTTGAAGGAAAGGGAGGGGGAGGAGGAGGAGCAGTTGAACAAAAGTAGTTGAAATGTTGTTGGCTCCACCAAAGTTACAGGAGAACGAGGAATATATATATGTTTAGAATTTAATTATATAATGTAAAACTTTTAGTTCTATATTAATTTTGGATCAATGTATATCCATAATTAAAATTAATTTTAAAAATATTAGATTTTTAAAAAGAAAAGTTAATAATTTCGATCATAAATTTATATCCACCAAATGATCCAAAATTAATGTATTTTTCTAATGTTTATACTGTTTAAATGGATACTATCAATACATATATAACATACTTATAATTTATCGACATAATTTAAAACTTAAAAAGTTTTATAATTTTTAGTGTGGTGTAATGGATAAAATTAATAATAAAAAAGTAAAAAGTATATAAAAATAATTTATCTTTAGTTTGAATTTCAAACTATTAAACTTAATTAATTTTTTAATCGTTTAATATAAAATAATATTTGTTCATATATATTATTAATTCTTTTATAGTGCACATATTTTGCAGGAAAAACGGTTAAAACTAAATCTTCTAGGATAAATATAATCTGCTTTTCAAATATAAAAACATATAAAATTGTATAAATAGATCTAACTCTATATTTATTTTCCTTATCCTAAAACTCCATAAATCCTTTCTTCGTCTTCTAAAATCTATGTGGGGTAGTCCAACCTCTTCCACCATCCTACACTACCTTCTTTCCCCCTTTTAAACTTCATTTCTCAATCATTCTCACTCCCTCTTTATTAATTTCTCCCCTTATATTCCCTGTGGAGCCCTCAGAATTTTAGCTTCTTCAGATATGGATGGCCAAGATATTAGTACCCCTCCTCCACTCCCGCCGCCGTCTGCGCCACCGTTTTCGCCACCTCTCACCACCACTCCTTTCCTCTTCACGCCTTCCTCCTTGCACCCTCCTTTAGATACTCAAATTATCCCCGACATTGATTGGATTAGCCTCCTCTCTGCTCAAGCCTTTCTAGGCGCCGACCATCAGAGCAAGCCAGTGATTGAAACTTGTCCTTCGATGGCTGGAAACGGAGACGATCATCGCATCGAGAACGGCGACAAGGACAAAAGGAAAGGTAGCCGGTTCAAAAAGACAATCCGGCCGAGGTTCGAGTTCCAAACCAGGAGTGCCGATGACATTTTGGACGATGGCTATAGGTGGAGAAAGTACGGGCAGAAGGCCGTGAAAAACAGCAATTATCCAAGGTTTGTTTATCATAAAAACTAGTATTGTTTTTCTGTTACATTTACATAAGTGTTAGTAATTTATTTAGAAATGGATTAGGAGTTATTACCGGTGCACGCATCACACATGCAACGTGAAGAAACAGGTTCAAAGGCTGGCAAAAGACAGAAGCATCGTGGTGACCACCTACGAAGGAATCCATAACCATCCTTGTGAAAAGCTGATGGAAACCCTAATCCCTCTCCTCAAGCAAATGCAGTTCCTCTCTAGGTTTCAATGAGCTAATCGCTTTGGATTGATTTTAATAGGCCCCACACCAAATAATTTCATTACCCATGTCGAGTTACGTTAACAATTAATGTTAATATCTTCGATACTTATGTTCTTGCTTTTTTATATATATATGTTCAAACTCGATCGTATTAAGCTATCAAAGGATTCGTCTTATTATTGAATTAGATTAATTTTAATAGGTGTACAACGTGGTTAGATCCGGATTAGTAAGTACGAAATTCTAAAAATCGGTGAATAGTACAGGTCTGACCCTGAGGCAAAGAAGTAAAGGTGCCTTCAAGGCCCCCCATCCATAACTAAAAATATATAAAAGGTTTTAAAATTTAATTATACATTAATGAGGCTCATCATCTATAATTAAATATGAAGAACAATTAAAATTTATTTAATTGAAGCATTAATGGGTCTTAGAACTATAATTAAGATTTTAATTATAGTTTTTTAATATTTATTGTTAGGGGTCTAATTTTTTTTAATACTTGTTATTAGGGGTTTATTCTTAAAATTTGGTTTTTTAATATTAATTGTTATTTACTGCCTAATTTTTTCCAATACTTATTATTTAGTGCTTATTTTTTCCCCAACACTTGTTATTAGGGGCATATACTTAAAATACAATTTTCAATATTTGTTATTAGAGTCTAAGGGCCTACTCTTAAAATTTATTTTTTCAATATTTATTATTAGAGGTCTACTCTTAAAATTTATTTATTTTTATATTTTTTTAATTAAAACCCTAATTTTTCGGTTCTCTCATAACCACCAAAATCTCAAGGCCGACTATGACACAATCCTATGTAGATTCGTCTCTACTTGCTTGCAATGACGAAACTTAAAATATAATTAACCATTAAAAATGAGCAAAGTTCAAATGAATTGAAAATAGTAGACCCATAAAATCTTCATTGTATTTTTGGGTAAACTATACTAGTGATCACCTAATTATAGGGTCATTCTTATTTTGACCACTCAACTGATAATTCGTCAATTAGACCACCAAACTATTAAAGTTCTCGTATTTTTCTCACTGGCCGTTAAAATCTAAGAAAGAGTGTCGTTGTAGTTAACGAAAATTTGTATAAATGCACATTTGGTCCATATTAGATAACTATTATATCAATTTAGTCATAATTTTAATTTAATTAAATAAAATTAATCAACTAATCAAATGATGATATATGTCAGCACCTGCTTGGGATGTAGTCCCTAAATTTTTAACCATCTTCAATGTTTCTTTGATTAAATAGAGATACATTGCATTTCTGAACTGATATTTAAATTCATATAAAATAAGACAATATAAACATCTTTAGTCACTAGACTAATTAGTGTACCTCAACCATCTTCAATATCTAATTGAAGATAGCTCTCACATATATTGTAGATGATGTAGATAATGTGTGAAATATATATATTTTCTATACCGATGTGAATTAAAAAAAATACTTATCACCGCTTTCAAAAAAAAAAACCTTATTACCAATTAGTTTAATTCATTTAACCTTGTCATAAGAGCTAAAATTATTCTTTCTTGGACACACACAGACACGAGTTTTTAATGTTTTTGTTACTTCTTAAAACATAACATACAAATAAGTGCGCTTTAAGAAAATGAAACAAATTAAACTAAACCTATTACTATGAGTGAATTCATTTGTATGTTGGGTTCTAAGTTCAGATCTTATTTCTAATTTTGTTCCAACAAAAATATATAAACTGATCGGTTTGTAGGAATCCGTTATACAAAAACAGCTTAAAATTTGTTTGGTTGAAACTTGAAGAACCCGTTGGAATCGCACAAATATTGCATGGTTCAAATTTGAGACCAGACAATGGCAACAATAGCAACGTTAAAATTTGCCCAAAAATAAAATAAAACTGCATTATTCTCTTTAATTTATCCATTTTCAGCTGGCATTTCATTGAGTTCCTTTCAATTTATTAGTCTTCAAGTAACTACCAATGGAGGTTAGGTTCTATTTGGTTTGCCTGTTGTTCTTGCTTTTCCTTGCATTAAACTAATATTTAATTTAATTTAATTAAATCACACAATTATTTGATAAAGAGTGTCATTCGATTGAGCTTAACTTAATTCGTTTGATTCTGAAATAATTTTAAAATGGTGTGTTTTTGCGAATACGGTATAGTTGATGAACAAGGCGAAGAACTATGTGACGGAGAAGGTGGCGGAAATGAGGAAGCCGGAGGCCAGCATTAAGGACTTCGATATTAATAGTGTGACGAGAGAAGGCGTGGAATACGAGGCTAAGATCGACGTCACCAACCCCTACAGCCATTCCATCCCCATTTGTGAAATTAATTTCGATTTAAAAAGCGACGGCAGGTTTGATGTCATTTTTAAAAAGTAATGGGGAACTGATCGGATATAATTATGATTATTTATGTGTTTTTGGATCAGCGAGATTGCAAGAGGAAAAATACTGGATCCAGGATCGTTAACGGCGAACGATACGACAATGGTGCAGGTGCCGGTGAAGGTGCCGCACAATATATTGATAAGCCTGGTGAAGGATATTTACAGAGACTGGGACATTGACTATGAGCTTAATGTACAACTCATTATTGATCTTCCGGTCTTCGGAGACATCACCATCCCCGTCAGTCAGAAAGGAGAGATCAAGCTTCCTACTCTCAGAGATTTGTTCTGACTTTCCGCTATTTATGATGGAGCTTCAAAAATTATGTTTTTTTTTTTTTAAATTTCGTTTTATTACTAAACAGAGTTGATCTGTAAAATTTATTTTTTTCAAGAATTCAAATGAATTTACTATGAGTAATTTTATCTTTGATGGTAATTGAGAGACGTAGAAATTAGGGTTCTAAATGAGACAAGACAAATAACAAGTTACTCAAGTCAAGTTTGATTCGGTTAAACCTAGATCAACACTCAACTCAAGTTCTTAATGATCCGAGACGAGTTTTTTAACATTCCACTTCGCAACCCGAGCCTGAATTCATCTTCAGAAGGCATAGCAGGAAAAATTTTACCCAAAA
This sequence comes from Hibiscus tridactylites, assembly GCA_958450335.1. Taxonomy (NCBI): domain Eukaryota; kingdom Viridiplantae; phylum Streptophyta; class Magnoliopsida; order Malvales; family Malvaceae; genus Hibiscus; species Hibiscus tridactylites. Next base: position 96,686,814 of record OY288271.1, on the reverse strand, counting down.
CTATACCAATTGTTTTTCTCAGCCACCCAGTAGTTTCGTTTCTTTTTAAAGCTACAAGAAAAAATAGAAAAAAAGTTTCAAGAGATCATGGAAGTTAAAAAAAAACTAAAAATTCTCTTTGAATTCTATTGCATTTCTGCAAAATGCAAAAACAAATCATCAGCATTGCCATAAAATCATGAACTGGTAAAACAAACAGATCAAATCCAATCTATTAACATAAAGTTTATAAAATATAAAAGCTTAATCATGATTAAAACCGATGATCATACAAGGAAACCCAATATTGTATTTAAATAAAGCTCATAATTGATCAATATTGAGACATAATGACATATAATAAAACTACAAAAGAGAACCATGATCATTCAATAGAATCCAACAAGTTAAAAGTAAAGCAGACAGAAAAAAAAAGAAACAAAGAAAAAGTTAGATCATTACAAGCTTCTTCTGTGTTTCTCGAACTAGTAACATCTTCGAGTCGAAAACACTACCAAGATCATCATTGACATGGAGAATACAATCTTGAAACTAGAGAAAGGAATTTCATTTTTAGTTTACTCAATAGGGTTAGGCTGCACATAGAGTATTTTATGGCGAATTTAGTTTGGGGTTTCGAGTGAAAGTAAGATGTGTTGGGTGTGGATCTCACTATGTGGGGAATCCATTATCAAAAAATAAGTTGCAACTTAAAACATCATCAAAAAATAAGTTGCAACGCATTATGAGTTGCTTGTTTGTTGAAAAAGATTTTGTCATGCATTTATTGTTTATCGTTTTTAGTGAAAAGCCATTTTATTTTTTGACTTGTTTTTTGGCAACTTATATACAACAAAAATCAGAATTTGAAGAGACAAAAAAGAAGCTCACCTTTTGAGAGAAAAATAAGGAGAGGAAACAATGTTTTTTAAGGTTTGGTACAACAGTAAACAACTCTTCGATCGAAGGTTCATCTGTAGTTCGATTGAGTTGATTTTTTTTACAGCAGCTAGGCGACAAGGTGTTCTTGACTTTGTACAGTCGGATTTTTCATCTGAGTCTTGTAGCGTCAGAAAAACCCATTTTACAACAGTTGCGTTTTTAGTGATGTTCTCTATTTTTCTCTTCTTTTGATTAAAACTACTTGGTATTAGCCTTGTTGGTATTGAATGCTTGTCGTAGGCTGGATATTGTAGTCTTTTAGTTGAATATTTGATTATAGTTGAGCTTTTGACTGGACTCTAAAGTCCTGTTATTTTTACCCTTGATTTAGAGGGATTTTCTATGTAAAAATTTTGGTGTCTCGTTTTATTATTTTTGTGGTTGCATTGGTTGATTTGTGGTTGATTAGTGGTTGATTAGTGTTGCTAGAGAACATATATCATGTTATTGTTGTTGTCATAATTATTGAGAGGAGTTATAGGGAGAGAAAGAACACTGGTTGTGCTTCCGCTTTGTTTTAATTTCTTTCCCAACAAGATGATAGGAAGCCATTGACATGGAACCAAAGCAAGAGTTCTTAGAGATATGATCAAAGCTTTCGTTAATCATATATTATATAGTGTATTTCATATTACAAAAGATGACTTGGTTTAATGGTAAAATCGTGTCATTCCCTTTTAAGGGTCTTGGGTTCAATTCCTAGCCAAGCTGTGTCACCACTTGCATTTTATATTACACGTGTCACCGCCTGATTGTAGGAGAAAAATAAAATTATTAAATAAAAATAAATAATTAAATTCCTCTAATAAGATAAATTAAGATTAAACTAATAGAATATGTAACTACCATGGACCAAATGTGTAATTATACAAATTTTCATTAAAAGTCACGTCACTCTTCCATTAGATTTTAACGGCCGATGGTCAAAATAGATCTATATAAATAGTTGAGTGGTTTAATTTTGAATTTTTATAGTTCGATGGTCAAAACAGGTCGCGACCAATAGTTGGGTGGTCACTGATATAGTTTTTTCAAAAAACAATGAGATGTGTGATTTTTATTGGTTGATTCTATGAATAACGTGACGGAAATTAACCATGAGTATGGTGGGTTTTAGATGCTAAATCTCGAGATAGAAATTATACTATGATTTGAGAACCTTCCATTTTCTTGTGATTATTGAAGAAAAATAAGGTTAGTCCGGATATTAATTACAAATAACAAGTGGTTAGTGGTTATTCACTTAAGTCTAATTACGATGACGATGTTGATGTTCATAAATATGTCAATGCCACGAAAGTCAAAACTACGGTAGTTGAAAACTTGATTCAATAGCTACTAAATTATGAGTTTTTCTCATCGAAGTTATTTATAATTCTAACCAATAGCATGAATTAGATTAAAATATTAAAAATTTTAAAATTAAGTGTACTTGGTTGCATTTTACTTGTTTATGTAGTACTTTTTTCCTCCATTTAGGTTAAAAAGATTTTTAATAAAGCTCAAAATTTTTTAACCTATTTTAAATTATTAATAAAATCATTATTACCGAGAAAAAAATCTTAAAATTAAATCATTTCTTGTTCTCATACCGAAGCTTGCATGAAATGCATACGTATAGATTGTTTGGAGGAAGAGGAACGTTATATTTTTTCAAAGCCTAAACCATTATGATATTGATATTTTGAACTTTATTAGAGGAAATGTACAAAGTAGGTTTATATGGAATAAGATAAGTAGGGTTGATGTTGTTAATGTTCAGTTGTGTATAACTTGGGTATTGTTTTTAAATTGTTGTACATGTAATGAACTGTAGCAGCTTCTTGTTTTTTTTTAAATAGATTAAAAAAATTTATTTAAAAAATTATCTCTTGCGAAATGAGATATGAACGTTGATTATCACTGTAACCCCTCGTCCCGGTCTAGACGCTTGACCGGTCCGAGTGAGCCACACAGGGAAAACCGAAGCGAAACCCATTAAGATTCCTCCTCGATTAACGACTCGGAAAATTTCTTTTTAATTTAATCTTTTCTAAAGGCTCATTCGAATCCTATGTGATCATAACAGCGGAAAGACAAGCATTCATAAAAGAATAACTCGATCAACCTATGCAAAAACAGTCCATTTTTAAATCATTAAGCAGGCTGTTTCGAAACACCCTGTATCGAAACGCCTTGACCTGGTCAACGGTTCTAAGCCTACACGAAGAGGCCGTATCGGAACGGAGGTCAACCGTTCCGAAACACCCTCCATGGTCAACTTCTCGTGGTCAACGAGATTTTGACCGTTTCGAAACTCTTAGACCCGTTTCGGAACACCTTCATCTCGCCAATTACTCAGAATTCCAGTAGCGAAAATGTACAGAAACGGCCTCTATGCGTTTCGAAACGCCCTGCCAAAAACAAAGGGACCGTATCAAAACAAGGTAGCCCATACATCAATCCTAAAACAACGTCACAAAGCCCCTAAACCCCTCTAAAACTTCCAACATCAATCCTAAGGCAACCAACATATCAAGCATGCTTAAAACATCATTACAACAAGGCTAAACACTAAAGGCACAACGTCACAAAGCCATACATCCATACATAGCATTAAAGGTATTAGGCTTCAACATTGCAAACACTTATGCAAAACAAGATAGGTAAAGGCCAATATGGTTTACAAGCAACATGACATTTAAATCCCAACCAACAAGGCATATAAAAGGAGTCTAGCATGCTCCTAGCAACAACATCAACAACATAATCCAAAGAGCATCATAACACGGTTACATGTCCCATTGCTTGACCATTACATCTTAATTTAAAAGTTCATACTTGGTAGCTAAATAAGCACCACGAAGCACACTTGGAGGCCCCCTTCTTGCACTTAGCAACCCACGAACTAAGGATCATCATTGTCGAACAAAGATAGAGCGTAAGCAATAAAGCTTAGTGAGGGTAAGCTCTTTAAAAACAAACTTCGGCAATGCAGGGTCCAAGCACGATCTCAACCAAGGTAAATACATAATTACCAATGATCCTCAAGAGCCAAAAGTTAAAGATGCATGTACAATATCCAATTATATGCCATGCTCGACAAGCTCTAATTTACAACATATGTACATATAAACATCCAAATAGAGATCACATTCCACAACACATTGATATACATATCAATCAACATTGGCACCTAGCTATGACCCGAATACGCGGATAAACCCGTTGGAACTCACATCCAACAACCACTTTACCTCACGGTAGGATTACACTCATCACCGGTCTCGCGGAGGGGATTCCACTCATCCTCACGCCCCGTCGATGGGATTCCACTCATCATCGACTATATATATACAATTTCCGGGCGAACCCGTACTCATCCTTGGTGACTCAACGCCACCAAGGCCACGCGCGAATTTAGACTCATGTGTGCACACTAACATCATAATGATCGATCATTTGTACTCAAGCATACTAGTGCCAACATTTAACTCAATCCACATTATCCATTACAACCAATTTCGTGCTTAGCACGTACTCACCATGATCACAATCATGAACCATTCACATGCATATCATAATGCATCACAAATCATGCCTCATCTCACATGTATAACATATTATACATTAGCAATCATATCACAAATATTACGAGGCATATTCAACAAATACAAGTTCAACCAATGGCTCTAGATTAAGTTTAGGATTAGGCTACCACCCTAATCCTAACTCTAGGTGGGTCTACCAAGCTCGACCTAGTCCATGTGATCAAACCAAACATTTAAACCACTTTAAAACGTTAACCACTCACCTAAACTTCCAAGCTCAAATCCAAGCAAGCCACCACCCTCAAGCCTCCGGATTTCCTCCCGATGCTTCACCGACACAAGTTCTCGCCTCTAAACAATCTCAATACAATTCAAACAATCTCAAATCAGCCCAAGCATCAAAGTACTAACCCGGAATGCAATTCAAACACAAATCACAATATTTCAAGCCATGAACAACCCCACATTTAACCAAACTCGGGCAGCCCCAAAACCTCATCCAAAACCCATGTTTCCAACACCTTTTACACCCACAAATGATCCTGAATCAACCCCTAACCATAGCACTATCAATAGCCTATCAATTCCAACCTAAAACAACCCCCAAAACTCACCCAAAACCCTTCAAAACCCCCTTTAAACCCAATTTCGGGAATTTACTTAAAACCAAGAAAAATTCACATATGTGGTATCATTTAGCTCCTAGACTTCATAACTAACAATATTGAATTAAAATATTAGGTTTAGCAACATAAAGTTACAATTTTAACCAAAATCTCCAAAAACTCAATTTCTAAATCTTTGAGGGAAATGGAAACTAATTGTACTTTTGAAGAGAGGGAGTTGAGGAGAAGTCAAAAATGATGTTACCTTTCAAAAACGAAGTTGAAATGAAGGAGCTTTGTGATGGAATAGTGTTTGGGTAGGGAGAGCTTTTCTATGTCGTTCAAATTGTGAAATGAGGGGAGGAAGAAGACAATGCTCTATTTTAGTAAAAAGGGCTTTAAAATAAAGTTCCATTATTTACGGTTTTGCCATTAATGAAATGGCAATTCCTTTCTTTTCAAAATCTCTATTCAAGATGTAAAACAATTCAATTTAGTCCAACACACAATTATTTGTTTTTGAAACCCAAGTCCCAAAAGGTTATTTTAAATTTTAAAACCGAACCCGCAATAATATCAAAATATTATTTTCACCTGACCCTTAAACCCGTGTGTTACAACTCTCCCCCACTTAAGGAATTTCGTCCCCGAAATTATCTGACGGAAACAAATACGGAAACTGCTCAACCATATCAGCTTTCCTCTCCCACGTGGCCTCTTCCACACCTCTATGTCTCCACAACACCTTGACCAACTCTATGGTCTTACCACGTAACACCATGCTATCAAAAGCAAGTATCTCGACGGGCTCTTCATTATAAGACAAATCTGGATTTAACTCTATCTCCTCAACGACATAACATGAGAAGGATCCGACCTATATCTCCTAAGCATCGACACATGAAAGACATCATGGATCTTCTCTAATTCAGAAGGTAACCTCAAACGATAAGCTACAGGCTCAATCCGCTCAACTATCTCATACGGACCAATGAACCTCGGACTCAACTTGCCCTTCCGGCCAAATCTCATTACCTTCTTCTACGGAGATACTTTCAGAAACACTTTCTCACCCACGGAGAACTCAATCTCTTTCCTCTTCAAATCCGCATAAGACTTCTGACGATCGGAAGCTGCTTTCAAACGGTCACAAATCAACTTCACATTGTCGGTAGTCCCCTTAAGCAAATTCGGCATAGGTAACAATCACTGACCTGTTTCAGCCCAACAAATCGGAGTCCTACATCGTCTACCATAAAAAGCCTAATAGGGAGCCATCTGAATACTAGACTGATAAATGTTGTTGTAAGCAAACTCAACTAACGGTAAGTGCTTCTCCCAAGAACCCTAGAAGTCAATCACACAACAACGAAGCATATCCTCTAGAATCTATATCACTCGCTCTGACTGCCCATCGGACTGCGGATGATAAGACGTACTAAAATGCAAACATCTACCTAGAGCACTATGCAAGCAACCCAAGAACCTCGAAGTAAATCTAGGATCCCTATCTGATACAATAGACTTCGGAACTCCATGAAGTCTCACAATCTCACGGATGTACAAGTTTGCCAACTTGTCTAAGGAATCTGTAGTGTTCACTGATAAGAAATGAGCACACTTAGTGAACCTACCAACAATCACCCACACGGAATTCTTCTTCGAAGGAGACAAAGGCAACCCCAACACAAAATCCATGGTGATCCTCTCTCATTTCCGTTCCGGAGTCTTCAAAGGCTGTAACAAACCTGAAGAAACCTGATGTTCTGCCTTCACTCTCTGACAAACCATACAACGACTCACATACTCGGCTACGTCTTTCTTCAAACCAACCCAGAAGTAACCATTCTTCAAATCACGATACATCTTGGTACTACCCGGATGCATCGAAAAGGGACTCGAATGTGCTTCACTCAGAATCTAACGTCTCAACTCAACATCTTCTGGTACCACAACTCTATCTCTAAAGCACAACAAGCTCTCACCACTGAAACTATACTCGGTCAGTCTTCCTTCGGCTATGTCCTGAACATGAGGAACTAATGTCACATCTTGCAACTACTTCTCTCTAATCAACTGAATCAAAGAAGGCTTCACTTGTAACTCGGTGATCAACCCACCATCATCGAACACACTCAATCTAGCAAACATAGCTCTCAACTCAACGACCACTTTTCTACTCAAAGCAACGACTACTACATTTGCCTTACCCGGATGGTACTCAATGGTCAAATCATAATCTTTTAGTAACTCTAGCCATCTTCTCTGTCTCAAGTTCAACTCTTTCTGTGTCATCAAGTACTTCAAGCTCTTGTGATCGGTGTAAACTATACACTTCTCACCATACAAGTAATGACGCCAAATCTTCAATGCAAAGACAATCGCGGCTAACTCTATATCATGAGTAGGATAGTTCTTCTCATGAACCTTCAACTGTCTACAAGCATAAGCAACAACTCTTCTTTCTTGCATCAAAACACACTCTAAACCTATGTAGGAAGCATAATTGTAAATCGCAAACTCTTTACCTGAAACAGGTTACACTAACACTGGAGCGTTTGTCAAGGCTTCTTTCAATTTCTCAAAGGCCCTTTGTCTTGCATCTGACCATTCAAACTTAACTCTTTTTTGCAACAATTTAGTCAAAGGAGCAGCTACTATAGAGAAACCATCAACAAATCTCCTATAGTAACCGACTAATCCTAGGAAACTCCTAATCTCGGTCGCAGACTTAGGTTATTTCCACTCAACAATAGCCTCAATCTTCGATGGATCAACACGGATACCTTCGGCCAAAACAACATGGCCAAGAAATACAACCTCTCGAATCCAGAACTCACATTTACTAAGCTTCGCATACAACTGATTGCTCAACAATCTCTGCAAAACAAATCTCAAGTGCTCATCATGCTTCTCTTCTGTCTTCGAGTACACAAGTATATCATCAATGAAAACAACTACAAAATGGTCTAGATAGTCTCTAAAAATTCTGTTCATCATATCCATGAATGATGTAGGTGCATTCGTGAGCCCAAACGACATCACAAGAAACTCATAGTGACCATATCTAGTCCTAAAAGCTGTCATCGGAACATCACACTCTTTCACTTTCAACTGGTAGTACCTGGACCTCAAATCTATCTTCGAGAACACTGAAGCGCCTCTCAACTGATCAAACAAATCATCTATGCGAGACAACGGATACTTGTTCTTCACGGTCAACTGATTCAACTATCTGTAGTCAATACACATGCGCATACTACCATCTTTCTTTTTCACGAACAATACATGAGCACCCCAAGAAGAACTACTAGGCCTAATGAAACCACGGTCTAATAATTCTTGCAACTGACTCTTCAATTATTTCAACTCTTTAGAAGCCATACGATACAAAGCTATCAAAACTGGATTAGACCCTGACACTGTCTCAATCACAAACTCAACATCTCTGTCAGGAGGTAAACCCGACAACTCTTCAGGAAACACATTCGGAAAGTCACACACTGTTCTAATATCTTTTGGTCTAGCTTCACTCATATTCGGATTCATAATATAAGCTAAGTAAGCCCCACATCCGGAGTCCATCAACCTATGAGCCTCTAAAGCTGACACAACATTAGACAAGAACTTAATGTTCTCGCCTACTACTACTACCTCGTAGTCATCAGAAAGTTTCAAGGAAATCTTCTTCGTCTCAAAATCCACACTAGCTCGGTGCTCAACTAACCAGTCCATACCCAAAATAATATCAAAACCATAGAAAGGAAGTTCCATCATATCAACAGAGAACACATGACCCTGAATCTTCAGTGGACATCTCCTATACATACGTCTAACCACAACTGTCTCACCAAAAGAACTAGTCACATGTATACCTACATCTAAGATCTCAACAGGTATATCTAACTTCCGTGCATGCTCACTCAGAATGTAGGAATGTGTAGAACTTGGATCAACCAAAGAAAGCAAAGACATAGACTGTAACTCAAAATTACTTGCTATCACATCAGTGTCGTTCCCGGCCTCTCTCTGAGCATAAACTCTCGCTGGTCCTCCTGCCTCTGGCTGCACTGCCACAACATGAGCAAGGTTCCTCTGAGCATCTATCCTAGGTGCATCAGCCCTAGGCTGGAAGTAGCCACGACCACGCCCACGGCCTCTCTGAAAATCATTCGCTCTCGTAGGAGCCTGAGCAATGTTCGGTGCCTGTGCCGCCTGATGCGGACAATCTCTCCTAAAGTGGTCCCTCGAACCACAGTTCCAACACGCATGAAAGTTACCCCAACACTCACCAGCGTGCTGTCTCCCACAACGGGTGCACTCGGGCAATCGCCCTCCTCCTCTATGGCCCTGATGGCCCCTACCATGATGGCCACCGCCACGTCTATGGTCAAACTGATGTCCGAAACCTCTATGCCTCTTGGCATCTCTACTGTCAAAGTGGTTATGCCTCTTACCAGAACTAGAACCACCAGATCGTTTGGCCGAACCCAAACTGTGCTCTAAGTCCTTGGCCCTCGCGACCAATACATCAAAGTCTGAGTAGTCAGAATCTAACGTGTACCTCTTGATCTCCTTATTCAACCCATAGCGGAAACGGTTACAGCGTTCCACTTCAGTAGGAACCAACTCTGGAGCGTACTGACTCAAGCGAACAAAACGGATCTCATAGTCAGTCACAGAAGCATCTCCCTGAGTAAGGGCCATAAACTCTCACTTCTTCTCTTCTAAATACCTCGTTCCCAAGTACCTCTTTCTGAAAGCAGACTCAAAGAAATCCCAACCAATCTATGCCTCTGGAACTCCAGTAGTAATGGTGACCCACCAGGTGTAGGCATCACCCTGAAGCAAGGAAATCACAAAACCCAATCTACGTGCGCCCACACAACCCATTTGAGCTAAGATACGAACTGTCTTCTCCAACCATAACTCTGACCTCTCCGGAGTAGACCCTCTGAACTCTTCAGTCCCCAAGCTACGGAGCCTCTCCAAAGGTAGACTACCATCGTCACACCTAGGCTAAGCTGCAGCCTGAGCTCCTGCAACTGCGGCCTGAAATGCTCCCACTATAGCTTGCACTAGCGGAGTCATATCAATTCTGGCCAGACCTTGGCCACCTTAAGGTCCCTCTCCTTCAGCTCCATCCTCGCCCCCAACTCCAGTCGGAGGAGGTGGTGGTGGTGGAGGCGGTGGAGGAGCTCCAACTCTCACGGCCACCAGCCCTTCTATATGAGCATCCACTCCAATCACCGACTCAACAGGAGCCGCAACACGTGGTTCCTGACGAACCACTCTCGGCCTACCTCTTGGCCTAGACATCGCTCACAAACGATAACTACAACCACAACAAATAAAATATACAAGATTGGATTAGCATGGCAAGACTTCCAAGTGCTCAAGTATGATTCCCTCACTTAAAATTCTTTTCCGATGTAATAGTAGCAATGAGACTCCCAAACAACATGCTTTTAAACAAAACAATCAACATACTTGTCACACAAGCGATCATACTTACAAAGCAAGCAAACACCGTGCATATCAATTCAAAACTTGAACTTACCTCACTTACCTGCCCAAGGTCTCGGTAACCTTAGGCTCTGATACCAACAACTGTAACCCCTCGTCCCGGTCCGGATGCTTGACCGGTCCGAGTGGGCCACACGGGGAAAACCAAAGTGAAACCCGTTAAGATTCCTTCTCGGTTAATGACCCGGAAATTTCTTTTTAATTTAATCTTTTCTAAAGGCTCATTCGAATCCTATGTGATCATAACAGCGGAAAGACAAGCATTCATAAAACAATAACTCGATTAACCTATACAAAACAGTCCATTTTTAAATCATTAAGCAGGCCGTTTCGAAACACCCTCAAGGTGTATCAAAACGCCTTGACCTAGTCAACAGTTCTAAGCCTACACGAAGAGGCCGTATCGGAACGGAGGTCAACCGTTTCTTAACACCCTCTATGGTCAACTTCTCGTGGTCAACGAGATTTTGACCGTTTCGAAACTCTTAGACCCGTTTCAGAACACCTTCATCTCGCCAATTTCTCAGAATTCCAGTAGCAAAAATGTACCGAAACGGCTTCTACGCGTTTCGAAACGCCCTACCAAAAACAAAGGGACCGTATCGAAACAGGGTAGCCAGTTTCGAAACGCCCTCTGTCTGTAGACTGGTTTTAGCTGGTTTATGGCACAAGGATGTCCCTGAACCCCTCTAAAACTTCCAACATCTATCCTAAGGCAACCGACATATCAAGCATGCTTAAAACATCATTACAACAAGGCTAAACATTAAAGGCACAACGTCACAAAGCCATACATCCATACATAGCATTAAAGGTATTAGGCTTCAACATTGCAAACACTTAGGCGAAACAAGATAGGTAAAGGCCAATATGGTTTACAAGCAACATGTCATTTAAATCCCAACCAACAAGGCATATAAAAGGAGTCTTGCATGCTCCTAGCAACAACATCAACAACATAATCCAAAAAGCATCATAACACGGTTACATGTCCCATTGCTTGACCATTACATCTTAATTTAAAAGTTCATACTTGGTAGCTAAACAAGCACCACGAAGCACACTTGGAGGCCCCCCTTTTTGCACTTAGCAACCCACGAACTAAGGATCTGCATTGTCGAACAAAGAGAGAGCGTAAGCAATAAAGCTTAGTGAGGGTAAGCTCTTTAAAAACAAACCTCAGCAATGCAGGGTCCAAGCACGATCTCAACCAAGGTAAATACATAATTACCAAAGATCCTCAAGAGGCAAAAATTAAAGATGCATGTAACACCCGGGTTCGGGGGTCGGGTGAAAATAACAATTTTAATAATGGTTCGGGTTTCGGTTCCAAATTTTTAAATAATAAAATAATGGTTTGGGCCTCGGGTTTTAAGACAAATAAAAGTAAGTTGGACCATTTCAAAACAAGCTCAAATAGCCATGGGTGTCACCTATTGTGGTTTCCTTAATTCATTAAGGGTGTTTTGGTCTTTTCACTTTCCAATTTTAAACAAACATAAAATAATTTCTTTTGGCTCATCTTCTACCTCCCACCATCTCCATTTTGACGTCAAAGAGCCCCCTCCCCTTAGATACTATTCCATCCAATAGCTTGCTCGTTTTGAAGGGTTTCGTAAAGGTAACCATGTTTTTGACTTACCCTCGTTATTCTCTACAAGTTAATACCTTTTGTTTTCATTTTTGTACATGTTTTGAGATTTGAAGTTTGGTGGATTTTGGATTAAAAATGTTGTCTTTGAAACCTTTAACTTAAGTTTTCGATTTGTTGAAGTTCTATGAGTTGTCTACAACCTAAAAGGTCCAACAAAACTAATTTTTACAAGGTTTTGGGGTGTTTCCCGGAATAGGTTTTGGGGAGGTTTTTAGGGGGTTTTAAGTTGAGTTTTGGGGGTGTCTTAGGTGGAATTTTGAGAGCTGATGGTTAGGCTATATGTAAGTGTTGTTTTGAAGGATTTATGGAGCAATTTAAGGGTTGGAATCAATGGATTTAAGGTGTACTTAAGGGCTGCTCGGGATTATGGATTTTGGGTTCATTTTCAATGGAAAATTTGATGTCTTGTGCTTGGTATGTATTCCGGGTTGACTCTTTTGGAATGTGGACTGATTTGGGATTGTTTACTTTGTGTTGAAATGTTTAGAAACGAGAATTTTGGTTGGTGAAGCTTCGGGGACAAATCCGGGGATTTCAGAGTCTTGAGCTTGGTTTTCGGTCTTCACTTGGGTATCAACGGTGAGTAGAATTGTTGATTTTTGCATTGTGCTTGATATGGATCCTTTTGGGGTTTGGGTGGGACCTTGTGGGGTCACCTAAACCGAGTGTAAGCCTCTCTACTCCTATGTGGTTATGATGGATGAATGGTTATGTGTTATGATTATCATGTGCATGTTAATGTTGTTAATGTGTAGTCGAGTTGGAGTCGTCCCTCACGTGACAGTGGTCTAAACTACGGTGATGTGTAGTCCCACCGATAGCGACTAGTAGGGAAGTACTTTGATGTGTAGTCCCATTGGAAATCTACTAGTCGAAAAGGTGATGTGTAGTCCCACCGTGTGTGTGTGATAGTTGTGCTTGTGCAAACCACGTGTTGTTGTTAAGATAGTCACTTCGTGCATCCATTGCTTTTCGTGCATATAAAATGTGTTTGGAAAACTGCATGTTGTGGATTGTAGAGCCTCTCTCACTAAGCTAGTTGGCTTATGCTCTCTTTGTTTCCAACATGCAGATCGTTAGAGTTCGGGAGGCAAGCGGGCAAGGGAGGAGCTTTTGGAGTTCTCAAGCTAGTTCAAGTATGGTTTGCATTTTGTAATAATGCCTAGACGATGGGGTATAGAGTTTTAGGAGTTGGTGTTAAACTCCTTAAGTAATTGTATTTGAGCATACTAAACTCATGGATGTGCTATGTTTTTGTTTCATGGAACGTGGACTATGCTTATCATGTTGCTAATTTGAACATGCCTAAACGTGTATGTTGTTGGCCTATGTATGCCTTATGCTGACTATCTTGTGTATGGGTTCTTATGCTTGCTAAGTATGTTCTCTTTGTGAAATGGCATGTAAACTTATTTGAGATGTATGATGTCTATTGGTTCTTTTAAATGTCTTCAAGCATGACTTGTATGAAAGGCTACTAAAGTGTAATTCGCCATGTATGTATGATTGTTCATATTTATGCCTTGAGTGTGTTTGAGTATGCTTGACATAGGTTGTATGCCTCTAGAGTTTATGTGTTGGTGTTGTGTGCCTTTAGGGGTCCTGTGGGACCTTTAGACTTGTTGAAATTCCCCTAAACCTGTCTTTCAAAGGTTGCAGGTAGCCCGCGTTTCGAAACATGCTGGGTCATTTTGGAACGGGTAGGCTTCAAGGACCCCGTATCGGAACGCGTTTCGATACGGTTTGGCCTCTGGAAGCCCCTATTCCGATACGAGTTTCGGAACGTTTTGGCTACTGGAATTCTAAGAAATTGACGAGATGAAGGCATTTCGAAACGGGCCTAAAGGTTTCAAAACGGTCAAAATCTCGTTGACCACGAGAAGTTGACCGTTGAGGGCGTTTCGGAACGATTGACGACCGTTTCGATACGACCCCTTGTATAGGCTCTGGGGCAGTTGACCTGGTCAAGTCGTTTCGATACGCCTCAACGGTGTTTCGAAACGGCCTGTTTAAAAGATAAAAATTAGGTTGTTTAAATGTTGTTTCGGTTCGAATGTTTATCTCATGAAATTTTATTCCGTTGTTTGAATTACATAGGGCTTAAATGAACTTTTAGAAAAGACTAAGTTAAAGAAAAAATAGGATTGCTAACCGAAAGGGAGCCCTAGCGGGTTTCACTTCGATTTTCCCCGTGTGACCCACTCGGACCGGTCATCCGGCCAGACCGGGACGAAAGGGTTACAATGCATGTACAATATCCAATTATATGCCATGCTCGACAAGCTCTAATTTACAACATATGTAATCACATATAAACATCCAAATAGAGATCACATTCCACAACACATTGATATACATATAAATCAATATTGGCACCTAGCTATGACCCGAATACGCGGATAAACCCGTTGGAACTCACATCCAACAACCACTTTACCTCACGGTGGGATTACACTCATCACCGGTCTCGCGGAGGGGATTCCATTCATCCTCACGCCCCGTCGATGGGATTCCACTCATCATCGACTATATATATACAATTTCCGGGTGAACCCGTACTCCTCCTTGATGACTCAACGCCACAAAGGCCACGCGCGAATTTAGACTCATGTGTGCACACTAACATCCTAATGATCGATCATTTGTACTCAAACATACTAGTGCCAACATTTAACTCAATCCACATTATCCATTACAACCAATTCCGTACTTAGCTCGTACTCACCATGATCACAATCATGAACCATTCACATGCATATCATAATGCATCACAAATCACGCCTCATCTCACATGTATAACACATTATACATAAGCAATCATATCACAAATATTACGAGGCATATTCAACAAATACAAGTTTAACCAATGGCTCTAGATTAAGTTTAAGATTAGGCTACCACCCTAATCCTAACTCTAGGTGGGTCTACCAAGCCCGACCTAGTCTATGTGCTCGAACCAAACATTTAAACCACTTTAAAACGTTAACCACTCACCTAAACTTCCAAGCTCAAATCCAAGCAAGCCACCACCCTCAAGCCTCCGGATTTCCTCCCGATGCTTCACTGACACAAGTTCTCGCCTCTAAACAATCTCAATACAATTCAAACAACCTCAAATCAGCCCAAGCATCAAAGTACTAACCCGGAATGCAATTCAAACACAAATCACAATATTTCAAGCCATGAACAACCCCACATTTAACCAAACTCGGGCAGCCCCAAAACCTCATCCAAAACCCATGTTTCCAACACCTTTTACACCCACAAATGATCCCAAATCAACCCCTAACCATAGCACTATCAATTCCAACCTAAAACAACCCCCACAACTCACCCAAAACCCTTCAAAAACCCCTTTAAACCCAATTTCGGGAATTTGCTTAAAACCAAGAAAAAATCACATATGGGGTACCATTTAGCTCCTAGAGTTCATAACTAACAACATTGAATCAAAATATTAGGTTTAGCAACATAAAGTTACCATTTTTAACCAAAATCTCCAAAAACTCAATTTCTAAAACTTTGAGGGAAATGAAAACTAATTGTACTTTTGAAGAGAGGGAGTTGATGAGAAGTAAAAAATGATGTTACCTTTTAAAAACGAAGTTGAAATGAAGGAGCTTTATGATGGAATAGTGTATGGGTAGGGAGAGCTCTTCTATGTCGTTCAAATTGTGAAATGAGGGGAGGAAGAAGACAATGCTCTATTTTAGTAAAAAAGGTTTTAAAATGAAGTTCCATTATTTACGGTTTTGCCAATAATGAAATGACAATTCCCTTTTTTTCAAAATCTCTATGCAAGATGTAAAACAATTCAATTTAGTCCAACACACAATTATTTGTTTTTGAAACCCGAGGCCCAAAAGGTTATTTTAAATTTTAAAACCGAACCCGCAATAATATCAAAATATTATTTTCACCTGACTCTTAAACCCGGGTGTTACAATCACTAAATATGATATTTTTAAAAATGTCTCTTAATAAAATTCTAGGAGTCGTTCCAATGATAAATGGTGGATGTTCCACTTAGATCATTTGAATTCGAGTAACTTAATATGCATATGTGTGTAGATTTATTTAAATTTGAATTTGGATATAAATACTACTTTATACTCAAATAAAATGCTAGAAAAATGTCTCTTAATATTGTATTGATGTTTACATTCCACACAAAAATTTGTATTCTAATTTGTAGTGTACCTTATTATATATATATATATATATATGATTTGATTTGAAAAAAGAAGAAGCATATGCGTGTTGCTATTGGGATAAAAGGAAATATGTTGACTAAATTTCATAATTTTTTATTTTTATTTTGAAGATGATATTATAAAAAAAAAGTAACCGTAAACTAAAACATAAATTAAACATATGTCAATGCTGGAAAATAAATCATAAAATTGAGAAAGCATTTAATGCTTAAGTCGAAATTCAAAGCAAGCATAGAAAATGAACTCCAAGTCAACATAGAGCAGCCTGGAATTTGAAATGCCAACACAAATAAGAAAAATATCTAATCAAATTAGTGATGCCACAATTGCATTATTAAAATAAAGCAAAATCCACCAATTAAACTTCCACTCCCGAACTAAAACCTTTATAAAACCACAAAATGTGATCCCTCCAAGATTTCCCATACCTTCTTCCCAACAAACATCCTTTAATTTCCCAAATTGATCCTTGCCATGACGGAAAGGGACCAGGCAAGGCCTCTGGCACCGACATCGGACCTTCCGAGCAGTGACGATGGAGAGGCCGCTTTGCATCTGCGTAAAGTTCGACACAAGAAATTCATCAAATGTTTCGGTTATGTCGCAGCTCTAACAATCGTTGTACTCGCAGTGATCATAACTCTAATTTTCACAGTGTTTCGAGTCAAGGATCCGATCATCACGATGAAGGGCGTCACAGTCACAAACCTAGAGCTAATCAACGGCACATTTCCAAAGCCGGGTTCCAACATCACCGTAAGAGCCGATGTCTCGGTTAAAAATCCCAACATAGCATCGTTCAAGTACAGGAATACCACCACAACTCTTTACTATTATGGCAAGGTGGTCGGGGATGCCCGAGGCCCCGCAGGCCGTGCGAGGGCCCATCGAACCGTGCGGATGAATATAACGATTGATATCATCGTAGATCGGGTATTGGGCAGTCCGAATTTGGTCGCGGATGCCAGCTCCGGGACCTTGACCGTGACCAGCTACTCGAGAGTGGGAGGAAGGATCAATATGTTGAACATTATAAAGAGGCATGTTACCGTAAAGATGAATTGTTCCATGACAGTAAACATCGTCAGCCAAGCAATTGAAGCACAGAAATGCAAGCGGAAGGTTGATCTATAAGCTCTCGGGTACGATGACATGTTTCCGTACGTAGCGTAGAGCGTCTATGTAACATTATGATACGTATTACTTAGTTTTACTACTATGTATGTTTGTAATTTTACCGTATAAAGATCACAGTAGATTGAAAGATACGTAGCATTTAAGTACTTCATTAACCTATGAAGCACATGTACTTCAATCTAATGCCGTCCTATGAACTTGATACGCAGGGCTGACCCTGACATATTTTAGGCTCTGAGCAAAATTAATTTTTTATTATTAGTTCATTAATGGTTATTTATGGCTTAAATATTATTTTTTTACTTGTTATTTATAGCTCAAAACGGAGGCCTCTATTTAATATTATAATTAAAATTTGAGGTTTTTTTTAGTATAATAATTTAACCGATAAAAATTAGGGAAAAAGAACCCTGGGCTATCGTTCAGTTTGACCTGCCCCAGGGTCGGCCCTGCCAATACGTCCTCGTACTTGGGAATGTTGGGTACGACTCTCTCTATTTTTCAGTCTTTTATTCTCTTATACTTTTTTTTTTAATATTTTTTTTTGTTTCTTTTGAACTTTCTTTTGCTCACATGATTCAATTATGTGTATAGAAGTATATGTGGTGACATACTCACATAATTTTTTTATGAATTTTTACTTTTACATCTTTTAAAATATATAATTTATTTTATAATTCTCTTATATTTTTGTACTTGTACGATGTAATTTTTTGTATCCGTATTCGTATCTGTGCCACATATCCCTAAGGCCTAAACCATACTACTAGAGTTTGGATTAATTTCAACACGTTTTTAGTTGAAAAGTAGAACGTCAAGTGAATAAGAATTTATAATGGTAGGGCAGAGCAGCTTAGAACCGGACGCGTCCCTCGTTTTAAAGCTAGTTTCATAGGGTAAATTACACATGGACAATGGAGGTCCATGGGTACTTGATCCGAATGCCTTTAAAATCAGACAAATTATTTAAAAGAAAATGATCAGATATCTGTATCTTCAACAACTCGCATTAATTCTTTGAATTGTTATAGCCTCTGTTATAGTCTAGAGGCGGAATTAAAGGTAATAGTTTGTTGAGTCAACTTAAACTTTTAAAAAATTTGAAAGTTTAAATTTAAATTTTTAAAAATTAAAAGTTTAATTAATTTTTTATTAATTTTAAGACATTTAATAAGAATTTTTAAAAATTATGAGAAAAGATTTAATTGAAAATATTTAAAATTTTGAAGTATAATATATGAGTTAAAATACAAACGAGCGTCCAAAAAGGTTTAATATAATGACAGTTTTAGACATCAAAACCTATGTATTCTACCAATTTAGTCATAATTCA
Source organism: Hibiscus tridactylites (assembly GCA_958450335.1). Lineage (NCBI taxonomy): Eukaryota > Viridiplantae > Streptophyta > Magnoliopsida > Malvales > Malvaceae > Hibiscus > Hibiscus tridactylites. The sequence continues at coordinate 96,667,894 of OY288271.1, read as the reverse complement.
AAATAATTAATAAATCTAATCATTCATATTTTAAAAAATATATCAATTTAGTCATTTTTCTTCTTTTAAATTGTTTTTTCTTCGTCGTTCATCATCATTCCTACTTGTGTACCTTCGGTAACACAAATTATACTAAACTTGGTATTTTCAATTAATCTTAAACATGTATATTATTATTATTATTATTATTATTATTATTATTATTATTATTATTATTATTATTATTATTATTATTATATTTGGATCTAATAGTTCCTATTAAAATTTAACCATAAACAAATTAAAAAATAGTTATGTAAAAACTTTGTTTTTTTAAAAAACTATAAAGTTTATTTATTGAAAAACCCTAATGGAAACGAACTCTACCGGAAACCCTAATGGAAACCCTACGCAACCCCTTTCAACGGTGATTCCGACCCTAGTCCCGCCGGCCGTCCCTCCTGATCGGTCGGTTGAAGGCGGAGGACGTGAGGTTACGTTCGATTTCCCTCCGTTGCTGGAACGGCCGGGTTCGCCAATTATAGTGGAGGAGAGTCGTGCATCGAAAAAGGGACGTCATGATCATGTGAACCCTCTTTTTTGAAGCGGGTGGTAAGGAGGAATCGGGTTCGGTGATGGCAGACGTTGGGGATGTTAATGTTGTGGCGGATGGTACGCCTGGTGATGTTGGGGCGGGAAGTTCCCCATCTCAATCCCGGCCGTCGTATGCAGGGGCTGTGAGGGGATCAGACAAGAAATTCGCGGATTCGGCACCGTTACCGGGATTGGACGCGGTTGTTGTGGAGGATTCTGATGTGGTTGTCGATCGTAGTGGCCCTTTCCCGTCGGTGACTTTCTCAGATAGGGTCCATGATCAAATTGACCAAAGCATGAAATGATCGGTCATAGTCCGCATGCTGGGAAGGTCTATTGGCTATCGTACTTTGTTGGGAAGGATTCACACCTTATAGAAATTGCAGGGACAATTCCAAGTTGTGGATTTGGACAATGAATATTTCTTGGTTATCTTTGCTTTGGAGGCGGACTATGTTCATGTTTTGACTGAGGGCCCTTGGACGATATTCGGTTGTTACCTTACGGTTCAACCGTGGCACCGGAAGTTCTCTACATCTGAAAGCCATCCTTTGAAGGTTGTGGTTTGGGTGAGATTGACGTGTCTCCCATATAGGTACTATTCAAAGGCTCTCTTCCGTTATATTGCTAATTTGATTGGCAAGGTTATTCGAATCGATTATAGTACACGCGCGGGGGATCGGGAGCGTTTCACAAGACTCGCGGTGTTAGTTGATTTAGGTAAGCCGTTGATTCCGTGTGTTCAAATTGATGGCGTCATGTAAAATCTTGAGTATGAAGGCCTTCAAAACATTTGTTTCAAATGTGGGGTGTATGGTCATGTTAAGGAATCCTGTGAGATCTTCTCGGGTAAGACCGATCGAGCAGCCTCGTCTAGTTCGGTTAACGTCCCAGCGGCAGCGGGTCAGGAAGCTCAGGGCCGTGATGAAATCTATGGCCCATGGATGATAGCGGAAAAGAGACGAGGACGACCCTGTCGTAAGGTTGTAACTCGTAAAGGGGGCAAGGACTCGGGCCCGGTTGGTGAGGGCGGTTCACACTTTGATGTGCTTCAGGATTATAGTCGTGGTGAGGGGGCTGTTGTTATAGCTGCTCAGATGACGGCTACGGTGGTTGAGGAGGGGTTTGTTAGAGAGGCTAATGTGACGGTTGAACCTGCTGGGGGTGCTGCGGCACAGGATAGTGGGATTGTTCCACCAGTCGTGAATGTTGCTAAGGAGGGCTCTTCCTCTCGTGTGTTATTGCCAGTGGTAAAGGAGGGGCGTGGAGCGAACTAGGGGACATAGCAAGGTGCGGTGGAGGTTGTGGCGTCAATTGCCACCGAAATTCCTAAGGTTGTGGCGCACATCGTGCCCCGATGGGTGGTAAGCATGCAGCGATTTCAATCTTGGAGGCTGTTAATGAGAAGCATCAAGTGAAGGGGTCGCAACAGGGTAGTAAAGGCCCTAAGAATCTGATTTCAGTTGGTATTCGGAAAGGTTCTACTTCCCGGAAAGGAAAGGAAAATTGTGCTCCATCATCCTGTCGTCTATCGGATTGGATGCCGGTTTTTGCACCTGTATCGGTATCGGATGGGGGCGATGGAATGCAAGTTGTTTCGAGTGGACCGAGTGTGGCAGCAGGGTCCCCGTCGAACCCGGGTGATGTCGAGGGTAGTTAGCCTCTCGGTGACCGTAACAGCAATGTTGCGATTGCTCCTTTGTCGAATTAGCACGATGTGCGGTACCTTCTTCCTTTTCTGTGTCTTAATAATTAGCTTTCTATTTTGGAATTGTCAAGGGGCGGCTAGCCCTTGTTTTCGTGGCCATTTGAAGGATTTTTGTAAGATTAGTCGTCCTCAGGTAATCGCTATTCTCGAACCTCGGATTAGCGGTGTTACGACTGATAGGGTTATTGCTCGCTTGGGTTTTCCTAATTCGTTTAGGGTGGAAGCGAGAGGCCTTAGTGGTTGTGTTTGGGTGTTGTGGCAGGATTCTGTTCAGGTTGAGATTATCCGTGTGTCTAATCAGTTCGTCCATGGGCGAGTTCGGAATTTTGGTTCCTCGCGTTGGTTTTATTTCACTGCAGTATATGCTAGTCCGAATGTCTCTGTGCGAAGACATTTGTGGTCCCTATTGGCTAGCTTGAATCCGGGTGATGGTGTACCTTGGTTGTTAGGAGGTGATTTTAACACCATTTTGCGGCGGGAGGAGCGTTTTGGTGGATCCGCCAGAGGCAATGGTGTTTGCACACTGTTTCGAGAGCTTATCTTTGATTTGGGTTACTTGAAGTGGAGTATAAAGGTTGCGATTTTACTTGGAAAAGAGGCGATCTTCACAAGCGATTAGATAGATGTCTTTATAATGATTCTTGGGCTAGCTTATTTCCAACAGTTGTAGTCTCACATCTCGATTGGATTGGGTCGGATCATTGCCCGCTTTGGTTTCATACACAACGCCAGGAGGGTACGGGTAGTTTTCGTCCGGTCCGTTTCATTGCGGCTTGGCAAGATCACCCCGAGTTTGAGGACTTCTTGCGTGGTAATTGGGATAGTTCGCTTGATGTTGTGGCCAATGTGGATAAGTTTATGCGTAACATTCAGGATTGTAATGTAAACGTCTTCGGGCATATTGGTAAGAAGAAGAAGGAATTACTTGCGAGAATTTGAGGGATTGATAAAGTTCTTAGGGTGGTGCATTCTGATTTTCTTGTTCAACTTGATTCTTCTCTTCGTGTTGAGTTAGACGCTATTCTTATCCGGGAAGAAAGTCTTTGGGTGCAGAAATCTAGAGAGCAGTGGGTACGTTTTGGTGACAAGAACTCTAAGTATTTCCACAATTGTACCATGCATCGCCGTCGACAAAATTTCGTGCAAGCACTCAAGTTGTCCGATGGTAGGTGGTGCTCTGATCAAAGGGTCTTGCAACAGTTGGCTGTGGACTATTATAAAGGTTTATTCACTTCCTCGGATGGGGTTGACGTTGATCTTGCGAGTATGGGATGTTTTCCCGCTGTGGATGGTACTTTGTTGCGGGGTTTGTCTCGACCGGTTTCGGATGAAGAGGTACGGGCTGTCGTCTTCGATATGGCGCCGTTAAAGGCACCTGGGGCGGACGGCGTGCATGTGTTGTTTTATCAACGCAATTGGCACATTGTTGGTCCATCGGTTTGTCGTTTTGTGCGGGAGGTGTTTGCTGGTAAACCTTTCGATTCCTCTTTGAACCGTACCCTGCTTGTCCTACTTCCTAAGGTGTGTAACCCGAATTCGATTACTCAGTTTCACCCTATTGGTCTTTGTTCAGTTCTTTATAAGATTATCACGAAAACTATTGTGAATAGACTTAAACCTTTATTGCCATGTTGGGTCTCTGATAGCCAAACGGCTTTTGTCCCTGGGCGTTCCATCACCGATAACATTATTATCGCCTAGGAGGTTATACATTCCATGCGTTTGAAGAAAGGTAAGGTGGGTTCGATGGCTATCAAGATCGATCTTGAGAAGGCATACGACAGGCTTGAGTGGGCTTTTATTCAGGACACTCTTTTGGAGATTGGGATTCCGAGGGAGTTGTGTAGTCTAATTATGAGGTGTGTTACGTCGGTATCTACCCAAGTCTTGTGGAATGGTTCTACCTCAGATCCTTTTGTTCTGACTAGGGGTATTCGTCAAGGGGACCCGTTGTCACCATATCTGTTTATTCTCTGCATTGAGCGTTTGGCTCATTCAATTCGCGAGAAAGTTTCTTGCTGTGCATGGAAACCGATTCGTTTGCTTCGTTGTGGTCCAGACATTTCTCACTTATTTTTCGCAGATGACATGATCTTGTTCAGTGAAGCCTCTACTTCTCAGGTTTATATTATTGAAGAGGTGTTGCGCCGCTTTAGTGTTGCTTCGGGCCAAAAGGTGAGTATTGCCAAGACGAGCATTTATTTCTCCAAGAATGTGGAACCTGTCCTTTGTGTTGCTATCAGTTCGTTGTTTGGTTTTCATCGAGTGGTGGATCTTGGAAGATACTTGGGCGTGCCACTGTTGCATAAGCGGGTGACAAGGGCATCGTATCAGTTTGTAGTCCAACGTATGAGGGATAAACTTTCGGGGTGGATGGCAAAATCTCTTTCGCTTGTGGGCAAAATTACTCTTGCCAAGTCGGTTCTATCGGCGATACCTTATTATGCAATGCGGTCTTCGGTGTTACCCAAAGGTACGTGTCGCGACATTGAAAAATTAATTCGAAATTTTATTTGGGGTAAGGATGAAGGTCGAGGGGTGTGCATCTTGTTAATTGGAACTCTGTGTGTTCGCCTCTAAAGGAAGGGGTCTTGGTTTTAAGTCTTTGGTTGTGCAGAACGAAGCTTTTTTAATGAAGCTTGCATTCAATTTAGTGCGGAAGTCTGATCAGTTCTGGGCGCAAGTATTACGCTCCAAGTATAAATGGGAGGTAGTCGTTCCGGATAGCTTGGCTCGCCCCCGTTGTTCTCATCTTTGGAAGGGTATCAGCTTAGTATGGGATGATGTCCGTTCAGGTCTTGTGTGGACGGTGGGAGACGGACGATTCGTAGACGTTTGGCATGACGCATGGTTGGGTGATGTTGGGGCGTTGGCTGATCATGTGGCGGATGCGGCTGCTCGAGCATGTCTTCCGTATATCAGTGTAGCCGGCATGGCAACGACATATGATGGGTGGAATTGGCCAGCTTTTGAGCACCTGCTGCCGCAGGATATCTTGCTACGTTTGGCCGCGACGATGTCTTTGCAACAGGTTGCGGTTTTGGATGGCATGGGGTGGAAATGGATGGCACAACGATCATTTTCAGTGGGTTTTGCTTACCGTGTGCGTGCGGGGGAAAGTGATGGTCCATCGGGGCTGGTTTGGCGATGTATTTCGCGGTTCCGAGGGCTGCAGCGAATTAAAGTGTTTCTGTGGCTGCTTGGCTGTGATAAACTGCTCACTAACGCTGAACGGGTTCGAAGGCACATGGCTGATATTTCTAGGTGTGGGGTTTGCGGTTCGTCAGTTGAATCTATTGACCATTTGTTTCGATTGTGTCCGTCGGCGATGTCAGCCTGGATTCGGTTGGTTCTTCCATCCAAACTTAATGATTTTATCTCTATGAATTTTCAAGATTGGTTGCGAGTTAATTTATCGACGCCGGAGCATTTCGCGCGTGAGTCGAAAGATTGGGACCTTCGTTTTGGTGCGGTGCTTTGGTCCTTGTGGAAGTATCGTAATGCTTGTGTTTTCGATGGGGAAGCTGGTGGGGCATTTGATGTTTCGGCGCACAATAATTTTGTGTTTGAGGAAAGTGTGCGAGCATTGGCTTTGTCGCGCACGCTTTCCGTTTTAGCATGTCTGCCTTTGCAGCAGGCAGGGGCGTGGGTTGCGCCTCCTGGTGGCTGGTTGAAAGTGAACTCGGATGGTGCACGCACGGCTGCTACAAGTTTCGCCACATGCGATGGTGTCGGCCGAGATTGGAGGGGTGATTGGCTTTTCGGCTACGCTAAAGCTATAGGGATATGTTCATCATTAGAGACGGAATTATGAGGCGTTTTTATTGGTTTGTCGCAAACATGGTCTCGCGGTTATCGTAAAGTCATTGTAGAAACAGATTGCAAGGAAGCGTTTTCGCTAATTCAAGGGTCTTTGACGAGGGAAATTTCCATCGGGTTGATTTTTCATATTCGTGATCTATTGGAGCGAAATTTGGAGGTGTCTATTCAGCATGCGTGTAGAGAGGCGAACAAGGTTGCGGACTCGTTGGCCAAGTTGGCCCCTGCGGACTCATTAGATTGCCGGTGCTTCGTCGTTCCACCTGTTGTGGTGTCGAGTTTTCTGGTTATGGACAAGTTTCCAATAGCTTAGTTTGGTAGTTTATTTCGTGATTTATCAAAAAAAAATTATGTATATGGATCTTAAAATATATAATACATGTAGATGATTATAACATATATAACTATAAAAATATATTTATATGTTACTAGTTTTATAATAAATATTTTTTAAAATTATTTAAATGAATTAGCACCTCACAGAAAATTACGTAGTTTTTGCAGTAACTAAAACATGAAGCTCTTCATAAATAATTTTAAATAAATTTCAATGAGTTTAATTTTAATGTAGATATTAATTACTGACCTGATATTAAAAAACAATTATAAACATTTTTATAAAATTGTATAGATTAATTAATAATTTTAATTGAAGTACTCTAGTGTTAATGGTGAAGAATAAACAATTTGAGAGAAGAAAAATCACTAAATTGCCATATTTTTAAATATAAAAGGTTAAATTTATTAAATTATTTTGAATCATGACTAAATTGGTAGAATATATAAGTTTTGAGGACTAAAACTGTCATTATAGTAAACCTTATTAGACGTTCGTTCGTATTTTAACAGAGGAGTGACCTAATTGTAATAAAAATTTAATTGAGTGACTCAATTATAACTTTAAATAATTGATTGAACTCAAATGTTGTTTGCCCTTTATTAAATTGTTGTTATCGTAAAAATTCTTCAACCCCATCCTTGAGTTTCTGGAGGGAATATGAAGATTATCATGTCAACTAGTAAGTAGGGTGAGTAAAACTCGATTCAAAATTTTATAAATTCGACTTGATTTAAAATTTTCAAATAAAATTTGAGTTGAAAAATAGAAATTCGAATAACTCGAAATTTTTAGTAATTAATGGATTTATTTTTAAGTTCGAGACGAGTCCCTCAATTTTTATGATATATACCGATATATAAAAATATAAAGAAATATATGTGCATATCTTATATGATTAGATAAAGTTGCTTAAATTGTAATCAAATCGCACTATAACATCATAAATAATTACAATTAAATTTTTATAGGAACTCGAAAACTCGACTCAACTCGAATTTCTTAAACTCGACTCAAATAAAAAAATTCAAATAAAATTTGAATTGTAAAATATGAGACGTCAACTTGAATAACTTAAATTTTTTTTACTCGACTCGACCAAACGCTCACCCCTAATAGCAGGCAGTAGCTGCCAGGTGAGCTAGCGACATTTCAAACTTCATTCTCAACTTCCAATTCGAATTTTTGATACCCAAAGCGCAAGAAATCAAGCTCACTAATCTTTTTCTCTCATTTATACAGCCGCTCACTTTTGTTACCCTTTTCCTTTAAACACCGACAGTGACACTAATTTTAATATTGGTCGTCGACCGTTGAGATTTATCGTTTTGTTTGTTTTATTTTTCGCTTTTTAATAAATTATTTTGCTCTTGTGGCACGATTTTACTCTACCTTTTGGTAAATTTTTCTCTGTCTTTTGGCGCGATTTTTTTCTTTTTAATTTTCTATTAGGGTTAAATCTGACGAAGCCACGACTGATTATGATGGCGCTCCTTTCATTATGTTGTTGATCTCCCTATCTCAGACCCTCGAATTGGATTTGGATACGCGATTACATCTACCGTTCCTTATTCGCGATTGAGTTGTGGTAATGTCTTTATTGTCAACGTGCGTTCATTGTAATATGCATTTTTATGTTGTTTGTTGATGATTTTACCTATCATCGTCGATTTTGGTGATGTTTGTATCCTTCTTTTATTTTGAGTATTTGGGTTAAGTTCTTACCTTTTCCTTGTATGATCCTCTTTTGATCTCGAGACGCTAATTTTGTTTATTAGGATTATGTCTGAATTTAAATGTTTTATTTACTAAGTTGTAAACTTTTATTGTAATTTCGGATACATATGGTTTGATAAAATTAATAAATTTCATTTTTTTAAAACAATAAACTATAAATTCTAAACCTTAATTTTATTTTAACTCAAACTAAACCTTAAACTTAAATCTTTAAATCCTTCAATAAGCGCTTTTGTGAAAGTTTTTTTTACCACCGATGTATCACATAATTACTCCTCTAAAATTACCTCTATTTTTTGTTAAATTACAAATAAGATGAATTGTCATAAATTTACACTATATTACACGAACCTAATCTTAGATAACCGAACCAGGCTAATTTGGGTGAAAACCCATTTTTTATTAATTATTTTAATATTGGTTCCCTTAGAGAATTATTTGGAAAAACGACCCCCAAACTTGCCATGTAGTTAAACATCGTGTTCTCTGGGAAGCGAGGATTGAAATCACGTTCTATAGAGCGCGAGGTCTATCTACTTGGCATCGTTGTTTGAAATAAAGGTTTCTCAGAAACGCACGTTCTGCATAACGCGATGTCCCCGGGAATTTGAAAAGGCGGTTGAGTATATCGCGCAGAACTCGCGTTATTCAGAACGCGAGGTCTGTGCAATTTTGGGTTGAAAAACAAGGGTGGGTAGGCCTGTTCGAGCCCAATTTCGGGCTTATAAATCGTATTTTTTAGCAAACATCGAGTTTGGGTTCGTAGTACTAGAAATTATCCATCGTTTGACACCAACACGATCAATTTCTGTTAATTCTAAACTCGCTTAAAATGGCTTCCAATACCCTATGTTATCATCTTTTTTTTAATGAAATTGCCTTTGAACAAAGGTCGATAGGCATGTTTGAGCAGAATTGCAGACGTATAAATCGTATATTTCTAGCAAACATCGAGTGTGGGTTTGTAGTACTAGAAATTCTCTATTATATGGCACCAACACAGTCAATTTTCGTCCATTTTACACTGACTTAAATTCGCTAAGAAAACGATATCCTACCATTTTTTTGAATGATTGAATGTATAAGATGAACTATTTTATAAAACGAATTAGATTGATTTTATTGATCGATAGTTATGGGCGAACTCACTTAAACAAATTACAATGAATTAATTAAGACGAGGGGCCAAGCGATTAGGACACTTGTTCTTTGTGTGTCCATAATGTTTACATGTACTACAATGCTTCTTTTGTCCGGTTTTTTCTCGATGTTCGACCATATCCTCGGCACAGTATATTCGTGTAGACCGTGGACGTCCTTTGTCTCTCAATAGTGCTGGATCAGGGCGTATGGTCGGTTTAGTGTCAACGACATTCGGATCAACCTCATTTCCGGTTGGAGGAAACTCTTTTTCATAAACCTTAAACATCGTTTGAAGTAAGTATACCGGATCAACTAGTTGCATGTAGTCTATCCGTTGGTTTGCGCAAGCAGCAATGACGTGTGCGCACGAGTATTTGAATGTTTGGAATATTCCACACTCGCAGGTTCTTGCCCTGAGATCAACCACGTACGCGTTGTACTAAATGCCTTCCAACCGCCTGGAATATTCTGAAACACGGAACTTGTGTCCTTCGCGCGAGAAAAGAGTTGCAGTCATCTGTCTTGATTGGTACAATTGAGTATATAGTTTTGTGCGGAAATCCGGATGGACTATGTGTCCACCTGTCATGTACTCAGTTGTTTGCCCTTCCCAAGGTTGCAAATAGGGTAGCCAATCGGTAGTAGGTCGCTTTGACAATGGAAGTGATAGGCAACTACCGCACTCCCTTCAGTGATGAGTTCACTGCCTCAGCCAAGTTCATTGTCATGTGACCATATCGTTTACTCTCGTCATACGATCGAAGCCATTTTTCCCTTGGGATTTTTTCAAGGTAGTCTGCGCCATGTTTGTTTCTCGCTCTCAGTTCCTCGAACACCTCCTCCACCTCTTGTTTGTAGTGCGAGTTGCCTAAGGGATGACAGTTGAATAGTTATGGGCGAACAACCCATGCAGAAAGGTCGTAAATGAAAGCGAGCAACAATTAATATAGTAAATGAAAATGACATAAAAGACATACCTATTGTGAGCACCAGTTCACGTTCATCACAATTCTTGAATTGCTGCAGGTAGTTTGCGGCTATGTGCCGCAAGCAAAAATGGTGGTAAATATATGGAGGCTGTCAATACTCACTCAAACGTTCTAGCGCCCAAAAGAGCGATGTGCCTCTATAAAAAATAACAGAAACCTCACCGTCCCTTACCCGTATTACAAGATCAAGGACATATTTTTGTAGGTGCCGAAGGAAGAACATCCAAGACTCCAAATCCTCATTTGAGACGATTGTGAATGCAACAAGAACACATTTTCGATTGTCGTCATGTGCAATAGCTAGTAGTAGGGTCTGTGTATACTTTCCGTACAACCATGTGCCATCGATTTGGACCATCGGTTTGCAGTGCTTGAATGTATTGGTGCACTGCGGGAAATTCCAAAATAACCGGTGGAATTGAGACACACCTCGAATGACACGACAATTTTCGTATGCCAAAACCGTATCAAGTTTGACAACCATTCCGGGGATGTGTTTCTACAGCAGATTTAGCCACAGACGCAACTCTTTCTAAGAATCATCCAATCGGCCAAACAATTGTTCTACGACCCGCTTCTTTGCATATCATGCTTTGTAATATTCAGGATGGTAACCGGTGACACCTTCAGTTGCAGCCTGACATATGGGGACCGACACCTTGGGATTTGCTTTGACCAGTGACATAAAGATATCGGCGAGATACTTTGCATCGAGGTTCTTGTGATCTTGGCTTAGGCTTCCAACGGTGCATGTATGGGCCCCTACAAGTTTTGTTATTCTCCAACGATCGCCTGCCTTCTTCAATTGTGATATACGGATTTTCCATTTACAGCCGTGAGCCTTTTAAGTGCAGTGCGCCTTGTAGTATTTTCACTTTTGTTTTCTTCACTGTCGTCTCAACAGCCTGGCGAATGTTGTACTGCTTAACTGCGGCCACCACCGGTTCTTTTGTCAAGAACGTCATACCAATGGCCAGTTCACCATCAGCACGATTGAGTCTGCCGTCAATTGTTTGGTCATGCGAAAATTCAGGAATGTCCATGGCATCCATATCAACCGTTATGAAGTGGGATGGTGGATGGTACATAGAAATAGGTGCCTCTGAAAAATGAAAGTTGGTTGCTGCCGGTTGTTCTTCGAAATATACTGGTGGAACGATCAAGTCTTCTGGTGGAACAATCAAGTCTTCTGGTTCGTCATAGAATGGTCCCAGCTCGTCGCTGTCGGGTCCGGGTTCTCTAATCAGTTCTTCGTCAGAAGCATCCCCCGAGAGCTGGTATATTACAACTTCGTCGATCACTACCCTTGGAGGCGAGCATGGTGGTCGACGATCACGAGACCTCTCACGAGATCGCTCAGGAACCACATTTCCAAGACCAAAATCAATAGCACCAAAAAGAATAATGTCTCCCCATAGATGGTTGAACGTACTCCGTGCTAGGGACATACGTTGAGTGTCGTCCATATGATGAATCATTGAAGGGGTTGAATGATTCATGGTCATGTGTAACGTAAGACGAGGACGCTCCCTCCCCTCCAAAACTATATGGATTGTATGGAGCGTACGTTGCATTTCTTGGCTTATCGAATTCATCGTTTAGGGGTTGGTTTAGGTCGAACCCGATACTAGCTACGCACGAATGTCTTGGCACAACAGATGACGATGCACCGAACTCGTTGTCTTGGCACAGTAGGTTAAAATCATTTCTTAGACTTGCAGTCGGGCTATCAACGTTGGCATTCGGATCGAAGTCGAAATTCACCCGACCCTAGCTTGGTATTTCGATAGTAGGATTAGAATCTGAAAACGATGCATACAGCTCTAGGGGCCCGCCCAATGAATACTCGAAGTGGGTAGCCAACATCAACTCCACATTAGTAGTGTTCGCAATGCTGCATATAGAGTACGTTAACGGAGCTATAGATATTGGCACCTAATACTTCACGTCGGACAAATGGTAGTTTTCGAAATGCGGGACCTTGCTCTCCAGTTCCTTAACCAACTTCTTGTACGATAATCTCCTTAGAATCTTTATCGTTACTGGATCTTCGCACTGAAAAACGACGCCGAGTTCGGGATCGACGTTTATCTGCCCATCGTAGTATACTAGAGTAGTAAACTCCTTCTCCTCTCGCCATTTGAATATTTGTTCAAAGACTTGTGAAATTTTAATACTTTAAAATTTTTGACGATTTGTTTTGGCTATTCAAACATATTTTTACGGTTTATGGTTCTGCTTCATATAAGGGGACACCTATGGCTTATTATTGGTTCAAGAAATCACGGAGAATCCGGGTGTGTAAGGGAAATTATTGTACCGAGATGCAAGTTTGTGAAACTCGCGTTCTATAGAATTTGAGCGAGCCAGAGCCTGTCGAGGCAGCGCGGTTTGAGACCACGAACTGACACTACATGGGCCTCATCTTCTGCCACAACATTTCAAAATTTGAGCGGTCCTTCGACTTTTTAACATATGAGGCCTCCACCCGACTTTAGCTTCTCAGATGCCTACCGTCTCTATATGCCGACGAGTGGTCCTCCGCTGATCGATATTCCACCGTTGGCATCTCAATTTGACTATAACATTGTCTTGCAAATGCCGCCGAATAGCTTGTTTTACTCCCCGCCCGAGCCCAGCACAGGTCCTCGTATCGCAGATGATGTTGATGAGGACCAGGACCAGGACCAGGAGGATGCAGCACAGCTTGTTTGGAGGAATCCAGATCGGGATCGTTGTCCACCCGACTGCAGAACGAATGGACATAGACATCATCAGCCTTTTTTTCTAATACATTTGTACTTATGTTTCTAATATATTTATTTCAGACATTTGTTTTTTTTTAATTACCATATTTTAATTTTCTTTATCTATTATAATTTAAACTTTTAAATGTTTATTTAATTTAAGTTTTTATTAATTTTATGCGATTACTAAACCAAAATTATCAATTGTTGTTCAAAGGCAATTTCATTCAAAAAATGATGATAGCATAAGGTTTTGGAAGTCATTTTAAGCGAGTTTAGAATAGACGAAAATTGACAGTGTTGGTGTCATACAATAGAGAATTTCCAGTACTACGAACCTAAACTCGATGTTCGCTAAAAAAATACGATTTATAAGCCCGAAATTGGGCTCGAACAGGCCTATCAACCCTTGTTTTTCAACCCAAAATCGCACAGACCTCGCGTTCTGCATAACGCGAGTTTTGTGCGATATATTCAGTTGCCTTCTCAAATTCTCGGGGACCTAATGTTCTGCAAAACGCGAGTTCCTAAGAAACGGTTATTTTAAACAACGATGTCAGATAGATGGACCTTGCGCTCTATAGAACGCGATTTCAATCCTCGCTTCCCGAAGAATACGAGGTTCAACTACGTGACAAGTTTAGAGGTCATTTTTCTAAATAATTCCAAAATTATATATAATTAATAAAAAAGATTTTTCATCCAAATTAGCCACCGAACCAATTACCCTTTCATGTTAAGGTAACGTGGAGCCCACTGATGTAACCCAAAGCGACTCCTGGATTGCGATAGCCGTCCATGACACATCATCATCCCACTAAATGATCGCCACGTGTCCAATTTTTGTGAACCTTTTCTCAAAACCCCGCACCGACCCTTCGTGCCCCACGTTCCTCCCGTCAGAAAAAGGAAAAGAAATTTCAGAATCCAATTTACGCTGGACCCCACCACACCGTACCATACACCGCCCAAATCTAACGCCGTCAACGATCTTGATTTCAAAATTCTACCCGAGCCTTGGGTTTTGGCTCCGAACCTTAGGCTAAGACTCATCGACGGTTTATATATTCACATCATAAAACCCTACATTTTCTACTTCAGCTGTCACATACATCGATACTCTTCGGACCTCGTAAGAATCTGAGACAGGGAATCCGTCATTTTTGGGGTTTTGTTCGGAATTTTTTTAGCAATGTCGGAGGAATCGGAGAGTAAGCAGTCGGCGGTTGAGTCGATGATGTCAAAGATCAGCGAGAAGATTCACGGACACGATTCATCATCGGATTCGGATTCGGATCATGAGAAACCGGGTTCCGCTTCTACCGTTCAGGCTAAGATTTTTCGATTGTTTGGAAGAGAGAGACCAGTTCATCATGTGCTTGGTGGCGGAAAACGTACAAACTCTGTCATTTTACTTCTTCTTTTTTCATTTTTCCTTTCTCAAATTTCAATAATGATCTGTTTCATATTTTAAATTGCTTTAGAAAGAGTATTTCTTGTTGTAGATTAATGGCTTTTCTTTGTGTTAAATGCCCGATGTTCTCTTTTTCTGTCTTATTTTATTTTTTTAAATAATTTGTTGCAGCTGCTGATGTATTTTTGTGGAGGAACAAGAAGATTTCAGCTGGTGTGCTTGGTGGAGCAACTGCAATTTGGGTCCTTTTTGAGCTGATTGAATACCACCTACTTACTTTGATCTGCCACATTTCCATTCTCTGTCTTGCGCTATTGTTCTTGTGGTCCAATGCTCATACCTTCATCCGCAAGTAACTTCATACATTCTTCTCAAGAACATTGCTTTATTTGGTTATTGAGTTCTAGGTATTGTATGATTTCTTAAAGACTATGTATAAGGTATAACCCACCCTTTTCTTTATAGGACTCCGCCTCGCATTCCCGAAGTTCATCTACCAGAGGAGCCATTCGTGCAAGTTGCCTCAGCTCTGACTATTGAGTTTAACCGGGCATTGAAGCTGCTGCGAGATATTGCATCCGGAAGAAATCTGAAGGAGTTTCTTATGGTGTGTTTGTTTTCATGCCCATGGGGATGCTTCATCTTAAGTTTGATTGAGAGAATTACTAATATTTACATTCTTCGATTCGAATTTCAGGTTATAGCTGCATGCTGGGTTCTGTCAATTGTGGGAAGTTGGTGCCATTTCTTGACCTTGTTCTATATATGTAATAACACTGACTCGATTCTTTTAGCCCCAAGTATTTTTATCCGTATAACAATCCATACACTGAATCTTTATTCATCTTTCATATGTTATCAGCTTTTGTGTTGCTGCATACTGTGCCTGTTTTGTATGAGAAGTACGAGGACAAGGTTGATCCATTTGCAGAGAAAGCTATGGTCGAGATCAAAAAGCAATACGCAGTTTTTGATGCCAAGGTTTTGAGTAAAATTCCGAAGGGTCCTTTGAAGACCAAGAAGGTTTAGGGTGTGGTGGTGTGCTCAATTCACATTAGCTTAAAATACCATATATCATCAAAAGGCAGCCAGTTTTTATCAGTATGCCAAGCTTACAAATGGCATCACAAGGTGATGATATTTTTGTGTAACTTTGTTTCATTTGGATAACAATCAGCATTTTTACATTGCTTGCCGCCTGATTTTGTTCCGTTTTAGCGTTATTGCCTTGGTTTTGTGCCGTTTCCTTATGGGCAGTCCCTTAATTGTTATAATATGCATTACGATTAGTGTGTTTCCTTGATTTTGTGTTAGGCTTAATGGGCAAATAAGTGCCCAAACAATAGCTTTTGTTTTAGATAGGTGCCTAAAGTATTTTTTAGGTTAAATAGGTTCCAAATGATTTCAAAGTTTTCATTTAGGTGTCTTGCACTTAATATGACAAGTGACATGTTTTATTTTCAAAAATTTCCTGAAACTCTCAAAAATTTCCAAAATAGCCAAAATCCCTAAATTTTTAAGTCTTAAATCTTGATTCCAACTGTTGTGGCCGCCAATCGTTGGTGGCGTGTCCACTACTTTTGTCATTGGACCCCCACGATCATTTCTCCCATTCTCTTAGTTCACTGATGGCGCGCCTAATATCGTCAAAATAAAGTTAAACCGGCGAAAGGAAAAGAAGATGAATGATAGCAAACGGTGGTTGACAATTGACGAACGATGTTCTTGTCTTACAACAAGAGGAGGTTTCATTTTGCCGCCGATAGTGTAACACGTGAAATGTTTTATTTTAAAAAATATACTAAAATTCTCAAAAATTCCCAAAATAGTCTAAATCTCTAATTTCTTAAGTCCTAAATTTCGATTCCAATCGTTGATGGCATGTCCACCACTTTTGTCATTGGGCTCCCACGATCATTTCTCTCATTCTCTCGTTGTCGATAATTTATGGACGGCGTGTCTATCGTCGAAATAAAGTTGAACTCGCGAAAAGAAAAGAAAATGATTGACGAAAAACGGCGGTCGATCAGCCGACGATGTTTGAGTCTTACGGCGAGAGAATGGGCTTTGATTTTGTCGTCGATAGCGTAATGAACGACGACGATAGTGGTTGAATTTAGGGATTTAAAAATTTTGAGGTTATTTTGTGAATTTTAACAATTATAAGAATTTTTTAAAAGTAAGTTAACGGCGGACACCTAAACGAGTAACGTTAAAAATATCACACTTATTTAGTACGAAAAATACTTTAAGCATTTATCTATAACAAAATATATAACAAAATATATAGTTTAATACTTATTTAATAATTAATCATTTGTGTTATTGCCCATCTTTGGGTGTTTCTTAATGTCCCTCAAAAGTTCATCATGGCCGCAACTTCAGCATAGAAACATTACCTTTTCGGTAAATATTATGCACGAAACCCAAAATATTGGAGTGATAAGAATGTCATAATAATACTTCTTACTTTTAATAAGAATTAATTTAATAATATTTACACGTGTTATCATCTGATTAGAGGAAAAAATATTTGATTGTTTTTAATTAAAAATAGGACCAGATTAAAAGAAGGTATAAATAGTAAGAGTTAATTTATTATTTTTTTAATTAGTACTAAATAGATTGAACAAATATGAATGATTAAACGTGTTATATAAAATTGGCTTAAGTGGCAAATAAGTGCCCAAACTATACTCTTTTTTCAGATAGGTGCCTAAAGTATTTTTCGAGCTAAATAAGTGCCCGCCGTCAACGTCTGCTAATTTTTACCGTTGAGCCAAAATTATATTTAAAAATAAATAAAAAAAATATTTTCTTTATTTCACAAATTAGTCCAAAATTTGAAATCTTTAACACCCAAAATCCAAATCCCGATTTGACTTGATTTCGCCGCCGATTGTCACACGGCACCCACAACATCCGTCGTCGGACCATCACAAGCATTTATCCCATCACTTTGTTGCCGGAAATTGACTGATGACGTGCGAAACGTCGAAATCGTTGAAAGGTTCATTCGAATAATTCGCGACGAACGACGGCATAGCGGACGATGAACGATGTGGGTTGTTCGGCAAGGGGAGAGTGCTACAGTCCGTGGCCGGAAACGCGACCAACGTCGATGGTAGTGGCCGGATTTTGGGTGTTTAGGGATTTGGGGACTGTTTTGAGATTATTTGAAAATTTTAAGATATTTTAAAATTCTGATTTATTGGTTAAAAAATAAAATTAAAATGTTTAATACTACTATGTGTCATGCTTTTGTTGGTTAACAAAACTTTTTTTAACGGACAATCATGGCGGGCACCTATTTGAGTAACTTTAAAGACGTTAGGCACTTATTTGACCCGAAAAATACTTTAGGCACCTATATAAAAAATAGGTATACTTTAAGCACTTATTTGCCACTTAAGCCTATAAAATTTTGCAACTGTCACATTATTCTTTCAACAACAATTAATGGTTTAATGGTTATTTTGTAATAAAAATTAAAGTTCAATACCTATTATATAAATTTTGAAAGTTTGGTAACTATTTTATGGTTTTAAGGATAATTTGGTGGTCATTTGTGTATTTTATCTTATAAAATCCAATTTACGTAAACCTAAACCCAGAAAACTTGACTCGAGACCCGACACTCGAAATTGATCTAAAATAAATCAAATTGAACCAAAATCGATCCAAATTTTTTGTTGAGCCGAAATGGACCTGAACCGATTTTCAACCAAACGAATTGGACATGAAGCGAAGGTAACTCAAATCGAAAGTTGAATCGAACATCAACACTAATTTAACCCAATAATTAAGGCAAATTGAATGAATAATTTATTTATATTATAACTATTATCTATTTTTAACAATATGATAAATAATGAATGGTTTATGTTATATTATCTTTTTATATTATACAATGTGAGAGACCGTTGTTCCTCTCAAAATTGTGATATAATAATATTTTATGTCCTTAAGTTTAAATATTAGTCAAATAAGGCCTTTGTCTCTACTAATTTTTAAATTTAGAACTTTAATAAACTCTTATCCCTCTCAATATTTAATTCTAATTTCATCCATGTCGAATGTCAACGGTTATTTTGTGGTTGCTACATTTACAAGAAAAAAGGGTAAAAAGATTGCATTAAAAGAAAGACATAAAGTTAAAAAAAAAACATCAACGTTTGATTGAATAGTCACTTTGACCTCTATTTTTTGGGAGCAATTCAACCCTCAACATTTCATTTTGGGTCAAAATGACCCCTTCCGCGGATGAAAATTGTTAGAAAATTGACGCTAAACAGCTTGAAATGGCTAGAGAGAATGATAAGTCAGGGGGAAAATATTTTATATAATTTTATAAAATTATTATTTGACTAATGTAACGTTTTTTAAGTCTAACACATTTGTCTATATAATACTATCATGTCAGCGTGCATTGACATATATGTTTGTCATGTCATTTCAGCCATTTACCGTCAGTTGACTGGCAGTTTTAAACCGCATAGGTGTCATTTTGACCCGAAATAAAATTTTAAGAGTTAAATTACTCTAAAAAATAATAGGGACTAAAATGACGATTCACTCATACATTGGGGGCATTTTTAGCTTTATGCGTAAAAGAAAGAAAGAAATAGTGGATCAGTTCATAACCAGAGGCGGCCTTTGATTTCATCACTGCTTCATGTATTGGAAAAAACAGTTTCACACAAATAAATGGCTTAAATGGTTTGATCAACATGGTCCTGGTGAAACAAATAGAGAGAGAAAAGTAAGCGGGAAAATTAAAACCCTAATTTAAGAAATAAGAAGACATTTTTACAAAAATATATGAATAATTCTATACATAAAAATATATTCGATTTGATTCAATGGTTTAAGAATTCTATCAAATTTGTTAGATAGTCCATCCATTCTTAAATTAATTGTTGTTTTAATAATAATTAAATAATTTTTTTGCACGTGTCGTGTTACATTGTTGTTAGTTAACTTTTTTAAATTTTTTTTGTCTTAATTAAATTTTTTTAAAGGTTCTAAAAATTCTATAAAAAATATAAAAAATAATTTTCAAATAATCTGTAAAAAAAATTTCTATAGTGTGTCATATGGCAATAATACCTAAAAAACATTAAAATTTGACGATCAAAATTGGTCAAATGAGTTAATTGATTCAATTTATTGACTTCAGTGGCTTAATTGAGTGCAAAAAAAGTTCAAGAGTTTTTTTTTTCAAAAGTTAAGGGCTTCAACCACCTTTAAGCTTAATTTGTTATACCTTCGCCTTCAAGTCTTTTGCATCCTTCACCGACACAATCTTCTGCATCAATGAAGTTTTTGTGAGTCATACCCAACTCAAACCGAATGGACCCAAAAATTCAAAGGTTGACCCAATTCAAACGGCCCGATATTAACCAGAACAAAAAATAACCGATCCGATATTGACCCGATCCAATACCCACTTATCATATACCAGAATTAAACCTGAATCGAATCTAAATCGAATGCAAACAAACATGAAATGACCTGAACCGAAGTCAACCAAAACAACCCGATTGCCTCCTCTGCGTAAACAGTTTTACTGTAACCACCTCGTCCCGGTCTGGCCGGATGACCGGTCCAAGTGGGCTACACGGGGAAAACCGAAGTGAAACCCGTTAAGGCTCCCCTTCGGTTGACAACCCTATTCTTTATTTTTCAATTTAATCTTGTCTAGTGGAGAATTAAAGTCCTAAGTGACCAAACAGCGGAACGACGTACACGAGACAATCAAACGAACCCAAAATCACATTTAACAGCCAAATTTTAAACTTAACTGCAGGCGGTATCGATACACCTAAGGGGTGTATCGATACACCTTGACTAGGTCAAATGGTCAGAGTCAACCCGTGGAGACCGTATCGATACACCCAGGGAGTGTATCGATACCCTCCCCAACGGTTGACTTCTCACGGTCAACGCTAAGATGACCGTATCGATACGCCAAAGACCGGTATCGATACCAAGTTGGACAGTGACTCCAGTGTCCAAAAAGGTATCGATACGTCTCCCCGCGTATCGAAACGAATGGCCTGGAATAAGAAGGCTGTATCGATACGGGTCTAACCGTATCGATACCCCTGCTCTACAACTCCTCATTTCACTACTTGGTAACTTCACATACGGTTCTAGATGCACATTTGGACACTCCTAAGCACACACAATAACACATACAACAAACCACAATCAGGACTTAACATGAAAGGCATTTAATATAACGAAAACATACAAATCAAGACTCCATACAATTTCACAAAGAAGCATACTTAGCAAGCATAAACATCATGCACAAGGAAATCAAGCATAAAGCATTCATAGGCCAACAATCCAAGAAGTAAAAGCATAACCAAATATGAGTTTAACATGCTCAAACATAATCTCCTAAGGAGTTTGACCCCAACTCCTAAAACTCTAACCCCATTGTCTAGGCATTATTACAAAAGCAAATCATACTTAAACTTGCTTGAGAACTCCAAAAGCTCCTCCCTCGCTCGCTCGCCTCCCGAACTCTAACGATCTGCACGTTGGAAACAAAAAGAGCATAAGCAATCTAGCTTAGTGAGAGAGGCTCTACAATTCACAACATGCAGTTTTCGAAAACACGATTTATGCAAGAAAGCAATGGGTGCACAAGGGTCTATCTCAACCACAACACTTGGTTTGCACAAGCACAACCAACATACACGTACGATGGGACTACACATCACCGTCTCGACTAGTGGATTTCCAATGGGACTACACATCAAAGTACTACCCTACTAGTCACTACCGGTGGGACTACACATCACCGTAGTTTAGACCACCATCATGTGAGGCACGAACTCAACACGACTACAACATTAACAACTTAAAATGCATTCCATAATCACAACTTATATACAATCAACATATCACAACAACATGAGAGTAGAGAGGCTTACACACGGGTTTAGGTGACCTCTCTAGGTTCCACCCAAACCTCAAAAGAATCCATATCGAGCACAATGTAAAAACCAATAATTCTACTCACCGTTGCTACCCAAGAGAAGATCGAAGACCAAGATCAAGACTTCGAAATCCCCGGATTTGTCCCCGAAGCTTCTCCAACCAAAATTCTCGCTTCTAGCCATTCCAACACCAAGCAAATAATCTCAAATCAGTCCATATTCCAAAATAATCAGCCCGGATTACATACCAAGCATAACATCAAATTTTTCCATTGAAACAAGCTCAAAATTCCAAAAATCCGAGCAGCCCTTAAGCACTCCTCAAAACCTTTGATTTCAACCCTCAAATTACTCCCTAAAGTCTCCAAAACTTCCCTTACATATAGCTTATCCATCAGCCCTCTCATATTCACATAAAACACCCCCAAAACTCAACTTAAAACCTCCCAAAAACCTCCCCAAAACCCAAATCCGGGAAACTTAACAAAACTCATTAAAAATCATACCAATTGGACCTCATGCTTCCTAAACAACATGTCTATCATTAATCACTTAAAACATTAAGTCAAGAACAATAAAGGCACCATTTTTAAATCAAAACTCTTAAAAAAGCCCATATTTCAAAACATGGTTAAAATGAAAATTAGTGGTACTTCCAAGGAGGGGAAGGTGAGAGCAAGTCAAAAACGTCCATACCTTTGAGAAAGCTTCAAAAACGAGTGAGCTATGGAATGGAATAGTAGCTCAAGGTGGGAGGTGTGTTTTTGTCGTTGGAAAGAGATGGGGGTGGAGAGAGGTAGAAGATGAGCAAAAGTAAATAGTTTATGTTTGTTTAAAATGGGGGGTCAAAAGACCAAAACACCCTTAATGAAATAAGGGAACTACAATGGATGACACCTTGGCAAAAATTGGGTTTGTCTTGAAAATGGTCCAACTAAATTTTATTTGTCTTAAACCCCGAGGCCCAAACCATTATTTTATTATTTAAAATCTGGAACCGAAACCCGAACTATTTTTAAAATTATTATTTTCACCCGACCCCCGAACCTGGGCGTTACAACTCTCCCCTACTTAAGGAATTTGGTCCTCGAAATTACCTGACGGAAACAAATACGGAAACTGCTCAAGCATGTCAGCTTTCCTCTCCCACGTGGCTTTCTCCACACCTCCATGTCTCCATAAGACTTTGACTAACTCTATAGTCTTGCCACGCAACACCTTGCTATCAGAAGCAAGTATCTCAACTGGTTTCTCATTGTAAGACAAGTCCGGATTTAACTCTATTTCTTCCACTAGCATGACATGGGACGGATCCGATCTATACCTCCTAAGCATCGACACATGAAATACATCATGAATCTTCTCTAGCTCAACTGGGAGTCTCAATCTATATGCAACCGGACCAATTCTCTCAACTATCTCATAAGGCCCTATGTACCTTGGGCTCAACTTGCCTTTCCTCCCAAACCTCATCACCTTTTTCCAAGGTGAGACTTTCAAAAACACTTTATCCCCCACGGAGTATTCTACTTCC
This sequence comes from Hibiscus tridactylites, assembly GCA_958450335.1. Taxonomy (NCBI): domain Eukaryota; kingdom Viridiplantae; phylum Streptophyta; class Magnoliopsida; order Malvales; family Malvaceae; genus Hibiscus; species Hibiscus tridactylites. The sequence goes on along the minus strand of OY288271.1, from coordinate 96,644,940 downwards.
TTCCTCTTTAAGTCGGCATATGACTTTTGCCGATCTGAAGCCGCTTTCAAGCGATCACATATCAACTTCACCTTCTTGGTGGTTCCCTTAAGCAATTCTGGCATCGGTACAAGTTTCTGTCCGGCCTCGGCCCAACAAATCGAGGTCCTACACTTCCTACCATACAAGGCCTCATAGGGAGCCATCTGGATGCTCGACTGAAAGCTGTTGTTATACGCAAACTCCACTAATGGTAGGTGTTTCTCCCATGACCCCTGAAAGTCAATGATACAACACCTCAACATGTCCTCCAAAATCTGAATTACCCTCTCAGACTGCCCATCTGACTGCGGATGATACGAAGTGCTGAAGTTCAACCATGTACCCAAAGCTCGATGCAAACACTCCCAGAATCTAGAGGTAAATCTCGGATCTCGATCGGACACAATCAACTTCGGTACCCCATGTAGTCTCACAATCTCACGAATATACAATTCGGCCAACTTGTCTAACGTATAGGTAGTATGAACCGGTATGAAATGAGCACACTTGGTGAATCTATCTACAATCACCCACACTGAATTTTTCTTCGAAGGAGTCAACGGAAGTCCTGACACAAAGTCCATAGTGATACGCTCCCACTTCCACTCTGGAATTTTCAACGGTTGCAACAACCCTGAGGGAAACTGGTGCTCAGCCTTGACTCTCTGACAAACCATGCATCTACTTACGAACTCGGCTACATCCTTTTTCAAACCAACCCAATAATACTCTTCCTTCAATCCTCGATACATCTTCATACTACCCGGATGCATAGCAAAAGGACTATTGTGAGCCTCACTCAAGATCGTACGCCTCAACTCGGCATCCTCCGGAACCACTATCCTATCCTTGAAACATAGGATCCCATTCTCTCCAAAACAATACTCGGTAGGCCTATCTTCGGCTATGTCTTGCACGTGAGGTGCCAAGGACTCATCTCGCAACTGCTTCTCACGGATCAACTGAATCAATGATGGCTTAACCTGAAGCTCGGCTACCAACCCACCATCCGTAGACACACTCAACCTTGCAAACATTGCTCGCAACTCAACAGCCACCTTCCTACTTAAGGCATCGGCCACCACATTTGCCTTGCCAGGATGATACTCTATGGTAAGGTCATAATCTCTAAGGAGCTCTAACCACCTTCGTTGCCTAAGATTCAACTCCTTCTGGGACATCAAATATTTCAAACTCTTGTGGTCGGTGTACACAGTGCACTTCTCACCATAAAGATGGTGTCTCCAAATTTTTAGCACGAATACCACTGCAGCCAACTCTATGTCATGGGTGGGGTAATTCTTCTCATGAACCTTCAATTGTCGTGAAGCATATGCCACTACCTTTCCCTCTTGCATAAGCACACAACCTAGCCCCACGTAAGATGCATCACTGTAAATCACAAACTCTCTCCCCGGCTCGGGCTGAATCAAAATAGGAGCTTCGGTCAAAGCTTTCTTCAATTTCTCAAACGCTTCTCGTCTCGCATCTGACCATTCATACGGAACATTCTTCTGTAGTAACTTGGTCAACGGAGCCGCTATCCTCGAGAACCCCCCAACAAACCTTCTATAGTATCCCGCCAAGCCTAGGAAACTGCGGACTTCTGTCACTGATTTCGGTTGCTTCCAATTCACAATGGCTTCAATCTTCTTGGGATCTACACTAATCCCACTAGCTGAGATCACGTGACCTAGGTAGACCACCTCTCTAATCCAAAACTCACACTTACTTAGCTTAGCATACAACTGATTCTCAAGTAGGGTCTGAAGCACTAACCTTAAGTGTTTATCGTGCTCCTCTTCGGTCTTAGAGTACACTAGGATGTCATCAATAAACACTACCACAAACCTGTCTAATAACTTATGAAACACGCGGTTCATCATATCCATGAAGGCTGCTGGAGCATTGGTCAACCCAAAAGGCATCACCAAAAACTCATAATGCCCGTAACGTGTACGAAAAGCTGTCTTCGGTATGTCCACATCCTTTACCTTTAACTGATAATACCCAGACCTCAAGTCAATCTTTGAAAACACGGAAACACCCCTCAACTGGTCTAGCAAGTCATCTATCCTTGGCAAGGGATATTTGTTTTTCACTGTCACCTTATTCAACTGTCTATAGTCTATGCACATTCTCATGCTATCATCCTTCTTTTTCACAAACAAAACCGGAGCACCCCACGGGGAAACACTAGGCCTAATAAAGCCTCTGTCAGTCAACTCCTGAAGCTGTGTCTTCAACTCTTTCAACTCTTTTGGTGCCATTCTATACGGAGCAATCGACACCGGTGTGGAATCAGAATAGGTCTCAATAGCAAACTCAACTACTCTATCTGGAGGCAAGCCTGGTAGCTCTTCCGGAAAAACACTCGGAAAGTCACATACAGTCCTGATGTCCTGAGGTCTCACCTCACTCACATCCGGATTTATTACGTAAGCCAAGTAAGCCTGACACCCTGAACTCAACAACCTCTGAGCTTCCAAAGCTGAAACCACATTGGACAAAAACTTGACATTCTCCCCAACTACCACAACCTCAAAGTCATCGGTAAGCCTCAAAGAGACCCTCTTAGTCTCGAAGTCAACCCTAGCTCTATGCTCTACAAGCCAATCCATGCCCAAAATCACATCAAAGCCATAAAAGGGTAGCTCCATCATGTCAACCGGAAATACTTGGCCCTGAATCATCAAGGGGCACCTCCTATACACTTTCCTAACTACCACTGTATCACCAAAAGAGCTAGTGACATTTACACCTACCTCTAGCCAATCACAAGGTAGTCCTAATGACTTTGCATGCTCACCCAGAATATACGAATGCGTTGACCCCGAATCTATTAGAGAAAGCAAACTCAAAGACTGTAATGTGAAATTACCTGCAATGACATCAGTGTCATTCCCAGCCTCTCGCTGAGCGTACACCCTAGTCGGTCCTCCTCCCTCGGGCTGGACTGCTACCACATGAGCCAAGTTCCTCTAACCCTCATTCCTCGGCTGGAAGTTCCCACGGCCGCGCCCACGACCTCTCTGATGCTCATAACCCCTCGCTAGAGCCGGTCCTCCCCTAACTGGGTGTGGATAATCACGCCTCAAATGGTCTCGGGAGCTACAGTTCCAACACGCCCCAAACATACCCATGCACTCACCTGGGTGGCGTCTCCCGCACCTAGTGCACTCCGGAATGTGCCCAACGTCCCCTTGGACCTGACGACCCTGACCATGGTTACCACCCCTAGGCCTCGTATCTGGCTGGTACCTCCTATCCATATGCCTCTTGGCGTGATCTCTATCCCAGTTCGCATGTCTCTTCTCGGAGTCAGACCCACCAGCACGTGCTCTAGAGCTTAGGTTTTGCTCTACATCCTTGGCCCTAGAAACCAAGACATCAAACTCAGTGTAGTCGGAGGCCAACATGTAGGTCTTCACATCAGTAGCCAACCCATATATGAAACGCTCACATCGCTCCTTCTCATCCGGAATCAACTCTGGCGCGTACTGGCTCAACCTCACAAACTGGATCTCATACTCGGACACGGTCCTATTGCCTTGGGCCAACGCCATGAACTCTCTTTTCTTTTCATCTAAGTACCGAACCCTGAGGTACTTCCTCTTTAAGGCATTCCTGAAAAACTCCCATGTGACATCCGCCTCGGCCACACCAGAAATAACAGTGGTCCACCAAGTATAAGCGTCTCCCTGAAGCAACGAGACGATGCATCACAACTTACGGGCATCCGAACACTCCATCTGACCCAAGATGCGAGTAGTGCTCTCAAGCCACCCTTTCGAACCCTCCGGAGACAACCCACGAAACTCAACTGCCCCCAAATTTCAAAGCCTCTCTAGGGGTAATCCTGTCCCCGCACCCTGAGGTGGTGCTGCAGCTTGCATACCAGCCAAAGATGTCTGAAAAGCTCCGGCTATAGTCTGGATCAAATGAGCCACATTTGGGCCTGCCTGACCTTGGCCCACTTGAGCCCCATTACCTCCCACATTAGCCTCAGCCTGAGGCCCATTACCATCACCTCCGACGTTCCCTCCATTAACACCGGGAGCATTAAGAGCAGGAGGCGCGTTCTCGGGTGCCTGGTCACCCGCCCTAGGCCGTCCCCTCGGTCTCACCATAGCAATTAAAGTAATCTAAAACAATAAGCACACAACAACAAGGAAACATTAGGTTAGCAAGGGGCAAAAGACTCCGGTTCTCAAGCTCTTTAAACCAAAACAATTTTCCCTTTTTATTTTGACAACAACGCCTAATAATGGGGACTCGAACCAACTCTCAAACAACAACAAGGTCACCATAGCATGCATTCATACACCGCACTAAAACAAAATTTAGACATACATGGCAAAACACTCATAATACTTTAACTTACCTCACTTACCTGCCCGAGGTCTCGGAAACCTCAGGCTCTGATACCAATAAATGTAACCCCCTCGTCCCGGTCTGGCCGGATGACCGGTCCAAGTGGGCTACACGGGGAAAACCGAAGTGAAACCCGTTAAGGCTCCCCTTCGGTTGACAACCCTATTCTTTATTTTTCAATTTAATCTTATCTAGAGGAGAATTAAAGTCCTAAGTGACCAAACAGCGGAACGACGTACACGAGACAATCAAACGAACCCAAAACCACATTTAACAGCCAAATTTTAAACTTAACTGCAGGCGGTATCGATACACCTAAGGGGTGTATCGATACACCTTGACTAGGTCAAATGGTCAGAGTCAACCCGTGGAGACCGTATCGATACACCCAAGGAGTGTATCGATACCCTCCCCGACGGTTGACTTCTCACGGTCAACACTAAGATGACCGTATCGATACGCCAAAGACCGGCATCGATACCAAGTTGGACAGTGACTCCAGTGTCCAAAAAGGTATCGATACGTCTCCCCGCGTATCGAAACGAATGGCCTGGAATAAGAAGGATGTATCGATACGGGTCTAACCGTATCGATACCCCTACTCTGCAACTCCTCATTTCACTACTTGGTAACTTCACATACGGTTCTAGATGCACATTTGGACACTTCTAAGCACACACAATCACACATACAACAAACTACAATCAGGACTTAACATGAAAGGCATTTAATCTAACGAAAACATACAAATCAAGACTCAATACAATTTCACAAAGAAGCATACTTAGCAAGCATAAACATCATGCACAAGGAAATCAAGCATAAAGCATTCATAGGCCAACAATCCAAGAAGCAAAAGCATAACCAAATATGAGTTTAACATGCTCAAACATAATCTCCTAAGGAGTTTGACCCCAACTCCTAAAACTCTATACCCCATTGTCTAGGCATTATTACAAAAGCAAACCATACTTAAACTTGCTTGAGAACTCCAAAAGCTCCTCCCTCGCCCGCTCGCCTCCCGAACTCTAACGATCTGCACATTGGAAACAAAAAGAGCATAAGCAATCTAGCTTAGTGAGAGAGGCTCTACAATTCACAACATGCAGTTTTCCAAAACACGATTTATGCAAGAAAGCAATGGGTGCACAAGGGTCTATCTCAACCACAACACTTGGTTTGCACAAGCACAACCAACATACACGTACGGTGGGACTACACATCACCTTCTCGACTAGTGGATTTCGAATGGGACTACACATCAAAGTACTACCCTACTAGTCACTACCGGTGGGACTACACATCACCGTAGTTTAGACCACCATCATGTGAGGCACGAACTCAACACGACTACAACATTAACAACTTAAAATGCATTCCATAATCACAACTTATATACAATCAACATATCACAACAACATGAGAGTAGAGAGGCTTACACACGGATTTAGATGACCTCTCTAGGTTCCACCCAAACCTCAAAAGAATCCATATCGAGCACAATGTAAAAACCAATAATTCTACTCACCGTTGCTACCCAAGAGAAGATCGAAGACCAAGCTCAAGACTCCGAAATCCCCGGATTTGTCCCCGAAGCTTCTCCAACCAAAATTCTCGCTTCTAGCCATTCCAACACCAAGCAAATAATCTCAAATCAGTCCATATTCCAAAATAATCAGCCCGGATTACATACCAAGCATAACATCAAATTTTTCCATTGAAACAAGCTCAAAATTCCAAAAATCCGAGCAGCCCTTAAGCACCCCTCAAAACCTTTGATTTCAACCCTCAAATTACTCCCTAAAGTCTCCAAAACTTCCCTCACATATAGCTTATCCATCAGCCCTCTCATATTCACATAAAACACCCCCAAAACTCAACTTAAAACCTCCCAAAAACCTCCTCAAAACCCAAATCCGGGAAACTTAACAAAACTCATTAAAAATCATACCAATTGGACCTCATGCTTCCTAAAGAACATGTCTATCATTAATCACTTAAAACATTAAGTCAAGAACAATAAAGGCACCATTTTTAAATCAAAACTCTTAAAAAGCCCTTATTTCAAAACATGGTGAAAAATGAAAAATAGTGGTACTTCCAAGGAGGGGAAGGTGAGAGCAAGTCAAAAACGTCCATACCTTTGAGAAAGCTTCAAAAACGAGTGAGCTACGGAATGGAATAGTAGCTCAAGGTGGGAGGTGTGTTTTTGTCGTTGGAAAGAGATGGGGGTGGAGAGAGGTAGAAGATGAGCAAAAGTAAATAGTTTATGTTTGTTTAAAATGGGGGGTCAAAAGACCAAAACACCCTTAATGAAATAAAGGAACTACAATGGATGACACCTTGGCAAAAATTGGGCTTGTCTTGAAAATGGTCCAACTAAATTTTATTTGTCTTAAACCCCGAGGCCCAAACCATTATTTTATTATTTAAAATCTGGAACCGAAACCCAAACTATTTTTAAAATTATTATTTTCACCCGACCCCGAACCCGGGCGTTACATTTGCTCTTCAATTTTAAAAAGTAGTGTAAATTTGCATATGATTTGTATCTACCCCAAGGAGCTCAGATCATGTGTTCAAGCATTAAAGCAACAACACATGGATGTTTAAGGAGAGAGACAGTGATTTACCGTATCATGTTATGTGTATGATAAAATTGACATTTATGATGATTTTGTTAATACGATGACTAAGATATTTTGTACATTTAGATTTGAGTATGACTTGGAATTGATTGACATTTGAGTATGACGAAGGAAATGGATTTATTTGAAATTTTTTTAAACAACAAGGTTGATATTATAAAAAATATTTAAGGGTGAGATTGAAAAAATAATAAAATATTGAAGATTAATTTCGTATTTTTTAAATTAATATAGTATCACCCGTTAATTATTTATTGATCTGAATATTTTTATAAATTAAAATTTTATTTTTATATATTAAGGACGAAATTGAAAACTAGTAAAACGTCGACGACAATTTCAGCTATTATCCCTTGAGTTAATGGAGATTAAAAAAACACGTGTCAATTTTTGATTGGATCAAAGGATTGTATTAGATTTTGTCGTGAAAATGGTAAACTCGTTAACGCCAAAAACCCTCATGTATGCAACTGAGAATTTTAAAATATTATGTAAAAACCGAAATTTTGATATAATTCATGTATCAACATGATAATTAAGCCATTTATTTTATTTATTAGCGACGAAGTTAAAATTTAAGATTAAAAGGATAAAGTATAAGGTAATTATGTCATGCATTGACGGTGGAAACATTTTGTTTCCACAAGCGCTGTAATTTTAGGGGTTAAGGATTTGATTTGGGGTTTATAGTTTAGGAGTTTAAATTTATGTCCCTAGAATTTAAGGACTGTGATTTGAATTTAGAGTTTAGGGTTAGAATTTAGGGGTTATAGGTAAAAACCCAAATCCCTAACATATTACTAAAACCTAAACTCTAAATTCTAACCACATACCTTAAATTTTAAACTCCTAAACTATAAACCTTAAACTAGATCTCTAACCCCTAAAATTAGGACACTTGTGAAACAAAATGTTGAAGGATGAGACCCCGTAATGGCTGCTGCCCACTGTGTTGAAGGATGTTGACGCGGAGTTTCCCTTTGATGGAGGCTAAATGCTTGGGGTGTTGTTTTAGTGTGTGGCTTTTGTGGTCGTGATTGGTTTTGTTGGTTTTAGTACCGTTTGTTTCTTTGTGATTTTTCGTTTGTAAATAATATTATATGCACTATTTTTCCTTCACCTAGGCTTAGGGAGGTTTTTTAATGAGACATATGATATTATTCTTGTTCTCTTTTCAATAAAAAAATTAAATAAATTAAAAAATAAGGTATAACCCGTATAAGGTAGACAAAAATCTCATTATATATTTTAATTTAAAGTCCAACCCATGAAATAGATCTGCCCCTGTCTTAGCGGTTCATTCCTTTGTAGCAAGCAAACAGACGTGGCGTCATAAAGCAAAAACGCAATTGGACATGGAGCTATGGGCCGTAGGAAATAATGTTAGTAGACAATAGTTTTGTCCATTTATATAAGAAACAGCTGAGATGGAATTCCAGTTTATCAGTCGGCTAATGTGAAAACTAGCTTTGTTTTTTCAACTCATACGGCCTCAATGATTCTGAAATTGAAAAGCCAAGCAGTCGAGGTCTTACATTCTATGGGTCAACCATACCATTTAAGCATCGTTACACTAATATTCTAATATATTTAAAAGCCGACTTACATTAAATCTCGTCTCTTGTATGTCTTATTTCATATTGATATCTTTGTTTATTTTTTCACCCATGAATTCCTGACATCAAGGAAAGGAGCCAATAGTAAGGCACCAAAACAGTGGACAATGGTGGAAGATGGACGTGTAAGGACATGTGAATTCACTTTCAAACAAATCGTCTACGTTATCCACTGCTCTACCTATGTTGTTGATCCGGTGCGGGTTTAGTGATTAATCTTCTATTAATAAATCGAACAAATCCGCCATTGACGAATGCTGCTTTCCTCCTATATATAAGAGCTTATCACAAATACCCCAAGCATCAAAGAAAAAGGATTTGCCTATAATTTCAGAAACCAGAGTAGGATCAAAGATGGCATTAACTCCAGCAAGCCCACTGGCTTTTTTCTGCACAATGATTCTTTTACTAGCTGTTAATGTTAATGCCGGTGGAATTGCTATTTACTGGGGTCAAAATGGAAATGAGGGTACCTTGGCAGAGACTTGTGACACAAGTAACTATGATTTTGTTAATATAGCTTTTCTTCCAACATTCGGCAACGGTCAGACTCCGATGATCAACCTCGCCGGTCACTGCGATCCCTACAGCAATGGCTGTACCGGTTTAAGTTCCGACATTAAATCCTGCCAAGCAAAAGGAATTAAGGTGATGCTTTCGATCGGAGGAGGTGCAGGGAGCTACTACCTGACATCAGCTGAAGATGCTAGGCAGGTGGCTATTTATCTTTGGAACAACTTCTTGGGGGGAACATCATCCTCTCGACCACTGGGGGACGCTGTCTTGGATGGGATCGACTTCGATATCGAAGGAGGGACGAACCAACATTGGGATGACCTTGCAAAGTACCTGTCCGGATACAGCAACCGTGGTAAGAAAGTGTATTTAACCGCTGCTCCTCAATGCCCTTTCCCTGATGCTTGGGTCGGGGATGCCCTGAAAACTGGTTTATTTGACTATGTTTGGGTTCAATTCTATAATAATCCACCATGTCAATATGCATCTGGAAGCATTGGGAATCTGGAAGATGCATGGAAGCAATGGACCACAGACATTCCTGCAACTAAAATTTTCTTAGGACTTCCAGCAGCTCCGACAGCCGCCGGAAGCGGGTTCATTCCGGTAGCCGATCTTACCTCAGAAGTGCTCCCTGCTATCAAAGGTTCCGACAAGTATGGAGGTGTGATGCTGTGGTCCAAGTACTATGATGACCAAACTGGATACAGTTCTTCCATCAAAAGCAATGTTTAGTTTCTATTTGTACGTTGAATCTTGTAACCACGCTATGGAATTTATGGTATAATAATATTTTTAATGTTTTATATTAACATATATCGATTTCATTACTTGAAAAGAGTAATATACTAGAAGTAGAGTTGCAAAATTTATTATCGAAAATACTTTCGTGCCGCTTTTAGGGATGAATGTAGGATTCTTAGGTTAAGGTGCAAACTTTAAAAAAATATATATTAGAAATCTATAGTACAAAATTATAAAATTTTAGGGACAAAATTAAATCATCAACTAAAATTTTTAGTGGTTTGAGTATATTCCCTACTCATTCAATTCATCCATGAATATTTCAGTTTCTTATAAATTTTCATAGTTAGTGACAATACCAATTCTCAGTTGATCGCCGATCGGTAATTTTTTTGTTGGATTTTTCATAACTTTTGTTGTGCATATATAAATTATGTTATTTTATTTAACTAGTCTCACATTTTCGTATGAAAATTATAGATAATTTTGTCTATTCTTATAGCACGTTCTTTATCTACTCTTGTAGAGATAAAACACAATTGAGTAATAATAAAGCTACTTTGCCAACATGATGATATTTATCCTTTGTCAACAACAATTTGTTTTGTATTCTCTTAATTCAACCAATAAACCTAACATTCAAAAAAATCCAATAAAATTAACTGCTATGATTAGTAAAAAAAATGAATTTAAAATTGAGGGCAAGAGAGAAGGGTGGAGGAAAACTATCTTAGTATACAGTTTGAGCCATTCATGAACATCAATGACAAAGATGCCGTTAGCTACATACAGTAATACTCACATGTAAACAAATAATGCATTTCTTTCTGAGGTAAGGCCTAGAAGCAAAGCAAAATGTCAAATCAGAATCTCCTGCAGAACATAAATGAAACTAATTTGATGTTACTAGTGTTGAATTTGACTTCTCAATATCTTCTGAAAGGGGTTTCACATACTTCCCTAATGCCTTTTGATGGTGTTTATGCCTCATCCTCTCCAGTTTATCCTTACTCTTTTGCTTCCTTGTCTCTTTCTGCCTGTTCCGGAGATTCCTCTCTCTGTCCAGAAAACCTTGCCAGACAACCTCGCCTGTCGACGGCCATAGCCATCGTCTTTTTGGATGGTCGGAATCTGCTTCCTCCGCTAAATCCTCATCCATGGCCTTTAAGGTGTTGAATGAAAACCATTTGATCCACATTTTACCCCTACGACCCTTGAACTTGTGGTATTCTTGCATCGCACCGGTTTCAGGATTCACATATACAATCCGGCGTGCACTGTGATATGCCCAAACGTTTATAAGCAGCTCGAGCACCCGTGAGTAGCAATGCTTGTCCTGTAGAACACAATCACTACGTTGAGAACAGCATTTGGCTAATCTATAGGCTGGGAAAGTTCGACGAACAAGTTATTCTGCAGTCGTTTGAGATTAACTTTGATAATAATAATAAACTTTATGGATACCTTTGAGAAACTGAGATAACATTGACCACTTAGATGGTGCTCATCGTACATTTGTGCATCTAATGAATCCACAAACATCCTGCAAAATGCAAACGAGACGTTAAAATGTTTACAAATCAATACAGTTTCAACTGTTCATGCAGAGAAGCCATTAAGTTTAACCGTTCTTACCTTGAAAACATAACGAACTCCGAGAATGACTTTGTTGGCAAAGCCCAACTCTGCATGACAGACCATGTGCCTCCTTCTTCAGGCATGGGCGGCAAAGAATTCAAATCATCCTGTAAACCATACATCCTTTTAAGAGTCTCAGAGAATACAAACCTGCAATGAAATGATAAACAAAATAATTAACAAGGATTTTTTTGGGTAGAATTTCATGTTTATGCAGATGAAATAATTGGTCAACTTTACAGTTCTTACTTGCAATTCCCAGCATTTATAGCGTCACAAAATGACCAGAAGTCCCTCTGCTTGCTGTTTCTTGGATCCATGTCCATCCGGACCCAAAAGTATAGTGCGTCACCATACTTTCGCTTCTCGATGGCGTCTAACAATGAAGTTTGAGCAACATCAGACAATGATGCCTGTTTTTGCCCCACAATTAGGTATGAGTAAAGAGGACAGACAAAAGAACAAGATATATTTCATTCAAAGGTGTTGCTAAGCCAATGGCATAATTCTCAGCAATTAATCCAGAAACAAAAAAGATGCATACGGAGAGACAAAATAAGGAGAGAAAAAAAGGTGCGGGTTGGACATTTTCCATTACCTTCCGAGCTGTTGCTCTCCATGACTGAAATCCTATCCAGGCATTCCTGTGTAGATGGTCAATCCGGTTAGCAATAGCAAAGAAGGCCCCGTATTCACCAAGAGTGTCTCGGTAGTATGGGTTGTTAAGAAGTTGCAGGCGAGACGGTCCATCAACATCATCCATCCCGGGTCTTCGACCTTTGGTGGACTGCAACATCCATTGGACATATGTTTTAAGTGGTACTCAAAATTATGAATTACAGCACATTGTTTAAAAATAAGTTTTAAAGAAATTCTTGATTTCATTTTAAGTAAATCAATAAGTGGAACAAAAGAAAAATGAAACCATATGATTCTTTCACTAACATACCAATCCAAATCCACGATAAAGAGAATTTTGGTGCAGGAAAGGCCATGTTCCTTCACCAAAATAAGGTTCATATATACACAATGGTTGACCAATCCTTTCAAGCTCCCTTTCATCCCTTTCATGCAAGTCGTTCCTCATACGATCGGCCTTCTTGGCATTTCGATATACATCCTCCCAGGTGCCACGAGGTTGATCAGTTCTATCTTTCAACTACAAGACATTTGAAAGAGCATGAATCTTCATTAAGGAACAACTTTAACAAAGACAGCTGAAATTGTTCAACTAAACTTTTGGGTAACATAATTGCCGAGAACAATTCTTACCTCTTGCTCCTCTCGTCTCCTTTTGGTATTGAGAATATGCATCTTTTTTTCTTCCTCCCAAATCTCATATGAAAATGAATCATCCATAGCAATTAATGAACCGAGCTTCTCCCTTCGTGAATGGTTCCATTGTTCCTCTAAGGTGTTTAAAAATTTGGAACTCCTGCCTTCAAAAGTAGAATTTAGAAAATCCTCAAACAGGTTCCACTGCCATTCTTCTTTCAACTTTGAAGGAAGTTCTGCAACAACCTTAGGAGGCGCAACTTCAGATGGAAGCTTGAGAACATTTTCCAGTAGAAAGGCATATCCTTCAACAGTTTCCTGAACCATCAAGTTTTTAACAGTTCCTCTCCCGATTGAAGCAATATTACGAGCCAATGGCGACAATTTTCCATTTGATATCACTTGCAAAATGATTTGAGTCAAAACTCTAATATTCTCCTTAGGAAAAATATAGCCGTTCACCCTGTCATCAACCTAATTGTTATTGCCAAGTCAGTAGTTTGTTTGCCTAATGATCCCGAATATCCATGAAGAGAAAAGAGTGACAGAGGCTTACATATTTCCTGATATTGGAGAGTTCTGGTGCTATGATTGGTTTCCCAAGGGACATGGCTTTCATCAAAATTTCTGGGAATGATGGCTCCTCAAGGAATGAGCCATATATCACAAGGTCAGTCATGCTGAGAACATTGTCAACATCTTCCTCGATGCCCATATGTTTCACCACACCGCTAGGATATCTCAAGTTTAGAGCAATTCTCTGGGGGGGAATGGGATATATGTGAAATAGAGAAAATTAGAGAGAAGCTTGAAAACTATGTCCACATATGAATTTAACCACAGCATTCGATAAACTATAAAATAATTATAGCCATACCTCAACAGCCATGCTGTAGTTGCCTGTTGAATCACTGCTTAAAATGATAATTTTCGGATGGGAATTTGAATTCTTGTCGGATGAAAAGTCAGCAAAGAGGGGTAGTAGAGCTTGCAAAATTAGGGCATGCTCCAACCACAAGCCTCTGTACATAAATTGACTTCCAACAATTGCAATGAGTACTTCATCAGATCCATAGCCCATCTTCTCGCGCTGATTATCTTTGTTCAAATTCATTGCATTCTCTCCTTTCCATACTGCAGCAGGAGAACCGGGAATGACATAATAGTTTCCAGAATCAAATGTAGAATAGATCATCTGCAGAAGGTAGATAGAGTAGAAGTCAAATCACTAGAAGCAAATCACAAATTCTAAAGCACTCTTAGAAGCACAAGCATTATGGGAAACTGAAATCATATAAAACTGGTTCAAAATATAAATCAGTTACTATGATATTTTCTAATAAAATAGGAGCACTATCACTTCAGTTGCATGAACTTGTCCCATTGTTCAGACCTTCCTAATGGGACTAGAGAGCACCTATATACTTCCGCAAATTTTAGTTACTAGTATGTTAACAATGAACCGATGATGAAATGATTTTCAAAGACATATTACCGGAAGTGCATAATTTGGGAAGACGACAACAGTAGCCCGACTGAAAACCTTTTTCCAATCATTCACAAGCTCAATCTGCCCACTTGAAGTGTATTCTCTAGAACGTACAGCGAGCGCTCTTTCAGGGATTATCCATATAAGGGGAATAGATTTGAAAGGTTCCTGCATAAAACTATAACAAGTAAACTCATTCATGTTAATTGACTTAGACAAGTAACACTTCCAGTGAAATTGTTAAACATACATCCTAAAAGATCAAATAAAAACAAATTAATGTCTTCGGCATGTATGCTAAAGCAATCTTAAACTTCCGAAAGCAATAGGTACATAGTGTTGCTGGATGAAAAATAGAATATCATACCTAGAAAAGACACTCTTGGCCTCAAGAGAGCTAACAAGTATGCCGTCATAGCTGCAAAACAATATATCACAATTATATACCCCCAAAAACAAAATTCTATGCAGGAGAAACTCAATCATTTTAAGAAAAGGATGTCTTGTCCTGAATGAAAGCAAAAACCTCCGCAATCACTTGATCAAATTTCTTAATATAAGAACTAATGTATGTAACTGATACATATATAAATAGTTCAGTAATTCGATATATAAGATGAAGACCTTCAATTAAACACTGTTTAATAAGGTATCAATCCTAAAGTGGAATTTTTGGAGATTACAAACAAAGACACGTACTTCAGCCAATCAACAGCAATCTCATTCGGTCCGACTTTAAGAACGGTGACTGGAACTCCAATGCTTTGCCAAACATTGCGCACAGGACCATCTTCAAGGGAGTAGACCTTCCAAGAAAGAAATTAAAACACATGAAGCTAAGATGAACCGTCAACTTCATCTTCTAAGAGTTTGTCAGTCATATTCAATGCACTAAGTTTTCAGCTGAAAAGACAGCTAGAGTGTTCTTGAATCAACAGCATAATTCCAAAATTATATATATCAACTCACAAATGATTAACTATCCAGAAATCAATGGCATTTACCTGAAGTTCATAACCAATCTCTCTCAATGCAGTTGCAATGGTCACCATCAGCAATTGTTGTGGGTCAACCAATAGATCAGGAAAGACCTTCAAGTATAAAATTTGAGGTGAAAAAAAGGAAATCTTAATAACAGCAATCAGCAAAAGATCCAACAACGAAAACTGATTGCAAAGAAAATAAAAAGTAAGACATTTTTCACTAACCAGTGCAAGCTGAGGTTTTCTATATTGGAACCGGTGTTGACTCCGGTTGAAACCAGATGAAGATTCCAAATTGAGTCGCTTGTTTTCTCTCTGAAATTTCTCTAAAAGCTTACTGGGTTCCAATCTGATATCTTCACCAAAATCAAGCCCACCCACCTCCTTCAAATACCTCAATTCCCCAAAAACCAAACCTTTACCATCCAAGAAGGAATCTTGAGATTTGTCCATCACAGAGCCAGGCAAAAACATTTGAAAGAAGACCACGAAGAAGAGGAAAACAGCAACGGTGCAAATCCATTGGAGATAATCTAGCTTCTTGAAAAGCAAAAACCGAGAAAGTCTCGATCTGGGTCGGGTGGGGAACGGGTTTCTCTCGTTCCTACTAGATGCTCTCTTCAACGAGATCCCATTTTCCAAGGAACCCATTTACATTCTCATTCAAAACAAAAGAAGCTTAGCTCTTGAAATCCAAGAAGAAAGCTCAATCTAAAAAAGGGGGGAGGAGGAAACACGGGCAAGAAACAAAGCAAAGACAAGAAGTGGGTGTTTTTAAAGTTCAATAAATACAGAAAGAGGGAGCTTGTGAGTATTGAAAAGGGGATGTAGCAAGGGAACAGCAGCATTTAGATGGGTTTCAAAGGTCATTGAGTTGTCAAAGATGAATAGAGCAATAATTATTGGCAAACGGCGGCAAGGGATTTTTCTGGATTTTTTTTTTAACTCAGATTAGTAAAAGAAGATGGGTAATCTCTTGGGTCGGAAATCTATTACCCTTTAATTTAGCGTTCTCTGTCTTTAAGCCTTACTTAAATAATTAAGATTTCCCTACCTATCCCATCACGTTCTAGTTTAAGTATAATTGTCATCTGTTAAATGCTTTAATTTTTTTTCCTTCTGACCAATAAAAATAAAGCATTTATGAATCAGAAAGAGATTGTTCTTTGAGGTGTGATATTTTTTTGTTTATAAAACAAAATTCATTTTAATAATCTACTGATAAATGAATTGATTATCGACTTGAATAATAAAAAACATACATAATCCAGGAATAATTAAGACTGGATTGTGCATTAATGGTGGAAAAGCAATATACCTTTTTCAGAAACATTTATTTTGTTGTTGGCCGAAACTTTTTATTTAAAGTAATATATTTTGTTTGCATAACATTTCAACAAAGCGTTTGTAGTCCAACGGTTAGGATAATTGCCTTCCAAGCAATAGACCCGGGTTCGACTCCCGGCAAACGCAAACATTATTTTTGGATCTTGGAAGAGATCCAATCAATTCGCTCTTTGCAGAGCCTTATCAAAGAACAGCAGTTAGGTGAGAGACACACCAGATCTTTATCTTATACAGCACATAACAAATTGTATTTGCATTATGTCAAGGAAAACAAATGTGACAAAACTTGATTGGTTTCGTCTGGAAACATCGTAATAATGCAACTTCAACACAATATTTGGACTTTGCCCTTGATTGAAACCCTATTTAAATGAAAGCATTTTGCTGAAGAAATGAGCTTTCTCGGCTGCTAAAATGGTTCATGTCATCTGGCTTAATGGTCAATGCTTATCCAAGAGCTTACAAGCAGATGATTCTTTTGAGAAGATGATGATCCAACGGGATGCTCCACCTCTTAGGGTGGTCGTTGAGGCTGTAATTGGTTGTGCAGAAAGCAATCCCCAGGTCTTTTGCCTTTTTTCATAATCTGCCTAGAGGGGACTCGAGAGCATGATCATCAACCAACCAAAGTCCATAGTCTCGGAAGCGCTTGATCTTCTTCTCAAAGCCGAGGATGTAATTATTATGAATTATGACATGCATTCCTTTTGTTTCCTGCACCCATGTCTTGTTCTTGAAGTACAATCCTCCCGTTGGAAATGCTGCCTGAGGAAGCAGGTAGAGATCCACCTGCAGAACATATTGTCAATGTATGATTATCAGAAAACTGGATCTTACTACCAGAAATAGATCACACACCATTGATTACAAAGATCAACGAGAGAAAGAAAAGGCTCATAAAAC
This sequence comes from Hibiscus tridactylites, assembly GCA_958450335.1. Taxonomy (NCBI): domain Eukaryota; kingdom Viridiplantae; phylum Streptophyta; class Magnoliopsida; order Malvales; family Malvaceae; genus Hibiscus; species Hibiscus tridactylites. The sequence continues at coordinate 96,627,386 of OY288271.1, read as the reverse complement.
CACAAATCTCACACCATAGAGTGCCATGGACCAGAAATGCAAGTAGGATACAGGCTAAAGATATTTCTAAAGAATATCAGATTGGATTAACCAAAGATGTTCCTTTAGAATTATGATAAGTGAATTTTCCATGTTACAGATTGCCAAAAGATGCAGCTACACATGACTGAGAATTCATTTGAATATGAATACGCACTGGTGAAAGGAAATACACAATAAGCAATGTTTTCCAAATTATGGCATGGTGAACGAGTACGGGAAATTGTCTGAACTCCAAACCTTGAAGTGTTAGACAGAATTCAGGAAAACATGCCATATTTAAAAGGACAAGAAGATGCATAAACATACCACTCCAGCAGTTTTTAGTAGAGCCCAGTTAAAAGCAGGCTGATCATTTGCTTTCTGTGCTTTGGACCATGGCTGAGCTTGAAGTTCTTCAATCCATTTCTTCATTACTAGTTTTGCTCCATCTGTGGCACGCAGAAAAATCATACAACTACAAATATAAGGGCGACCCTTTTTCCCTGGAGGCGGCAAACCATGGGAATGGTTCAGTGGCTTCACCTGATCACCCAAAGAGAAGAAGCATGAAGCAACTTTATAAGAAAGAAACAGAGTCAGAAAAATATTTCCCAGAGTCCAGGGAATTAGGGTGACTATTAAGTTAATTACAAGATACTGTCTTTGTTCCATTCTTTTCACTACTATTTCCCAATTCCCAAAAAAGGAAAACAAAATAAATAAGCATACCCTCCCATTGCATACAATCCAATTTAACTATCATTCATGGCTTAACAATCATGGTGATAGTAGGATTTCTTAAGATAATCCAAAGTTTATTTATTTCTCATAATCTAGTAGAATGGCTTAATCTTAATGAATATTTTGCCTATTCTTGCATGGAATAACACATTACAGCACTGTTTTGTTCTACACCTCCAAGTTCCTAGCATGAAACTAAGCAATTTTTAAAGAAAAACTACATACTGCAGTCATGTCGTCAGTGAAGTAAACATCATGATTTCCTTCCAAATAAGGGAAGGGATCACCCAACCACACCATATCAACATCATTATACATAACATTGTAGCCGAGCTCCAAAATTTGCAACAAATGGCGAGGCCTCCTGGCAGTAAAATTGAAGAATCCCTAAATCAAGCACCCAATAAGCATCAATTGGAAATGCAAAGTAAAAAAGGAAAAGATATAACTTTCAAAAAAAACAAAACAAAACCCAAAGCGGGAACCGAACCTGAGAGCCAAATTTATGGGCAGATTGTGAATCAAGAGCGGGCGGGATTAAAACGGCGTGGCCAGGCCATTTTTCATTGACCTTGTCAAGAGTAGCATAATCCTCAGCAATCACAAGGACTTTGTCTTGGTGCTTTTGTCTGGTGATACTAATCAGCCAATTGTTGAGAAAAGGCAAGTAAGGTTGACTCACGGCGCAGACAATTACGGTGCCGTTTTTGGCGACGAAGGAAGCGGCTTCGGCCAAAGAGTAGTCCCGCCATTTGGAAACAGAAGAAGATGCCATTTTTGAGTTAGAGAACATGGATTGGGGCATGCCTGACCAGGGCGCGAACACTCCGAGGATTACCATGAGCGAGAGGAGAATAATTAGGGCTGTTGGACTGAAGATCGAAATGGGTCTTTGCGAGGTTGATGAAGAGCGTGGGGAGATCGGGTTGGCGTTTGAGAATGGGTTCTGGATGGGTCGTTGGTGCAAGAATGATGACATTGTTGCTGGAAATACTAAAGATCGTAAAGAAACGAGCTTTATTTATGGAGGTTTTAACTAACAAAACGACTCCGACCGGAGGGGGGATTTGGGTTTAAGGAAACGTGTTTTGAGATCGGATCTGTAGACTGTAAACGATGATGGTTGTCTTGATGAGGATATGATTGTGGGTCGGGTTGTCGGTGTTGAGTCCAAACTCCGAACTTCTTGATGATTCACTCTTTAGCTTTATTCATTTTCTTTTGGGTAAACTATCTATTTGGTATCTCACTTATTTTTTTGTTTCTATTTTAGTCACTAAACTAAAAGTAAAGCTCTTAATATTAGATACTATTTTACTAAAAAAATTAGTTATGTGACTAAAATGAAAACATGGGAATAAGTGGAGTGCTAAATAGATAATTTACCTTTTCTTTTTTGGATAAATGAGAATCAGCTTAACTCACTTTCGATGAGGAATTTTGTGAATTGGCATTTGTTCTTGGAATAATTTTGTCCAACATTCTCAATGATCCAAATCACTTTCAAATTTTAAAAAAGTTTATAATTGACCTTTAAAATATTGGTATTAAATCAATTAAACTTTTTTATTAACTTAATAATTAATTTAGACCTGAAATATTAGTTCAGGTTTATGTGAAGCCTATTTAAATATATTCACTATGAGCATGTATATTTTACTGATTGGTCATGCTACTCATGTTTGTTCCTTATATAATTATATTCTTCTAAGTTATGGGTTTTAGACCCACTAGGAGCACATCCTTCTTTCCTTAAATTTTTCATTTTTCTCTCTTTAAAAACGATTAGAATTAAAATTTGTCAAAAAAATATATTAATGGCTAGATTTGACATATTACATAAAAATCTAACATATCTATAAAATTTAGTTTAATAATAAATTTAGTCATCAATGCCATTTAGAGTTTATATTTTTATACACAAATTATGTACAAAAATTTATACAACGCTTCTTATTTAAACTATAAAATCTAAAACTTAAATCTAACAATAACACTCTAAATCATAAAGTCTAAATTCTAAACCATACAATCTAAACCTTTAAAACCTAAAATTAAAAATATATATATAAATTAAAGTTTACACAAGTTTATCTATCACAGTATTTTCCATTATTTAGACCTTATTCTTGCCCTTAATCTTTATCTTTTATGATTTCTGATATACTAGTGGACTAATTCAGATCGGGGTGTTCATATGCCTATTATGGGGACGACCCTTTTAACTCAATTTTTTCATTCACAACGTCAGAATTCGAACATCTGACCTTGCTTAAGGAATTTAATTCATTATCTCATTAGACCTACTGGTTGTTGGTAGAAAGTTTTTTTCATTGTCTTATATTAATTTTATAATATTTATTGTTGTGACATAAAAATAAAATAACCTCATATAAAATGTAAAATAAAAGTGAACGAAGTTAGTGAGATATTGTACATGAGTTTTTTATTATCAAAATAGTGTATTTGAGTTTTCATTTTTCAATTTATAACAAAAGTTACAGTGATTTTGAAGTCGAATTGCTTACGATCCAATTAGAAATAGTGTTTTAATTTTTAAATTAAAAAAAATAAAAACCCCATGGAAATCACTCCAACTATGAGCAATGTTTCTAATTATTTCAGCTTGGGTATTGTTGGGTATTTTCCATGACGTTTTTATTTTTTAATTCAAAAAATCAAAATATTGTTCATAGTAGGATTGTAAGTAATCCGATTTTAAAATCACCGTAATTTTTATTATAGATTGAAAAATAAAAACCCAAATACACTATTTTGGATAATAAAAAGAATTTAAGTATAATTAGGGGTGAGCGTTCGATCGAGTTAAGTCAAAAAAATTTGAATTATTCGAGTTGACACGTCATATTTACAACTCAAACTTTATTTAAAATTTTGATTTTAGTCGAGTTTTCGATTTCCTATACAATTTCAATTGTAATTATTTTTCATGTTATAGTACAATTTGATTCTAATTTAAACGACTTTTTCTAATCCTATAAGACATGCATACATATTTCTTCACATGTGACATATATATATATATATATATATATATATATATATATATTTAGGGACTCGACTCTAACTTAAAAATCAATCTACTAATTACTAAAAATTTCGAATTATTCCAGTTATTCGAATTTTCATTTTACAACTTAAATTTTATTTAAAATTTTTTCAAGTCAAGTCAAAACAAGCGAGTATTTTCACCTCAATTTGAATAAAAAATTCAATTTTTTAATCGAGTTTTGCTCGACTAGTATAATATCCCACCAATTTTACCGACATGAACTGTCACACGACTTGTCAAATCAAAACAATAGAAAAGGTTAATGTTTTAATCAACAATTTCACTAGATACGAAACAATTAAAATTAAATAGTTAAGATCCAAATTTAACTTAAAATGAAAGCGAAATTTAATAAAGGATAACTACACTCTATGTCACTCAATTATGTGTTTGGTTACAAACATCTTTAAAGTTATAATTCAGTCATTCAGTTTAATTTATTTTACTAACATGTTACTTCACCTTAAAATTGAAACATGGTTTAGTATAATACTGAATTTTGTCTTTAAAATTTTACATGTTATCAATTTGGTCTTCATTCAAAATAATTTAATAAATTCAACCTTTCACATTTGAAATGTTTTACATTGTACCTTCCGACCACTTGTCACGCTTTTTGCTAATGTCCATATTGATAATCAACAAATGAGATAGTTTGATGGACACAATCACTTTATTATTGAACATCTGAAATACTAATGAAACACTCATTATGACTCTAACGCCGTCGGCAAGTAGATCTAATCACTTCACTAATAAAAATTTTAAATATAAAGGGTTAAATCTATTGAATCATTTCGAGTTATAACCGAACTAATAGAATGTATAAGTTTTCGGAGACTAAAATTGGTATTATACCAAATTACACTAGATGTTGGTTTGTAACAAACTTTTGATCAAATTAACCTACCCTAGATTAATTTCAATACAACTAGTAACATAATAAAAAACAATAAACTAAAGTCTCACAAACATTAAAAAATGTAGACCAAAAAACGATAAACTAAAGTCTCACAAACATTAAAAAATGTAGACCATGAAACATTCTATTGCCGTTACATCTTTAATGGCGTCTCCTATATATATTTTAAAACTTATTATGTCTGAATCTTAGTCTCAGATCCAGACCCAAACCCGTATTTTAATTAGAGGGTCTAAATCCAGCCCGAATCCGTCAGGTCCAAAATTTTGGATTAGTCAGGTCCATGATCCATTGCCATCGCTAATTCAGAGCAAACATCAACATACCAAATGAGATGGAAAATAGAGATCAAATCATAGGATTATTGATGAAAGTGGGTACCGTTATTCATCTTCCTTATCACATATTTTATACAAATTGCTCATTATTATAAACCCATGGGGAGAAACAAGAATTTCATTTGGGGGGCACAATTCATAAAGGAACCAACAACTGGAAAACGTGGGAGGGGTAATTACAGGCAACTCCATCTCATCATCATCATCTTCATTGGCTTGTTTTAATGGTGATTCATGCAACATATCCAGCCTTTAGCTTCATCGCTTTATGTTTGACAAAGAAAGCTGACAGCACACTTTTGCTCCTAACAGGTGCACGTATAATCTGACGGTTTGGGTTATCGAATGACCTGAATGCTGTCAAAGGTTTGGAACCCTCTAATTCCTGCCAAAAATAACAGGGATTTTATATATAAACATTCAAAGCAACAAAGTATATAGGATTATCCACCAGAAATCGCAATTGGAAAATGAAACGAAAGGCCTCACTAACCAAATATCAATTGATATACCAAAAGGAATCAAGATAACAGTTGAAGATAAATCAATCAATGCTAGTGTTAACATAGAAGCATCCATTTAAAGGGCATCAGGCATGTATGTATTGTTGGTGATTTAAGCATTACCCTTTGTATGATACCCAATGATGGCACCAGTGCATTAGACGCAGGAAAAGGTGCTGCTGCAGACTTTGTCCTTGCATCATCTCCATTTTCTGCCAGAATTGTAGTCAAAATACAAGTCTTATCATCAAAAGCCTTTTTTTTTCTTTTTCTTTGTTTTTCATTTTTTCTATCATCAAAAGCCTTTTATTAACAATACTAAATGAGCTACTAGTCTAACATACATACCCACAAATTGGAAAACCTCAGAAGCGGCACCCGAAGGTTTTGAGATTTCATTGCTGCATGGTAAGCAATGTTAATAGCTTGTTGCCTCAGCCGAACATTAGAAGAACACACTGGAAGGAAAATCTACATTCAACATAGAATTTTTAAGCCAAACTAACCCCGCTAAAGGTTGTGAAGTCCCTTTCATAGTAGACTTGGTTTCTGAAGATAAGTGCCACGAAAGAGTTTTTGATGCAGGTGTATCTATAGTTAAAAACAATTAATCAGTACTTGCCTTCATCCTATAAGAAAGTATATTGCTAAAATGCAGAAAACAACTAAAATTAGATGAGTTCCTGCCTGGTAAGAAACACTATACCTGAAGGCTGAAGACGAGATTTAGCCTGAAAATAGTTTTGCCTAGCATCTGTGGGTACCTGAGGACTAAAATGTACCTTCTTGCTGACAGAATCTGGCTTAGAGAAAAATGCAATGGAAGAGAAGCAAAAAACAGGACAAAACGGAAAGGGAAATGAGAAAAATTACAAAACTTCAATCCACTAATTAGCTTCCAGGAAGGGGGGGCTTCTATCAACTACTCTTACTTGGTAAAATGTAATGCTTGTGATGTCTTGGGATAAATGCCAACAACTGCTGCTGCCTGAGACCTTCTTTATTCGTGTATGTTTGGCATGTAAGAAGTTTCTAATATTAACGAACTTAAATTAATTAGGGCCCTCCATTCAATATATTTTTGTACTAGCATATTAAACAAGAGAAGTACAAAGAGATTACCTGATTTAAACAAGATGCCTTTAGCTCTATGGTTGACACTTCCAGTGTTTGCTGCTCAAGAAGATCAGTTAACTTGTAAGCTACAGTGCCGAGGTGATCAACAGCATTAACAAGAGCCCGTACAGCATAATCTTTCAGATTGTCCAGTACCCTAACAAATGTATTCCACATAGAAAAAAGTGGCATTATGAGAAGAGAACAATGGAAGTAAACCAAAAACAAGCAAATGCATAAGCATGCTAGCTTGATTTAAAAAAAAAAACCCATCACGGAGACATTTTGTGCAAATCGATCATGTTCTAAAGTCATTCATGGTATTGCTTGCATGAAAACGGAAAGGCTATGACACAAACAATGAAGGAACTAAGCACGTTTTACAGTAAAATAGGTAGCCTTACATCTGCTTCTGCTCATTATTGAGATAAGACTTTTCACAGTATTCTGCAGCTGAATAAAGTTGAGGCCTTAAGTTCTTGAGCTCCTATAAAACACAAGGGTCCAACTTATCAATTAGTATAACAATGAAATGCTGGAAAGTTTCAAAATGCACGAGCTCAAAAATTCATTAAATCAAACAAGAACAACAAATTAGCAAACCATATAGAAGTCTCAACTTTTGCAGATATTGTATTCAGATGCATGGATTTTCCCATTTTCTCCTAATATGACATTCTTACATTGTCGCACATAATGGACTTGAAACTCGAAAGAGGTTTCCCATTGCCTCATTCAATTCAATTCGCTTCCGAGTTCCGAAATGCTCTGGCTCTAAAGTCTAAACTCATGAATGGAAATCAAGCAAGCACTGTTCTTCAATAAACACAAGAAGAGTCTATATCTAACTTACCATAGATCCATCCATTGCTATGACTCTACTTTCTAGCTTTGGAAGATATCTAACTTTTAACTCGGTCATAAATGCTACGATCCACTAATACTAAACCGTGAAGTCTTCTGATTAAGACGCCAATATATATAACACAAATTTTCAAAGGGAAACAAAGCGATTTTCTTTATTCATGTCATTTTCTCTCCCTCACATTTCCCGATAGCAATCAAGCGGTGACTTATAAAGTCAACTAAAAAAACAAATCAAAATCTTAACAAAATTAAAATCAAAATTAGAAAGATATCCAGATCTGGTTCGAAAAACAGAAACTAGTAATGAAGAAATGAACCTGCAAAGCTTTAACGAAGCTCTTGCTACGCTCCATGGAGACCTCGTCGAAGGTCATGGCGGGATCATCAGGCCTGTGAAACTCCAGCTCCATTAAGTCACCTTTTCTTATTAAAATTCGAGGATCAAAATCTCAAACCCCTAAACCTCAAAAAAAGAAAAACGAAAATTGAAGGATTCGAGCACCAAAAAAGAAGTGAAATTACAGTTAATAAATGAATAGAGATTTGGGGGTTAGGTTTTTGGTGGAATAGCTAAACAAACTTGAAAAAGTAGAAAATAATAATTTAAACTGGAATGAAAGGAAAAGTGAAGTGGAAGCAATTCCAGAGAATTGTTGGAATAGAAAATTTGGAGTTAATAGCAAGGGAAAATGACTTCCCACCGAGAGAAACAGAGCGTTTCTACTGTTGTCTTTAATTCCAAGGTGGTAGCGGTTAATGCGGTGGTTGAGTTGACACTTGACTCACTTCACTCGATCCGTATCGGTGATTCCATTTCATTGTTTTCAAGTTTTTGACTTTATATGGGCCATCTAGATTCTCCATTTCAAGGTTTTTTAATATTTCAAGTTTGACACCGATAAATATATTAACGACAAGTGAGGTTAATTGGTGCTCGTTGTTAGTGGTACTCATGAGTGCTCGTAAAGTGTGGTAAAATTTTTTTAAATATAATAATATTTTCATTTAATAGTAATATTATATTTATATTAATATAAAATTATTTTAAATATATAATGAATTTTTGTCTAGATCCAATTTAGATAAATAATCACTTGTTGATTTAAAGATCCGATATACTTTTTGTCAAAAAAAATCCAATATACTTAACTTAGTTCATGAACATATTCATATGCATTTCACTCCGTGGACGGAAAAAAGTATAATATTAATGAAAAATAAATAAAATAAATTTAATGATTCTGAAAATTTTGAACTTTTAAAAAAATCAAATTAGTCTTTTTGATTTTTTTACTCAATTAAACCTTCAAACTAAAAAATTAATATATAATAATATTTTTTAATTATAAAATAATATATTTTGATAAATATTATTCATAAAGTTAGTAATCAATGTATTTTTATCATTCTACTCGAATAAAATATAATATTTGTGTTCGATTTTCAATTTATATAAACTCATTCACACCTATAAACTAAATTATTTGAACTTGAATTATCTAGTTAAAACACGTTACCTTTTTCACCCTGACATAACATTTTTATATTGGGTAAACTACTTCATTGACCACCATACTATTAAAAAAGTTGCGATTTGACCACATTACTTTTTTTCGAAGCAATTAAACCACTAAACTATTTAAATGCTATCAATGTGACCACCAGCCGTTAAAAGTAACAGAAAAGTTGACGGTCTGTTAAATAAAATTTGTATAATTACACATTTGGTCCGTTATATTTAAAAAATCTATCAATTTAGTTCTAATTTTAGTCTAATAAAATAAATTAATTATTTAATTAAGTGGTGACACGTGTCACCACCTGATTGGAGGCCTTTAACTATATATATTTGATTTAATAATTTATTTTGTTAGACTAAAATTAGAACTAATTTAATAGATTTTTTAAATATAAGGGACCAAATGTGTAATTATACAAATTTTATTTAACAGTCCATCAATTTTTCTGTTACTTTTAACAGCGGGTGGTCACATTGATACCATTTAAATAGTTTGGTGGTTTAATTGCTTCGAAAAAAAGCAATATGGTCAAATCGCAATTTTTCTAATAGTATGGTGGTCAATGAAGTAGTTTACCCTTTTTTTTAATTTGAAAAGTGGGTGCAAGTAGTTAAGCACATGTTTCTCCCTTATTTTTCAATTTTTTTACGAGTTTGTTTACCTATGACCCTAATTTAAATTTTTTTTTTATAAATAAAACTATTTAATTATTAATTTTGAAAATTACATTTATTGTATAGTTTTTTAAATAATTAAAATATTTTTTTGCTTTGAGCTAAGGTATTCTTTGCCGATAGCAGTGATTACTTCATTGACCACCATACTATTAGGATCAAACCCATGACATCATAGTTAAAGGATAATGTGAACAACCATCACATCACATCTCATGGTTAAAATAAATTTTAATATGCGTTTAAATCTTTTCTAAATATACTCTAGTCTCGTAGTGGTAAAATAATGAAATATGACTAGAGTTTTTATAAAGTTAATATTTACTGTTTAGAATATGTCAATTATTGTTTGACAAGGTTAATATATTTTATAGTTTTTATGGTTCTGCAAATGGAATATTTTGCTTGGAGTTAAATCGTAAATGAAAAATAATTTTAAAGACATTTTATAAACATAATTGTTATATTTGTAAAGATTTGGTCTTATTTTATTCTTTGAGTAAATTATATAAATATTCCTATGATTAGAGGCGTTTTTTATTGAGTTGTCTACTATAAAAAATTATAAAATATTATTCAGTTTAAAAAAAGTAAGAAGTTGATTCAGTGCTGTTAAAAATTTAATGGATAATAACGGTTAACAAAATTTGACATTGTTATTTAGTCCTTTATATTTACATATTTAATTATTTTAGTCTTAAATTAAAAAAATTAATAAATTTAATTCTCTTTATTTCGTCATTCTATCAATTTAACTATTTTTACTTAACCCTCTACTCTGACACCGTCTCTTTGCTCTGACGACCCTTTTTTGGACCTTCGTTCCATCTAGCGACACTTCCATCTTACTCCCTTCGCTCGTCCGACCAACCCACACCCTTCAATGTTCATCCCTGCGCTTTGTTCATGCGCTCCAACAACCCCGATCCTTTGCATCAACGCCTTATCGTGCGCCCTTTTGCCCTCCGATAGAATGAGTAATAAAGATGACTAGATTTATTAAATTTTTTTGCATTAAGACTAGAATAATTGAATGTCTAAATATGAATGACTAAATGTGTTATTATGCTATTTTTTACTAATTCTCACGTCATCAAATACTAAATTTTTAAAAGTACCATATCAATTTGTTAATTTTTTAAGTTAAAAAATTTTTTATAATTTTTCATAATTGAATAACTCAACAAAAATACCATGTAATCAGAAGACTATTTATCTAGTTTGACCTTATTCTTTTTACTAGTCTGTGTAAAATTGATTTTATTATTATTATTATTTTTGGTGTCGAGCTGGAGGTTAAGTGGATAGCATAGAGGCCCATGCCATAGCCAGGAAAATACTAAGTATGAATCATCATAAAGCAATAATGGCTGTGGAATTACCATGATACAGAAATGATTGTGACGGTGGGCGGCTCTGCTGCAATAATATGGCATTGCCCACATATATTCATAATATCTTCGTTTTCCATCCATGTCAAACTCCACCTGGAATTTAGTAGTACCACTGCCCATTTTGTTTGTTTCCTGAGAAAAATCAGAAATGGGCTCTAGATTTTGTTTTTCTTTTTAAGTGCCTAGAAGTGGTATTATCGTATGGGTAGTGGCGGACCTACATGGTCACCATAAGGGCAATTGCACTTTTATTTTTAAAAAAAATATTTTTAATGTTAAATTCCTTTATAAAAAAATATATTTAGTGTATAGACATGAAAAAAAAATAAAAATATGCATTGTATATTTATTTAAAAAAAATATTTTTAATCTCTATTCTTAAATTTTTAGATCCGTCACTGCGTATAAGAATGCCATCTCTCTCCTCACTTTTCAATTTTTTTTTTATAATTACTTAAAGTCTACTAGGTAATGCGATTGTGGATATGGTATCATGAAAACTTAAAGAGTAAATTTTGAGTTTTCTGTTAACTGACCTTTGACTTCCAGTTTTTCAATTTTCAGGCTGACATGATAAATATAATCCTCATTTTATTTAACGTTATTTCCCATATTATAATTTTATTTAAATCTTTATACATTTAATATAAATGTTTGTATATTGACAAATTTGTATTATATAAATTTACAAATATGGTATGGGCATTTTTATCGGACAGAACCAATTACAATCGTTAGTCCCAAACAATTGCGATATTACTGTCAATCAATGATAAAGGAAAATTAATTGTTTGTAATTTAATCATTAGATTATAAGTCTCATAAAAGTCTTGTTCAAACATGTCGATGTCTTGAATTTATTTTAATTAAATAGAAATTATATTTTCATTTCAAAATTTAAATTAATATAAAATATGACAATATATTCATCTTTAATCACTAAGTCAATTAGTTAATATTGATTTCTTGAATTTTAGCAAAGGGGAAAAAACAAACATAATGTGATACCTATGAAGATTTGATAAAAGTGTAACAAGAGAACAACTGTAAAAAACAAAAGTTAGCCCACTTACCTGCAACATTTAATGTTGAAAATACGGTAATAGAATAGTTAATACTAATACCACAATTAAAACATTTTTTTAATATAATCATAAAGTATGCTCCATTGATATGTTTAAATCCATACTCTTTTTAAAAAAAATTAAATCCGTATTCTTCATTCAAATATTAACATATCAATTGAATTAATAATCGTTAAAAATAATTACTACTTAATATTATGTAAAATTGATTTAGTAATTTTAGTTATTACTTTTTTTGACAAATCTTAAATATAATAGTAATAATACTTAATATTATTTCAAATGGGTGTACTTTACCCAAAAAATAATAACTTGAGCAAACAAAAATGACTAAAGATGAGCAGCTTAACCAAAGGACTAAATGTGTTTGCTCAGGTTAATTTTTTTTGGGGGTAAATTACACCCATTTGAAACCTCAATGCAATTAAAGATTTATACTTGCACAACAACATTTTGAACCAGAAAAACGCCGAGTTAACTCACATGCGCAGTTAGTGGGCCGCAGAATGAGCAGAAACTTTGCAAGAGAAGCATTGCTCTTAAAAGTTTCCAGATTTGATAGGCGGGGAAAAAGCAAGAGAGAATTTTGAAAATAATATCATTATGGCTGGGTATTTTTATGGATGGAAAAAAATAAAGGAGAGAAAGAAAGAGGTTGAAGAAGAAGTTAACGAGTGATGTCGAAATTTTTAACGGAAGTTAACGGGAGAGACCAAAATAAAAGTAAATTAAAAATTGAGTAATTTCAATGAAAATTTTAAAATTTTGGTGACTAAAATGAACATGCACTAAAAGTTTAGTGATCATTAGTGTACTTAATTTTAAAAAAAAAATCATAATATGACATGTTCAAAAATACACGATTTAAACTTAGTGTAAATATTTCATGCACCATCAATTATTTTACACAAATATATCTACTTAAAGCTTACAATATAAATTTTAAACCTTAATAATAAACTTAAAAATATTAAATCCTAAATCTTAAACTATACAATTTAAAAATTAAATCATTAAATTATAAACTTTAAATTAAATCTGCTTATAAAAATAAATTTTTATATCAGTAGATGAATATTTTCTCTTAAAATATCTGTTTATATTGTTGCGATTTCGGCTGGGAGATTGGCATTTCCGGTCCAATTTATTTAAATTACAACAGATCCAATCAACCAAAACTGAAATCAAGCAGCCCAAAAGTTTCTCACATTGTTTGTGCCTATCTATAACAAGAACCACCTCCCTTTCGCAATTAAGCTTGAAAATATATAAACGATAATCCTACTCGTGCTTCGTTACATTGGCATTCTCTTTCCAATCGTCCTCGGCGTTTCGTCTTCACCGTTGGCTTATTCTCGCCGGCAATACCTCTCCCGTCGAAATGTTCCTCTAACGAAAAGGATTCTCTTTCCTTTCCTTTTTCACCCCTGATCAACGTGAAAGGAACAAGGAAAAGGACAGAGAGGTAGGGTCAAGGCTGAGATGGATAACAATTATATTTTGGAGCTGACCTTGATATCCGCTCAAGGACTCAAGAAAACGTCGAAATTCCGTCGCATGAAGACCTACGCCCTCGCTTGGGTCGATTCCACCGTCAAGGTTCGCACCGGCATCGATCGTGTCGGCGGTGTAAACCCGACGTGGAACGATAAGTTCCTCTTCCGGGTTTCACCGGCGTTTCTTTACAGAGAAACGTCCGGCATTTCGATCGAAATCTTCGCCGACGGTATCTTCCGCGATACCCTGGTGGGAACCGTCCGATTGCTCGTATGTAACGTTCTTCGTACCGGTTCGTCGTTGATCCCCGTGAGGGTTCCTTCTTTCAGTGCAGTACAGGTTCGCCGACCTTCCGGTAGGTGTCAGGGGATTCTCAACGTTGGCGCTTCGGTTCTTTTGGGTTCGGATGTCCCGGCAATGAACGGCGCCCCCGCAATGAACTTCCGTGAACTAATCGAAGAGGCCCCAAAATTAAAGGCCGTGAGGAGATCACAATCCGCAGTGGGTACCCGTACACATATACCTCAGGAGAATCCATTCCTCCGCCATGATGATCAACCGTACAGCCGTGATCCGATGAAAGAACGACATAGAATGATTAGGGAAATGGAAACAACGAAACATAAAAGGTCATCATCAGATGGTGCAAGATGGGGTACCGAACCGGCGATGTCGTCTAAACAGGTTGCTCGTTCCGGCCATGTAGTCGACGGCGACAACTTTAATGATCAGAAACGGTTGAGCGTCGGATCAAGACTGGCTTCATAAGATTGCTTGAAATGGTGCCATTTCATCTCTAACCTCATCAAAACCACCCAACCTGCCAATAGAATCGTTGAGGATTCGAATGGTGGAAGCTTAAAACGGCTGCTCCTTGGTGGTGGGTGAAAGCTTAAAAAGGCTGCTCCTTGGTCGTCGGCGAAATCTTTGATTATCGGAATCAATGAGTGTCCGGTCAAGATTGGGTTCAGAAGATTGAATGAAAATGATGTGTGGGTTGTGATTCGTTAGAATGTTTAGTTTTGGTTGTGTTAGACGTTTGAATTCAACGGATAGAATTATTGATTACTACTTATAAAGAAGATGATCGGGAATTATGATTCTCGCCTTCTGTTTTATATGTACATTGCTAATTTGCTTTACAAGTATAATTGGATCAATTTGTGATTTTGTTATTCAATTCTGTGTTTAGTGTTTTATATTTATTTTAATATAATTTGATTTATTCATGAGTATTAATATTTTTTTGAAGCAAGGAGTACCAATGTTATGTTTTAACCGGGAGTTATTATTATATTCATCTACTCTAAGATCGTTGTGTCATTTATCTTTTAGCTTCCACACCCCTTCCACCCAAAATTTCTCTTATCCGCCACTTGGTGAGCAAGATCGGTTGAAGGAATCGAGCACCTTAAAACTCAACAATTGGTATCAGAGCTTGGCTCAATCGAAGAGGATTAACATCCTATTGAGAAGATCCGGCAAGCTCGATCATCATTTCACACAACCGGCTCAATGGCGCAATCCATCGACAAATTGCCCTTCTTCGACGGAACTCACTATGCCCATTTGGAAGTAAAAAATGAAGTTCTTCATCAAGTCGAGAGACTACAAGCTATGGGACATAGTTGAAGATGGTCTGTTCGTACCTCAACGAAGCAAAGTGGAGTGAAGTGCCGACGATCGCAAGAAGATGAAGCTAAATTGCAAAGCCTTGCACATCCTCTTTTGTGCATTTGGCTCAACCATCTTTAAGAAGATGTCTTCTTGTGAGAATGACAATGAGGTATGAGACAAGCTTGAAGTCACATACGAGGGAACCGATAAAGTTAAGAAGACCAAGATTGAGCTCCTCACCTTAGAGTATGAGAACTTCAAAATGGATCTGAAAGAGAACATCGAGAAGATGTTTGATAGGTTCTCCACTATCACCAATGGTCTCAAAGGCTACGGAGAAGCCATCCCGGAGGAAAAGCTTGTCCGAAAGCTCATCTACTCACTTCCCGAGTCATGAGACTCAAAGAGGATCGCCATCATCAAAGCCAATAATTTGAAGACCTTGAAGCTTGATGAACTCATGGGGTCACTCCTTACTCGTCAAATCATGAAGAAGAACAAAGAAGATGAGAAGAAGAGGGAAAAAATTAGAGCTATGAAAGAGAAGAAGCTCAAGGGGATTGGCGTCAACACCAATGTCATTGCTCTCAAATCCTCCACTTGCCGTCATGTTGATGAAGAGGAGGATGAAGAAGAAGAGATAGTTCATCTCTTTAAAAAGCGTGTCCCGTTCATGAAGAAAGCCTTGAGAGAGCTTGAACGAGAATTCATGAAAAAGGAGAGGGCAAGCACTTCAAGCCATAAGCAGAAAGCATATGTGGCTACTTGGAGTGATAAGGACTCCATCGACAATTAACAAACCAACCTTTGCCTTATGGCCATCGAAGAAGATTCAAGGGTAACTTCTAATTCATCTACTTCATATTCTTACTCTTTTGATGAATTACAATATGCCTACGATGATTTGGTTTTAGAGTTTAAAAATCACATTTTTAAAAATAATAAATTGATTTCAAAGTTAAAAAATCAAAATAATTTGATTTCTAAAACCAAACTTGAACTTGAAGCAAAACTTGAAGAGTTTGAACAAAAATATTTTGATTTACAAAATTTTCTTCATAAAGTTCAAGAAGAAAAAGATTTGATTTCCAAAGAGCTAGAAAAGAAAAAAAAAATTGGAAAATCAAATTTCTATGTAAGACAATCTAGTACCCTTAGATTTGTAAAAGGAAAATGTTTTAGAAGTATTTGGGTCCCAAAAAGACTTAGTACTTCAATTAAAAAGGATGAAATTGAAAAATGGATTCCTAAGGGGACTAAAGTTTGTGCTACTAACGTCTATAGATCCAAAGCAATTCGGATACCAAAAATTACTTGATTGTCTTTTGCTAGATGTGATGAAGAGTGATCAACAAGTAAAACTTTGAGGGGGAGCTACATACACACAAGGAAGAACACTTGAAGAGGGAAGGCTTCACATCTTCCCTTGTGTTCAAGTGTGGTAAAATCTAGTTGTTTTTGGTTTTATTTGTTTTATTTTTCATTTAATTCAACTAGATGATCATATATGTTGGACTGACATTCTTATGATGCTTTGAGAAATGGGGAGCAATTTAAAACTAAAAATTCTTATTTGTCATTTTTTTACCTCTATTGTTATTTTGAGCTTAAAAGTGTTTAAATTCTTTTTGATATAAGGGGATTTCATATCTTTAATCTCTTATTCACATTTTTAAACTTAAAGGGGGAGAACCCCAAATAGTTTTTCAAGATGGTTTTATCATATCAAAAAGGGGGAGATTGTAGAACTAGTGTTTTGATATAATAATTGAAAAATGTTTGGACTAATTTGAAAAGAATTTAAAACTTGGTTTTAAGTCCAAACAACTTGATTTTATGTTTGAGGTATTTTAAAAAGTTTTGGCAAGATTTTTCATGCTTTTAAACAACCAAACTTGTGTTTTCAAAGTGTCCGTATCGCTACGGTCCAACCCGTATCGATACCTTTTTTTGCCCAGTTTGGTCACTGCCAAAACCCGTATCGAAACATGCTTGGCCGTTTTCGATACGGTGAGGGATCGTATCGATACGCCTAGTCAGCGTACCGATCCTATTTTAACAACCCCAACGGTTATATTTCCCAACGGTCTTTTAAACTTCATACCGTACCGATACGCCTAGGCTGACAAGAGCCCAACAACTAGTTTTTGATGAAGGCCCTGCCGATACGGGTTCAAGCGTATCGATACGGAAGGCTGCAGAACAACATTAATGAAGGGAAATAAAATCCTCAATGGCTCCAATTCATCCCCAACGACTAGTAACAGCTAC
Organism: Hibiscus tridactylites; assembly: GCA_958450335.1. Taxonomy (NCBI): domain Eukaryota; kingdom Viridiplantae; phylum Streptophyta; class Magnoliopsida; order Malvales; family Malvaceae; genus Hibiscus; species Hibiscus tridactylites. Next base: position 96,609,747 of record OY288271.1, on the reverse strand, counting down.
AAACTCATTAAGGAGTATAAAAGAGACCTCCAAGCATCAAGATATGGTTAATGCTTCAATTGTCAATCAACAAATGATCAAGAATTGTCTTTGTACTTAAATTGTCATTTCTATGTATAGACAAACACTAGTGAGCCAACATTGTCAAATTTTCTCAAGTGTTTTAGGTTTTAGGTGATAGCTTATTTGTGCAAACAATCACCTATTAGAGGAATTTAAGTTTGCTTATCTTTTCTCTTTGTAAAGAGGGTTTGATCAAGGCTTTGGGTAGAAAGCTTGATCGGTGTATAAGAGTTTTCTCCTAAGCCTAGAAAAGGGGACGAATCAATAGTGGATTAATTGGAAATCCTTAGTGGGAAGTTAAGGTAGTGGATGTAGACCTTAGTTAGAAGGTTGAACCACTCTAAAATCATTGTGTCATTTATCTTTTAGCTTCGACACCCCTTCCACCCAAAATTTCTCTTATCCATCACTTGGTGAGCAAGATCGGTTGAAGGAACCGAGCACCTTAAAACTCAACATTTTTCTTCTTACGTATGGTATTTATTCATTTGGTGGAAGAATAACATGAATATGTGTATCATCAATTGCACCTATGCAATCCTACAAAAAAATAACATTATTATACATGCATCTTTAAAATAAATAAATCACATAAATATGATATTATAATATTTAAATGTTACCTTAAAATGTGGCATATATCTAGAATTATTAAGCATTTGTTTTAGTATTCTGCTAAAAGAACAATCATCTGGTGTAATTATATCCATGCCATTTGTGAAATTTTCTCGAGCTTAATTATGAAGTGTTAATTGATTGTCCAGCCAAACCTTTGAAATCTCTCTCGACATTGAGAAACGGATGCACCAATGCCCAAAATGTACAAAAACATGCCTAGCATTTCTTGAGAAGAAATTATTCTTTTAGCTTGTAGAATGTATCGTGTTTCCAAAACACTCACAAATTTTTTAACACAGTTTTTGACATTCTAAAATAATCAAGTAACTCGATTCATGGCCATCAAGAATCTCACGAATCCAATAATCACCTAATTGTTTTGAATCCGTGCACAATTGTTTAAATAAATATTTTTCATAATATAATTGCACAAAAGATGCTGTCACAACAAACAACCTATGATAATTTTGTTGATGTCATGAAAGCTCATTAATCTCCCTTTCATCATCATTTTTATCACCATGGGAACTGTTAATACAACTAACTCATCAATTGTGAAAAATTATAAAAAAAATTAAACATTTCAATTAAAAATTATAAAAATTGAATATATCTAACATATATAACTTAAATATAAACATTGCTTAATATAAAAATCTCCACCATCAATATACATAAATAAGTACTCTTAGAAAACATAAATATATAATCAAACATCAAGATTCAAAATAAAATAAATAGTAAACATAGGTTGTACTTATCAGTGTCCAAGACAAAATAAAGATTAAACATATGTGTCATTTATCAATGTCTTCAACTAGGTATTATAAGAAAGTGACACCTATTAATTTTCAACAAAATTTTAGTGATGCACGTGTCAAGGACTAATAAGACTAGAAAATTTTAAATTATCCTTCATTTTCTCATTTAGCAATCGAACTCTAACCCTTTGAGGAATTGATACAAACACAGTTGATTTCTCATTATTCGTTATTAGTTTCAGTACGAAAAAGTAAAGTGTACTAGCTTTTGAAACTTCATCAAGCAATTCTTCGAATATTTTGACTGCTTGTGGAATGCCAAATGGATCTGTAATACGATTCAACCTAGATGTTGCTTCATTCATACTTACGACAGTACTATATATTTTATCAATTTGCATGGACAACTTTGTAGCCCTCGAGTTTATTTTTTATTAGTAAAAAGTGTGATTTTATTAAGCGAAATCACACATGCTAGGATATGGTCATATGTCTCATTAAAAAACTTTCTAAGCTTAAATAGAGGAAAAAAGTACCACATGACCATGTTAAAACAACAAACGAACAAGACACCTAGAAGCAGACAATCAAACAAACTCACGAAAAACACAACTAGAACCAAACCTCACTGGATCCCTCGACCAAAACTTCACCCCCAACAATGCACCAGCAACACACAGTAATCCCCAAGTCAACAAACAACACAAACCACTAACATCAACACAGCTAACAACACCAACCAAACTTGCCCAACATCTATCCAACCACAGCAAATATGCCAGGGAGCAATGCTACAGACTAAAAAAACCATATACAACAATCGACTCCCTATAAACCCCTCATTCGCAAGCACATTCACAAGGTTATTCGTTTTACGATAAACATGAAAGAAACATACACAAACTAGCTCATCGCATGTCGATTCCAAAGAAGCAAAAAAATTCCAAACACTCATGATTGACGCTCCTTATGCATTACCCAACCTATTACAACCATGTAATAATGCTTATCGCATAAAGGTAAATCTACCAAGTCTACTGCATCAATAAATGCATCAAAGTTCATTGAACCTGTTGGCGTAGAACTACAATAAGCCATCTCAGTAGAATTCCTAACAACATCGTAATCCCCCCGATATAGACAAACCTTTTTCGCCACATAAAGAAGATGTAATCTCATCCCTTTGACTAACTTGGCTACACACATCCCCTAGAGCATAAAACGATAAAACACAACATTCACACAATTCTTGCACCCAAAAACCTTTAATAATTCACTCGCAATGCATCCATACGAAAATACTCCTGATCCCAAACAATTAACACCCCTCCTTCCCGACCAACTGATTGTGCGAAAAAAATTATCATTAAGTCACTATCAGCTCACCAAATTACCTGTAAGCTCTTCTAATTTAGTTTCTTGCAACAGAGCCATCTCGCAAATAGTGTTGTCACACTAAAGATCGTATCGCGCGCTATTTCGATGTCGTGCCAAGCCCTCTCACAATTCATGACAACCTCTACATCCCTCAATGCTATTGAACTCGAACCCTTGCCTCTAGTAATCAAGCGATATCCTTCACAATTTCCTCCCCGTTCCCCACCATTACTGCTCCAATATATGTTCCCAATTCTATTGTATCTCTTGCTTCCTTTAACAAAGCACGCTTTGCTCAAAAAATCAAAATCCGACAGCGATCCATTCGCCAATGCCGGTGATCGATTAATGTTTTTTTTGTCTCTCTCTCCCTCGCTTTCCCAATTTTTGTTCAGTCTCCAACCGTTTCTCAGGCGATAGAAAACTAAGTATAACTTTAGAGACTTGCCTCACACGTCAGATCTCACCATTATGTTCAATAAGTACCACTTTGTCAGCCCTAGGAATTTCGTACCGAGGCCCATCCTGTAGAACTAATGTTTTAATATAATATTTTAAAAAATGTTTTGGACTAAATTGAAAAGAATTTAAAATATGTTTTTAGTCAAAAACAACTTGAAAATATGTTTAAGGGTTTTTAAAGGCTTGGAATGATTTTAAAGTACATTTAAAGTAGTCAAAACCAGCCATTCCAAGTGCCCGTACCGATACGGTCTTGGATCGTACCGATACGCCTTAGGGTTTCAACTACCTGATTTTTCCAATAGCCAAAACCCGTACCAATACGCTTAGCCGTATCGATACGGTGTGATTTGAAATAGCCCAACGGCTAGTCGCGTACCGATACAGGTGTATCGCGTACCAATATGCCTAACTACCCCAACGATCATTTTCCAAATGGTCTTTTAATTGCAGGACCATACTGATACGATAGGTAAGCGTATCGATACGCATCAGCTAAAGAAGCCCAACGACTATTTCCTTATTGAGACCGTATCGATACGATTTGACGAGTATCGATACGCCCAACTGCAGAACTGCATTTATGGTGGGAAATAAAGGCTCTAACGGCTCCAATTCAATCCCAACTGCTAGTAACGACTACAAACTCATCAAGGAGTATAAAAGGGACCTCCAAGCATCTTGTAATGGTTAATGCTTCAATTGTTACAACATTATGATGTCAAAATTTGTCTAGAGCTTAAATTGTTTATTTCTTGCTTAGACAACACTTGTGAGCTAAACATTGTTAAATTTGCTCAAGTGTTTAGGTTTTGGGTGAGAGCTTAGTATTGCAAACACATACCTTTTAGATGGATTTCTAGTTTGCTAAGTCTTTCTCTTGTAAGAGAGTGTTTGAACAAGCTTTGGGTAGAAAGCTTGATCGTTGTAATGGTTTCCTCCTAAGCCGGGAAAAGGGGACGAAATTCTTAGTGAATTTGTTTGGAAATCCTTAGTGGGGAGCTAAGGTAGTGGATGTAGACCTTGGTTAGAAGATTGAGCAACTATAAATCCTTGTGTCAAATTGCCAAATTTTCACCTCCCACTAAAACACCCAATTATCCTACTTCTCCACACTTGGCGAGCAAGAACAGTTGATCGAACCGAGCCCCTAAAATCTCAACAATTGGTATCAAGCTTGGCTCAATAAAAGAGGATTCACATCCTATTGAGAAGATCTAGCAAGCTCGATCAACATTTCACTCAACCGGCTCAATGGCACAATCAATCAACAAACCGCCCTTCTTCGACGGAAATCACTATGTCCATTGGAAGACAAAGATGAAATTCTTCTTGAAGTCAAGAGACTACAAGCTATGAGACATAGTTGAAGATGGTATGTTCGTGCCTCAAGGAAGCAAAGCGGAATGGAGTGCCGACGATCGCAAGAAGATGAAGCTTAATTGCAAAGCCTTGCACATGCACTTTTGTGCATTTGGTCCAACCATCTATGAGAAGATGTCTTCTTGTGAGGGTGCCAAGGAGGTATGAGACAAGCTTGAAGTCACATACGAGGGAATCGATGACGTCAAGGAGACCAAGACTGGGCTCCTCACCTTAGAGTATGAGAACTTCAAGATGGATCCGGAAGAGAACATCGAGAAGATGTTTGATAGGTTCTTCACAATCACCAGTGGTCTCAAGGGATATGGCGAAGCCATTCCGTAAGAGAAGCTTGTCCGAAAGCTCATCTACTCCTTTCCCGAGTTATGGGACTCAAAGAGGACCGCCATCATCGAAGCCAAGAATCTCAAAACCTTGAAGCTTGATGAACTCATGAAGTCACTTCTCACTCACCAAATAATAAAGAAAAATAAAGAAGAGGAGAAGAAGAAGGAAGAGATTAGAGCGATGAGGAAGAAGAAGGTCATGGAGCTAGGCATCAATGCAAGTGTTGTTGCTCTCAAATCCTCTACATGCCATCATGTAGATTCAAGTGAGGAGGAAAGTAAAGATGAAGAGATGACCTATCTCTTCAATAAATTTGCCTGGTTCTTGAAGAGCAAAATGGAAAAATCCAGGCATGAATCGATGAAGAAGATGAAGGACTCCCACAAATCCAAAAAGAAGGGATCATCTTCAAAACAAGCATATGTGGCCACATGAAGTGATGAAGACTCCACCGATGATGAAGTAACCCACCTATGCTTGATGGCCCTCAATGAGGGGGAGGTAACTTCTAACTCATCTATTTTAAATTCATATACATTTGATGAGTTACAAGATGCCAATGATGATTTGCTTTTGGAATTTAAGACATCATTTTCCAAGAACAAAAAGTTGATTTCAAAAATAAAAATTGAAAATGATTTGCTTTCCAAAACAAATCTTGAACTTGAAGCAAAATTGAAATATTTTGAACAAAAAATGTTTTGATTAAAAAAAATTGCTTCTTAAAGTTCAAAAAGAAAAAGATTTGATTTCCAATGAACTTGAAAAGAAAAATGATTTTGGAAAATCAATTTTTTATGTAAGACAATCTAGTGCCCCTAGATTTGTGAATGGAAAATGTTTTAGAAGTGTTTGGGTCCCAAAAGAACTAATCACTTCTACTAAGAATGATGAAATTGAAAAATGAATTCCTAAGTGGACTAAATTTTGTGCTACTAATGTCTATGAATCCAAAACAATTTGGATACGAAAAATTACGTTATTGTCTTGTGCTAGGTGTGATGGAGAGTGTTCAACAAGTCAAACTTTGAGGAGGAGCTGCATGCACACAAAGGAAGAACACTTGAAGAAGGAAGGCTTCACATCCTCCCTTAAGTTCAAGTGTTGTAAAATCTAGTTGCTTTTATTTTTATTTGATTTATTGTTTTATGTCAACTAGATAATCATAAATGTTGAACTAACATTCTTATGATGCTTTGAGTAAGGGGGAGCAAATTTTAAACCAAAATTTCAAGTGTGTCAATTTTTTTGCCTCTTATGTTATTTTGAGCCAAAATTTTAAATTCTTTTTGATATAACGAAAAAAGGAGAAATTGTTTGAAAAATTGAATTTTCAAATAAATAAGGAGGGGCTTTATTTGATTTCATATCTTTAATCTCTTATTCACAATTTTAAAGTTAAAGGGGGAGAATCCCAAACAAATTTTCAAGTTGGTTTTATTATATCAAAAAGGGGGAGATTGTAGAACTAATGTTTTGATATAATATTTGAAAAATGTTTTGGACTAAATTGAAAAGAATTTAAAATATGTTTTTAGTCAAAAACAACTTGAAAATATGTTTAAGGGTTTTTAAAGGCTTTGGAATGATTTTAAAGTACATTTAAAGTAGTCAAAACCAGCCTTTTCAAGTGACCGTACCGATACGCCTTAGGGTTTCAACTACTTAATTTTTTCAGTAGCCAAACCCGTACCGATACGCTTAGCCGTATCGATACGACGTGATTTGAAATAGCCCAACGGCTAGTCGCGTACCGATACGAGTGTATCGCGTACCGATACGCCTAACTACCCCAACGGTCATTTTCCCAACGGTCTTTTAATTGCAGGACCGTACCGATAAGCTAGGTAAGCGTATTGATATGCATCAACTGAAGAAGCCCAACGACTATTTCCTTATTGAGATTGTATCAATACAGTTTGACGAGTATCGATATGTCCAGCTGCAGAACTGCATTTATGGTGGGAAATAAAGGCTCCAACGGCTCCAATTCAATCCCAACGGCTACAAACTCATCAAGGAGTATAAAAGGGACCTCCAAGCATCTTGTTATGGTTAATGATTCAATTGTTACAACATTATGATGTCAAAATTTGTCTAGAGCTTAAATTGTTTATTTCTTGCTTAGACAACACTTGTGAGCTAAACATTGTTAAATTTGCTCAAGTGTTTAGGTTTTGGGTGAGAGCTTAGTATTGCAAACACATACCTTTTAGAGGGATTTCTAGTTTGCTAAGTCTTTCTCTTGTAAGAGAGTGTTTGATCAAGCTTTGGGTAGAAAGCTTGATCGTTGTAACGGTTTCCTCCTAAGCCGAGAAAAGGGGACGAAATTCTGAGTGAATTTGTTTGGAAATCCTTAGTGGGGAGCTAAGGTAGTGGATGTAGACCTTGGTTAGAAGGTTGAACCACTATAAATCCTTGTGTCAAATTGCCAAATTTTCACCTCCCACTAAAACATCCAATTATCCTACTTCTCCACACTTGGCAAGCAAGAACGGTTGATCGAATCGAGCCCCTAAAATCTCAACACATCCAATGCTCTTTCATTATCACCCATCAAATTACCATCCACAAGTTCCAGCTCTTGTACATTCTGCTTACGTATAGGTGCATATTGGCTCACTAAATTCATCACAACAATATTATCTCGTTCATCTATTTGTCGTTATAAGATAGAACAAGGAAGCAATCTAGTCTTGGACTCTTGGCTGAGATTAAGTGTTAAGTTTATTGCTTTTAGGTTTAATTTAGTAGTTTTTTTAAGGATACTTTTTTAGTTTAGTTATCCTTGAGGTTTTTAAGTTCGGATTAGTTTAATGGTTTTTAAAACCATGTTCACAAAGAAGATAATGATTTTATTTCCTATTTTTTAAGTAAATATATTTGAGTACGTTCTTGGGTACGTCCCCAATAAGTGTTGACTGTCTCCGGTAAAGTTGGGACGTCTTACGGACATCCCCAAGCCGTCCCCACATCGTCCTTGTCCCCCGTAATTCATAGCTCATCGTAGATGACCATTCTGTAACATTCTCCAGCCATTTATCCAATTGATGACCATCCATTACTTTTTTTCTCATTGACTTATTAACGAACATAAGGAGGACAAGGAATCCTGCAATCCGCATCACTGTAAATCCTTCACACTTAGAATCTCTAAATTCCTTCGCAAGATCCCTCATTCTATATGGCTATTTGTAAAAACCAATTTCACAATTCTGTAGGATGTCTAGCTTATCCCCATCGACCACGCCTTCAATCAATTTTGTCTCTATTTGTAGATTCAATTGTTGATGCACATACAATTTCAAAGGCACTTTCAGATGTTGATTCTAAGTGTTCCCTTATCCGATTGGTTTTATGATTCATTGCTGAATTTAGTAACATGTTTCTTCGAAGGGACTATCCTGATAAATTACAAGTACGCGATAAACTACTAGTAGCAGAGCTGCACTGTGCAAGTTTAAGCTCCAAATTTATCCATAACCTCTATTCTTTTATCAATAAATCCCACCGATTTTTCAATTATGTTTGCGTATAAGCCTTTCTTATTTCCTTCTCAAAGTTCTTCACTATTTTAATCCATCTTTTTAAAAATATGAGTACCAAGTCTATTACCATTTAATTTTTTTTCTTAATAGACAAATCACATAATATTATTGTCAACTTTCTATCTCATGTTACATTTTTTCACCATTTCTTTCAATATTCGAAATACTTATCATTTATCATATGTATACACACACTCAAATATTACAAAACTGACAGACTTGATACAAAAAATGACAATGAAAGAACACATTCAATTCATGCATATTTCTACAAGAATTACACAATTAAACAGTAAAGTAATATTCGTTTCCAAATACTTCAAGAAAAAATTTAATCTGCAGTAAAGTAATTTTCTCTCCTTAAATTATTGTTCTAGACAGTTTTTCGTTTTTAAATATTTTAAAATCCAAATTTACCTACGTCAAGACATTTGCATAACAATTAGAATTAGCTAAAATAGAAAACAATGTATATTAGTAAGAACAACATGAAACATGTATTAATAAAGTCCTAATTTACATATACATCATTAAAAATTTTAAAAACTCTTGTCAATAGTAGAAAAATGATAGCTAAGACTCATCCTTTACTAAGGTGTGTCTGCAAATACACAACCTCAATGAATTCTTCTAAATCAGAAGAATAAAAAAAACACAAACAAAAATACATACAAACATACAAGTTTTCACACAAGTTACATAAAAGTATATTTTCTCAGACACCAAATGAAGTTTAAAAACTTACAAACGAACCTACATAGTTGTTGAACGTTCATTTAGATAATAAAAAAAGTTAACTTTAAGTACCCTTACATAGTTACTTTCTACTTGTTTTGTTGCTTCCAATGACAAACAAAAACTTTCATTTCATTTAACAAAAGCTAAAATCAATTAATTAAATGTAAATTATAATATATTTTTTGAAAGATAAAGGACCGAATCCCTTATATGTCATTAAAACTTAAAAAGTACACTTTAAAATCATAGAAAACCCATTTGCAAAACATTTTTTTTAAACTTCAGCAATGTATAAAATAATATTCCTTTCAAAAAATTATCATTCTAAATTGCAATCAGTCCCTACTAAATAAGAAAAAAGAAAAGCATGTAAATTATAAACTTCATTGAGAAAATGGATAATGTCAGCCTCTGTCAATAGAAAGAAGATGAAGTTGTTTATGAACAACATTGGAGCCTATAGAATTGAAAAAAGATATTCTGAGGGAAGCATTGGTGGGGTTTAAATAAGGGTTAAATTTGATTTTTTTTTCATTCCAAACAAATTTTTAATTAGTGTCTCATCCCACCAAATCATCTGATTATTGGTTATATGTAAAATTTTAATCTCGCATGTGAAGTTAAAAAAAAACTTTATTCTTGTTGTATCAAATAATGATTTAAAAACCAGTATGAATTGAATTAAAATTTTCTTTTAAGTGATAAAAGAATGAAAAATACCTACTTTATATTTATAATTTTATAAGGAATTCGGAGTTCTAGAATTTTTTCCTTCAAAAAACACATTGGCCATGTTTGGTAAATAGCAGTTTGGGCAAAAATTAGAGGTTTGAGGTATAATTAGAGGTTTGACTAGTCAAATCCGCTAATATTGATGTTTGGTAAATAGCAGATTGAAAGAGCGGATTGGGGTGAAAAAGCTAATTTTGAAAAAACTCCTAATATGAGCTTTTTGAGATTAGAAGTTTGATATTAGAGTTGTAATGACTCTTTTACCCTTAACAATTACCAAAAATCTCTGAATAACCTAAATTAAATAATAATATTTTTTAAAATAAATAATAACATATTAAACATTGGACTTGTTTGTTGTTACAACTAATTTATAGGGTAACATTTGTAAGTTAATTCTATTTTTTTATTATCACATATTTATATGTGTATATAAAAAATTTAATAATTATATAAATAATAAATTAATATATAAATCTTTCAAATATGTTTAGGAAATTTATATTAAAAAATAATTTTTACAAATCTAATTAATATTTATTAGATACAAAATATTAATAACTGATAAATTATTCAAACAAATATTAAATATAATCATGTCCTTATATTTCATTTTGTTTGTTTAAATAATCAAACAGCTATCAACTATCAATTAATTTTACCAAACACTTTTATACAATCACCTAGTCAAATCAGCTAATGCAATCAACTATCAGGTAATGTAATCCGCTATCAGCTATCAGCTATCCGCTAATTACCGAACAAAGCCATTAACTAAATTCTTTCCAGTGATTTGAATTAAGTTATAATATTAATAACAGTAAAATTGGGCCATTGGCAATGGCTTGGGAAGTATGTAAATTGGGCTTTCATAACAATTTCTAATGACTAATGAGACCAAAAATGTTGAACCTTTGACATCATAACATGCAACAAATTCACGGGTAGTTAACATTCTAAATCATTGAATTTAAATTTTATTTTCTTTTATTTATATAACAAATCTTTAGTTTAATCAAATTATATCATTCAACTTTTATTATTAATAAAACAAGTTTTGTATATGAACATTGTTAAATAATTCTAATTAAAAAACTGAAATTGATACTTTTACTTAACATATTCTTCACATATCACCGTTAAATAATGCTTAATTGATCATTTAAATATTTTTTAGAATTTTCTCAAATATTTTATTTAAACAAAATCAAAGAAGAACAATTAAATTTCTATAAAATTATAACATTTTTTTAAGTTATCAATTAAACATTATTTGATGAAAATATGTAAATATAAATGTGTAAAGTAAAAGTGTTAATTTCAAATTTTTTCATTTTTTTAAATGTGTTAGTATAATTGACTTAGTTTATTAATACTAAAGTGGTGTAATTTTATTAAATTAAAGGTTTGTGATCTAAATGAAAGTTGAAGCTAAATTTAGTGGTCTAAAATATAAATTATCCCAAAACTTACACTTATGATTACTATTAAGGTTAAATGGTATTTTAACCCAACAAGTGGTCTCAGTGAAAAAGATGATGGTGTTCCTAGAAGACCTTAGTTCAAATCGCTTTGTCTGCAACATGTGTGTCTTGTCAAATGGTTAAAAATATGCATACATAGATACTACCTTATTACCTCATAACTATTAAAAAGGTTAAACGATATTTAAATATTATAGTTGTATTTTATTTTTTATATTTAAAGATTTTTTTACCCCTAACTTTCCAATTATGATCCACGTCACTTTAATTCAATTCTCTACTAAAAAAAAATAGCGTGGAATTCATTTTTAATAGTATAAAGGTGATTACAAGGTAGAGTATATTTATAAGATGAACATTATCTGTTTTTCTACTAAAATATTTGTTAGGTTCAGTGGCATTTTATAATAATTCCATGTGATGCATAATATATATTAAATTTAAAAATGTATAAGAAAAATCATAAATAAATAAAATTTTCATATTTATTTTAGTTTTTTTTTTAAGTTTCTCAAATTTAACATATGTTATGTGTTGTCTCATATTTTTAGAGTGCCACATGATTTTTTTAACGGAAAAAATGAACCGGGGTAAAGTGTATCATGGTTGGAAAGTCAATCTAAACAAAGATGATTTTCATGTTATTATTATTATTATTATTATTATTATTATTATTATTATTATTATTATTATTATTATTATTATTATTATTATTATTATTATTATTATTAGGGTAAAAATACACAGTTGGCTACCCAAATATCAAAATTTTCATTTTGGTCACCCATGGTTCAATTAGTGGTGTGTGTCTATACTTTTATTTTAGGTTGAAACTTGTATTTGAATATAAACTAAAAATCTTAGTTTAAGCTAGAGTTCAAATTAATTACATCGATTATATATAAAAAAATATTGGGTTTTTTTATAAGAAAGAGATCACTATATATAAAATATTGTGTTTTTAGGGGAGCAACTTTATTTAGGGGAGGCTGGATTAGTTCCTAATGGTTTTGAACCCACAATCTATGAGAGAAGAGAGAATGTCAATTGAGATTTGAGAGCTTTAACCACTTTCCCTAAAGATTGTGTATACTTTATTTACAGAGTGCTTTCGAATTTTGTATAATTTATTATTATTATTATTATTATTATTATTTAATTACATATAATACGATTTTAAGAATTGTTAAATATTGATTAACTCTTATTTTTAATAGATAATACTTCCTTTGTCCCATCAAATTTGTCTCTTTTGTGTTTTAAAATTGTTACACTTAAATTATCCATTTAAAAAAGTCAACAACTTTTACAAAACACATTTCTTTTTCTATCTTTTTTTTTTTAATTTTTCAATAAAACAAACTTTAACTTTTCAATGATGAAATTGTCATTTTAATTAATTTATAACATATCTCTTACACAAATTTATTCTTTCTAAAATTACCAACAAATGACGAGATTTTAAGGACGGATGGAGTATGAAGTAGAGATTTTGAAATTATGTAAACTTACGAATTATTTGTAAGTTTAATTTAATTTTAAGTAGATCATTAAAAAATATTTATAATAATAAATTTAAGGGAAAACTACATATTTAGTTCCACAATTATGTCCGCATTACTGTTTTGGTACCTTAACTATTATTTTTGGCAAAATAGTACCTAACGTTACGTTTTTGTTATATTTTGGTACCCGGCTATTAAAAACTAATGAAAATAGTGACGTGGCTTGGGTTAATAACATTTTAGTCTAAAAACTTATACAAACTATCAATTTAATCTAAAATTTTATCAATTTAAACATTATTTTAATTTTTGGATTAAAATTGTAAATTCTTCATTTTTCTTCTTCCAGTCGAACGTAATGTTCAATTTTACCCCCCCCCCCGAATTAAGATATGTTTTAAATTGATGAATTTTGAACTAAATTGACCATATATATAAATGTTTTGGACTAAAATTGTTATTATACCAAGCCACATCATCATCTTCGTTAATTTTTAGTGGACAAGTACCAAAACAGATTAAAAACCTAAAGTTAAATATTATTTTATTAAAAATAATAGTTGGTGTACTAAAATAGTAACCTGAGCGTAGCTGGGTACTAAATATATATTTTTTTTTCTAAACTTAACATCTAATTATTATTATTATTATTATTATTATTATTATTATTATTATTATTATTATTATTATTATTATGGGGATGGAGGGTGGCGCTAGGGGTGGTCATTGTCGGGTACTCGGTTCATTCGGGTACCTCATTGCTCGGCTCGTGTCTTGGCCCATTATATTCGGATACCCGAAACTTGAGTATCCATAAATTTTGGGTATCCGGGTAATCAGGTACTAGGTACCTGATTTATTTTTTTAATTTTAAAATTAAAAAAAAATAACATGTTAAACACAAAAAAATATATTTTTAAAAAAATTAAACTTAAAAGTATATAATACAAACATAGAAAAATTTTAGGAATTTAAACTTAGTTTTAGAGTAAAAATATTAAAAAATTTAAAATAAAAATATAATTTAAAATATAAAATATATATATATATATATATATTAAAATTTATCGTGTCGGGTCAGGTAACCTTGTAAGAAAAAAATTCCGGTCTATGTCCTAGAAAAATTACTGGGTCAAGTACCCGGCCCGGTCGAGTAATTTTTTTTTTATAAAATCACTCGCCTAATTTACTTTGGGTCATTGGGGAATTGGGCCAAGTAAACAAGATCGAGTAATTATGTACACCCCTAGGTGGCGCAAGCTGCCTAGTGCCTACCCCATTCTGTCATCTGGTCTGACACTTTGTATAGGAAAGGGGTTGTCCTCACTCAACAGTTGAAGTACATTTCAGTTTTCACAACTCAGAGGAAGGGTAAAAAGTAAAACACACAACGGCTGTCAAATTGTGGGCGCCTAGTAAATGAATTAAAACACCAGTAAAATACATACATGGTAAAAAGTTGACAAACCAGAGTTGCAGACTCATAGTCATAAACCATGTAGCCAAACAAAACCTGACCAGTAGCACGCAGCACGATGTAGGCTTTTTCTATTACGGATTCGAGACTCGTCTCTGCTAAATTAGTTGTAGTAGTTAATTTATAGCTTGCAGCTACGGGTGTGCATCAATGGATGTGGATCAATGTATTAGAATTAAATATACTCAATTCTCCTAAACTCATTAATTGATATCTATTCTTTTTTAAGAGATTGATTTTGTTAGGGTTTAGGAGAATTGTATATATTTGATTTTAACCTATTAAAAAAATTATAAAGTAACTATTAAATTTGATTTTTGTTTTTTAAGATATAATTTTAATTATAATTTTAGTCCTTTAGATTTTTAAAATTAAAAAAAAATTAATGGTGTTCATCGTTAGTGGTGTTCATCAATATTCGTCGCACGTGGTAGACTCATCATATATATATGTGTGTGTGTGTGTGTGGATAGGATCCAGTTACACAATGTAAACTTTTTTAAGTTTTACACGTTTTTTGGATCGTTAGACGAGTGAAACAGATTGATGAGATTAACAGTAGAATATGTAAAGATTGTCCCTTAGGAAAAAAGTAAGGAGTTAATCTCAGCCATCAATTTCCCCCATTCAACGATCCAAAAGCCATGTAAAACTTAAAATATTTTACACTGTGTAAAACGTCTGCCTAAATTCCATCTCGCTGTGATTGTACTTTATATTTAATCATGTGTGCAGTGTATGTGTCACTACTAGACGGGAAAGTCTAAAAAACCGTATAAAACGCGACCAACATAATTTTTTACAAAAAAAATAGTAAGAATTTGTGTAATTATATAAATTCTTACCAACTGGGTAAGAATTTTTGTAGATTTTGCTTTAGGTAAGAATTTATGTAGTTACATAAATTCTTATATTATAACCTAAATTCTTATTATTTGAGTAAGAATTTGGGTAGATCTTAAGAATATATATAATTATATAAAATTTTATCAACGAATAAAAATTTATGTAAGACCGCATTATTTTAACCGCAACGTTAACGTATCTCATCCTATAACTACCCCTACTGGACACACTTCATTAAAAAAAAATTGTCCTAAAGGGCCGGGCTCATCTTGGCTCCAAGATTGCTCGCGTACACACATATATACCCACTAGATTTGACAAAGAATATATTTTATTAAAATATATCCAACAATAATTCTAATTTTTTTAATAAAGAATTTGTATAAACATTATATTGAACGTGGTTTAATTGCAAATGATTGATTTTTAATTATTTTATTTTAAAATTATAAAAGTATGAAAAAAAAACCATTACAATAATATTAAGGATTATTATCCTATATATTTATTATGTTACGGTTTAGGGGTTTATGTTATAAGGTTTATAAGTTAAAATTTATGGTTAGAATTTAAAGTATATAATTTAAGATTTTAAGGCTAATGATTTAAATTTTAAACTTAAAGTAAACATATTTTTATAAAAAAATTATATCGACAATGTATCCAATAATAATTCTAATATTAATTATTATTTAAAGTAAAAAAATATTTTAGTAATTTCAATTGAATAAGCACTTGATTACGGTGATGTCAATCCAATTAGACAATTAATACTTCACTTCTTCATTTTCTTTGTGGCAGTTACAAAACTTCTCTAAGTCTTTCTTCTTTTTCTTCTTCATCGTTTTTTTATCGGCGACGACCTTTGGCCGTTCTGCTGGTTCTGTACATAAATAAATTTTATCTTTTTCGATGTATATTTCGTTTTTCAAGTTTGTTTCTTGTTTTTCTTCTACTTTGTCGGATTCTTATTCAAATCTGCTTTTATGGCAGTTCTTTTGTCTGCTTGGTGGCAGTTTCTTTCGTCTGCTTTTTAGCAGTTTTTGTCTGTCTTCATGACAGTAGTCTGTCTTTTGACAGTTACGCGTTTGAGTGACGAGTATCAACGAGCGCTTTTCAACGAAGGATGTCGTTCTATACATGCTATGATTCCCTTTTGTGGTTGTGCCGACATGCCAATAACAAGTAACAAAAGAATTTTTGTTATATTCAAAGAGCACTCAAGGCAAAGTTATAGCTTTTCTGGATTTTTATCAGAATATTTCTTCTGACAGTGTTAGGTATGATATTTTTAACGTTTTTCACACTTTTAAAATTTTATTATTTTGTTTTGCATTGTATTTATCTTGTAAAAGGTGTGATTCATTTATATTCCTTTCGCTGTTGAATATAATTTAGATTCAAAAAAATTAGACAATTAATAATGATATATGTCAGTTTTAGTGTCAGCAACCAAGCCCAACATTAATAATTAGCCTATGAAAACATTTAAAAATTGTTGTTTAATGAATGTTGTTAGATCCACCCCAACAATTTGATAACTAATTTTAAAAATTAAATTTATTTGATAGGAAACTAGTCGATAATGTGTACATTTTAATTTACAATCAAATTCAAACACATAGATCGAATCAAATTAACACTAAGAACAAAATGACATCCATTTCTGAAGACTGTTAAAGTTCGGGGGACCTAAAGCTCAATTTTCCCTTGACTATTTTATTATATATATTTTATATTTACTTGGCAGTATTCACCAAACCATAATACTAACCCATTTCAGCCGCCATCCTCCGACGATCGTCTCTCTAGTCTCTCCAATTTCGTGCGATCACATTGAACACACAAACTCTTCTCTCGTGCCCTTTCTTCCATTGTTGTTCGAGTTTCTGTCGTCGTCTCCATCACGCAAAATATCCTTTTGTGACAATTTGTTTACGTAATTAAAATTATTAGTGGATCAGATATACAAAATTTATGTTGTCCATTGCTTCTCAACGAAATTTTGATGATGGTAGTTGAGTTTCCAAGAAAATTAAAGATTATGTTCAAGAGATTTTATTCACACCGTTTGTTTTTTTTTTGTATAAATTTTGATGGACATAGTGTTCTATTTTTTTACGTTTAGAGTATGTTTTATTACACATTTTCTTATCTTTAATAAAACTCGACTCTTATTAAAAAAATCATAAAACAAATTAAACTAACACTAAAAACAAAATGACATCAACAAAATCAAATTCAACGGATTTTGTTTTCTCTATGACAGCATAAAACAAATTAAAGATCCATAAAAATTCAAAATCATAATAATTTATGGCATCTTACCAATAGGACCGAGCGTGCCCGTTAGCACTAAGAACATCATTATCAATGTTCGGTTAAACACCTCTTTCTGTCTGTCCTGCCCAATCCATGACTTATGTTTCAAATGTATTTGGTGGGTTTTCCTTAACAAATTCAACACATAACAAGACAAGACGTTGACAATTTTTTAATAGTTTTTTTTTCTCTCTCCATTTTTTGAAAATAAACTATTGGAAGTGAGAAATGACTTAATGTGCACAAGATGGCTCAGCTGGAAAGAAGGTATGGTAGTAGTGGTTGAGGTGTCGCCACTATAAAACCTTTTCGGTTTCTCTTTTCCTACAGTAACTCTCGTGCTTAGTTCGGCGTAGATTTTAAAACCGGCGTTAGACTGAAAATAAACGTTTAATAGAAGTTAAATTTTTTAACTTCTACGTTTTGTAACTTTTAAGGTAATATTTGGATTTCAAACGACCGTTCTGTATGTCTAATATAATCGTTCAACGACATTTTTACGTTCGACAGACCAATAACTGTTTAAGAAGTATTCCCAAACAAAACCTTACTTCATCACTAGAACTTTAAGCCTTTTAATATTTAAAAGTCAATTTGCACATGTGATGTGCTTTCACTTTCCGTCGTCTATTTAAGCTGCCAGCGACGAAAAAACTTCCATCTCCTTTGCATGCATTTCTTTCTTTCTCGACGCATGCTCAAACATTAGTGAAAATTAAATTGTCCTTTGAAATCTATTTTGTTTGTAGTATGAGTATTATATTGTTAAAAAACATTAAAATTTTGCACCGATAAAAAATTGTTTAATAGATTAATATTAACTGAAATGGATCAAAACATATCAAAAACTTAATTGGGACATAGCTTAAACTACTTGGTATTGGTCTAACACGGATACAACCGTCTAGCACCGTAGCACGATACCTAATATCATGTTAACAGTGACGGAGGCATCTTGATAGTTGGAGGGGCTATTGCCCCCGATCTCAATTTTTTCTATTTTCGCTTTTCAATTTATATATTAAAAAGTAAAAATTTTATTGGATAATTATAGTTTATTTTCTCTAGATTATTATTTTACATTTAATAAAAGGATTAATATCCTATACACTGGCGGTGAAAAGTTTTTATTTCCACAAGCGCCTCAATTATAGGGTTTAGGGTTAGTGTTTAAGGTTTAGAGTTTAGGGGTTTTAGTGTAAAGGTTTAGAATTTAGGGTTCATGTTTAGAATTTAGGAATTAGGGTTAGAATTTAGGGTTTAGGGTTAGGGTTTAGTTTTAGGGTAATATGGGTGGGGATTTAGGTTTTAACCTATAAACCTTAAATTTTAACCTTAAACCCAAAATTCTATCAACAATCCCTAAATTTAAAACTACTACACTCATACCCCTAAATTTTAAACCCTAAACGAAGTCTCTAACCCCTAAAACTAAGGCGCTTGTGTAAAAAAGTTTCCACAAGCGCTTGTGTATAGAACAATTACCCTTAATAAAATGCTATTTTTATTTTTATTTCTGAAGTGATTTTTATAAAAAAAAACATTTTTAATAAGGATAAATATTCTATACACAGGCGGTGGAAACTAAAAGTTTCTACAAGCACCTTAGTTTTAGGGTATAGAGAGTTAGTTTAGTGAATAAGGTTTAGGAGTTTAGGTGTAGGGGGTTAGAATTTAGGGATAGTTGATTCAATTTAAGGTTTAGGGTTATAATTTAGGGTTTATAGTCAAAACCTAAATCCTCACCATATTACCCTAAAAACTAAACCCTACCCTATAAACCATTAATTTTAACCCTAAACCTTAAATTGAAACAATTATCCCTAATTTCTAAATGGCTACACCTAAACCCCTAAACCATATACCCTAAACTAACTCCCTATACCCTAAAACTAAGGCGCTTGTGGAAACTAAAGTTTCCACCGCCAGTGTATAGGATATTAATCCTTTTAATATATACTAAGGGAATAAATTATATTGAGTTGATTCTAAAAATTTTAAGTTTTTTAACTCATTGAATAATCCCAGTGATAAAGGGTGAGAGTTCTTCTATGTGGTCTAAGTTCGAGTAGCGTAGTCTATAAAGTGTACGTAAGTTTATCTAGATATGAAACCAAATTGAGATATTATTTTGTAATGAGATTATGATATTAAAAATAGTTTTTAAACACAAATAATATAGACTCTGTTTGGCAATTAGCGGATAGCTGATAGCTGATAGCGGATTACATTAGTTGATAGCTAATAGCTGATTGCATTAGCTGATTTGACTAGCGGATTGTATTAGCTGGTTGTATAAAAGTGTTTGGTAAAATTAACTGATAGCTGATAGCTGTTTGATTATTTAAACAAGCAAAATGACATGTAAGAACATGATTATATTTAATACTTGTTTGAATAATTTATCAGTTATTAATATTTTGTATCTAATAAATATTAATTAGATTTGTAAAAATTATTTTTTAATATAAATTTCCTAAACATATTTGAAAGATTTATATATTAATTTATTATTTATATAATTATTAAATTTTTTATATGCACATATAAATATGTGATAATAAAAAGGGTAAACTACTGCAGGGGTCACTTACGTTTAGCGTCTGTACAGAGTTAGTCACCACTTTTGAAAAGTGCCTATTAGTAGTCCTCTACGTTTTCGATGTGTAAATACTTGGTCACTCCGACGTTAACTCCGTTAGTCCCCTAACGGATTGCTGATGTGGCGAAAGTAAAATAAGGATAAATTACTACAATAGCCATTAAAATTTATCTCATGTGTAACCCCCTCGTCCCGGTCTGGCCGGATGACCGGTCCGAGTGAGCCACACGGGGAAAACCGAAGCGAAACCCAAAGGATTCCCCCTCGGTTAGCAACCCTATTTTTTTTTTTACATTTTAAATCTTGTCTAGATGAGTATTTAATCCTATGTGATCATACAGCGGAACAACATTCACGAGGCAACCAAACGAATTCAACCCAGCATCTTACAACCCAAATTTTAAGCTTTAGCTACAGGCGGTATCGATACCCTTAAGGGGTGTATCGATACCCCTTGACTAGGTTTAAGCCTTATCTGCAGGCGGTATCGATACCCTTAAGGGGTGTATCGATACCCCTTGACTAGGTCAACTGGTCAAAGTCAACTCGTAGAGACCGTATCGATACACCCAAGGAGTGTATCGATACCCTCCCCAACGATTGACTTCCCACGGTTAACGCTAAGATGATGGTATCGATACACCAGAGGCCGGTATCGATACCGATATGGACAGTAGCTCTAGTGACCAAAATGGTATCGATACACCCCTCACGTGTATCGATACACGAAGCCTGAAACAATAAGGTGGTATCGATACCGTACCAACCGTATCGATACCCCTGCACTGCAAAACCTCCCAAACTCAGCAAAAACGATCAAGACTCGAGTCTAAATGCAATTTAAGACTTCCCTAGCCCCAACCAAACATTCTCACAACATTTACATACCACTTTATAGCCATACAAGCACCCAACATGTATAAACATCAAGGAAATCATGCAATTGAATCAAGGATGACATTTAAGCACTCAAGTCTCATACTTCAACATTCAAACACAAGGGCAACCTCAAAAGGGCACATAGTCAACATTCATGGTAAGCAATTTAGGCATGGATTACAATTCAAACATGGCATCAACAAGCCAATCAAAACAACATAATTAAGGAGTCCTAACATGCTCCTAAACAACCAGCAAAAGCACAAATCAACAACACCTGTCCCATTGCTTAACTATTACATTCTATCGCTTAAAATTCATACATTGAGCTCACCAAAGCAACACTTGGAGACCTTTCCTTGCCCTTGCCACCCTCAAGCTATTGATCTGCATTGCCGAACAAAAGAGAGCGTAAGCATAAAAGCTTAGTGAGGGTAAGCTTATAAAACAAACCTTCGACAATGCAGGGTCCAAGCACGAGCCATTTCCAAGATGAAATGCATGGTCTTACCTCCGGTCCGCCAAGCCAAAATGAACATGATGCATGAACATATAGTCAACATTATGCCATGCTCAACAACCATAAGTTCAACTTACCACGATACATAATCCAAAGCATTAACTACATCATTTATCAATTCATAAGGAAAATCACATTTCATGTCATATAAGCACATAAGTATAATCCCACATTGGTATATACGTACAACCTCATATTGGCACCTAGCTATGACCCGAATACGCGGATAACCCGTTGGAACGCATTTCCAACAACAACATTACCTCGGTGGGATTCCACTCATCACCGGTCCTTGCATGTGCGGGATTCCACTCATCGCCACATGCCCTACGGATGGGATTCCACTCATCATCACGTAGAAATATATAAAGCTTCCGGTGGAATATTACATCACCGTACTCCTCCTTGGTGCCTTAACGCCACCAAGGCCACCTACGTTTTGACTCAATTTGTGTGCACACTCATCCTAATGATCGATCATTGTACCCAAGCATACTAGTGCCAATATAAATCAAACTACACAACTTTTTACAATATCAATTTCAATATAAATTCCGTGCCTAGCACGTACTCACCATGATTCTCCAAAATCATGCAATCCACAACACAACCTCATTTCACAAACCATCACCACATGTATGTCAACCGAACAATTATCTCATCATATATCCACATTTTATTTATCATCAACATGCATATAAAATCAATACATTAAGCCATACTTTCACATACATGTGTATCACATTATACATACTCATCATGAGGCATAACAACGATTAAAGAGTACATCCAAGGTCTCTAACTAAAGCTTAGGATTAGGCTACCACCCTAATCCTAACTTTAGGTGGGTCTACCAAGCCCAACCTAGTTCACATGCTTGAACCAACCACTTAAAAATCGATTTAAAAACATTAACCACTCACCTCTACCTCCAAGCTCAACTACCAAGCAAGCATCACCTCCAAGTTTCCGGATTTCTTCCCGAAGCTTCTCCAACGCAAGCTCTCGCTTCTTTCAAAAACCCCTTGAATCGAAGTTGAAATCGAATGAAATATAAGCTTGAAATTTTGAGAGAGTTTGGGGAATGGGGGAGGGTTTCACGTGGGGGATAATGGGAAAAAAAGAAGAAGATGACAACTTTGAAAGTTGTCATTCTTTTTTAAAAGTTTTTGGGCAAATTGCATTGTAGGTCCTCCCTTCTTTATTAAAGCTCAATTACATCACAACTTAGGTTGATTTGTTTTAATTTAATTTTATTGACTCGAACTATAAACCCGGCTAACTCCTAGCCCCAAAACACGGGTGTTACATCATGTACATTTTTTTTCCTCAATTTAAAAAAGTAAATATTATAGTCACTAATAAAAATGTTTCTTTATAATTTCACCCTTAAATTTTTAAAAATTCATTTTTCAATCCTAAAACTTTACAATCAATTAACACAATAATATTATAAATGCTTAGATGAAAAATAGGTGCCCAAAGTATACCCTTTGAAACTCAGGTGCCCAAATTGCTCCTATTTAATAACTCAAACTTAAAAATTTAGTCCACTAACTACTAAAAAATTCGAGTTATTGGAATTTCTATTTTATAATTCAAACTTTATTTTGAATTTTTGAGTCGAGTTTATGAAATTATGAGTCGAGTATTTTCACATCAAACCAAAAAATTTAATTTTTTCGAGTCAAGTCGAGTTATTGGAATTTCTATTTTATAATTCAAACTTTATTTTGAATTTTTGTGTCGAGTTTATGAAATTATGAGTCGAGTATTTTCACATTAAACCAAAAAAATTTAATTTTTTTCGAGTCAAGTCGAGTTATTGGAATTTCTATTTTATAATTCAAACTTTATTTTGAATTTTTGAGTCGAGTTTATAAAATTATGAGTCGAGTATTTTCACATCAAACCTAAAAATTTAATTTTTTCGAGTCAAGTCGAGTTATTGGAATTTCTATTTTATAATTCAAACTTTATTTTGAATTTTTGAGTCGAGTTTATGAAATTATGAGTCGAGTATTTTCACATCAAACCTAAAAATTTAATTTTTTCGAATCAAGTCGAGTGTTGCACTTCCCTACATATAATTTTTAATTTTAATCCGTGTTTGTCCCAAGAAAAACTTCGGATTAAAATTAAAAATTATATGTAGGGAAGTGCAACACTCGACTTGATTCGAAAAAATTAAATTTTTAGGTTTGATGTGAAAATACTCGACTCATAATTTCATAAACTCGACTCAAAAATTCAAAATAAAGTTTGAATTATAAAATAGAAATTCCAATAACTC
Organism: Hibiscus tridactylites; assembly: GCA_958450335.1. Classification (NCBI taxonomy): domain Eukaryota; kingdom Viridiplantae; phylum Streptophyta; class Magnoliopsida; order Malvales; family Malvaceae; genus Hibiscus; species Hibiscus tridactylites. Next base: position 96,585,810 of record OY288271.1, on the reverse strand, counting down.
GACTTGACTCGAAAAAATTAAATTTTTAGGTTTGATGTGAAAATACTCGACTCATAATTTCATAAACTCGACTCAAAAATTCAAAATAAAGTTTGAATTATAAAATAGAAATTCTAATAACTCGACTTGACTCGAAAAAATTAAATTTTTTGGTTTGATGTGAAAATACTCGACTCATAATTTCATAAACTCGACTCAAAAATTCAAAATAAAGTTTGAATTATAAAATAGAAATTCCAATAACTCGAATTTTTAGTAGTTAGTGGACTAAATTTTTAAGTTTGAGTTATTAAATAGGAGCAATTTGGGCACCTAAGTTTCAAAGGGTATAATTTGGGCACCTATTTTTCATCTAAGCATTTATAATATTATTGTGTTAATTGATTGTAAAGTTTTAGGATTGAAAAATTAATTTTTAAAAATTTAAGGGTGAAATTATAAAGAAACATTTTTATTAGTGACTGTTTACTTTTTTAAATTGAGGAGAAAAAACGTACATGAAATAAATTTTAATGGCTATTGCAGTAATTTATCCTTATTTTACTTTCGCCACATCAGCAATACGTTAAGGGACTAACGGAGTTAACGTCGGAGTGACCAAGTATTTACACATCGAAAACGTAGATGACTACTAATAGGCACTTTTCAAAAGTGGTGACTAACTCTGTACAGACGCTAAACGTAAGTGACCCCTGCAGTAGTTTACCCTAATAAAAAAATAGAATTAACTTACAAATGTTACCATATAATTTAGTAGTAACAACAAATAAGTCCAATATTTAATATGTTATTATTCATATTAAAAATATTATTATTTAATTTAGGTTATTTGGAGATTTTTGGTAATTGTTAAGGGTAAAAGAGTCATTACAACTCTAATATCAAACCTCTAATCTCAAAAAGCTCAAGAGCTTTTTTAAAATTAGTTTTTCCACCCCAATCCGCTCTTTTAATCTGCTATTTACCAAACATCAATATTAGTGAATTTGACTAGTTAAACCTCTAATTATACTTCAAACCTCTAATTTTTGCCCAAACCGCTATTTACCAAACATGTCCATAGTGTCACATTATTGATTTTTAAAATATAAAGTCATTATTATGGATCATCCACATTTAATGTCTTCTCTAATCCAATTTAATTTTAATTGAACATTTTTTTATGAAAAGGGAAGCGAGCAACATGCTCGAAAAAACTATAAAATTAACTAGTTAAGCACATCGTCATGTAAAAGGGGCAGAACACCATGGTGGCGAAGGAAAGTAAAGGACCTCTAAGTCATTGAATTTTTTAAAAAATAATTAAGGTGAAGAAACAAGAATGAAAACTTTAGTTAATCATAATAGTAATGACACTAAAATGGCATATCCTTCGGCATATGTTAGTTAAATAATAATAAAAATTATACAATAAACGGAGAGAGTTAAATTTGATAATTTTTAAGATTAATTTAATTATTCATATCATTATTTATTATAAAATAAATGTTTAAATTATTCTTTTTGCTTTAAATATTTTTTTTTGTTAAAATAAGTGTTTAATATTTATTATTTAATCATTTTCAGGATCATTAAAAACATTACCTTTAATTGATGAGTTTCTTCAAGTTCTGATTTCTTGATTTCACGTTTGCATAGTTGGACTTTCATAATCAAAGTGTTTTAAGATAATTTTTTGGGACTTAAGAGTTTTTAAATTTTGCAAAAAATAGAGAATGAAGACTTATTGATCAAATTTGATGCACCGTAAATATATGTGTAGTCAAATCAAAGTTGTAAAACCGATATTTTAATTTTGATATAACAAAAGAACCTAAGGACTAAATTGAAAATGTCAAAACGAATTTTTAAGTCCTCTAACATCCCCATATGATTTAAAGAATATGCCTAAGTTAAAAACTAAGATTTCCAAATATTTTCTAAGTGTTCTTAAAGCCGAAACAGTGTTTTACGAGTCTCTGTTTCGAAACGGCCTAAGGCGTTTCGAAACGATTTTGAAACTGTCAACCCATATTTCAAAACGGGTATCGAAACGTTTTCACCACTGCCAACCCATGTTTCGAAACGGCTTTAGAACATAGAGAACCCGTATCGAAACGACTTCAAGTGTTTCGAAACGGTTCTTCATTTGATTTGAAAAATATGACCGTTGCAAGTTTTTAACTGATTTTTCAAAAACCGTTAAGGCGTTTCGAGACGAGTTTAAGATGTTTCGAAATGACCCTTGACAGTGGCAAAAGTGTTTTGAAACGGTAAAAACCGTTTCGATACGGGCTCTTAAATGCACCCCAACGACTCTTTCTATTTTGGTTCGTTTCGAAACAGGTTCCCGCGTTCCGAAACGGGTGGTTGCAGATTGCATTTATGGAGGTGAGATAACACCACCAACGGCTCTATTCAATTCCCCAACCACCCAAACGGCTAGAATTAATAGAGGAGATATAAATTGAAGTTCTTTGAAGGTCAGCAACAACTATTCAACCTACAAGCATCATCAAAGCAAAAAAAATCCAAACCCTTGTGCTCTTCAAAGTCAAATTCTTGTACCCAACTCTAGTGTTTTTCATTGTTATCTTGTATTGTGAGTTTGGGGTAATTGAAATTGTATTTGGGTAGACATTTATCCTTTGTGAGGAATTATTTGAGTTTACCAAAACCTCTCTTTGTAAATTGAGTGGATTAAGCTTTGGGTAGAAAACTTAATCAAATTTGTAAGGTTACCTCCTCATCCAAGAAAAGGGGAAGAATTCAAGTAGTGAATTGGTTGAAAATCCTTAGTGGGAACTAAGGTAGTGGATGTAGAGTTCATTTGGAGAACTTGAACCACTCTAACTACTTGTGTTAATTTTTATTTTTCACTCATTCTTCCCACCAAAATTTTTATTGCCAATTCACCCCCTCTTGGTCATTTGCAATTGTGTGATCAACTCAACAATTGGTATCAGAGCTACACTCATTGGAAGGATTACAACCCTCTTGAGTCGATTCTAGGAGAGTTTGATCAACAACTAGTCAAGCAATGACATCCACCTCCAACTCCAACATCTATGAGTCTCAATCTACCACCAAGCCTCCATTCTTCAATGGGGATAACTACACATATTGGAAGAATAGGATGAGGCTCTTCATCAAGTCTACCGACTACATGGTGTGGGATGTGGTTGAAGAAGGTCCATACATTCCTGTGGAGAGAGATGGAGAAAGACTTGTCCCAAAGGTAAAAGCCGAGATGACGGATGATGAAAGAAGAAGGATGCAAATGAATGACAAAGCTCTCCATGTGATATTTTGTGCACTTGGTCCGGATATATCTACTCCAATGTGTCTTCAATCGAAAATGCCAAGGAGGTTTGAGATACCCTCGAGACAACATATGAGGGAACTAGTGATGTCAAGGAGACAAAGATTGGGATACTCAATCTAAGCTATGAAAATTTCAAGATGGATCCCGATGAAAGTGTCTCCAAGATGTTTGATCGATTCTCGGTCATTGTCAACGGATTGAAGGGGTTCAGCGAGATCATCCCCGAAGACAAACTAGTGAGGAAATTGTTGTACTCTCTTCCGGAATCATGGGATGGCAAGAGAACGGCTATTATTGAAGCTAGAGATTTGAAGACTCTCAAGCTTGATGCTCTTGTTGGATCTCTACTCACCCATGAGATCATGAGAAAGGGAAGAGAAGAAGAGAAGAAAATGGTTGAGAAGAAGGATGTTGAGAAGAAGAAAGTGGGAATCCCTCTAAAAGCTTCATATCAAGAAAGCGATTCAAGTGAAGATGAAGATGAGGAGATGGCCATGTTGGCCAAACGGTTTACTCGGTTCATGAAGTCCAATCGTGGAAGAAAGTTTATTAGAAAGGGATACTTCAAGAGTAAGAGTAAGGAAGAGGAGAAGGACCAAATAACTTGCTATGAATGCAAGAAGTCGGGTCACATCCGTTCCGAATGTCCTCAATTGAAGAGGAAGAGCTTTGGGAAGAAGAACAAGCTCAAAGCTCAAATAGCAACTTGGAGTGACGATAGGTCATCCGAGAAAGAGGAGGAAGTGGCCAATCTATGTCTCATTGCCATTGATGATGAACCAAAAGTAAATTCTAACTTATCCAATTTTGATTTTACTTTTGATGAACTTCAAGATGCTTACGATGAATTGCAAGAGGTGTACGATGAGTTAGTAGGAAAATATAAAGAATCCATTTTGAAAAACAAGAAAACCATTTCCGATTTGAAAAATCAAAATGAGACATTTTCAAAAGTTAACTCCGAATTGGAAAAGAAAGTTTTGTTTTTAGTAAATCTTTCAAATGATCTTAAAACAAAAAATCTTGAACTTGAAAAACTTCTTTCCGATTTTCAAGATTATCACACAAAGGAAGTGGATAATCTTAAAACATCTATTGCTATTGGGAAAAACAATTTTGAAAAAGGAAATCATTCTAAATCCTAATATGTAAAAAGAAAACCCTTTATTCCTAAACAAAGAAATTTTAACAAGCAATCTAGAGGTCAAAGAGTTAAGAGTATTTGGGTTCCTAAGGAACTCATTATTTCTAATAATATGAATGCTATTGCTTCTTGGATTCTTAAGGGAACCAAAATTTTGAAGGCTAACACTCATGGACCCAAAATAATTTGGGTACCAAAAATCAAGGCTTAATTTCTTTGTTTGTAGGGGGAGCATTGTTACAAGGCTAAAGCTTCAAGCCAAAATTCTTGGTACCTTGATAGTGGATGCTCAAGACATATGGCCGGTGACAAGAGTAGATTTGTGGAACTAAAGCCAAAGAGAGGTGGAGTGGTAACTTTCGGTGACAACTCCAAAGGCCACATTGAAGGAATATGCTCCATTGGTAATCACTCTTCTATTTTCATTGAAAATGTTTTGTATGTCAACGGTCTTAAACATAATCTATTGAGCATTAGTCAATTATGTGACAAGGGTTTTAATGTTTTATTTGATAAAAGTGGTTGCAAAATTGTAAACATTAAAACAAATCAACTAATGCTCATTGGTCATCGCATAGGGAACATATGCATGGTGCATCTAGATGACATTCATTCATCTTATACATGCTTAGTTGCACATGATGAACATGACTCGTGGCTTTGGTATAGAAAATTAGGACATGCTAGCATGAGTGTCTTAGAGAAATTAATTTCCCTTAATCTAGTTAGAGGTTTACCCAAACTTAAATTTTCTAATGATAAAATTTGTGATGCATGTTCAAAGGGTAAACGACATAGAACTTCATTTAAATCCATTAATTATGTCTCTACTAGTAGATGTTTACAATTGATTCATATGGATCTTTTTGGGCCTATTAGAACAATGAACTTGGGTGGAAAATCATATGCTTTTGTGCTTGTAGATGACTATTCTAGGTTTACTTGAGTTCTATTCTTAAGTACAAAAAGATGAGGCTTTAGAAAAATTCATCACATTTTCTAAAATAACTCAAAATGATCTTGAACTTAAAATTTCTCACATTAGAAGTGATCATGGAACCGAATTTCAAAATCTAGGTTTCGATGAGTTTTTAAATGAAAATGGGATTAGCCAAAAATTTTCCGCACCTCGCACTCCTCAACAAAATGTGGTAGTTGAGAGGAAAAATCGAACTTTAGAAGAAATGGCTAGAACCATGCTTTGCAAAAATAATTTACCTAAATATTTTTGGGCGGAAGCCACAAATACCACTTGCTATATTATAAATCGAGTGATGATTAGGCCGATTTTGAAGAAAACACCTTATGAGATTTTAAAATCTAAGAAGCCTAACATTAGCTATTTTCATCCTTTTGGTTGCAAGTGTTTTGTTTTGAATAATGGTAAAGAAAACTTAGGTAAATTTGATGCTAAAAGTGATGAAGCTATTTTCTTAGGGTACTCTTTAAACTCTAAAGCATATCGTGTATTTAATAAAAGAACTCTAGTAGTTGAAGAGTCTATACATGTTGTTTTCGATGATAACCTCCTTCCGAGGAAGGAATCTTGTGATGATGATGATGTAGGAATCCTTGATGCCATTGATGGAGGACAAACATCAAAGCTATTCTCTTGGTTTTTGAGGTCACCGGTGCCGGTTAACGGCCGACGGCACCGAAAAACCCTATTTTTGGTTTCCAAACCCTAACTAGGTAGGTGCAAAAGGGAAGGAGGCTTTGATTTTTTTAGGGTTTCAGAAATGCCCAAAAGAGGAAAAATGGATTCTAAAAATGGTATTTATACCACTTTGTTTTCTTTTAAAAATGGTTTAATTCTTTTCTAAGCCCCTCCGCATTTTTGTATTTCCATCCTAGGGAGTTCCGTTTTCTTAAATCACGCCTTCAATCCCTACATCTTTCCCATTTCTTTTAATTTCGTCCCTAATTCGACTTTATTCGATTTTGAATGGGTTAATCACCCTTTTAATCCCTTCGGATTTCTGCCTCATTTCAATGTGGTCCCTAATCGTTGTTTTAGTTGCTTTTTAGTGGTTTATTTACCATTTAAGTCCTCTGCCACTTCATGCATCTTTATTCTATTTCATAATAGTGTTTCCTTAATTTCGGTTAATATGATGTTTGTGTGCTAATAATATATATCGTACATGGTATATGGTATAATATATGATTGTATATCTTTTCTTGTTTAACATGTGATATATCTTTTTACATTACATAGTTTTATTGTTTCGTACGTTTATCATGTTTTGTTTACATATATCATTTGCATCGTTCGTATTGTAATGTGCCTTTTTAGTGGTTTATCGTACGTTAATCATGCAATTTATTTGTCTCGTTTTTAAATTTATGAGTTGCAATGCGAATGCCTTTTTATTCGGGAGCGAACCAGTCGTAGTGGTGGTGGTTCGGACGTTCTCTCTCGAATATTAAGGCTTTTAAAATTTACTCGATCATATAACCAAAATTTGATACGAATCGTCACTTTAATTCGCAAAATTTAATATTAATTAAGCGGTAATGTTTTTGGTACCAATTTTGGGCATGTCGGGGGTGCTCATCCTTCCCCGCATGTAACCGACTCCCGAACCCATTTTTTAAAAAAAGAATCTCTGGTTTTATTTCGGTGTCCGGTCTACCATTTTTAAATGGCCGGTGGCGACTCCTCTATTTTTTATAAATTCGACTAAATTTTCGAAAACCATCATTAAAACCCGGTTCATCCGAGCGACACCCGAGGCACTTATATTTTTGAAATTTTTTTAGTCGCAACATATTGAACTATTGATTATTGACATTGTTGATATGGTGATCGAATGGTCAATGATTGAAAATATTGGTTGATACGATATGTGTGATTGATAAGCTCAATTGAAAATTTAGCTATGAAATATGGAATTGAATTATGTGATATGAAATTGGATGGTATACATGCTGATTTGAAGATGTGTAAATTGAATTGAAATCCATTATATGTTATATGTGATAGTATGAGACATTGGAATTGAAATTACATGAATACAATCGAAATGATTGAGAAAGCTAATTCTGAAAATTTATTGAATAATTATACAATTGAAATTAAATGTCAATAAGCAAAGCCCTTGGTGTGTACAGTCTGTCCAGGTAGTACGGCTAGCCTAGAGTCTTGAGCTCGATAAGAAAATCGGTACGTTAGTGTACTCGATATTGTGGTACGTAAGTGTACCTTCTTGCTTAATGTATGCGGACATTATGATATGTTAAACGATGATACGAATTTGGTACGTGGTACCTATTATATGGTGAATTTGATTCACACTTCAGTTATATGTGACTTGATTACCTAGCTTACTATACTATCCAAGGCATTGCTAATTGAATTAATAAGAAATTTAAAGTATTGAAATCCGAAATGGAAATTCTTGATTGGATGAATTCCTTTGATTTGGATATTAGCATGTCAATTACAAAATATAAATTAATTGATTCTCTGCTACAGTTTGCTGCTGCTTGTTAATTGAAATTGTCGTTGATTGAATTTATGAAATTGAAGTAATTAATTCGAATTGAACATCATGACTTCGAAATGGGTGATTTGATTTTAATTGCATGTTAAATTGGTATACAATTGAATTAACATGTGGTCATTGAGGGACTTGAATATTTCGATTATGGTATTAGTGATAACATGAATTGTTGTTTTTGATATGCTATGCAATTCGAGCATGATAATTGATAAATAGATAGATCGATTTTGGATTCATGATTCCTATGAAATATCAATGATATGGTTGGTGTGAAATTGTTTGTATTCGAATGAAGACAAATGTCTTGCTATGCATATATTTCGAATGATTGCTAATGTTGATCAATTAATTGTGAAATTGTTTTGTTTGTTGAGCCATTCGAATGAATTAGGAAAATGAAATAAAATACAATGTGGAATCTAATGTGTGATCATTAGTATATAAATAGAAATTGATTAGATTAAGGTTTCCTCACTAAGTACTAGAAGTACTTACCACTCGAACCCTTCCTTCCTTCCCAAAAATTTCAGGTTCTAGCTTGTTGATCTACCACCTGTTATCTCCCTACTCGAGGATTAAGTATGCTCTTTGCTATCTTTGTCGTGCTCATGTTGGGTGCTTTAGCGGTATGCATGTTAGTACAATTTGCATTAATGGTGATGTTTATGAACTATTTCTTTAGTTATGTATAAACTTTATAAGACGTTTCCCTTCATTTTGGTATATAATTAAGGGGTACATATTTTGGGGTATAGATCGCCCAAGTATATGTTTGGGGCTTGATTTTTTTTGTTGAATTTCTTTTTGTATAGGCAGCCTATAGGTTTGGCCGTTATAGTTACCATGGGTAGTATTTTGTAAAAGGGAAACCAACACATTATGGATGTTGATATTCGGATATGATTATATGAATGATGTATGAATCGGTTAGTACTACAAATTGAATTGTATTTATAGACTAACATGGAAATTGAATTGGAAAGGACTAAGTCACAATCGAATGATTTAAATTATGGAAATTAGAATTTGTATAATAAAATCGAATTGGATAGAAATTGAATTGGAAGCATTCGAATGGAATAGAATTAATGAGATTGAAATTGTGTGCGTAGATTTAAAATGTATACACTATTCGAATGGAACTTGTAATTCAATTAGTTTTTGTTTAAAAGTATAAGATAGATAAATGATTTATACGAGCCCACATAGATACCAATAGAAGTATGATATGAAACATTGTATGATAAATGTATAATGGATGTATTGGAGATAGTTGAATTTATATGGTTGTATTCGGAAGAAAAAAAATTACACGGAAATGGTTAACCCTTCCGCTGCCTAAGCTAACACGAATCCAAATCTGTTATAAGTTAATATAACGCTCATTGCCCCTAATCCGGGGTGAGGGGTGTTATAAAAACGGTGATCAATTCGAACGGGAAATCGATAATGGACAAAGCACTACCATTTTATATTTCTCCCGTAAGAGCTTAACCCACAAGGAACTTGTCTTGGTGACTAGCAAAAAACCAAGTTTCAAGATGAATGCCATATTGAAGTTGCGTAATCTTCGAAAACCCAATCCTCCGTAATCCAAAGGTTGACAAAGAGCTTCCCAATTGACCAGGGAAGTTTTCGCAGCAGTGGAGCTAGATCCCCAAATGAATCGCCGGATAAGCTTTTCAATCAAATTGCAAATTTTCTTAGGGAGCATGGTCGACTGCATGAAGTAGATAGGAATGGCACTTAGGACTGATTTCGCATAGGTTATGCGACCAACCATAGAGAGGGATTGTGCCTTCCAACCACTTAGCTTTGCCTTTACTTTATCAATTAGAAAGTCGCAGTCAGCATATTTGAGACGTTGGTGTTGGACAGGCACACCTAAATATTTTCCCAAAGAATCAACACGTTGGAATCCGAGGTAAGAGCTGATTGCTTGTTGCGTTTCCGGCTTGGTATTGGGTGAAAAGAAGATTTGAGTTTTTGGCTTGCTCACCCGATGTCCTGAGTGAGCTCCAAAATACGAAAGGATTTCATTGACTAACTGGGCTTGTTGAATATCCGCACGAGCATAGAGAATGAGATCGTCTGCAAAGAAAAGATGCGACAAGGGAGAGCCATTCCGGACAAACCAGAAAGGGTGCCATTGTCCTTGTTGTACGGATGTAGTAATTAAGTGTCCAAGTCTCTCCATCGCTAGTACAAAGAGATATAGGGATAAGGGGTCCCCTTGTCGGATACCACGCGACGACTTGAAAACCCTCGAAAGCTTGTCGTTCCACTGTACTTAGATACTAGATGAAGAGACACAGTCCATGATTATTCGTCGCAATACAAGAGGGAAACCCGCAACAACCATAGAATCATCAATAAAACCCCATTGTAACCTGTCAAAAGCTTTTTCTAAGTCAACTTTGATTGCCATCCAGCCATGTTTTGATTTCGTAGCTCGCATTAAGTGAACAACTTCTTGGTTGACGATTATGTTATCCACTATGGATCGGCCAGCAATGAAACTAGTTTGATTCGGGCATATAAGCAATGGAAATAAAGGCTTAAGACGGCAGGCAATCACTTTAGTAATAAGCTTGTAAAGAACCGTACATAAGCTGATTGGCCGAAAATCAGAGAAAGCTTCAGGTTTGTCTTTCTTTGGAATCGAAACAAGAACGAAGCGGTTGAGCGAGGGTTCAAGCTTCTCACCTCGAAAAATAGCTTGTACCATGTCGTAGATAGAAGGACCAACTATGGACCATTTCCGCTGAAAGAATTCAACGTGAAGACCGTCCCAACCAGGAGATTTAAGAGGAGCCATTGCTCGAAGTGCATCATAAATTTCATTATTCAAGGGTACCTCATGAAGGCGTTGAACAATACCAGGCTACAGATGAGGAAACGAAACAGTGCTGACGAAAGGATTAGAAGGACTTTCTTCACACGAGAACAATTGTTCATAAAAACGAGTAGCTTCCTCTTGAAGGATTCCGTCGTCATCACACCACGTGCCATCTTGTAACTTCAAGGATGTGATTTTGTTTTTTTTTTGCTTGCGAATAATAGCCCGTCGATGAAAATAGCGAGTGTTGCGATCGCCCTCAATAATCCAGTCCGATCTAGATTTTTGTCGCCACAATAGTTCTTCTTGATCAAGAAGATGCTCAAGCTCAATAAGAAGATCCGCTTCAAGAGTACGCAAGAAACGCAAAGAGCGGGATGCCAAAGAAATTTGTATACCCCTTAGCCGCGCCATAAGTAATTTTTTCTTTGTACCGATGTAACCATAAGTGGTTTTTTTCCAAACATCTGTCGCCTTTGAGAAATTAGATAGGGTTTCCGACATTGAGGCTGAAGCCTTCCAATTATCCCTAACCATGCGGCCAAAATCTTCGTGTGTTTGCCAACCAGTAAAGTAGCGGAACGGACCAGGAGTTAAGTGACGTACAGAATGTCCTACATTCAAGAGAATAGGACGGTGATCAGATCGGAGGCGTAGAAGATGCTCAACATTTGCTTCAGGAAAAGCCTCATCCCAATAACTATTGCAGATGAACCTATCTAGTCGCACATAGGTATTTCCTTTTGTCCAAGTAAAGTCAGGACCTGAATAACCCATGTCGCGAAGGCCATGATCAAAGACAAAGGCTTGAAAATATTTGCTTGGACGAGAGGTAGCAACACCGCCTTTTCTCTCCAAAGCTGCAAGGGTAGCATTGGAGTCACCAAATAGAACCCAAAGAGAGTGAATGGAAGAGGCAAGGCGTCGTAAAAGGGGCCAAAGAACTTTCCGCTGCGATGAATGGGGGCTAGCATAGACAGCAGTGGCGAGAATAGAACGACCATCACAATTTGTCGTTACCCTGCAGTGGATGAATTGAAAATGATTCAATAGGATATCAACTTTAACAGAATCGTACCATGCTAACCAAATACCACCGGCAAATCCAACAGCTTCAACTCGATGAGAATTAGGAAAACCCAGAGAAGAAATAACAGAATCCGCTCTACGCCCACTGATACGAGGTTCCATAAAAATAACCATGTCCGGCTTATTATCCCGAATGAGTTGTTTAGCTGCAGTTAAGAAACGCCTATGATCGCAGCCTTGTACATTCCAACTAAAAATCTTAATATCCATAAAATATATAAAGAAAGAAAGAAATGAGAGACTCATTCTAACATGGCTATTGCCCGGTCTCCTCCATGGTCGTGGTTGTTATCATCTAGAACAACGTTGGTGGCTCCGATAGGCAATAAATTACTAGGGCCATTGAGCACCATGTTGGCACACTTCGCTATGGCCTCTGGTGGGGTTCCTAATGGATGCTCAGATTGATTGTCAACTATATCCAGGGCGAGGGGGACGCGCGACACGTTGGGATCTTGGTTCTCTTCAAGAACAACTGATGTGTGTTTGGTGGCGTCAAGAGGGGCCTTTGATGGTACAGTAGCAGCGGTTTGAGGCAAAGTTGTACGAGCTGGATTGCGGCCAAGGATTGGGAAATCTGCGAGGGTTAAAGGTTTACGAACATTGACTGTTGTGCTCGATTTGTTGGAGCTCAAACCTTTCCCTTTAGCTTTGTATTTGTTTCTCGGGTTCTGAGTGGTTGATGCATGCACCGTATGCGTGCCAAACTGCATGGGACCAGGGCTTGTAGGTTCATCTGTTTTTTCACTCTCCACATCATATATCGGGTTGAACATTGAGGCAGTGAATGTCCCATTTGCTGGTCAGGCGGTAGGATCAGAGGCTTTCTTTGGTGGTCGCCGCTGGCGCTTCTCAACGAGCATCCAAGGCCCAAAGGACTGATTGGAGGAGTGTTCTCGCGCACAAGCATCCGGTGGGAGATCAGCACTGGTAGAGGCTTTAGTAGAATCAGAAGTGGTATCGTGTTGGGCTGTTGTAGGTTTTGTAGGAGGTTTCTTGGCGTCCGGGCAAGCATCTTGTGAGTGGCCATACTTGCCACAGCCAAAGCAAACAATAGGGAGAGACTCATATTCAACGATTTGCACATTGCCATTGATAACAATTTTAGATATGAATGGTTTCCGGAGATCAATTTTGATAGCCATACGCGCGAATCTCCCCCTTTGACCACTCTTCGTTTGGTAATCAATCCTGATCACAGGTCCGATACACTCTCCGATTGCAATGATAAGACTACGTTTATATAGGGTTGCCGACAAACCAGGGAGGCGGATCCACGACCATATCTTGGTAGGGAAAGGTTGGGATGTTTGGAAGTCTGCAGACCATGGTTCGACGATGAGATAATGTCCAAAAATAGTCCACGGTCCCTCTGTGAGAACATGAAGGAGATCAGAACTCAACTTGAACGATGCCAAGAAATAATTGTTTTCAATATCCATAAGGCGAAAAGCTTGCTTCGGTTTCTAGAGATCGTATAGTTTGTTCCGCAGTGTCGTATAACCAATACGCCTACCCAAAAGCTTAACCACCACTGTAAGATCAAAGCACTTCTCTGTCAGTTCTTGAACCCTATCGGAAAAATCAATACAAATAAGTCCATCCTCAACAGAACGAATGACATCACCCTCAAGAAGTTCAATGTCATCACCATCAAAACTATTTTCATCTTCACGTGGGTCTGTAGGGTTGCCATGCATCAAAGAGTCTCTATAGGATGGGAGTTTGAGATCGACAGTGGGTAAAGGGTTGTTGCTGTGTGTCGGGCCGTTAGGCCGGTCACCAGGACTGCCCTCATCGGGCGGCTCCTCCTCCAGGCGACGATGTTTTCTAGGGTTGGTAGAGGCGGCGGTAAACATAGGGTTCTAATTATCAAATAATTACTTTAGAAAAATAAAAATAGTCATTTTTTTGTATTTGGTATTTGCTGTTGAGAATGACTTTTGGAATCGAAAGTTGCTTTGAAACCAACTTTAATGCTAAGACAAATAAATGAACTCTCCCCCCTTCCCACCCCTATTTCTTTCTTTCCCTCTCTTGCATCTATAGATTATAGGCTAAAGTCTAAACACGACAACAGCCTTTAGAGAAAAAAAAAACCCGCCTTCTCTCTTCATCCCCTGCCCCTGTCTCCCTCTGTCGTTGTTATTATTATTATTTGTTTATATCGAAAAGGAAGCACTAAAAAGGAAAAGAAAAAAAAGAAAAACCCCTCTCCTTTCTCTGTTTCCTCTCCAACTAAAAAATGGGTTTTGCTTAGGAATTTGTAATGTGCAGTCTTGGAGTAACCCATTTCCATTGTTCTCTGCTATTTGAAGGAAACAAAAAGAAAAGAAATTTCACTTATTACCCCCATGCCTTGTTGTTTAATGGCGTCCTTTTTGCCCAGAAGCTGTTATTTTTACCTGTCTCAACTCTGAACTGTTTCTCCTTTGCTGATTTTCCTTAAATCTCGAGACTTGGTTAAAATCTACCAACACCCATTGCTTCAGTTGCCCTGGAACCAGCTTCATTACAGGTATGTATCCGTTTTTTTGTTTGTTGATCCATTTGCCTGTCTGAAATCTAATCATGTTTTTGTTTTGGTTGGTGATGCTTTTTTTTTTCTCTTTAGTTATTTGGGGTTTTCATTTTTATGTTTGATTGATAGGTAAGGATGCCCTAATCCTTCTCTTCTTTTACCTACCATTATTTGATTTGTCCTAAAAAACACTTTAGGGTTTGCTAAATTCATGAAAAGTTTGGTACTTTTTTGTCAGTAACAGACCTCTGCTTAGTTTGGATTGAATACTCTTTCTCTAGTTACAAATCTGGTTAAAAAGTGTTTCCTTTATGTATCAATCTATGAATGTTTTTCCCTGTTCAAGTAATAAATCAGTGATTCACATTTTTCTGTTTTTTGCATATTCTGTGTTAAGATTTCAAATTTATTGTATTTTCATGAACTTTCATGGGTTTGATTCATCCTCCATCTTGGAAATCAGTGTTCTGGCATCATTTTGCTTGTGAGCAACAAATGATTAGATGTCCTAATTGATGTTCTGTTTTTTATTTCTTACTCATCTAAGGTTGTTTGGTTTTGTGAATTTGATACGCTATCCTTAGTACTTAGTAGGCATGCATGTAATCCCTGAAAATCCTAAAGAAATTCATTCTTTTTTTGTTAGATTCTCAGGAATTTTCTTCAGGTTGCTCTTGATCATGGAAGGAGAGACTTCATGGATCAGCCATTGCATTGATGACATGTGTAAAGACATCGGTGAGTTCGATTCATTCTCAGAATTTAGCGATGAAGGTAATAAAGAAACAACAGTTTCTGTGGACTCTATCCTACCCGACGACTTGTTGGAACGAATATTGGCTTATCTTCCCATTGCTAGCATTTTCAGAGCTGGTTCTGTGTGTAGAAGATGGCATGAGATTGTCAGTTCCAAAAGGTTTTTATGGAACTTTTCGCATGTCCTATCGCAAAAGCCTTGGTATTTTATGTTCACAAGTTCTGATGAACCCGTCGGTTACGCCTATGACCCAATTCTTCGGAAGTGGTACAACATTGAACTTCCCTGCATTCAGACACCCAACTGGTTTATTGCTTCATCATGCGGCTTGGTTTGTTTCATGGACAATGACAGTAGAAGCGAGTTGTATATCTGTAATCCGATCACCAAAATTTGCAGGAAGCTTGAGGAGCCCCCTGGTATGAAATTCTCTGATTATAGTGCATTGTCAATCTCAGTGAACCGGACGTCTCTGAATTATACTGTGTCCATTGTGAAATCGAAACAAGTTCCCGACAATTTTTTCCAATGGGACCTTTCGATACATGTTTATGATTCTGAAACAATGATGTGGGCAATCTCCTTGACCGAGGTTCTGACAGGATGGAGAGGTGGAGATGAAAGCGTGATCTGTGATGGGGTTTTATATTTTCTAATTTACTCAACAGGGGCCGGTACACCAGAAAATCGACATGCCCTTGTTACATATAATCTCTCCAGCCGATCGTCCCCATTGGTAAGGAGTTTTATACCAGTACCAGGTCCGCTTACTTGTGGTCGTTTGATGAACCTTAAGGACAAGCTAGTAATGGTGGGAGGAATCGGTAAGCAGGATCGACCTGATATAATCAAGGGCATTGGAATCTGGGTTCTTAACGGCCGGAACTGGGTAGAGGTCTCGCGAATGCCCCATAAGTTCTTCCAAGGATTTGGTGAGTTGGATGATGTTTTTGCTAGTAGCGGTACCGATAATCTCATATACATCCAGAGCTACGGTGCTCCGGCTCTTCTTGTTTTCGACATGAACCAGAAACTCTGGAAATGGTCGGTCAAGTGTCCGGTATCAAAGAAATTCCCTCTTCAGCTCTTCACCGGCTTTTGCTTTGAACCAAGACTTGAAATTGCTCCGTGATGTATTCGAGTGTGTCGCAGACAAATCATTAGTTCCTCTCATTATGATTATATGGTATCTTAGTTCCAAAAAAGAAAATGTACACAAAATGTATCCAGCAGGTAAAGCTGGTGATTTATGAAAATGAAAAAAATTAGGAAATTCTTGTATTGGGTGGTTTGAAGAAAGAGAAGCAGTAAAGTGAAAAAGGCAAGTATCCAGCATGCCCTTGTAATTTCTTATCCCAACAGGAACAGGAAAATCTTGGAGATTCATGACTTTTATCTGCCTCTGATAAGGACTTTCCCTTCATCTTTGGAGTCAGAACTCAGTGATGGGTTCCCACTTCCCATGCCATTCACTTCTCCTTCCTTCTTGTTTCTCTATGATGTGATTGCTTAGCTTTAGGTTAGCCTTTGGACCACATAACTTTGTCATCTTTGGTTTGCCATTCATTTATTTTAGGTCATGAATTTTACAGAAAACAGTGTGTCTGGCCCTGTCATTGTTTTGGGGAAGGCCATTGGAAAACTTCTAGGAGTTTTATTTAACTCTGTTTCATTGATTCCTTCCACATTTTAAGTAGCATTAGCTTTAAGCTCAAGGATCATTTCAGTTGAGTCCAGCAGTAAGATAATCGACCGACATGGATCGAATCTATACTGCTAACCATTTGAATCTTCGGCAGCCGCAATCCGGTGCTGCCTGTGCCTGACCACTTGAACGATTGCAAAGGATTAAATGGTTTTCAAAACCAAATTTCAGCGTCTGAAATTTCTCTTGAATTTTTAAAACTTGTTTGATCAATCTTCGCATCTTAAGATGCTCAACGGATAAAAACACCTTGAGCCAGGTGGCAAAGTTGGTCCAACTGCAACTTCCCGGGACACACAATATACACTATACAGTCATCCCCTAATAAAAAAAAACTTGATTCTGTTACAAATATATATTAGTGAAACAGGCGAAGTGAGATTAAACTTGAACAAAAATGCTATATTTAAGATATTTCAAGGTTTTTATGGCCGGTTGTGGTTGTTTGTCAATATGTCATGATTTTACAATAAAATGATTTACATATATTATAGAGTATTCTAATTGAATTAGATAATTGTTAAAAATTTATTTTGCAAACTGAACAAAGAATGTTAGAGAGCGATGGAATTTTATTTTTTTATACCTTTTGAGTTTTAATGTATATTAGTTTTATTTGCTATAATAATTTTATGGTGTATTGTGTTTATAATATTTTTACTCATAAAATCCATTTTTGTTTAGGTTTCAAAAAAATCACATGCTTTGAGACGTTCTTCAAAAATTTTGTCCATTAGTTTATTTTTCTAACAATGACATATGGATTTATTAATTACAATAAAAGATATTACAAGTACAATGCATTAAAAATAGATAAAAAGGACTAACCAGTGGCGTATCTACATATAAGGTTGAGTGGGCCCGTGCCCACCCTGAACTTTTTAAAGTTAACACATTTAGTTTTAAATTTTAAAATTTTTATGAATTAGTCCTTAAATTTTTTTAATTTTAAAAATTTGTGCCCACCCTGAAATTTTGAGATTTTTATAACTTGTGCCCACCTTTCAAAATATTGTGATTTGTGTCCACCTCAAATTTTTTTTGGATCCGCCACTGGGACTAACTCATTAAAAATCTCATACAAAGGTGCAAAGAAAAGTAAATCATTCAATAGAGATTAGCATACCATCAAAACTCATAAATCTTCATGAATCTTTTTGTCTCAAGCCAAACGAGACACTTTACGGGATGAAAAAAAAATTGTGAGCGAACCAAACTATCAAGCAGATTGTTTCGCTACACAGTTCTGATTACATCGACTAACAAACCATCAAACGAGTAGGGATCAATTTTTTCTATGACTACCGATATAATTAAATCAGAAAGCTAGCGCCGTGAGAACCTCTATATGAGAACCAAACGACCGCTACAGTATGCTGAAATCACGCCAAACGACAGATGAAATGAACCATAAAAGCCAATGAAAAACGTGTCACAAAAGTAGAGGAAACACATGACACAAGAGCAAATTTTTTTTTTTAAATTAAAAAAATAAAACATGACAGAGCAAAAAATATAATGAACACCGGTAATTAACAACTAATATTATAATTGATTGTAGTCGCCGATTAAGCAAAAAAGAAAACAGATAAACTTGTGACAAAAGTTTTTCTTCTTCTATCCATTAGTTTTTAAAATCTATTGCTTTAGATAAAGTAAAACACTCGCAAATTTCCGAATATATTTTATCCTAAAATATGTATATTTTTAAAAGGTATAATAGTTAAAAAGGTGCTCAACATATATTTTTTTTTGTCAGTTTAGCGTTTAATGTTTTTTTCGAGTCATTTTGGTATCTAAAGTTTCATTTTATAATTTAAATTAGGTTTTTTTGTCAACAACCGTTAAAAATTTTCGGTTAACCAATTATAACATGACACATTGCTTGTTTTATTTATTTATTTAATTTTTGAATTACTTTAAAATTATGTATTTCTTAAAAAACCTCAAAGTTTTAATTTTTTTCAAATAATCCCTCAAATCACATCACCCTCAACGTCTGGCACCCCCACACGTCGGCGGTTCATCGTTCACCACCCAAGTGTCGGGTACTTCACCGTTCAACATCCCTCACCCTCTAGCCTTCGGTTAGAAGCCCAATCGGTCTTTTTTTTTTATTTTTTTAATGTTTGTCGAAGAAGCAATTGACGGTTCATTCGCCAATTTTTTACGACGAGATCATGGGGCTTTTAGTCGGGGGGGGGGGGGGGGGGGGGCGAAGGCAAGGGTGGCCGGTGGTAGTTAAATCGGTGTGAGAGGGGAGGAATTTAAGGATCTAGGGTTTGAGTTTAAGGGTTTTAGAGAAATTAAAGATTTTGAGTTTTTTTTATAAAATTAAAATTTTTCTGATTTTTAGAAAAATAAAATTAAATAAAATATCAGAATATGCCACATATCGTGTTTTTATTAGATAACATAAAATTTTTAACGTCTGTCACTAAAAAACTCAATTTAAATTACGAAAAGAAACATTAGGCACCAAAGTAGCTCAAAAAAATGTTAGACATCAAACTAAAAAGAAAGTATAAGTTCGCCAACTTTTGACTATTAAGCTTTTTGAAACTAGTGTTAAAACCAGTAAAGATGGTCAATTGAGTTTTAGATGGTATGTATCATTGTTATTATAATATGGGGGTGTTTATGGTTAACCGCTATAATATTTCTTAATTATAATAAGGTGGATACATTATCTTTAGACATTATCATTCAATTATACTAAAAATTATGTAAAAAAATTATACTAAGAACAAAATTTACAAGTTAACCGTTATAATATGTTTGTTAACCATAAACACTTCTACTCTAAGTCGTCGTTCGAGTGCATTTATTATTGTTTACGAAAGGGATAAGCCCATTTTAAACCCCCCCCCCCCCCCCCCCCCCCCAACTTAACCCTTTTTCTCACACTCGTACCTTAGTTTTTTATTGGTCAATGTTGGTGCCTATAGTTGTATTTTGTTACATACTTAGCCCAAATTTTAACACCGTTTATTTCGGGTTTATCCTTATACTATTTTAAAATTTAAAATTTAGACTGTATACTTTACTTTTGTAGTATTTAGTCCTGATACTAGTCTTGATTTGAAAATATTGGCCACTCTCCTAACTTATTAGAATATACATATACATATACATATACATATACATATAATTACTATCAAAACAAACTCCTCAATTTAAATTCAAACTAAAGCACAAATAAAGTAATTTGCAGTTAAAGTATGATAATATCATTTGATTTTATAAATATTACTTAGGTTTGCTCTTTTGTATAATTTGATTGTATTTTGATGATTGATGCTATCGTCATTTAGATTTTTTTGTTGTTGAGATTTTTAGACATTTTAAAAATCTAAGAACGTTGTATTCTTTTTTAAATTTCACATAATTATAATTATAATTTTAAAATATTTTATAATTAAAAAATAAATTACAAATTTTCATAATATATATTTAAAAAAATTATGATAAATTTAGATTTTAAAATTATTGCGTAGATATATTGAAAAAATATAAAATAAAATTTTAATTACAATTGAGGGGTCAAATAAGATATTAGCCCTATAGCTAACGTGTCTTATCACCCCTGTACGACATGTAACGGTGCAGTAACCAAAATATAATTTTTGATAACTTTAATAACTATTTTGCAACTTAAATTGACCAAAACGATAAGAAATCATAGTTTAAGGACTATGGGTGTACTTTACCCTAATAAAAAAACCAAGCCTACTACATTTAGGGATTCCGAAACCAAGCCAAACCAAACCGGACACAATATTGTCCTAAAATGGAAGTAGTTGGTTGGAACCATCCCCCCGCTTTCAATGTCCCTTAACTGATTCAGCCGCGAAATGCTGTTTTGCCTTCTGCTCTCCACCGGCCATTTCACAACAGATTAGAATCGTATATAATAATGGAAGTTTCAAAACACCAAAAATAAACAGGGGAAAAAAGGGATTTTTAATTCAAGGAATCCAACATTCTTGCAATTCTTTTAGACCTTCGCTGGGAAAACAAAAAGAGAGTAGAGGGTATAATCAAATTCATTTATCCCATGAAAATGGGGTCTTTTTTTTTTATCCTTTGATGCTTTGAAACGTTCCTTTATCATTAAATCATTTTGTTGATAATGTTTTTGCAGAGCGGGAAGTATATGGCAGAGTCAAGCAAGGAGATTTCAGCTTCAGATTTAACGGATTCGCAAAGATATTGGGTTCATTATTCCAGACAGCAGTGTCTTAATCTCCCCCCAGGATCAATTACTGCCTTTGAATGGAAAGATTATTGTCCTAGAGCTTTCAGGTTTACCCAGTTTTTTGCTTTCCGATCATGTTTTTAATCGTTGGATTTTATGCGTGTTTTGTCGTTAAACTGTTTGTTGAAATTCCTCTTCCAGGCTTATACAAGAGCACGAAAATATCAACAATGAATGTTACATGATGTCGATTTGTAGTGACGAAACTTTAAGGAAAGTTACTTCAAGTTTGAGGCCTGGCAACTTTTTCGTTCTGTCCACGGACAACCGATTTGTAGTAAAAACACTACACAAATCTGAAGTCAGGGTAATGAAATCAGTCTTTGTTATCATCTACTAATGAAAATTTTTCCGAGTAGATATAATATAAGATCATATATATTGCTCATATGTTGCACATTTGCGGTTTAAAGGGTGGGTTTGGGTTGATCTTCCTCTTAAATTTGAACATTAAAGGGATTGGATTCTAATGAAGCTCCGAGATAAAAGTATTTATAGACGTTTGAGTTTCTGAATCAGAAAAGAATGTATAATTATATTCAATGCGTTTGATGTAGGTCCTCTTAGAAATGCTTCCAGGCTATTATAACCATATCAGAAAGTTCCGCAGCACAGTCTTGAACAAGCTTTATGGAGTTCATGTCGTGAAGCCGGACGGAGGTGTTAAGGTAAAAAGGAACATTATTTTATGTCATAGTAAAGTTTCTCATACTGGCATTTTTATTTTCAATGGAATCCACAGTTTTAAACTGTACAATGAAGATCTTTGTCACATAAATTAAGTACAAAGATATTGATGATTGCAACGGATGCAAATTAAAAATGAAGGTCATCAAGAGGTACATGATGCATGTCTCCCTCCATGAAGGGGTTCTAAATTAATGATCTTAGTTGAAATTTGCATTAACATACTACGAGCTTTCCCTTCCTTTTGGCCGGTAATAATATGCACTGATATTTTTCGGAATTGGGGAAACAGGTTTACTTTTTGGTTACAGGACACATATTCAAATCAGATTTGTTGATGCACCGGTGTTATGACCTCAAAGGCTCCTTACAAGGTCGAAAAGTCGAAAAAGTGAGATTTCGTGAGAAAGTTCTTCATAAGGAATCGGATCTTGATTTTCACTTTTACCTTGAACCACTGGTTCGACACAGGCTTTTGAAGTAAGTCCATCAATCTATATCTTCCGACTTAGCATAGTTTTCTTTTTGATAAATGGTAATGTGATTTTTATGCAATTTCCTATTCCTTTTTGTATACAATTCTTACAGTAATCCCCTCTCCCTTTTTCCCTTCACCCCTTACCCCAGCGTGTGCAGGCGAGTGTGTTACCTAACATGCATAATCCTTGGTTGATTAACAATACTTTTTTATTTGATAGGCAAATCAAGCATGATTGTGCTTTTCTTGAGGCTGCAGGCGTCATGGATTACAGTATGTTACTTGGCTTCCATGTAAAAGGGTCACCTAAAGGTGAATTTGTTTCCCATAAATTCTCATTTTTTCATGAAAAAACAATATTGTTATAAGAGGTAGAGTAAGATTTCTGATAAGGTTTTAGTCTCTCACAGATCTCTTGGAAGCTGGACGTTCACTTTCTTCAGACTCCGAACATGGAGGTAATTACTTGCATCAAAAGGATCTTTGATTCTTCATCACTTTATTACATGTTATTCTTGTGAGGAGGCTCAAAGCAGCCCCAGTTCTTGGCATATGTAAAGCACAGAGAAAAAGATTGTGTTGCGAAAATACAACAATATTGCATTATTTGAAAATACCAAATGACTAGATCTTCCAGAAAAGTGCACGTCTTAAATGAAATTTTAAGTTCATTATATTGTCTTTCTGCAGGTTCTGTTGACACTAGTTCCAGCGATGGAAGGAGAATATCCTGTGACTCGTATCATAGTGATTTATCCTCATATGGATACTCTGCCTCTTCAATTCGAGGTGATACATTGAAAATGCATCTCATTCATCATCATTCTTTGTTGCTTAAAGGCAAAGTAAAAGGAAAATGTAAAAAACCAAAAACTTGAAATTTCAGAATTTGTAAGAAGCTTAACTGTTATAAATTCTAATGCTGTCCTATCCATTGAACTAAAATATGTTAGGAAAAGTTGTATATTTTGCCAATCAGGAGCTCGCTACCGTGTTAGTGTTAAGTTTTATAATGCATAGTCTGTGTTCCTGCCTTGCAGATTCAATTGATTCCAATGATAAAAAGAAAAAAGATTCAATTGATTTCAGGTCAGAATTGAGTTTTGGTGATCAGTGGCTACCAGGTCACAGGTAAATATTTCCCTTCTAAGCCCAAAATAAGTGTCTCATTTGATATGGGGTTCGAAGATGATGTAGTGAGGAATCGACTGTTTTACATTGGCTTTCTCGCAGTCAAACTACTAACTTTGGTGAAGAAATGTCTGCACGCGGTGTTCACATACCAAAGAATGGAACTGGAACTCTAACATCACATGAAAATCTCAAGTCTGGGGAGTGCTATGATGTACTTTTGTATTTTGGAATAGTAGATTTCTTCCAAAACTACGGCATGATCAAGCGAATCGAGCACGCGTACAAGTCATTGCAGTTCGATCGAAGGATGATTACAGCCGTAAACCCCAAAGCATATTCTTCTCGGTTTCAGGATTTCATCAGTGACATATTTAAAGCAGACGACTCACTCAATCTTCCGGCCGCTTACTAACGGTAAGTTCTTTATACAAGTTTGTACACATTGGAAACATTGTTTACTTGAGTTTAATTTAATATCCTCAATGAAGAGGGTTACAAGAAATGATTTCAACTAATAACCTTTAGACATCAAGGGTCAAGATGCTACCTCGAACACCCGAATCTGATATCAGGAGACTTAGAGAATCTGCTATGTTCATATATAGATTTAATCCCATACTAACAATATGTGTTTTCCGTGAGACAAAATCACTAGCCTTTCGGACTAAAGCGTCATAGAAGAAAGCTCGAAGGGCTCCTCTCATGGTCCATGGTCTTATTAAAACATTAATGTTTCTCGGCATAAATTAAACCGTGCTTGATATGTACAAAACCTAACTGAATCTGATTTTGTTTTTTGTTTTTTTCAGGATGCAAAGAAAAGATCCTGCAAATGCAATGAGAGGAGTAGGTTTTGAGCATGTGAAGGACTCCAGAAATCATGAAAAGATATAACAATGTACATAAATCTTCTGTAAGACCGAGAGTTATCCCTTAATTACTTGAAAATAGAAAGGGAAAAAAATGATCCAAATTAGAACCCAGAATTTTGTTGCTTCTGCATGCTGAGCTTCTGATAAATGAAGCTTTTACATGTGCAATGTATAGCATCCTAAACATCCCTGTAATATTCTGGTATAAATTAGCTTTCAATAAGAAAAATCCAGATTTGAAGTTTATATTTGCTGCATAAACTAATGAAATTAATACTGGGATTGAGTTTGGCTTTGGTATAGTGTCGCGGGCTATTATCCTTTTTAAAAAGACATATATGATAGGATGTGCAATGTCACCGTTTTTATATTGCAACACCACTATTTTCTTTTCTGATGTAGGATTAATGTCCCGTCTCTTTCTATGTGTGAAAATACGCATCTGTCCCTAATGCAATAATGGGAAATGTTTGTAACCAGCTTTTCCATGTGCAGCAAGCATAGAGATTACAGGGCACATAAATTCCCTTGTTGACTTTTGATGGCTTCGGTTTGGAAATGAGTCGTGGTGTCTCTCTCTCTCAGCCAGAGTGCACAAGCGCTTGTCGCACCCTGGGCCCGACCCTGACCCTGACCCTGACCCAACGAACCCCGCACGGATTGACTTCAGAGTATGGAAGCTTCATGCAAAGCCCTAAGCTCTGAATCTCTGAATCTCTTTGGTTCAAATTTATCTCCTAAGGTTGAAAAAAAAGGCAAACATACCATTGGTCATTAAACTATTTCTGTTTTTTATTTTGGTCACTAAATTATTATTTTCGGCAAAATAGTAACTAATGTTACGTTTTTCCTATTTTAGCCACCTGCCGTTAAAAAACTCATGGAAAAATAAGAAAGCGGGAATGGTTTAGTGACCAAAATAGGAAAGATGCAATAGATTGGTGACCAAAATAGGAAAAAAAGTAACATTATGACCAAAATATGAAAAATAAGCCCAATATTAATAACGATTTTGCACAAAATAATAGTTTGGTGACCAAAATAGAAAGCGAGAATAGTTTAGTGGCCAATGATGATGTTTAAACAATAAAAACAAGTTACTTTTAAAATTAAGTTGTTAAACTTTATAGTTAAATCGATAAATGAGTTATTATTTGATGCATTCTTTATTGGAGAATTTTGTTGTTGTTGCAAAAATGCCTATTTCAACATTAAAAATTAAAATTTAAATACTAATCATAAAATTCTAAATCATAATCGTTAACCCTTAAGTTCTAAATTTTAGAGTATAAATTCTAAACCTTAAACACTCAAATTTTAATTCTAAATTAAATCCCTACACTCTGAAATAGACCTACCAATATGCACCAAATATTTTCTCTCATTAAAAACTCCCTTTTATCACAGTGATTTGTAATACATAATATTAAATAGTTTTAAAAAATAAAATATTATTTATTTTTTAAGTAAATAGCACATCCCGTGTCATCTTAAGACATTTCAAAATTTGCTCGCATTAATCTCACAAACTAACTTGTGTCATTAGATTTTTTTTATTAATTAAATATTTTACTAATTATGTTCACCTTTAAAAATATTTTTGAATTAGTAATTGTTAGTTTAATTAAAAATATCATAAAATTGTCTAAATTTAGACCAATGCATGCATAAAGTGAAAACCATTGATGAATTTAGGATAGTCATAATCTAGATCATTTTTTTTATACATGGAATGAAAAATATAACCTAATAATTTATTGTGCTCCACCCGACTAATAAACTTGTTCGACGATTGAATTTAATTACTTGAAGCCCATGTGGTTAGGCATGATATAACAAGAAAGACGAGCGTGCTAAGAGAATTAATGTTTCAATTAAAACATTAACCGACCAAATTTAGATAAACATTCATTTATTCGATTGAAATTGAATATGTGAAAATAAATAATGGCATCGACATAGTTGGGCGAATAGAGAGGATGTTTCATCATTTATTATTGTAGGTGGTGCATAGCCTTATTATGTGGTGAATTTATGGAATAAATATGCATGAGCTTTTTGGACCACATTAAGTTAAGACAGAACTACTTTAAAGTGGCCCATCTTAATTATCTATCAGTCATGTGGCCCTCCAATTAATCACGTTCATCTTGTCTTTCTGCAACGTGCTCAGTTTTGTTAATTGGCTGAATGGTAAAACCAGTGTTACCATGTTTGTTTGTTCTGTTTAAAGATGTCCAACACAAACAAGTAGCAGCAAGTACAAGAAAGGTTGAATTAGTATTTATATTTCATATGTACAGACTAAGGACTATATTTATATATATTTTAATATTTTTGTGTAATTTATATTGTGTTATAACATGTTTTAATTTTTTCCCCTTATGTTGTATTATCAAAATTAAGTTGGATATAATGCTAAAAAAACAACTTAAGTTGGATATATATGTATAGGATTATTATCTTATACACCAGCGGTAGAAATTTTTTGTTTCCACAAACACTTTAATTTTATGTTTAGAGTTTAGAAATTTTAGTGTATATATTTAAAATTTAGGGTTCATTATAATTTAAAATTTAAGGCTTCATAAAAAAATACTTACACTGAATATGCATATTTTATGCACTCTCAATGCTCCACCAATTACCTTTGTCAAATTAGGGCGTTGTCATCATTTCCTTAAGCCACATTTGTCAACTTTTTTTACCGGTTTTTAGAGTTTTATTCTGATTAATCTAGATCAACTCGTATCGCAAACCTGACTTTTGTCTCTTTGGTAGGTGACTCTCTCATTGAAGATTTTCTACCTGCATAACGTTTCGAACTTGAGACATTCTTAAGCGATACCAAGCTGCTTACCACTTGGACCAACCATGTTGGTTGTCAATTTCTTTCTTTAATATAACATTATTAATCATATTTGAAGGATCTATATATTAATTTATTATTTATATAATTATTTTTAATAAATTTAATAAATTATTAAATTTAAATACAATATAAATGTGTGAGAATAAAAAGAAAACAAACAAAAGTATTAGTTTACAAATGTCACAATGTAAATACATAAGGTTGAAGAATTAAAATAGAAATTGTTAAATTTATGTTATTTAGAGATTTTTGATAATTATTAAAGGTAAAATGGTCTTTATAACTATTATGTCAAAACCTCTAATATCAAAAAGCTTCTATTAACAGCTTTTTTAAAATTAGAGATTTCCCCACAATCCTCTGTTTCAATTCGCTCTTTACCAAACATCCAAATTAGCAGATTTGATCGGTCAAACTTATAATTTTAGCTCAAACCTCTAATTTTGGCTCAAACATCTCTTTACCAAACATGAACAAAATAAAATAAAATACTCAAAACCAAGTCATTTTGCTAATTAATTGAATTGAGTTGAAAACTTCAATTCAACTCGAACTTGGATAATCAAATATTATATTGAGTCCAATAACTCGAAAATTAAATAATTTTAAGTAAGATTGAATTTTTTCACCATATACAAGAGTGAATGTTGGCTTGTAAACAAAAAAAAAATCATAGTTTATAATAATTTAACAAATATATCAATTTAATCATTATACCAAATGTGTATAATTGTTATTTATATAATAATTTAATAATTATATCAAATTTGTCATCATAAAATTGATATGGATGGATAATTTTTTTTTGTAACTAAGTGGTTTTATATGGTAATAAAAATATCAATTACAATCCATTACAATCTGCATATTTGTTACAGAATTTTAATAGAATAAATATTAATACAAATATAATTTTTTTTATTTAACATAAATACAAATTGAAAAATATATTTTTTATTTAATGGAAAATATAATTATTAACATTTGTTTTTTTTATAAACTCAACATTAGTTTTCTTTAATTATCAATTTTAGTTATATTTAATCTGATGTCTTTAATCATATTTAATGGAAAAATATAATTTTCAATAATGATTTCACAATCATCATTGAGTTTGAATCAATATAATTATTTGTGTATATACTATGTAAATATAAAATATATTATGTCATAATATTTTTAATAATTAGTGAGAATTGAATTAAATCGAGATTCATTAATTGGTTTAGTGACTAAGCATACTATATTGTCCATTTTTTATGAGTTTAAAATTTAGCATAAAAATATAATATTTTTATATTTAATAAAATGAATCAAATCAAAATTTTATGTATATAAATATACAAAATTAAATTATATAATTTTAGTATTCACCCTTTTTTAACTTTTACTTTTTTTCTTTATTGCTTTTACTATAAGCTTTAATGTCACATTCTTGTAGGTTTTACTTTTTACTTTTGCATTGATGGGTTGGATTAGGGCAGGTCAAGTGTTTGACTTAGCTTTCAAGATAATCTTAGGTTTATTCATTATTTGATTTGGTTTGATATTTTGCAACAAATCATTGTTGGTGATGAATAAAGATAAACCCTGCCATGATTTCATCTAATCATCTATATTTTGTAGGTTTCGTTATTAGTATCACCACTATCTTTCTATAGACATGATTTTATCCAATTAACTTCTTTTGCTAAATACTCAAAAAATAGTTTAATCAATATTTATAAAATTGGGTAAAATACGTAAATTGAACTTCTCTCTGACCTATTTTGGTCAATAAAGTTTTAAAACGTTCAATTTACTTACCGAACTTTATACTTTGATTTTTTTTTCATCACTCGTCTGTTAACCCTCTAATACCATTATGACGTGGAATAAAAAATAATTAGAATTGATGGGTAAAATACGTAAATTATCACTAAAATTTGCTCTCTGATCTATGTTGGTCATTGAACTCTGCTCTCAGACCTATGTTGGTCATTGAACTCTGCTCTCAGACCTATTTTAGTCACTAAAGTTTTACATGTTATGGTCCATGTCATAGAGATGTTTGAGGGTTAACATGAAAAAAAATCAATGTATAAAGTTCAGTGAGTAAATTAAACATTTTGAAACTTCAATGACCAATATAGGTCAAAGAACAAAGTTTAATGATTATTTGTGTATTTTACTCTATAAAATTTAACTGGTCAAATCTTTTCATTTGTAAGCACTTTAAAGTTTAAGGGGTAGATTTTATGTTAGAGATTTTAATTTTAATTTTTAGGATCAAACTAGATATACTCGTGAAAAAAATCACTGTTAATGCATTGAATAATAACTTGTATAAAATTTATATTAGAATAAAAAAAAGGGTAATTGTTCTATACACAAGCGCTTGTGGAAATTTTTTTACACAAGCGCCTTGGTTTTAGGGGTTACGAACTTCGTTTAGGGTTTAAAATTTAGGGGTATAAGTGTAGTAGTTTTAAATTTAGGGATTGTTGATAGAATTTTGGGTTTATGGTTAAAATTTAGGGTTTATAGGTTAAAACCTAAATCTCCACCCATATTACCCTAACCCTAAACCCTAACCCTAAACCCTAAATTTTAACCTTAATTCCTAAATTCTAAACATGAATCCTAAATTCTAAACCTTTACACTAAAACCCCTAAACTCTAAACCCTAAACACTAACCCTAAGCCCTATAATTGAGGCGCTTGTGGAAATAAAAACTTTCCACCGCCAGTGTATAGGATATTAATCCTAAAAAAAATTGAAGTATAGTTTTTTTATATAGTTGGATCATCTGCATGACTGTATTGAATGGAGTAAAATTAGGATGGATTTTTGAAAATTGTTTTCATTTGAATTTAGACGATCAAAATCATTTTTTTAATTCTTTATAAAATTTGAAGTTCTTTATCATTTTTATCCAAACCAATAAATTCATTCTAGAATTTTAAAAATCTTAATAAAAACCGTCACTAAAATCTCTTGTGCAAACGTACTTAAAAATTCTTTTAAGGGCAAACTACATCATTGATCACTAATTTATTCTTCATTTTTTTTATTTTGGTCATCAAACTATTATTTCTGGCAAAGTTGTTACTAGCGTTACATTTCTTCCTATTTTGGCCACCTGTCGTTAAAAAACTGAAGAACTAAGTGTTTTGATATAATAATTAAAAAATATTTTAGACTATTTTGAAAAGAATTTAAAACATGTCTTTAAGTCCAAATTAACTTAAACATAAGTTTGAGGTGTTTAAAAAGATTTTTGGCAAAGTTTTAAACGTATTAAAGTAGTCAAAACTGACTTTTTAGCACTACCGTACCGATACGGTATACCCTGTATCGATACCTTTTTACTCCAGTTTTGATTCTGCCAAAACTCGTACCGATACATGCTTGCCCATATTGATAACGCCTTTAAAGCGTACCGATCCCTATTTTAACAACCCCAACGATTATTTCCCAACGATCTTTTAAAGTGCAGATGATACGCTCCCTAGTGTATCGATACGCTTAGGCTGACAAGAGCCCAACGGCTAGTTTTGAAGAAGGGCGTACCGATACGGGTCCCCGTGTACCGATACAATAGGCACCAAAACTACAATTAATGTGGGAAATAAAGACCCTAACGGCTCTAAAACATCCCAACAGTCCTCAACAGCTACAAACTCATTTGGGAGTATAAAAGGGACCTTCAAGCATCAAGAGAAGGTTAATGCTTCAATTGTCAACAGCACTATGATTAAGATTTTGTCTTATAGCTTAATTGCCCATTTTCTTGTATAGACAACACTAGTGAGCTAAACATTCTTAAATTTGCTCAAATGTTTAGGTTTTGGGTGAGAGCTAAATAGTGCAAACAAACACCTATTAGAGGGATTTCAAGTTTGCTTAGAATTTTTCTTGTAAAGAGGGTTTACTCAAGCTTTGGGTAGAAAGCTTTGAGGGTTGTAAAGGTTGCCTCCTTAGCCTAGAAAATGGGACGAAATTCTTAGTGAATTTGGTTAAAATCCTTAGTGGGGAGCTAAGGTAGTGGATGTAGGTGTTTGTTAGAAGGCTGAACCACTATAATTTCTTGTGTCCAATTCCAATCTTTTAGCTTCCACTTTAACACCCAAAAATCCAATCTTCTCCAAACTTGGCAAACACATCGGTTGAAGGAAATCGAGCACCATAAAACCCAACAAAAGCTCACGAAAAAATCAATAGTTTGGTGACCAAAACAAGAAAGAAGCGATATATTGGTGACCAAAACATGAAAAAAGTAATATTATTGACTAAAATAAAAAAATAACATTAGTGACAATTTTGCCAAGAAAAATAATAGTTTAGTGCCCAAAATAGAAACACGAAAATAATTTAGTGACCAATAATATTCTTTACCCTTCTTTTAAAATGTGACATTTCTTTTTTATATATCATAATATAAAATGTGACATTTCATTATATAAAAATTTTGAGAATATTTTAGTTCAAAAATTCGAATATTTTGATGTAAATGTAAACTATAGATTATATGTATACATTGTCATTAGACTATACCTATAAATTTAGGGTAGAATTTTAATACACGGTATGTGTAAAGTATTTTACATAAGTTTTTTATTTATATTATAAAATTAAAACCTTAAATTTATAACCTTAAATTTTAAATAAATTAAACCCTAAACACTAAACACTAAACACTAAACTTAAAACCTAAACTTCTAAACTTTAAACCATAATCTCTTTCCCATAAAACTAAAAAATTGTGTAAACTTTACTTTACACACCTATCAACTTTTGTCCCCATAAATTTAATTCAAAAATTGCAATAAGCAGCGGTAATTAATTGGATGATAGCTCTAAACCTAGACCTGGGGTGCCCAATAAATAAAGGAATCCAAAGTCCATTAAGTAGTTGGAAAAACAAAAGAGGGGAGAGAAACATCCATCCTTGCTAAAAATTATTAGATGGAAGAATAAAGTTTATCTTTGTCATTTTTACTTAAAGTAAATTTTCAGCTCTTTCTTACATGTAAAAAATAAATAATAATTATTTAAAAATAAATAATAATTTTTTATATGAATTTTATTGACTAAGACCACACAAATAACGAGGTGAATTGGGTTGATTTAATAATTACTCTATCCCTGCATATGATATGACCAATAAGCAATAGCTAATATATTGAGAATGGAACATAAATCTTTTGTCTCTTTTTAGTACCTCTATTTATGCACTCACACTAAAAAATAAGTTTAGGGTTTGAGGTTTAAAGATAAAATTTACTGTTAGAGTTTAGAGAATTTATGATAAGGTATATTTTTTAGGGCGTAAGATTTATGATTTAGAAATTAAAGTTAAGACTTAGAATGGTAGAGAATTTTTATCCTTGCGAATGTTGGTGTTGGACTCTTCAAGGGCTGCTTGCTTGGCTGGGTGACCAAAACTATTCCCACAAGACACAGCATGAACACTTCAGAGTTGAGTGCAGAAGCATAAACAGCCCCACAGTTTGAAGATGGAAAGCAAAGTAAAAGGGAGAAAGGGGATCCTGAGGGTGGGGGAAAGAGCAGGCCCCTCTACTCCATCAACTGCTTGGCCACATTCCCACTTTTCTTCTCCTTGGGTTTCTGCCAGAAAACTCTGTGCCCATCTCTGCCAACTCCAACCACCTCATTACCCACTTCCAAATATCTCATGTCACCCAACAAACTCCAGTAAGCGTATTGCACTGATGCACCACCGTCGATCGGTTCAACGACACCACCACGGTTTGCCAAACCCTGCGTCCCCATCAAGTTATGGAAGCTCACCGGAGGTCAACATCTATCCCCACTAATCTATGTTTCTTTCCCTTTTTAATGAATTTTCAGCTCTGTATATATATTTTGCCTTGTTTGCAGGTGGCACCCTATAACCCTGCGATCACACCATCTAGTTCTTCAGGTCATAAGGTTAAGACATCAACGGAGTTGCTCAAGGTGCTCAACAGAATCTGTGCTCTCGAAGAACAGCACGCGTCGAACGTGTCATTGGTAAAGGCTCTGAAAACGGAACTCGACCGTTCTCGGGCTCGGGTTCGAGAATTGCAGTTATTGAAGAATAAGGAGCAAGGTAGAATCAATGTTGCAATTCAGTCACTGAGAGACGAGCTAGAGGATGAGGGGAAGTTACGGAAGAACTCGGAAAGTTCACGCCGAAAGCTGGCTCGAGAACTCTCCGAGGTGAAATCTTGTTTCGCCGATGCATTGAAAGAACTCGAGAGAGAAAGAAAAACACGGATTCTAGTGGAGAATCTGTGTGATGAATTTGCTAGAGGAGTTCAATGCCTAAAGCACAAGCATGACGGGGAAGGCCCTGAGCGGCTCATTCTCCATATTTCAGAGGCATGGCTCCATGAGCGTATGCAAATGAATTCTTTACAGTCCTTTCCATTGATTGATGCTGTTAGTAGTGCCCCTCAGGGTGCAGCTGGTGAAGAAGATTCAAGTGGTAGCCACAAACAATGTAATGAACTTAACAAAACCGCAAAGGTGAGGTCTCGGGGTGCCGGCAAGGGAAGTAAACTGATTCGATCTGTACATCAAGTCGATCGTGGTAGTTCGGTACAACGATGGGTGTCGAAGTCGAAATCCGGAGATGTCGAAACATCTAATTCTTCTCTGAAATTGGGAAAAGAATCCATTGAAGGCAAAGTTACCAGAAGCAAGACTAGAAGGCCAGCAATAGTTTAATAGATTGTACATTAATGCCGACCCCTTCATAATTTCATGAACATCGACCACACAAGTCACTGTTTTTTTTAGATGAACCATTGTTTCTAGAATTGCTATGATTCGATAATGCCAATGAAACAAAATAGTTAGCGCATGATTTGTTATTTGTTTTCTTTTTCAATGAAAAAATTTACACATTTAGTCTTATTATTAGTTTGGGTAATCATCAAGCTATCGTGACAAAAAATGGTTATTTTATGGTCTCATTTAGTTTGTTAACAAAATTATTAACGTTTTAATTGAAAACATTAAAAGTGTTTAATAGGCAAAATGACAAAATATGCCCCGGCGTTCGAATGTTTTGTTATTTTGCCTCCTATTTTTTTGTCTAAATATGCTCCTAATGTTTTAATTTGGTCCAAATATGCTTATATTGGATGTAAATTGTCAGTCAACTGACGGTCAACGGCTGATATTGACTGGACTTGCTACGTGTTAAGATATGTTGACATATCAGCATGTTAGTCAGTCACGTGTCACCGGGACAGCGATTCCGGGAGGTGGCTCCAAAAAATGAACTACATCAAAACAATCTCTGTTCACCTCATTTGTCATACCATCAGTTACTCGGTTACTCTCACGCCTAATATGGTGAAACTATAGATTCTACGGGTATTTTCGCCCCTCCGCAATGTGTAAAAGAACTAAGGAAACCTTTGATCACCATGTCGTATTAAACGAATATCCAGACTATCGAACTCCACTATAACTTACCGGAATTCAGCTTCCACGCATATTACAAACCGATCAGCACGCCCCAAACCTCTGCTTCCCTTATCGAGCAAATACCCAGAGCTTTATTAAAACCATGAACCCAATGACCAAGGTGGTCCTAAATCACTCCCCTACATGCGAACGAGCCATCGGAGCCCCAGCAAGCCCCGTCCGAGTTAATTTTGGATCAATGGATTTTTAAGCAATGTGTTGTTATTTCTTTCTGCTATCATTTTGGACATGTAAATTCAAAATGTAGTTGGTTTTAAACTGTTCTTGTTCCTTTGTTTGGTTCTTCGGGTCTAACCCATTTTTAATTTCTAGATTGACTGTTGGTCGAATTGGAACTCGGAACCCGATGCTTGTTTTCAGACCAATATATCATGTTGTCGGATTTGGTTTATATTTTTGAAATAATGTATGATGCATGATTTTTCTTGAATAATTATCATTTAAATGATATTCCAATAAGTTATTGTAATTCAAGAATGTGAGATAGGTTGATGTAGTGTCGGATTCAGAAATATTTTTAGGGTGGGCACAAATTAAAATATTTTTGAGGGTGGACAAAAGTCAAAAAAATTAAAAATATTTAAGGATTAATTTATAAAATTTAAAAAAAAATTAAAGTCAAATGTGTAAACTTTAAAAAATTCAAGGTGGGCACGGGTACTCTTCATCCGCCCTAGGTTGATGAGAGAGATAATGGTTAGGAAAATTCTACAACGGACGACGAACATTGATGAACATCACTAATGTTGAACAGCGATGAACACCATTAATTTTTTAAAAAAAAATTAAAAAATCTAAAGGACTAAAATTATAATTAAAATTATCTCTTAAAAAAATAAAAATCAAATTTAATAGTTACTTTATAATATTTTTTTAATAGATTAGAATCAAATATATTCAATTCTCCTAAACCCTAACAAAATCAATCTCTTAAAAAAATAGAAATCAGTTTATAATTTTTTTTAAAAAAATAGAAATCAGTTTATAATTTTTTAGTACATTAGAATCAAATATACCCAACTGATTTCTAATCTATGATCTAAGCCTAAACCCTAACAAATTCAACCCCTCATAGATTAGAAATCAGTTGGGTATATTTGATTCTAATCTATTAAAAAATTATAAATTGATTTCTATTTTTTAAGAGATTGATTTTGTTAGTGTTTAGGAAAATTGGGTATATTTGATTCTAACCTATTAAAATATATTATAAAGTAACTATTAAATTTGATTTTTATTTTTTAAGAGGAAATTTTAATTATAATTTTAGTCCTTTAGATTTTTAAATTTTTTTTAAAAAATTAATGGTGTTCATCGGTGTTCATCGTTAGTGGTGTTCATCAATGTTCGTCGCACGTGATAGACTCATCCTAATGGTTATAGGTGAAAGAGATTTTGGATTAAATTGATAGTGTTTATAAATAGGGTAAAATACTTAAATCATCACTCAACTTTTCTCTGTGACTTATTTTGGTCACTCAACTTTTAAAATGCTCAATTTTAATACTGAACTTTAAACATTGACCTATTTTGGTCACTCCACCGTTAAATCTCTAACACTGTTATGACGTGAAAATAAAAAATAATAAAAAAATAATATTTTAAGACACGTTATTAAATAAAATAGAAACAAATAGGTATCATGTTTCTTCTCCTTCAGCAGAATAAAGTGTGAATCCATTTTCGTTGCTTTCCAACCGTCACCACCATTGTTGCTCTGGCTCTTCTTGCCGAACAGGAACCGCCAAAGCTCTCTTTCTCTCTATCCATTTGGTTTTCTAAAAAAATAACCCAAATATCTTGAAAACGAACTCAATCGGAAGTAAGAACCTTCTTCGATCTCTTATTCTCGTCGTTGGATCAACGTCGAAATAAGTTATGCCGCTCCTTCCTGCCCGGGCTTCACCTTCACCGTTAGGATCGTTCGTTGGGGGCTCCGATCGCCGAGAAACTCCATGGTCGAGAATGGGTGAGTTCTCTTCTATTTTTTGAGTTTTTAATTTCGTTTGGCTTTGCTCTAATTTCTTTCTTTCTTTTCCTTTTGATATATAGTGATTGTGTGGGTGGGCAAAACGACTACGTCGACTACCTTATTGAGGAAGAAGAAGGACTTAATGTCTATAATGTTGCTATTAAATGTGCTGAAATTTAAAATGCCATCTCTGAAGGTTGTTGCTATACATCTTTCATTGTATTTTAAGTGAATGAGATTTGTTTTTGTAACCCCCTCGTCCCGGACTGGCCGGATGACCGGTCCGAGTGGGCCACACGGGGAAAATCGAAGCGAAACCCGTTAAGGTTCCCCTCGGTTAGCAACCCTATTTTTTTTCTTTCATTTTAATCTTGTCACATTCGAACCCCAAACCACATTCAAACAGCCCAATTTTAATCTTGACTAAAGGCATCTTAGTACCTATGTGTTTTTCTCTGTAAAAAGACCAACAAGTCAAAACAGTGCAGTCTTAAGCAAAGGTTTCGAAACCTCCCCAAAAGGTTTCGAAACTTAGACTGGCAGTAAGGTATGGAACCCAGATTTCTGCAAAAGTTTCGAAACCTTACCCATGGTTTCGAAACCCTCTTCCATGGTTTCGAAACCTTCCTCAAAGGTTTCGAAACCTTACCCATGGGTTCGAAACCATTGTGCAGGGGATCACTTACTGCCCAACTCTAAAGACTTCCTATGGATAAAGAACACTAAGATCATGCATAGACATACATAAGAGCTTACAAAGGACCAAAGGCATGTATTAACACTCGTAAGACTTGCACATACTAACATTTAAGCAACCATACATGAACCATAGATAGCAGCCAAGCAATTAACAAGGCATCCATACATAGCATTCATACAAAGGGCAATTTATGCATATATGGTCATACAATCACGTAAGATTTCATGCCTTAGCAACCAAACAAATAGACATTCAAGGCATGCAACAACAACGATATTTGTAGATCAAACAAGGCATCCAAGAATCAAACCAATATCGACATACATCAAAATTCAATCATCAAAACCTATCCCATTGCTTAACTATTACATTCATTTACTCAAAACTCATACATTGAGCTCACCCAAAACCCAAAACCTTCATTGAACGCATTTAAA
This sequence comes from Hibiscus tridactylites, assembly GCA_958450335.1. NCBI lineage: Eukaryota > Viridiplantae > Streptophyta > Magnoliopsida > Malvales > Malvaceae > Hibiscus > Hibiscus tridactylites. The sequence continues at coordinate 96,548,052 of OY288271.1, read as the reverse complement.
GTCTTAAAATAGTTTCCACTCATCGATAAAACCTAACGAAAGCCGAAACACCGATCTCACGCCTCCGTAGCACCCAGTATCGCACCCGAATCAGTATCTGATGCTTCAAGACAACCCAAAACAAACTATTAGGATACTAATACACTTGTAAACCAGCAACTAGGGGTGGGAATTGTCGGGTACCCGGGATTCGGGTACCCGGTTCATCCGGGTACCTCATTAAACGGCCCGTGTCTCAGCCCATTATATCCGGGTACCAGTAAAATTCGGGTACCCGGGTAATCGGGTACCGGGTACCCGGTTCATATATATTTTTTTTATTTTAAAATTAAAAAAATCATATGTTAAACACAAAAATATTAAAAAAATTAAACTTAAAACTTAAAATAATATAATACAAACATAGAAAAAATGTAGGGATTTAAACTTAATTTTAGAGTGAAAATATTAATAAACATAAAATAAAAATATAATTTTAAATATAAAAATATATATTAAATTTTATCGGGTCGGGTCGGGTACCCGGTAAGGAAAAACTCTCGGCCCGTGTCCCGGGAAATTTACCGGGTCGGGTAGTTTTTTTTCGAGAATTACTCGATATTTTTGTTTCGGGTCATCGGGTTTTCGGGTCGGGTCAATCGGGTCGGGTATTTTCTCCCACCACTACCAGCAACAACCCAGAAATCTACTCCTTGCAACTAAAATACATTGATTCAAACCTAAATTTCATCCAAACTTCACCATTTTCGTTCTAGACAAACCCCACATTGAACCCAGCCATTTCAACCATCAAAACACATCCAAAATCAGCTAGAAATACTCTCCAACATCAAAGGAACCACCAACCACGTTTTCAACCCAAAAACTCAACTTTTTCAACCTAAAAATCTCATTTTTATACCCATTTCGGGTTTCCCACCATTTACCATCTTTTTAACATTTTTAAGACACCCAAGCATGATTAAAACACCCTTAAACACTACATTAGAATACCCACACAAAAATCTTCCATTTTACCATTTTTCAAACTCAAAGTATTTTGAAATAACCCCAAAATAATAAATTTTTAACAAAAATCTAACTAGTGACAACCCAAGGGAAAAATTAAAACAATAGAATGCCTACCTTGAAAATCTTGCTTGAAAGAGGGATTGGGCAATAGAATAGTGGTTTTAAGGTTTAAGAGAGGTTTTGGTAGAAAGGGGTGTTTGAAGAAGATGACACTTTTATTTTTCTTTTCAAACTTTTCCTTTTCTTTCTTTATTCTTTTTACTCAAATCCCCATATTCAATTTTCATTAATGGTATTTTCGTAAATAAATGCATTTTTTATAAAATCATCATTTTAAATCTAATTTTAACCCGGACTAATCCTAGATCAACACCGATAAACTCACGAGCCCTAAACCGGGGCGTTACAATGACATATAAGGACATGATTATATTCAATACTTGTTTGAATAATTTATTAGTTATATTAATGTTTTGTATCTATTAATATTAATTAAATTATGAAAACTAATTTTTTTAATATCATTGCTAAGCATATATGAAAGATGTAGACATTAAATTTTTATTTGTGAAATTATATTTTAAATATAATTTTATTAATATTAAATTTAAATGCATAGACTAATTTATTATTTATAAAATTATTTTTTAATTTTATTAGTTATTTAAATTTATGTTATTTAAATAACTTTTTATAATTATCAAGGACAAAAGTGTCTTAATAAGTCTTTTATTCAAACATCTAACTGGAAAAAGCTCCTTTTAGGGATGTTTTCTTTTTCAAAATGAGAAGTTTCACTCCAATACGCTATTATAATCCTCTATTTACCAAACATCTAAGTTAGCGGATTTGACTGGTCAAACCTCTAAAAATACTTCAAAACTCTAATTTTGGCTCAAAAAGCTATTTACCAAACATGGCCTACACATCTAATAAAAAATATTAGAAAAAAGTGAACTATCATTAAAACCTTATTTATAACCATAATATCCATTAATAACTAGATTAAATAAATTTTAATTATTTTATATTTAATTAAGAATGGTGAACCCCATTGATGAATAATTAAATATTAAAATACTATTTATATAATTAAAAATTATGGGCACCCTCTGGACCGGCCCTAATGCGAGTGACCCTTTAACTCAATTTATTTTAATTTTTAATGTTAAAATTCAAATTTTTAATCTTGTTTGAGGGACATAACACCTTAACTCACAAAAGTAACTAATAGTTAGTTCATTGAACTTATTTTCAACGACTAATATTTGTAATATGATTTGATGGTGCCACATCATAAAAGGATTGAAAATAAAAAATCAAAAGATAAATGTGAAAATATTCAAAAATTAGATGTTATATTTTTAATGAAACTTTTTTATCTGTTTACTACAATTATTTCCCACTATCGAATGATTGCCGTCATTTGTGAAAGTTCTACGCTAAAGTATTTGATATTCATTCAGTGTGGCATCTATTAAACTAAATTTGATTTGCATTTCATTTGCTTTTTGACTATGAAATATATTTCATTTAGATGGTTAACTGGAGTGATTGCATTTTGAATCAGATTAATTTAGATCAAATGAATTAAGTTTAAAATTTTGTCAATTTCTATTTAAATAAGTTAGAGTTCATGTCATTATATTTGAGGTTTATGTTTTAGTGTTTAAGTTCAAGTTAGACTGATTTAAACGGTAGATTTATATGAAAAAATCAAATTAAATCGAATTGTTGATCATATTAAACTTTCGAATGTGAACCCGATCTAATTACAAAGCAAAAGCGGTTCAGAATATGAACATTTACAATTGTGGTGCTACTTCTATGCGTATATAAAATGATAAAGACCAAGAATCCAATTGAAAACGAAGGACTTTACCTCACCCCAGAAATGACCCAGCATCCACCATGACCAACAAAGAATATGAAACACACCCATTTTTGTGTCCTAATTAATAACATTGGTCCTTTTAACTCCATTATTGCTGCTTAATTAAATTGCTTGGACCGTCAATGAATTTAAAATTTGATGGCACCTGGCCTCTTTTTAAGCAATTTCTTTAACATCTTAATCTCTTCATCTTTTTATGTAGTGGACCACATTGGAAAGCAACCAGCTGTTAAAGAATATATATTTTTTAGATAAATGGTATTTCATTCATCCAAAGAAAAAATTATTGTACAAAAAAATGAAGAGGTTGCTCGAGATCTAATGTGAACCAGAACTAAATTTATGTTATTTATTGTCGTTAAAAGTACGTTTGATATCTTAAGCAATGAAGAATAAGTGCGTTTCACATCTTAAGCAATGAAGAACGAGGAAGTTTTGAGATCAAAAATGTTTTTCAACCCGAAAGTAAAATCTAAAAATTAATGCTTATGAGTTCTGGAAAAATATTTATGGTATGAAATTGTAGAAACACTCTCGTTTATTATTCATATCTTGCAATTTATTATATATACTTCCAATGTAAGTTTTTTTTTTGACAAATCTTAATTATAAGAAAAATTTTACAGAGTTCGACGAGCACCGATGAGCATCACTAACGACGAGCACCGATGAGTATTATTAATTTAATTTATAAAGATTTAAAATTAAAGGAACTCAACGTATAGTTATAATTTATTTTAAAATCAAAAGGTAAATTAATTAAAATATATCATAATATTTTTAATTTTCTTTTAAACATAGATCAAAATACATATTTGCCCCTAAATTATAAAACCTTAATTTTTGTTCATTTAAAATTCAAGCAGCCGTCGCCGCCACCGCTACCTCCTTGCTAGCCTCTATCTATTGTTACTTAGGGTTTCAAGTACAACCATGGTGTTTTTTTTTAACTAAAGTGATTACAAGTAGTATCTGTTCCGAATATACTCTCAACCATTTGACAATGCATGCTCAATCACTCTGCTGCAGCTGCTGGTGTTCGAACTCGTAACCTCTAAGAACAATAATTGTTCCCTTAACCACTGAGGCAAGTTAGTTCGTGCACAACCATAGTGTTTGTTTACCGCAGAGAAATTAGGGAAAATTATTGACCATGGATGCAAACATATCAAAAGAAATCTTGAAAAACTTTACCGCATAATCTTGCATTTAATCATGGTGTTTTCTTCTTTACCGCAAACAAATCAAAATATTTTTAGCCTCTGTTTTCCTTTTTTACCGTAGAATTGTTTTCGAAAGCCAAAGAATCATTGTCGTGGCCTAAATTATTTTGTGGGGGTGACGGGACTTGAATTTTGAATGAAAAAAATTAAAGTTGGGTAATTTAGGGGTAAATAGGTATTTTAATGTATATTTAAAAGAAAATTGAAAATAAAATAATATATTTTAATTAATTTACCTTTTAATTTTTAAATAATTTATAATTATACGGTGAGTCCTTTAAATTTTTAATCTTTATAAATTGAATTAATATTGTTCATCGGTGCTCGTCGTTAGTGGTACTCATCAGTGCTCGTTGAGCGTGGCAGACTCATCCTAATTATAATCCTAATCCTAGAGGGAAGGGGAAGGGAAGAGGTATTTCTAGTGGGTCTAAAACGCATGACCTAAGTAAAATAAGCAGGGACGAAGCCAAGATTTGGTGGGGGGGGGGGGGGGCAAACTATAAATGTTTGAAAGTGGGGGGCAAATTCATAAATAAACCAATTTTTAAAGAATTTTAAATAAGAGGACAAAGGTGGGAATTTTTTTTTTCGGGAACAAAGATGAGCATCTTGACCATTAAGCCAACTAATAGATCTCGATTAAAATGTATATTTTAAACGTACTGTTACGTTTAAAATATACATTTTAATCGAGATCTATTAGTTGGGTGAATGATCAAAGAAATTCATATAATTTGATCCTATATGAGTTTGAAGTATTTACTTTAAGATGTAGTTACCTTATTTTACTTAATAAAAAATACATTTTAACTCGTAATCAAACGAGAATCAAACTAATTAGTAGTTTACAAAAATGAAAATATGCCACACCGACCAATAATAATATACATTAATGTTTAGAAAGATGATCCCCATTACCGCACCGTAATCAAATAGATTGAAGACTAGAAAATCTAAGATTCCTCCCCCTCCTTGATTTCTAGGCAAAATAGTAATTGGACGGCCCAAATTGCTTCATCTTCCTCATGTTTAGGCCTATAAAAGGAACCCCCAATTATCCTTTTAGTCTCGCAATTTTCAGTTCGATCACTATCTATCTACAACAAAGAAACAGTACTCGCTATAAAAAACAAAAGGGGGTAGGTAAAACGGGGCTCTCTGAACTCCAAACCGGAAGGGAAGTGATGGTAGGGTACGGCTGCTAGTTCATGAATATCTCCGGCTGCGTAATAAAGAGTTCGCAGCCGAGGGTTTGCATGAACTAGGAGACGTTCTTACCTTGATCATTTTGGTATTGGAGTGAAGGGAGCTCCATTTTTCTGTTTTTCTTTTAAACTCGTTGTGTTTTGATTTTGCATTCTCAACTTGGCTCATGCCATTTTTCTGTTTTTCTTTTAAACTCGTTTTTACATGTCTATTTTGTTTTGTTGTCTTGCATAGGTTTAACTTGCCTGTTTCTTGTTTTGTTTTGAATCTGAGTTTGTTAGACCAATACCTTATAGGTTGAGTAATAGAAAATTTCATACCTTTTAAATGAGTTCTTGAGTTTAAGTCTTGTGCTAAAAAAATTATCTCTAAAATAAGGTTTATATTTTTAAAGTTTTAGACATGTAATAAGCAAAAGTGTTCTGGACATGCATAATAAGAACGGTCGCACATAATTTTCCAAAAGAAATTGTCCAAAATAAGTTAGTTTTTTTTTTGATAGGATCTAAAATGAGTTAGTTAAATACTTGTAAAGAAAAAAAAAACAAAGAGATAATTATGTACTAGTGAAGGAAAAAAAATAGTGTACTTCATTGATCTTGAGTTTTGTTAAACTAATTTTTATTTAAAAGTCAATTTACTATATATGAATAAACTAATACATATTATTTTTTTAATTGAAGATCTTATTTTAATAAATTACACAAAACTTCATAAATTTTTTAAGGGGTCTCTGGTAGTAAGCAAATTGTACATTGTCAAAAGTTTTTCTTAGCTGAACTAATGCTAACAAATCACAAAAATTGACATAAATAGTGGCTTTTCCTTGTGTAGACAATCCTGCCCTCGATTTGTTTTAGATTCATTTAATTTAATTCAATTATTTTAAATTTAAATCTAAGTCAATTTTATTTAGGTTAGTTTTGGTGTCGGATCAATTCTAAATTTTATTATTTTATTGTCATCATATTACAATTCAAATTAAACTGAGTTTTAATTATTTAATGCATAAAATTTTTACTGAAAAAATTAGACATTAAAAGCATGTGTATGACACGAATTGATTGAAATTAGTTAGGACAAAATCTTAAAGAATTGAAAAAAAAATTCCTTATAATTTAAATTATTTTATGTTTACATCAATTCAAGTTTAGATTGAATGAATTCAAATGGTTAACATTTTATAATTAAACCAAATTGGATAGAGATTAGATTTAAATAAGTAGGTTTCCTTGTTTAGATCAAAATAGACTGATCTAATCTTTACTTTTTATATTAACTTATAATTCTTTATTGTTTTTTATTTAAAAAATTATTTATTATTACGTCACAGTTTAACGTGACATTAATTTTATCACTGAAAGATTATAATCATATAAAACTTATATATTTATTATTTTCTATTAATAATTCTACTACATTTATTATTCTTTGTGGCTTGCTTACGTGATGCAAAAGAAACCCATATTTGCTCGGCAAGCAATTTATTTAATTTATTTAATTTAAAAATATAATTTAAAAATAAAAAATAATTTAGTTGGCAAATTACGCGAGTGACTCCTCTATTATAAATAGATTCAAAGATGGGTATCCTAAATTTAATTCATCGAGAAGCAAGAACACAAATTGCAAATTGAAAAGGCGAGTTAGGGTTTGTTTTTTCAACACAGGAAGAGCGAGCTCCAATCGTTGCGAAGAACCAAAGATGCCGAAGAACAAGGGAAAGGGAGGAAAGAACCGGAAGAGGGGAAAGAACGAGGCCGATGACGAGAAACGCGAGCTTATTTTCAAAGAAGATGGGCAGGAATACGCCCAAGTCACCCGCATGTTGGGCAACGGCCGATGCGAAGCTATGTGCATCGACGGCACCAAGCGTCTCTGCCACATCCGCGGTAAAATGCACAAGAAGGTCTGGATCGCCGCCGGCGACATCATCCTCGTCGGTCTTAGGGATTACCAGGATGACAAGGCTGACGTCATCTTGAAATACATGCCCGACGAGGCTAGGCTTCTCAAGGCTTATGGGGAGCTGCCGGAGAATACGAGGTTGAATGAAGGGATTGCTGGCGGCATCGATGAGGAAGATGATGGTGCCGGTGATGATTACATCGAGTTCGAGGACGAGGACATTGATAAGATCTAAAGCTTTTTTGTCCTTTTTAAATTTAATTTAAGACGCGTTGATGCTATTTGGCATTTTTTATGCTTTATTGAACACTATGGATGCTGGATTTGTGTTATAACACATGGTTTTACCTTTTATTATCTTAATGGTATTGTTTTCTCCTTAAATTTGACATGTTTTCAGATTTTGTGTTGATTTTAATATCGCAATCTAGTATATTATCATCTTCTTTTGGTTAAATGCTGTGATATTATCATCTTATTCTGAGAATTAGTTAAGATTTTAAGCATTTTTTTAGGGTAGAGAATCTAGGAAGTCCTGATTCAGAGGTTTAGCTTGATGCTCCTGTTTTTCACCTCATCTTTGTGTTAGATTTTGATTGTTATATGAAGGTTATCGGTTTCTGTTGCTATCCTTGATACGACTGCAGAACTGAAGCATTGCTGTTATTTGAAATTGGAAGGCCTTTAATCACCATTGTTCGACTGTAACTAAGATGTTGGTGACAATTTCATGTGTATGCTACCTGGTTTAAGGGGGTGATATCCGTGTGTACTGGTATGCGCGATTTCTTTTAAAGCTCTTTCATATTGTCTCAAGTATGAAATAAGTTTGTACCTCCACCAGCTTTAGAATGACTAAGTCTATGATATCAAGAAGCTTTTTCAGGCTTTAGATTGTTTGGTAAATTGAACATATAAGGTTCAATATACATTTGAATGGAAGAAATGGACTACTTTCTCTGCATTAAACATGGCATATATGGTGTAGGAAATTATAGGCATAATGCACACAAATTTTATTCCAGGCACAGGGCAAATATAAAGGTGTCAAGAATTCATGAAGGAAATCCTACAATTACAGGATACATACGTCTCTTTTATAGGGTATAAAGGTGCCATTGCCAATCTTTGAATCTATTCAATTCCAGCAATCTTCTTTTTCAGTTCCTCGATATCGGTAGCTAGTTCTTTCCTGCTTGACTGAGGAAATAAGATGTTAGCAAATTGTTCAGTGTCCACATATATGATACTTCTTATTCTATACATATATATATGATACTTCTTAAGTTGAATACCACCTCCAACATAAGCTGAATTTAAGATTTCGAACCGGTAACCTCAAAGGTTGGTTCGAAATCATGACATACATCATTATCTCTTTCTGCACTTGTTAATCTCCCTTTAGGGTTTTGTTAAAACAGTTAGATTATCCACAATTAAGATTCATGGGAATACATTTATGCATAGAGACTTAATCTTACCTTGAAGAGAAGGTATCTATAGACAAACCATCCTGTATATCCAAGTCCAACCAACTCCATTATCTTTGGGAGCTGATAATCACAGAAATACATTGATTTCAAATTGGATTAGCAGTTTAAGTGAAGGGTATGAACAAGTATTAGAGTGCAGCATTAAGAGTTAACTTACCAGAGGGACAGAGTTAATGGCACCAACAAGAGTAGATGATAGCCAAACAGCAACTATTGCTCCGCCACCATAAATAATAACAGTGGACTTGTTCTCAATTTTATCCCACTGGTAAACCACAAAAAGGAAGAGGCCAAATCAGTACTGAAGCTCAAGCTTAAGCAGGTTAAAAGAGCAAGAAATCGAATACTAGGATAATATAATGGGTGGAGCCTGGAGATATTGTTTGTTTGTTACCTTTTCTATCAAGTCTGAGAAAAGCTCCCCAGCATCAACGGAGGTCTCCTCCGTGGCTTTTGTCTGGAGCAAAGGAAACCTCCGGGATTCTGTTTAAGAAATGTACATATTCTCAAAGCTAAAAACAGATCTATTTGGATAAAATCAAACGAAAAGGAAGAGCGCACATGCAAGTCTCGCAAGCAGTGTTGATGTTAACAACAGTACCTGGAATTAGCTTAACGGACGAGGAAAACGGAGCGGCGGAAACGCGGGGAGGGAGGAGCGGCAAGGCAGAACAGCGGGTGGTTCTAACGGCCGTGGGAACACGTGGAATCAAAACGGCGGTGGCCGCCATTGAAGATGCTGCTGCTGCCGCCATTTCTCTCAAAAAATAAAACTATCGGTGTTTTCAGGTAAGCGGCCGGTTGAACGCTACAAATCCTACCCTTTGATGCCTTACTTTTCAATCTTTTTCCCCGCTTCTTTTTTCGTTTCCCGATTTGTTTTTGTTTGAATTTACCAAAAAAAAAAAAGAAGAGGCGTTAGCTAGCGTTGTTGTGATGGGCGCGTTAGCGAAAGGAGTGAAGGACACGTGGAATAAGATTAATAATGGAGGATTGTGATTGGTTGATTCCCTATCTATCTGAAATCTGGTTTTGAGGAATTTCATAAGTTTTGTGGACCTAACTTATCCAAAAGAGACTTTTGGTTCCATTGCCAAATGGGCTCAGTAACAGACTTTTGGTTGCATAACCATGACCCATTGGAGTGTTTGTTGAACCACGTTGTCATGTTGAACCAGGATAAATGGTCCGAAAAATCATTTTCTCCGGCCGAACATGGGCTCAAAAGCAACAATCCTAAATAAACAAAATGTCTAAAACAGATTCAACCATCATGGAGTATAGTTGAAAATACAACTGCAATTGACTCTCCCAAAGAGAACTCCCTAAAGAGTAATTCGGCTTCTACTATTTTATGGTACTTTTATGACTATAGGGGACAAGTGTTACACCCAAATTTTTAGCCTGCGCATAGCTTCAAAAATACCCTACCACACCTTCATATTTAGCAAACTTTGAAGTTGGCCAACTACAAACAGTCCTTCCAGAGATAGGCTATTCCGAAGGTCGATATTATAGAAATCTTTAAGTTATATGTAGGGGTCGTGGACCGACCATAAAACCCTGTTCAATAAGTGGAATGCATTAGTTGTTCTCTTTCAGGTTGGGCAGTAAGGGTCGGAGAAGGGCAATTACTTATTCTTAAAACCAACATTTTTAAGACCAAAGAGTCGGAGGGAGGAAAGCTCTTCGTTCCTGATTCTCATGTAGTTGGATCTTTCGGAACCACAAGAATCCTTAGTTAGAATGGGATTACAACTCAGCACCTTTTGAGATTTTGAGAAGAGTTGCTCTTTCGAGAGCACAATATGATGAAAGTTGTAAGTTGTGTTCGGGGGAGTTATTGTCTATCGTTGGCCTCTATGGTAGAATCAGTCGGGGGCCTGAGAGGCGATGGTTTACCCTGTGGCGGATGTCAGCGGTTCGAGTCCGCTTATCTCCAACTCGTGAATTTAGCCGAAACAAAGCTATATGATAGTACCCAATTTTTTTGATTCGACAGTTCGATCTATGATTTATCATTCATGGACGTTGATTAGATCATTCCATTTCATTTAGCAGCACCTTAGGATGGCATAGCCTTAAAGTAAAGTTAAGTTTAGGGTGAGGTTCAAACGAGGAAAGGCTTACGGTGGATACCTAGGCACCCAGAGACGAGGAAGGGCATAGTAAGCGACGAAATGCTTCGGGGAGTTGAAAATAAGCGTAGACGCGGAGATTCCCGAATAGGTTAACCTTTCGAACTGCTGCTGAATCTATGGGCAGACAAGAGACAACCTGGCGAACTGAAACATCTTAGTAGCCGGAGGAAAAGAAAGCAAAAGCGATTTTCGTAATAGCGGCGAGCGAAATGGGAGCACCCTAAATCGTGAAAACGAGGTTGTGGGAGAGCAATAAAAGCGTCGTGCTACTAGGCTAATCGGTCAAGTGTTGAACCGTATATGGCTATAGTCTAGTAGCCGAAAGCATCACTAGCTTACGCTCTGACCAGAGTAGCATGGGGCACGTGGAATCCCGTGTGAATCAGCAAGGATCACCTTGCAAGGCTAAATACTCATGGTTGACCGATAGCGTAGTAGTACCGTGAGGGAAGGGTGAAAAGAACCCCCGTCGGGGAGCTTGCTGAAAAGCCATGTTTGACTTCTTTAAAACATTAAAAACTTTACCAAAAACCTTTTTAAATACCTCAAACTTATTTTCAAGTTTTTTGGACATAAAGACATGTTTTAAATTTTTCCAAAACATTTTTGAATTATTATATCAAAACACTTATTTCATTAGGTCCCTACGTAACTAGTCATCCATAATATTAAATAAATTATTTTCATCTTTGGTAAATTTACCAAGGGCTATAGTCATAGCAATCCTCCTATTCAACTACTTCAACCATTTCTGACCAATCAATCTTTTTTGTTTACTTTACTCTTATTTATTACCTACGACCAGTCAGTTAACAGCCGACCGCTCTACCGCTAAGCTACTGAGGAACAACGTGAGATTAGATCTCATAGAGTTCGATTCCCGTTCTTAACCCATGTCCAATATGAACTCGAAGTTTCCTTCGTAACTCCCGGAACTTCTTCGTAGTAGCTTCGTTTCATGCCGTATTTCATAGGAAACCTCAAAACGGTTCTATTTCATTATATTCCATCTAGATCCCAATTCTATTTTTATATTGTCATTGACATGACATAAGAGATGTCGGTTTTAGTCTATCTTTTTCTATTTCAATATATGTATATGAAAAGTTCAAAAATCATCATATAATAATCCAGAAATAGAAAAGAAAAAAAGAAGTTAATGATGATTTTAATATCTTTTATACCAGGGAATCTAATTTCCTTATGCATGAAGATAATTAATTCGGTCGTTATGGTCGGACTCTATTATAGATTTCTAACCATATTATCCATAAGTCCCTCTTATATCTTCCTTCTACGAGCTCGAGTTATGGAAGATGGAACCCATAACAAGGTATCAACAACAATTGGGTTTATTGCAGGACGATTCATGATGTTCATATCAATCTACTATGTACCTATGCATTTAGCATTGGGTGGACCTCATACAATAACTGTCCTAGCTCTGTCGTATCTTTTGTTTCATTTCTTCTAGAACAATCACAAAGACTCTTTTGATTATGAACGTACTACCAGAAATTCAATGCGTAATCTTAACATTCAACGTGTATTCCTGAATAATTTAATCATTCAATTATTCAACCATTTCATTTTGCCAAGTTCAATGTTAGCTAGATTAGTCAATATTTATATGTTTCGATACAACAACAATATGTTATTTGTAACAAGTAGTTTTGTTGGTTGGTTAATTGGACATATTTTATTCATGAAATGGGTTGGATTGGTATTAGCTTGGATACAATAAAATAATTTTATTAGGTCTAATATACTTATTCGATCTAATAAGTATCGTGTATTAGAATTTAAAAATTCTATGGCTCGCATTTTTAGTATTCTCTTATTTATTACATATGTTTATTATTAAGGTAGAATGTCGTCACCCATTCTAACTAAAAAATTGAAAGGAATTTCAAAAGTGGGGGAAAGTGAGGAAGAAAGAAACATATAAATAAAAATTATTTTCGAAGGGGTATAACCAGGAACAAGAGGTATCCACCGAAGAAAATCCTTTTACTTCTATTTTTTCGGAGGAAATGATGGATCCGAGCAAAATCGATGAAACAAAAAAGCTACGAGTGACTGAAAAAAATAAAAATAAAATAAAGGATGGACTCCACTTTCCCTTTAAAGAGGCATACTATAAAAATAGACCAGTTTATGAAACTTCTTACATGGATGGGAATCAAAAAAGTTCAAAGTTTAAAATATTAAAAAAAAGAAAATATATATTATAAATTGCATAAAATTTATAAAATTAAAATAAAATAAAGTAGTAAATTAATAAAAAATGAATACATAAAATGAATACAATAATATATAAAACGAGATTCGACTCCCCCTACATATTTTATACTTTCTCCTAAAAAAAACTTGTAATGCCTACTCCATGATCATATCAGTCCTGGGAGAGGACGGGATTAGGTTGAAGCAGTTGATTTTTGGGTTAGGGTTAGGATCGGGATGGTAAAAAAACACGAGTCGTTCCCGCCCCGTGGCCCATCCCAACCTGAAATTCAAACCCTGGCCTTTAGGCTACTCTACAAGCACGCTAACCACTAAACTATATCTAACGCAGGGAACCCAGGCCAGGCCTTTAGGATATTTGACGATTGACAAAAAGGTGTATTGTCCTATTATTGCAGCTAGGATTCGAATCTAACCATTTCAAAACTTAATAAAGCCTACTGCTCTACAACTACTTTATTATATTAATGTTATTTTCGTATTAAATCACAGCTCAATTGATTAAATTAAAAATCTAAAATGTAATCAATTGTACCTTCAATTCATTTTTTACACTTTGAATGATTATTTTAAAAAATATATTTTTTAAAAGTTATGTAATTAATTACATTCCTAAGGGCTGTCCATAACAATTTTTTTAAAAAGAGATGTGAAAAAAGGGCTTAGTGGCTTTGTTTTAATTCACTTCATTAAATGAAAACAGAATAGATAAAGGGAAGTAATTAATCTCACAACAATGTCCAATCCAGGAACAAATACTAATACTATAAAATAAAAAGGAAGAGCCAAAAACCAATCCTAAGCAGAAATGAAAATGCAAAAAAGAATTGCCTCGTCGCCCTCGGTCGCTTCAAACTTCCATGCACGTCAACTGCGAATGTCGATCCTGCACATCAAATAATAATGATATGCTTTAACTGAATTAATATCATAAATTAATAATATGTCGATTTTCTTAAAAATAAAAGATAAATCATATCATAAAAAGATTAAAAATTGAAACAAAAAACTCAAAGTTATGAAGTAAAAATTTAAGGACTAAAACAAAAAAATATCAAATTCATGTACTAAAAAATTATTTATCCGTAAAATAATGAGAAGTTTTAACATTGGGTTTACCATCTTAAGGTGTGGGTGACGCAGTTAGGCGTATCACCGCCTTCAAGCTGTTTCATGGTGATTCCCTTGCAATTAACGGTAACCCCCAACATGCCGGTCTTCAATCCCCCGAAACTCACCCCGACTTTCGTCTTAGCCGCCACGTTCACCGCCAAGCTCTTGGCTTTGTACCCAGCCAGAAGCCTATTCGCCACCGCATAATCCACCTGCTTGTTGCTCGCCTTCGTCTCCACTTTCAAACTCGTCGTGCTTTGTTTCTTCGAAGTGAACTTGGGCACCTTCGTCGTTCCCAACTCAATCTCGTCCCCACCTTCTCCAACGCTGACGTCGACAACCGTGTCGCCGTAATAATACGTCATCTTCCCGTTGGAGTTCTTTACTTCGATTACCGTCATCGTCGCGGCGTCAAGGTGGGTTCCGTCGAAATTTTCTGTGACGTTGAAGCTGGAGATTTGGAATGATTTGACGTGGAAGCCCGGAAACTTGGGGTTGAACCAAAAGAAGAAAACGGCAGCAAAGATGAGGAGGAGGGCGATAAGGAGGGAGAAGAAGATGCAGCAAAAGCAACAACAAACACGACAGCAACTGCTATTTTTCTTCTTGGGTCGGAACGAAGGCGGCAGAACCGGCTTTCGCGGTGGCGGTCTGAACCCAGGGTAGATGGCCGGAGAGTTTGGGTTTTGGTATCCCGGTGGCTTATTGAGGGCGGATGGAAATGCAGATAAGGACATTGTTTTTGTGATCGAATGAGAAAGAAAGAAGAGAAGAAAGAATTTAAGGAAAACGCAGAGAGTTGGGTGAGGAGCGAGGAGAGAAGGAGGTAAAATTGCGAGAAAAGTGAGTAAAGTAGCAACTAACAATATAAAAACGAAAATGGAAAGATTGTCAGCAGTTCCTGCCTGAATTTAGCCGCCGACGCCGAGATTCAAGCGCAGCGTCTTAATTTTTCTAGTTTCGACTTTGTTCCTGTTTAATGAATAATATGTATGTTTTCCTTGCTTTGGATTTCAGAGAAATTATAAAACAGAGACGAGTGACAGTGGCGGCCGCGGAAGCCTAACACTTCTAAGTTCTAACTGGCTACCAGTGCCGCCGGATTTACCCTTTTGCGGTTAGGAAAACCTAGTTTCCGGTTCATCCCATGAAAATCTAAACAATTACAGGTACACAACCATGCATGTCTTGTACACACCACGAAACGTTCGGTGTTTATGTTTTCTCTCAAAACTACTCATTATATAAGGGTTGGAATTCATTTGCATTACTTTACCTAAATAAAAATCCTCGGCTTTTTTTTGTTCTTTTCTATACCCTATGTTAAAAAATTAATATAAAAATTTAAAATTTTAGATTTTAAAGAGTTAGTAGTAGAGTTTAATTTTTATAGCTTAAAATTTATGGTTTAAAATTTAATTGTTAAGTGTTTAATACAGAAAGGAATACTGAAAAGGGGATGGAAATCTTTTTGTTAAGAGGCCGAAAACTATTACAGCATAAACTTAAGAGCGTAAATAGGTCGGACCATGAATGTCACGACTAAGCGAAGGATTAAGAACCGGAGGAAATTCTAAGAAGATGTATATGAAACCATCACTATTTGTAGAAAAATTCTACAACAGATCGACGAACATTGATGAACACCACTAACGATGAACACTATTAATTTTTTTAAAAAAATTTAAAAATTTAAAGGAATAAAATTATAATTAAAATTATCTCTTAAAAAATAGAAATCAGTTTATAATTTTTTAATATATTGTCTATTAAATTTGGGTTTAAACTGATTTCTATCAAATATATTTAAAAAAAAAACTGATTTCTATTTTTTTAAAGAGATTGATTTTGTTAGGGTTTAGAAGAATTGAATATATTTGATTCTAATCTATTAAAAAATATTATAAAGTAACTGTTAAATTTGATTTTTATTTTTAAAGAGATAATTTTAATTTTAGTCTTTTAGATTTTTAAATTTTTTTAAAAAAATTAATGGTGTTCATCGGTGTTCATCGTTAGTGGTGCTTATCAATGTTCGCCGCACGTGGTAGACTCATCCTTATTTGTAAGGAGCTTGACAAAAGAATCAAAAGAAAAGGGCGTGAGGATTTGGGATGGTAATGGACCAAATTTGGATCAGACTTTATAAAGTTTAAGTTCAATTTAATTAATAATCGGATTTTCAAAAAAAAAATCAAGTTTGAATTCAAGTCTGATCCAATAAAATATCTAAAATCCAAATCCAAATTTAAAAGTCTGAATCCAATTATTTTTTTCATTTTTTAAAGTAACAACTCAAACAAAATCTTTAATAAAAATAAAAAATAATTTCCATCAAACGAATGAGGGTGATTAAAGGTGAATAATTACCTGTTTAAAATCTAGAATTCTGAATTTGGAGAAGATATATATATACCCAATAACGATTTCACGATGTCGATTCCTAAGCCGCAACGATAACGCTCTGACCTCTATGTAGTTCACCCAGTTGAAACAAGCATATAAAACTCTCTAAACTATTTAGGGATTTTTCCGAAAAGCATTAATGATTGCTAGATCTTTCGTGCCTTTATATAACCTTTGTAATTCTAATTCAACTTATATTAAGATTTCAATATATATTAATATATATAATCATAATTTAACTTTAATTATGATTTTAATATATATATATATATATATGGAGAGAGAGAGGATTCATTACACAGTGTAAAACTCTTTTAAGTTTTATATTTTTTTGGACCGTTGGATGAGTGAAACGAATGGATGAGATTAACAGTAAATATGTGACGATTATCACTTGAAAAAAAAAGAGTAAGAAATTAATCTGAGTCATTTATTCCCCCATCCAACGATCCAGAAAACGTATAAAACTTAAAAAGTTTTATACTGTGTAAGTTGATCCTAACTCATATATATATATATAATCTCAAATTTAACTTAATTAGGAACTTAATTAGAGTTTCAATATATATATATCTATATTTTTTAAATCTAAGAGTTTTAAATGTTTTTATTTAGATTCATATATGGATCGGACTCAGATCGAATATGAATTTGGAACGGATTTGAATTAGATCATGGCAATGTCCATATCCGATCCACCTCCTATTAGGACTCAGACCTTTTTTCGAATTCAAATTTTGACTTTTTTTGATTAAATTTAGATCAGTTTTTTTCTTCAGATTATTTTGAATTCAGATTATATTGTAATCCCTAGTGAGAATTTTTGTTCACTCTGAAATTGTAATAACATTTTTGTATGATCAATATCTTAATAATTTGGCTTGTATTCGATACTTCATTCAAATGCGTTATGTATGTTTTCTTTTGGGATAAAATGGAAATATAACGTTGTCTAAACCATCTTTATCAAACTACCCTTTTTGTGTAAATGAAAAAAATGTCTAAATATTTGCTGAAAGTAAAAATATTGAATTTTAATATATATGGACAAAGGTAATATTTTAATATAATAAATATATTAGATTAATTAAAAATTATACAATGCATAATAAATATATAATAATTAGATTGTAAAAATATTAATTTTATATGAAGTTATAAAAATATGCAAAACCATTTATATTTACAATACTACTAAGTATAAGTTATAATATGTTCAAATAAAGTCTAACCCTTGACTCAATTGAATAAGGGGTTAATGTTTTCAAATATGTTCAAATAAGAAATTAACATTTTTAAAGTTATTCAAACAATAGTTGGTTTGATTAATTTGATGATGTAGTGTTATTTTTAGTATAATGTAAAATTTAGCCTACGACACCTTAACTATTTTTTAATCGCCTTAACCTTCGACCATCGATATTTATTTAAAATAATTTTTATGTAAAAATTAATTTAATTGTAAAAATTTAACGATGCTAACATGATAATTTGCGCGATACTCCACACATCTTTCATTGATGAGTTGGATATTTTAAAAATAAGCTTCTTTATGAAATTTTAATATATTTATATATTTTTGAATTTTTAAGGTATACATGGATTGTAAAGTGAGCTATCACATAAACAATGTCAAAATTTAATGGTCCACAACTCTTTTTTTTGGTCTAAGAATCTATAACTTGACTAAATTTTAAAGATTAAAGATCCAAATGATTAAAAAAATCAAAGTGATAAAATGAGTTTATATTTGGGGTTAAATTTGCTATTAAAAAGAAAAAAACATTTTAAAAACATTAGGTTTTTATTTGAGCATATTCAAAAATATTTAACCGTTTGAATTTTGTAAGATTGAATCTTTCCTTAATTATCTCGAAAGATTGAATATTTTCTTAATATTTACCTATAAAGTAAAATCACATCTTAATTAATTATTGACTTTTTTTTCTGTCTATATGAACCAATTATTTTTGGTACCCCCTCTCTAGTTATAGGTGAAGTCATAAAACGAGATGGAATACAATGTATGTACTTTCCACGTTGGTTTCATATGGAGTTTTAGACTTCTCTTTTCATGCTACTCTAGCGGTTGGTATTTGAGTTTTTATATGATTCTGTATTTAAAATTTTTAGTGATTTCTTTCAGAAAATAATTTTAATACACAAGCCATATCATAAATTAAAGTTTATGCAAACATTTTAGTTTTAAGCGTTATGGGTTATAATGTTTAGAATTTAAAGTTTAGAGTTTGTGGTTTAGTTTTTAGGATTTATGTTTAGTAATTTAAGATTTTAGTTTAGAGTATAAATATGCAAGTTTGTGTAAAATAAGCAGCTTGTGTATTAAAATTAAAGCTTTTTTTGTTATATACGCATGTCCATCTTACAGTCCATGTTCAAGGTGTGATGCTGCCCCTGCCAACAATATTGTCTCTCCTTGAGAGTGCAACGTGACTTACCAATACACACAACACTCGTTGGCAGTGACAGAACTTGGAGTAAAAGTTTGAGGGGACCAACTTAAAGTTTTTAAAAAAATTAGGAATTAAACAAAAAATAAAAAAATTAAGGGTTTAACGAAAAATTTTAATAATTTTGAGAGATTTAATAAAAAAAATAAAAATTTGAGAGAGAATTTAATTAAAAATTTCAAAATTTTGAAACTTAATATAAATCTTTAAAAATATTGAGGTGGACAAATTAAAATTTTTTTAAAAAAATTAAGGGCAAAATTAAAGTTTCTCAAAATTTTGGGGGGCCGAGCAATAATTAAACTCTTTCTTTTTATTGAAAAAATGAATGCCTCACGTGCCTCGTTAAAAACTCCTTAAATTTAAATGAGGAAAAAAATACACATGGTGATATATACATCATAAGAGAAGAAGCGACATGCGCAAAATCGCTACATAAAAAATAAAAGGGTACTCACATATGATCCCCAGTAACAAGTACCTCAACCGTAGGCGGAGGTATCGTGAAAGTACATTCTCCCGCCGAATGCCCCCGAGCCAAGCTCGCCAACTTATCCGCAACTATATTCGCCTTCTGAGAGACATGATCTACAGTGATATCCCAATCTCAACTCACATAATTCTTTATGCTCACTACCAAAGTATTATTATGAAGGCACAAAGAGGTGTTGCCAATAATCTTAACCACATTAACATTATCAACCTCTAAATTTTTCGATATGATGATATAAAAAACTAAAAAAAAATTTAGCAACTATATTTATAGTTTTTATTAATATGAATCGTAATATTTAAAATAAAAAATAATCATTAATCGAACAATATAAATTTCAATTATTTACTTTTACAGTTTTCAAGGACAAATCTTGATGGGAAAAAACTGTATACATGAAAGACTAAAAATATTTTAACTTTTATATGGCTGCTAGAAAAATAACTGACAACAAAACAAAACGAAAGTTAGCAGCGAAACAATGGTTTTCAAATAAATATAATATAAGAACTCAATGTCACACAATTAAACTTTAAAAATTACATTTTAACATTCATTCCACAGACAATATTTTTCTTTTCCACAAATAAACTTTTTATGTTATGTGTCTAGAAAAAAGTAAATCCTAAAACCTAAATAAAATACATAACGATTTTAAAAGTTAGGAAAAAAACTCCACTACTGCATGGAATAATTTCCTTAATTTTAAATAGAAACCTTTGGCATTTTAGATTCGTCAAAAATAAAATTAGTAAAAAAATTCGATTCTTTCCCTTGAAAATAATGTCCATAAACAAAGAATTAAAAAAAACTTTTATGAATTTCATTTGTCTCAATCCAAACGAAACCTTTAATAAGGTGAAAAAAATAAGTGATAGTAAATCAAACTATCAAGCAGATTGTTCCGCTATCTAGATATGATTACATTGGCAAAAGACTATCAAAGGGAATCAAACTTTCAATTACCACAAAAAAATCCACATTAAAAAACAAGAGTCGTAAAGATATTTGTACGAGCATCAAAGGATCGTAAAGATATGTGAAACTGTGTCAAACGGCAGAGGAAGCGTATCACAAAAACAACAAAAAACGTGCCACAAAGGTAGAGAAAAACGTACCACAAGAGCATAGATTCTTATCAAAATAAAGATAAACTCAAACATAATAAATAAATAAAAAATAATGAACAACAACAATTGATAACTAACACCTAAATTAATGTTGTCCTGACTAAACTATGAACGAAATGAAGAACAAGCGGCGCTGGTCGAAAGAAGAGCAAGCCAAGGTTTTTTCTATTAAGCAATCACTTTTTCTAAACTCTTTTATTTCCACATATAAGTGAATGGAATTACCTCAGTTATAGAATTTTTTATTGTGGTAGCTTACAACTCTTGAAATTTGTATTCTCATTATCAATTTTCCGGCTACCAAAATTAATGCCTAACTTTCCTCTAATTTTTACTATTATTTTTTAACAATTTCTACTTAGAGAAAAGAAGTAAAATTTTACTTCTATTGGTCTTGAGCCTACAACCTAGAGAAAGGGGAGGCTATCGACCGAAAGCTTTAACCACATACTTTATAGATTGTTAACACTATTATTATTTACTATTCATGAGTTTGAAACATATTGGTATTTACTTTTTTTGGTTGCCTATTATTTGTCCTTATATGAGTTATACTTAATAAATCTTCACCTTGGCAAATATTATGCCCCTTAAGAGATAAACCTGGGGTTTATCACGCATCAAAGTGGGTTGGGCTACCATGTTTCTCTAGCATTTGTAAATATTCAACAAGTCCAAACAATGCATCAACTTGTCAGTAGTAACAGGCTTGGAAAACATATTAGTTATATTGTATGTGATATGTACTTTTTGTAATAATATCTCACCATATGCAATCAACTCTCTAGTCTTGTGAAACCTCACATCAATATGCTTAGTTCTAGCATGATATACCCGATTCTTAGCACATTAATAGCATTTTGGCTATCACAATGCAATTGAACTCTATCTTGTTGAATACTCAATTCCTTCACTAGCCCAATGAGCCATAAGGCTTCTTTTGCAGCTTCAGCTACTGCCATGTACTTAGCTTTAGTTGTTGATAATGCTATTATAGACTAAAACAGTTGACTTCTAACATATAGGCCCACCACCAAGAGTAAAAACATACCTAGTTATAGACCTTTTATAATTCAAATCACCTACATAGTTTGAATCCACATATTCTACATCCAAAGGATTATGTTGTTGACTGCCAAAAACAATTACATGTCCCATAGTACCCTTCAAATACCTAAAAATTCAAGTGGCTGTTTCCCAATATGATCTACCTGGTTTAGACATGTATTTACAGACTTGACCACATGATCTAAATCAGAGCGAGTACATACCATATCATACATCAGGCAGCTAACATCACTGGCATATGGAACCTTTGCAATCTCTTCAATTTTCTTATATGCCTTCAGCTTAAAATGATACGCCAATGGAGTGCTCATGGACTTTACATTGCTCATCCCAAACCTGTCTAACACTTTCTAAACACACTCTTGCTGAGATAACCAAAATTTTCTTGAACCTTTATCTGTGTGAATCTCCATTTTAAAAAATTTCTTTATAGCTCTTAAGTCTTTCATTTCAAATTTTTGGCTCAATAAAGCTTTCAAACCGACAACATCATGCATATTTTTCGTAGCCAGCAACATATCATCAATATACAGTAGCAGAAAAATAAAAGAACCATCATCAAGGCTCTTTACATAAACACAACAATCGTACTCACATCTCTTGTAGCCAATCTGAATCATGTAGGAGTCGAATCGCTTGTACTATTATCTTGGAGACTGCTTCAACTCGTACAAAGATTTCTTTAACCTGCAAATCAGATGTTCATCTCCAGATTGAGTGAACCCTTATGGCTGCCACGTATAAATCTACTACTCTAGATCACCATGCAAAAAAAAAGTTTAACATCCATCTGCTTTAAATGCAAATCTGAACTAGCTACGAGAGCAAGTACTGCCCCGATTGAAGTATGCCTAACCACAAGAGAAAAAAATCATCATAATCAACTCTTTTTTGTTGTGAGAAACCCTTTGCTACTAATCGAGCCTTAAACTTTTCCCCCTCTTTTTCGGATACTACTGGTTTCCTTTTATACACCTATTTGCAACCAATAGTATTCTTTCTCCTAGGAAGCCTAACTAGCTCTCATGTATGATTTTTCTGCAAAGACTCTATGTCTTCAACCATTGCATCTATCCATTTACCTTTCTCTGAACTAATGATAGCCCCCTGAAAAGTAGCTGGATCATCATTGCTAATGTGAAGTGCAAAAGACACTATGTCTTCAAAACTCAATCTTTATAGAGCCTTTATATTTATAACACCCCTCACCCCGGATTAGGGGCAAAGAGCGTTATATTAACTTATAACAGATTCAAATTCGTATTAGCTTAGGCAGCGAAAGGTTAACTATTTCGTGTAACATTTTTTTATTCCTTTCGAATACAACCTTATAATTTCAACTATCTTAATTACAATCATTATATATTTATCATGCAATGTTTCTTATCATAATTCTATTGGTATCTAGGTGGGCTCATATAATTCATTTATCTATCTTATACTTTTAAACAAAAAACTAATTGAATTACAAGTTCCATTCGAATAATGTATGCATTTTAAATCTACATACTCAATTTCAATCATATTAATTCTACTTCATTCGAATGCTTCCAATTCAATTTCTATCCAATTCGATTTCCATATACAAATTTTAATTCTAATGATTTAATCATTCGATTGTACCTTAGTCCTTTTCAATTCAATTTTCATGTTAGTCTATAAATACAATTCAATTCATAGTGCTAATCGATTCATACATCATTCATATAATCATATCCGAATATAACATCCATAGTGTTTAGGTTTCCCTTTTACAAAATACTACCTGGGGTAACTATAACGGCCAAACCTATAGGTTGCCTTTACAAAAAGAAATCCAACAAAAAGAATCAAGCCCCAAACATATACTTGGGCGATCTATACCCCAAAATATGTACCCCTTAATTATATACCAAAATGAAGGGAAACGTCTTATAAAGCTTATACATAACTAAAGAAATAGTTCATAAACATCACCATTAAACCGAATTGTACTAACATGCAGACCGCTAAACCACCCAACATGAGCACGACAAAGATAACAAAGGGCATACTTAATCCTCGAGTAGGGAGATAACAGGTGGTAGATCAACAAGCTAGAACCTGAAATTTTTGGGAAAGAAGGAAGGGTTCGAGTGGTAAGTACTTCTCGTACTTAGTGAGGAAACCTTAATCTAATCGATTTCCATTTATTTACTAATGATCGCACATTAGGTTCTACTTCGCATATTATTTCATTTTTTTTCTAATTCATTCGAATGGCTGAACAAACAAAACAATTTCACAATCAATTGATCACCATTATCAATCATTTGAAATATATGCATAGCAAGGCAATTATCTCCATTCGAATACAAACAATTTTACACCAACCATATCATTGATATTTCATAAGAGTCAAGAATCCAAATCGATCCATCTAATTACTAATTATCATGCTCGAATTGCATAACATATCAAAACAACAATTCATGTTATCACTAACATCATAATTGAATATTCAAGTCCTTCAATGACCACATGTTAATTCAATTGCATACCAATTTAACATGCAATTTAAATCCGATCACCTAATTCGAAGTCATGATGTTCAATTCGAATTGATTACTTCAATTTCATAATTTCGATCAACGACAATTTTAATTACAAGCATCAACAAACTATAGCAGAGAATCAGTTAATTTCATAAATTGTAATTGACATGATACCATCCAATTCAAAGAAATTCACCCAATCAAGAATTTCAATTTCGGATTTCAATACTTTAAATTTCTTATTAATTCAATTAGCAATGCCTTGGATAGTATAGTAAGCTAGGTAATCAAGTCACATATATAACCCCTCGTCCAGGTCTAGCCGGATGACCGGTCAGAGTGGGCCACACGGGGAAAACCGAGTGAAACCCGTTAAGGTTCCCTTCGGTTAGCAACCCTATATTTTTTTCTTTTCATTTTAATCTTGTCTAGAGGATGGTTAAATCCTAAGTGATCCACGACAGCGAAAACATACAAAGGAAAACACATTCGAACCACGACCATGCATAAACAGTCCATTTTTAAGCTTACAGGGCAGACCGTATCGATACCCTAGCTAGGGGTATCGATACCCCTCTTTTCTAGGTCAACCCAAGAAGTCAACCACGAGAAGTCCGTATCGATACAGCCCTTGAGCGTATCGATACTCCCTTCTCGATCAACCCTTCTTGGTCAACAGAGTAGACCCGTATCGATACTCGGGAACCCCGTATCGGTACACTTTGCTCTCACTCCCACCTCCAAATTCCAGTAACTTTGGAGGGTATCGATACCCTTAGGGTATCGATACGCCAGGCAAAATCTGAGGCCTTTGGGCAAGACCGTATCGATACCCTATTTAGGGGTATCGATACCCCCTGCACTGCAATTCCTCAAATTTCAACTTAAACGACCCCAACACGACTCTCAATGCATTTCAACTCGCCTAAGCATATACCATCATGCATACGCCAAACCACAATAAAAATTTAACATGTGAGGCATTTAATCTAACGAGATTCATACTAATCAAAGCTTCATGCCATTTCACCCAAAAGTGCATACTTAGCAAGCATAGAACTCCTCACATAGGATAGTCAAATGTAAGGCATACATAGGCCAGCAAGATACATATTAAGGCATGTTCACACAAGCAACATATCAAGCATAAATCGCAAACCATGAAACAAAATCATAACACAACCATGACTTTAACATACTCAACATAAATTCCTAAGGAGTTTGACCCCAACTCCTAAACTCTATACCCCATCGTCTAGGCATTATTACAAAATGCAAACCATACGTGAATTTGCTTGAGAACTCCAAAAGCTCCTCCCTCGCCCGCTTGCCTCCCGAACTCTAACGGTCTGCACGTTGGAAACAAAAAGAGCATAAGCCAACTAGCTTAGTGAGAGAGGCTCTAAAATTCACAACATGCAGTTTTCCAAAACACGTTTAATATGCAAGAAAACAATGGATGCACGAAAGGTTGATCTCAACACAACACATAGTTTGCACAAGCACAACCAACATACGCATACGGTGGGACTACACATCACCGTTTCGACTAGTGGATTTCCAATGGGACTACACATCATAGTACTACCCTACTAGTCACTACCGGTGGGACTACACATCACCGTAGTTTAGACCACCATCACGTGAGGCACGAACTCAACTCGACTATACAATTAACAACTCAAAATGCACTTAATGATCATGACATAAAAGCATTCATCATACCACAACAACATGAGAGTAGAAAGACTTACACACGGGTTTAGGTGACCCCTCAAGGTCCCACCCAAACCCCAAAAGAATCCATATCGAGCACAATGCATAAATCAACAATTCTACTCACCGTTGCTACCCAAGAGAAGATCGATGCCCAAGCTCAAGACTCCGAAATCCCCGGATTTTTCCCCGAAGCTTCTCCAACCAAAATTCTCGTTTCTAGCCATTCCAATACCAAGAAAATAATCTCAAATTAGTCCAAGTTCTAAAATAATCAACCCGGATTACCTACCAAGCACAAGACATCGATTTTTCCATTGAAAACAAGCTCAAAATTCCAAACTTCGAGCAGCCCTTAAGCACCCTTCAAAACCATTGATTTCAACTCTCAAATTACTCTCTAAAGCCTTCAAATCAATACTTACATATACCCTAACCATCAGCCCTCTCATTTCTACATAGAACACCCCCCATATCTCAACCCAAAACCTCCCCAAAACCCCATTCCGGGAAAACACCCAAAACCTTGTAAAAATCAATTTTTATTAGACCTTTTAGGTTGTATACTACTTATAGAACTTCATCAAATCAAAAACTCAAGTCAAAAGCTACAAAGGTAACATTTTTAATCAAGAATCCCCCAATCTCCCTATCTCAAAACATGTGTAAAAATGAAAACAAAAGGTATCAACTTGTAGAGAATAACAAGGGTAAGTTAAAAACGAAATTACCTTTGCAAAACTCTTCGAAACGAGCAAGCTAATGGATGGAATAGTATCTAAGGGGGGGATGGGTTCTTTTCACGTTGGAGAAGAAATGAATAGGGAAGAAGATGACTTTCAAAACACTATTTTAGGTTTATTTGAAATTAAAAGACTAAAGACCCAAATGCCCTTAAAGAATTTGGGGATTACAATGGATGACATCCATGCCCAATTGGGCTTATTTAGAAAATGGTCCAATTAAATTTCTACTTGTCTTAAAACCCGGGGCCCAAACCTTTATTTTTATTATTTAAATTCTTGGAACCTAAACCCGAACCATTATTTAATTATTATTTTCTTCCGACCCCTGAACCCGGGTGTTACAACTCTCCCCTACTTAAGAAATTTCGTCCACGAAATTACCTGACGGAAACAAATACGAAAACTGCTCAAGCATGTCAACTTTCCTCTCCCACGTGGTTTCCTCCACCCCTCTATGTCTCCATAAGACTTTGACCAACTCTATAGTCTTGCCCATCAATACCTTGCTTTCAGAAGCAAGTATCTCAACGGGTTCCTCGTTGTAAGACAATTCCGGATTCAACTCTATTTCTTCCACTGGCATAACATGTGACGGATCCGATCTATACCTCCTAAGCATCGACACGTGAAATACATCATGAATCTTCTCTAGCTCAACTGGGAGTCTCAATCTATATGCAACCGGACCAATTCTCTCAACTATCTCATAAGGCCCTATGTACCTTGGGCTCAACTTGCCCTTCCTCCCAAACCTCATCACCTTCTTCCAAGGTGAGACTCTCAAAAACACTTTATCCCCCACGGAGTATTCTACCTCCTTCCCTTTTAAGTCGGCATAGGACTTTTGCCGATCTGAAGCTGCTTTCAAGCGGTCACATATCAACTTCACCTTCTCGGTGGTTCCCTTAAGCAATTAGGGCATCATCACAAGTTTCTGTCCGGCCTCGGCCCAACAAATCGGGGTCCTACACTTTCTACCATACAAAGCCTCATAGGGAGCCATCTGAATGCTCGACTGAAAGTTATTGTTGTACGCGAACTCCACTAATGGTAAGTGTTTCTCCCATGTCCCTTGGAAGTCAATGATACAACACCTCAACATGTCCTCCAATATCTGAATTACCCTCTCTGACTGCCCATATGACTGCGGATGGTACGAAGTGCTTAAGTTCAACCATGTACCCAAAGCTCGATGCAAACACTCCCAGAATCTAGAGGTGAATCTCGGATCTCGGTCTGACACAATCGACTTCAGTACCCCATGTAACCTCACAATCTCACAAACATACAATTCGGCCAACTTGTCTAATGTATAAGTAGTATGAACCGGTATGAAGTGAGCACATTTGGTGAATCTATCTACAATCACTCACACTGAATTTTTCTTTGAAGGAGTCAACGGAAGTCCTGACACAAAGTCCATAGTGATACGCTCCCACTTCCACTCCGGAATTTTCAACGGTTGCAACAACCCTGAGGGAAACTGGTGCTCAGCCTTGACCCTCTGACAAACCATACATCTACTTACAAGCTCAGCTACGTCCTTTTTCAAACCAATCCAATAATACTCTTCCTTCAATCCTCGATACATCTTCGTGCTACCCGGGTGCATAGCAAAAGGACTATTGTGAGCCTCATTCAAGATCGTACGCCTCAACTCGGTATCCTCCGGAACCACTATCCTATCCTTGAAAAATAGGATCCCATTCTCTCCAAAACAATACTCGGTAGGCCTATCTTCGGCTATGTCTTGCACGTGAGGTGTCAAAGACTCATCTTGCAACTGTTTCTCACGAATCGAGTGAATCAAAGATGGATTAGCTTGAAGCTCGGCCACTAACCCACCATCCGTAGACAGACTCAACCTTGCAGACATTGCTCGCAGCTCAACAGCTACTTTCCTACTCAAGGCATCGGCCACCACATTCGCCTTGCCCAGACGATACTCTATGGTAAGGTCATAATCCTTAAGAAGCTCTAACCACCTTCGTTGTCTGAGGTTCAACTCCCTCAGAGACATCAAATATTTCAAACTCTTGTGGTCGGTGTACACGGTGCACTTCTCACCATAAAGATGGTGTCTCAGAATTTTCAACGCGAACACCACTGCCGCCAACTCTATGTCATGTGTGGGGTAATTCTTCTCATGGACCTTCAACTGTCGCGAAGCATATGTCACTACCTTACCCTCTTGCATGAGTACACAACCTAGCCCCACATAAGACGCATCACTGTAAATCACAAACTCTATCCCCGGCTCAGGCTGAATCAATATAGGAGCTTCGGTCAACGCTTTCTTCAACTTCTCAAACGCTTCTTGTCTTGCATCCGACCATTCATAAGGAACATTTTTCTGTAGCAACTTAGTCAACGGAGCCGCTATTCTTGAGAACCCCTCAACAAACCTCCTATAGTATCCCGCCAAACCTAGGAAACTACGGATTTCTGTCACTGATTTCGGCTGCTTCCAATTCACAATGGCTTTAATCTTCTTGGGATCTACACTAATCCCACTAGCCGAGATCACGTGACCTAGGAAGACCACATCCCTAATCCAAAACTCACACTTACTTAGCTTGGCATACAACTGATTCTCAAGTAGGGTCTGAAACACTAGCCTTAAGTGTTCATCGTGCTCCTCTTCGGTTCTAGAGTACACTAGGATGTCATCGATAAACACTACCACAAACCTGTCCAAGAACTTATGGAACACTCGGTTCATCATATCCATGAAGGCTGCTGGAGCATTGGTCAACCCAAAAGACATCACCAAAAACTCATAATGCCTATAACGTGCACGAAAGGTTGTCTTCGGTATGTCCACATCTTTTACCTTTAACTGATAATATCCAGACCTCAAGTCAATCTTCAAAAACACGGAAGCACCCCTCAACTGGTCTAGTAAGTCATCTATCCTCGGCAAGGGATATTTGTTTTTCACTGTCACCTTATTCAACTGTCTATAGTCTATACACATTCTCATGCTACCATCATTCTTTTTTACAAACAAGACCAAAGCACCCCACGGGGAAACACTAGGCCTAACAAAGCCTCTGTCAGTCAACTCTTGAATCTGTGTCTTCAATTCTTTCAACTCCTTCGGTGCCCTTCTATATGGAGCAATCGACACTGGTGTAGAATCAGAATATGTCTCAATAGCAAACTCAATAGCTCTATCTGGAGGCAAGCCTGGTAGCTCTTTCGGAAAAAACACTCGGGAAGTCATATACAGTCATGATGTCCTGAGGTCTCACCTCACTCATATCCGGGTTCATCACGTAAGCCAAGTAAGCCTGACACCCTGAACCCAACAACTTCTGAGCTTTTAAAGCCGAAACCACATTGGACATAAACTTGACATTCTCCCCAACTACCACAACCTAGAAGTCATCGGTAAGCCTCAAAGAGACTCTCTTAGTCTCGAAGTCAACCCTAGCTATATGCTCTACAAGCCAATCCATGCCCAAAATCACATCAAAGCCATAAAAGGGTAGCTCCATCATGTCGACCGGAAATACGTGGCCCTGAACCATCAAGGGACACCTCCTATACATCTTCCTAACTACCACTGTATCACCAAAAGAGCTAGTGACATTTACACCTACCTCTAGCCAATCACAAGGTAATCCTAATGACTTTGCATGATCGCCCAAAATATATGAATGCGTTGACCCCGAATTTATTAGAGAAAGCAAACTCAAAGACTGTAATGTGAAATTACCTGCAATGACATCAGTGTCATTCCCAGCCTCTCGCTGAGCGTACACCCTAGCCGGTTCTCCTCCCTCGGGCTGGACTGCTACAACATGAGCCAAGTTCCTCTGACCCTCATTCCTCGGCTGGAAGTTCCCACGGCCGTGCCCACGGCCTCTCTGATGCTCAAATCCCCTCGCTGGAGCCGGTCCTCCCCTAACTGGGTGTGGACAATCATGCCTCAAATGGTCTCGGGAGCTACAGTTCCAACACGCCCCAAACATACCCATATACTCACCCGGGTGGCGTCTCCCGCATCTAGTGCACTCCGGAATGTGCCCAACGGCCCCTTCGCCCTAACGGCCCTGACCATGGTTACCACCCCTAGGTCTCGTATCCGATTGATACCTCTTATCTCTATGCCTCTTGGCATGATCTCTATCCCAATTCGTATGTCTCTTTCCGGAGTCAGACCCACCAGAACGTGCTCTAGAGCTTAGGTTTTGCTCTACATCCTTGGCCCTAGAAACCAAGACATCGAACTCAGTGTAGTCGGAGGCCAACATGTAGGTCTTCACATAAGTAGTCAACCCATATCTGAAACGCTCACATCGCTCCTTCTTATCCAGAATCAACTCTGGCGCGTACTGGCTCAACCTCACAAACTGGATCTCATACTCGGACACGGTCCTATTGCCTTGAACCAAGGCCATGAACTCTCTTTTCTTTTCATCTAAGTACCGAACTCCGAGGTACTTCCTCTTGAAGGCATTCCAGAAAAACTCCCATGTGACATCCGCCTCGGCCATACCGGAAATAACAGTGGTCCACCAAGTATAAGCGTCTCCCTGAAGCAATGAGACGATGCATCCCAACTTGTGGGCATCCGAACACTCCATCTGACCCAAGATGCGAGTAGTGCTCTCAAGCCACCCTTCCGAGCCTTCTGGAGACAACCCACGAAACTCAACTGCCCTCAAATTGCGAAGCCTCTCTAGGGGTAATCCTGTCCCCGCACCCTGAGGTGGTGCTGCAGCTTGCATACCGGCTAAAGTTGTCTGAAAAGCTCCGGCTATGGTCTGAATCAAACGAGCCACATCTGGACTTGCCTGACCTTGGCCCGCTTGAGCCCCATTACCTCCCACATTAGCCTCAGCCTGAGGCCCATTACCATCACCTCCGACGTTCTCTCCATTACCATCGGGAGCATTAAGAGCATGAGGCGCATTTTCGGGTGCCTGGCCACCCGCCCTAGGCCGTCACCTCGGTCGCACCATAGCAATTTAAAGTAATCTAAAACAACAACACACAACAACAAAGAAACGTTAGGCTAGCAAAGGGGCAAAAGACTCCGGTTCTCAAGCTCTTTTAAACGAAAACAATTTTCCTTTTTTATTTTGAAAAAAACGCCTAACAATGGGGACTCAAACCAACTCTCAAACAATAGCAAGGTCACCATAGCATGCATTCATACACCGTGCTAAAGACAGAATTTAGACATACATGACAAAACACTCATAATACCTTAACTTATCTCACTTACCTGCCAGAGGTCTCGGAAACCTCAAGCTCTGATACCAATAAATGTAACACCCTCGTCCAGGTCTGGCCGGATGACCAGTCCGAGTGGGCCACACGGGGAAAACCGAGTGAAACCCGTTAAGGTTCCCTTCAGTTAGAAACCCTATATTTTTTTCTTTTTATTTTAATCTTGTCTAGAGGATGGTTAAATCCTAAATGATCCACGACAGCGGAAATATACAAAGGAAAACACATTCGAACCACGACCATGCATAAACAGTCCATTTTTAAGCTTACAGGGCAGACCGTATCGATACCCTAGCTAGGGGTATCGATACCCCTCTTTTCTAGGTCAACCCAAGAAGTCAACCACAAGAAGTCCGTATCGATACAGCCCTTGAGCGTATCATTACTCCCTTCTCGGTCAACCCTTCTTGGTCAACAGAGTAGACCCGTACCGATACTCGGGAACCCCGTATCGGTACGCTTTGCTCTCACTCCCACCTCCAAATTCCAGTAACTTTGGAGGGTATCGATACGCCAGGAAAAATCTGAGGCCTTTGGGCAAGACCGTATCGATACCCTATCTAGGGGTATCGATACCCCCTGCACTGCAATTCCTCAAATTTCAACTTAAACGACCCCAACACGACTCTAAATGCATTTCGACTCGCCTAAGCATATACCATCATACATACGCCAAACCACAATCAAAATTTAACATGTGAGGCATTTAATCTAACGAGATTCATATTAATCAATGCTTCATGCAATTTCACCCAAAAGTGCATACTTAGCAAGCATAGAACTCCTCACATAGGATAGTCAAATGTAAGGCATACATAGGCCATCAACATACATATTAAGGCATGTTCACACAAGCAACATATCAAGCATAAATCGCAAACCATGAAACAAAATCATAACACAACCATGACTTTAACATACTCAACATAAATTCCTAAGGAGTTTGACCCCAACTCCTAAACTCTATACCCCATTGTCTAGGCATTATTACAAAATGCAAACCATACGTGAATTTGCTTGAGAACTCCAAAAGCTCCTCCCTCGCCCGCTTGCCTCCCGAACTCTAACGGTCTGCACGTTGGAAATAAAAAAAGCATAAGCCAACTAGCTTAGCGAGAGAGGCTCTAAAATTCACAACATGTAGTTTTCCAAAACACGTTTAATATGCCAGAAAACAATGGATGCACGAAAGGTTGATCTCAACACAACACATGGTTTGCACAAGCACAACCAACATACGCATACGGTGGGACTACACATCACCGTTTCGACTAGTGGATTTCCAATGGGACTACACATCAAAGAACTACTATACTAGTCACTACCGGTGGGACTACACATCACCGTAGTTTAGACCACCATCACGTGAGGCACGAACTCAACTCGACTACACAATTAACAACTCAAAATGCACTTAATGATCATGACATATAAGCATTCATCATACCACAACAACTTGAGAGTAGAGAGACTTACACACGGGTTTAGGTGACCCCTCAAGGTCCCACCCAAACCCCAAAAGAGTCCATATCGAGCACAATACATAAATCAACAATTCTACTCACCGTTCCTACCCAAGAGAAGATCGATGCCCAAGCTCAAGACTCTGAAATCCCCAGATTTGTCCCCGAAGCTTCTCCAACCAAAATTCTCGTTTCTAGCCATTCCAATACCAAGCAAATAATCTCAAATTAGTCCAAGTTCTAAAATAATCAACCCGGATTACCTACCAAGCACAAGACATCGATTTTTCCATTGAAAACAAGCTCAAAATTCCAAACTTCGAGCAACCCTTAAGCACCCTTCAAAACCATTGATTTCAACTCTCAAATTACTCTCTAAAGCCTTCAAATCAATACTTACATATACCCTAACCATCAGCCCTCTCATTTCTACATAGAACACCCCCATATCTTAACCCAAAACCTCCCCAAAACCTAATTCCGGGAAAACACCCAAAACCTTGTAAAAATCAATTTTTATTAGACCTTTTAGGTTGTATACTACTTATAGAACTTCATCAAATCAAAAACTCAACTCAAAAGCTACAAAGGTAACATTTTTAATCAAGAATCCCCCAATCTCAAAACATGTGTAAAAACGAAAACAAAAGGTATCAACTTGTAGAGAATAACGAGGGTAAGTTAAAAACGAAATTACCTTTGCAAAACCCTTCGAAACGAGCAAGCTCATGGATGGAATAGTATCCAAGGGGGGGGATGGGTTCTTTTCACGTTGGAGAAGAAATGAATAGGGAAGAAGATGACTTTCAAAACACTATTTTAGGTTTATTTGAAATTAAAAGACTAAAGACCCAAATGCCCTTAAAGAATTTGGGGATTACAATGGATGACATCCATGCCCAATTGGGCTTATTTAGAAAATGGTCTAATTAAATTTCTACTTGTCTTAAAACCCGGGGCCCAAACCTTTATTTTTATTATTTAAATTCTTGGAACCTAAACCCGAACCATTATTTAATTATTATTTTCTTCTGACCCCCGAACCTGGGTGTTACAACATTTAACTGAAGTGTGAATCAAATTCACCATGTAATAGGTGCCACGTACCAAAATCGTATCATCGTTTAACATATCATAATGTCCGCAGACATTAAGCAAGAAGGTACACTTACGTACCACAATATCGAGTACACTAACGTACCGATTTTCTTATCGAGCTCAAGACTCTAGGCTAGCCGTACTACCTAGACAGACTGCACACACCAAGGGCTTTGCTTATTGACATTTAATTTCAATCGTATGATTATTCAATAAATTTTCAGAATTTGCTTTCTCAATCCTTTCGATTGTATTCATGTAATTTCAATTCCAATGTCTCATGTTATCACATACAACATATGATGAATTTCAATTCAATTTACATATTTGCAAATCAGCATATACACACTTCAGTTCATATCACATAGTTCAATTTCACATGTCACAATTCAATTTTTCAATTGAATTCACCAAGTACATACATCATATAAAATCATCAATTGATCACATGTCATATTGAACGATATCTTCAATTCATCAACAATCAATTTCAATAATCAGCAATATCAATTTCATCCAAATCAGTTTCGAATTCAACATGGCAATTATCAATTTTAACCACAAGCACATAGATCACAAAATCACATAACATATTTATTAAATCCGAATTCCTTTATTCCTTCTTCCCTTAACAATTACCAACCTTAATTTAGTCCAATTTCATGCTCAATTTATATTCTAACAGCAATTTAAGGGTAGTTGAGACTCTAATCTCAACTCTAAGGGTGTTTCACTCACAGTTCGCCGAGCTAGTTCTGGATTCGAACGCCTTTTGCTCGATCTGCAGCCTTTCCAGGTACAGTTTCTTCCTCAACTCTTTCACTTCTAGGATCTAAGGCATTTAAGTCAAACAATAAAGAAATTTTCAGAATTCATTTTATTAATTTCAAAACTGAATTTTATTTCTTATTTCAATTTAGTTCTTATACTATTATGGTTCGACATGGCCAATTCCATTTTTATTAATTCCCTCAAATTAGTGCTTAAACTTTCAAATTGATCACTAATTTATGAGAATTACATTTTCCACAGATTGTTAATCAATTTACCCCTTTCCTTTTTATCCAATTTTACAAATTTAATATCTCACTTGTTCTTAAATTTTCTCATATTCATTTTCACACAGTTTTGACCACTAAACTTAAATATGTTTCTCATTTCCAGTACACAACTCTAAATTGATCACCGTTTGTTTCTAAATTCAATTAATATGTCCAATTTCATCATATTAAAATTTTAGCTCGAAACTTTCAGTAATTTATTTTCTACAATTTTCCAAAGTTTACTGTCCAGCTAAGAGCATTGATGGACAGTTTTGCATGCTGTTCGAATTAAGCTTCCATATTTCACTAAAATAATCTTATCTCATCTTCATAATTTTTTTACCACTTTAGACATATCAAAGTAGAACATATCAAAATTTCATCTTGAAATTCCTACTAATTAATTTTCTATAATTTTCTAAAGTTTCATGTTCTTATAACTACCAAATCTGTCCAATTTAGCTCTTGCATGTTCATAAGCTTTTATCATTTAAAATTTCTTGAAGTTTCTTATGAACTTAGAATTTTCCAGCAGCATAACATTTAGTATCATCTCTTTCATGATTTTCTAAAGACATTAAAACCATTGATCTATTAAAGATTTTAACATATTCGAACAATAGAAGGAGTGAGCTACTTACTTCCGATTTTTTCTTGAATTTTCCAGGTGGATTTCTATGCCATGTAAGCCTCTCTTCTTCTTCACCGAAAACTCTCAAGCTTTCTCTCAAAGTTTATGTTTGTGAATATGTGTGAATGAACAATTGAGACTTAGTTGGTATGGTTTGGTATACCCGGTTAAGGAAGAGAAAAAAGAGAGAGAGGAGACATATTTAATGAGATGAGACTACTATGTCATATCTCAACTAATTTCCTTTTTTATCATCTTTTAATTATACCACTCAAATTATATAAATCCTTAATAATTCTATCATTCCATGTTAATTCAAAATTAGCTTATAAATTTTATACTTTAGCATGCATCTCTCATAATTGATGCATCATTCGGTTTGGTCACTAGACCAATTACCCGAATTCTTCTTGGACATTTCCTTAAAATTCAATTTGGTCCTTATTGAACCTATTTCCAAATCAATAATTTAGGAAATTAATCTAATAAGTCATTTAATTATTTAATTAAACCTCTAATTTTCTAGGCTAATTTTTGGAACGCTACAATATTGGTGTGTCTCTCTCTATCTCTGGCTAAATTATAATTCTACAAATGAATTGTATTAGAACCATCATATGTTGAATTAGAACTTTCATCTTTCTCAGTTGTTACACCTTTCTCAACTACTCTTGGATACTGTTCAAAATCCACCAGCACTTTGTCTCGGTTCTGCTGCAACATGAACTGCTCGTCAAAAATTTCATCTCTACTGATTACTATTTTCTTTGCAACCGAATCCTAAAATTTGTATCCTTTGACACATTTCTTATAGCCATAGAAAGATGCACTTCTTCGATTTTGTATCAAGTTTTGATCTTTCATCTTCAAGTACATGCACATAAGTAAGACAACTAAAAATCCGTAAGTGTGAAAAACCAACTACATTGGATGTTCATACCTCTTCTGCAACTTTTCCACCCAAAGATGCCCGTGGTGGCCTGCTAATGAGATAACATGTCATACTCATAGTCTGTTCCCAAAAGTTTTTAGGAAGCCTTGTATTCGATCTCAAGCACCGAGTCCTTTCAGTTAATGACATGTTCATCCTTTCAGCAACACCATTCTATTATGATGTCTTGCGCACTGAAAAATGTCTATGTATCCCATGCTCCTCACAGAATTTTTGAAACTGTGAATTTGTGTACTTTGTGCCATTATCAGACCTTAAGTATTTGATCTTTCTATCATTTTAGTTCTCCACCTCAACTTTCCACACCTTGAACTTGGCAAAAACTTCATACTTTTGTTTCAAAAAATACACCCAATGATGATTCCTTGGTAGGCCCCCGTACATCAGAATGTACATAATCAAGAATTTCTTCAGTTTTGTGCTTCGTTCTAGTCGTGAAACTAACTTTAGTCTGTTTACGAAGAACACAAAACTCACAAAGATCAAGCTTGCAACTTTTAACACCATGCAACAAATTTCTTTTATGCAATTCAACCATTCTATGTTCACTAAGATGACCAAGATGCATGTGCCACAGTTTTGTATTATTGATCAGTGCATAAAAGTTTTATATTTTACCCATCATTTATCCTTATTTTTGCTGCACTCAACCATGTTTAACTACATTTTAGGTTAAGTTTTGCATCAACATCACATTTAGATAAAACTACGTAGATACTGTTAAATTTGGTTACTTTTGTAGGTATCTACCGTGACAGCATCCAGGGCAGCAGTCGTGACAGCACCCAGGGCAGCAGTCATGACAACACCCAGGGCAGCAGTCGTGACAGCATCCAAGGTAGCAGTCGTGACAGCACCTAGGGCAGCAGTCGTGGCAGCATCCAGGGCAGCAGTCGTGGCAGAAAAGCTGGAACTAGCAGTCAAGGAGGACGATGCTACCACGGTTGCTACCGTGACAGCAGAGGACGACAACAATTTTGAGGAGAAGAAGCAAAGTGGACCTCGACAGATAGAGAAAATTCAGCCCGTCTGTCGTGTGAAAAACCTATATTTTTCCAAGCCCCAGATCAAAAGATATGTCAAACCCTATATTTTTCCAAGCCCGACAGGTGCTGCCGCGACGGGCGCGACGACAGAACTGGATTTCCTAAACTCTGCAATACCTGCACTACTAAGCAATTCAATACCAGCCCATTCTCTCTATCTTGATTTCTCTACTTTTATTTTCCAGTATTCTTTATTATTTTCGTGACAATATCTTAATATATTCTTTTTCCCTTGTGCAGATAGCGAAGGAAAGGGTTAGCCCAGTCCCTATGGAGACGATATCCTTTACTCTAGTATCACTTTATTACTTGCGACGTGTACACTTGCACTACATTGCGATAGACACTTTTGCACGCAACAATTATCATCATATAACTCAACAAAATGAGCTCTACCTACAACTGTACTCCCTAACACTTTGTAAATATTCCTTGCTGTTATCTTTCCTTTCATCACAGTCAATGCACTTTTAACAATTCTAATGGTTTCCCTATCCTCGTTTGCTTTAGAAATAAAACTATTCTTATGCAAAGTGCCCAAGAAAATTATATTCTTTTTTAAATCTGGTATATGTCTAACATCACATAATGTTCTAATAGTACCATCATACATCTTAATTTTGACTTCACCAATACCAACAATATTGTAACATCTATCATCGTCTAAATAGACAGAACCATAATTAACAGACATATAAGTCGAAAACCACTCCATGTTAGGCGTTATATGATAAGAGCATCCTGAATCAAGAATCCATACATCCATGCATCCTTTTTAACAATATCAAGAATCCAAAGTCTTTAAATAGTTTTCAATAGGCTCCTTGCACTTGTAGCAATCGACATCCCTGAATTCTTTAAATGTTCTAAAAAGTCTAAAAACTTATTAAAAATTATAAAAAATAATTTTTTTTAAAAATTGTAAATGTTACATTACAAAATTATAGTGAATCACGTGTCACAGAACTATAGTGTAATATTTAAAAGAAAATCGTCAAAAATTGATGGTCAAAATCAATCAAAGAGATTAATTGATTAAATTTAGGGTAAAGTACACAGACGGTCACTAAACTATACCCGAAAAAACAAAATGGTAACCAAATTTTCAAAAATCACAAAATAGCAATTAAACTTTACGTTTTATAACAAAACGGTAACCAGACGTTAAATTACGTTAAATTTCTGTTAAAACTTTAGTATAATAACACATTTAGTCCTTTAATTTTATACAGTCAATCAATTTAGTCTTAATTTGAAACAATTCACTAAATTTAGCCCTCGTTATTTACGCATTCTTTCAACTTGGTCATTAAAACAAAATTTCAAAGTATGGTAACATGATAAATAATTACAATTAAATTTTTATAGGAACTCGAAAACTCGACTCGAATTGAAAAAAATTAAATAAAGTTTGAGTTGTAAAATATGACACGTCAACTCGAATAACTCAAATTTTTTTGACTCGACTCGATCAAATGTTCACTTCTATCTTAAGAAATGACGCATCAACTTGAATAACTCGAAATATTCTTATATTTTAAATCATTTTTTCTTTTAAATTGAATATTTTTTAAAATAGAATATTTAATATTTTCATATTTAAATCACATCGAATATTTAATAACTACTTTAAATATTTGATTTAATTTAAAAATATTTGAATTAAAATAAAAAATTAATTTAAAATATTTGAATATTTAATTAAATTTTTATAGGAACTCGAAAACTCGACTCGACTTGATTCGATTCGAATCAAACAAATTCAAATATAATTTGAGTTGTAAAATATGATGCGTCAACTCGAATAACTCGAAAATTTTGTACTCAACACAACCGAACGTTGTTGAGTTGTGTGGGTCTCGATTCGATCAACCAATTTAGCTCACCAAGTGTTGGAGAGGTGGATTTTTGGGTGGAAGGGTTTAGGAAGCTAAAAAGATAATGACACAATGATTTATAGTGGTTCAACCTTCTAACCAAGGTCTACATCCACTACCTTAGCTCCCCACTAAGGATTTCACAATCAATCCACAATTGATTCGTCTCCTTTTCTAGGATTAGGAGGAAACCCTTACAACCGATCAAGCTTCTACCCAAAGCCTTGATCAAAACCCTCTTTACAAAGAGAAACAAGAAAGCAAACTTAAACCCTCTAATAGGTGTTTGTTTGCACAATGAAGCACTCACCCAAAACCTAAAACACTTGAGCAAATTTGACAATTTTGGCTCACTAGTGTTTGTCTATACAAGAATTGACAATTTAGGCACTAAGAAAATATTTGATCATTTGATTTTTGACAATATGAGCATTAGTCTTCTCTTGATGCTTGGAGGTCCCTTTTATACTCCCAATTGAGTTTGTAGCCGTTACTAGCCGTTGGGGATGAATTGGAGCCGTTGAGGACTTTATTTCCCTTCATAAATGCTGTTTTGCAGCTACCTGTATCGATACACGTGGAACGGTATCGATACGACATTCATAGGAACTAGTCGTTGGGCTCTTGCCAGCATAGGCGTATCGATACGCTTGAGGGCGTATCGGTACGGGTCCATATTTGAATAGCCGTTGGGAAATAGCCGTTGGGGTAGTTGAGCTGGGATCGGTACGCTTACCTGGCGTATCGAAACGACCCCGATCCGTATCGATACACTAAACCCTCGTATCGATACGGGTTTTGACAGTGGCCAAACTGAGGCAAAATGGTATCGGTACGGATCCAACCGTATCGATACTGGTCACGTGAAAATACAAGTTTGGCTGTTTAAAACATGAAAAATCTTTGCCAAAAACCTTTTAAAATATCTCAAACATAATTTCAAGTTGTTTGGACTTAACACAAGTTTTAAATTCTTTTCAAATTAGTCCAAAACATTTTTCAATTATTATATCAAAACATTAGTTCTACAAACGCTCACCTCTATCTTAAGATATGGCGCGTCAACTCGAATAACTCGAATATTTTAAATCATTTTTTCTTTTAAATCACATTGAATATTTAATAACTATTTTAAATATTTGATTTAATTTAAAAATATTCGATTTAAAAGAAAAAATTAATTTAAATTATTCGAATATTTAAATTAGTTATTAAATATATGAATATTTAAAAGAAAATTATTTAATGTAATTATTAAATATTCAAATATTTTAAATCAATTGTTTTCTTTTAAATCGAATATTTAAAAAAGTTAATAAATATTCGATGTGATTTAAATATGAAAATATTAAATATTATATTTTAAAAAATATTCAATTTAAAAGAAAAATGATTTAAAATATTCGAATATTTCGAGTTATTCGGGTTGATGTGTCATATCTTAAGATAGAGGCGAGCGTTCAATTGAGTCAAGTCAAAAAAATTTCGAGTTATTCGAGTTGACGCATCATATTTTACAACTCAAACTTTATTTGAAATTTTTTCGATTCGAGCCAAGTCAAGTCGAGTTTTTGAGTTCCTATAAAAATTTAATTAAATATTCAAATATTTTAAATCAATTTTTTCTTTTAAATCCAATATTTTTAAATTAAATCGAATATTTAAAGTAGTTATTAAATATTCGATGTGATTTAAATATGAAATATTAAATGCTCTATTTTAAAAAGATATTCGATTTAAAAGAAAAATTGATTTAAAATATTTGAATATTTCGAGTTATTTGAGTTGACACGTCATATCTTAAGATAGAGGTGAGCGTTCGATCGAGTCGAGTAAAAAACTTTGAGTTATTCGAGTTGACACGTTATATTTTACAACTCAAACTTTATTTTATTTTTTTTCGATTCGAGTCAAGTCGAGTCGAGTTTAATTTTCGAGTTCCTATAAAAATTTATTTGTAGTTATTTATCATGTTACCATACTTTGAAATTTTTCTTTAATGATCAAATTGAAAGAATGTGTAATTAACGAGGGCTAAATTTAGTAAATTGTTTCAAATTAAGACTAAATTGATTGACTGTATAAAATTGAAGGACTAAATGTGTTATTATACCAAAGTTTTAACAGAAACTTAACGCAATTTAACGTCTAGTTACCGTTTCGTTATAAAACATAAAGTTTAATTGCTATTTTGTGATTTTTGAAAGTTTGGTTACCATTTTATTTTTTCGGGTATAGTTTAGTGATCATCTATGTACTTTACCCTTAAATTTATTAGCTCAGGAGCTTAATTGGGTGTAAAAATAATTCAAAGATTAATTGATTTTTTTTAAAGTTTGGAGGGCTAAAGCACTTTTAAGATGCAAGGGTAGCATTTGTTCAACTTTTTTAGTCTTTTCAAAGACGAAAGGGATGATGAACATCTACCTTTGCCACCAGGACATAAGGGATGAGCAAACGGTTTTTTTATTTGGACTAATTGATGTGAGACTATTTAATCTAAATAATTTTATTTTTTATAGGAGAAAAGAAAGACGAGTAGTCAAGGTTCTTTTGAAGAGTTTGATTTGAGGAGCTAGCCGGGTAAGAGGATAGGCTTTCATCCATATCTCACGAATAGGATTCGAACCAATATCTCCGGGGGGACTTGCCCTTTTCCCCTTTTATTATCTCGTTTTTAATTTTTTAAAAACGTACACACATTGTGTAAATTAAGATGCTCGAACCAAATTACCTAAATGAGTCGTTATAGCATTTAGTCATAATTCACGATTACAACCATCGTTTTCTGCATAAATCATTGTGATTTAACCATCTTTTTAGTTGATTGTAACAGCATTTATTCACATCCATAATAACCATGAACATAAAAAGATGGACGTGTCTATAACCATGATTTATATCTCAAATTAAAACCAGGTTCTAGTCAAAAGCATGGCCATTATAATATGGGGTGTTGGGTGTTGGGCTGAAAACGGTAAGAAAACGTGAAAATCAATGGGGGTGGAAATTGGGGTTTTTTTTTTAACATGGAAATTGAATTTTCAAATATAAGCT
The DNA here is from genome assembly GCA_958450335.1 of Hibiscus tridactylites. NCBI lineage: Eukaryota > Viridiplantae > Streptophyta > Magnoliopsida > Malvales > Malvaceae > Hibiscus > Hibiscus tridactylites. The sequence goes on along the minus strand of OY288271.1, from coordinate 96,504,865 downwards.
TGGAAAATAAGAAGCTTTAATACAGTTGAGTTGAGCACATGTTTGCTTATGGCTAAAGTAAAGCAAAGAGAAGGGCAGGTGTTTCACGTGAGAAAAACACACACGCACTACTCGTTGTTGTTGAATTTCATTGGTCAAGGCTGAAGCTTGCTGACCAAAGTTGTACCCCCCCTTGCGTTTCGAAAGAATTAGCTGTTAACTAATAGAGTTGGTTCAAATGATAATTAGTTTAATATTATTTAAGTATGTTTCGAGTTCGAGATTTTATATATATATATATATATATATATATATATATATATATATATTTCTCATTAAGAAATTTACCTATCAAAATTAAAAATACAATGTCGGTCGATTTGAATTCGACATAACAAAATTCTGAAAAATTAAAAACGTAACCAAATAAAAAATTAAGGGTTTAAGTCAATTTATCGACGTTGTAATAAACTTATCATAAAGTAAAAGAAAAAATATATAAAGATTAGATCTACTCCAACACCAAAGTTAAGATTGCGGCTGAGATGAAACTCTAAACAATTCAATTTTTTTTTTCACATTTTGCTTACTGCTGTTTTATTTTAGGGTTCAGCTTCTACCACGAAACATAGAGTAAAAAACAAAGAATTAATGAACTCAGTTGAACCAAATCAAGAAAAACGATGAAAAATGAATCTATTGAGTGATTTTAATGATAAAAACATGTTGTTTCTCTAAAGATTTTTATGTAAAAAAATTATACATAAAATTCTTTGCCACTTTGTATATAGTTAAATTGAATAAATTTTAATATATATATATATATATATATATTTTTTACTTAAAATATTTTTTTGGCTAACCGTATAAGTATGATAATGGTTACAAAGGCTCTCGAACTTTTGACAAAACAAATACAATTTCTAAATTTATTAGACGCGGTTAAACACTCAAATTCAAAAAAATTAATGTGACACTTTAACCAATATTATCCACCCATTTTAATTAATGTGTGCTACATTACATGATATTACTGCCATGTGCTTGGACGAAACTAGAAATTTACAAAGGGGACTAAAATAAAATTAAAAAAAATAAAATTTTATAAAGAGATTCAAAATAAAATTAAAATTTTTGAGAGGTTCACACTAAGATTTTACAAACTTTAAAGATTGTTAAAATATGATAATCTTAAGCTTTTAATATTTAAAAAACATTTTAATCGATTATCATAAGCTTTTAATATTTAAAAAATATAACGATTAAATTTTTAAATATTCTTAAATTTAAAGATTTATTATTTGACAAAGTGATTAAGAATAATCTTGATGCAATATCTCTATTTAATTAAAATAAAGTTTAAAGGTATGTTTAATTATTTTATACATAATTTGAAGATTTCGGAATATTAAACCTAAAATCTATGTTATAGATATACATCAAAGGTTTACGTAAAATATTCGAAAATATTCTAAAGTTTAAAGGTACGATCAATCGGCGAGAAAAAAACAAAAGCCAGGTGACCGGCTTTCCCTGAATTTCAAGCAGCAGGTTTATGTTTGTTTGTTTTTTTTCAATTCTAATTCTGTTTTATTGAAAATTCTTCTTTTCTGAGTTTATTATCTTCTTTTTCTCATTTGAATTCTAAGGTTTGTTGCAGTATATTCAGTTGAATTTTCAATTTTATTTAGTTAATGGTTTTACATTTCATGTTCTTTCAATTTGAAAATTTTATGAGCTTTGAATATTCTCTACTTAATTTCTAAAGGGAAAATTCAACTTTCCCGGAAACTTCTTCAATCGTTGAGTATTCGTCAAAGACTAGGAACGCGGACGCTTGCTTCTCATGACCCCTTTTCTTTTTCCTCCCTTTTCACTGAATTTTCACTTATTTATATGCTTCTGATTGGCAGCAGAGGAATAGTTTCAGTAACTATGATAGAGAAGATGGAACTTCTGGACGTTGATGAACTGATACAAGAGTTCGAATCAATGACAAAAAATGCAGAGAATGTTCAAAGAGACACTTTAAAGAAGATTTTAGAAGAAAACGGATCCGCCGAGTATTTGCAGAATCTGGGCCTCAATGGCAGAACTGACCCCGAAAGCTTCAAAGCTTGTGTTCCTCTCGTCACTCATAACGACTTGGAGCCTTATATTCAACGAATCGTCGACGGGTCGTCTTCCCCGATTCTCACCGGAAAGCCAATAACCACCATTTCTCTCAGGTACCCTTTTTTTCTACGATTATCTTGTTTGATATCATTTGATTTTTTTTCAAAATTCAGAGCTGATTTTTGTTGCAAACTGCAGCTCTGGCACTACTCAAGGAAAGCCCAAGTTTGTGCCTTTCAATGAGGAATTAATGGAAACTACTTTGCAGATATACCGTACTTCTTTTGCTTTTAGAAATAGGTATTGAATTGAATGTACTTTTATTTTCATTCAAGTTTTCTTGTTGCTGAAATTTATGATATAGTTGGATGATGTTAACCTGTTTGTAGTATTGCTAAACAGAGAATTTCCTATTGAGAATGGGAAGGCTTTGCAGTTCATATACAGTAGCAAGCAGAGCCAAACCAAAGGGGGTTTGATTGCTGGAACTGCAACTACAAATGTCTTTCGCAATTCTCAGTTCAAGAACGCGATGAACGCAATGCAATCTCAGTGTTGCAGCCCTGATGAAGTGATATTCGGTCCTGATTTTCACCAATCTTTGTACTGCCATCTTTTATGTGGGCTGATTTTCCGTGAGGAAATCCAGTTCGTCTCCTCCACCTTTTCCCATAGCATTGTTCATGCGTTTCGAACTTTCGAGCAAGTTTGGGAAGAGCTCTGTGCTGATATAAGGGAAGGGGTCCTCACGAGCCGGATCACTTACCCTTCGGTCCGATTGGCGATGGCCAAATTGCTGAAGCCTAATCCTGAACTGGCTGATTTGATTCACAAGAAATGTTCGGGGTTGAATAATTGGTATGGACTGATACCGGAGCTTTTCCCTAAGGCGAAATACATTTATGGGATCATGACTGGTTCCATGGAACCTTATCTGAAAAAGTTAAGGCATTATGCAGGGGGTTTGCCTCTTTTAAGTGCCGATTATGGTTCTTCAGAGGGGTGGATTGGAGCAAATGTCAATCCAAATGTACCTCCCGAGTTGGCTACTTATGTCGTGCTTCCGAATATCGGATATTTCGAATTCATTCCTTTGAAAGAGAATGTTGAGGAGTATGTACAATGCAAAGCCAGTAATTCTTTCCTCTCTTCGGAGCCAAAGCCAGTGGGTTTGACTGAAGTCAAGGTTGGTGAAGAGTATGAGATCATTATCACCAGTTTTGCAGGTATCTTTTTTATGCATTTTATACAATTACTTTAAAAGATTTTGGAGAGTTCATTCTTTAGTCTGCATTCAGCTCCATGTCTCCACCTTGTTCAAATGAATTATAACATTTTTCGGTATTGCACTTTTCAGTGTCTGCAACTTGTGGTTTGTATATTTGTTAATAAAACGACCCTACTATGACATAAATGCTCATCATATGGGTGTGGCCATGTAGGACATAGGAAGAACAAGCAATTTATGTTGATTTGGGGACATTTTATGCCATAGGTTGTTGTGTTCCGTGCTGGAAAAGTTGAGGATCATGTAAACCAGAACTGCCTACGTTCATGCATATTGATTATTGAGTGATTCTTTAGCTGTCCTTTCAACTGTAATTGGCAGGTTTATACAGGTATAGGCTAGGGGATGTGGTGAAGGTTACCAGCTTCCATAACTCGAGCCCGGAACTGAAGTTTGTATGCAGAAGAAATCTAATGCTCACCATAAACATCGACAAGAACACCGAGAAAGATTTACAGCTCGCGGTCGAAGCAGCATCCCAGGTAAATGCTGAAGAAAAGCTGGAAGTGCTCGATTTCTCTAGTCATGTCGACTTATCGACCGACCCTGGTCATTATGTGATCTTCTGGGAAATTAATGGGGAAGTAGGCGACGAGGTACTGAAAGAATGCTGCAATTGCTTGGATCGTTCTTTTGTTGATGCAGGCTATGTTAGTTCTCGGAAGGTGAATGCCATCGGTCCTCTGGAGCTCCGAGTTGTTCGGAAGGGAACTTTCCAGAACATTCTTGATCATTATGTAGGATTAGGAGCTGCTCTTAGTCAGTTTAAAACGCCGCGATGTGTAGGGCCTAGGAACAGCGAAGTGTTGCAAATCTTGTGTGACAATGTTGTCAAGAGCTACCTTAGTACTGCTTTCTAGTTGTGGTCATAAAAATATGATGAGAAAAGTAATTTTCTTATCATTTGTTATATAATAATAAATCAAAGGTGTTTATTGGCTTAATACTTGGTCGGTTTAATTTTAGTTCCATACTATTAGAAAATATAATCTATTCAAATTCGTAATATTCAATTTATTTTTTATTCGAATTCGGATTCGGATTCAGTTAATTTTTTTTAGAATGGTGCCATCATGGACTTCTTAGACTTGGTCGTTGCTGCTAAGAACCATTTTATCCGTCAATAATCCAAAACCAGACCTTGTGATTTTCCGACAATAAGTAAAGAGACGAGAAAGGATAAATCAGGAATCCAACCACATGAAATGTTGTTGTATGTTAAGATAGTGCTTTGAATTTTTCATTTTTTGTTTGATGGACATGATGAAGTAGGACCACATGGACTTGTCTGAAAGGGAAAACCATAAATAAAATTACTCTAAAAAAAACCTGACCCCCAGTTCCACAAAATCTTATCATTGTATCTCCCACAATTGTATAATACTCAACTTAATTGGCTGTCGGTCATGATGCGAATAGTATCATGATAAAATATCTCATGCACATGGATTTAAGTGTATGTGTTTAAAATTTAGGGCTTATAGTTAGGGATGGGCATGGGTCGAGTAGGGTTGAGTTTTTAGCCCAGCCGAATCCAACCTGAAAATAAATACCCTAAATCCGACCTGACCCAAATATATTCTTTAAAAAACCCGAACCGACCCAAAAATAAATATATTAAATCCGACCCGACCTATATAAAATAAATTAATTTTAGGGACCTAATTGTAAAAAAAATAATTTTAAGGGACTTAATTGTAAAAAATATAATTTAAAAGACTAAATTATAAATAAAAATTCAATTTTAAGGACTTAATTATAAAAAATACATACAAAGAGGGGTATTATTATAAATATCCCTAAAAATTTAAGAAAAAATTACACTATTAGTCTCGGGTCGGGTCAGATATTTTCCACCCTAAACCCGAACCCAGCCTGACCCGAGTTTATCATCAACAAAAACCCGACCCGATCGGACCGGGTCAGGTCTGGGTAAAATGCTCATCCCTACTTATAGTTAGAGTTTAGATGTTAGGGTTTAAGGTAATATGGTTTGGGTTTTAGCTTTTAACCTATAAAACTTAAATTTTAACCATAAACCCTAAATTCTAACCACACCCCATATATTCAAATGATGTATTTTCAATACACTAGCGGTGGAAATTAAAAGTTTCCACAAATGCCTTAGTCTTAGGATTTAGGGATTTAGTTTAAGTTGTGTGATTTATGGGTTTAGAATGTAGGGATAGTGGTTAGAATTCAGGGTTTAGAGGTTAGGGCTTAGTTTCTAGAATAACGTGATAGGATTTAGGTTTTAATCTATAAATCTTAAATTTTAACCAATATTCTTAAATTTTAAAGCCCTAAACGATATAACCTAAAATTAAGTCGCTTGTGTAGACTTTTATTTTCCAAAAGCCCTTGTGCGTGGAATAATTATCCAATAAATCACTGGTAAACAACTTAGTATATTTAGTTGAGATATCCACGAATTTTGAATTTGTAAATCATAAATTATGGAAATATTATGTTTCAAATTGATTTTGGATTAATCCATCTCTAATTTCAGTGCAAGACAAAAGCCTTACTATTCAGTATCGTATTTCCTTGATGTTTCTGGGTAGCAGCTGCTACATACTTGCATTCATCAAACGAGAAATGAACTTTGAAAGAAGAAGCATGTAATGATTATTTGGAAGAATATAAATATTGCTGATAAAAGCCTCCACTCTTTGTATATTCATATATTTTGCTTCTTCTTCTTTTTGACCTAGTTATGGCTTCCATAACCATAACATTGTCAATAAGATAATGATTAATAACGCAGACAATTCGAATCTTTTTACATGGAGTTGGATGGTATTATTCCACTTGACATGTTCAGCGTCCAATCCCAATTTTCTAATAACCGGATCTGTCATTTTCTTCACCGCATTTGGGACGATCATTTCCCTTGTTTCTATACTGTTTTGTTTTACATGTGATGTGAGCCTCACCTATTACATTGATAAATCTGTTTGTAAATCCCAGAATTCTCTTCTTTTTTATCAAACTACAATGGAAAGACCTTCTGAAACCGAAGAGAACAATGGAGGGGGAGAAAAAGAAGCAAAATTTGCTATATGGGACTGTGGCAGCCCTTTATATGATTCGTGTGAATTGGTGTCATTCAGTCTGCAAATCGAACGGCATCTAATGAAACTGCCATATCTTGGAAGTTCAAAGAGGCTGACGTCCACCGGAACCAGATTTTCTTATCTACCTGATGTTGTTCCTGCCGCCATTGCAGGTACTCCCACAAGCAATGCCAGAGCTAAAGTATTTTCTTCTCTAATGAGTAGCTTAGGAGAATTCTTGGGGAGCAAGTTTTTGAAGAGAATAAGATTTGGACAGAAGAGGAACAAGCTTTAAATGTCGACAACATTCATCTGAGGTAAACCGAATGTTTGGGAAATTGTTGTTGCTTTTGTTCATTGCTGTTCTTTAGAGTGATATTTCAGATTTGACAACATGCTGGAACAGTTGTATGTTGAAAAATAAAATGGGTTTTTAAGTTATCTCACGAGGGATAGGACAGTGTATTTCCAATGTGGATGGCACCCATGAGCTATCTCAATGTGGGTGTCAAATTGTAAGCAATAAGAAAAGTCATGCAGAATCTGGTCAAATATAAAATCATTTAGGCAAGCGTGTTAAATGCAGAACACGGTCATTTGTCGCGCCTCTCGGTGCCTTGCTTGGGGACCTGCAATGCTCCAAAAATGGTCCGGAATCTGGATAAAGTGGTCAATTTTTTATGGTTCTTTTCATTTGCATGATGAATGTTTAACAAGATTAGCAAAGTTTTACTTGATCGAACTCGGAGTCTAATGCTATTGAGTTATACTCTTGATTGGATGAGTTCGAAATTCGAACTTTCACCTTCTACGATCCAGAGCTATGTCTAAGGACAAAGTCATCCACTTATCTTCAAACAATGTAATAAAAGCAAATATCATACCAGAGCTGATCAACCCACGACAATGCACTTGATCATTCACATACTTGCATGGTACTATTTGTTCAAACTATGACTCAAATGCTAAAAAGGGTACTTCCAAAATCAGAAAGTAATGATTGTGATGTCTATAATATACCTACTAATTACAAAAAAACCACATGAATTAACACAGATGATTGCAGAAGACTTTTGGGAGGTTCACTCTTTTTTCCCAGCTTTCTAGTTTCTTGATAAAATGATTGTCTAAGCTCAAAAAGCAGCTAAGACTTACTCGATAGCTTTAAAATTTCTCGACCAACCAGTTGCTTTGCTTGCCTTAGAAACCAGCATAGTTTAATGAAATCATGAATCTCTAGGGCTGTGATGGAGTAGGAGATGTTGGTGGCTTCAAATCAGGATACTGCGACCATAAAACATGGAAACATTCACAAATGTAAGCATTTTTTTCTGTTCATGAAACTGTAAGAATATATAAAACAGCATAAGGAGAAATGAGAATCATGGAGTAATAAAAGTGACATTACAGAAGCATATGGTGAAAGTGGTCTAGGGAATCCGGAGTTTCCATCAGCCGCGGATTCTGTTTTCGGAACTGAATTAATTAGAGGGGTTCCTGCTGCTGCTTCAACTTTCGGCTCCGGTTTTGCCTCTGTAGGTGAAAGAGTAGCCTTGCTAGTGGCAGGCTGTGATGGAGTAGGCGATGTTGGAGGCTTCAAATCTGGATACTGCAACCATAAACAATGGAAACATAATCATTTTTTCACTTCTAATACAAGTACATACAACAGCATACAAAGTATAAAAAAGGACATTACAGAAGCAAATGGTGAAAGTGGTCTCGAAAACCCAGAGATTCCATCTGCCTCGGATTTTGTTTGGGGAACTGAATTAATTTGAGGGGATTCTGCCACTGCTTCAACTTTGGGTTCGGGTTTTGCCTCCGTAGGTGAAGGAAGAGCGTTGCTAGGGGTGCTTGTTGGTAGAAGGGCCGCTCCAATTTCCTGAGTTCACAGGAAAATAAAATATACAGAAATTTGTCAAAGATAAGAAGTCAAAGTTTTATTGTTGAGAAACCATGAGGGAATTTGAAAGAACAGATCCTGGAAAAAAAATCTTGGAAATAAACTGATCAAAGCTCAGCAGATAAAGAAGCATACAAATAATCACCATGATTTATATCAAGTTTGGATACCTTTACATCATCAACAAGTTCCTTTGGAGCCACCTTTGTGTTTAAGAATGCATCAACTTGTTGCAGGGTTTGTTTCCGGTCCTGTTACAATTAGCACGGTAGAAACTAGGAAGTCAAGTTAAGCCATTAGTGATGTACTCAATGCTTGTTCATGACCATATTTTTAGAACTTAAATATTACAGTTGTTGTTTGCTATGTGCTTAAGCTTTTAGGACAATCAGTCACTTGATTTAATATGGTATCGAAGCTCTAGAGTTCGAATTCTAGACCTATTCTACTGTTGCATAATGGACAATCAGTCACTTGATTTAATATGGTATCAAAACTCTTTGTTCAGCTTGTGCTTTCTTTCAACACAAAGCTTAAGCTTTTAGGACAATTGATCATCTGATTTAATATCATTCAAAGTTAGCTGGAAAATGCTTAATTTTCGATTAGATTTATAGAATAAGAAAGTAACTCAAATAAGATGTGGAGACTTACCTCTGCAAATAGGAGTTTCTTGCTTACAAACTGCACAATAGCAGCTGAACCTAGAAGTTGAAGGATTGTTTCTAACTGCAGGAGGTATGGGAATGCCACAATTTGAGTTGTTTGTATATATATACACAAACTTAAATCAAAACAAAATAATGATCAAAGCAGAAAAACAGCATCAAAGGTAATAAAAGGACTTAAAAGTCTAACCTCTGAAAATGCCAAAAAGCCTAGTCCAGCAGCTGCAGCAATACCTACAGTAACAGACAGGCCATCTGATCCTTCCTGCAGATTATCACAAACATTTATCATACAGAAGAATACCAAACAAGAAAGACTGAAAACTTTGCCAACAAAAACCATGGAGGCTCTAACAAGTCTCAATGAAATGAAAATCTTAGAAATGCATAAGCAATCAGGGGATGAAGATACGTACTCCAAAGGCCTCGGCGAATGTTTCTGTCAAAATGCCAAGGTCAAGGCCTTTCTTTGGTGTTATCCAGGGAAGGCCACTGTTCTGCAGAATTGAAACCAATCTCAAAAGAAGCAATTGAAAAGTTTAAAAAAGGAAAAAGAAAGAGAACAGCAAATACCACCCATCCCCGAGGTCCGTCTGCACCATCTTTTACTGCATAAGCTGCTTTGAATCCATTTGCAGTGACCAATTCTGCAGCCAGTTCAGAGTTCCCATCAAACCTGGCTTTCAACACAAATTTGAATACCATTAGCAGATGAAGCAAACAGAAGTTCCTATTTCATCTTTCTTACAAACAATTTAATTTATAGTTACATATAAAATGTATGTGAGTCAGTGCTTAGACTAACAATTTAGAAGGCTTTCAACCCATGGAACAAAATGCAGCTAGTTTGGGTAAAGATCAACTAGGAGACAGACAATGGCAACATATATTTATAGATTCTTCCTTCACAATCAATAAGGCTTAGGGTTTCAAGAATCTTACTTGTCTATGATGAACAAGGTAGTATTTTCTGGTTCCTTGAATTTCAAAGACAGCTTTTTCAAGAACCCTGCTTTATCTTCACCATCATAGGCAATTGATACAGGCCTCTTCCCAAAACCCTTTATGTCAGGGCTTCCAGCGTCTCTAATCTCCTTGAGTGGCCTTATGTCCAGCAGCTGAGCAGTGGAATCATCACCTAGCTTGGCATAAGCATTCCTTGCAGACTCAACTCCCCATGGCTTTGGATTGTTCAACAGCTGAGTCAAAATCAATGGAACTGCCAAAGCAACAGCGCCACCAGCCACAACCGTGGGGTTCTCAGTTGCAAAAGCGACGACAGTATCAAGAATCCCATTTGGATCTACTTCAAATGAAGAAGGGGAGCCCGTAGTCTGCTGCAAGGCTTCCTCGTATGATAAAGCTTTAGCGAAACCAGCAGGGAGAACCGATGACAGTAGCAGTAGACCCCCATGCAAGCTTCTTGAGACACATTGGTGCAGAGGTGGTTGTGTCCTGATAAAAGCCGGGGGTTTGAGTGGTGAAGCAATGGAGACCAATGGTGCTTTTCTGGGTTCTGTTCTTATGTCGGAGAGGGGTGTGGAGGTTGGAGTTGCTCCATTGAGGGTCTTCATTGCATAATATTTATGCAAAGAGATGTGATGAAAAAGCTTGAACCATCAACAATGGAGGGTTTTGTTGTTGTGCCTGTAGAATTGGTTGGATGACAGAGGCTTAGACCCTTAGCTTTGGGGAGGAGGAATTTGGCTGGTGAACTTTGAATGCTGAAATGGAGTTGAGGTGGAATGAGATAGGAGACCTCTACCAATCATTGTCTGACACGTTGGAAGTGAGATGAGAGAGGCCTTGTGATGCTGTCCTTAAATGCACTGTCTCATCTTAACGCCATTTGTGTGGCTCATAATTGTCTGAAAAATATGCAACCAACAAGCTAAATCATGGAGTAAAATTTACCTTAAAGTTAAATAATTAGATAAATAATCCGCGAATCAAATAAGTGTCCCAGTAGAAAAACGAATAATGCTTATCTTAGGAGACGGATTAATGGGTTAAGACTTAAGAATATGTATCAACAGATACTACCTTATAATTAACTTTAGACTATTTTAAAAAATAGATAAATAATCCCTTCTTTTAAATATGTAATTTAACATGTGGATAATTTAAAGTTGGTTTTATTTTATTTTTTATATAAGTTTGAAGTCCCTTGAAACCATAATTTGTGATTGTGGTGGAAGATTGGTAAATTCTAGCATTTATCGTCGACGAAGATTAAAAAAATTTAAATTTTTCGAAGCGGGTCGGGGTAGAGTCGGGTTTAAGGGTTATTGTATCGGGTCGGGGCGAGGCGAGGGTCGGGTTTAATACATTATAGATCGGGCGAGTTCGGGGCGGCCAAAAACCCGCCCCGCCCTGTTGCCATCCCTAGTTATATGTGAAATAAACAGGGTAAATTAAATTGTTTGTCTTTTTACTTAGCTACTCAACACAAAATTCACCTTTAATGAAGCGTGAGTTCGTGACTCGCTTTATATAAAACGTGAGTTTATCCAATATAGGCTGAAAATAAATATTTATCTAATTAATTATTTTTAGAGACATGTTTGTATGATTTAACCCAACTATACAGCTACTATTCTTGTATTGCAGCTTAATTTATTGATATTACAAATTTAAAACTTAAATTTGGATAACACATAACAATAATTATTTCTGATAAAAAAACAATAATTATTAAAATCCAACTTTATTATAAAAAGTTGACAACTTTTTTAATTTAATATTTAACTTTTTTTAATTGGTATTTAAATTCAACAAAATAAAATCTTTAATTTGATACTTTTTTAGAACAATAATTTGATACTTATATCGACATGATACTTCAATAATTAATCAGATTATATCATATGGTATTTAATGACAGTAGTGTTTTGACCATGCTAATAATTTAGTTGATAGTTTAAGTGACATGTCAATTCAGGGATAAAAATCTTATGCCCATTTTTGGTGTTTTTATTTATAGTCTCACGCTTAAAATTAGGTTTAGAATTTATAGTTTATGATTAGTGTTTAGGGAATTTAAGGTAGATGTATTTTTAGGGTATAGGGTGTCGGGTTTAGAATTTAAATTTTAAGATTAAAACTTAAAATTTAATTTTGTAGTGTTTATTAATGTTGGGGCATAAATAAAAACACAAAAAACAGACGATTTTTATCCGTCAATTCTAGCCAATTTATTCCCCCCCCCCCCCCCCCCCCCTCAAATTCTTGTTTAGTTTGTAGATGGGATTAGTTGATTGATTAGTTGTAGTGTTTTTGTTTGGATTGGTTGTACATACACTAGTATTTTCGGATGAATAAAAGATTTCATTTATCCTATAAAAGAAAAAAGGGTAGACTACTGCAGGGGTCACTTACGTTTAACGTGTGTACAGAGTTAGTCACCACTTTTGAAAAGTGCATATTAGTAGTTCTTCACGTTTTCGATGTGTAAATAGTTGGTCACTCCGACGTTATACTCCGTTAGTCCCCTAACGGATTGCTGATGTGGCTGACTTAATTAAATTTAATATCCACGTGTATTCTCACGCGGATAATTTGGGTCATAACCGCGCCACCGCCCTTCCCTCCACCCCCTCCCACCTCTCCTTCTTCCCCTCCCCTAAAATTGCTAGATTCTCATCCTCCTCAGGCTGGCTGATAATTTTAATGGCCACATCCATTTGCTTATATATCCCTCTGTAAATCCTACTATGTCTACCTGAAGCAAACTTGTTGCCAATAAGCAATTGTGACATGTCGGCACTCCATTCTTCTTGTCCTTCTCCTTTAATCTCTGCACCAGAGGAAACCAAATACTTGGACCAAGAAACAGCTCTTTTGTATTCTCCAAGTGAAAGTCTCCTCCCCGATTTAGCATTGTTTGAAATTTGCTTAAACCAGTATAAATTCTTCATGGGTTTGCACTAAAACTCAAACAAAATCATCAAATCAACCCAATGTTGGAGTTGAAAAAAAAAACCCAAAAAAAACACTGCTCGGATTCTGCAGCAAGAAGATGTAAAAGATATATATGGGTTATGATCATAATATATGGATATCCATATCCATATAATTCAAACTTCAATAAACACAATTTGAAACAAATCCTTGTGTTTTGAAACGGGGAAACTTGACAAAAGTAAAACAAGAACAAGAACAAAGGTTTTGTAGCTCAAAAATGAAGCTTTCTCTTGTCTTTGTGTTCCCTGAAGATGATAAAGCAACCCATTTATTGTTTTTGCAAAATCTCAAAGCCTCAACTCAGGGATCAAATGAGAGCAGCTGGAATTTCCATCTTTCTTTATTTCTTTTTTTGGAAAAAAACTAAATCAATAACAGGATTGTTGGCACAGAGATGGTAAAAATGGCAGCCATGGAGAAAGCTGAAAACGGGTTTGGGTAGAAAGCTTTATCTTTTTCTTCAGGGCTTCAAAGCGTTAAACAGCTAAGACCAAGAGAGAAAGAAATGGGAAAAAGAAAGGGGAAAACGAAAACGGTTGCAAGGAGGCGTCGGGTGGCGGAGATAAGCGTGGCGGAAGCCCGGAAAGTGCGTTTGGCGTTCGGGATGAACTTGTCGCCGAAAACGGTGTCAGACGGGGGTAGGGTAACGTTAACAGTGGGGTCGGCGTGTACGTAGATGTTGTAAAGAGAAGTCTTAGTGTGGCGAAAGAAACGGTTCCAAAGGGGGAAGAAATGGAGGTCGGTGTTGATCAAGAAAAGGAAAGCGATTTTAGGGGAGGAGGAGAAGGAGAGGTGGGAGGGGGCAGAGGGAGGGGCGGTGGCGCGATTATGACCCAAATTATCCACGTGAGAATACACGTGGATATTGAATTTAATTAAGTCAGCCACATCAGCAATCCGTTAGGGGACTAACGGAGTATAACGTCGAAGTGACCAACTATTTACACATCGAAAACGTGAAGGACTACTAATATGCACTTTTCAAAAGTGGTGACTAACTCTGTACACACGTTAAACGTAAGTGACCCCTGCAGTAGTTTACCCAAGAAAAAAAAAAGCCACTATCCCCTTCCATTCTATCTAGGGATGGGCACGGGTCGGGTTTTTGGCCCACCCGAACCTGACTCAAAACTAATTATCCTAAAATCGACCTTGACCCGACCCGATTTAATTCTTTAAAAAAATTAGACCCGATTCGACTCGAAAAATAAATATTTTAAACCTGACCCCGACCCGACCCGACCTATAGAAAAAAATTTAATTTAGGGACCTAATTGTAAAAAAAATAATTTTAAGATGCATAATTATAAAAAATAATATTTTTAAGGACTAAAATATAAATAAAAATTTAATTTTAAGGACCTAATTATAAAAAATATATAAATATAGTGTATTATTACAAATATCCCTAAAAAATTTAGAGAAAAATTACACTATTAGTCCCGGGTCGGGTCGGGTCGGGTCAAATTTTTTCACCCTAAAACTCGAACCCGACCCGACCTCACCCTATACAAAAACCTGACCCAAACCTAATTTTTTCATAAAAATACCCGACCCGGTCGGGTCGAGTCGGAACCCGTCGGGTCCGGGTATTGTACCCTTCCCTAATTCTATCTAGCCACCGGTTTTTTCTTTTCCTTTTATTTTTTTTTTTGCTGATAGTGACATTGATTTCAATGTTAATCGTCGATTCTCATATATTTTAGTTGCTTTTTCATATACATTGTTGTATATCTTTTTCTCTTTTTATTTTTAAGTTTTATTAATATTATTTTATTTTATTTTTCTATTATTCGCACATATGATATGTTCTTCTCTATTTTATGGTACGTTTTATATTTACCTTTGTGATCGTTTAGTACTTGTACAAAAATTCTCACGACGTTAGTTTCTGATTTGAGATTGTTGGTGGTCACGAATAGTTTGATCCCCTTTGTAGTTGTTTGCTAATGTAATCAGAACTGTGTAGCGAAGCAGCCTATAAGATTGCTTGTTTCACTCACCACTCTTATATAATCTCTTATGCATCTTGTTAGATAGAGACAATAAGATTTTATAATGTTTATTATGTTTCTATAGTCTCAAAGAAAGGTTTCGATATTCTTTACACCTTTGGATTTTACATTTTTGTTTTATCTGTATGAGTATTTTTTGACATTATCCACAAACATCTCGTTATATTTAAGAACGTTGTATAGGTTGAACTTTCCATTATTTCTAATAAAACTCAATAATTACTTTTTAAAATATATATATTTTTTATAATAAACCTAACAAGTTAATATCAATCATTATACTTAGGGATGTAAAAAGTTGACCCGGCCTGAAAACTCGACTGAAATCTGCTCGAGTCAGAACTTGATTTGACCTGAGAATGCGATGACTCAAAATTGATTTGTAACTGACTGTTGTTGACCCGAACCCGAGTTGGACATGTTATTGTAGTATTTGAACCTAACATGCATCCGACCGAGAACGACCCGAACTCGAATTAAACATGTTATTGTGGACTCGAAATTCGACTTGCACTCGACTGAAACGAGCTCGAAACCGAGACTGACCTGACAGATAATTGATATTACCCGACTAAATCGACCCGAGATCCGATTTTACCCAACCTGTTTTGAACCCGACCTATTAATTGACCCGACTTGTTTTGAACCCGACATATTAATTGACCCGACTTGTTTTGAACCCGACTTGTTGTTGACCTGCACTGATATTGACCTAGCTTGATATTTACTTGACATGTAATTGAAGAAGTCTATGATTTGATGAATTTAAAATGTTGATAAATGTAAACTATTACTTTTTTAAATCAATTTAAAGTGTTAAATAATCTTTTTGTTATATATGTTTCTATTTTGGTAATTTAGTTGAATAATATTTTTTTATTTTAGCCCCTACAATTTAATTTTTAGTCAAAATTGACTCATATTTATTTATATTTTTAACAATTTAATCCAATTTATTTTAATCCCTAAAATTTAATTTTTAGTTCAAAATGAGCTATATTCATTTTTTTGTAATTTATTCTATTTTTTAAAAATCTCTCATTTTTTAGGTATTCGGCCCGCCCAAATCCCAAAGACCCAATCTCATTATCTCATATTTCAATTTCAAAAGAAATTGACTGAAGAATTAAGTTAACAAATGGAGGGGGAAATCCCGTCCATTTCTAGGGGTTACTTGCACTTTAGGTCATTACTACTTTAAGAACTTTACACTTATTTTTTTTATTCTTTAGTTTTAGTTTGATTCATTTTAGTTCCAATTTTAGTTTAGTTTACTTAGACCTTTACATTTAAGTTCTTTTAATTAGATCATCCTTCATAAAATTATTTAATAATTAAATCTTTTAAAGGCCCTACTTATTTCGGTTGTACCTAACTCAAAACGACCGATGTCGACTCCAAATTTTTGACAGGCTTTTGAAGGCACAATTTATTTTAGCCCGAAAAAAATATTTAGGGGTTGAGGTTTGGAGTTAATTTAGAGATTAAGAGATTATGATTGCACTTTAATTATTAGTGATTGTAAGATTTAGGTGTTGAGGTTCATGGTTTAAAGGTAAATGTGTCAAGTTGAGTGTTTGGGGTTATGGGATTAGTTTAGGGATTAAGGGATTATGCTTGCACTTTAATTATTAGTGATTATAAAATTTATGCGTTGAGGTTCAAGATTTAAGGGTAAATGTGTCAAGTTGAGTGTTTGGGGTTATGTGATTAGTTTAGGGATTAAGGGATTAGACTTGTACTCTAATTATTAGTGATTGCAAGATTCAGGAGTTGAGGTTTGGAGTTATATGATTTGTTTAAGGATTAGGGTATTCAAGGATCAAGCTTGTACTTTAATTATTAGTGAATGTAAGATTTATGAGTTGAAGCTTAGGGTTTATGGGTAAATGTGTCAAGTTGAGTGGTTGGTTGGGGTTATGAGATTAGTTTATGGATTCGGTTTACACTTTAATTATTAGTGATTGTAAGATTTAGGGGTTGAGGTTTGGGGTTTAGGGATTTGAATTCACCACTATTTATTTTAAAATTTTCTAATCTAGTCTATTGTTTTTAATATGATGATATTTTTGTTCATTATAGTCCTTAAAAATTTATTTTTAGTCTAAATTAATCCATATTCATTTTTTGGTAATTTAGTCCCATGTTTTTTAATTTTAATTTAAAATTTTTGTTCATTATAGTCCCTAAAACTTATTTTTATTCCAAATTGACCACTATTTATTTTTTTGTAATTTAGTTCAGTGTTTTTAATATAATGATATTTTTATTCATGTTAGTCTCTAAAGTTTGAGTTTTCACCGAAATTGATCCTTATTAATTTCCATTTTTTGTAGTTTACTCCAACATTTTAGATATGAATTATTTGATGATATTTTTATTCATTCTAGTGCATAATATTTATTTTTAATGTGATTCGTGTTCGTGAAAGCCGAAAGGTGTTAATAATTCACTCGAAATGACCCTACCCAAAAAGTCTATCGACTATTTGTACCAAACTCGATATGAGTCATTTGATGATATTTTTGTTCATTTTAGTGTCTAATATTTATTTTTAATGTGTCATGTTCGTGAAAGCCGAAAGGCGTTAAATAATTCACTCGAAATGATCCTACCCAAAGTCTATCAACAATTTTTATACCAAACTCAAACTTAATACGAATTCGAAATCCGAATTAACCCGACCTGAAATGAAACCGACTTGAAATTACCCGACCTGAAATGAACCCAACTTGAAATGAACTCGGCCTAAAATTAAACTGACCTAAAATGAACCCAACCTAAAGTCCATCCGAGTCCGAATTAACACGTCAATTATTTGATTCGGACCCGAATCGTTTCGACCCGACTTGAAATGAACCCGACCCGAAATAAAACTGATTTGCACCCAATCCAAATCGAATCAAAACATTAAATTAACCTAAAATGACATGTATCCGATTTGACACGACCTGACAGGACCCGACTTGAAACCCACCTGATTACCTATTTTTACATTTCTAATTATACTAACTCAAGGTCCAAGTTGTATATATTTTGGCTCAGGAACTATGACGGGCCTATCAGCATGTGGGCTTTATTTTATGTAAAAAGCCCAAAATAACGTTATTTGTATATAAATGGTAGTAGGTTTATAGATTACATCAGTACTGTAGGGGTGGTAAAACAATTGATATGGTTAATAATAGAATCGAGTTATTTAAAATTAAATTAATTGAATTCTTAAAATTTTAAACTATTAAATGAACTGAATCCCCCCCCCCCAAAAAAAAAAATTTATTTATAGGACTAAACTAAATTTATCAATTCGGTTGATTTTCGAATTAACTGTTTTTTAATATTTTTGAATTTTGTTTCAAAATAGCAATTAAGTTAATGAGTTTCTTTTGTTAGATATTTTTATAATTAGTCTTCACCTTTTTGGGTTTAGCTTAATATTGAGATTAAAATATAAATATTGAATTTAAATATTATAAGTCATTGATGAGATTTTGTCTTAAGATTAAAAATGTATTATCTATATATTAAAATATCAATTAATTTGGTTTATTAATCGGTTTCAAATTAAAATAACTAATAATCAAATATTGAATATTACCAATTGAATACTTCAAAGACTGGCCGTTAATTGAGTTAAATTTCGATTTAGTGGATTAATTCTATTTTAATTGAATAATGAATGCCCCTCTTTCACTTATTTGTTTTGGTTTTTAATTCAATAAATCTGTCTTTATGACACGCTTTTCTCTACCGTTTGGTATGTTTTTTTGTTTCTTAGCATGTTTTTCTGTCTCTTGGCACGTTTTTCTATTATTTGTTTTCTATTAGGGTTGATTTGATGACGCCACGACTGATCAAGATGGCGATTATTTGTAATCATGTTGATCTTCCCTGTTATGGACCTTCGGTTTGAATTTGGATATGCAGTTTGCGCTTGTGAAGAGTTTCTCAGGTGCTCGGCTCTGATTTGCGTTTTCTCGGTGTTCTATCAATAGCTTCATCCCCTTTTGTGGTTTGTTTTGCCGATGCAGTCAGATTTCGTATCTATTTTCGATCGAATATTTGGATGGGTTTATAATCTTTTCATGTATGGTTCATGTCTGATCTAAAGTGACTAGTTTTAGAAGGAAATCCAAATTATGTATTTAGTTTACAATGATAGTTTGTAAACTCTTATTGTAATTTTGGATATTTTCTCATTAATAAAACTAGTGGCTTATTTTAAAAAAAAAAAGCTCTCGATTGACACTCTTCCCTCTCCCCTAGATTGTGGATTCAATACCTATTAGGTACAAATTCATATGGTCAAACCTTTGGATGTTATAATGACAACTATAACTATGATAATCAAACTAATTAAGGTTCAATCGACAATTTAATTAAATTTATATGTTTTTTGTAAAATAATATATCTTTAATATCTTCTTTGTAATCTAAGGCATCGTTAAATAAACAATATATATGTAGCAGTTTCGCATTCCAATAAGGTTGCTTTCTTTTGTTTTTACAATTCATTTCTTCAGTTGATTCATCTTAGGCAAGCTGATGTTATAAAGATAAAGATGTTTGGTGGGGAAATGATGAATAAGGACCGCAATGCTACGTTCCATTCAATATGGGAAACAGATGCCTAGACCGCTTTATGCTTTGTTGAGATGGATGGAGGAATCTTTATGGCTTTTCGGGTCCGATTCGTTTTCGTCATCCGGGCACCCTTGTGAGAATATGTGCCTGGGGATCAAATTCCGGCATTGATGAGCTTCTTTCTACATGGACACAAAACTCAAGTAATCAACGGTTGAGATGTGCAGTATGTGGCCTATAAAAGGGGCCTCATTAGCCTCAGTCCTTGCTCAAGCCGAGCCTTTTGAAAACATGTCTAGTCTAGGGTTGTGCCGAGCAAAGTGGGTTATTGAGGTAACATGCGACCCTTTTTCACTCTCTTTCTAAGGCTTCTCACTGCTAAGTTATAGTATTACAGTTCGAAGCCTTCGTAAGAGAGTGGAGAAAAGTTGTCATGGTTTTTTCTATCAGATTTTGTCCCCCACACGCACATGTATGCTTTTGTTGTTTTTGTTCAGGTTTTATAACTTGGAGGTGGGTATGTATCGCCTAGAAGTTTGGTATAGCACATAATTACATTCTTTTTTAGCTGTCATGGTTTTTTTTTATCATTAGCAAATAACACGCACATATATTATATAGGATCCATTGTCGTACAAAGTCTAGTATAGCACATAAAAGTTAGTGAAGAAATTGGTTAATAAAGCACTGTTATACTCATTCAAGGAATTGAAATCCTCTAACTTTTTCGGTATTTCTATTTATATCTTTACACTAAAAACTTAGATTTAGGGTTTAAGGCTATGATTTACGATTAGAGTTTAGAGAATTTTGGGTAGGTTATACTTTTTAGAGTTTAGGGTCTAAGATTTAAGATTTAAAATTTAGGGTTAAAGCTTAAAATTTTATATTTTTAGTGTTGAGGCATAGAAAGGAACGTGGCAAACGGTTTTTGTCCCCATTCAAGGGCTGCACTATTCATTTGAGCTCGATTGTAATCTTTATATACGAAAAGGTTTTGAATGATAATATTAAATTCAAGAAATAGAGATCTACTAAATGACAGTTAAGGCTTAAGGATGTTTATATTGTTCTATATTGTATGGATTCGAATCATGATATTTACGTCGGAAATGTAATTATCTCTACTTAATAAAAAATAGATTTGAAAAAAATTAAGTAGGGCAGACTTCCTTTATAGTTAAAAATATCAGCTAAATTAACCATCAATCGACTCAAGAGCTTTTTTTTTACCATAAACTCAAGAGCTTTAACCAATAAAATTTCCCATCATTCAATACCGTCTTAAAATGGTAGACGAAAATGTAAAGACTAAAATCCATTAGCCACTTATAGAAACTTGAAAGAATTTTCATGGAATTCAAAACTAGAATCATTACGCCCTTACAAGTTTTCCGGTACATGCAATGATATTATTATGGGTAATCTTCACTAGTGGTCCCTTTTGTTTAGGGTGTGTTCTATTTTGATCACCAAAATTCAAAAACGATTATTCTGGTCACATACGTTTAGAATCGTTTCTATTTTGGTCCCTTGGCCGTTAGTCTCCGTTACTTAAAAAATTAATTTCTAATTTAACCCCCAAACTTTCAAAATTTTATTTTTCACCATCTTCCCCAAAAATTATAAAAAACCCCCCGAAAAATTAATTCAAACCCCCAAAAATTAATTCAAACCACAAAAATGGGGATGAAAATTGGAAGTTTAGCTTAGTTCATGGCACCGGAATCGGTATTTATGCATATTCGTTCATATGAGTATTTAACAATTTTCAACACTGATGTGTTTGGTCTTACTTCTCAAGGACACTGTAATTTGGATAATTTGTTTCTATTTGCTTCACCATGTTTAAGGCTGCATTTAGGCTTAACTCTTTTTAACAATATTGTTTTACTGCAGGGTAAGGATGAAGTTCAGCATCAGATATCTATTCTGCTTTGTATTGGGTTGTTTTGTGGTTTAGTGATGCTTTTCTTGACAATGTTCATTGGTTCGTGGGCATTGACACGTATGAATGACTGGTAAAGTTTTTTTTTGTGCGGGTGGGGGTTGTTCCAGACAATCATAATGTAAGGTGCTTATGTATTTTGTTGAGTGGCCTTATTTTTGGTTTCCGCTTACGGTAGATAGCAAGAATTCAAATGAAAATAAATACCTTCTGCCATTTGATTCTTTCAACTTTTTTTGGGCCAAATAATGCACATTTTGTACCTGCTGGAAACGCTTATGTTCAGATTTATTTTCTTCTATGCTTCTTTCTTATTTAAAGTTAATATTCTGTCTTAGTAAGCTTTCATTTGCTGGCATGGCTGTCGGGGGTTTGAATTAATTTTTGGGGTTTTGAATTAATTTTCTGGGGTTTTAGTTTTATAATTTTGGGGGAATATGGTGAAAAATAAAATTTTGAAAGTTTGGGGGTTAAATTAGAAATTAATTTTTTTAAGTAACGGAGACTAACGGCCAATGGACCAAAATAGAAACGATTCTAAACGTATGTGACTAGAATAATCGTTTTTAAATTTTGGTGACCAAAATAGAACATACCCTAAACGAAAGGGACCACTGGTGAAGATTACTCTATTATTATTATGTTTACCAACTTTTTAGGATATATTGTCGGATAAAATTCGTCTGATTCTTTTCGGTGTTCTTACATATGCTTCAACACTAAAAAATACTACAAAATTAAATTTTAAGCCCTAACTTTAAATTCTAAATCTTAAACTCTATACACTAAAAATACACCATACCCTAAATTCTCTAAACTCTAACCACAACCCCTAACCTAAAATCATAAACCCTAAAATTAATTTTAAGTGTGAGAACATATATAGGGACGTTGAAAATAGATAGAGAATTTCCATCCTATATTATACATCATCTTTAGAGCAAATGGTATAAAATTTTCTTTTGATACTTTTACAATTTATTGTGAGAGTAATTTTTTATTTTTCTCCCTTAAATAAAAATTGTTAAGAAAAAAACTTTCTAGAATATGCTGTCACTCTTTATTTGGCAACTTTAATACTCCCATTCTCGCGAGTTCCCTGAGATGGATACGTGTCGGAAGTTGATTCCAGAGAAAACTTTCCACTTAGATAGGTCGAGCTTTAACAAAGATCATCACCAGATCTTTTGAGTTAGCGTGCTCTGCCTCTGCAACTTTATGACTCAAAAGCAAAGCAAGAACCTAAATAAACTTGCCGAAACAACAAGAAAGTAGAGACCAAAAATGAACAAAACAAAGAAATATGGTTTCTCCAAATTCATCGTACAACATGGGGAAATGGAAATAAAACTCTCCATCAGTCCATCTCTTATCTTAATCCTATTCCTACTTAATTTACAAATAACACCAAACACACAATATAAACCTATCTTCTCCGACCCCCAAATCATATGACGACTCGGTTAGTATCGGTTTATAGGCTCCGTCTGGTCCAGCACTGCCATCCTCTCCGAAACATCGGCTAGCGATTTCAGATTACATCGGATTAAAGCCTCCACAAAGTAACAAGTTTCCTCCATGGTGTTTCCTTCCGGTATATCCACCACGAAAGACTCGATCACCATTGTCCCCGCCCTTCCTTCGATAACCTCGGGATGGACCGTCATGATTGAGGAATAATTCTGAAGTATACATATATAATTATAATTATATATAGTCAACAAAATTATGGTAAGGAGAAACAATAACAGTGTTTGTACTCACCCTGAGGCGGTGATCGCCGCCGACGATTCTGACGCCTAGGATGTGTTCTTCATCGTCAAGAAGCTCTAATCGTTCGGTGCTGGTGGTGGCGGGAAGGCCGGATTTGACGTTTACTTCTCTAACACTGCCGATTCCGATGTCCCCTTTCATTGTACACCTGCTGACGAAGGGCTTGTACTTTTGCGGCTCATCAAACCGCCTTACCAATGACCATACCTATCCCATAAAACTTAATTTAAGAAAGCACATTCTACTTCTAACAACAGTACTAGGATATAGTAGCTAAACAAACAAACAAACAAACAAAAAACAGAACACGTGAAATTATACAGACAGGGAAACCAGAAACATGAACTTACAAGATGAACAGGAGCTTTGATGTGTTTAACAAGAGCAGAGGTGCACTGGCCGTCTCTAATCTGGTGCCTGTGATGCCTCCGTATGTACTGCGCCTCCATCATACTGTAAGCATCACCCCTCTTCATTTCTTCTACTTTCCTTAACTGGAAGTATATAAATAGAAATCACTTGTGTTTCAGAAACTGAAAAATTACAGGCCAGATAAGTGGGTTTCTTTGCTTTGGTTTTTGGCACTGCAAGATTTGGTGTGGTTGGAATTGGGTGTTAACAAATGGGAGAGACCTTCCTGCTTAGGCTTTACCTTTTAGACCTAGTTCTTGTTTCAAATTATTTTACTCTCATTTGTTGATTTTTGTAATTATATTGATTACTTTTTATATATTTTAAGTTTATTTGACTGAACTATCAAAAGTGGAAAAAATTATATTATAATTATTTTTAAATTATTAAAAAAATAAAAATAATTGGGTGCAAAAAAAATAAAGTCAGAAGTAACATGAGGTGGGAAGATGGTTCTCCTAGTTTCTACCGTATTCTAGATAAACATGAGGAATACAAATAATTCCAGTATTTGTTATCCACAAATCTTGGTTAGATTAGATACATACAATTAATTTCATGTCTGCAATCTTTATACCTCGTTATAAGGCAAATAATATAGGCCTTTAATTGATGATCATCTGTTTATTGTTTTCGTACACCAATGGATTTGTAATGTTGGGGTGAGCGTTCGATCAAAATGAGTCAAGTTAAAAAATTTCGAGTTATTTGAGTTGACGCTTCATATTATACAACTCAAACTTTATTTGAATTTTTTTATTCGAGTCGAGTAGAGTTTTCGAGTTCTCATACAAATTTAATTATAATTATTTATCATGTTATAGTACAATTTGATTATAATTTAAACGAGTTTCTCTAATCATATGAGATGTGCATATATATATATATATATATATATATATATATATATCTTTGTATTTTTTTCATATGTGGCATATATTTCTTCATATTTTTTTATATTGATATGTATATACTAAGAAAAATTGAGGGTCTCGAGTCAAATTTAAAAACCAATCTACTAATTATTAAAAAAGTTGAGTTATTCAAATTTACATTTTACAACACATACTTTATTTAAAAAATTTCGAGTCAAATTCAAACAAATAAAATTTCTTCACCTCAATTCAAGTTAAAAATTTCAATTTTTTTAAATCAAATTTTGCTCACGATAAATGAGAGGCCGTTCATCAATACCCATTTCAAGGCTTTCTAGTTTCTGTGGAGTTCAATAGGACCACGGCACCGTCACAATTTTTGAGCTTTTCATTTTTAAAAAAAAATATATATATATATATATATATATATATATATATATATATATATATATATAATATGTATAAAGAAAGAAAAGTTGAAGTTGATGTGAAAGTTTGGGTAAACATCATCATTGGTCACTAAATTATTATAATTTTTTATTTTGGTCATAAAACTATTATTTTATATAAAAGCGTCACTAACATTTTTTTCTTTCACTATGTTACTTCTTTTTTTTTTCTATTTTGTCATCAATCTATTGCGTCTTTCTTATTTTGTTCACTAAACTATTCACGCTTCTTTTTTGTGAATTATTTAACGACGGGCGATTAAAATAAAAAAAAAACGTAACATTAGTAATTATTTTACTAAAAATAATAGTTTTATGACCAAAACAAAAAAATAAAAATAGTTTAATGACCAATAGTGATGTTTACCCTGAAAGTTTTAAGGAAGGAGATGGTTTGTGGAGATGGTATGGATGTTATTGCCAAATGAAGTGATGCAGAGGAAGGGGTGGGGTAGGGTTGTGTTGGGTGGTGGGTGGCAGACAAGTGGGAAAAATGAAACACAATAATGCATTTGTTTACGTCACAAGATTCGAATATTCCCAACAATAAAATAACCTTAATTCACCAGGTAGTTCTAAAGTGAGGCACTCATACTGTGCGAAAAATAAAATGATCTTACATAAATTTTTATCCAATTTATTAGAATTTGTGTATTATATAATTTCTTATGATCTACACAAGTTTTTATCCAAATGATAATAGTGTTGGTGAGGTCAGGGATCAGAGTGCAGAAAAACCAGGTGGTCAAGTGGAGCATAATCTGTTTTTCCACCTAAATAAGTGCAATTTTATTGGATGGCTAACGGATAAGTCCAAGGCATCCAATCGTAGGATGCCATAATTCAAAGCAATGAAAAAAGTGACTGCATTTTCTTTATTTATTTGCATGATGAAGTTTGCTTCCTTAATCCTAGCCCTTTCTATCGAGTGCAAACTGCAAAGGCAATAGTTTTTCTTTTGAAACTTTCTTATGAACATCCATGAACGATAACCATTACCTACTCCTTCAAGTTTAATGTTAATTGCAAAATATTGACTCAAATTATATGGATGCTTAAAGAATATCTTAACTATAAAATAAGTGTTCAAATTATACTCTTTTTTAAGATATGTGCGTAAAGTCTTTTTAACTGAAATAGATGCTTAAATTTTTTTGGGCAAAGTTGTTAAACTGAAGAATCAGTTTTGGTTAGTTACGAATAACGTTCAATCTGTTAGTTAGTTAGTTAGGAAGGATGTTATGCCTCGTCATCTTGTAAACAATGCTGGCTGCCATGCACAACAATCCTATATAAGCAGTCGAGTGTCATTGTATTCAACAATGTTGTTATCATCAATAAAAGTTCATTCTCAAATTCCTTTCATGTATTCTTCTTCATTTACATACATTCTTGTATGTTAAGATGGTATCATTCGCTAGGAAAACGATTCAAGCTTAAAATTCTTGTTTTCTTTTGTTTCATTTGTTTCGTTCTTCTTCTATCTTCTTCTTCCGCTCGTGCTTTGTCTCATGGCTCCTCCAGAAGTCCCTGATGATCTGATCGATGGTGATCCTGTCTTGGAAGCTCAGTTCTTCTCGAATAAAAGGGTCAACGTCTGCCTGAATGATTCCAATTATCTTCTTTGGAAGCAACATGTGGTTCTTACTGTTTGTGGTCTTGGTCTTGAAGGGTATCTTGATGGTTCCATGCCCGTTCCAGTGAAGCTAGTTCGCAATAGAGCAGGTGTGCAGATTATGAACCCTGCGTATGTTCAATACTTCAAGCAAGATAGCTCATTGGCTTATTGGTTGCTTTCAACAGTCAGTGCCAATATTTTACCTCGGCTGGTTGGTTCAGAAACCACAACAGCAGTTTGGGATGCCATAACTCAGTTATATTCGAGTCTCTCAACAACCAAGATTATGAATCTTCACTGTCACCTTCGATCCATGAAGAAAGGCGCTCAATTTATGAGAGAGTATACCGTTGCAATTAAAGAGTTGTGTGATTTGCTAGCCACCTGTGGCAGTACCATGTCGGAGATAGAACAGATTGCCACGATCTTGAATGGCCTTCCTATTGAATACGAACCTTCCATTGCTGCCATTACAGCCAGTAAAGCTTCCTATACTGTTGACAATGTGGTTTCCATTCTTGTTGATGTTGAGTCAAGGTTGGAGGATGCCTCAAGATTTCTAGTTGGAATCAACTATACTCGATATAACACCAAGCAGCCTGTGCCTGGTGATGCTAAAGAATCTAGTGCACCTACGCATTCTCACTCTTCTCATTCTCAAGAAAATGTCAGGATCTCAGGTAACAACAATGGGAAATTCAAAGGACGACATCGACACCAATGCCAACTGTGTGGTAAGCTTGGATATCTTGTAGAAAGATGCTGGCACATATTTGATCAATCTTTCAAAGGAGTTTCTGCACAGCAACCACCTCGGTCCAATCCTAAAGTTCAAACGAATGTGTGCACCTGTTGTCAACACAACCTTGAACATGTATATGACCCATATGTTAACTCCACTTCACGTTCAACAGCGGAGGATGATAATATACAAGTCAATGCCTTGACTGTTGACAGTCCACTGGCTTACTCCAAATGGTTCCCAGACTCTGAGGCCACTCATCATGTTACAGGTGAGTCTTCTATCCTTCAAAGTTCCAGTGCTTATTATGGCAAGGGCAAAGTGTCACATGGAGATGGTACTACCTTACATATAAATCATGTTGGTAAATCATTTATTGACACATCTTCTAAAAGATTATATCTTGATCAAGTCCTATTTGTGCCTAAGATAACGAAGAATCTTATGTCATTTGCCCAATTTGTGAAGGATAATCAAGTGTATTTTGAGTTTCATGATAGTTTATGTTGTGTCAAGAATGCAAGAACTGATGCGGTTCTGATGAAAGGGGTCTTGATGATGGTCTTTACAATTTCAAGTGTGCAATAGTAGGTGAATCAGCTTCTCTCCTGACTACAACTGTCAAAGACGACTCGGAATATTGGCTATGGCACAAAAGGTTGGGACATCCAGCTGCTGAAGTAGTGAAGAAAGTGTTGAATAAACCCTTAGTGTTAGATAAGACTGATGTTTGTATGGCGTATCAAATGGGAAAGAGTCATGTATTGCCCTTTCCTACTTCTCATACTGTTTACAAGAAACCATTTGAATTAGTTGAGATAGATGTTTGGGGACCAGCTCCCATAGCATCTAATGGATTTCGTTACTTTGTGACATTTGTTGACATGTATAGTTGAAACACTTGGGTCTACCTATTGAAAAATAAAAGTGAAGTTTCTGTTTCATTTGAGTTATTTGTAGCCATGGTTAAAAATCAGTTTAACACCTCTATACTTTCCATTCAAACCGATAGAGGAGGGGAGTTATATTGCGCAAACCATGTACATTTTTAAGGTATTCACCAGCACATTGAGGTTATTTGTGTCTCGATCAGGATGGGAAGGTTTTTGTATCCCGTAATGTGGTTTTTAATGAGAAATTGTTTCCCTTTGAACATGTTAGTCATGCACAGTCATCTGACAATTCAGTCACCTTTCGTTCCAGGACGTTGCATGTGATTTCTGAAATTCCTGGTTCGACACATGCACAGCCTGAACCCCATGTTGAAATCTCAACTTTAGATGGTGACATAACAGCTTCATCCTCAGAACAAGGTATGTCTATGCCTAATGCTCGTGAAAATGACCTAGATGAAATGTTGCATGAGCATCGTGATGATGTACCAAATAGTATGCATGAGGTTGGAAATAATGTTGAGCCTAGGCAAATGGTTATCGAGCTGCCTATAGAATCGTCAGTAGACATGAATACTCAACAAGGCTTGGTGACACAAGATCAAATGATTTCTGAGTCAAATGAAGAAGCATCATATGACACAGGCCCTCTTCAAGAAGTAATAGCAATTGACTTGTCACATTCAATTACATCAGTCGCCAAACAACATGTTGGCCCTGAGATTTCTACTACAAACAAGAGAAAAGATGATGGCAACACTCATCCAATGGTTACCAGACGCATAGCAGGTATTGTTAAACCAACGTTGTATAATGTTCAGGTCAAACAAACACCAGTGGATGTGCAGACTGCTTTTGATGATCCTGATTGGAGAATAGTTGTTATGGCTGAATATAAGGCACTGATAAGCAACAATACGTGGGAAATTGTGGAGTTGTCAGCTGGCAGGAAACCTATAGGTTGTAAATGGCTTTTCAAAGTGAAGCTAAAGGCGGATGGCACTGTGGATAGGCTAAAGGCATGATTGGTGGCCAAAGGTTATGCACAGGTTCCAGGTTATGATTTTATGGATACATTCAGTCTAGTTGTACGTTCCTCAACGGTCAATATTCTTCTTTCTCTAGCGGTCAATTACCAATGGGATATTAGGCAAGTTGATGTCAATAATACCTTCTTGAAAGGTGATTTATGTGAGGATGTATACATGCAACAAGTGCCTGGATTTGAAGAATCTTCTCCAGATGGGAAAGAGCTTGTCTGCAAATTGAAGAAAGCCCTCTATGGACTTCGACAGACCCCTAGGAACTGGTTTCTCAAGTTAAGAAAGTTCCTATGGCATATTGGTTTCACCTCACCTAAAGCTGATTCATCCTTGTTCATTCTCAAATCAGGAAGTGATGTACTTTATCTGGTTGTATATGTCGATGACATAATTTTGACTGGAAGTTCACCTCAGCTGATCAACACAGTGGTGCATGACCTACATGACAGATTCTCGTTGAAGGACCTTGGTGATCTCAAGTTCTTTCTTGGTATAGAAGCAAAGAGATCCGACAGAGGTTTATTTTTAACTCAACGAAAGTTTATCTTAGAATTGTTAAGCAAAGTTCAACTGCTTGACTCTAATCTTGCAACATCACCTATGGCAACCTCAACCAAGTTAAGCAAACACGATAAAGAGCCTCTTGCTAACGCACAAACATATAGGAGTACGGTTGGTGCGTTGCAATACATCACTCACACAAGGCCTAACCTTGCTTTTTCTGTGAACAAAGCTGCTCAATTTTTACAATCACCTACGGATGATCACTGGTTGGCTGTTAAATGCATCCTGAGGTATCTAAAAGGAGCGATAGACTATGGATTGTGGTTCTCTGCTCAACCTCAAGGGGCATTGAATCTTCAAGTTTTCTCTGATGTTGATTGGGGAGGAGACATTGGTAACATGAGGTCTATATCTGAATTTTGTGTGTTCAATGGTAATCATCTTCTTACGTGGAGCTCGAAGAAGCAACGAGCAGTCTCCAGGTCAACGGCAGAGGTAGAACATCGTAGCTTGGCAGATGCAGCTGCAAAAGTCACATGGGTCAAAGTAGTCCTAACTGAAATGAATGTCGAGTTGGATGAAGTTCATAGAATTTGGTGTTACAATATGAGTGCAGTGGCGGTGGCAGCTAATCATATTCTTCATGCTAAGACCAAACACATCGAGTTGGATCTTCACTTTGTCTGAGAAAAGGTGACAACTATTGAGATTCAAGTCAATCATGTGTCAGCTGATTGTCAAATAGCTGATGCATTTACCAAACCCTTACCTCTACACAAGTTTGAGCTCTTCAAGAGGAAGCTATATGTCTATGATATACGAGAAGTCTTTCCAGAAATCAGAAAGCAAAGTGAATGTTAAACTAAATAATCAGTTTTGGTTATTTACGAGTAACGTTCAATCTGTTAGTCAGTTATGAAAGCTGTTATGCCTCGTCATCTTGTAAACAATGATGGCTACCATGCACAGCAGCCCTATATAAGCAGTCGAGTGTCATTGTATTCAACACAGTTGTTATCATCAATAAAAGTTCATTCTCAAATTCCTTTCATGTATTCTTCTTCATTTACATACATTATTGTATGTTAAGAAAAGTATATGCCTCGGTTGACTTTAAAACAAGTCAAAAATAAAATTGTATGCACCTAATTCAGCTAAAAATAAAACTTTAGACACATATTTCACCCAAAAAATACTTTGGGCACCTATTACAAAAAAACATAGTTTAAGCACTTATTTTACAGTTAAGCCTTAAAGTTGTTTATATCTAAATATTTATATTAGTAGAAAGCTTTATAAAATAAGTTTTTTATAGTCAAGTATTTGACTTTATAATGTAGACTAAACCTTACTCTTAACCTTTCAAATAAGAGAGATAATTATTTTAGATAGATGTTACCTTTTAACGATCTCTGTAACTATTACAGTTATATTGCACATATAAATATTTGTATTCTTCCTGTGCTTTATGTTTATAGTGAATTATTTGTTTTTCTTATATATAGCTATAAGTAAAGTCAAACCATGTCAAATTCGATTTACTTGTACATGCCTTACTTAAAATTAAAAGGTCATTAACTGGGAACTAATTTTGTTAAAAAATCACGATTCTCAATCTGTTTCTGATTTTGAGAATTAGAGATGATAGGGCATGATTTAAGTAGGCTTTAGTGAACATAATTGACCTCACTTGGTTCTAGAGAATCCTTGTAAAAGTAGAAAAGTTTAAAAGTAGAGGAAGAAACTAAATATATTTCAACCCACTTGACGCCACTTAGTTTGTTTAACTTTTATTTTCTTGAACCCACTTAATAGGAAGTCTAAATCTGCACTGAGTGATAGGGTGGCAACGGGGCGGATCGAGGACGGTTTTGTATTTCCCACTCCGTCTCCAACACTTGCGAGTACAGTTTCGGGGAATCCTCATTAAACCTTTCGGAGATTTTTTTCGTCCTCATATCATCCCTTACGGATCCCGCAGTTTTTGGTTAAATCTCTATACCCAAAAAATAAACATAACTTAATACATTAAAATAAATACCCAACACTAAATATCCAAAATTACAAACATAAAAGATAAATTTAGTTTTACCAAACAACAAACAAATCATTTCAAAACTATAAAACATGACTCAAATATTAACTGTTGAAGTTGAAACATGACAGTCTGCACAACTTTTAAAAGAAAATATGTAACTAATAATCTATAGTTTCAAATCATGATTTGTTTGTTCTAAAAAGGAAATAGATTCGATAATCTTTTCAATCATATAAATTACATCTTCTAATTTTACTCGTACGATTAATGGTGAATTTTCAAAGTCGTTGTTATTGTTGTTTTTAGAAACAGTCTGTTGTATTTTCTTCTGACCTTTGCTCACTCAAAAATTAATAATTCCTAATATATAACTCGAAATCGAGAATAAATTGTTTTAAACGGATCTAGACTATCATATGATATAGAAATATAAGGCTCGCTTCCTAATTTATCTTGCAGAATTTTTGGTGATTTTTCAAAGTCATTGCTAAAACTTTTTTAAGAAGTCTGCTGCCAAATTTTTATGTCATTTCAACATTCAAAAATCCATATCCTTTAAAATACATATCGAAATCGATCACCGTGTATTTTAAACAAAACTAGATTAAATTACATTTACAACAATGTATAGACAAAATTCTAATTGTTTTTATAAAATTTACGAAGAATTTTTAAACTTACTTCAGCCGGCCATACTCAGGTGAGAATAGATTTTTGATAAAAAAATAAGTAAATTACCCTTATGGCCATCAAACTTTGTAAAATATCAGATCTATGTGGATATTTTTTGAGATCCCCACGGTGATTTATACGAGTATGGTTCGATTATCCCTACGGTTCGGATATAGCGATCCATGTCCCTATACCCATTTGAGCTTCGGTTATAAAACTTTTCCGTCCTCGTGACTTATGAGTGAAGATTTCGATTATTCCTCATATCTATCGTTTCAAATTCTCATAATTTTTAGTTATTCTCCGCCGAATTGCCCTCCCTAATTAGAGATAAGATCAAGACTTTCTTGCTTGGGTAATGGTCTTGAGTTAAGAGTCAAAAGTGTAATTAAATTATTCATCCACCGTCCAAAACATTTTTAAAGATTTTGATTCCAGCAGAATGGTATTGACATCCCAACAAACAAATAAATAAATATATTTTCTTTGTCTATCTTTGTTTCCATGTATGTTTCTTTGCCACTCTTGACTATCCCCAAAAGTCCTGGTTTCGCACTTTTGAGATTTGAAGTCGAGAGTCGACACCAGCAAATTTGTTACTAAGTAAAGATTAGACTTGGCAAACTTGAGATTTAATATTGATTTGAATATGATAAGTCAAATTTCATATAAAACTTAAAATAAGTTTAACCGGATCAAAATTAACTAAAATTTTAGTTGAACCGAAATAGACTTGAACCGAAAACACCCCGAAATAAAGAAAAGATATTAAAATAATTAAAGATGGAATGTGAACTACCGTACAACTCACCAAAAAGACATACATAGTGTGTAAAAAACTGACCCAACTTGAAACCAACCGATCCAAAGATTGACATGAATAAAAAAAAATTAACTTATCTCCTATTGACATGATATTGACTCGAACTGAAATTAACGACCCGAAAATCAACCAATCTAATATGACCTGAATCGCCATAAACTCATACTCAAGGTCGTCCTTGGGCATGGGCAATAGAGGTGCCCGCCCAGGGCCCATTTTTCGAATATTTATAGTTAGGGTTTAATATTTTTATTTAATTTTTTTAATAATTGTTATTGGAGTTCTATTCTTAATTTTTTTCAATATTTGTTATTAAAGGCTCATTTTTCGAATACTTGTAATTAGAGGCCCATTTTTTATTATTTATTGTTATTTCAATACTTGTTATTAGGGTACAAAATTTTCAATACTTGTTATTATGAGGCCTATTTTTCAATACTTGTTACTAGGACCTATCTTTTCTAATATTATTTTTTTCGATACTTATTATTGCGAGTCCAATTTTTTTCAATACTTGTTATTTATGGTCTATTTTCCCTAATATTTGTTATTACATGCATACTCTTAAATTTTAATTTTTCAATACTTGTTATTAGGGTTCCATTTTTCCCTGTATTTGTTATTACAAGAATACTCTTAAAATTTATTTAATTTTTCAAAATTTGTTAATAGGGACCCATTTTTCTATATATCACTTGTTACTAAGGGTCTAATTTCAAATTTTATATTTTTCCAATACTCGTTATTAGGGGGAAGGGTGAGCAAAACTCCACTCGACTTGAAAAAACTGATTTTTTCGACTCGACTCGTCTTAACTTGAAAAAAAAAATCAAATAGAATTTGAGTCGTAAAATAAAAATTCTAATAACTCAAAATTTTAGTATTTAATATATAAATTTTTAAGTTCGAGTAATAAGGACTTATAAACTCGCATAACTTGAATTTTTTTACTCAACTTAACTCGATCGAACGCTCACCCTTAATTAGGGGCCTATTTTTTAAGTTCGCCCATGGGCCACCAAAATTTTAAAAACGGGTCTGCTCATACTAAAACCAAACTAGACCTAAACAGAAAGTGAATATAACAAAACCCAAATAATTCAAATTAAAATGATTTAAACCGAACCCGGCCCGAACAACATGATGGCCACCTTATTAAATTTCGGACTGCATAACTCGTGGGACGCGTAATTTTACAGCAACCCCAATCCAGAAATCTCTGCCTAGTGCCTATTGTCCGATCACTTCATTTCTTGGACCATTGGGCCTGTTGCATCCAAATTATGGGTTGATTACTTGATCAAAATGTGTGTGATCCACCAACATTTGCCGTGTGATAAACCTAAACTTGGCAATTTTGATTTAAATTCGATTATTCAAATTGATTTAATCAATTTGAGTTTCGATATGAATTTGAATACAATGATCTAAATTTAATTTGAAATCTGAAATAAAATGAACTGAATTAAAATTGATTTGAATTTTAGTTGGATAAATATAGACTTATACTCAATTTAGCTTGAACCGAAAGCAGTCTAAACTGAAAGCAATCAAAGTTTAATTTACTCAAATTCGATTTGAACTGAACATCAAGCCGGGTTTAATTTACTCAATTCTAATTTGGACTGAACATCAACCTGATTTCAACCCGATCATTAAGTTGAAGTGAATAAATAAATTATTTTTTAGCAATATTTCTCTTTTATATTATACTACTAGTTAAACATCAGCTTGAGTAATAGTTTAATGGTTCAAGATTATTTTATTTGATATGAAGAGACATTGTCAATAATTTCGTATACTAAAAAATATTTAATATGAAACATACATTTGACACGAAAAACACATTTTTTTTTAAAAATATATTAATTATTATATACATATTGATTTGACTCATACCTAATCCAATTCGAATTGAAAACTGACTGATCTGATACTAATTCAATCTAAAAATAAC
The DNA here is from genome assembly GCA_958450335.1 of Hibiscus tridactylites. Taxonomy (NCBI): domain Eukaryota; kingdom Viridiplantae; phylum Streptophyta; class Magnoliopsida; order Malvales; family Malvaceae; genus Hibiscus; species Hibiscus tridactylites. Next base: position 96,469,545 of record OY288271.1, on the reverse strand, counting down.
TAATTCAATATTGATATGACTTGAAAACTAATCTATTCAATATTGACATGACTCGAATCGAACATAAACTGAATGCAGTTTAGATTCAAAATGAACTGAACTAAAATGACTCAATTCAAAGATCCAAATGAAAATGAATTGTTGGTTGTGGTTTGGTGGTTAAGTGGTGAGGGTTTGTGAGGTTGATGTAGGGATAGCAACGGGCCGGGGGTGGGGTTGGCCGCCCCGAACATGACCCGAGCTTGATATATTTTTTATCCCTAATCCGACCTGATATAATTAAAATATAATTCGACCTCAAAATTTTAATAAAAATCCAGTTAAACCTAATTCGTCTTAAAGAAAATTAATAAAAATATTAAAAATAATATATATACATATAAATTGGGTCGGGTAGTGAAATTTCCACCCTAAACTCAAATCCAAACCGACTCAAAATTCTTAAAAACCTAACCTGAAAACCAAAAAGTTAAAAAATAATATGATCGTACCGGATCGAATGGTCTAAACTCGTCGAATTCTGATTTTTTTGTCTTCCCTAGGTTGATGACGGATTTTCCGATGAGGATGAAGTTTTACATTTTTTTGGTTAAAGATTAAGTGTCGTGTTATCGATCTAATTTAATGAGAATGTTCGAATAATTATTTTATGGGTAAAGTACATTAATGGTCACCGAATTTTTGGAGTGTGTTTATTTTGATCACCGAACTTTTGGAGTGTATTTATTTTGATCACTGAACATTTAAAAATTTCATTGGGGTCATCAAACTTTTAGTTCGCTTTCATTTTGGCTGACCAAAATTTAACGGGAGGGACCAAAATGAAAGCGGACTAAAAGTTGGGTGACCCGAATAAAAATTTTAAAAGTTTAGTGACCAAAATGAACGCGCTCTAAAAATTTGATGACCATCGATGTACTTTACCTTTATTTTATTATATTAATGACTAGTAATTAAAACGTAACTTTTGAGATTTTAATGATCAAATTAAAAATCTATTTGAATTTTAGTGACTACAAGTGTACTTACCCAACTTCAATGTATACTTTATTAAGTATCGCATTTGACACCATATGTATACCGCATTCAAATATTTAATTTTATCGATAAACAAATTTTTAGTTAGGGTAAACTATACGAAATATCATTAAATTTTAACTTTTATATCAATCATACTACTAAACTATAAAATAATACACGAAATGTCATTGAATTTTATTTTTTTTCAATCCAAGCACTCGAGTGTTAAACTATAATGGACCGTTAAATTTAAAACGGTGTCGTTTTAGTATAGTTGCTTTGATGTCTGAGGTAGGCCAAAATGACGTTGTTTTGTTAGTAAAAAAATTAAGAAAACATTGTATTTGATGGAGAATAAACCAAGGACCTCTAAGATAAAAAGTTTACACCAAACCACCAAGTCAATTTAAATATTTGATATAATCCTAACGAAAATACTATATAAATAATACTGCAGTTGAACTTAATTTCATTTATCTCGTGATATAATTTTATAATATCTATAATATAATTTTATAAATATATCAATTTTATAAATAAATATTATTTATAATTTATATTATAAAACTAAAATATTATTTGTAATATATATAATTAAATCCTAAACCTAAACTCTAAATCATCTATATAACTAAACCCTAAACTATATATATGAATTTTTAATCATAAACCCTAAACTATATATATAACTAAACCATAAACTTAAACCCTATACATAACTAAATCCTAAATTATAAACTGTAAAACTGAAATATTATTTATAATTTATATTACAAATCCTAAAATATAATACAAATAATATTTTAATTTTAGGATTTTGGGTTCGAGATTTATGATTTAATTATATATATATTTAAGGTTTGGGATTTTAGATTTAATTTTATATATTTAGGGTTTAGGATTTGTAGTTTAATTAGTTACATGTATAGTTTAGGGTTAAGAGTTTAGTTGTATATATTATAAATAATATTTTAGTTTTGTAATATAAATTATAAATAATATTTATTTATAAAGTTAATATATTTATAAAATTATATTATAAATATTATCAAAATATAGCATGAGATAAATAAAATTAAGTTCAACTATACTATTATTTATATACTATTTTTGTTAGAATTATATCAAATATTTAAGTTGGCTTGGTGTAAACTTTTTATCTTAGAGGTCATTGGTTCAATCCCTTCAAATGTAGTGTTTTTTTACTAATTAAACGACGTCGTTTTGGCATATCTTAAGCATCAAAGCAACTATACCAAAACGACGTCGTTTTGAATTTAACAGTTTGTTACAGTTTAACGGTTGAATGCTTGGATTGAACAAAAAACAAAATTTAATAGTATTTCGTGTATCATTTTATAGTTAAGTGGTATGATCGATACAAAGGCTAATGTTTAGTGCCATTTCGTGTAGTTTACATTTTAGTTAATATTGAGGCGTCAAATGCGAAACTTTCAATTTAAAATTACCATGAGAGCATCCATGGATGTGGTGCCCATTTTGTAAGAAAAACAAAATATAATTGGCCCTTTTGAAACATTTTAAAAAGATCAACATTTACTTTCAGATTCGGTAATTACAATCAAAGCTGCTTTTGAAACTGTCTATTGGGCATAGAACAATGCTTGCAAACTTCTGTAAATTGATTCACTTTTAGACAAAATCGACATCTTGAAAATTCAAAAAAAAGTAACAAAAAATTTTTTTAACGAGAAAGTAACAAAAATTAAAGAACGAGAGGAGATCGTAACCTAGATTTAAAAAAAAAAACGATGCAACTGAGTGAAAAAAAATGAGAATCGAATCAAAATTTGTAGGGATTTTTGGGTGATGAATTGAATGACGATAGGAGTAGGTTTATGGAATCTTAAATTGGAAACTTGAGGGCGTATTAAAGTTTTGTGTAAAATTGATATTTTTGTTTAAAATTTAAGGATCAAACTAAAAAGTAATTTTTTATTGGAATTAACGGCTCAATGACTAAAATGTAATAAATTAATAACGTGATTGATTGAAATCTAACTTTTAAAAATTTAAAGATGAAAATCGAACAAAACCCAAACAAAAGTGATCGGTGCAAATTATCTTAAATTCGATTTCGATTGACTCTGATTTTTTATTATATACATAATTTAACTCAACTTGTGAATAAACGACAATACAACACTCAACTCAAGTGTGCTCCGATGTGGAGTTTTTTGGCATCCAGTTCCGAATGAAGAGAAGGGAATACTATTGAAATTAGCATACTCAAACCAATAACTTCTTATACTCGCACAGATCAATCAAGCCGGCAATTATATTGGTCTTTCAATTTTAATTACTGAAAAAATATTTAACGATTCAAACGTGTACACCATTATGTGCCATCATACATCAAATATATATATACGGCAGCGACCTCACAAACTAAATTGTTTCACTATTCACATATTATTTACGTTATGAACAGATACCTATCATGGTTTTCGAGCTTCAGATTTGGGATCAGAACCGCGCTTTGCGTATAAAGAACCCACAGCTCGAACTTCAGTAGCTGAAGTAACCATGCCAGATAAAGGCTGGAAATTGGTGCTCCCAATAAACCAGTATAGAGCCCATTTCAGATTGCAGAGGGTATATTTCAAAGCTTTGGTCCAATTCTCTTGCTTATTGAAGCTTTGTGTGATGGAGTAGTTTTCGACTTTATCGTTCTCGATCCTGTAAGAAACCACCAATAGAACGGTACACTCAAGAGTTCGGATATACAATATTTAAAACTCACCAAAATCACATTGATATTTCAGATTCAAAAAAGACTAGGAGTAAAATTCTATATAGAAAGGAAATCTTACTTGTAGGGCAAGTTGAAGCATTTCTCAGGTGGAATGTTGTTTTCTAGATCTTTGGCATTTGCAAACTCGGCAAAGTCCTTAAGGCATGTTAAAAATAATGTCATTGCTTTGTCGTACCGTGTACTCCAGAACAAGTTCACCGGACCAAACCTAAAACACAGCAAGTAGCTGAAACACGCAATAAGCATGATCTGGAAAACGCAAAAGATGAGATTTCCCAGATTTATGCATTATGTACTGTGGAGGATGCACCAATGCTTTCAGATTCACATGCTTGTACTTTTAAGATTCTGAATCAAATCATTCAAAAAGTCAAAATTCTTAACACTTACAACTCATATGTGTTGTTGTTGCTGTCCATTATGCGAGGGTAGCTTCCCAGAGGAATTATCTTTATCCGATAGCTGAAAGTCACTGATTAAGGATGCTTCACATATCACTTTATAAACCACTTCAGTAATGAAAGGCAACAAAGTTCCGTAAAAGTTGGCATACGAAACATTTTAACTATTATTTTACCTTATACAGACGGAGCTTTATGTAAATGATTGCATGCAAAAAGAGTTGACTACATTCAACTTGATCAATTACCCCCCCCCCCCCCCCAAAAAAAAAAAAAAAAAAAAAAACTGACATAAATTCTCATGGAAGTACTTCATAGAGTAACACAGATTGGAAAAAGGATACTGGAATTTTGGTCGGAAATATTGGCACATTGTATGAAGTAGGAGGCATGCTTGACCCCAGGCAGCATTTATTTCATCCCACTCAACCTAAACCAAAAGCAAGAAATATCAGTCACTTTTCAGTACCAGGAAAAACAATTTCTATATGGAAAATGATGCCTATTTCTTACTGGAATTTTAGGGAGTCGTCCAAGACGAAAATTGTTAATAGTTCCAAATTCTCCTTCATGCCCGATGGGGAAAGCATCATTGAGCACATTAGTTCGCTTTAATAACTCTAAATGTGCTTGTGAAACTTCAGTCTTTGCCAAAATTGCATCTCTGTCTTCCTGTTAAGCAGAATATTTTACAAATGTAAGAAAGCAGTTAAAGAGTTCACTTTGTTATTTGAAAGAAACATTTCGTTGCAAATGTTGATTAAATTTACTACTTACAACTTTGTATATAACACTTCAGCGTGAAAAAAAGTTTGATGCAATAGCATAGTATTCAAATTAACATTAATAACATTGACATTTTCTGTAGCATCTTGGACTGTCTTAGTTGATCAATACTAGGTCAAAGAAAAAAATACTCAAGAAACCGCGTCAGAAACAAACCTGATGAGAGATTAATTGAAACTGAAAATTGTTAAACTCTTGCCAATACCTGTTACACATTGATTCCAACAAGCATAAGGTTCTGATGATTAAAAATCCTGGCTATATACAAATCAAGATGTGCTTTGCATTCTGGTTTAGAAAAAGAGATGGAGAGCCATCCGGGTGGAAAAAGGAAAAACAGGCAAAACAAAAGTGTTGTACACTACAATTTTATCTGAGAAAACAAATGCAGGATAAAGAAACTTACCGTTCTTCCAATTCTTTGAATCGGTTTGATTTTTGCTCTAATTCTTTTAGTTCGTCATTTACTGCATCATTCTGTTTTTCTATTTCTTCAATTGCTGCTTCAAGCTTTCTTTCTTCTTCCTCAATCTTACAGAATGAACAGACAATCAAATATTCATTTAACTGGGAAAGTCATTTAACAAGATAGTTGATGCTTATATAATTACGAAGAATGATCATTTACTAGTATTCTGGTTTACTATTCATATTCCTTCAATAGTATATTGTGGATTAACTTTGGGAAAAGTTAAGTCTTTTTTTATGGATATTGTTTTGGGTAATTCAAAGAGACTTTAATTCATCCAGTTAACCAATGACAGCATCTTGGATCCTGCATACATTTTAAAAATCCTAGCCATCTGTCATCTACTAGAGTCTTTTATGATACCCTGTTTTGAAACCAAAAATTGATTCATATTTTTACTGCACTAAAATTTAGAGTGTCCAGACATCAAAAATACATTAAAGGTCCTTTGATGATCTACTCGTTAGATTAAGCACTAGTAAGAGAACCATAATTTTTTATCCTTTATCATATAAGTTACTCATAAAGACTGCCAAACAGCTACCTTTAATTTCTCCTTGCGAAAATCGGCCTCAGTGAGAACATCTTGTGGTTCCCCCTCCAATCGCTGAAGACAGGCTTCATATGCTTCAATGTCCCTAGTCACATCTTCAACCTCCTTGTCAAGTTTGTCGGACAACACCCTCATGCATTCAAGGCATAACGGTTGCTCAACCTAAAAATGCCCGAGAAAGCTGAATAAAGAACATATATATCCTTTCTGCTACAATTGAACACCAAATTGGAAAAACCAGAAAGCAATACCTGTGTCTGAGTCGTTGCAATCTCAAATGCATTTTTGAGGACGGTAATAGTTGAGTGAAATCCAGAGTTGTTTGGTTGCAAAGAACTACTTGGTCCACCTTCTGATGATGGTAATTGCGTCCCACTTCCATCAGAAGCAGACTCCGATTTATAGACCACCACAAATGATTCTTCCATACCTTTCCTGGATTGGACTGCATCAGACTGACCAGGCACACCACGAGGTCGTGGAGGGATCCCTGGTGCCAGTGGCTTTTGCTTTGGCAGCACAACGAAAGAGTTATCCATTCTTGTTGAACCCAGCACGCTGCTAGCTCCATGAATTGAAGACCCCTGCATCGCTGCATTGTTCATACACACCATGTTCTTAGCAAGAAAAAACAGCTGGTTTAACACTTAGTAGTAAAAAATTAATAAAATCAGTGAAGAATCCACAACGTCTGGGTCCTAATTCCAGCTCAAATACATGCAGATAATAGGAAATTTCCAAATTGATAAATCATGCAAATTACTCGACTCCAAAATCGGAGAATATTAAACAGAAAAAAAGGATTAAATTCAAGAATTGGACGCAAATAGAAATTTAAAAAAGAAATTGAAGGAAATTAAAAGGGAAAAGATCGGATAAACCCTAACCGGAGCGAGAAGAGTCGCTTGGGAACTTGTCGACGTAGGAATCAACGCCGACGATGCAGAGGGAAAGGTGACAGTTCTGGCAAACCCATTTGGGGAGATTCGGATCGACGGGTAAGGTCCGGCCTTTATCGGGTATATCTTCTTTCTTCATTTAGCTCTTCGAATTTTATGTGGGGGGATTTTTCGGGTTGTCGTGCAATCAGGGAAGAGAGTAGGTTTGCTTCTATGGTTTTGTTGCCGTCAAAGTAAAAAAACCAAACAAAATAAATCACAATAGTTTTATTATGACTGGTTTCGTGATCAAATAAAACGTCCGATCATTTGTCCACGAATTATAGTTTGGGTAAACTACATACTTAGTACCCACCTATGCTTGTGTTTTTATTTTGGTACCGAAACTAATTCTTTTGGCAAAATGATGTTTAACGTTATATATCGTTTTTTTTATACTCCAGCTGTTAAAAATAAAAATAAAAACGGTGATGTGGCTTGGTCAAGTAACAATTTTATTCCTAAAAATTTATATAATCTATCAATTTAATCCAAAATTTTATCGATTTAAACATTAATTTAAATTTTTTGTTAAAATTATAATTTTATAATTTTTCTTCTTCATCATGTTGATAGCTTCTTTGGAATTGAAGGTTTTCAAAACTAGAAATTAGACACGTTGAGTGTAACACCCCCTTTTTGGTTTGATAGAGAATCAGTTCGAAAAGTGTTACCAAAAGACGTATTCAGAAATCGGAGACAAAATCAGAGTTTGAAACGAAATTGGAATATCTTATTAGTTGCCTTTAGGACTTAACGAACTTATTTGTTTCTAACCTTATCCGATTTGGGGTCTATTTTAAACTTTTTCAAACTTAAGGACTAAAATAGAAATTTTACAAATTAACGGTATGTTGGGTTTTTGTGTGCTAGATTTCCTTCAATCGTTCTAGCTCGCCAAGTGTGGAGAAGTTGGATTTTGGGGTGTTTGAGTGGGAGGTGAAAGATAGACAAAAGACACAAGGATTTATAATGGTTCAGTCTTCTAACAAGCACATACATCCACTACCTTAGCTTCCCACTAAGGATTTCAACCAAATTCACCCTTTTCTAGGCTAAGGAGGCAACCCTTACACACTCAAAGCTTTCTAATTCAAAGCTTGAGTAAACCCTCTTTACAAGAGAAATTCTAAAGTAAACTTGAAATCCCTCTAATAGGTAATTGTTTGCACTATTTAGCTCTCACCCAAAACCTAAACAAGCAAATTTGAAAATGTTTAGCACACTAGTGTTGTCTATACAAGAAAATGAACAATTTAGCTTTTAAAAAATTTATTGATCATTATGTTGTTGACAATTAAAGCATTAGTCTTCTCTTAATGCTTGGAGGTCTCTTTTATACTCCTAATTGAGTTTGTAGCTGTTCAGGACTGATGGAGGTGTTTAGGAGCCGTTGGAGACTTTATTTCCCACCATAAATGTTGTTCTACAGACGTCCGTTTCGAAACAATCGACCTCGTTTCGAAACGACCTTCTTCAGAACTAGTCGTTGAAGTTTGATGCAGCAAGTCGTTTCGAAACGCCTCTAGCCGTTTTGAAACATTGTTGATCTATATCGAAACGGTAGCAACCCCGTTTCGGAACATGTGACAAATGAGCTGCAATTTAAAAAGCCATCGGGAAAATAGCCGTTGGGGAGGTTTTGACCGTTGGGCGTATCGAAACACCAAATGGGTGTTTCGAAACGAAGACCCTTCGTATCGAAACAAGCAAGCCCTGTTTTGGTACGGGTTTTGGCAATTTCGATACAGGTCTCCCTGTTTCAAAACAGTTACCTTGAAAACTCTAGTTTGACTACTTAAAAATGTTTTAAACATTGCCAAAACCATTTAAAACATCCACAAACTTATTTTCAAGTTGTTTCGACTTAAAGACAATTTTGATATCTTTTCAATTTTGTCAAAAGCTATTTTTCAATTATTATATCAAAACATTAGTTCTTCAATGTCCCACTTTTTTATATAATAAAACCAACTTGAAAATTTGTTTGAGATTTTCCCATTTTGTGAAATAAATTTTGAATAAGAGAATTAAGATTCAAAATCAATTAAAGCTCCCCCAATTAAGATTCAAAATCAATTAAAGCTCCCCTGTTCATTTTAAAATTCAATTTTTCAAACTATTTCTCTCTATTTTTGTTATATAAAAAGACTTCAAATAACTTTAAGTTTAAAATAACTTATGAGGTTAAAAAAATGACACGAATAAGAATTTTGGTTTAAAAAATTGTTCCCCCTTACTCAAAGCATAATCAAAGAATGTTAGTTCAACACATGATAATCTAGTTGAATTAAAAGAGAATAAATCAAATTGAACAAATAAAAAACAACTAAATTTTACCACACTTGAACCCAATGAAGGATGTGAAGCATTCATTCTTCAAGTGTTCTTCCTTCTGTGCATGGAGCTCCCCCTCAATATTTGACTTGTTGATCAATCTTCATCACACCTATCATAAGACAATCAAGTAATTTTTGGTATCCAAATTGCTTTGGATCCATAGACGTTAGTAGCACAAAATTTAGTCCCCTTAGGAATCTATTTTTCAATTTCATCATTTTTAGTTGAAGTACTTAGTCCTTTTAGGACCCAAATACTTCTAAAAACTTTACCATTTACAAATCTAGGGGAACTTGATTTTCTTAAATAAAAATTTGATATTTCAAAATTATTTTTTCTTTTCAAGCTCTTTAGAAATCAAATCTTTTTCTTCTTGAACTTTATGAAGTAAATTTTGTAAATCAAAACATTTTTGTTCAAACTAATTGAGTTTTGCTTCAAGTTGAATTTTAGTTTTAGAAATCAAATCATTTTGAATTTTCAAATTTGAAACAATTTTCTTATTTTTCAAAATGTGATTTTTAAACTCTAAAACCAAATCATCATAGGCATCTTGTAATTCATCAAAAGAATATGAACATGAGGTAGATGAATTAGAAGTTACCCTTGAATCTTCTTCGATGGCCATAAGGCAAATGTTGACTTGTTCATCGTTAGTGGAGTCTTCATCACTCCATATAGCCACATATACCTTCTTCTTATAGCTTGAAGTGTTTCCCTCTTCTTCTTCATTAATTCATGTTCGAATTCTCTCATTGCTTTCTTCGCGAATGGGGCACACTTCTTGAAGAGATGAATTATCTCTTCTTCTTCATCCTCCTCCTCACTTGTATCAACATAGTTGCACTTGGAGGTTCTGAGAGCAATGACATTAGTGATGATGCCAAGCTCCATGACTTTCTTCTTCCCCATCTTCTTTTTCTTTTCCTTCTTCTTCTCCTCTTCTTTATCTTTCTTCATGATTTGGTGAGTGAGAAGTGGTCCCATGAGTTCATCAAGCTTTAAAGTCTTCAAATTCTTAGCTTCGATAGAGGCAGTCATCTTTGAGTCTCATGACTCTGGAAGAGAATAGATAAGCTTTCAGACAAGCTTTTCTTCCAGAATGACTTCTCTATAACTCTTGAGTCCATTGGTGATGGTGGAGAATCAATGGAACATCTTCTCAATTTCCTCTTTCGGATCCATTTTGAAGTCTTCATACTCTAGGTTGATGATGCCGATCTTGGTCCCCTTTACTTCGTTTGTCCCCTCGTATGTAACTTCGATCTTGTCCCAAACTTCATTGGCACTCTTGCAAGAAGATATATTTTCGTATATGTTGAGGCTAAGTGCAGAAAAGATGAAGTGCAAAGCCTTGCAATTTAGCTTCATCTTCTTACGATCGTCGACACTCCACTCCGCCTTGCTTCCTTTTGGTACAAACGGGTCATCTTTAATGATATCCCAAAGCTTGTAGTCTTTGGATTTGACAAAGAATGTCATCCTCATCTTCCAATATGCATAATTTGTCTCATCGAAGAAAGGTGGCTTGTCGATGCATTGCGTCATTGAGCTGATTGTTTGAAATGTTGATCGAGCTTGTCGATTGCCTCAATAGAAGCCAAGCTCTGATACCAATTGTTGGGTTTTTGTTTGCTAGATTTCCTTTAACCGTTCTAGCTCGCCAAGTAGGGAGAAGTTGGATTTTTGGGTGTTTGAGTGAGAGGTAAAAGATAGACAAAAGACACAAGGATTTATAGTGGTTCGACCTTCTAACAAGCACCTACATCCACTACCTTAGTGTTGAGTGTGTAAAAGTTCTATTATTTACACCCTTTTTAACCCATATTTCTGCTGCATTCAAGCATCATTGCATTACATTTAGGTTAGTTTTCAATAAAACATCACAATTATATAAAAGGCACGGATTCTACTAAAAGAAGGTATATTTTGCAGGTAGCTGCCATGGTTGACGATGAAGGCAGGCGCAGGGCAGATAAGCAGGAGAGCTGAACTGGATAAGCAGCTGAAGAAGACGAACCTGTCATGGACCTGTCGTGACAGCATGGTGACAGCAGATTATTGAAGAGGAAAAGTGAAGTGGACATCGATAGATAGAGAAAAATCTGCTCGTCTGTCGTGAGGAAGCCAAATAATTTTCCAAGCCCCGGATCAAAAGATATGTCAAGCCAAAGCTCAAGGAAAGGAATTCCCACAAAATAGGGATGCGGCTGAAAAGTAGGATACTTTAGAGATTTAGTCTTTATTAGAATCTTACTTTTAATTAAAGTTGTAATCCTTGTTACCTTAGATAACTTGAGCCCAAAGCTTATATAAAGGGCATAGATTAAACCTAGGGCATAACCGATTACCCTATAACCGAAACCAAACCCCTGCCGTCCTCCCGCCACCGACATGTTCTAAATTCCCCCTAGGGCTACGGGTTGTTTTGTAAAGTAGTTGCAAGGGTTGCTTTGTTTTAGGATTTTTTTCAAGTTCAATAAAATAAACTTCAAGTTCTTTTATCTTGGTTTTAATATCTTGCAAGAGCATCGGGAGAGCATTGTGAGGTTATCTATTTACTTAGCATCGGGAGAGTTAAGTATACAAAAGAGATAAAAGCGCGTTCTCTAGTTTATAGTTGAACCATCTCGTGCTTAGGGATAAGGCGAGGTTAAGTGGCTAAGGAAGAATTCATACACATCGGTGTTCATCCTTCGATTCACGCCGGGAGGTATCATCAAAGACGTGTTCATCGACAGACTTGTGCCTAGGGATAGGGCAAGGCAGATCTGGGATTCTTGCCAAGCTTGAAGTACGGAGTTAGTGTCTGCTGCCGCGACAGCTAACGGACAGACGCCGCGACAGGTGCTGTCGGCGACGGGAGCGACGACAGAACTGGAGATCCTAAGCAATTCAATACCTGCACTACCGAGCAATTCAATACCGGCCCATTCTCTCTATCTTGATAATTCAATCTTTTTATTTACGTTTTTACTTTATTATTCGTGACAACTTTCTAAAATATTTCCTTTACTTCGTGCAGTAAATCAAGGTGAAGTCATTAGCCCAATCCCTGTGGAGACGATATCCGATACTTCGTATCACTTTACTACTTGCGTCGTGTACACTTGCACTACCATTGCGATAGACTATTTTACACGCAACAAGTTTTTGGCGCCGTTGCCGGGGATTGGCAACATAACTACATCTTTCTTTTATTGCACTTTTTGTTTTTATTTTTATTTTTGCTTTCGTTTTTAGTTTTTCTTTAATTTTTATTTTGTGTTTTCAACTCTTGCTTTTCACAAGGTTCTCTTGTTTATGCGCAGATCGAAAAGAGGCGAAGATCCTGAGTATAAGTTAGATCCGGAAATCGAACGATCATTCAATCTCAAGAAACAGATTCGCCACCTTTTAGACAGGAACGAATACCTTGAAGAACAGCTAGAGCAGATGGCCCGTAACCAGCCTGCTGGAGGAGACATACCGCCTGTCGGCGACCCGCCTGGGGCAGATGGACGACGGTCATGTCGTGACTACATGCTGAATGACCATGTAGAGCTGGAGACCACATTGCCGGATATTGATGTTGATAACTTTGAGCTTAAACCTGTCATGTTTAGTATGATCAATAACGCCGGACAGTTTAGTGGTTCTGCGACAGAAGATGCTAGAGAGCATCTCAAAACGTTCCAGGAGATCTGTGGTTCGTTTAGGCTACCAGGAGTTAGTCCGGAGATACTGAGGCTTCGGTTATTTCCCCATTCATTGAGGGACAGAGCTAAAACTTGGTGGAATAAACTTACACCGGGTTCTATTATGACTTGGGCAGATCTAACTCGTGAATTTTTATCTCGTTTTAATCCTTCACATTTATCTGAGCGATTACGTAACGAAATTGCTACTTTTCAACAGGAAGATGACGAGCCGATGCACGAGGCCTGGGACAGATTTACTACTCTTCTTCGGAACTGTCCAATGCATGGATTCCCCGTCTGGAATCAGGTAACTAAGTTTTATAATGCTGCTAACTTACAAACTCGCATTCGCATTGATTCTGCAGCAAATGGACTGTTATTGGATAAAGATCCGGACGAGGCATTGCAAGTTCTAAAAAATCTAGCCAAGAATGAGGAGCAGTTTCCGACAGTTAGAAGAGGGGGTAAAAGGGTACTTGCTGTCAAGGATTATGAGGCCGACAGCACTATGAAATTTCAGGTAGCATTCCTCACTAAAGCCATGAAGCACTTATTGAGTGAAGAGGAAGTACGAGGGTTTGCTGTTGAGGAAATTTGTGCTACTTGTGAAGGAAATCATAGTAGTGAAGAGTGCCCTATAAATATAGAAGAGGGAAAATATGTTGGAAATTACAAGCCAAACTACAATTCCAACAACTACAACCCTAATTGGAGAAAGGATCCCAAATTTTCCTGGAGTAATCCTAACAATGCCCTAAATCCGCAAGCATATAATCAGAATCAGGGGGGTCCTAGATTGTTGACGCGACAGCAGCTGCAGCCGCAGAACCTGCCGCCTCAGCAACAACAACAGCCACCACCTGCCACGAGTAGTGTATTGGAGCAGACTCTGGCCACCTTTATGTCTCAGACTGGCACGTATATGGATAATATTAATCAGTTTGTCAAGAAGACGGAAAATTTTATGGATGAAACTAAGATGAGAATGACAAACCATGAGGCCACCTTGAAATCTCTAGAGACACAAATGGGTCAGGTGTCGCAGCATATTAAACCAAGGCAGAATGGAGGTTTCCCTAGCAATACTGAAAATGCTAGACCGCCCCCACATGAGCAATGTAAGGCAATTACTACTAGGAGTGGGAAGAAGTTAACAGGGCCGGAAAAAGAAGCTGAAACAGAAAAGGACCATGCTTTGAACAAACCTGCCGAGGAAGCTGTCCCGACAGGTGACAAACAGACTGCTGCCGATGAGCCTGTCACGACAGCAGAAGCGACAGAGGATAAAAAGGAAGATTATCGCCCTCAGATTCGCATGCAGTGGGAAGGACGCATTGCTGATTATCGACCCCCACCACCCTTCCCTCAACGGATACAACAAGCTAAGCATGAATCTCAACTTAAAAAGATTTATGATATTTTTAAACAGGTTCATATTAATATTCCGTTGTTAGATGCTGTTAGGGAGATGTCAGGTTATGCTAAATTTCTCAAGGATGTCATGTCTAAAAAATCTAAACTTGGGGAATTTGAAACGGTAAGGATGCAAGAAGGTTGCATGAGTATTCTTCATCGGCAACCACCCCAGAAAAAGAAGGATCCAGGGAGCTTCCTCATACCTTGCGTAATCGGCGATAAATTTGTGGGTAAGGCACTTTGTGATCTTGGTGCTAGTGTTAATCTAATGCCCAAATCTGTTTTTCAGAAACTAGGTATTGGCAAGGCGCGGCCCACGACAGTTACCCTACAGCTAGCCGACCGCTCTTACGTTCACCCCGAGCGAAAAATTGAAGATATTTTGGTAAGAGTGGATAAACTTATTTTTCCTGCTGACTTTCTTATTCTAGATTGTGAGGCAGATGAGAACGCACCAGTCATCCTAGGGCGACCCTTCTTAGCCACGGGAAGATCATTGATTGATGTGGAGAAAGGAGAACTCACCATGCGCGTGAACGATCAAGAAATTAAGTTGAATGTTCTCCAAGCAATGAAACATGCCGATGTGAACGAGGAATGCAAGGCCATCATTGAGGTGACCTTTGATCAACCCTGCATCAGGTCGGGCTGCCGAGATATAAAATTTGGTCACTGCTGCGACAGCCATCTACAAGCCTGTCACGACAGTGACGACGACAGCACCAACGACAGCGACCCCTCTGAATCCGATACATCTGATACTGAAGGTCATGAGGAGGTAAACTGGTTAGACCATCGTCCAGGTAAGTTATTCGAACCTTTGAATTACACTTCGGATAACCATTTAATCCAAAAGCCCTCTACTGTTGAACCACCTGTCTTAGAACTTAAGCCCCTGCCAGGGCAGCTTAAATATGCTTATCTTGGTTGTGATGACACACTGCCTGTAATCATCTCTGCTAAGCTGCCGCAGGAACAGGAACGACAGCTGATCGACATGTTGAGGCAGCATAAAAGGGCGATAGGTTGGACGATAGCAGACATTCAGGGCATTAGTCCGACAATCTGTATGCACAAAATCCTACTAGAGGAAGATCATAAGCCGACTATTGATGCCCAAAGGCGGTTAAACCTTGCAATGAAGGAGGTAGTGCGTAAAGAAATAATTAAATGGTTAGATGCTGGTATTATTTACGCCATCTCCGACAGTAAATGGGTAAGCCCGGTGCAATGTGTTCCCAAGAAAGGAGGCATGACCGTGATAACCAACGAAAACAACGAGTTAATCCCAACCAGGACTGTGACCGGTTGGAGGGTTTGTATGGACTATCGGAAGCTTAACAAAGCTACCCGAAAGGACCACTTTCCTTTACCCTTTATTGATCAAATGCTTGATAGATTAGCGGGTAAACCTTACTATTGTTTTCTTGATGGTTATTCAGGATATAATCAAATTGCTATTGCACCAGAGGACCAAGAGAAAACGACTTTCACATGCCCCTACGGTACGTACGCATTTAGGAGGATGCCATTTGGACTCTGTAACGCACCTGCCACCTTCCAAAGGTGCATGATGGCTATATTCTCGGACATGGTTGAGGACTTCCTAGAAATTTTTATGGATGATTTTTCTGTCTTTGGAGACGATTTTGAGAGTTGTCTAGGCAATTTACAAAAGGTGCTCGAAAGATGCGAAAAAGCTAACTTGGTTTTAAACTGGGAAAAATGCCACTTTATGGTGGATGAAGGGATAGTCTTAGGCCATAAGATTAGCTGTCGTGGGATAGAAGTCGACAGGGCAAAAATAGAGGTCATAGAGAAGCTGCCGCCGCCAACAATAGTCAAGGGCATTAGGAGTTTTTTAGGGCATGCTGGTTTTTATAGGAGATTTATTGCCAATTTCTCAAAAATCACGAAACCCCTATGTCATCTCTTAGAGCAGAATCGACCCTTTGACTTTAATGAAGAATGTACTGAAGCATTCAAGGTTCTGAAGGAAAAGCTAGTGACAGCCCCCATAGTACAGCCACCAGACTGGACGCAACCGTTTGAAATTATGTGTGATGCTAGTGACTATGTTGTCGGGGCAGCACTTGGGCAGCGCAAAGACAGGCTATTTCATGTCATATATTATGCCAGCAAAACATTGAATGATGCCCAAGTGAATTATACCACCACAGAAAAGGAGCTGTTAGCTGTGGTGTTCTCCATCGACAAGTTTCGTTCTTACATACTTGGAACGAAGGTTATAATACACACCGACCACTCTGCCCTCAAGTATTTATTTGCAAAAAAGGATGCAAAACCTAGGTTGATACGATGGATCTTACTATTACAAGAGTTCGACCTTGAGATAAAAGATAAAAAGGGGACAGAAAATCAGGTGGCAGATCACTTGTCGAGGTTGGAGACGGGACAGAGTCTACCGCCAGATGAAACACACATACTGGAGACCTTCCCAGATGAGCAGCTCTTTGCTGCCGCACTAGCTGTCGCGACAGCCATGGCGGCAGGTAAGTCTTCTAACCTTCCTTGGTATGCTGATTTCGTTAATTTTATAGTTAGCGGAATATTACCTTCTGATCTTACTTACCAAGCCAGGAAGAGGTTTCAAAATGATGTTAAACATTATTATTGGGACGAACCTCTTCTTTTCAAAATGTGCGCAGATCAAGTTATAAGGAGATGTGTACCACACGAAGAACAAGAAGACATTCTCCATCACTGTCATGCTTCACAATATGAAGGACACTTAGGAGGCAATAAAACTGCTGCCAAGGTGCTGCAGTCAGGATTCTACTGGCCGACGCTGTATAAGGACGCACAGGAATTTTACAAAAACTGTGACAGGTGCCAGCGGACAGGTAACATCTCGAGGAGAAACGAGATGCCACTACAGTATATTTTAGAAGTTGAAATCTTCGACGTTTGGGGGATTGATTTTATGGGACCTTTTCCATCTTCATGTGGAAATCTTTACATCCTCCTAGCAGTGGATTATGTCTCCAAGTGGGTAGAAGCAATCGCAACTCAAAAGAATGATGCCAAAACGGTCCAAAAGTTTTTGCACAAAAACATCTTTTCTAGATTTGGCATCCCTAGGGCGATTATCAGTGATGAAGGGAGACATTTTGACAACAAGGTAATTGCTGCCGCCTTGAGAAAATATGGTGTCAAGCACAGGATCGCGACAGCATACCACCCACAGACCAATGGACAGGCTGAGATATCCAATAGGGAAGTGAAGAACATTCTTGAAAAAATGGTTAAACCAACTAGGAAAGATTGGTCTTTGCTTCTGAATGATGCATTATGGGCATACAGAACAGCTTTCAAGACTCCATTGGGCATGTCTCCATACCGTTTGATTTATGGGAAAACCTGTCATCTGCCTGTCGAGATAGAACACAAGGCATATTGGGCGATCAAGGCAGTAAACATGGACTTGGACAAGGCAGGCCAGAAAAGGTTGTTGGATTTGAATGAGATCGATGAAATACGGACAATGGCCTACGACAATGCAAGGATTTACAAGGAAAAAACTAAGAAGTGGCATGATAAGAAGTTGCTGCCACGACAGTTCTGCCCAGGGCAGCTTGTGTTGTTGTTTAATTCTAGATTGAAACTCTTTCCAGGGAAGCTCAAATCTAGATGGTCTGGACCGTTCCAAGTAGTTCAAGTTTTTCCCCATGGTGCCATTACAATTCAATCCCTAAAGGACGGGCACCAATTCAAAGTTAATGGACAACGCCTCAAGCACTATCAAGGGACTGAAGCCCCAGGAATACAGGAAGTGGTTACTTTAGGTGATGCCCCACAAGGCATCCCTAATTTAACCTAATTTCCTATTTTTTATTTTTATTTTTATTATTAATATTATTTATTAGGAATTAGATTTCTTTTTATTCGAATAATGTTTTGTTTTTTTTCAGTTTTTAGGAAATAAAGGAGGAAAGTGAGAAAGAAGAAGTGGCCCAAGCCCACCGCCCATCCACCAGCCCAATAAAGCCCATTTATGGTAACCTGTCGTTTCGGCTGCCGGCGCAGACGGATTTGACAGGCTGTCAACAGACGCACAGCAGACGAAGAAGCGTGCGGCAGACGCACAGCAGATGCATTAATGCACGTCAGACGCGTCAGACACGCTACATTCAATCTACCGCTCCGTTCTTCCCGCCTGCCGTTGCGGCATTAAATGGGCAGCTCCTCGACCGCTATATAAACCCCTTCCCTTTTCATTTTTCATCACTTCTGATTTTCTCTCTTACTATCCTCTTCTAGTTTTATCTATTTTCTTTCTTTTTCAGCCCCTTGCAACCAAAATGTCTTCACGACAAACCCGTCAGAACGCTGTTGCCGCTTCTTCTTCAGCAGCAGCGTCCCCATTCGCTAAAAAGGAACTTTGGGAGGAGCGGAGCTTCATCTACAACAGAGATGCCCCTCTGTTTGGACTCCGGCCGTTCATCATGCAGGCCATAACAGCTCAACTGTGGGAAGACTTCGCCGAGCAGCCGGCAGAGCTTAATGACACCCTGGTCAGAGAATTTTACGCGGCAATCGAAAGTAAGACGGCGACATCTGTCACCGTCCGAGGAGTGACAGTTCCTTTCACCGCCAGCAGCATCAACCATGTCTTCGGCCTCTTCTTTGGCCCTAATGAAGATGCTCACCAACAATTTTGGGACACCCTCGACGCTGCCGGACATGATGCTGTCATGAGGGAGTTGACAGAGGCGGGCACGACATGGAGCACCAGTAAGAAGAACCCCCACTCTGTTAATAGGGGGCAGCTACTCCCTGAGGCAAAACTATGGAACGCTTTTATCAAAAAGCGTATCCTGCCCTCGTCCCACCATACGACAGTCAACAGACAGCGGTTGGCCCTCATCCACTCTATCATGCATAACAGGCCCATCAATGTGGGCAGGTACATGAGGGACAGCATTCTTGATTGCGCCTTCCGATCGGACTCACGACTCTGCCTGCCCTTCACCATCACCGCCCTCTGCCGCTGCGCAGCTGTACCGGAGGACCCTTCAGACAAAATCAAGCAGGGCAGCGGATGGACAGACAACAACATCTCCAGCCTCATAGAGCTGGTAGTCGTATCGCCCCTCAACGCCTTCGATCCAAACGCCCCTCCTGCTGAATCTGATGATGAGCCTGCCACCGAACCTGCCCCAGAAGCTGCCACCAACACCGCTCCGGCAGATCAGAACGCCCACATCCTTGCTGCCGTCTTGCGGATAGAGGAGCGCCAGATGGGTTTGATGACTTTCATCCGTGACTTCTCCAATGCAACGGTAAATTTCATTACCAATTCTTTGAATTTTACGGATGTCATTTTCCCCACCTTCCCCGCCCATTATTTCCATATCCCCTCCCCCACTCCCACACCACCTGTCTCTCCCCACGGAGAATCTGCCTCCTCCACACCTTCCCCGACGGCAGCCGGCAGCCCACCGGCAGACACCTCCCCTCGAGGAACCAAGCGAGCTGCCTCTGATGACAGACCTCTTGTCCGGAGGAATTTGGACAGCGCCTTCACACGGGTGAAACGTATTAAGCATGTGGCCGACAAGAGAAAGCTGTCCAAGGCCATCATGACCAGCAGCTGGGACAGCAGCAGCAGTTCCGATGTCAGGCTAGTGGAGCCACCTGCCCTTCAACCTGCTGACGACCCTGTCCCCCAACCGGAAGAAGACCCTGCCCCTCAACAGGCTGATGACCCTGTTGATCAACCTGCTCCGGAACCTGCCCAGCCACCACCTCAACGCAGACGCCGACATCAGATCCGCGTCAGCAGCAGCAGCGAGGACAGCGAATAAAATTTAAGTTTTTATTTCTTTTTCTCCTCTTATTGCTGCCTGCCCTTATATATTTGTGATGTACTTTTATTTATCTTGTTTTTCTTTATTTGTTTTTGTGTCATTTTGCATTGAGGGCAATGCAACCCTCGAGTTTGGGGGTGGCAACCCTCCATATTTAATGGAGTCTTTAGCACATCTTTTGTTTAGTTGTTATGTCTTTTTAT
The DNA here is from genome assembly GCA_958450335.1 of Hibiscus tridactylites. Lineage (NCBI taxonomy): Eukaryota > Viridiplantae > Streptophyta > Magnoliopsida > Malvales > Malvaceae > Hibiscus > Hibiscus tridactylites. Next base: position 96,449,132 of record OY288271.1, on the reverse strand, counting down.
TTACTTATTTTTCAAGTTAAAAAAAAAATCGGAAAATTAAACTGTTGGCTTAAAACTGTGAAGTTAACTTACCTGTCATGACGGCTCTGTCGTGGCAGCATCTTTAGGACAGGTTAAGGAAAAGTTTAGAGCCTTTCTATAGTTCTGAAAACTTAAACACTTTTGTGACTGTTATATTGCTTAGATTTCTTTTAGCCAAACTAGAATAGGAAGCTTAGAACTTGGATAGCCCCTAGAGGTGCCTAACACTGGCTCTAGGAAAAGAAGTTTAGCAAAAGAAAATCAAAAACCTAGAGGTGCCCGAAACCGGCTCTAGGAAGCTAACTAGAGGTGCCCAAAACTGGCTCTAGAAAATTTTAGCTTGAAAATAGAAGAAAAAGAAGCATGAAAATGTGCCTTCTAAAAAAATAAACTTTGGCATAAAGATTTGAGTTAAGGAGTTGAATATTCTAGTGAAACTAAGAGAGTCTTAGCATATAACTGTTCACAAGCATGCACACACTGCACGAGAGCTATAGGGAGATTCTGGACAGATCCTAATCTTTCTGACAGGATGCTGCTGCCATAGAGAATGAGCGGGTAAGGGACAGCTCACTGTTTGAAGGCCAACACAAAAATTTTCATTTTTCTTTTAAGTCTTGATTGCTTGAGGACAAGCAAAAACTTGAGTTTGGGGTGTGTTGAGTGTGTAAAAGTTCTATTATTTACACCCTTTTTAAATCATATTTCTGCTGCATTCAAGCATCATTGCATTACATTTAGGTTAGTTTTCAATAAAACATCACAATTATATAAAAGGCACGGATTCTACTAAAAGAAGGTATATTTTGCAGGTAGCTGCCATGGTTGACGATGAAGGCAGGCGCAGGGCAGATAAGCAAGAGAGCTGAACTGGATAAGCAGCTGAAGAAGACGAACCTGTCATGGACCTGTCGTGACAGCATGGTGACAGCAGATTATTGAAGAGGAAAAGTGAAGTGGACATCGATAGATAGAGAAAAATCTGCTCGTCTGTCGTGAGGAAGCCAAATAATTTTCCAAGCCCCGGATCAAAAGATATGTCAAGCCAAAGCTCAAGGAAAGGAATTCCCACAAAATAGGGATGCGGCTGAAAAGTAGGATACTTTAGAGATTTAGTCTTTATTAGAATCTTACTTTTAATTAAAGTTGTAATCCTTGTTACCTTAGATAACTTGAGCCCAAAGCTTATATAAAGGGCATAGATTAAACCTAGGGCATAACCGATTACCCTATAACCGAAACCAAACCCCTGCCGTCCTCCCGCCACCGACATGTTCTAAATTCCCCCTAGGGCTACGGGTTGTTTTGTAAAGTAGTTGCAAGGGTTGCTTTGTTTTAGGATTTTTTTCAAGTTCAATAAAATAAACTTCAAGTTCTTTTATCTTGGTTTTAATATCTTGCAAGAGCATCGGGAGAGCATTGTGAGGTTATCTATTTACTTAGCATCGGGAGAGTTAAGTATACAAAAGAGATAAAAGCGCGTTCTCTAGTTTATAGTTGAACCATCTCGTGCTTAGGGATAAGGCGAGGTTAAGTGGCTAAGGAAGAATTCATACACATCGGTGTTCATCCTTCGATTCACGCCGGGAGGTATCATCAAAGACGTGTTCATCGACAGACTTGTGCCTAGGGATAGGGCAAGGCAGATCTGGGATTCTTGCCAAGCTTGAAGTACGGAGTTAGTGTCTGCTGTCGCGACAGCTAACGGACAGACGCCGCGACAGGTGCTGTCGGCGACGGGAGCGACGACAGAACTGGAGATCCTAAGCAATTCAATACCTGCACTACCGAGCAATTCAATACCGGCCCATTCTCTCTATCTTGATAATTCAATCTTTTTATTTACGTTTTTACTTTATTATTCGTGACAACTTTCTAAAATATTTCCTTTACTTCGTGCAGTAAATCAAGGTGAAGTCATTAGCCCAATCCCTGTGGAGACGATATCCGATACTTCGTATCACTTTACTACTTGCGTCGTGTACACTTGCACTACCATTGCGATAGACTATTTTACACGCAACACTTAGCTTCCCACTAAGGATTTCAACCAAATTCACTCTTGAATTTCTTCCTCTTTTCTAGGCTAAGGTGGCAACCCTTACACACTCAAAGCTTTCTAATCCAAAGCTTGAGTAAACCCTCTTTACAAGAGAAATTCTAAAGCAAACTTGAAATCCCTCTATTAGGTAATTGTTTGCACTATTTAGCTCTCATCCAAAACCTAAACACTTGAGCAAATTTGACAATATTTAGCTCACTAGTGTTGTCTATACAAGAAAATGAACAATTTAGCTTTTAGACAATTTCTTGATCATTATGTTGTTGAAAATTGAAGCATTAGTCTTCTCTTGATGCCTAAAGGTCCATTTTATACTCCCAATTGAGTTTGTAGCCGTTGAGGACTGTTGGAGGTGTTTTAGAGCCGTTGGAGACTTTATTTCCCACCACATGCTATTCTGGAGACGTCCGTTTCAAAACAATCGACCTCGTTTCGGAACGACCTTATTCAGAACTAGTCGTTGAAGTCTGATGCAGCAAGTCGTTTCGAAACGCCTCTGGTCATTTCGAAACACTCTTGATCCGCATCGAAATGGTAGCAACCCTATTTCGGTATGTGTCACAGTTGAGCTACAATTTATAAAGTCGTTGGGGAGGTTTTGACCGTTGGGCGTATCGAAAAACTAAATGGGTGTTTCGAAACGGAGACCCTCTGTATCGAAATGAGCAAGCCCTGTTTCAGTGCGAGTTTTAGCAGTTTCAAAATGTTTCGATACATGTCTCCCTGTTTCGAAACGGTTACCTTGAAAACTCTAGTTTGGCTACTTAAAAATGTTTTAAACATTGCTAAAACCATTTAAAACATCCAAAAACTTATTTTCAAGTTGTTTGGACTTAAAGACACTTTTGAAATCTTTTCAATTTTGTCCAAAACTAATTTTCAATTATTATATCAAGATATTAGTTCTTCACGATCCTAATCAGAATTCTTATTACCAACTTGAGATTAGACTTGCCAACCATTAACCTATGAAATTTTGTTACTATCAGAGGTCGTTTATCTATCTAATTTAGTCATATAACTTATTAGTGACCATTTTGTAAATTGTGTAAAACTAAAATCTAAGTCATTTAATCGAATTAACTAACATTGTATCGATACCCTAGAACTGTATTGATACGCTAAGCCTATTTTCAAGATTCAAAGGATAGAAATCCTGTACTGATATAGCTAGTCCCATATCGATACAAATTGACTTCGTTAACCGCGTATCGATATGCTCTAAGACTGTATCGATACTTTTTTCCTAACCAAATTTTAGTGAACAATTTACGTACTAATACGCCCAAACCGTATCAATACGCCCTATTTGACCAATGTTGACCTAACCAAAAATTACATCACCCGTATTGATACGCCATCACCCGTATCGATACGCTATGACCTGTAATGACATATTTCTACTGGTTTTTATTCAAATTACCCTAGCAAAAGTTGTCCAATCATTACCAAATTTACCAGCAAATCTAAAATTCATATTTCTAATAGCATGTCAAAATTTATAGCATTTTGAATTCATTTACCTAGTTTTCACCTTTTAGCACTTTTTAAGCCCATTTAGCTAGTTTTAACCTTTCACAAACATGTCATATTTTCCATACAACACATAGTCATATTTAGGCCATTACACATATATCAAAATAGTCAAACATGACTTATTTAAACCTTATGTCACATTACTAGGAGTTCAAAGCAAAAGATAAGCATACATATGATTTGTAGGAGTGACTTGCAACCGCAACAACACGATCGAAGGCCGGAATTCTTTAAGATCCTGAAATGCATGAGACAAACGAATGTTAGGCTTACATAGCCTAGTGAGGTAGTTATAACCAATGTAAATAAACAATTAATGATATGAACATCATAGTAACATGCTTAAATGACATAATTAGTACACAAATCATATTTGTATCTCATCAATTTAAATAACACATTTTCATATACAAGTTACATATCATAATCACAATTCATTTCTTTAGACATAGTAACCAATGGATACGTGGATTCCCTTGTACACCACACATATCAGAAAATAGGCCATAGTCTTGAATCGTAGCTCTAGATAAGTCTCTTACACAATCCATCCTTATCTCACCATATATATAGGTCGTAGCCCCGAACCGTAGTCCAATCCCTTACTTAGTGAGTTCGAATAACCCTATGGCATGCCAATTGTATTCAATGTTCACAAATGTTCAAGTTCACATATTTCATCATAATTCATACCTTTCAGATCATATCATATCAGATAACAAACGAACCTTAACTCCATATCACATAACATATTCATATCAAATTCTATAATTCACATAATTCGAATATCACATGTATTCTTATAGACATATCAAAGTAACTCAAAATACTTACTAATCTTACCATTCAAATCCATATATGGTTTCTCTACTTGAGCCTTTAACAAAATGCAAATCAAATTCATAATCAAATGCAACAAGATGACACCTAGCCTATCTCTTGACACAACTACACTCACCTAGAGCACGAAAGCTTTTAGGATTCTCGGATTTTGATTCTTTTGCTCTTAGACTTGGTTGAATATGACGGATTGATTGCCTCAAATTTTTAGGCTAAGAAGAAAGTACAAAGAACCATTATAACCAACATAACGATATGGTACTCATTCAAAGATTAAGCTTAGAATTTTGATTTAATATTAAACTCTAATTGTTCATGGAATTCAACAATTGAATGAGGGTTTCTCGTTACCCAACCAATGGTTATGCGATGGAATTTTCGAATTGAAGAAAGCTTGAGCTTAGAGGATTCAAAGATGGAGGTGTGTACTTGAGCTTGAGGTTGATGACAACAATGGAGCTGAGAGCTTATTCAAAGCAAAGATGGAGTTTTAGTTTCGGGAGAACATAATAAGGAAGAAAGTTTTCTTTCTTTATGAATTTCTAAGAGTCAACCTTAAATATTCCCCACCTACATAGCAACCAATATGAAGCTTACCCTTCCTTAAGGGTTTGCTAAACCCAATTTAATATCTTGCATTAAGCCATCAACTTTTTCAGCATAATAAGTGACCCAACCACGTGGGATAGTCTACCAAAGAGGCGAATCAGCACTTTTCTATATATTCTTTTAATTTGGCCTTTAAAATAGCTTCGAATAGGGGACTCGTATCGATACACTTTATAATTGTATCAATACGGTTACGCTAAAATATGTAAGTTAGTTATTGACAGTTAGGTCGCATCGATACTGGTCTCACCGTATCAATACGTCTGGCTCAGATTGTAGATTTTCAATTTGAATTCCATACATGAAAATTTAACTATTCAAATGGGACCAAGGTGTAACTTCATTACATAAGAGGGGTACAAATGTCAATCACTTACAACATTTAACATATCATAGTCAAAATTTCGATCACCAGAACCTAATTCTAACTAGGCCAATTTTCGAGATGTGACATTGAAGACTAATCGAAGCTTTAAAAAATAGTATAACGACCCGACGACTGAGGTGAATCTGCATATTGTTAAGGGGAAGCGCAACTGAGATGGGTTTGCTGCATTGAGCACCGATGTTGAAAGAAGTTTTAAGCATTAAGTGGGTTTTGAGGTTTATTTGATGAACTGTGGTTTGACCAACTTATTGAATAAGTGATAAACAAAACACATAACTAACTTGCAAGAAACTTTTGAAATTCCTCGACAAGAAATAACATTGTAGTACTAAAGAATTAACCTTTATGGAATTTACTCATAAATTTTCTACTATTTCCTTATTATAGCAAGGTTCCATGTTGGGCAGGTTCGCAAGATTTTCAAGGCGGACGAGGTCATGGCAGGTCGAGAGGCGCATGGGTGTTTGGTTTGAGTGGGTCAAATAGCTTGCGTCGGCTGATTGGTCAACGAAATTAAACCTAAATATATTGGCACATGAATTATAACAAGCATTTAAGACACGCATATAAAAAATTTTCACCCTATTTATTTTGGTGCCCTATTTAAAATCACACTTATGTTCAGGTTTTTATTTTGGTGCCCTATTTATTTTTTGGTTAAAAGTGTAAATTTTCAAAAATATGTAGTTTCACCCTTATAATTTTGGTCCCTTTACTATCAAAACGTTTGATATTTTTATTTTTATATTTTAATTTAATATAATTTGATTCTTTGATGTTATTAAGTAATTCAAGTTAAACATATTGAAGACTAGCAAACAATTAATGTAAAAAAAATCCTTAAGATATTTTGTTAATATATAAATTTTCTATTAGATAAAGTCATTTTCATAGGATTTTAAAAAAAATTATATTGGCACATGAATTATAACAAGCATTTAAGACACGCATATAAAAAATTAAATGAATTACAATAGTTCTAAAGATAAAATTACACTTATAAAAATATTTATCATATTTTTTAACAATTTCTATTTTAGAGAGGGAAAGAGAAATTTTGTTCATATTAATTATTGAAGATAACTTAGCAAAGGGAAGGAGTCAACTTAGACCTAATTTATCATACTTTAAAATAAAGGGAAATTTTATAATTTTTCAATTAAGTTTATGTCTAAGTTACTCTTGACACCAAATTCAATCAAATTTGTAATAAATAGTATATACGAAAATACTTTGATACACAAGCTTGTGTAATTAAGGTTTAGGGTTTTATGTTGTGGTTTAGTCTTTAGTGGTTTAGGCTTTATGGGTTTAGTGTGTAGGGGGTAGAATTTAAGGTTTATGGATAGAATTTAGAGTTTAGGTTTTAGGGTGATAAGTTTTAAGATTTAGGTTTTAAATTTTATATTAAAACTTAAATCTCAAACCCTAACACCCATACCTTACACCATAAACCCTAAACTCTGAATTCTAATCATAAACTTTAATTTCTACGCCCTATACACAAAACCCCAAAACCCTAATCTAAAACCATAAACCCTAAATTTACGCAACCTCGTGGATCAACGTATTTTCCATATATATATATATATATATTATACTTTAAGATAAGGATAAGTTTGTAATTTCCAAATTAATTGTTGTTTTAGTTAACTTGTGACACCAAATTTGATTTTTTTTATTAACCATGGGTATTTACACGACTTCTTAATTTTATTTAAGGGACATATCTATCACTAAATCAACTGGTTGTTATTAAACATAATCAAACTTTTAATAAATAGTATAAATATAATGATTATGCTGATAACAATTTGAACTAACTAATAACATCAAAAAATTAGAAGATCAAATTATATAAAAAAAATATAGGGGTTATGTTTCAAAGTTTTGCATAAAAGGGACTAAAACCGAAGTATGACAATTTTTCTTTAGGATTTACTCATATGTCATACCCGGTGGAGCTAGGGATGGGCACGGGTCGGGTTTTTGGCCCACCCGAACTCGACTCGAAACTAATTATCCTAAAACCGAACTCGATCCGACCCGAAAATAAATATTTTAAACCCGACCCCGACTCGACCTATAGAAAAAATTTAATTTTAGGGATTTAATTGTAAAAAATAATTTTAAGAGATATAATTATAAAAAACAATAAATTTAAGGACTAAAATGCAAATAAAAAATTAATTTTAAGAACCTGATTATAAAAGAAATATATAAAGAGGGGTATTATTACAAATATCCCTAAAAAATTAGGAAAAAATTACACTATTAATTCCGAGTCGGGTCGAATTTTTTCACCCTAAAACCCGACCCGACCTCACCCTATATAAAAACCAGACCCGAACCCGATTTTTTTTATATAAAAATACCCAACCCGATCAAGCCGGGTCGGGTTGAAAGCCGTCGGGTCCGGGTGAAATGCCCATCCTAGGTGGAGCCGACCCGAATACCAAATATATTAAAAGATTGATAGTCGGGAAATTAGGGGTTCTTTATAACCGGGTCCCAATTGCAACCCTAATTTTCCCCTTTCTCCCTGATCCCCAAATTCGATTCAGACGGAACAAAGAAACTTTCCTCTCAAATCGCAAACGTATCAGCTATGGAAGATCATCAAATTAGCGGGAACGATATCAGCAACAAGGATCTGAATCCAAGGCAGTTACAGCTGTTCGTTAAACTTCTCAACGGCGGAACTTTGTCGCTCCAATTCCCGACCCCTCAAGTCCAAGTCGGCGATGTCAAGCACCGAATTCATGAAATTACCAAAATCCCTATCAACTTCCAGCGCCTGATTCGCGGCCATCAACTCAATGACGATTCGGTGATTTCCCACTCCAACGCCACCCTCAATCTCTCCCTCCGGCTTCTTGGTGGCAAAGGAGGTTTCGGATCGCTGCTACGTGGCGCAGCCACGAAGGCCGGGCAAAAAAAGACGAGCAACTTCGACGCGTGCCGAGACATGAGCGGAAGGAGGCTGAGGCATGTGAACGCGGAGAAGAGGTTGGAGGAATGGAAAGCGGAGGAAGAACAGAGGAGGTTGGAGAAGATTGCGGAGGACTTTATTAAGAAGAAAGCTAAAACTGGGAAAAAAGGAGTTGGAGATGGAGCGGCCGAGAAGTATGTAGCGAAGTATAGGGAGGAGTCAGCGAGGTGTGTAGCGGTGGTTGAAGAGTCCGTTAGGGCAGCGTGCCAAAATGGAAAGCGGAAGGCGGTGCCAGGAGGAGCTGACCCCAAAAAGTTGAAGATTTGGTAAGTTTTTAAGATCATTTATCTTGCTTGTAATTTAGGTCGGTATTACTATTAATATTTTGATCATTTATATGTTTTTGTTTGCTCGTATAGGATGGGGAAGAGGAAGGTGGATGAGAGTGATAGTGATAGTGATGATAGCAGTGAGGATGAAGAAGAGAGTGAGAAATCTATAGTTTTGAACAATGGGAATCATTCAGATTCTAGTAAGGGAACTGAAGGGAGCTCTGGTTCGATTTTGGGGGGAAATCAGGACATAGAATTTTCAGGTGGAGCCTCAAGTGAGACTGGTTCTGAGGAAGAGAAAGAGGTTGTCCTGCCGCCAAGCTCGGAATCTTGTGGCAAAGATGCTAATGCCATGGTTGAAGCTGATGTGATTGCTGGAAGTGAAGCAGCTCCAGCTGAGATGCTGGAACATAATGGAACTAATCCAGTTGCAGAAAATGGAGGAGTTGGACTTGAAAGTGAACTTAATAATGAAGTCAATTGCTCTTTGAACCCGGAACCAGAAGTTCCCAAAGAAACAGTAGTTTCAAATGCTATCATTACAGAACCAGAAAAGCCATTGAACTTTGATGACTTCAATTCTTCTGAAGAGATGGAGGTATGGTTTGAACACTTGAAGTCCTTTTCCTGTTTCCTAGGCTAAATTCTAATAAAGATCAATACATTTGATGCATTTAACTGGTTTAAAAAAATACTACTTTCAATGAACTCTATGATTGCATATGCAGATGGTATATGATATTCAGCAGTTTGTAGTTTGTTGTTGCAATTTTGTCAAATGCTTTCCTTTAGCCCGAGTAAATCCGATTATAGCTATTTGCTGTTATTTAAGCTGTCTTCATGTTCTTGTGTAAAAAGTTGTTGGACCATACAAATTGAAGAAAAGATATAATGGAGTGAAATTAAAATCAGCATATGAATTGAATTGTCATGAGCCTCATGGTGATGCCGTTGCTTTTCTAATGCTTAATGGCAATACGATATATCATTTACTGTTTTATCATTTCTAAAGGTTCTTGGATTGGAGCGGCTGAAATCCGAACTGCAGGCACGCGGACTAAAATGCGGTGGTACATTGCAAGAGCGAGCTGCCCGTCTTTTCTTGCTAAAATCTACCCCTTTCGATAAGCTTCCAAAGAAGTTGCTTGCAAAGAAATGAAATAACCAATGTCGGAGGCTGAGGCTTCATATAACGATATATTGTATTGCTAAGGATGTTCCTTTTTGTCAAACCAAGAAATGTGTATATTTCTCTTGTTACGTTTAATATTGTGTGACTTGGTTCTTATAAAGCTGAAACCCTGTTAGCTTTCTTTAATAAACTTCTATTTTGCCTAAACTGAATCTTGAGATTTGTGGAATGATAAATGTTATGATGTTTTAGCTTATAGAACCCCATTCTTCGTGAATTTATGCATAGTAACATTATATGGTGTCTTAGGGAAGAATGTGGTGAAATTAGGTTTTGATATTTTTTTACCGTGGAACCTTCGTCTTGCAGGTAAGGTTGAACTTATTTGAGTTGACAAGTCTTATTTTACTATTCAAACTTTATTCAAAAGAATTTCGAGTCGAGACGAATCAACTAGTTTTCAAGTCTGTATAAATTTAATTGTAATCATTTATAATGTTATAATACATATTGATTCTAATTTAAATGACTTTTTATATTCATATATGATATACATATATATTTGTTCAAATTTTTACACATGGTATACATAATATATAATACAGAATTGACATACTCAACTTGAAAATTGATCAACTTATTTATTGAAAAATTTTGGTTACTTGAGTTATTCGAATTTTTATTTTATAATTCAATTTTTTTGAGTCAAATCAAATTTATGAAATTACGAATTGGTTTTTTTCGCGTCGAGTTGAATAATTTAATTTTTTCGAGTCGAATTTTTCCTTACCAATTGATAGTTATTATGAAAGTGGAAACATATGCAATACTAGTAAAACTTAAAGGAGTTTCATTTTTTTTTCTTCAAAACGTGTCCATCTACAAAACTGTAAGTGTTCGGTCCCCGGCTAAGATCATGCAATGCCACTCCCCACTAAAACGTAGCTTTCCAGACTCCTTTGAATTGGTTAAATTTGGAAAAGAAATACAAAAGGAGGTACCCACTTTAGCCACACTAACCAATCTTCCGTCGCCATAAAATTTATATAAAAGAGAGAAACAATCTTCTTTTTCAAGCAAAACCACAGAGATTTTAACTCAATCTAAGGCCGCCCCACTGGGTTTAGCTAAGTGCCCATTAATCTTAATCCATACAAGTTTTCCAGCAAAATCTTGTATTATCGAGAAGGAATGCCACTTTGAGTAAAAGTGAAAAGAAATAGTATTATATATAAAAGAAAAGGGAGAAGAAGTGATTTATTGTTAGAAAATTCCATACGATACCGGAAATGTTTCGTGCTCTCCCAAATCAGCAGTTGACTTGGAAGTTTGAAAATAACATCTCAAAGTAATGCGACTTTAGCTTATTTAAAATTAGGCGCAACAGTTTCCTCCACTTCTAGACTTGTTATTGGATCTTGAACACAAACAAAAAAAAATGTCATTGGATGAGTGTTTTCGAATATTAATTATTTGAAAAATGTTTCCACCGTCCTTCGGCTTAAATTAATGAGAAAAAGTTCATACACGGTCATTATACGTGTAAACGAGCCGAGTCGAGCTCGAGTAGTGCTGAGTTCGATTCAGCTCGTTAAGATTTCGAGTCGAGTTCAAGTTTAAGTAATTTTTTAACGAGCTTGAAAAATCTGAGCTCAACTCGGCTCGTTAAGAACTCGAGTCGAATTCGAGCTTGATTCGAACTCAATTGAGTCAAGTGTTGACTGATCTTTGACAGAGTCGAACTCGAGTAGCTCGCAATTTGTCATGTCTCATTTAAAGCCCTATTAGGAGAAAAAAAACTTTGATACACAAGTTGTGTAAACTCAACCCTGTTAATTTTAGGGTTTATGGTGCTAATTTAGGGTTTAGAGATTTAGGTTGTTGGGTTTATAATTTATGATTTAGATTTTAGGGTTTAGGTTTAGGAATTTAGATTTTAAATTTAAAAAAAATATAAAAAATAGTATATTATATTTTCGAGTAGCTCACGAGCTTTTTGAGTTGGGTATCAAGTAGCTCGGCTCGACTCGTTAAGAACTCGAGTCAAGTCCAATCGAGTCGAGCTTTGACCGAGTCAAACTCAAATAGCTCGCAATCTGTCACATCTCATTTACAGCCCTATAATTATAGGGCTCTAAAATGATTATTTTGACTATTGAACTTTTAGAAATAATAAAACGAGAATTAAGCTTTGGATTTTGTTACGAAATGAACATCGAACCATTAACAATTTAACGGTAGGTTGACTGTGCAACTAAAGAAATATAATAGTTGTTACAAAATAATCATTAAATTTTATAAATGTTACAAAATGATCATCAGACTATTTAATTATTATAGAATGGTAAATTTAATATTTAATTATTTAAAATGGTCATTGAACTATCTCATTGTTACATAACGAACATTAAACTATTTAATTATTGCTAAATAATCATTAAACTATTTAATTGTACCAAAATGGTTGGTTATTACAGGTTATACTGCATTTTTTGTTGATTTGAATAAATTTTATTTTTAAAAACGTTTCGAAATAATGAATAAAAGGATTTTTTTTGGAAATAGTCCATTGAAATCAACTACAAAGTCAACTTGCATATAACATGCAAAAACAAACTATTTTTATAATAATTAAATAGTTCAATGATCATTATAACAATTGAATAATAAATTTAACATTATTTAACAGTTAAATAGATCAATGACCATTTCGTAACAACTAATATATTATTTCAGTTGCCCAATTAGCCCACCGTTAAACTATTAACGGCGTCTAAGGGCTAATATCTAATTATAAAATAATTCAAATTTTAATGTTAAAAAATTTAATGACTAACCTGATAAATTTAAAATAATTTAACAAACATTTGTAAAATTTACCTTAAATTAATCGAAAAATCCATCATTTGTGCAATTTAAAATTGTACTCCCTCCGTCCCATAAAAAATGCCCCTTATTGACTTTTTGAAAGTTAAAATTTTTAAACTTTGACTATTTTTATATTGAATATTTTAAATAATTAAATTTTATAAAATATATATTTGAAAATAATTCGATTAGAAGTTTTTCATATTTTTATCAATGATACATTTTAAATAATTATGAGTCAAAATTAAAAAAAAATGACCCAAAAAAATCAATAAAGGACAAAAATTGTGGGACAGAGGGAATAGTATTTGATAATATAATCAAAACTAATGCATGAAAAGTGGAAAAAATGCATTTATCTCTCTTTGCTAATATTAAATAAATAAAAATCGTGTATTTCTTTTTTTGGGTGAATTTAAGGTGCGACAGATTTTTAAGTGATCTAAAAAAATTCTATGCTTGTATAAGAAGATGAATCAAGATATATTTTTAGAATTAGAAATTTTGAAATACTTTTTTGAAGTATGGTACAATTATGACAGGAATCGAAACGCTTTTTATATAACGTAACGTGTACAACCCAATATCTAGTTGGTTTCATAAATCCTTAAAACGTAAAGTCCTAACGATTAATACAAAGCTATCCAAATTACATAAATCTTTTGAAATCGTTGGATGGGGTGCTCAAATTGCGATGCGATTAAAAAAAATTTAAAAATTTATTCAAGAATCTAAAACATAAGACTTTCTTTTACAACATTTAAGTTGATTTTTCGTAATTTTTGACAAGTTTCAAAATTTATTTTTTTAATAACATTTTAGGGAGAAATTATTATATGGACCCTTCCCACCACGTCATCCATGGTCCCTAGTAATAAAAAAATTCCACGTCATTATTTTTTTACACGTCATTTACACACTCAAATTTATAATTTCCAAATCATCTTCTCTAATTTCTCCAATTAACGTAGGGTTTAGGGTTTATGGTTTAAGGTTTAATATTTAAGGTTTAGGGTTTAGGGTTAGGGTTTAGTGTTTAAGATTTAGGGTTTAGGGTTAATGTTTAGGGTTTAGGGTTTAGGGTTTAGGATTTAGGGTTATGGTTTAGGGTTAGGGTTTAGGGTTAGTGGAGGAAGCTATCGTTCTTGAAGAAAAAAAGGAAATAGTAAACCCTAATTTATTTTTAATTTGATACGACACCATGATTTGGAAAATATAATCCTAGTGTACAAATGATATGGAAAAAATAATGACGTGGAATTTTTTTTATTACTAGGGACCATGGATGACGTGGTGGGAAGGGTACATATAATAATTTCTCCATTTTAGGTTGGTGTTTTTTGACAAATTTTAAATTTTGTTGTAAAAATTAACATTTTAAGTTACTTGACAAATCTGAAAAATTATTATTTTTTACCTTAAATTAAGCTGCCGTATTTAAAACTCCCTCTTTCTTCGTCGTGTTGGCAGTGACGTGGAAATGGAACTTTGGATTGGTAGCTGTGGACCAATATTATTATTCCGTCCTAATGGGTTGCATTTGCATGGCATCATTTTTTAATGGTAATAAATTCCACCATTTTAGTAAAAAGCTTAAAAATATTCCTAGCATCTATGTATTTAGCACTATCTCTATTGTATAATGCAAGAAGTGTGATCATGTAATTTGGTCGGTAATAAATTTAAGAATGAAACATTAAAAAATAAAAGGGCAACCATTTCAATTTTAATATGAAAAACACATTAATATATTTAAATTGAATAGATAATCCTTTAAATTTAAAAATTAAAAATATATTTTGCTACTAAAATGTTTTTTTCTCTTATATACTACAAGTTTTAAAGATCAAATACCAAATAGAAGACCAAAAACCTTAGCGTTCTTATGCTCTCGCCAGATCCCGAAAACCCTACTTCTACAGATGGCTTGTTGTTTGGGACCGTCGATGGACGGCCGCCAGAGCAAGTGTCTCATGTTGCTAACCAATCCAGCCTTGAAAGACCGAAGTCACCAATTTCGTTGGCAGACCAACCTATAAGTAAACAGAATAAGAACCCGGTAGGGGTGGTGGCTTGCCAAAAACTACGGACATGGAGGCTGAAAGGGAGGAGATGTTGCAGGTATCGCGTGGTACTGGTGTGGCGGAGGACACCGTGCATGGGAATGATGCAACGACGAAGTGGTCCTATACGAGTATTGCTAGAAAGGCTATGGCTCAAGGTGATAGGAGTACCCCTAGTGCCACTGCCATAGATACTGAAGTCATTATTTTGAAGGAGGGTATCAAAATTAATAGAGATGGTATGATTCCTTCGATACAATTCTTTGACAGAGTTCATGCGCATGTTGATCAAAATATGTGCAATGCTATCATCGTCCGACTTCTTGGTCGGGTGATTGGTTTCAAAGCGTTATGGACTAGGGTGCATGCTTTATGAAAGCCTTTGGGAGAGTTACTACTAATTGACTTGGACAATAATTATTTCATAGTTCATTTTTCTGATGAGCGTGATTACACTAAGGTTCTTATTACGGGGTTGTTGAGCTTGATAGGCTCGATTATCGCCTTCAACCGATGCTTTTAGAGTGATGGAGAAGTTGGATTTTTGGGTGTTTGAGTTGTTGGCAAAAATAAAGAATTAAACACAAGGATTTAGAGTGGTTCGACTTTCTAACCCAAAGCCTACATTCACTACCTTGAAAAGCCACCAAGGATTTCTCATATTCACTAAGAATTTCATCCTCTTTTCTCGTATGAGGAGGAAACCGTTACAACGATTAAGCTATCTACCCTTAGCTTAATCAAACACTCTCTTACAAGTGAAATTTAAAGTAAACAAGAAATCTCTCTAATAGGTATGTGTTTGCAACTCTAAGAATTCACCTAAAACCTATACACTTGAGCAAATTTGACAATTTTGGCTCACAAGTGTTTTGTTTATACAAGAGAATAACAATTAAGCTCTAAAGACAATTTGACATCATAATGTTGTTACAATTGAAGCATTAAACTTTCTTTGATGCTTAGAGGTCCCTTTTATACTCCTAATTGAGTTTGTAGCCGTTGAGGTTGAATTAGAGCCTTTATTTCCCACTATAAATGTAGTTCTGCAGCTTAGCGTATTGATACTCTTCAAATCGTATCGGTACGATCCCGATAAGAAAATAGCTGTTGAGCACTTCCAGCCGGTGCGTACCGATACGCGTGGCAAGCGTATCGGTACGGTCCTGCAATTTAAAAGGTCGTTGGGAAATTGACCGTTTGGGGTAGTTGGGAGTATCGGTACGCGAACTAGCCGTTAGGTATTTTAAAGCACACCGTATCGATACGGCAAAGCGTATCGGTACGAGTTTTGGCTACTGGAAAATCATTGTAGTTAAAACTCTAAAGGGTATCGATACGGTAACATACCATATCGGTACGATTACATTAAAAGCTTGGTTTTGACTATTTTAAATGCACTTTAAATTATTCCAATGCCTTATAAAAACCCTTACATATATTTTCAAGTTGTTTTGACTAAAGGCATGTTTTAAATTCTTTTCAATTTAGCCCAAAATATTTTTCAATTATTATATCAAAACATTTAGTTCTACAATCTCTCACTTTTTAATATAATAAAACCTACTTGAAAAATTGTTTGAGATTTCCCCTTTTTTGTTATATCAAAAAGAATTTAAAATACATTAGGCTCAAAATAATATATGAGGTTTAAATTTTTGGACACAATTAAAAACTTTTGGTTTTAAAATTAGCTCCCATTACTCAAAGCATCAAATATTGTTAGTCCAACATATATGATTAAACTAGTTGAATTAAAAGAAATAAAACTAAACAAAAATAAATTCAACTAATTTTACCACACTTGAATCCAAGGAAGGATGTGAAGTCTTCCTTCTTCAAGTGCTCTCTTTGTGTGCATGGAACTCTCCCTCAAATTTAGACTTGTTGATCACTCTCCATCACACCTAACAAAAGATAATCAAGTAATTTTTTGTATCCAAATTGCTTTGGATCCATAGACGTTAGTGGCACATAATTTTGTCCCCTTAGGAATCCATTTTTTAATTTCATTCTTTTTAGTTGAAGTACTTAGTCCTTTTGGGACCCAAATACTTCTAAACACTTTACCATTCAAAAATCTAAGGGCACTAGATTGTCTAATGTAAAAATTTGATTTTCTTAAATTATTTTCTTTTGGAGTTCATTGGAAATCAAATCTTTTTCTTTTTTAGGATCATCAATCTCCTTTTGATGATCCCTTTTAATTATTTGAAGCAATTCTTGTAAACTTGAAAGCTTAAGTTCAAAATCTTTGATTTTTGCTTCAAACTCTAGATTTGTTTTGGAAAGCAAATTATTTTCCTTTTTCAAATTTGAAAGCAATTTTTTGTTTTTAGAAAATGATTCTTAAATTTCAAAAACAAATCATAGTATGCATCTTGCAACTCATCAAAAGTATATGAATCGGGCAAATTTACCTCCCCATCATTGAGGGCCATGAAGCATAGGTGGGCTACCTCATCATCGATGGATCTTCATCACTCCATGTTGCCATATATGATTTCTTTGAAGATGATCCCTATTTGTTGGACTTATGGGAGTCCTTCATGTTCTTCTTCTTCGATTCATGTTTGGATTTAGCCATCTCGCTCTTCATGAATCAAGCAAAGTTTTAGAAGAGATAGGTCGTCTGTTCTTCTTCACTTTCCTTCTCACTTGATTCTACATGGTTGCACTTGAAGGATTTGAGAGCAACGACATTAACATTGATGCCAAGCTCCATGATTTTCTTCTTCCACATCTTCTTTATATCTTCCTTCTTCTCCTCCTCCTCTTTTTCTTTTTTCATTATTTCATGAGTGAGAAGAGACCCCATGAGTTCATGTAGCTTCAAGGTCTTGAGATTTTTGGCTTCGATGATGGCGGTCTTCTTTGAGTCCCGTGACTCGGGAAAAGAATAGGGAAGCTTACGGACAAGCTTGTCTTCCGGAATGATTTCTCCATAGCCTTTGAGTCCATTTGTGATGGTTGAGAATCTATCGAAAATCTTCGTGATGTCTTTATCCGGTTCCATCTTGAAGTTCTCATACTCGTGCACGTGGTTGAGGAGGCCGATCTTGGTCTCCTTTACTTTGTTTGTTCCTCGTATATAACTTCAAGTTTGTCCAATGCTTCCTTGCACAAAAGAGGATGTGCAAAGCCTTGCAAATTAGCTCCATCTTCTTGTGATTGTCCGCACTCCATTCTGCCTTACTTCGTTATGGCACATAAGTACCCTCTTCAACAATATCCCAAAGCTTGTAGTCTTTAGATTTGATGAAGAACTTCATTCTAATCTTCCAATGAGCGTAGTTGGTCCCGTTGAAGAATGATATATTGTCGATGGATTGCGCCATTTGACGGGTTGATTGAATTTCATATTGAGCTTTCCGGATCACCTCAATATGATGTTAATCCCCTTCGATTGAGCCTCGCTTTGATACCAATTGTTGAGCTTGATATGCTCAATTATCACCTTCAACTGATGTTTGCCAAGTGGTGGAGAAGTTGAATTTTTGGGTGTTTGAGTTGGTGGCAAAATAAAGAATTAAACACAAGGATTTAGAGTGGTTCGACTTTCTAACCCAAAGCCTACATCCACTACCTTGGAACTCCACCAAGGATTTCCCAAATTCACTAAGAATTTCGTCCCCTTTTCTTGTATGAGGAGGAAATCGCTACAACGATTAAGCTATCTACCCTTAGATTAATCAAACACTCCCTTACAAGTGAAATTCAAAGAAAACAAGAAATCCCTCCAATAGGTATGTGTTTTCAACTCTAAGTACTCACCCAAAACCTATACACTTGAGCAAATTTGACAATTTTGGCTCACAAGTGTTTTGTCTATACAAGAGAATAACAATTAAGCTCTAAAGACAATTTGACATTATAATGTTATTACAATTGAAGCATTAACCTTTCATTGATGCTTGGAGGTCCCTTTTATACTTCTAATTGATTTGTAGCCGTTGAGGACCATCGGGGTTGAACTAGAGCCGTTGCAGCCTTTATTTCCTACCATAAATGCAGTTCTGTATCTTAGCGTATTGATACTCTTCAAATCGTATCGATACGGTCCCAATAAGGAAATAGTCATTGAGAACTTTCAGTTGGTGCGTATCGATACGTGTGGCAAGCGTATCGGTACGATCCTGCAATTTAAAAGGTCGTTGGGAAATTGACCATTGGGGGTAGTTGGGCATATCAGTACGTGATACAACCGTATCGGTACGCGAACTAGCTGTTGGGTATTTTAAAGCAAACCGTATCGACACAACAAAGCGTATCAGTACGAGTTTTGGCTACTGGAAAAACACTGTAGTTAAAACCCTAACGGGTATTGATACGATAACATACCATATCGATACAGTTACATTAAAAGCTTGGTTTTGACTGTTTTAAATGCACTTCAAATTATTTCAAAGCCTTATAAAAACCCTTAAATACATTTTCAAGTTGTTTTTGACTAAAGGCATGTTTTAAGTTATTTTCAATTTAGTCCAAAATATTTTTCAATTATTATATCAAAACATTTAGTTCTACAGGGGCCTTTGACTATCTATGGTAATTACTTAACTGTCCAACCCTGGTCTCGAACGTTCTCTACTGCGGCAAAACACCCTACACAAGTCATTGTATGGGTTAGACGTTTGGGCTTACCTTTTAGATATTACATGAAGAGCATATTCCGACACCTTGCTTCGTTTATCGGAAGGGTTATCAAAGTGGACTACAACACACAAGTGGGTGGTTGAGGCAAGTTTACAAGGCTGACAATTCTGGTAGATCTCACGAAGTCGTTACTTTTCTTGTATCCAGATTAATGGGTATATTTAAAAATTAAAATACAAAGGACTTCAGAATATCTGCTATACTTGTGGGACATATGGACATGTCCATGAAGCTTGTGCATCTTTGAAGAAGAGTGGTGAGGGGTGGATGAGATAACTCAGGAATCACCAACACCTCAAGAGAAGGTCTCTGAGAGTAATCTTTTTGGACCATGGATGATGGTGGAGAATCATCGTTGAAGACCTAATGTAGGTGGGAGAAATGTTAATGTTAATGTCAACATGAGTGGTAATGTTGATAGGTCTGGATCGAGGTTTGGTGCACCTGGAACCATCGAGATGGTTTCAAGGTAACTGCTAGTCCGTCGATTAGGCTTGAGGCGAAAAAAGATGTCAAAAAGAATGTGGTGTACATAGAATGTTAACCATATAAGAAAGCTAAGGGCAAAGAAGATGGTACTACACAATTACAACCCATACCTACTATGGGAGGCAAAACAACTTCCATGAGTAACCATGTCCCTATTATTAATGATGGTCATCATGTGGTCATGAACATTCAGGAACCCGGTGTTTTGGGGGGGGGGTCTAGAGTAAAAGATAGGCGGTATCGTGGTAGTGTAATGAGGAGTCATTTGGGTACTAATACTCGAGGTTTGAAAGTGAAGAAAGTTGTAGAATCTCGACAATCAACATCTAGAGGGGTTACATATTTCATCAATAAGTTAACTGGGCAATTGAATCATTTGGGGATCGCGTAGTACAATAGAAATCGCCACCGAATCCTAACACGACTGTGATTGATGTAGTTTTTGTGGATTCAGAAGGGCTAGCATCTGATTTATATTCAGGTTTTGAAGGTGATATTAATTTCGCGGGCCACGTTGAAGACCTGGGCGTTGGCGGTCAATAAACTTTTTGGTCTCGTTTTTTTAATGATGACGAATGTAATGGTTTGGAATTGTCAGGGTGCGGCTAGCCTGACATTTCGGCAACATTTTAAAACTTTTAAGCGTGAACAACGTGTGAACGTGGTTGGTTTATTTGAGCCTCTGATTAGTGATAGATGTGCTGATTGCGTCATTACTTCTTTGGGTTTTCTAAATTCTTACTGGGTGGAGGCGTATGATTTTAGTGGGTGTGTGTGGCTGCTTTGGATGACACAGTGGATATTGAGGTACTTCATATTTTTAATTAAGTTATTAATGTTAATGCTTGTGCAGTTGGTAATGATGTAGGTTTCCAATTAACGGTAGTCTATGCGAGCCTAACTGCTATTAAAAGGAAACATCTCTGGCGCAAGTTGGAGGAGATAACACCTCACAATGGTTTGTAGATTTTAACATAAATTTGTATTTGGATGAACAAGTGGGTGGTACGATTACTACTGTTGGCGGTAGCCAATTATTTGTAGATTTTATGTTTAATTGTAAGTTATCGGATCTTGGTTTTTCTGGACCTCCATTCACTTGGTCACGCGGGGGTTTGTTTGAACGGTTAGGTCGATATATTGTAAATTCTACATAGCTATCTTCTTTTCCTCATGCTTATGTTCAACATTTAGATCGTCTTGGTTCGGATCAGCATCCCATTGTTCTTTATCATTTACATCCTAAGCCTATGGTACATCACATGCCTTTCCGGTATATTGATGCATGGCCGAAGTACCCTTCTTTTTCTGAGTTTGTAAAATCTAGTTAGAAGAATTCAGTGTCTTTGGTTGACAACATGGAGAATTTTAGAATTTCCACGGAACAGTGGAATGTGGAAGTATTCAGGCATATCGGCAGGAGGAAAAACGTATTAGAGCTCAATTACAGGGTATTGAACGTAGCCTTACCGAGCGACATTCAACTTCTTTAGTAGCATTACAGAGGAGATTGCGGGCTGAACTAGATACGGTGCTCGATCAAGAGGAGAGCTTTTGGCATCAAAAAGCTTCTATGCAATGGATTTGTGATGGGGACCGTAACACACACTTTTATCATGCTTCAGTGATGGCGAAGCGCTGAGCTAATAATATCACGACGTTATGATTGGTGTATGGATCAAATAGAGCTTCAAAGGGCGGCTGTTGATTTCCTTAATACCTTATTTGTTCTATTTTTATGTTCAGATCTGGCGTCGTTGAGAAGAGAGAGTGACTTTTGTTGCTTTCTTTTCTTACGTACGTCCTAATTATGACTTTTTCTCTCTCTCAAATGATCAAAACCCTTCAAGTGTTTCTCTAGTGACAAGATTTCTGTCTCCGATGGCTTTTGTAGCCTATTTTTTTTGTCATCTTTATCAGCTCGACACTTAGAATCCACGACAATGTCTTCGATTTTTGTTGTCAAGTTCTCAATTGGTAGATCTTTCAACGATCCAAACATACGATGGTGATTTCACAGTCATTTCTTCTGATCTCTCTGTCGATTTTGATTGTTTTTATGTTCTTTCAAATTTTATGTAAACCTAATTTATGAGCCTGTTTTGGCCATAATTTTTTAATAGAATCTGGTAGTTTTATTAAACAAGAAAATACCTAAAATTACATTATTGGACATTTTCTTAAAACTAGTCACTTTAGATCATACAAGGGTACATGAAAAAGGTTAAAAATCCATCCAAATGACTTGAACGAAAAATAGACACGAACAAATCTGACTGCATCATCAAACGAACCACAAAAGGGGATTAAGCTATTGTAAGACCACCGGGAATCATAAATCAATGCTGAGCCTTGTGAGAAACTATCCACGAGCGCAAATCGCGTATCCGACTTCAATCCGAGAGTCCAGAGTAGGGAAGATCAACAAAATTTCAAATAAGCGCCATATTGATTCGTTGTGGCGTCGTCAAATCCAACCCTGAAAAATAATAATAATAAAAGAACGGCCAAACGACCGAGGAAGAATAAAAAACATGTCAAAAGACATAAATAAAACGTGCCACAAATGCAAAAAAAAAACATGCCACAAAAGCAAAGTTATTTTTATTAAAAATAAAAACCAAATAAAAATAAATCTAGCCGTCGACAACTAGCATCAAAACCGATGTCTCTGTCAGCTAAATAAAATGAAAAAAATAAAATTTGCGGCGCACTCGAAAGATGAAGAGAGTTGTGTTAAAAAAATAGAATGAAATAAAAGTTTATTTGTGAAAAAATATATAATTTTTTTACGCTCATTAAATGATGAAAGACAAAACTCGTGCCGTTTAGGTTTAGCTCATGTTCCCTAAGATTCAACGAAGATATATCATTTAATAAATAATAAAATATGAATGATATTTGATTTTTAATATTTAATCTTCAAAAAAATATTTCAGTCAAAATGGCCTACAAAGGACTGTGGACCCGGACGAGGCACGGATCCTCTTACTCTCTGCGCCCTGCAATGCAAACTGTCAACAGGGCGGCCAGCTATGGCCTATTATATACACTGCTTTTCAGATTATAATTTTTTTTATCATTTTCCCAAAAGAGTAAAAAGTTATTCAAAACTATTTTAATATATCTATTACTTTCCCCATACATATATACATACATATATATATATATACACATTAAAGCAATTAAAAACATTTTGCATTTTCTCTTAATTTAAATTTAATTAATGTACGAGTCATTAGGTTCGGTTTCGATTCAGGTCATTTCAGGTTTAACTATATTTGATTTAAAATTAATTTGAATCTGGTTCGATTTTAGTTCGAGTCTATGGTAATTTCGGTTTGAGTATCGAGACAGGACGTCGAGTCGATTATTTTCGGGTCGGGTCAATACCGAGTTAATATGAGATCGATCAGTTTTAGTCAGTTTTTTCAAGTCAAGTTAGGTTTTTCTACCCTATATATGACTTTATATAGCATGCATATTTAATTTTTTTTTGGTGAATTGCGCGACAGTTCACCTATAATCTTTATTTATTTATTTTAACATGTTTTCTTTATTTCAGGTTGCCTTGGTTCGAGTTACTTTCGATTTGGATTAAATTTGGTTCGGTTGAAAATCGGTTCGGTTGAATATTGATCCGAGTCCACTTTCGGTTCAACTGAAATTCGGTTCAGTTTATTTCAAATTTCAGATTAAATTCGGGTCATCGTATTTGGGTCAAATTCGGGTCTCATTTCGAGTAAATTGGTCCGATTCTCGGGTCTCGTTTCGAGTAAATTGGTCTAATTTTCGGGTCTCGGTTAAGTTTGCCAGGTTTAAGTAAGAGTTGCATTAATAAATTCAACAATTAATAATTCAATTAACACCATTTAGAGTATTTAATATTTTTAAAAAATTATAGGTCGTGTTTGGCAACTAATGAATAGTTGATAGCGGATTATATTAATTGATAGTTGATATCTATCTTTAATCCTTGGACCTTGAGGATGAATCATGTATTTCAGATTATATTGTTCGGGCCTTCTTTTCTGTTCTAATATCTTCTTATCCGAACATATGATAAAGCTTAAATAAAAAAAATCTAATTATACTTCTATATGACTCGAACTCGTATTGGATACTTAGATCGAATTTCGCCTAAATGATAAAAGATGAGTTTTATAGTAATATTTGTTTAAATTTATATAGGTCATTTTGGTAAACAATTTTTGAATTAAAATTAGAGGTTTGAAGTATTTTTAGAGGTTTGATTAGTCAAATCTGGTAATAGGATGTTTGACAAATAGAGAATTGTAATAGTGGATTGAGGTGAAACCTCTCATTTTGAAAAACTTCTTTTATGAGCTTTTTGAGTTAAATGTTTGGATAAAAAAACTTGTAAAGACTATTTTATCTTTGATAATTGTAAAAAATTTCTCTAAATAAAATAAATTTGAATAACTAATAAAATTAAAAAAATAATTTCATAAATAAGAAATTAATAAATAAATATAAATTTAATAATTAATAAAATTATATTTTAAATATAATTTTATAAATAAAAAATTAATATATACATCTAAATTTAATAATTAATAAACTTATATTTAAAATATAATCTCATAAATAATAAATTAATATAAATATCTAAATTTAAATAAGTATTAAAATTATATTAAAAATATAATTTAAAAAATAAAAAAATAATATGTACATCATTCATATATGTTCAGTAATGATATTAAAAAATTAATTTTCATAATCTAATTAATATCAATAAATATAAAATGTTAATAACTAATAAATTATTCAAACAAACATCTAACATAATCATATCCTTATATGTCACTTCGCTCGTTCAAATAATCAAACATCTATCAACTATCATTTAATTTTACCAAACACTTTTATACAATCAGCTAATGCAATCCGTTAACCAAATCAGCTAATGCTATAACTATCCACTATATGTTATTAATTACCCGCTAATTACAAAACATGAACATACTGAATTATATATATTTTATAATAGTTGAGAAATACTCAAATTACGCTACCACTAGGCACTAACTAATCTAACAACATTTGGTGTTGCACAAATCGATGAAGATCCAACAGTAAATCTAACGCTATGTTCCGTATAAGTTTTTTTTTTTATAATTAAAATGTTTAACTATGATTCAATCATACTCATAACAATTCAATTAAAGATTTTATTTTCAATATATATATATATTTAAAAAGTCTGAAAAATAATTTTCTGGTATTGAAGCCGGAATTCGAAGAAGGTAGAGGAACGAGGCTTGAGGCTTCCATGGATGATGTTACGGTGGTAGAAAATATTTTTTTACAGGGTGTGTTTTTATACTACGTAAATGAGATCGATTTCATTTACGTAAATAACCTAAAAGGAGTGTTATTTAGTTAAATAATCTAAAAAAGGTATGGGGTAAAATTACCATAAAAATCCTACAAAATGATAGCCAGTGTATAACTAGCCCAGAAACTGCCATAAAACGGGATATACTCATCTGACCGTCAAATCTCCGCCCTTCCTTCCTTATCACACTCCAAAACTCTCTCTTTATATCACCGCGGATGAAAGCTTCAATGGTTACGCCCTCTTCCTTATCCCAATATCTCTGAAATTACCTTCCTTTCCTCTATTCGCTTCTTCAACTTTCAAGTCTCACAAAATCTTCTCTTCTGCTGCAGCTGCGCTCGGTAACTATTGAATCTCAATCCCTACACTCTTATAAGCACTCCATTTTAATGGCATAGAAAGCTAGTTTTCTATTGGTTTAATGAACAACGATTCTTTGGTGGTGGAGATACTGCGTTTCTACCATTTATATATTTATCTTATCGTTTGATTAATTTCTTTGTTGCAGGCGTGCAGTGAAGCTCAAGGCTGCGAACTCGTTTCCCATCTACCCGAAAAATGGCTCCAAGGAACAGCCGCGGAAAGGCCAAAGGGGACAAGAAGAAGAAAGAAGAGAAAGGTACGTATTAGTTACGTTTATTGAAAAATTAGCTTGGAATTAACCGCCGCCGTCCCGCATCGGCCTTTCTTTGTGTTTGCAGTTCTTCCGGTGGTGGTGGACATCACGGTGCACCTGCCCGATGAAACTTGTGTCATTCTCAAGGTTTGTCCTTGCCGTCGGTCGTTAAACCCATTTTTTTCTGTTCATGTTCTTGAACACCCCGCCCTTTTCCGGTAGCAAATTTTGTTTATGGTCGTCGCACCATGTGCGTGTGTTTTCTTTAAAATTAAAAGAGGCGTTTTTTTTCCTTGTTCATGCTGTTGGAGCTGGATTTCGTTACACAACCGTCTTCGTCAGCACCAATTTATTACTATTACTCCTTCTTTGCTTGGGTCCCGACTAATTATGAAAGTTGAAATCAGTTGGACTTGTTTTTCACCGTGTACTATGGACTTTAATGTAAAAAATGTAAAAACAAATGGGCAGGGCATATCAACGGACAGGATCGTAGATGTTCGTCGTCTTTTATCGGTGAATACGGAGACCTGCAACATCACAAATTTCTCCTTATCACATGAGGTACGAACGCATGCACATTCATTATGGTAATTTATTTTACTAAACACATTAGTTTTTATATATTATTAGGGACTTTTAACATTCTTTTCTCATATATCTGAAAAATAATGTCAGCTGCGAAAGAATATATATAACAGCAGAAACGACATGCAGATGATGATGAAGTTGATAAAATTGTTTGTTTTTGGAAATATCTAATTATTATGGCCATCATTTTCCATCTCCGAAATAATGGACTGTAATTTTGTTCACGTCTTCTTTAGATGGATAGAGATGCATCTCATTTTGCGCAAGATACAAATTAGTAGTATTTATGTTTTTCGTTTATTAATTTAACTGCGGTTAAAATGAAACAAACCTTTCTTTCTTCACAGGTAAGAGGGCTGCGGTTAAAAGACACCGTCGACGTTTCGGCGCTCAAACCCTGCGTTTTAACCTTAGCAGAAGGTAAAGAGTTAAGTAGGGCAAAAATGTAAATGTAGTTTTTTATTTTTAAAATCGATTAGTAATGACGTGGACGAAAAATATACCCGTTACGGTCCTTTGGAAAGGCGATTTTGCTTCGCGCGGCTTTATTCTTATCCCCCCCCCCAAAAAAAAAAAAAAATTGACTGCTAGTTTCTTTGTGTTTCTGTTGTCTACCGTCAAATTTTGGAAATAAAACAGAAGAGTATGATGAAAAGAGCGCGGTGGCGCACGTTAGACGGATACTGGATATCGTGGCTTGCACCAGGAGCTTTGGCTCATCGTTCACCGCCAAAGATCAGCCGAAGCCCGACGCCGGCAAGAATGCGGTGGTTGCGCTGGAGAAAGGCGGTGCAGCGGCTAAGAAAACCGTATCCGGTTTGAATAAGGAATCGTCTCCGAAATCTTCAACGAAGGACGCGCCGGTAGATGTAGAAGGGGAGATGAGCCATTCTTGTCCTAACCTCGGCACCTTCTACGAGTTCTTTTCCCTCTCTCATCTCACTCCTCCTCTTCAGTGTACTCTCTCTCCCTCTCTCCGTCTGTCTTTGTTTGCATTTCCTCTTGTTCCCCCCTCGCGTACGGTTTGAACTTAGCAATTTGTTTTCATTTTCAGTTATGAGGAGGGCAACTAAGCGGCAAGTTGAGGAGATCTCATGCGACAATCATCTTTTCTCTCTTGATGTGAGATATTCGCTCTTGAACCGCTCTCTTCGCAATACTGTATCTTCTCTCTCTTTCTCTCTTGCATTTGTAATTGATTTGTGTGATAATTACCAGGTTAAGCTTTGCAATGGAAAGCTGGTTCACGTGGAAGCGTGCCGG
This sequence comes from Hibiscus tridactylites, assembly GCA_958450335.1. Taxonomy (NCBI): domain Eukaryota; kingdom Viridiplantae; phylum Streptophyta; class Magnoliopsida; order Malvales; family Malvaceae; genus Hibiscus; species Hibiscus tridactylites. Next base: position 96,421,369 of record OY288271.1, on the reverse strand, counting down.
AAAGGTTTCTATAGCGTTGGGAAGCAGCGGATTCTTTGTCACAATCTTGTTGATTTGTTACGCCAACTTAGTAAAGCTTTTGATAAGGTCAGTTTTTAATTTCCCCCCTTTCAAGATATTACTCATTTTGTTTATCTAAATTGAGGAATGCTTTGAAACGTGATAAGTTTTTTTATTCTCTTCTTAATGAGTTACTGGTTTTGGAGATGATAGTCCTTCATGCCTAATTTTTAATGCTTACCCTAGTTAAGCATGATAAGTTTATATAATATATATAAATATTTTAAGCTGAATTGGCAATTTGGAGTATGATTTTGATCTAGAGATCTTATAGACATGAGGTAAGATTTTCAATCTATTGGGATTTTAGAGCTGCCGTGAATGTTTAGTGAATCTTTAGTAACGGATTTTTTATGTTATAACCATACTTACACGCATAATTATAATACATCCAAAAATATAATTAGAGTCAACTGTCATAAAGTATAACGAAGCTGCAGCGTTTCTTTTTATAAATACATGTGATATATATATATATATATTTGGACATCAATATATGTGAGATATTTCTCACATGAGTACGTGTCATTGTTATGTACTAAATCCTTGGATTGGGCCTGACAATGCTGCAGCGTTTCTTTTTATAAATATTGTCTGACTTGTTTTAAGTTTTAACTTCATTTTTGTCAAGTTAAATGGTTTCTCTTTCAATTATGTGTATTGTCCAGTTCAAGTTGCCTCTTTTGAATTTTCAAAAGAATTTCCTGATGTTGATATCTTGATAAAAACATTACAGGCATACAACGAGCTCATGAAAGCATTTTTGGAACGTAACAAGGTATATGATTATTCCATCACTGCTTGTCCTTTTCTTTAGTTGGTTTGACAGAAAATGCCCAAGAATCAATATCTTGTTCATTAAGATAGCCGAGCTCTTGTATTGTTTCATACATTTTTTTGAACTTCCTTTTCCAGTTTGGGAATCTTCCTTATGGCTTTAGAGCGAATACCTGGCTTGTACCTCCAATTGCAGCGCAATCACCATCTAATTTCCCACCTCTTCCTATGGAAGATGAAAAGTGGGAGGGTCACGGAGGCGGTTTAGGAAGAGATGGCAAAAGTGATTCGGTACCTTGGGCCTATGAGTTTTCAGTTCTAGCATCTATGCCCAGCAAAACAGCAGAGGAGAGACAAATACGGGACAGGAAAGCATTTCTTCTTCACAGCCTCTTTGTTGACTTGGCAATTATCAGAGCCATCAAGGCTGTGAAGCATGTAATGGAGAAGCTGGATCTCAGTTGTTCAATAAAAAATTGTGAAACTCTGTACTCTGAGAGAATGGGTGACTTGAATATTACGGTAATGAAAGATGCTTCCAGTGCAAACTGTAAGGTGGACACTAAGATTGATGGAATTCAAGCAATTGGATTAGATCAAACGAATTTGCGTGAAAGAAACTTATTGAAAGGGATCACAGCAGATGAAAACACGGTTGCACATGTAAGATATTATCTGGAAAATGTTAATGATGAATGAAAGTCTCAGTATGGTTCAAGACTCTACTTTTGGAGCTGGTGAGATTGAGACATTTTACATTTTGACTGCAGGATACTTCCACTCTAGGTGTACTAAATGTGAGATACTGTGGCTATATTGCCTTTGTGAAAGTTGAGGGGAGAGAGAATGAGAAAAGCAGTCGACCATCACAAAGCATTGAACTAGAACAGCCTGAAGGAGGGGCCAATGCCCTCAATATTAACAGGTTATTCTTTTTTCCCCAGAAAAATTAACAGTTTATTCTGATTTCTACTATGTGTCAAACATAAATATACACGAGCTGTATTATATTTTATAGTAGAGGGAACAAACTGTTGATTTGATAAATTTTAACATGTTTGATAACTGAAACTCTTCTTGAGTGTATGCAGTAGGATTTAAAAATAACATAATGCTTCGAGTTTCTAGTTTGACCAAGATCTTTTCTAATGTTAAATATTCATTTCTCTTGGAGGGAAAACTTTAACCTCAAAGGTCCATATCATTGGACTGGAGGTCTCTTGACTTGCATCTAGATGGTGCCGCATGCATATCTTTCTAAATTTCAATTAAATCTTTCCTTTTTGTCCTGTATTTATTTATCTTGGAAGGAGTACTGAAACCTCAATGATGCAAATCATTGGGTTGGTGTTTTCATATTTGCATGTAGATGATGTGGCTTGCATATAGTTTCTCTTTCACCCCCTCCAAAAAGAAAAAAAAAGAATGACAAAAGTGAGCTGATTTTGAATTGAAAAGGCATAATATTTCATTTACTACGATGCGTACATTGTTCTTTAGTTTGTGGTTATCTTTTTGCTCCTTCAGCTTCACAAGCAAAATTCTTAAGAGTTCCCTTTTTCTCTCAGTTTGAGATTCCTCCTCCATAAAACAATACCTTCAGAACTTAATGTGCCGGGTTCACCTTCACAAGTTTTGGAGCATGAAGACCTTAGTTCTTCCCAGTTTTTGATAGAGAGACTGCTGGAAGAGAGTCTGGCTAAGCTTGAGGAAGAGGAACTCGAAGAGAAACCTTTTGTGAGATGGGAGCTAGGAGCCTGCTGGATACAACACTTGCAGGACCAAAATACACAAAAAGATAAAAAACCATATGGGGAGAAGCACAAAAATGAGATGAAGCTTGGGGGACTTGGGACACCTCTTAGGTCCCTCAAAAACAAGAAAAAATCAGATGGCAATATAGGGTCTGGAAACTCAAACTCTCATCCAGATGCTGTTGAAAACGTTATAGCAGCTTCTACGGAATCTCAGCTTGAAACCAGTTCAAGAGACGATGAACTTGTGCTAAAGAGGAAGTTATCTGAAGAGGCCTTTGCTCGACTAAAAGAATCAGAGACTGAACTTCATCGCAAGGTAGATATTCTTAATTACAACATAGAATTTTGTATATTGGAGGCATATGTCTAACATGTCCATTTTGATTGACAGTCTTTACAGGAACTAATTGACTTGTCTCAGAAATATTACATTGAAGTTGCTCTTCCAAAACTGGTAATGCTGAGCGTTATTTCCTCAATTTCCTCACTGTCTGTAGTTGGGTTTGTAGTACTTCTGGTTCAAGCACTTATTATGAAATAACAGGTTGCAGATTTTGGTTCTTTGGAACTCTCACCAGTTGATGGCCGAACTCTGACTGATTTTATGCATACTAGAGGTCTTCAGATGCGTTCCCTTGGACATGTTGTAAGTGCTATACTCTGATGTATTTTTTTTATTTATAAATGTTTGCCCTGTACAACATCTTTATCCTGCTTGAAAAGTAATTCTTAACTTATTTTTCCTTACATTCCGAATGCTCTCTCAAGCCCTGCCAATTTTCTTCTTTCTATTTGTAACGGGTCACACTTTTATTAGTAGGTTTAACTTGTATGTGCTTGTTAAAAAAAACAATCCACTGACATTGCATCACAGTTTGTTAAGATTCAGTATACAGTCCCTTTTTTGCTACCTATCCCCATGTACTCAAATTGGTGTGTGTCTGTGTGAGCCTGTTGAGATATGGAAAAAAAAAAAATGAAAGACGGACTATTATTTCCCATAATATGTTATTGATTGGTATTTCTTTCCTGATCTTAGGTCAAGCTTTCGGAAAAGCTGTCACATGTGCAGTCACTTTGTATTCATGAGATGATTGTTCGGGCATTCAAGCATATTCTGCAGGCAGTGATTGCCACTGTTGTTAAAACAGATAAACTGGCTGTATCAATAGCTTCTGCACTGAACCTGATGCTTGGAGTTCCTAAGCATGGAGAACTACACAAGTCTTGCAAAATCCATTCCCTGGTGTGGAAATGGTTGCAGCTCTTCTTGATGAAGCGATATGAATGGGATATTAGCAACTTAGACTTCAAAGACATTAGGAAATTTGCAATTCTACGCGGATTATGCCAGAAGGTATTGAAGGCTATGACTTTCAGTTCAAATTTTTAAGGCTTTTGGAGATGAAATAACATTAGTGTTTTTCTCAAGGAAAGAGGGATGCATATACCATGCTTTGCTTCCTTCTATAAAATACTTTGATGATAGATTTTGCTAAATTGGTTAAAATGCAAAATTTTCTAATCAAAATTCAGAATAAGGGACATTCTCGATGGCTATGTTGTTGGTCACTTTGCATGACAAGAGGAAGGCTATAGATCATAGCCTAGTTGCCTGTTACCAAAAATAGGATGTGCTTGTTGATGAAGCACGAAACTAAGTACCAATTTCCTTTTTCTCTCTCCTTTGCATCTTTTAGGTAGGAATCGAGTTGGTTCCAAGGGATTTTGACATGGATTCTCCTAGCCCATTCCAACCATCAGATGTTGTCAGCCTGGTTCCTGTGCATAAGGTGATAAAGAGTTCTTGAACATTTTCTTTTCTTCTTCCTCAACTCTGTTTCAGATTTTTTTTATTTTATTATGGTTTTCTATCTTGTTATTTCTCTTCAGCAAGCAGCATGCTCATCTGCTGATGGAAGACAACTTTTAGAATCATCTAAAACAGCCTTAGATAAGGGAAAACTCGAAGATGCAGTAACTTATGGAACCAAGGTATACTTCCCAGATGATTTGCCTATCATGTGCTTCATCAACTTTATTTTCATATATCCGGTCTCTAATCTGTTATACTTCTCCATTTTTTACAGGCTCTTTCTAAGCTAGTAGCAGTTTGTGGTCCATATCATCGAATGACAGCTGGAGCTTACAGCCTTCTTGCTGTAGTTTTGTATCACACTGGAGACTTCAATCAGGTCTTGTTGTTAACCATGTCTACCTGCAGTGTGGAAATCCATATCATACTAAAATACTAGTCCCTAATAATTTTTGTAGAAGTTTAATTTCTGCGTATTTAGGGTTTCAAGTTGAATATAAATCAATCTATCCCAATTGCAGGCCACAATATACCAGCAAAAAGCCTTGGATATCAATGAGAGAGAACTCGGACTAGACCATCCAGACACGATGAAGAGTTATGGAGATCTTGCTGTATTCTATTACAGACTTCAGCATACAGAACTTGCTCTTAAGTACGTTTGTTTGCATTTTATATGTGGACATTTTCCTGTTTTTATATCAAGGCTTAAACAAGCTGTTTACAAATTAATTTTGGTGCTTGTAGCTATTGCAGTTTATCTTTTAATGCTACTAAATATTAATTATAGATCTTGATGCAGCTACCTGAACATTTTCTGGTGGGCCTTTGAAATGATTTAGTGTCTTGAATCTGATTAAAAGCATATAACTAGATGTATTTTCCTTCTCTAGTCTTGCATTTTGAAGCTAATACTATTGTTTCCTTTTTGGCATTGTGAGTTACTGAAGAAATATCTTGTCAGATGGTACTGGCAATTTGAAGTCTTATTTTACATCTTTCTGGTTAACCTCCTAATCTGAATATCTTTATATTATTGCTGGATCAGATATGTAAAGCGAGCTCTGTATCTTTTACATCTTACTTGTGGGCCATCTCATCCAAATACTGCTGCAACATACATAAATATAGCGATGATGGAAGAAGGCCTGGGCAATGTGCATGTTGCCCTTAGGTATCTTCACAAAGCTTTGAAGTGTAACCAAAGGTTGCTTGGTCCAGACCATATTCAGGTTTTAGTTTCTTATATTTTTCTTAGTTAATTTCATTGAGTTTGGCTTTATGATATTTTTTGTCATATGCATCTATGCTGCCTGCTATTTCATGATACATAACAAAACCTTTCTTATATGACCTTTGTCCGTTAATGTCTTCAGACAGCAGCAAGTTATCATGCTATAGCAATTGCACTCTCGTTGATGGAGGCATACCCTTTGAGTGTTCAACATGAACAAACAACCTTGCACATTCTCCGAGCAAAGCTGGGCCCAGATGATTTGCGTACCCAGGTATCTTTTGCAGTCCATGATTGAACATTACTCTCTTCGGTATATGATTCAGACCCTTCAAAGATTTAGGTAATCTGCAACTTAGAGATATGCAGCTACTGCTTCAAACTCTTAGTTGGCAGAGCTAATTATAATGAAGTGAAAGTTGGCACCAATAGCAGCTTGGTAATTTTGACAGAAGCGCATCAAATGCATGGCTTGAATAAATAGTTTCCCACAGCACATGATAGATATGATTATTTTTTTGGGTTGTATTATTCAACTCATCATCACCAATTTAACCTTCTGATGAAAATCTTGCAGGATGCTGCTGCATGGCTTGAGTACTTTGAGTCCAAGGCATTTGAACAGCAAGAAGCTGCTCGAAATGGTACTAAAAAGCCAGATGCATCCATAGCTAGCAAGGGCCATTTAAGGTAAAATATCTTAGCATATTCCCTGAAGAGGGGGAGTAGGAAATAGTTGATTGTTGTTGTGTATGTGCAGGGCCGGGTCCTGGGCTTTTGGTGGCCTAGGGCGAATCTAAAAAATGGGCCCTAAATCAGAGATTTAATTTGTGATTGCAGTTGTATTTATGGTCGTGTTACGTTTGTCGTGGTTGCGACATTACAAATCCTATTTCGGTCACTGCGAGTATTGCGGTTGTGATTTTCTTTTAACAACATAGGCTATTATGAACATAACGGTTGTAGGTACCGCGATTTTAGATAGTACTGCTACTTTCATATAATGGTCGTTGTTGCGGTTGCATACCGCTATTTAAATGCATTGATTGCAATTATCCAGGCTTGTTTGTGATTTTCTTTTATTACTTGTTATTAGAGATAGGGATTTAAATAGTTGGTCCTGCTATTATGTCAGTTGCTTCTCTATCTCCCAGTCTAGAATAGATAAATGCAATCAATGCCTTTGGGGTTTTCTTGAAAGTCGTGAGATTTCACTTGGTTATTGTGGAACCAACTTTATATTCCTTGTGGAAGGATACATTTACAAAATAAGAAGACAGTTTCCATTTTCTGAGTTCTACTTGGAGAGTCTCCTTAAAGCCAGCCTCAACCACTTTTCCTGTAGTGTACCTAATCTTTTACCCTTTAAATTACCAATGGTGGCTAAGTACCTCTATTCTCCCCTGTTATTTTGGCTTCACCCTACCCAGATCCTTGTTGGATAATCGTCTGCCCCCTTATCATGCTCTATTTATGCCCCACTTTAAAATATTGGGTTTATGGTTTAGAGTTTAGGGTTTAAAGTTAGGGGTTGTGGTTAGGGTTTAGAGAATTAGGGATATGGTATATTTTTAGGGTGTAGGGTTTAGAATGTAGAAATTAGGGGTAGGTTTAGAATTTAATTTTTAAGTGATTTTTAGCGTGGGCATAGAAAGGGGCATGATTAGGGGCAGAGGATTTTCACCCATCCTTGTTCCACATGCGAAAGAAACAAAACCAAACCTGCCCAATGCTGGTGGGACCAAACCATGTGGCTTATTTGTGCCCTCCATATACGTGTTTTCGAATTTTTCTTTCCTACCCCATTCATTGATATTGTAGATTGTTTACTTTCCTCATATTTATTTGACTTAGTTTATTGAGCTTTAAGGATATCTTAAATGCTGTGGAAATGGTTAAAATTATTAATGTATTAGTAGTTTGTTTGGTTTTCTAAGAACTCTTTTGGTGCCTGGTCAAAATGAAAAAAATATTTTGGTCAGTACATCGTTGGATTATCAGCATTTGTACAAATGTATATTCTTCATTTTGTGTCTACAATGGGAAAATTCAGACATGCCTATACTGATGGTGCTGATGTTTATGCCACTTTGCAGTGTATCTGATTTGCTGGACTATATTAATCCAAATCATGATGCCAAAGGGAAAGATGTTGCAGCAGGAAAGAGAAGAAGCTATATTATGAAGGTAGGATGGACTATGGAGTTTTATTTGTACTTGGTTACACTAATTGTTGATGATAGGATACTGACACAAATAGGATTCTCTTTAATAATGCCATTGCTTGAAATGAGTTAATACGTAGGTGCTGGCAGACGCAGTAGGGAATTATCTAGATGCTGGTGACTAAGTTTTTTGAATTTTGAACTTATGGCCAAGAACCATAGAAAGAAATTTGTAGTTTAGGTCCTTACTTACTGAGTTAGCCAAACTGTCATAACCTGATTTTTGTGCTTCATTGAACCTATTCTCAAGCTGTCCATGTAATGTTGAGAAGGGTTATCATGGGTAGAGAACAGAGAAACTAGAACGTTTAGATGTGGAGAGTGGAGCTAGGGGCGAGCGTTCGATCGAGTCGAGTCAAAATTTTTGAGTTATTCGAGTTGATGCGTCATATTTTACAACTCAAGTTTTATTTGAAATTTTTTCGATTTGAGTTGAGTTTATGAAATTCGAGTTCGAGTCGAGTTTTTGAGCTTCTATACAAATTTAATTGTAATTATTTATCATGTTATAGTACATTTTGATTCTAATTAAAACGACTTTCTTTAAACATATAAGATATTCACATATATTTCATCATATTTTTTCATATGTGATATATTTTTTTTATATTGGTATGTATATATCAGGAAAAATTGAGGAACTTGACTCGAACTTAAAAATCAATCAACTAATTACTAAAAATTTCGAGTTATTCGAATTTTTATTTTACAACTCAAACTTTATTTGAATTTTTTTCGAGTCGAGTCAGAACGAGTCGAGTTTTTCACCTTGAGTCAAGTCGGAAATTTCAGTTTTTTCAAGTCGAGTCGAGTTTTGCTCACCCCTATGTGGAGCTAGCGTGGTATCTATAGGATCTGTTACCCAAGAAAAGAAATTGTGCCTTTTACAAAAAAAAAACATATATGACGCCACATTTTCGTCAAGGAAGGAAAACACATTTCATTCCAACTTTAATTAACAATTTAATTTTAAAGAGGAAAGCATCTATACATCCTGTTAAAGGCATAATCATGGGAGTACTCACCAGACAAGCCTGGATAATTGCAAGTCTGTAAATCAGAAAAAGGGAACATGACTATTGGCATGCACGATCAGATGCATTTCTTTCTTTTTCCTTTAATCCAAAATGCCCCTCTGATGCAATCTCAATTCTTCTCTCTACAGGTGAAAGGAAAACTACATCCTTCAAGTTATGAGGAGTCACCTACAGAGGGTGAAAACAAAGTTTCAGATGAAGAGACACATGTATCTGAACCGGAAGATAAAGCAGATGCTAACCAGGAGGTGAGATCTTTGCCAGTACAGTCTCAGGTTCCTGTTGCGGAAGAGGCAACAGAAGCAAGACCGGACCCTGATAATCACATCCCATTTGAATCACAAGCTGAAGGGGATGATGGGTGGCAACATGTTCAAAGGGTAAGAGCATCCGTCTCTCTGGTGCAGAGACTAAAGCAGAGACGAGCAACTATAGGCAAGGTTTTCGGTTCTCAGAAAAAGAATGTTGATCCTGATATGGAATTTCCTCCGGTCAAGGCCAGTCATCAAAATAGTAGGTATTACCGTTTAAAGAAACGAACAATATCTCATGGAGGTCACGTGGAGCAGCACACTATTAATACCTCTCCAGGTTCAAAGTTTGGAAGGAGAATAATTAAAACTGTTGCATACAGGGTCAAGTCCACTCCATCTACTAAAAGTTCAACTGAAATCTCTAGAAATGGAGGCGAGGTGTTTAATTCTCCTGGGGAATCTGCTTCTACCTTTGCATCTAATGATCACGGTCCAATAAAAAATTCTATAGTCAGTCTTGGGAAATCTCCTTCGTACAAGGAAGTAGCGTTGGCCCCTCCGGGTAGTATCTCCAAACTGCATTTCAGGCCTGAAACTAATTGTGTTGATAACCCAGACTTCATTGAAAAATATCGAGAGGACATAGAGGAAACAAAAGACAACTTTGAGGAGTTGACTACGGGGATGGAAAACATATATGAAAAGAAGAGTGAGAACAATTTATTGGATTCAAAAGATAGCCCAAAAGAGGAAACCCTAGTTGAAAACAAGGAAGAGACTATGCCAACTGCTGTGATGGAAGATAACTCTTGTTTGACGGTGTCCGAGAGAGTGAAGGGACAAGAACTTGAAACCGATGATCATGAGGTTCATGAAGTTGTACAGGATGGCATATTCATAAATGGCATGCCGGATTCAGTTGATTCTCCTAAAAATGAACTCTGTGAGAAGGATTTACCTGGAAGTTTTGAACCCCACAGTAATTCAAACTCCACATTACAAGGTGCAGAAGAATTGAGGGACAAACCCTTAGTCCCAACTTCTGATAATTGTCAAGAACTTGCCAATAAAAAGTTGTCTGCATCTGCAGCTCCTTTCAACCCATCAACGTCCATTTCACGTGCTGCTCCACCCCCCTTGAACATCACTCTTCCTCCTCCTCCTAGACCTGTTCCACTGGTAGCACCATGGGCAGTTAACATGCCTCTTCACTCTGCACCACCTACCGTCTTACCGAATCCAATATGCTCTTCCCCCCATCATCCATATCCATCACCTCCTCCAACTCCAAGCATGATGCAGTCGCTACCCTATATATATCCACCCTATACTCAATCCCAACCTGTACCAACAATGACCTTTCCTGTAACTAGCGCTCCTTTTCATCCCAGTCAATTCTCATGGCAGTGTAATGTGAACCCCAGTGTACCCGAGTTCATTCCTGGGACAGTTTGGTCTGGTCATCCAATGGAGTTCTCTGTACCACCACTGATTGTTGAGCCAATTTCTGATCGGATATTCGAGCCGAAAGTGCAAGGTGATGATATAAACCCAACTTCAGCTCCAATACTGCCACTGGATATTGATACTATCGGAGAAGCTAAGAAAGAAGTCAACATTTCAGCATCTGAGGCAATAAATAGTGTCAAGGAAGTAGCTAGGGTTGGTTTGGAAAGTATACAGGAAAATGGTTGCTTGAACAAAAATATGGTTGATAACTCTGAGAACGTGCTGAGCCAAATCAAAAACCCACACAATATGGCTGAAGGCAATGCTGAAAGGAAGACTGATGGTGAGAAAACCTTCAGCATTTTAACAAGGGGTAGAAGAAACCGAAAGCAGACATTGAGAATGCCAATCAGTTTGCTTAGTCGACCATATGGCTCACAATCTTTTAAAGTTATATACAACAGAGTCGTCAGGGGGAGTGAATCTCCAGAATCTACTGGCTTTTGTTCAAGTGAAAGTTGTACATCTACTGCTACATAGCCGAAAGCTCTATTTCTTGCTAAGCAGGATTGTCAGGAACAAGGTAGAAGAAACAAACTTTGATCAATCCTAAGAAAGGCAAAGACATATCTTTCTTGCTTCATGGTAACAAATGGAAATGCCCTCTGGATTTATGCTCTAAAATGCAGGTTAGTTTTGTTTAACAGAAGCCAGAATGCCTTTTTTTAGATATGTATATCAGATATGTATGTGCATGGCCTGTCTTACTATGTTCCGGCTATTTTGGTACTTTTGTTTCACAAATAAAAATTAGGACATGCTGCTAACCCTTTTAAGCTCGTCCTTCTCTCCCAAAATCATACGCATGCACAAGATTTTTTTCTCTTTCCCTCTGAACGATCATATTAACAATCCTAAAACTTTTTTTTGCAGGTTCTGTATGTTTGAATTTCTACTTGATTCAGCTGAAAGCATGAACAAGGAAAGAAGTGGCTTTTCAAATCAGGTATTGTAATTTCACAGTTACTTTATGTCTTCATTTTGCTGCTTAGGAAGTTGTGGGAAATCATTCAAATGGTGACTAACTAATGGGGGAATAAGTAGAGCGCTGTTGAAGTGACAATTTTGGGGTATACTCCGAGTTAGGAAATTTATTAGATGTTGGATCACAGAATGTTGAAGACTGATTTTATCTTTTTTGATTCTTTTCCCCATAGCAATTGACATTGATAATCCTTTTCTTTCAACTGCATGACTTCAATTTTGTCCCTTTTTGTTATCAGTTCGTTTTTTTAATATTGTTCAAACTAATAAATTGGTGCTGAAATTTATTGTTAAGACATAAAGTTATCTGATTCGTGTTTTATGTTTTCCACTAGATATATTTGGTCACAAAATCAAACATTTAAATTTCATTCTTAAATGGATTAATTAATTCCTTATGAGTAATTTGGTTTTTATATCTTTTACATTTAAGGTTGAATGTTAAACAAATGTGGAACTGTGTTTTAAAGTAACATGAACATAAATAATGAACAATTTAAGCCATGATCTTATTCACACAAATCAATATCTTTTAGCACTCAAATTTATTAACACTAACAATTAATTGGTTTAGGGAGACTACTAGTCTTCAAAATTATTCGGCCCGCCGACCTGCATACTCGAAACAAAATTACTGATTACTCGAAATGAAAATACTCGATTTTTTAGGCCGGGTACATGACCCGCTATTTTTAAGGTATTCGGATCGGGCCCGGTCATAAAATGTCCTTTAACCGGGTACCCGGCTATCCGATACTCAGTTTGTATATATATATATATATATAGGGTTAAGATCAACTTACACTGTGTAAAACTTAATTACTTTTACACAGTTTTTGGACCGTTGGATGGTGCTAATTAATGGCTCAGATTATTTCCTTATCTTTTTCCCCAAGTGATAATCTTCACATTTTTTACTGTTAATCTCATCCATCCATTTCCCTTATCCAACGGTCCTAGATTAATGTAAAACTAAATGAATTTTACACCATGTAACTTGATTACATCCCATATATATATATATTGACTCTTAAGTTTATATTTTATGTCTCACTTTGATATCCAAATTATTATGGTATGTGTCATATGGTGTATTTTTAGGGAAAACTACACTGGTGGTCCCCAAACTATTACTATTTTTCTATTTTGGTCCCCAAACTATGTTTTTCGGCAAAATCGTCCATTCTGTTACATAGTTCTCCTGTTTTGGTCCCGACGTTAAATATCTAACGGTTTTGGGACGGTTTTGCCGAAAAACATAGTTTAGGGACCAAAATAAGAAAATGTTAATAGTTTAGGGACCACCGATGTAATTTTCTCTATTTTTTATTGTATGCCAAGAATTAGTGGTACTGGTCCACCGCTAAGATAAATGTCAATTTGAGTAAAGTTCAATATAATTTACTTTTCTATTTTGTAAATGGTAGCATTATTACTAGGTCCACATCGTTAAAGTAATTGTTTATATTTTTCTGTTTCAACCATGCAATTATATTTATTTGAAAAATTCTTTTAACAAATATTTAACATAGTAATATTATAAAATCAATTAATTTTAACCATGCAAATTTCATAACTTAGAAGTTAAAAGACAATAGTAGAATCAGACAATTCTCAAGAAAAAAATCAAACAATAAGATCTCGACAAATAAATTAATTTCATATAAAATGTATTTTGAAAATAAAATAAAAAACAAAATTTCGGGTACCCGAGTTTTGCGGATACACGGTTTGCGGATACCCGATTTGCATGAGTCAAGTAACGGGCTGAGGGATTGATACTAAAAAATTTCGAGTACCCGGATATGAACACCTCTCTTTACTTGACACTAAATTTTTTAAATAAGGTTACAGATTCAATTTTTGATATTGTAAATGGGTTTTAGATTAGTTAACCAATGAATTGAATACTTGTAGTTAGGAATAGAGTTATGATCAAACTTTGAGAGGGGCAAGAGTCTATAAGCCTTTGAATCTAAAAATTAGAAGGGACACATGTCTTATTTAATTAATATTTAAACTAAAAATGACTTAAAATATAATTATACAAAAAATTTTGGGAGGGGCAACAACCCCTCTTATTCCCTATATACCTCCGTCCCTGCTTGTGCTTATATAAAAATTACCTTTTTATTTAAAAATGTAATTTTTTTATTTCAAAATTATATCTATGAGTAGATTACCTTCTCTTTTTCTGTAAGAGAGAGTTTAATTTACTCTTTGTATCTTATTTTTGTTTGTTTGAAAAAGTCAATTATTTTTTATTAAACAGACAATAAAAAGAATATAAAACGAATAGTTAACCAAGGTTGGTTGAAAATGTTGGAAACCTTACGCAAGAGATAACAGCCATTTTTAACATTAAGCAGAGAAAGCAAGAAGAAGAAAGTATACAGTAGAAATGGGTGGAATAATTTTTTAGAAAAAAAGAAAAATTAGTTTTATAATTCTTTTAATATTTTTAAAATCTTATTATGGCTCACCTAAAAGAATTTAATTTCGTTATAGTCCATTTTATAAACTTTTAGCTCCGTCCCTGGATACAATACAAAGAAAAGCTTTCGACTTATTTTATTTCAATAAACCCTAATACCCCAAGGGGACGGGTTTTAGTTTTTATACAATGAGAGATCCTAACTGATTTCTCTCCCATCACAAACAACCCTAACTAACTTTGTCTATATGCAAAGCACTCATGCTATAGTACTCTCTAATGGAAAAAAACACTGGGAGTGGGTTGCTTCACTGTTCATGCGAATCAAAAGGGTTTTCATCTAGGTAATTCCCGGGGGGATTGTAGGAGCACATGATGAAGACGCCACGCTTTGCACACTTGGCTCGGCTGCACCCTACCTTCACGGTGTCCCTCCACACTATCTGTGTATAATGGCCGCACATTTTCCCGCGCTGGCAAAAATTCGTCTCCTTGTTGTAATACTTCTCCTCGTTCACCCACGACTTGACGGCTTTAGTGATGGTCCAGTGATCTTTTACCGCCACGAAGATGTTCTCGCCATAGGGTCCATCGGAGTGGAGCATACGGCAGTCATGCATGCGCTTAATCGCCCAGGTGCGAGAGTAGTTGGCCAGGGTTTCATCCCAGACGTAGAAGGGCTCGGACTCGTGGGCACGAGCATCGTTGTGGGCCTTGAGGATATGTTTGATCTCCGATTGAAGGAGGTGGAACTTGGGGTAATGGCGGGGCGGTTTCTTTGGTTTCCGGGGCTGTGGTTTGGGTGCTGGATGGTGGTGGTGGTATGGTCGATTAGCGTTTGGTTTTCGAGGGAGAGGGCGTGGTCGAGAGATGGGGTGTCTCACTGATTTCCTGTACGGCACAGCTGGGTCAGTTAAAACAATGGGAGAAAGAGGAAAGAAAAGGATGATGAAAAGCGTGAAAACCTGGGCGATCCCCATTGTTGTTGTTGTTGTCTTAGTCTTTCTTTCCATCCTGGAAAAACATGAAAGAAAAGAAGAATGGTGAGAGGAATGCATTCCCCATTCTACGGCTTTCTAGGATTACCATCAATTTTTCTTTCTCTTTCCCCCCGTGTTATACTATAAAACAACTCCCCCACTTTTAGCTAATTACTTAATTAAGCTCTTAATCACTTGGTGAGTCTCGTATCAGAACTAGAAATTATTAGATGAATTCAGTTTGCTACGTTATCCGTAGTCTCAGCAAAAAAGATTATTCATGTCATTTTTACTTTATATGAATCTTCACCTCTTTCTTACATGTAAAAAATAAATAAATAATTATTTAGAGTTTTTTTGACATAAATTAAATTTATTGACTGGGACCACGAATGGTATAGTGAGTCATGTCCATTTAATAATTTATCGATAAGAAAATATGTATTTTTGCAACTAACCATTCGTGTATTTCCATGTGTCTCCGAAAGAGCAAGCACAAGAGTGAAGATTTACTTTTGGCAATTTTAGAGAAATAATTCTTTTTTAATTATTATTTGGGAAAATGGCTCCCAAAATATATTATTTGGCAAAATGACCCCCAAACTTGCCACGTCGGTGGACCTCGCGTTGTGTAGGACGCGAGGTCGGATATCGCGTTCTGCACAACGCGATTTCCGTCTACGTGGCCTTGTTGTTTGTGTTAACGGTTTTACAGGACCTCACGTTCTGTAGAACGCGAGGTCCACGAGAATTTGAAAGAACGCGAGGTCCACGAGAATTTGAAAGGGCGGCTGAATATATCGCACAAACCTCGCGTTCTGCAGGACGCGAGTTCTGTGCAAATCTGGCCTGAAGAACAAGGGAAAACAAGTGTGGGTAGGCCTGTTCGAGCCCAATTTCGAGCGTGTAAATCGTATATTTTTAGCGATCATCGAGTTTAGGGTCGCAGTACTGGAAATTCTCTATGGTATGATACCAACATGGTTAATTTCCGTCCATTCTACAATGGTTTAAAATGGATTTGAAAACCCTATGCTATCATATTTTTTTGAATGAATTTGCATTTCAACAAATGTTGATTTTCGGTTTAGTAATCCCATAAAATTTATTCAAAACTGAAATTAAGTAAACATTTTAAAGTTTAATTGTAATAGGTAAACAAAATTATAATACGACATTATAAAAATCAAATGTGTGGAATATAAATATTAAAAACATAAGTACAAATCAGTAAAAGAAAAGACTAAAAATGCCTATGTCCACCCGTTCCGCAGTTGGGTGGATGATGATCACGAGCCGAATACCTCCGTTCATCGTGTGGTGGTCCCTGGTCCCCATCATCCTGACCATCGTGTGCGATATGCGGATCTGTGCTGGGCCCAGCTGGGGAGTAAAACAAGCTACCCATCGGCGTACTCTCCACAATGCGAAAGTCATACTAAGATGAAAAATGTGGATAATCGATAAGCTGAAGGTCAGTCGTGGGCGTATGGGAACGATAGGCATCGGAGGAGCCGAACTGGGGTGGAGGCATCGTCTGCTGGAAACTCGATGGACCGCTATAAGTATGAAATGCTCCGCCAGAAGATGATGCCCCTGCAGTGTCATGTCGTGGTCTCGGACCGCGCTGCGTCGACTGCCTCTGGCTTTGGGTCGCTCGACGGCTGCCGCGTGGGCGGTTTTGGGGTTGCTGGGGAAGCCCTGCAGTGCGCTCGGCCTGAGTAAGGATATGCGGCAGCGCATTAGCCTATACCACTGGTCGTAATTGAAAGCGACCGAATCAACCCCTTCCATAATTTGTTGGAGAAACGGTGGGTGTTGGGCAAATCGATTAGCCCAAATCGCTATCCAAAGAGCGTGGTACTCGGACCAGTCACCTCCATCTTCCCCTGGCGCGTAAGATTGTGGAAGCGGTCCATATTCTGCGGAACAGCTGGAACATTTTGGAAGAACCCGAACTGTCGGAGAACCCTATCGGTAGCCTGCCACACGCAAATTCCGTAGTTGAGCAGCGACACGACGAAAATCCAGAGATGTTGGTCACGCAGAATATCCGGTGGAGTAATCTGCCGAATTTCCTCTGAATCGTAGGGCCTCCACACGAACTAAAAAAATGAAAACGTTTGTAACAATTATTTATATGAAATATTATTGGAAAAAATAGTATGAGAAAATTAAAATTAATTTTCGAATTACCTCTTCCTCCGTCAAGCCATCGAAAGCATGCCTGAATTCTTGTTGGGAGTTCGGCAGGCCGGTGTGGGCCAGTGTGCCGGTGAACCTATAAATAATGAAAAAAAAATTGTTAAATAAAATAATTTAAAAATAAAAAATATAGTAGATTACGTAGTACCTCCGTAGAAGCGGAAATAACATAGCGGTAGGCTGTCTAAGCTGTGGTCTCAAAAAAGGCATCCGAAACCAAACCCAAGCCTGTAGGAGTAAACAACATCTTCCCATCGATGTTCTTGAGGCGTCAACGTTTCTGCAGAGCTCTATGTAAAGAAACACCAAGATAGCTGATCCCCAAGATTTTCTTCCAGACTCATTTAAATATGTAAGATGACGAAGCCACATCACGTGCAGCTTTGTGCGGGATTTGTCTGGCATTAATATCCCGCCAATAATGCGCAAGATGTGGGCACGCGCACACCGCTGTGAAAATAAAGATTTAATAAAGACATCCTAATTAAAAAAATTGTAACTTCATCTTAAATTTAATAAAGGCATCCAAAAAAATTAGTAAAAACATCCTAATTTGCAAATAAATATTTGTAACTTCATCCTAAATATTTAATGAAGGCATCCTAAATATTTAATAAAGGCATCCTAAATATTTAATAAAAGCATCCTAATTTTCAACTAAATATTTGTAATTGCATCCTAAATTTATTAAAAGAATCCTAAATATTTAATGAAGTCATCCTAAAAATTTCATAAACCATCGTAATGTTCAAATAAATATTTTTAATTTCATCATAAATTTAATAAAAGCATACTAAATATTTAATAATGACATCCTAATTTTTAAATAGAAAAAATACCTGAAGTGTAACTTCATCGGCATCGGGGGGAGGGGTTCCAAAGTGAGCCTCCAAATATGATAGGTCGATTTTTCCACCGTCCCACACTTCCTCAGGGGGCATCACGCCCATTTGTTCAGCAAATAGAGTTGGCTAATCGGCCAACGCTACACCAGTAATAATGCTGCCGTCTGTAGGCAACCCTAGAATGTAGGCAACATCCTCCAGCGTGATTGTTGCCTCGCCAATTGGAAGATGAAACGTGTGCGTCTCAGGCCTTCACTGTTCTATCAATGCGCTGATCAACGATGGTTTTACCTTCACCCCTTATATACCGTGCTACGTGGCCAAAACCGGTGCGCTGAATCCACTCCATAACAGCATCAACGAGTGAGGTGTTGATACGGTTAAGGTAACATTGTAAAAGGATATTGGTATGACGTCCCTGATTTTCTGCATGACGACACAATAGATGGCCGAGTCAACCGTTCTGATGGTGAACTGAGAATTGATATGACGTTCTTGAAAAAGGATATTGCGGTGGTGGCAGTTAAGCAGTACAACCTTCGTCATAATGTTGAGACGGCAGTGGATAAAACCCAATCCATATACTACAAGGCTTATTGCGTCCAAAAAAATCAAGGCTGTAAATGAAAAATCCGTATATCACAGTTGAAGAGGGCAGACGACCGTTGGACAATAACAAAACTTGAGGGGCCCCATACATGCATCGTTCCTAGCCTCAACCAGGATCACAAGAACCTGGATGCAAAGTACCTCGCGGACATCTTTTCGACACTGGTGAAAACAAATCCCACTGTGTCGGTCCCCACATGTCAGGCTGTAGCTCTAGCTGTCATCGGCTACCGTCCTTAATATTCCAAAGCATGGTATGCAAGGAAGCGGGCCAAAGAGGAAATGTATGGCCGATGGGAGGAATCTTACAAAGAGTTGCGCCCGTGGCTTAATCTCCTGCAGAAACACATCCCCAGAATGATTGTCAAACTTGATACGGTTCAGGCATACGAAAATGATTGTGTCGTTTGAGGTGTTTCTCAATTCCACCGGTTATTTTGGACTTTCCCCCAGTGCATCAACGCATTCAAGCACTGCAAACCGATGGTCCAAATCGACGACACATGGTTGTACGGAAGATATACACAGACCCTACTTTTAGCTATAGCACATGACGACAATCGCAAATGCGTTCCTGTTGCATTCGCAATCGTCCCGAAGGAGGATTTGGAGTCTTGGAAGTTCTTCCTTCGGAACTTACGAAAATATGTCCTTGATCCTGTAATACGGAGAAGGGATGAAGGGGTATGTGTTATTTCTAACAGAGGCACAATGTTGTTGTGGGCGATACAAAATTTGGGTGACTATTGGAAGCATCCATACATTCTCCACCGTTTTTGCTTGCGACACATAGCCGCAAACTACCTGCTGCAATACAAGAACCGTGATGAACGTTAAATGGTGCTCGATATGGGTACGTCCTTTATGTCATTTTCATTTACTATATTATTTGTTACTCGCTTTCATTTACGACCTTTTTGCATGTGTTTTTCGCCCATAACTATTCAACTGTCATCCCGTAGGCAACTCGCACTACAAACAAGAGGTGGCTGACCTGCTCGAGGAACTGAGAGCGAGAAACAAACGTGGCGCAGAATACCTTGAAAAAATCCCAAAGGAAAAATGGCTTCGATCGTATGACGAGGGTAAACGTTATGGTCATATGACAACGAACTTGGCTGAGACAGTGAACTCATCACTGAAGGGAGTGCGTCAGTTTCCTATCACTTCCATTGTCAAAGCGACCTATTATCGTTTGGCTACCCTTTTTGCAACCTTGGGAAGGCAAACAACTGAGTACATGGCAGGTGGACACAAAGTCCATCCGGATTTCCGCACAAAACTGCATACTCAATTGGGCCAATCAAGACAGATGACTGCAACTCTCTTCTCGCGAGAAGGACACATGTTTCGTGTTGCAGAATTTTCCAGGCAGTTGGAAGACATTCAACACAACGCGTACGTGGTAAATCTAAGGGAAAGAACCCTCGAGTGCGGAATTTTCCAAACATTCAAATACCCGTGTGCACACGCCATTGCTGCTTGCACTAACCAACGGATACAATACATGCATCTGGTTGATCCGATATACTTACTCGAAACGATGTTTAAGGTTTACGAAAAAAAGTTTCCTCCAATCAGAAATGAGGTTGATCCGAATGCCGTGGACACTGAACCGATCATACGCCCAGATCCAGCACTACTACGAGCCAAAGGACGTCCACGTTCTACAAGAATATACTGTGCCGAGGATATGGTCGAACATCGAGAAAAAACCGGACAAAGGAAGCACTGTACTGTATGTAAAAATCCTGGACACACAACTCATAAGTGTCCTAATCGCTCAGCCCCTCGTCTTAATTAATTATTTTTAATTTGTATATGCGAGTTCGCCCATGACAATCGAATCAATAAAGTCAATCTACTTCGATTTATACAGTACGCCATCTTATATTTTCAATCATTCAAAAAAATGTTATGATAGTGTTTTCGAAGCAACTTTAAGTCAGTGTAGAATGAACGAAAATTGACCGTGTCAGTGTCATACGATAGATAATTTCTAGTACTACAACCCCAAACTCGATGTTACCTAAAAATTTAAAATTTCTACGTATGAAATTCTGCTCGAACATGCCTATCGACATTTGTTGAAATGCAACTTCATTCAAAAAAAAGATGATAGCATAGGGTTTTCGAATCCATTTTAAACCATTGTAGAATGGACGGAAATTAACCATGTTGGTATCATACGATAGACAATTTCCAATACTACGACCCAAAACTCGATGATCGCTAAAAATATACGATTTACACGCCCGAAATTGGGCTCGAACATGCCTACCCACACTTGTTTTCCCTTGTTCTTCAGACCAGTATTGCACAGAACTCGCGTCCTGCAGAACGTGAGGTCTGTGCGATATATTCAGCCGCCCTTTCAAATTCTCGTTGGATGGAGGAAATACATGGTTGAGATTAATTCTTTATTTTTATTTTCAATTGATAATCTTTACATGTTCTATCATTAATTTCATCCAACGATAAAAAGAACATGTAAAACTTAAAGGCTTTTATACTGTGTAAAACTTAAAGACTTTTACACTGTGTAAAACTTTTAAGTTTTACAAATATTTTGAACCATTGTATAAGATAAATGGATGGTTGAGATTAACTGTAGAAAATGTGAAGATTATCACATGAATAATTTTAACCATTTATTACTCTCATTTAACTATCCAAAAAAGGTGTAAAAGTAATTGAGTTTTACATGTGTAAGTGGATCTATCCATATATATATATATATATGATTTTGCGGTGAGTTGTCTCCATTTCCCCGATCATGATCTTGGCCTCTTGCTATATATTTACTGCTGGTGGGCGCTGCACATTAAATACTTTCTATCTCAACCATGTCTAAGCCAAGACTTGGATTTAGTGTATTCTCTAGATATCCATCCGATTTGCCAACTTTTTTCGAATGTATTTTAATTGTGCTTTGTAACAACTAATTTTTTTAGTATGGTCGGATATATATTGTACTTGTAAGTTGTAACTATGAATTTGGTTGATTTATTTTTTTTTTTGTTAAAATTTTTAAGAAAAATCTTGGAGCCAACACCACCATGTTGGCATTTTAAGAAAAGCTGTGGGATATATGACATGAGTTGAAGTTAAGTTACCCTTTTACGAATGGTTCAAATTCATGTCATGGTGCCCCATTGTTTGTTTCGGATGGAGAAAAATGTAGTTTATGATTTTTGTTTGAGTGCGAGGAGTAAATATTGGGATTCGAAGATTTTACATGTTTATCGTTTTTTAGAAATGAATACATACATTACTTGAATTAAACTTGGGGATTCAAATTCTAACAAACTTATATTAAACATGAAGTACTTTTATATTTAGTGGTTTGATAAGGAAGATCACCTGCTCACCCTACTACATTAACTAGTACCATTGGTCGCCATCCAATCTGCCATATAAACTAAGCAAAAAACAGTTCCAACCTCCTTCTTATGTCCCAAGTCCGAGCTGGTTTGCTGGATACAAGGGCAAAACATACCTTTTGGTTCCTCCGGTTCTGTCTGTTGTTAGGAACATTACAGCAATTTGTGTCTTGGAAGAACTTGTACCTATCTAAATGATGCAAACAGTTTTATGGACATTACATCCTATGGCTTAAGCCGGATAAATCATGAAAATACATAACTCCATAGCCTTCTTAATTTTTTTGACAGAAAATTACATTGCAAATTCATTTTCCAGACAAACAATCAACCTGCATGAAGTTGTCATTGGAGTTTTGTCGAGCATTCTCAGTTCAATTTCCGGTCAATATATCAGATGCAGTTAGCAATGAGAGAAAATCTCCTTTATTGTGTAAAAGACTGATCTAACATTCTAGCTCATTATTTATTTCCAAGAATATGTAAAAAAAGAAAACCTCAAAAACTGAACAAAACACATGAATGTCACAAAACTGACATACGATGACTCTTGCTTAAATGCTTCATCATACCTGATTCACAATGGCACAACTAGATTCCTCAAGCTCAAAGAGGTATTCGATTGAAATAGCTTCATTAATGCAATGAATATCCAATCAGTTGGTGCTTTATATATTCAAATGAACAAAGTTGAAATTGTTTGACCAGTACTTGCCTAAGGATTACAGCACGACCCTTCAAGAAATGTCTGCAAACTTAAATAGGAAACCATCTACCATTGATTGGGAAACGCTTCTTTATAAGTTGCATCCTCACCCTGGGTCATCTGTCTTATTGTTGCATCTGTTGCCCGGGTGTTTAGAAGTCTCTGAGCTAACCTATCCTTTCTCGTAACTTTCTTCCGCAGCATAGATGCCAGAGTTTGTTTGTTTCTTCTCCCCACTGACCTCTTGCCAACAGTTTCCCCCATGTCTTCTCCGAAAGCAGCTGATCTTGATGTTGAAGCCATTGCAGCATCACGAAGAACAGCTTCATTGTGTTCCCGAACTTTAGCAAGCTTTTCCCGCTGTAACGACTGTTTCGCAAGTTTTCTCTTCCTTGCTTCCTCTTTATCTTGCTCCCTAACATTCTTCACAGCTTGTTTTGCTAACTGTTCTGCTAAATCAGAGCCCAACTCAGGATCTGTATCATCTGAAGAAGAATTCTGATTGATTGGGTTTCCTGCATCATCTCGAGGTATAATGGGCCCATGAAATGGGCAAACCTTCAAATCTCTTCTCTGACAAAGTGCACCTTTACTCAAAGGTGCACGGCAAGGTTGAATTTCTCCTAACTTTTCCTGGTAAATAGTCGCCTGAAGATTCAATTCCGCAATTTTCTCAGCTGGAATCACAGCATCATAATCTACTCTTCCCCAGTGATTGTCAAGCTCCAAGCCTTTCTGATTTGCTAATGTATCCCTATTAGAGACTGATCCCCAATTATCCAAGAAAGAACCCCAATTGAGAACTGGAGCTTCAGCCAAAAGCTCACCCCTAACAGAATTTTCACTGTCCAGAGTCTCTTTCCCCTTAGAACTTAAGTTACCGCAGTCTTTATCTTTGGCTTTCACCTTGTTAGAAGCTGGCACTTTAGCAAGATTTTCACTTCGTTTATTGGATTTCTTGGAATTCCTATCCTCAATAGATTTACTTTTCTCTTCTGCATTCGAACTTTCTACCTCCTTAAGCTTCCCAGGTTTAGTAGTAATTTCATTCTCGGTTGATCCAAAATTACCTTCCTCCCAGAAATCTTCCTCCTCCTCTTCGTTAATTTTTGCAGTTTTGGGTAAAGCACAACCAGATTCTTCACAATCCTTCTTCACAGACATGAGACTGTTTCGTATATCAATCAACTCCTTCAGCATGGAATCTCTTGACCTGTTGTCAGCCACTTCAACCCTTATGAGAAGAGAAATCCTTTCTTGTACTGAAACCAGATGCTTAGTCACTAAAAGCTTATACAGCTCTCTTAATGCATCGAAAACCACTTTGTTATCATTGTTCTCATGCACTTTTTCTCCTTCCTTCAATGAGTCAAGACGGATCTGCCTCAATTCAGCAGAACGGAACTCTACAAAATCTTCATCATCCAATAGGATGGGAGGAATACATTCCTCTTTAGTACGAACAATATCTAAACATTGTCCAATCTCGTCAACCGTAGCCCGTATTTCTTCCTTAACGGAACTAAAATTTGCCTTCAGCGTTTCAAACTTGTTCTGTAAAATCTCCCGAGTCCTCCTCTCTCTTTCCCTTCTCTCTCGTTCTATTCTGGCCGCGGTCTCCTGAAGGTTAGGGAATTGAAACCTGAGAGTATTCTTAAGATAATCAAAACCCAATCTAAGCTGCCTGTAATGAATCCCAAAAGATGCATTCCATTTCTCCAAGAACTCAATTGCCTTAGAACGCAAAGTGGAGGCAATTGCTGGAGGAGCTGGGAGCGGCATATTTCTTCTGAACCCAACACTTAAGGCCAACAGCTGATCTAAGTTCTCAACCAGAAGGGTTCTAAAAAGCTTAGACCGCATGAAAAGTTCATCGATTATAAGAAGCGTGAGATAACGAACCTGCAATCACAAGTCTCATAAACTCAAATTCCCTAAACACTCGTCTCTTTGGATTTTTCTTTTCATTATTTAGAAAACTCTTAGAAATCCGACTGCACAACATGCATTAGGTAAGGAAACTAAAATTGGATAAACCGAGGGGGAAACCAAAAGAAGCTTATTTAGAAACTCGTTGAAGAAGGATGGATACAAGACCTGGGAATGATCGCGCTTCATGAGGTCCATGAGGGTATGAGCGGCCAGTCGGAGCTCCGAATCGGAAGACCGGACCACCGATTTGATTGCTTTCAGAAGGCGTGGATCAACCTCGGCAGCGGTCGAGTTCGTGGCTTTCTCTATCAAAGTCCCGACTTTTCCTCGCTCCTGCATCTCAACCTCCATTCCCCAATCGTATCAGTTTTCCAATTTTTCTCAATTTTTTCCCTTTCAAAATCCCTAATTTTTATAACCTCTCGTTAATTTTTCCATTGCGCCCAAAGTCAACAGTTAACTGGATAGAGGCGGTTTCTGAGCTAATGACGAGGGAAAGGTTAAAACTTTAATTACGTGGCATATTTAGTAAAGCAGGCTTTCAAATTAGGGTTCGCGAGCTATTTGAGTCCGATTCGATTAGAATCAATTTAAGTTTTTAACGAGCTGAATCGAGCTACTCGATATCCGACTCGAAAAGCTCGCGAACTATTCGAAAATATAATATATTAAAATTTTTAATTTTTTAAATTTAAAATCTAAATTCTTAAACCTAAAATTCTAAAACATAAACCCTATACATAAGTCCTAAACCCTAAAATTTAAATCTTAAATTCTAAACCCAACAACCTAAACATCTAAACTCTAAACTAACACAATAAACCCTAAAATTAACAAGCTTTACACAACTTGTGTATCAAAGTTTTTTCCTAACATAGATTTAAATGGACGAGATAAATCACGAGCTACTTGATTCAAACTCGGTCAACACTTGACTCGATTTAACTCGACTCAAACTCGAACTCTGCTCAAGTTCTTAACGAGCATATCTCAAATTATTCAGACTCGTTAAAAATTACTCAAACTCGAACTCGACTCCAAATCTTAACAAACCGAGTCAAACTTAACACTACTCGAACTCAACTCTTTTAAAAATCCCTACTTCAAATTTCCATTATTTTAGATATGCAATTTGGATGTTCAAATTATTAACAGTCATAGATTTAATCACATCCTCAAATACTCATTATTTGAATTTACATAACTCATATAAGTTATGTATTTAAAAATACGCTTAATACAATTTTCCTCTTTAAATTTTACTTGTTTTATTAACTTACCTTAGAAATTATTTTGACTACTTTTGTTTTTTAATGTTTTCGACGTTACTTATAATACCTCCTACCATAAAAAAATCTGTCTTGACCAATCAAAACGTGACACGTTATTTTCTATTTATTTTTAAATTTTAAAAATAAAATAAAATAAAATAAAAATATTAAAATACCCAAAAACACCCCATTTTCTCCTATCATCTTCTTCCCAAAACACCCCTATTTTCATTCCCCATCTTCGACGAAATTTCCCATCTTTCCCCCAACTCTCTCCTTATTTAACGCCTTCTCTTCTCTCTCATTCCCAACCATTTCCCTCCTTCCCTTTGTTTAGATTTGATTCTATAGCAGTTTCTTAAGTTGTCCAGATTCAACTCTGTATTTTTGTTATCCAGATTCTGAAATCAGCTTTGACAACCATGGAGAACAACAACCAGCAATCCTTTTGGCAATTTAGTGATCAACTCAGAGTCCATAAGTCAAACTTGGCTAATCTTTCACTCAACGATTCCATAACTTTCAAAGAGGCCTGATGAGCAGAGGAATTTTGATATCAGAATCGGCGGTGACCTGAATTCCCTTAACAACTTGAAGCCAAAACTCTCCGATTTCAACTCTTTCAACAACGATGGCTGAAAAATCGAAGCCAGCAGCAACAACAACATCGAGTACGGTCTAGTTGGATCTCAGAAGAATATTGGAGTTAACGAAGGGTTCAATAAAGGGATTTATTGGCAACAATAATTTCAATGTTAATTTGAAGGGTAACAAAAATAAAGGAGGGGAAATCAAGGAATCAAAATTGGGAAGAACAAGAAGAACATCGACAATAATAACAACAACGAGAATAAGGATAAAGGTGGAAAGATTGTTGCAGATAAGAGGTTTGATTTGATTTGGTTTTGAATAGATATACTTTTTGTTAGGGTGAGGGGTACTTTATACGAAGGAAGGAAAGTATAGGGAGTTAATTGAACATTTTTAACGTATAGACCTTACATTGATAAATTTTATATAGCACTGAGAGATATTTGTATCATTAATTCTTTTTTTTACATATAAAAAAATAAAATAACATAAATTAGAGGGCATGAGAACAATTTCTGCTTTTCATTTCAAGATTAAATTAGACAATATTTTTTCATTTATTTTCTTAAAAAAAACTTGTATCATTAACTCTTTTTTTTACTATTGTTGTTTTTGTCGTCAAAAATTCTTCTCATCATTCGATTAATAACCGCTACAAATCTAAAATTTCAACAAAAAAACATCGACGAATCTCTATGCATTACCGTTGGATCGATCCACATTTAAATATGTTCTTCGTCACGAGCTTTGTAATGTTTAATCAACCTTCTGTATTTCCTTCCATCATACAAAATACCCCTCACCTTAATGGTGTTAGAGGTAAGGAACACTTTGTATGACGGGAAGAAAGTATAGGAGGTTGATTGACATTTTTAAAATACAGACTTTACATTGACAATCCAAAGTAAATTAGTGAGAAAGAATTGAACAATTAAGTGAAATGAACTTATATTCCTAATTTGTTGCTATGAATCATATGCAGGTTTGCCTCCACGTTATCGAAAGTTGTTAAAGAAAATTGGGGAAGAAATGATGAGGATGAAGATGATATTTTATATATTTTAATATATTTATTTAATTTAATTTATTTTATTTAAAATTATTAAAATAAATAAAAATGATGTGACATGTTCTGATTGATTAAAACATAATTTTTTAATGGTAGGGGGCAATATGAGTAACGTCGAAAACGTTAGGGATAAAAGTAGTTTAAATGAACTTTAGTAGGTAAGTTAGGAAAACATGTAAAGTTTAGGGAGAAAAGTGTATTAAGTCTTAAAAATTTGACATCATGTTACAAATAGAGATTTTTTTAAGGGGATTCGAACCTTAATCCTCCAGAACTTTAGACGAGGGGATAAGCTAAACAAAAAATAAAATTTAAAGAGTAAAGTATTATAATAGTAACTGAACTTTGTTAAAAAAAATAAAATAGTAATTAAATTTTTAAATGTTACAAAATGACAAGTAAACTTTATGATTTGTTACATAATGGTAACTCGGCGTTAAGTACTTACTACCCGGAAAAAATTGCGGGTCGGATACCCGGCCCGAAAAAATCGGGTACTTTAATATAAATATCCGGTAAAATTAAATCGGGTAGGCGGGTCGACGGGTCGGGTAGTTCGGGCCGGGTATTTTTGAACATCCCTAAAGAGGTACATACATATAAATGGTGTAGAATGAAATAAACTTCCTTGAAATAGTATTATAAATAATTACAAATAGTTCTTTTAACTCAAAATATAATTATTAAAATATTCAAAATATAAATAATTTTTTATAAAATAAATCTATATTAATTAGTTAATAATTTATATTATGATTAATATAATTCTTTTCATGAAAATAATATAATTAACTTAAAATATAATTTAAAATAAAGTCTTAATAACCAAATAGGTGCTCAAACAAAAAATTTAACCTTTTATTTTTGGGTCAAACCCTAATTAGAAATCCTTAATGAGTCCTTTTTTTATATATCAAATTCATGGCTCTCTTAATTTATCGTAACTGTTATGAAACTTTGTATAATAGCATATTTAGTCTTCTATATTTACAAAATCAATCAATATAGTCCTAATTCAAAATAAATAAATTTAGCCCTCGTTATTTACACATTCTTTCAATTTGGTCCTACTTATAATTAAAAATAGGGTAAACTACATCGGTGACCACCAAACTATTTGAAGATACCGATTTTGACCACCGAACTAGGCAACTCATCAATCAGACCACCAAACTTATTAGATTGATCTATTTTGACCATCGCCGTTAAAAACTAACAGATGAGTGATGTGGCAGTTAACGAAAATTTGTAAAATTACATATTTGGTCCCTATTATTTACCTATTATACCAATTTGATCCTAATTTTAATTTAACTAATTAAAATTAACCAACCAACCAAAGGACAACACACGTCACTATCTTTTTTATTTTTAATTTATTATTTAGTTTAACAGATTCAATTAACCAAGCGGATGGTGATACATGCCACCATCTGATTGGACCTAATCAAATAAAAAAAATGAGAAGCATTACAAGCAATGGGGATCAAACCCACAACCAAAAGTAAAAAAGGCCACACCAACTGAGCTAACTCCAATTATATTATATAATATGATAACATATTTTATTAAGGGATTACTTCAGACACATGAGAATGCTATATCAGTTTTAAAAATTAGAAAACATTTTCTCAACTAAATAGATAAAAAACATAGTTTTTTACCTGGAGTGGGAAAGGTTTCAATGGTGAAATTCAGTTTAACCAATCTTAAACAAAAACATAGGAGGCCTTAAGCAAAAAAAAAAAAAAAAAACATGTATTGTGTAGTAAACAGGTCAAACTAGTGCTTATGCAACAACCATGAAGAACACTTTTTGTCTTGAGTTCATGTTAGTGCCAAATGTGTAATTTTATAAATTTTCGTTATCTGCTATGTGGGATAAAAATAAGAACAAAAAATGATCAATAGTGAAATTCGAAATACACCATATAGCAAATCGTAAACGAACAAGCAACGTGAACACTCTCAAACTCAAACTGCAACACTGTTAATTTCCTAAAGCTCACTACAATCCCCACCCCTGCTGTAAACAAAAGACGTCACAACTCTCTTTTTATGCATGTTCATTGGTCTGATGCCTCTTATGTTTTTGTTTAAGATTGGTTAAACTGAATTTCACCATTGAAAGCTCTCCTACTCCAGGTAAAGAAAACTATGCTTTTTATCCATTTAGCTGAGAAAATGATTTCCAGTTTCTAAAACTGATATAGCATTCTCATGTATCTGAATGCTGGGATGGGCTTTGATTTTGTACAATGAAGCGGTAACCCTTTTAATAAAATATGTTATCATTTCATATCATATAAATGACGTGGTTGTGGCTTAAGCCTTCTTTGCTCTTGTCATTGCTTGCAATGCCTCCTATTTTATTTCCTTCATTTGATTAGCTCCAATTAGATGTTGACCTGTATCACCACCCAGTTGGTTAATTAAATATGTTAAACTAAATAACAGGGACCAAATTGATATAATAAGTCATTTAATAAGTAGGTAAATAACAGAGATCAAATGTATAGTTTTATAAATTTTCGTCAACTGACACGTCACCCCTCCGTTAGTTTTTTAACCGCAGTGGTCAAAATAAGTCAATTTAATAAGTTTGGTGGTCTGATTGACGAGTTGCCTAGTTCGGTGGATAAAATAGGTATTTCCAACTTGTTCGGTGGTCACCGATGTAGTTTGCTCTTAAAAATAATATCAAATATTTAAATTTACTCTAGATATTTTGACTGAGTTTACTCATATTTTTATCTGTAAAAATGTATATGAATAATACTTCTGTTGTATTATTTCAAAAAAGGATCATCTACACTAATTACAAAGGAATGTATTTATACAAGTATGAAAGAGCTAACTAACAAAATAACAGAAAATAGTTACAAATAAACAGCTCCTAACTAACTTGCTAACTTCCAACACTCCCCTCAAGTTGGAGGGTGATAAATATCTTTAACCCCCAACTTAGATAAGAGATAACTATGTTGCTGTGAACCCAGGGCCTTTGTGAATACATCTGCCAATTGCTCTGATGAAGATATAAACTTGGTGCTGATGAGACCATCTTGAATCTTCTCTCTCACAAAATGACAATCGATCTCTATGTGTTTTGTTCTCTCATAAAAAACAGGATTAGCTGCAATCTGCAAAGCAGCTTTACTATCACAATGCAACTTGATTGGCTGTTTTCTCTCATATCCTAACTCTTGAAGCAATCCATTCAACCAAACCAACTCCGCTGTGACTACTGCCATGCTTCTATATTTTGCTTCTGCAGAAGACATTGCTACTGTGCTTTACTTCTTCGACTTCCATGAAAGCAATGAATTTCCCAATTTAATGCAGAACTCTGAAACTGACTTTCTTGTAATTGGACAAGAAGCCCAATCCGAGTCACAATATGCTTCAAGTTCACAGTTGGTATTAGAATCCAATAAGATTCCTTGCCCTGGATTTTTCTTAATATACCATACTATTCTCAAAGCTGAACTGAGATGAGATTTCTTAGGATGTTGCATGAATTGGCTCAAATGATGCACAACAAAATTTATGTCAGACCTAGTGTGTGTAAGGTATATAAGTCTTCCTATTAATCTTTGGAAGACACCTTTATCTATTAACAACTCATCTTCATCTCCACTGTGGCAAGCACCATCATACTCAGTAGAAGTAAGCTTGAGGTTTTGCTCAAGTGGAGTCATAGCTGGTTTTGCTCCCCCTACCCCCGATTCTTCAATTTAACTCAAGGGCATATTTACGCTGATTAACTAAAATTCCTTCTTTTGATATCAAAACCTCAAGACTTAAGAAAAATTTCAATTCCCCTAGATCTTTCATCTTGAAATTCTGATGCAACAGATTTTTCAAATCCTCAACTAAACTCTCGTCATTGCCAGTGATCAAGAGGTCATCAACATAAATCATCATAATCACAATCTTCTTATCTTTCTTCATTGTGAATAAAGAGTAATCATACTTACTCTGTTCATAACCAGCTTTCAAAAGAGCTTCTATCAACTTTAAGTTCCACTGCCTGGAAGTTTGTTTTAACCCATAAAGGGATTTTTGCAGTCTGCATACCTGATGCTCCCCCTGACTGCAAAATCCAGCAGGTAAGTCCATATACACCTCTTCAAAGAGATCCCCTTAGAGAAAAACATTATAGACATCAAGTTAAAATAAGGGCCAGTGAAAGACAGAAGCCAAAGCAAGTAAACACCTAACATTAACCAACTTCACAATTGGGGAGAAAGTATCAACATAATCCACCCCTTCTTTCTGGTTGTAACCTTTGGCCACAAGACGTGCCTTGAATCTTTTCACTTCACCAGATGCAGTATACTTAATCTTGTATACCCATTTACAACTAATTGGCACTTTACCAGGAGGTAAGGTAACCACTGACCAAGTTCCATTTGATTCAAGAGCATGTATCTCCTCTTTCATAGCCTGAACCCACTTTGGATCTTGAATAGCCTCATGGTAAGTTTTAAGTTCAGAAAGGGTATTGGTAGAAGAAAGAAACACTTGAGTAGAAAAGGGCAAATGAGAATATGAAATATAATTAGAAATAGGGTAAAATGTAGAAGAAAAAGAATGAGAAGTAGGACACACATAATCAGTAAGCCACTATGGGTGTTTAGAGACACGAGAAGACCTTCTAAGCTGTATTAGAGCTACTGGGAGAGAAGGCAAAGGTACTGAAGATGATGACTGCGGCAAAGAGTGAGGATCTGCAGAAAGAGACTAAGGAGGAACAATTGTTGGGAAAGGAATATCTGGTGATAAAGGAACAGAAGAAGTAGGATGTGCAGAATGATTAAGAGGAGAAGAATGATCAGAATTTGGTAAATGAGCAGAACCTAAAGGTGAAGGATTAGAATTTGGGGAATGATTAGAATTTGGGGAATGATTAGAATGTGGTGAAGGATTAGAAGAAGAACCTAAAGGTGCTGAAGATGTTGAAGGGGCAAAAGGTGTTGAAGGAGCTAAAGAAGAATGAGAAAGAATAAAAAAACTGAATATGGAATGGAAGATTCAGAAAAAAAGAAGAAGAAGATTGGGAAAGAGAAAAATGAAAGGGAAAGACATGCTCATAAAACACAACATCTCTATTCACAAAAAACTTGTGTGTTTCAAGATTAAACAAGATAAAACCTTTTTGGGTAAGGGAATATCCCATGAAAACAGAAGGCACATCTCTAGGAGCAAACTTATCACCAGGATGAGGACAAATAGTTGCATAGCAAAGACACCCAAAAATCCTAAGAAAAGACAAGTCAATGGGCTTTTTATAGAGACATTCAAAGGGTGTTTTCCATTGTAGAATAGAAGAATGTAACCTGTTAATAAGATAACAGACATTTTGGACACATTCACCCCAAAACTTAATAGGAACTTTGGAATGAAACCTTAAAGCTCGTGCTACTTCTAATAAGTGTCTATGTTTTCGTTCAACAACTCTATTTTGCTGTGGAGTGTGAACACAAGAACTCTGATGGAGGATACCTAAAGAGGTAAAAAGAGAAACACAAGCTGAATTGAAAAATTCAGTACCATTGTCACTACGAATTATTTTAGGAACGGTGGTGAATTGAGTAGAAACAAATGAAAGAAATTGTTTAAGAGATAGTAGAACATCAGTTTTGAGTCTAAGTAAGAAGATCCAAGTCATTCTTGAGCAGTCATCAACAACAATTAAGAAATACCTATGGCCACTGTGTGTAGATACTCTATAAGGTCCCCATAGGTCTATATGAATGAGTTCAAAAGGCACATGAGACCTAGAAGAACCAGTTGGAAATGGCAGTCTAGTCTGTTTTGCTAAAGGACACACAACACAATTATGAACAACATTCTTATCAAATACATTAGAAGTACATAAAAGAATCTTATGCATAGTAGAAATGGCAGCATGGCCCAATCGAGCATGCCAAAGATCAATTTTATTAGGCACAGAAAGTAAGCTTTGTGAAGACAACATTGAATTAAAAGATGCAGAACAACTAGACAAAGACTTAGAATTTGGGACTGAAGAAGGCAAACTAGTAGCTCCTTTAGCAAACTCAAAGAGATACAACCCTTTGGATTCTCTACCAATCCCCTTGATCATGCCAGTAGAGAGATCCTGCAATATGCAAATATTAGAATAGAAAGAAATGACA
The DNA here is from genome assembly GCA_958450335.1 of Hibiscus tridactylites. Lineage (NCBI taxonomy): Eukaryota > Viridiplantae > Streptophyta > Magnoliopsida > Malvales > Malvaceae > Hibiscus > Hibiscus tridactylites. Next base: position 96,387,527 of record OY288271.1, on the reverse strand, counting down.
CAGTGATAGTCTTTGGCCAATTTAGAAACATATAACAAGTTATGAGAAAAATTTGGAACAAACAAAATATTAGAAATGAACAAATTTGAAGACAACTGAAGAGAACCGGTATGGGTGACAAACTCAATGGTACCATTAGGCATGTGAACAAAGCGTGGAGCAGGACATGAAACAAGATTTATCAGGCTTTCAAAAACAAACGTAATATGGTCAGTGGCACCTCTATCCAAAATCCATTGAGTAGAAAAAGAACGAGCAGGTAAACTACAAGCCACTGTACCTTGAAGATTCACACTGGAATCTGTTGGAGGAGGCTGATTCAACAAGCCCAGAATCTAATTATATTGTTCAGCTGTGAAAACAGGAACATTGGCAGCAACAGAGAGTGAAGAAGAAGTAGGAACCTCAGAAACCTCAGAACCAACTGCTAGCGCTGCCTGAGAAGGCCTTTTCTTGGTGAACTTGAAATCAAAGGGAAAATCGATCAGTCGATAGCAAGACTCACGACGATGCCCATTCTTCTTGCAATAGTCACAAACTTCAGAAAAACGACGCACATCCGCACCTCTGGAGGCACTGGAGAAAAGAGCCGAAACATCACCAAACGAGCCACCAAAAAGTTGTAGACGATGAGATTCCTCTTGTACGATCATAGAGTAAGCTTGATTCACCATCGGGAGAGGTTTCATGAGCAAAATCTGACTTAGCACGGCAGAGTAGGTTTCGTTAAGTCCCATCAGAAATTCAAAGAGCCTCTGTTGAGCCACATGAGTTGCATTCTGTTGAGCGACATCGCACTCACAAGTTGAAAACAAGGCTAAAGCATTGTATTCATCCCACAAGAGTTTGAGTCGAGTGAAATAAACCGAGACAAACGAGTCACCTTGGACAAGTGTTGCAATCGATCGATGAATAAAGAAAACCCTAGAACCGTCAATTTTGTCGAAGCGTTCCTTCAAATCCTTCCAAACAGCCGCCGCGTTCGACGCAAAAGCTATCCCAGCCGAGAGATCCTGGCTCACCGTGTTGAGAAGCCAGGAAAGCACAATGGCATTGCATCTCTCCCATTGCGAATGAAGCTCCGATTCGTAACTCTCCTTTTTGCAATCACCATCAATGAAGCCGAGTTTGTTCTTCTCCAGCAACGCAATCCGCATCGATCTGCTCTAGATGTTGTAATTCTCTATTCCGATGAGCTGATGAGACACTAGATTTACTCCCGGCGTGTCAGACAGATGGAGAAAAAAGGGGATGATTGGAATCAATCGTGGTTGGCATCGTGAAACAAAGGGGAAAAATGGACGATGAGACGAAAGGGGAAAAGAGGGATTTTGACCAAAGGTCAACAAAACACAAAAAAGAAAAGGGGAAATCGGGGGCTAGAATGTAAGAGCCCAAAAAACTGAAGAAACCGGGCTGAGAAGCCTAGCTCGCGATACCATGTAAAAAATGTATATGAATAATACTTCTGTTGTATTATTTCAAAAAAGGATCATCTACACTAATTACAAAGGAATGTATTTATACAAGTATAAAAGAGCTAACTAACAAAATAACAGAAAATAGTTACAAATAAACAGCTCCTAACTAACTTGCTAACTTCTAACATTATCTTCCTCCTCGAATCCCACCCCCTTTTCCCCCTCTACTCCCTTCCTGTTCTGTGGTTTTATAATGATGATGAAACAGAGCAGACACATTTTACTTTCGAAATTAACCATGTCAATAATGTCCAAAATACTTTTGGTTAAAAACAGGGAAAGTGTGGTCTATTCAAAGTATGGTTTTGTCAACTGAAAGAATTATTTGATTCAACATTTTGCTAAATGGATTGGCACAGGGGGAGCAAGTGGGCTTGGCATGGCCACAACTGAGGAAGAAATGTTTTTATAAACTAAATCCCTCATACACGAACTTCAAATTTTATCACAGAACATGAAGGGAGTAGGGGGAGACAAAGGGGTTGGGGTTGGGGTTGGGGGAGGAAGATAAAATATATGAGTAAACCCAGCCGGAACATTTAGGCAAATTTAAATATTTATTATTAATTGTAGTTATAAATAGGACTAAATTGGAAGAATGTGTATATAATGAGGGCTAATTTTTTTAAATTAGGACTAAATTATTTAAATGTGTAAATATGGAGAATTAAATGTATTATTATGCAAAGTTTCATAATAGTCACATTAAATATTTAACGGCCGAGTTATATTTTGTAACAAAACATAAAATTTAAATGTCATTTATAACATTTAAAAATTTAATTACCGTTTGTTTTGTTTTTTTTAACAAAGTTCAATATTTCACCTAATTTTAAAATATAAAGTGGGAAAAATGCTGTATTAGGCCAAAAAAGTAACTTTACTGAAGGTCCCTTTTATTTGGGTCGTGCTCTATTTTGGTCATTTATTTTGAATTTTTTTTATTTCTACCACTTACGTTTTTGATCTGTTTTATTCTGGTCACTATGTCGTTAACACTTGTTAGTTTGATGATGTGACATGTTAGTTAAAATGGTTAATTTTTAATTTTACCCTTAAATTAAAAAATTAATTTGAGCTCTAAACTCTCTCAACCTCACTTTTATCCCACAATGTCACTGCTCAAGCCACCTTCTTTGGTGGGTGATGGCTCCGACCACCTTTTATCTCCTCCTACTTTCCACCCTTTCCTCCTCCTTTGCCATTTGTTAACTGATATTGATACTACATCTGTTTCAAATAGGAGCTTGTGAAACTGAGAATGAATTTTCTAGGCACATTAACAGTTCAAAGACTACTCATTCGCAACATAAACAGTAAAAAACATGTTGGTTGCATGATGAACCATAGAAAATATGAATTCACTGTAAAACTGCAATCAGAACCAAGACTAATTGTTTGCATACCAATCAATATTCTTTTTGTATATGTATGTGCATATGCAAATACATGTTTTCATCAAGCATGGGAGAACCAGGATAACTTTCAAGACTGACAAAAGAAAAGTCATTTTAACTGGAAGCAGCTCAGGTTTAGAAGGAAAATGAAGAAGCCATAAATAACTTCACAAGGGATATGAGAAAAATAACCTTAATTTCAGAATAGGATATCCTTCTCTGAAAGAAAATTCCATGACATCCACAATCAAACCTATTAAGCATTCTTTCATTTCAACAAATTTAAAAAAGATATATCATACATTTAGTTATCAAAAAGTCGATTTGTTCTTCTCTCAAAGGAAGAAAGAACAAAAAACATAAAATCGATCCAGTTTGGCTTAAAATGATTGAGTCATGGTGTCCTCTCATTTAAAAAGAAATATTAATTATCATAAACAAATCAAACTTATGAACATACATGCCATTAAACTAGCACAATTGAACGCCATTTATCCTATGAAGAAAGTACAATATCCGGGTTCCAAATTTTAGTCCCTAGTCCCTACCAATAATACCAGGAAAATTTAGGCATATAGGGGCATTAATTTTTAATTAGGACTATAGGGTACGTTGGGCGAAATTATGGGAAATAGGCCAGATTTTACAGGACCTCGCCACTTCCTCATGGCGAGGTTGGACAACGCCACCTCTTCCTGGCGAGATCAGGCTGTCACGCTAAATTTGGCGGCTACGGCTTATGCATGAGCATCTGTACGGCTCTGCACGGCTGTCGTCTTGCGCAGCGAGTCTGCATGGCTGGGGGGGGGGGTAGGACCTCGCCATTTGCATATGCCGTGATCCTATTCACATGCAGAAATTCATGTGAAAGTTGGTGGCTGGCTGGTTTAGGGTTATTTTGAATTTTTTTACATTATTGAGTGAGTGTGTATAAATAAATGGGGAGAGTTGTGTGTAGAAAAGAAGAGAAGAAGTTAAAGTGAGTTAAATGAATGTTGTATGTTAGAGTGTAGGAAGAGTGAGTAGAGAAAGTGACAAGAAGAAGTTGAAGCTGTCTTGGTTCTGATTGTTGGTTCGAACAAAAAGAAATTAATTTTTTAATCTGGTAAGTGCATGTATTTTTTAATCTGGTTTTTTAAAGTTAATTTTTTACTTTGTGTATTAGTCACACATTTTATTTAACTGAACAAGTATATATATTTTGAGTGTAACTATTTTAAGTATATTTGTAGTGTAACTATTTGTACATGTGTATATTTAAATATATTTGAATCTATACTAAAATAATAATATGAGTTAAATCGAAATATATTTGAGTATAAAATGTAATAAAACATTCTGGGATCCTTACATGTGTATATTTTTTAATATAAAAATGTTTAAAGAAAATAAATTATTTTTAATAAATTTAATTAATTTATACATCAAAAAAATTATTTAAAGAAAATAAATTATATATATAAGTCAAATATTTAATTATAAAAATTATTTAGTTTTTTAATTATTAGTGTCTGTATATTATAAATAAAAATGTTTTTACTCATAAAATTATTGTTCACCTAAAAAAATATTGTTTATAATTTTTTTAAAAATTTTAAAATTATCAACTATGGCAAATTAAAAATTTATTTTAATAAGAAATAATCATTCTTTATTATAATTTTTTAGCTGTATATATTCAAAATGTTGAAGTTAATACAATTTTTTGGCTGTATATATTAGAAATTAATGTATATATTCGAATGATAATTGTTTTTTAGCTGTAGAAATAGAAAATGGCATCTGAAAGAGTTTTGTTGTATCTTGACCATGATCACATTTCGTCTCATATTCACGAAAAGCAAGCAAGTAAATGTTTTGTAATTTAAAATTTCATATTTACTATGTAATTATTATAATTCGGAATTATAATGAATTAATTATAGGGTGTAGAGCATACGATACGCTGTCAAGGAATGAAGATAAAGGAACCCGATGAGCGTTTAGTGTATTACCTACAACGAGCTGGTTTTTATAATGCCACTTTTCCACGTAGGTTTAAGATAGTCCCCGAGTTGGTTTTTATAATGCACAATAACCCTGAAGGATGTTGCGGTACAGCTTGGTATTCCAACAAATGAGAAACTATTGGTTGGACATAATAAGTACAATGCATATGACCTTTGCATGCAGTACCTGTGCAAAGTTCATTCTGAGACCTGTGTGGACGGGCTACGCCTCAGAGTATCATGGTCGCAGTAGGAATTTATTGTGACCGATGAATATGGTCATCGAGAACTTGAGTGTGCAGCTTGAGCTTATATACTGCAACTTATTGGTGGTGTGTTGATGTTAGATACATCTGGTAATATGGTTCACACACAATACCTGCTGTTCTTGTCTAATTTGGACACAACCGCTACATATAGTTGGGGGTCCGCAGTATTGGCATTTTTGTACCATGAAATGTGCAAGGTCACAATTATGCATGGTGAAAAGGCAAATTTAGATATGGGTGGATGTCAAGTCTTACTGCAGTCCTGGGCGTGGTACAGGCTGCCTTATCTAACGCCCACTTTTTTGTATCGGTACATATGGAGTTTTCGCTTGCTTGAAGGTAATAATGTGATTGCAGTTGTATATAAATATTTATTGATATAATATTTATATCCAATGACTTCGAAATATAATTTCAATATATCTTTGCAGATGGAGGCATAAGTTGAAGAATGCGAGGGTGGTTCACAACACTGTCAGAGAGACAAGATTAAAGATCCAAACAATAGGAAAAAATCTGGTATCATAATCAATTTATTATTTGTTTTTATTTAATATAATTTAATTTATTATTTGTTCTTATTTTGTATATTGTATTTTTTATTTTTGAAAGAGAAATTGTATATTTGATTGTGAGTGAATTCATATTAATTATTGTATTTTATAGTTTATTTGGCAGCCGTACGTGAATGACGACGTCAGGGCTTGCCTACCACCTATTGTGCTTGAATGTGCAACATTCTGGGGTGTGGTTGTGCCGTTGATCCATTTTTCTATTGTTAAGTTTTATTGTGCTGACAAAGTGTTGAGGTAGTTTAACTTCTATCAACCCATTTCAAGACCTCCACATGAACAAATTCACACCGTTCGTAGAGGTAGATTCAATGAGAATTGAATTGTGCAGCAAGCCGATTTCAATGAATTGTGGGAGGAAAGATGGACGCGGTGGGCTGAAGTTTTGAGTCCAATTCAAGCCAGCGATTTTGAATTTAATACAGAATACTATTCATGGTTTTCGGCAAAGGGGAAACCGTTCATAGCATCTGTCGAAGATGCAAATAAATGGCTTGAAGATCTACGGTACTCAAGACACGTTCACCTCTCAACCGAGTTTGGTCAGAGCTCTCAGCAATCAACAGACAAACCAAACTTGGAAGAAATTTCAGGAGCAACCAACCGAGGTTGGACTTCTTCGTTGTCGCGATCTGACTCCCCTCGATACATGTAAGCAGCAATTTTTGGGAGCAACCACCATTTGGTAATGTCTCGGAACAAACACCATTTCAACAAAGTCATCAAACATTTGGATTTGGTCATGTTCCGCAACAATCACCTTTTAATTTTGCAACTGGTGGTAGTTCATCTTCTCAGTTGGCTTACAATGATGATGAAGGATACGTACCACAATTTCAGTATCTTTAATCATCTGTATATGGGGAAGGTTTTGGTGTTGGTAGTATGACATCTATGTTGTCAACAACTACCATTAGCAGCCCATCATTTTATCCTGAAGAAATGTTTGCTACACCACATACTATGCAAATAACGGATGAACAATTTTTCGATGACGATGAGCTGGCTCCTAATCCAAGAGCTCGTAGATAGGTTCAACCCGCTCCGCGATACTCACAAACAGGCCCTCTCCACCGGCAAGAATTACCCACCAGGAGGAGGCAAAATTAGGGGTTTTATTTATTTATTTGTAATTTATGTTTCCATGGTTGAACATTTGCGAACCCCAGATATTTAATGTTATATGTATTTCTTTCAATTTCGATTGCATTTTGATATTTATATTCTTTTTTAATTTTCGTATTCAATTTCTAAATTCGAATTCTAATTCCAAATCAAGACTTTAAATTATAGGAAAAAAAAATAAAAAATAAAAAATAAAAAATAAGAACAAATAATAAATTAAAGTATATTACCTTAAATTATATTAAATAAGAACAAATAATAAATTATATTAAATAAGGAAAAATATATTACTTAAAATAAATTAAGGAGATAAAAAAAATTTATTTTCATTACCATAAAATTACATACATTAAACAAAGCATTTAGGTTGACGGTCCAGCACGATAGTTGGAAAGATTTTATTTGTTTGGACACTTGTTTCTTGAATGACCGGTTGACTACAAAGAGTACAATGTTTAACTTGAACTCCCCCTCTCTAACATCTGGATCATCCATATTCGTATTAATACGAGTAGACTTTGGTCGACCCTTCAACTTTCTACGAAACACTGGATTTGCTAACCATTCTTCGTATATTGGCTCTACCGGCCAATAGTCTTGGTTCGAGATCGTGTTGAACTGAATTCTATATATATTTGCAATATTCTCTAGTTTATAACAGTCATCCACAAAACCGTAAGGGTCGAGTCGAAAATGCAAACAGGCGGCGTGTGCGTGAGAGCAAGGGTATCTAAATGCTTGGAATGCACCACAATCACACCATTTCTGATGAAGTTTGACAGTGAACATTTTTTGCTCACCTCGGACTTTAGCTTCCACAGAAAATTCTCATCCATGTGAGTCAAATGATCTTACTCGTATAGCAGACGCTTTAGCTTGAAGTTCGATCATTTTATCCTGCAGGGTTTTAGACCAATATTGTCCGCTGTTTATTCGGGGTTGGCTTCCTGCCCTTTGTCGGACCACACTTTGCCCAATCTAAAGTAAGTCTCCCACACAATACTTGCAATTGGGAGATGGCGTGTTCCTTTAAGAACCGAGTTTATAGCCTCTACAAGGTTAGTTGTCATGTGACCATAACGCCGACCTTCATCATAGGCTTGTGACCATCTTTCTGTGGGGATGTCATTTATAAATTTTATTACCTGTGCACCGTGTCACCTCAACCTTCTCATCCTTTCTTGGAATTTTGGTTGAACTAGTTCATACCCTACTTATAAAAAAAACAAGTTAAATAAAACAACAAGATGAACTCAAATTTTTTTTATAAACAAAAAATAACAACTTACCCACGCCTAAAATCTCTCTCCGGACCTGATTGTTTTCGAACCGTGTCTTCGCATTCGCTGCAATATACCGTATACAATATTCTGGATATGCATGTGAGGGTTTCCATAAACTCCCATATTTGTCAATTACTGATAAGAGCGTAGTTCCTCTATAAGAAATAATGCAAATCCCGTCTTCTTTTACAACATAATTGCGTAGGTGCTTCAAAAAGAATTTCCATCCATCGGCGTCTTCCTTTTCAACTATGGCAAAGGCAATTGGGAATATATTACTGTTTCCATCTTTTGCAACGACCACGAGTAATATATGACCGTACTTCCCATACAGCCATGTACCATCCACTTGAATCATGCGTTTGCAGAATGAAAACCCTTGAATGCACGCATTAAACGCCCAAAATAACTTACTAAATACTCTTTTACCAGGAATTAATTTGCCTTGTAAGTTGAACGCCGACAAAGTCTCGTACTCTACAACGGTCCCCGGGATGAAAAGTTGCATTGCTCGTAAAAGAGCTGTAGCTCATTATATGATTTATCCCAATCACCATAGAGTTGTGCCATCACCTTTTGCTTTGCCATCCACGCCTTGTAGTAAGACAGAACATAACCAAGCTGGGTTCGGATAGATGCTACTAATACTGCAATCGAAATTCTTGGTTCCTGTTCAACCAAAGCCCTGGTGTAAGCACATATTTGATCGGAGTTTAAATTAATATGGTCCTGTGATAAAGCCATATTGGTACATGTGTGTTGCTCAATAAACCGTGACACCTCCCACATTTTAGTCTTCTTCTTTTAAGAAATTCTTACCCACCACGGACAGTTGCTCTTCCAATGAAAACACCTTACATAATAGGTACTTCTGTTGGACTCAACAACAGAAAATGACGTATGGCATTTGAGACAGTGCTCCTAAACTACAAGCTTCGCGGCTTCTTTTGTTTCAAATTCAGCCTTTAGTTCTAACTCTCCAAAGTTCGAAGATGATGAAGAACCAAATACGCGAGCTTGATATTCCTGATCTTGCATTACAATATAGTCAACTTCATACATGCGGGTTGCTGGAGCTTCATAGGCTGGATATATAGGTTCCGGTTGTTGGGGCTGCGGTGCAGCATTACCACAAACAACCGGTTGTTCATTTCTCAACCCGAGCCTACTAACATCCGTGACCCGAACATCTTCTTCAACATTAATACCATTGCCTTGAGACACATATTTCATAACAACGTCAATATCATCGGCATCGAGTAACTGAACGTCATCTTCTTCACTCATAGGAACAATATTTTCTTCATCATCACTGAAATCTTCAAGCGATTCGCCCCAACGACCAACTGTGGGTTCGGTGTCACAATATGTTGAAGAACTCATCTTCTGTAAATATTAAATAAAACATTAAAATTTTGGGTTTTCTTATTAAAATTTAAAAATACTATTACCGTCCGAATATATCTTCAATCATACAAAAAATATACAAACCCACTAGAATTAAAAAAAAACAGATTAAAGGCAAATATCATTTACTTAATTTTCACTGGCCTTTACGAATTCTTCAATCACCGTCTTCGAAGATTTCTTCAGAAACTCACAAACTCTTCCCTCTTTCCGAAAAACTCTCTTAATTTTTTTCTCAACCACTACACACTCATCTTCCCTAACCTCTCTCTATATACACATAAAATAATATTACAAAATTAAACTAAATGTAGCCCGTACCTAAAACCCTATTTACCCTTTAATAGCACCATAAATAGCCATGCATGCCACCATAAATAGCCATGCATGCCACCCTAAATAGCCTGCGTGGCATATGCAGGTGAACATCACCTCGCCATTTGCAAATGGCGTGGTGCTGTTCACCTGCATGTGCCATGCAGGCACGTCAGGGTGGCATGTATGGGGAGCATCGCAGCGCAGAGTAAAATCGTCCAAGCCGAGAAGCCTGCCTCCAACAAGACCACGCTAGGAGGAGGTGGCGAGGTCCACACAACGCCGGGTGCAGGTGGCGATGTTCACCTGCCACTATAGAAATTGGCCTAGTTCCCCAATTTTCAGTCAACCCACCCCCATTCCCTAAATAATAAACCAACGGTGGCCTATTTGGCCAATTATGCCAATAATACCAAGGAAACAAAAACATATAACATAAAAAATATTTTATCAAGTTGTGCTGGAGAATTACTAGGAAACATCATAGAAAATAAGAGCTTTTCTCCAGTTAGACTTCCAATTTTGACTGCTGGTTCTTTTGCAGCAAATACACCATGTTGTAACATTAATAATTATATGAGCAACCAGAAGTGCTGCTGAAACAGTTAAGCCAAGACCAAGTGCAGGACTTCGGGGATAAGAACATTGTGTATTGGAGACAAATTTAACTTCCGAAGCCTATATGAGAAAAAAAAAAAGAACAACTGAACATCATAAGAATTCCAGAAGGCCCATGACTGAGTAAATCTAATGCATGGAACAATAGTAGCATGTTAATTACATTATCAGTTTCACAATGTCCTATTTGAAATAGATGCAGAAAATTCATTCCGGCATGTATTTCAGATAAAATATATGAACCGAATATCTATTCCTTATTATGGGGTGGAGAAAGGAGGAGGAAAGGGGTGGAAAGAAGGAGAAGGAGATAGAGGTAGTCGGAGCATCACCTGCCAAAGAAGGTGGCTGAAGTAACGAACATTGTGAGATATGAGTTAGGCTGAGGGAATTTAAAGGTTAAATTAATATTTTATTTAAAGTTTAGGGTCAAATTAGAAATTAATTTTTTAATTAATGTGTCATGTCATTAAATTAACGGGTGTTAACGACACAATGATCAAAATAAAATAGATCGAAAACGTAAGTGACAAGAATAACTTTTTTTAAATAAATGATCAAAATAGAGCAAGACCCAAACAAAATAGACTTTTTGGTGAATTTACCCTATATATAAAGTTCAAAGAGTGCAAGAATTGTGGGAGTCTGGGAGAGCGTTTTCTGAATTAGAACTTTACTTTTCTATGGTGTTTTCTTTAACATTTGCCACGATGCATAAACGGGCTTACAATAAAGTTTAAAGATTTTAAAACTCGGTGTAATTTATTAAAATGTGACCCTAATATATAATTAGTAGAAGATATGTTTTTTTAAAAATTTATTTTCATATAAAAAGTATTATTAAATTATTTTCTTAAATAAAAAGTTGATTTATAAACCTGTAAAAATTAAATATTTTCAATTAAAAAAGTGATTCTTTTTGTATGTTTTAAGTTTTAAATTATTTATATATATATATACACATAACTATATATATATTTATATTTTTTTTTAAATATTCAATCTAATTTAACTTAGATTTTCTATTTTTGGGCCCTCTCTATTAGAGGTCATGTGCGGTCGCTCCTATCGCGTCTGTCCAGAACCCCACTTATGAAATTAAATGATAACGAGTAGATGGTATTCGGCAGTGAGCAGGGACGGAGCTAGGATTTGAAGTTAGGGGGGGCAAAACATAAATTTTAAAAGGTGGGAGGGGCAAATTCAAAATTATCCCAATTTTTTCTAAAAATATATAAGAAATTAAAGGGTAAAATTATTTTTTCTCCCCTACCGGGGGGGCCACAGCCCCACCCATGGGAGCTGTGGCTCCGTCCCTGGCAGTGAGTATACATAAATTTGTTTGTAGTTTGTCCTAGTCTTTCCATTTAGACTTGGTTTTCGATCCGGTCAAACTAGAGGGAATTTGGTGGGATCATAGGCCATGGAATCTCCATAATCCAATGAAAAACTACATCCGTGATCAACGTGACAGTACAGATCAAGATGATCAACATTCAGAAGTATACCCAGCAACTGATCTTTTTGCGTCTGCAATTCCAATACTCGAGCATTCGTCGATTCGAGCTGCACTTTAAGTTCTTGCACCATCTTCTGCAGTTGAAAAATGGTCCCCGCGCTGCCATAAACAGGGTCTCTCATCCGCGCTTTCGCCTCGTACACTAGCGCTTTCGCCGCATCCTCCCTGTTCCTTTCCTCCACCATCTGTTATCCAAAACTCATAACCAATAAAACATCTATCTTCTTCGTACATGCAACTAATAAATGTACTAGTACAAGTACAACCAACCTGAATCATTTTGATAACATTGCTGGCACCGAAAACCTTGTGCACCCCGGCAAACTTCTCGGGCTCATCGCCTGGGAAATACGGGGCGAGAATGCAATTAACGTCGCATCGCCTGCGAAGCATCTTACAAGCGGCGCAGGGTTGATGGGTCCTGGCCCTTGCCGGAGTAGTTTCGATTTTGAAAGCCATTTTCGAGAACTACATGTTGTGAACCAAAGTCTATATAAGGAAAAGGACAAGTGTAGGAAGTCAAGAATGGTGATAAAAAAAAAAGAAAAATCAAATGTTAGTGGTGGGAAGTTGGGGAGGCGGCCACTTAAAGACAGGATTAGGATAATGGTATTGTTAGGACTTATTAGGACAGTGGACCTAACTAACAACAATGGCATTAGCCATTAGTTGGGTTTTTTCTCACGAAACAAACAATGGTTTGTCACCGTCTCACGGAATATAACATTGTTGACTTCCACTTCCAGGACAAATAATACCCAAATTTGATTTCTATAAGGTTAATAAGATTCAAATGCCGAGTTGTTGGCGTGGATAATGTAGGAGCCAAGGGCCCAAACCCTTTAGTTTATAAACAGCACACAAATTGGATAATTCAGAACTAAAAAGCAATGGCCCGGCCCCCCCAGTGCCCCGCGCTCCGCCGCTTAACAGAATCACCAAATAAAAAGGGGAAGAAGCAAGAGTCTTATTTACTACTCCTCATTATCCTCTAATCGATCAAACTAAAGATAACCCAAAAGATTTGATAAAACAAGGCGATGGAAAGCAGCGGCAGTTTCATGACATGCGACAAGCTAGATCGCGTGGCTAGCTGGGTGGGCGCTAACATGGCGTCTGCATTTTTTGCTTCATTGGAGCGGTGTTCCTGTATTAACCTCAGCACCACCGATTTCGATGACGAAGAGGAAGCCAAGGACCGCCCTCTCATGTCCATCAAGCCCGTCATCCACGACGAGCCCCAATCTTTTCCTGAACCACTCGCTGGGACCGCCGATAAGCTCGGCGTTTGATTCTTTCGTCTTCTAGGGTTTGTTTCTTACGCTTCTCTACTTTTCCCCTTCTCCCCTTGTGTAAATGTCAAGAATGTTTCTGGGTGTTTACTTTGGTTTTATAATCCTCTCATCCTTTTCAGTGCAAGTTTTGGCTTTGCTTCCCATTATTACCCTTCTTTTTGTTTGGATGCATCATATTATTGTGATTGCAGTGAAATTATGGATTTTAAGATTTTTGTTATTTACTCTGCAAACTAATAATGCTCACAAATAAGCTAAGGGCTTGCCATTTTGCATAAAAACAACACCAACTCCATAAGCAGAGGCATCAATTTCAATGATGAACTCTTGATTGAAATCAGGAAGAGCAAGGACAGGAGCTGAAGTCATGGTTGCCTTAAGTTTCTTCATTGCATCTTCAGCTTCATCATTTCAACACCAATCATTTTTCTTTAATAAACCAGTAAGTGGCTTGGCTATACCTCCATAGCCACGAATGAATCTTCTATAGTAACTAGATAGGCTAAGAAAGCCTCTCAACTCCTTGATGTTCTTAGGAGCAGGCCACTCCAGAACATATTTCACTTTTTCTTTTTTTGAGATGGTATACCCCATAAAGTTCGTTTCTGTGGCCCCAAATGTACATTTTCTATGCTTGGCATATAATTTATGCTGCTTAAGTATATCTAATACTTCCCTCAGACGCTCCTTTCAACTCTCACCAATATATCTTCAAGAAAAAATAAAACTGTTTTTCTCAACAGAGCCTTGAAAACATAGTTCATTAGGCCTTGAAAAGTTGCAGGGGCGTTTGTCAGTCCAAAGAGCATCACTAGAAATTTATAGTGACCCTCATGTGTCCTAAAGGCAATTTTGTGAATGTCTTGACGAATATGGTGATATCCTGATCTTAAATCAAGCTTTGAAAAGAATTTGGTTGCACCCAATTCATCAAGCAGCTCTTCAATTATGAGTATGGAAAACTTGTCTTTCAAGGTAAGATTGTTGAGCTGCTTGTAGTCTACACAATTTCTCCACGCTCCATCTTTTTTTCACCATCACAATGGGAGAAGCAAAAGAAATGACACAATCTCTGATGATTCCAGCTTGTAACATGTCATGTATAATATTTTCAATATTATCATTTTGTACTGCTGAATACCTATATGGCCTAATCTTCACCACAACTTGCTTATTCTGTAAAACAATATTGTGTGCGTGACCTCTAATAGGAGGTAGTCACTTACTTCAACTGAATTTTTATTGTTGCAAGTCCAGATGCATGTCTCCTTACTTCAACTGAATTTCTACCTGGGATGTAACGGTCAACAAAGACATTCCAGGAGTAGTTTTACTACCATTTAAAATTCTGGAGTCATTATTATCTCCCAAAATCTGAGTAGGGCCAGGTACTAATCCCATTAAACACACATTCTGACTAGCAACCTTGAAAGTCATAGATAACTTGGAGAAGTCCCACTAAATTGAGCCAAGAGTAGCTAACCACTGAACACCCAAACCACATCACATTCCTTCAAAGGCAGAATTAAAAAATCTGTGCAGAAAGGTTGTCATTGAGATTCCCAGTCCATTTCTCTACAAAGTCCATGAGTATGCAACGAACCACCATCAACAATGGTGACTTTTAATTGATGATGTTGCTCAACATGTATTCCACTAGCCTTCACCACCCCCAAACTCAGGAAGTTATAGGTACTTCTTGAGTCAATCAAGGCCACCAAAGTTAGTTTTCTAATTGTTACATGCACTTTCATAGTGTCACACCCCGTAGAGCCCCATATTGCTTGCAACGAAAGTATTAGAATTTTAAGATGGCCACCTTCCACCATCTCAGGCTCAAGTTTGTCCTCACAGTCCACAAACTCTTCTTGCTCTCTCTCCCCATCAATCCCCTCCATCAACAGTTATATAATTGAGATTGTGTGTGCTTATGACCAGGAACAAACTTAGCAGGGCACCAAAACTAAAGGCCTTTGCGTCTCCTCTCATCTATCTCAGCAGAAGATAGCTTCCCTGGGCCATTTCTAGTTGCATGTATACCCTTTTTAGGAATTGAAACTACAAAATTACTTGGAACTGAACTCCTGGAGGGTAAAAGAGGTGTAGCAGTTCTTGTAGAACTCCTGAAGGTAGGAGATGATCCAGATCTGCTAAATGTGGAAAGTGGAACATGGGTAAAAGGAAGATTGGAAATAGGAGTTCTCAGTGATGGAGTGTAGCTTTTCTTAGGGTTTAAAAAGGTTATCTGCTCAAAATGCAAAGTCAACCTAAAAGCATCTAACAAGTCCTTAGGTTGAAAAATCCTGATATATTGGCCTATCTCCCACTTCAGATTCTTAATAAAAATACTAATAGCATAATCATCAACAAGCTGCATTTGGTTCAGTAGACTTACAAAATCACAATAGTATTGATTGACAGAGGATGTTTGTTTGAGAGTTACTAGCTCACCCATTGGATCTTCCAGGGCGAATCTGTCTTTCATCAGCTTCAAATAGAAGTCCCAAGTGAGATTGTTGATGCCACCATGGTTTGTCACCACAAAATGATGCCACTGAAGTGCCTTATCTCCCAAACCCAACATTTCCAATTTCACATTTTGCATTGTTAGGAACATTTTCAGCCGAGAAGAATTGCTCTAATTTTGTCCACCAATCCTTAAAATTGGACCCATCAAAACTAGGACATTTGAGTGGGTAAAACTATGAATTGGATTCTCCCTGAATAACTGTTAAGTGCGCAAAAGTCCTATATTTATACCATAGTTTAGCTCAATTATTGTTGTTCTTAAGTATAGTTTAGGTTGTATTTATTAGGTAAACATACATAACATAGCATAAATTAAATAATCTGCTTTGTTTGATGAATTTAGTTGATTTTATACATATGAAACTGCTCAAGTGCGTTTTCTCTCTGTGCGTAAGTACTTGCCCAGGAAGATGCCGCCGAGGCAGCAAAGAGGGCAGATGAAGAGAAATCTGGGACTTGAAGGAGGAAGTTGTTGGAGCATTAGGAGAGCTTATCGAGGAGGAAAGAACCAGAATGTAAAGTGGGAAACCAAAATTGATTTTGATATAACACCTAGACTTATGGACTAATTTGCAAAACAATAAATTTTTAAGTACTTTTCAAATTCTCACTATTGACAAGTCCTTTTGAACCAAACTATATCTCAAGACAAATCTTTCTTAAATGATAAAAATCTTTTAAGTTTTTCTATGTACTTTCAAGCCAAACTTCACTAAAACGCTCACGTGTATCGATACCCTTAGGCGTATCGGTACGGTTTTTAAGGGGCGTATCGATACGAAAGGGCGTATCGATACAGAATTTGCTCACTGGAATCTAAACTTTGGTTTTGATAAAAAGCGTATCGGTACGGTATAACAGTCATTTCAATTTTGGGATACTGACTAACAAACAAGCCAACGTTCGAAAATTAAATGCAAATATTTTGTAAAGATAAGCAAATTGTATCAATACAGTTGCATTGCGTATCAGTACGATATCATTTAAAGTGCTGCCCAGATGAATATCGTATCGATATGGGATAATACCGTATCGGTACGCTATGGTCTATTAAAATTCTAATGACTAAAAACCGTATCGATACGCCTAAGGGTATCGATACGCTTGGGCGCTTTAGTGAAGTTTGGCTTGAAAATACATAGAAAAACTTAGAAGATTTTTATCATTTAAGAAATATTTGTCTTGATATATAGTTTGGTTCAAAAAGACTTGTCAATAGTGAGACTTTGAAGAGTACTTAAAAATTTATTGTTTTGCAAATTAGTCCATAAGTCTAGGTGTTATATCAAAATCAATTTTGGTTTCACAATCTCCCTTTTTTTGATATAACAAAATCACATATAAATTTTTAAGTTTTTGAAAAACTTTCTCCCCTTTAATTTAAGATGGATTTTCAAAAGCAATTTTAAGTTTTAAAAAATGACTCTATAATCCTTCTCCCCTTTTTGTTAGATCAAACATAAGCATAAGGATAATAGCAACAATAATATGATAAACCTCAAAGCAAACTTCAAATTAAAAGCAACATAATAGTCCAAACTTAGATCCTAAAACATAAATAAAAGGCATAAAGTACTAAACATAGGTGCAAAAGCTAAAGAAACTAAATGACATGAGATGATATGCAAAAAGTTACTCGTCTCCATCATCATCATCTTCTTCGTCCTCTTCATCCTCATCGTCTCGAGTAGGTTGATTCCTTTTATTTTAGTTAAGCCAAGCACCATGGAAGAGAGACATCCATGGAGTTTTGTTGAAGAGCGATGGCTTTCATTTGATCCTCCAACGATGTGAAACGAGTGTCAAAGCCCTTGACTTGATCTTCTAAAGAAGTGAACCGAGTGTTAATGTCGGCAAACTCGGCTTTCATGTTTGTGAACTTCTTATTGAGGAATGTCATTAGGTTGTCCATAGAGGAAGACGCAATCGGAGCTCGTTGAGAGCTTGAAGGAGCATGTAGAGCATCAATCGGAGCATCTTGTTGAGGAGCATGAGGGGCACGAACTCATTCATTGTTAACATAGGAGAAATGAGCACGAGATATGGAACGTTCATCGATAGGTTGGCCAAGGGGTTCGAGAAAATCATGTGAACAATCAATTTCAAGGGAATGGAATAGGAAACTCAACGCCGTAGAATATTAAAAGGATTTGACTTGGTCGGTGTGACATTGTTGAACGAGATAGACAAGGTCGGCAAACATAATTTGACAAAGGTTTGGACGTTGACCCTCCCTAAAGCACCTAAGCCAAAAATCATCAACTTGACGAATTATGAAAAATTTCCCTTCCGATGGACGAAAAACCAAGTAAAGATAAGATGAAGGACACGGTCCCGAGCATTTAAGACTTTGACGGAACCTAAGGGACCTTGACCTAAGGACTTTTCATCATCAATTCCTATGTTTTCAAAACCAAAAGCCTTGCAAAGAACATCTTGATCAATTTTAATGGTTTTGCTCATTATATAGGACTCGATTGCAATAACATATTCTCTGGCCTCATCATGAATACATATAGCATTTGAAAAGAAGATGATGACTAAGTTCCTATAGAGAATGGGAGGAAGATTTAAAAAGTTGATAAATTTTCATTGCCTAATCAAATGGAGGTATTGAAAGTTAAAATGGGTAGAGTTTAAAAACGGTAGAGACACAACACGTTCTTCCCTAAGAGTGAAACCTTGAAAGAGTTTGTAACGAGACATATCCGAAGGGTTAAGAAAACTACATTAGAGAGTATAAGGGAGATTTGGTTTAGGGTTACCCTCTTCGTCATTAATAAGATTGGAAGTGGCAAGGTGACGTCTTTTTCTTCTTTTTCGGAGCTTTCAAATACTCGTCTTTAATGATGTCTCAAACCTCATAGTCTTGAGACTTGATGAAGAATTTCTTGATATTTGCCCATTGGAAGTATGCTTCTCCTTCTAAGAGCGGAGGACGCGAGATAGAGTGGCCTTCTTCAAATCTTGTCATTTTCTTGAACGATGGACTTCGAGCAAATGATATTTACTCCCAAATGTTAGTCCTTTGATAGAGACGAGGCTCTGATACCAATTGTTGGGTTTATAGCACGCTCGAATCGATCAACGAAATCGTCAAAGAGGGTCGTAAATGTTTGGTGGTTGAATTGGCTAAAAATATAAATAAAGGTAGACACGTGACACAATGATTTTAGAGTGGTTCGGGCTATTAACTAAGCACCTACATCCATTATCTTAGCACACCACTAAGAATTTCTCAATTCACTCAACAATAAATTCGTCCCCTTTTACCGGTTTAGGAAGAAAATGTTACAACCCTATCTTTTAGACTTGGCTAAGATAGAATCAACTCTAGTTTTTCTCTCAAGGCTAAACTAGAACCTTTCCTTTTACAAGAGATTTGTTTGGTAAACTTAATACCTCACAAGGTGGGTGTTTACACAAATTTAAGCTCACACGAGAACAAATGATTTACAATTAAGCTCTCTCTAAAGACTATGTACAAGAGAGTAGTAAAATAAAGATTTAGACTCTAATTCTCTTGACCATATTGCTTGGATGTTGTCTCTAACCATCTTCATGTGTTCTAGCCTTCCTTTTATTGATTGAAATGAGCTTATGACCGTTACTAGCCGTTAGGGATAGTTTGGAGCCGTTGGAGACCGATTTCCATGTAAAATTTCCACTTCTGGTGCCTTCGGTATCGATACTCGTATGGGCGTATCGATACGGTTATTTCCATAATAGGACCGTATCGATACGCCCACACGAGTATTGATACCGAAGGCACCAGAAGTGAAAATTTTACATGGAAATCAGTCTTCAGCGGCTCTAAACTATCCCTAACGGCTAGTAACGACCATAAGCTCATATCGATATCGTTACTAGCCTCCCTCAATTTTGGTTTCACATTGATTCGTATCGATACCACCATTTCCAGTAAGCAAAACCCAGATGCAAGGCTAGTGGTATCGAAACCACCTTGCTGCCATAAGCTCATATCGGTATCGTTACTAGCCTTCCTCAATTTTGGTTTCACCTTGATCTGTATTGATACCACCATTTCCAATAAGCAAAACCCAGATGCAAGGCTAGTGGTATCAAAATCACCTTGTTGGTATCAAAACCAACTTGACTTTTTCAGCCTCCAACGACTATTTTCATAATAGGATCGTATTGATACGCCCATACGAGTATCGATATCGAAGGCACCAGAAGTGGAAATTTTATATGGAAATCAGTCTCCAACGGCTCCAAACTATCCCTAACGGCTAGTAACGACCATAAGCTCATTTCAATCAATAAAAAGAAAGGCTAGAACACACGAAGATGGTTAGAGACAACATCCAAGCAATAATTTGATTTTATTGTGATTCGAATGAGAATGTATTATAGTTTGCTTGCTGTCCATGTTATCTTAATTTGATTTTATTGTGATTCGAATGAGAACGTGTTAGCATATGTGTTAATTCCATAATTGTCATAAATGTTATTTTTTTATCTAGGGTCATATAATAGTGAATGTGCATGCATATAACAAATAGTCCTCGTGTAGCCTCGGTCGTGTTTTATAATTTTGTGAAATTGTGCATATATACGTACGTTTCTATTAATCGTTTAAATTACGCGGAATTTTGAATTTTTGCATACTTATCTTATTTTTACGAATATCGTTTATGTTTTCCATGTTACATATGCCATTTGCTCTACGTCTCTCCTTTTTTAATCATGCGATTTATTTGTCTCGTTTATGAATTTATAAGTTGCATCCGAATCTTATAAATTGTAATGCGATGCCTTTTTATTCGGAAACGAACGAGGCCAGTACGAGTCATAGTGGTGGTGGTTCAGACGTCCTTCTCGAATATTAAGGCTTTTAAAATTTACTTACCCATATAACCAAATTTAGGTATGATTCGTCACTTTAATTCGCAAAAATTAATATTAATTAAGAGGTAATGTTTTTGGTACCGATTTTAGGGCACGACGAGGGTGCTCATCCTTCCCTGCGTGTAACCGACTCCCGAACCCAATTTTTAGAAAGAATCTATGGTTTAATTATTGGTGTCCGGTTTACCATTTTTAAATGGCCGGTGGTGACTCCTCCTCATTTTACAAAATCTGATTAAATTTTCAAAGAACCAATTTAAAACCGGTTCCTCCAAGTGACACCGAGGTACTTGTATTTTTTTTTAAAATTTAGTCTCTACAGGTATGCGATAGAAAGAGCTCATCAAGCCCGATTTTTAGAGACCATTTGCACGTGCATCGGGGCCCAGCAGACCAAGAAAAGCCGGGTCAAAGTCAAATTGGAGAAAAGTCAAACGAAAATCTAGGAAGATTTAATGATCTTTTAATGAGTTGTAATTATATTCTAACTAGTATTCCTACCCTAAACCGACTTAGGCTTAGGCTCCTCCCATATATATGTAATCGACTTGAAGGAGAGAACACAATTGAGATTTGAGAGAATCTCCTTCTTGTCGAAACCCTAGTGTCGTTCAAACCCCCACCTTGTTCTAAACCTTCCCTTGGGCTAAGGGTTAGTTGCGTAATAGTTGTGAGAGTCTTGTTGTATTCGTTTAAGATTTCAGTTTTACAATAAAATTTAAAGTTTGTTTACTATTGGTTCTTCATTGTCGCAATCTTTATCAGGAGAAAAGAGGGCTTCAATCTATTTGTTCGATATCGGGAGAGTTAAACTCACGAAACGAGTAAACACGCTTTTATCCAATCATAGGGTAAAGCTACTTCGGCTTAGGGATAAGTTAAGAAGTTCAGCGGCTAAAAGAGGATCCACAATTGGTTGGTGTTCGCCCTTAGATTTACGTCGGGAGGTATCATCCAAGACGTGTTCGCCAATAGTACTTCAAGCTTCGGGAGAAGAGGGAGTCATAGAAGGGAGCCTTGACGAACCTTGAATCATCGCTTAACTGCCCAGGCAGTCACTTGCTCTCTATCGAGGCGGGCGCCTGCCGAGGCATAGTCGTGGGCGGCTGTTGAAAGTTGTTAAGTTGATTTGCAAAACTGTGCTGAGACAGTACATCACTTCTCCACACTACGAAACATCCAATATCGGCCCATTCTCTCACTCTAATTTCTCAATTTACTTGTTTTAGTTTTAGCTTCAAACAAATCAACTCCTAATATATGTGTTTTTACTTTACTTGTGCAGAAAAGTGAACTCAAAAAAGTTGTCACAATCCTTATGGAGACAATATCTTAAATACTTTAACTTGGCACCGTGTACACTTGCACGCTAAATTTGCACATCACTTTTGCACGCAACAATAACCACATCATCATCCTTACGGTTTGAAGCTGCTATCAACGGCTGTGCTTGCAGCTTTGTAACACTCGACGATGAAGCGCCCGTCAATACTTTCGATGTCGACTGGTTACCCAACAATTTTTCTAGCAAAACCCTTAATTCTCGCACTTCCGAGCGAATGTCTTGAACTTTGTCAGTCAGAGTTTGCTCAATTTTATCTTTCAACCGTTTCCCTAATTCTTTGAAATCAGACTGAATTTTCGCTAGTTCATGTTGAGAACGAGTTTGAGCGCCGTCAACCATAGTTACGAGTTTGAACGAGTTTTAGAGAATGCAGTCTGTTTTTATTTTCATTTTCTTGGAAAATAAAAAATGACGAAGAAAACGTGTTTGTTTGGAAAAATAGAAAATGATTTTTAGAAAATGAAAACAAAAATAAGTGATAATGAAAAGGTGACGTAGCCATTAAAGTAAAATGTGTATAATTACACATTTGGTCCTTGTTAGTTACCTATTATATCAATTTAGTCATAATTTTAATTTAAATAAATAAATTAAAGGTAAAATTCAAGAACAAAAGGTAATTGCTTTACATGGGTTTGAAACCAGAACCTTATGTCACGACTTTACTACTTCACCATTCCATTCTTAATGGTATAAATTGAACCGATTTTTATATATTTTCTTCCATCAATTGCCCCGTGGTTTTGACTATCAACCTGTTTCCCACTTTTCTCCAGATCGATTTTATCTTTACAATTCATTCAATTTTGTTGGAATTCTGTAGAACAAGGAATTGGGTTTTTGAGCTTAGCTTATTTGGTGAACTGGGTATGATTCTGATCAAGGAAAAAGCTGGATGCTGAAGGGGAATTGAAAGTGGAGTTCTGGTTATGAGAAAATAGGGGGAAAGTGGAAATGCAGCTTCCCTGCACACTGCATTGAACGCTGTGCAGGCATTAGAGAGAGGATTTAATGTTGACTTCGATACGAGGTTATTGTATTGTAAAGGCGTGACTGGTTCTATGATAGTTGAAATCGATGATGAACATGGTAGGGATATCTACTTGGATAATTAAACTGTTTTTCCAAATATCTCAAGAGATATCAAGAACTCCTCGAAGCCTTTTGGCCGTCATAGTTCTTGGGTCTGCAACTTCCATGAGGTAACCTTGTGGTTTTGCCTCTTTTTTTTTCTTCCACCTTTTCTCATTCACGAGCTTTATTAAGGACTTAATTGATGTACTACAATTATCCGTTGATGTCAGTTGTGAACCTAAAAATCTGAGTGCTATGAATAAGCCGTTGATGGAAGAAAATATATATACAAATTGGTTCAATTTGTATAATTAAGAATGAATTGGTGAAGTTGTAAAGTTATGGGTTTTTACACATGAGGTTATGGGTTCAAACCTCATGCCAAGCCCTTTTGTTCTTGCATTTTCCTTTCATCAGGTGACGACACGTGTCGTCATCAGATTTGTTGATTAATTTTATTTATTTAGATTAAAATTAGAGCTAAATTGATATAATAGGTAACTAATAAGGACCAAATGTGTAATTAAACAAATTTCACTTTAACGGCCACGTCACTTTTTCGTTAGATTTTATCGGTCAGTGGTCAAAATAGGTCTATTTAAATAGTTGAGTGGTCAAATTTTAAATTTTTTTAGTTGATGGTCAAAATAGGTCACGGGCAATCGTTAGGTGGTCACTGGGATATTTTTCCTTTTTTTATTTATCTAAATATTATAATAATAAAGACAAAAATCACATCATAATAAGAATTATTATTTAAAATAAAAATATTTTTATAATTTCTCAATTAAATTAACATATTGATTGACACAAACTCTAATTCATAATCATTCATCTCCCTAATTTATCACATCTACCGATTTGAGAATAGAAGTTGGTCACGAGGGTATCTAAACTTTGTACCTTTAGAGTCAAATTCTTGTACCCAACTCTTGTATTCTCATTGTAATCTTTTATTGTGAGTTTGGGGAGTATGAAATTGTAATTAGGTAAACAATCATCCTTTGAGAGGAACTTTTAGAGTTTACCGAATATTTTTATTTGTAAAAGTGAGTGGATTAAGCTTTGGGTAGAAAGCTTAATCAAATTGTAAGGTTCCGTTCTCATCCAAGAAAAAGGGAAGAATTCAAGTAGTGAATTGGTTGAAAATCTTTAGTGGGAAATAAGGTAGTGGATGTAAAGTTCGTTTGGAGAACTTAAACCATTCTAATTGCCTTGTGTCACATTTTAATATCTCTATATTTTCACCCACCAAAAATTTTATTGCCAATTCACCCCCTCTTGGCCATTTGAAATTGTGTGATCAACTCAACATAAAGCTGTGCCAACCCCTGCACACCAGTTCATATCCCCGCCGAGGCAGTCAACTACTTGCCGCCGAGGCAGCACTTCAAGGAAGACTAGAAAAATACAAAGTGGTATGCGATAGAAAGAGCTCATCAAGCCCAATTTTTAGAGACCATTTGCACGTACATCGGAGCCCAGCAGACAAAAAAAGCCCAGTCAAAGTCAAATTGAAGAAAAGTCAAACGAAAATCTAAGAAGATTTAATGATCTTTTAATGAGTTGTAATTATATTCTAACTAGTATTCTTACCCTAAACTGACTTAGGCCTAGGCTCCTCCCCTATATATATGTAATCAACTTGAAGGAGAGAACACAATTGAGATTTGAGAGAATCTTCTTCTTGTCGAAACCCTAGTGTCGTTTAAACCCCCACCATGTTCTAAACCTTCCTTGGCTAAAGGTTGGTTGCGAAAGAGTTGTGAGAGTCTTGTTGTATTCGTTTAAGATTTCAGTTTTCAATAAAATTTAAGGTTTGTTTTCTCTTGGTTCTTTATTGTCGCAATCTTTATCGGGAGGGAAGAGGGCTTCAATCCATTTGTTTAATATCGGGAGAGTTAAACTCACGAAACGAGTAAATACGCTTTTATCCAACCATAGGATAAAGCTACTTCGGCTTAGAGATAAGTTAAGAAGTTCAGCGACTAAAAGAGGATCCACAATTGGTTGGTGTTCACCCTTAGATTCACGCCGGGAGGTATCATCTAAGACGTGTTCGCCAATAGTACTTCAAGCTTCGGGAGAAGAGGGAGTCATAGAAGGGAGCCTTGCCGAACCTTGAATCATCGCTTAACTGCCCAGGCAGTCACTTGCTCTCAGCCGAGGCGGGCGCCTGCCGAGGCATAGTCGTGGGCGGCTGTTGAAAGTTGTTAAGTTGATCTGCAAAATTGTATCGAGACAGTACATCACTTCTCCACACTGCGAAACATCCAATACCGGCCCATTCTCTCACTCTGATTTCTCAATTTACTTACTTGTTTTAGTTTTAGCTTCAAACAAGCCAACTCCTAATATATGTGTTTTTATTTTACTTGTGTAGAAAAGTGAACTCAAAAAAAGCTGTCACAATCCCTATGGAGACGATATCTTAAATACTATAACTTGACACCGTGTACACTTGCACGCTAAATTTGCGCATCACTTTTGCACGCAACAATAACCACATCATCATCTTTACGGTTTGAAGCTGCTATCGGCGGCTGTGCTTGCAGCTTTGTAACACTCGACGATGAAGCGCCCATCAATACTTTCGAAGTCGACTGGTTATCAACCAATTTTTCTTGCAAAACCCTTAATTCTCGCACTTCCGAGCGAATGTCTTAACTTTGTCAGTCATAGTTTGCTCAATTTTATCTTTTAACCGTTTTCCCAATTCTTTGAAATCAGACTGCATTTTCGCTAGTTCATGTTGAGAACGAGTTTGAACGCCGTCAACCATAGTTAAGAGTAGAGGCTCTGATACCTTTAATGCTCACAAATACTCAAAATAGCAAAAATAAATTAAGAATGAGATTAAGACCAGATGAAGAAGAAGAGAGGATAAGCTTTCATTCACAGAAAAGGGATAAGACCAAGGAAAACATTCTCAAAAACTAGAATACCCTAGTTAAAGATCGAAAGCACCAGAATACGACCCACCACAGCCACCTCAGCTTATCTCTAAAACAAAAAAATAACAAACTCAAATGAAACGACATCATTTTTACAAAAGAAATAAAAGACTGTTAACAACTAAATTTGAGATTTCAAGATTTTTGAAGTCTCAATTTTGCCATTAAGCTAGGATCGTCATCGAAATCTCTTTTGAATGAGTGTGTACATCAGTTGTGCATCTCTTCCAATTTCAGAACCCCATAGAGATTACTTACTCATATGGTTTGAAGCAATACAATTTAGGATATCTTGCAATTCAATCCTAGTATTGTTTCTTAGTCTTTGGGGATTTATGAGGCATGAGGATGTAATTTAAATGTAATAGAATTTATTCATCAATGATCATTTTGTTTTAGGCGCATTTGGCTTTAGAGAATGTAGTCTGTTTTCGTTTTCATTTTCTTGGAAAATAAAAAACGACGAAGAAAACGTGTTTGTTTGGAAAAATAGAAAATGAAAACAAAAATAAGTGGAAATTTGAAAATATATATATATATATTTAATTTTAACCTCATTTTAACCCGGGTTCGAATCATTCTATTTGGTTTATTTATTCATATTTTATTTATTATTATTATATTTTTAACTATATTTTATTTCAATTATTTAATAAATATTTTTTTATTTCTATTTTAAAAAGCTATAAACCAAACACATTTTTACTATTTTCATTTTTAAAAATAACTTTTCATCTCTATTAACCAAAACATATTTTCTAACTTTTAGAAAATTGAAAATAAAAATTATTTTTTAAAAATGAAAACTGAAAACAAAACCAGAAAATATTTTCTAAAACCAAACGGACCCTTATATTAAACATAAATTTGATTCTTAGACTTTTATTATCTTTTTATTTAGGAAAAAACTTTGATACATAAGTCTGCATATTTACAATATAAAACTTAAATAATAAATTTCTAACCTTAAACTCTAAAAATCTAATCCTTAAACTCTAAACTATGTACCCTAAATTTTAAACCCTTAAACTTTAAACACTAAGCTAAAACCCTAAAATTAAAAGACTTGTAAACACTCTGTGTATCAATTTTTTTGGGGAAAACTACCCCAATGATCACCCAACTATTGTCGTCGACCTGTTTTGACCACCCAACTAAAAACATTTAAAATTTGACCACTCAACTATTTAAATAGACCTATTTTGACCACCGGCCGTTAAAATATAACGAAAAGGTGATGTGACCATTAAAGTGAAATTTATATAATTACACATTTGGTCCTTGTTAGTTACCTATTATATTAATTTACTCTTAATTTTAATTTAAATAAATAAATTAAAGGTAAAATTCAAGAACAAAAGGTAATTGCTTTACATGGGTTTGAAATCGAAACCTTATGTGTGAAAATCCATAACTTTACCACTTGACCAATCCATTCTTAATGATACAAATTGAACCAAACTTTATATATTTTCTTCCATCAGTAGCTCCGTGGTTTTGACTATCAGCCCGTTTCTCACTTTTCTCCAGCTCGATTTTATCTTTACAATTCATTCAAGTTTGTTGGAATTCTGTAGAACAGGGAATTGGGTTTTTGAGCTTAGCTTATTTGGCGAAATGGGTATGATTCTGATCAAGGAAAAAGCTGAATGTTGAAGGGGAATTAAAAGTGGAGTTCTGGTTATGAGAAAATGGGGGAAAGTGGAAATGCAACTTCCCTGCACACCGCATTGAACACTGTGCAGGCATTAGAGAGGGGATTTGATGTTGACTTCGATACGAGGTTGTTGTATTGTAAGGGTGTGACTGGTTCTATGATAGTTGAAATCGATGATGAACATGGTAG
The DNA here is from genome assembly GCA_958450335.1 of Hibiscus tridactylites. Classification (NCBI taxonomy): domain Eukaryota; kingdom Viridiplantae; phylum Streptophyta; class Magnoliopsida; order Malvales; family Malvaceae; genus Hibiscus; species Hibiscus tridactylites. Next base: position 96,359,638 of record OY288271.1, on the reverse strand, counting down.
GGATAATCAAACTATTTTGCCAAATATTTCAAGAGATATTTAGAACTCCTCAGAGCCTTTTGGCTGTCATAATTCTCGGGTCTGCAACTTCCATGAGGTAACCTTGTGGTTTTGCCTATTTTTTTCTTCCACCTTTTCTCATGCACGAGCTTTATTAAGGACTTAATTGATTTACTACAATTATCCGTTGATATCAGTTGTGAACCTAAAAATCTGAGTGTCATGAATAAGCTGTTGATGGAAGAAAATATATACAAACTGGTTCAATTTGTATCATTAAGAATGGATTGGTGAAGTGTTAAACTTATGGGTTTTTACACTTGAGGTTATGCTCTTTTGTTGTTGCATTTTACTTCTATCAGGTGGTGACACGTGGCACCACTTGATTGGAGGAAAATAAATATATTAAATATTAAAAAATAAAATAATAATTAGATTAAAATCATCCAATCATGTGACGACATGTGTCATCAGATTGGTTGATTAATTTTATTTATTTAAATTATTATTAAGACTAAATTGATATAATAGATAACTAATAAGGACCAAATGTGTAATGATACAAATTTCACTTTAACGGCAACGTCACCTTTTCATTAGATTTTAATGCCGGTGGTCAAAATAGGTCTATTTAAATAGTTGGGTGGTCAAATTTTAAATTTTTTTAGTTGGATGGTCAAAACAGGTCGCGCGCAATAGTTGGGTGGTCACATGGGTAGTTTTCCATTTTTTTATTTATCTGAATATTGTAATAATAAAGACAAAAATCACATCATAATAAGAATTATTATTTAAAATAAAAATATTTTTGTAATTTCTCAATTAAATTAACATATTGATTGACACAAACTCTAATTCATAATCATTCATCTCCCTAATTTATCACATCTACCGGTTTTAGAATAGAAGTTGGTCACGAGGGTATCTAAACTTCAAGATAAACAATCAAATTAACGTGAAAACGATGTTTATTCCTTTTTTTCCGTCGTCACAATTTTGAAAAGAAAATGAGATCAAGACTTAAACCTTGATATTTGATAATGACGTATAATTTGTTTAAAAGTCGGACTAGTCGTTTGAAATTTGAGAGGTTTAGAAGAAAATAATAGTCTAAACAGGGTTTTGATAAAAAAATAATTTTGTCTTCATACTTAATTAAAAATCAATTTCTCCCCAAACTTGATCGAATAATTAATTTTACCCCTCTGCCATATCATTTTCACACATGAACTGTTACGTTATTATAATGAATCATTTTCACACATACTTAATTAAAAAAATTGACCACTATGTCAACATCGTTGATCGTCACATCAGCACCATAACGGTCAATGTTGGCTTATGTATGTGAAGGGACAAATGTTGATGCAATTCAACTAGTTCATGGGTCAAAATGATGCAAAAAAAAATCGTAGGAATGAAATCGACAAATTGAGACTACTACATGGGCAAAAGTAACCCTTAAGCTAAGAGTTAATATATTTTTATATGAATTTATTTTTAAAGTTCATTTTGATATTTAAGTTTTTATTTGATCTAATTAGATACATTAACTTTCTTCAAAGTTTAATTTAGTACCTAAATTTTTTTCATCCAATTAGGTATCTAAATTTGTCTTTTTTGTTCAAATTGTACCAAAAATTTGTTTCATGGTTCAAATTGATTAGAGATCGTAAATACCAATTTGAATTCAGGGGACAATTTAAACTAATAAATCAAATCTAGATATATAATTGGACAAAAAAAAGGTTCACATATCAAATTGAATCTTGAAACCAAATTCAGGTACCAAAATATATAGTTACCCTAGTAAATTAAACAATTAGATAACAAAATTTTTATATTAAATTACTAGATCTTAACTTGTATATTATAAAATTGTTAAAACCCTTTGATAAATTAAAATAGATAAAAAAATTATACTAAACTAAAGGTAATTATACCATGTACGGGCGGTGAAAACATTTTGTTTCTACAAGTGCTCTAATTTTAGAGGTTAGTGATTTACTTTAGGGTTCATAATTTAGGAGTTTAAGTTTATATACTTAAAAATTTAGGGACTGTGTTTAAATTTAGAGTTTAGGATTAGAATCTAGAAGTTATAGGTTTATGTGCTTGTAGAAACAACGTTTCCAACGCCAGTGCATCATATTTATATTTTTCATAAAAAATAATAAATATTAACTTTTATAATATAAAATTGTTAAAACCTTAAATCTCGAGAGGCTCATGAGTCAAATCCGTGATTGGTTAAAAAAGTTTGATTCAACACCCCCTTTGTCTGATCATTACCAAGCGAATCCTATATTCTCATATAAAAAGTATGCAGAATATGTATATATAATACCAAAAGTAATTATTTAGACATATTGATATGCAGGCCTTTGCTCATTGTAGGTGCCTGTAGTCTGTAGATTGAAAGGTAAGCACGTGAAAAGCTAAGATTCAACCTCTACCAACTTTATGGGGATCAAACTATTTTGACATTTGCACACATAATTAACTAACAACAACGCCATCTTACTTTTTGTTTTTATTCATTTCCCCCAGTCAGATCAGCAATGATTCAGTAAAAGATTCCAACTGCACTTGATCTTCGTTTGTTTTCAACAGCTGCAGATACTCTTCGTAAATCTTCTTGAAACCATTATCATCTCCACTTGCTGGTACACTAGAGTGACACTCCAAATCGGAGCCATTGACAAGACCATGATCTTCGTTGTCATAATCCGAAAGAAACCCGGTCCCGTTTTGACCATCGCTGACATATCGTGTCCAAGGAGCCTGTATGACCTCGGCACTTAAACCCCCTTCCCTTCCTTGGCTCGAAGACACCGTGCTGAACGTGTTGCATTGGTCGAACTTGAAGCTGTCGTTTCTTGGTAAAGACAATGAAGTTACCCTGATGGGTTTTGGGATATGGAGTTTGGGTGGTTGTTCTTCTTCTGCTGCAGGAGGGTTGAGTGTTGGCTTTGGTTTTGGTTTGGTTTTCTTCCTCTTGTTGGGTGATGGTTTTTTGCGGGTATTATTGTTGTTGGGAGGAGTGGGAGTAGGTTGGGTTACGAGGGTTTTGCAGAGGTGGGTGTTCCAGTAGTTTTTAATCTCGTTATCGGTTCGACCAGGGAGCCTGCCGGCGATGAGAGACCAACGGTTGCCGAGTAGTGAATGTAATCTGATGATGAGATCTTGTTCGTCTGGGGTTATGTTACCTCTCTTGATATCTGGTCTTAGATAGTTCATCCATCTCAGCCTGCAACTCTTTCCACACCGAAGTAGACCTGCAGATTCCGGGGGAGAATGAAATGATGCAATATTTTAGATGGAATTGAAGTTGGGAATGAAGTGATTTGGTTACCAGCTTTGTTGGGGAGGGATCGCCAGTGACCTTCGCCGTGAGCTTGAATGTAGGTGAGGAGCAAGGTGTCTTCTCTTGGGGTCCATGGACCTCTGCGCAACCCAACTTTTGAACAACAAGGAGCCCTTCCCATTCCTCTCTCTATTTCAACCTCTCAAATATTCGTCAACCATTGAAACAATTGAGAGGCTAGAGAGAAAGAGAAGGATTTGTTGTTAGAGCAAGCTTGAGAGAGAGAGAGAGAGAGAGACTGATGCTCTGAGGACCCAAAAGCTTTGGCTTATATGCCTTTTAATATGAAAAAAAGGTAAACTAAATAAATGGTCCCCTGACTAAGATCAAATTTTTTGTTGAGTCCCCTGACTATGAGAAGTTATAAAATAGGTCCCCCGACTAATCGTGATTAACAATTGGTCTAATTTCGTTAAAAAATAAACAGTTGATGATGTGGCAGTTAATAAAATTTGTATAATAATATATTTAACCCTCAACTTTTACATTTTATTATAATTTGGTCCTAAATTTAAAATTTCATCACTCAATATTTAAATATTACAACATTTTAGTCCCTTAAATCTTAAATTTCATCTTCTTTCCTTCTAAAAAAACAAACCACCATTAATGTTGACAATAGCCATCTGCATCCCGATTTGTATGAGCAGTGGAAAATAGTTGAAGAATCAAAACATTCATTGATGTTTACGGTAGTCATCTACGATTTAAGGGAAGAAGATGAAGTTTAAGATTTAAGGGACTAAAATGTTGTAATATTTAAATATTGAGAGATGTAATTTTAAATTTAGGACCAAATTAAAATAAAATGTAAAGGCTAAGGGTTAAATTTGTTATTATACAGACTTTATTAACTACCACGTCATTAGTCATTTATTTTTTAACAGAATTGGACCGATTTGTTAGTCACGATTAGTCGAGAGACCTATTTGTAACTTTTTATAATCAGGGAACTCAACAAAGAATTGGGTCATAGTCAGGGACCATTTATGTAGTTTAACCAAAAAAACCAACGCTATGTCATTATAAAAAAAGTATATATATAATAAAAAAATTTTAAAAATGTGTTTTTAAACATCCTAATTTAAGAAATTCAAAATCAATAGAAAAATAATATATATTTTTTTTCAATATTAGATTGACAAGAAAATATATACAAAATGACTAACATTATTTATCATTGATTTTTTGTCAAACTAAATCGGATGACAGAAAAAGTAAAAAACTCGTTAAGTTGAAGTCAATTATATTGTCATTCTGTCCGGAGATGGCAATATAATCCGAATTCGATTTAAAGAAAAAAATTTAATTCAAATTTGATTGAAAAAAGTTTGAATTCGAATTCGAAAAAAGGTTTGAGTCTTAATAAGGGTGGATCGGATATGGACATTGCCGTGATCCAATTCGAATCCAATCTAAATTCATATTCGATCTGAGTCCAATCCATATATGAATTCAAATAAAAACATTTAAAACTCGTAGATTTAAAAAATATAGATATATATTGAAATCCTAATTAAGTTGAGTTAGGATTACAAAGGTTATATAAAAGCATGAGAGATCTAACAGTCATTAATGTTTTTTTTTTTGAAAAAAACTCTTTAAATAGTTTAGAGAGTTTTATATGCTCGTTTCAACTGGGTGAACTACGTAGAGGTCGGAGCTTTAACGTTGCGGCTTAGGAATCGACATTGTGGAATCGTGATTGAGTATCTATCTTCTCCAAATTCAGAATTCCAGATTTTAAACATGTATTTCTTCACCCATAATCACCCTGATTCATTTGATGAAAATTATTTGTTATTTTTATTTAAAGATATTTGTTTGAGTTGTTACTTTATAAAAAGGGAAAAAATAATTGGATTCGGATTTTCGAATTTGAATTTTAGATATTTTATTAGATCGAACTCGAATTTATGTAATCGGACTTGGACTCGGACTTGAATTTTTTGAAGGTCCTATTATTAATTGGATTGGACTTAAACTTTATAAAGTCCGATCTAAATTCGGTCCATTGTCATTCCTAATTATGTCAATATTGAAATTCATTATTTTTTGGAAAATCCAAAATATACTAAAAATATTGAAAAATAAAATATATTCGAAGTATTAACAGATTGTAAAAATTATAAAAACTAACAATATAAAGTATATACGGAAATTATTAAAACTTTGTTTTTCCAATTGATTTAATTTGACAAAGAAAATGAAACCCACCAAATTGTACTTTTAAAAAGGAAAAAAAAATAAACAAACTCTTTCCTTCTTTCTCTAGTTTTCTTCCCAATGTCTCTATGGACTAACCTTTATCCTAGGGGTGAAGAGTTTATGAATCCTCGTTTCCTTGTGGATGTTCACAAGAAAGTTGGTTTGGGTTGAGTCCCTGTTTAATTTTTTATGGTTCTTTCATTGTTTTATTGGTTTATTGTTTTCTTGAAGCTTTTTCTCTCTTGTCCGCTCTTCTTTCTTGTCCTTTTGTGCTTGTAACAATGATCATTGAAGTTTCGTCGGTGTCCTAAAGTTTTGAGAATGAGGGGAATATTGGCCATGGGAAAGTTCCAGAAGTGGAAGTAGGCGATGAAGATTCCCTCGAAGTTCTAGACTTAAATGAGGATATTGAAGTCAACCTAGCCATAAAGAACCATGGCTTGGTAGGTAAGATTCTTACCGACTTCATGGCAAAACACAATACAGTTACTGCCATCCTCCGAAAAGCTTAGAATTGCTGCGATTTGGAGTGTCACGACTTAAGAAAAAATATATTCCTCTTTGTTTTCCCCATTTCTAAGGACATCTTAAGGGTTTTGGGCCAACGTCCCTGGGCAGTGCAGGATCGGCTACAGATTTTTAAAAAATAGAACCCTAAAATCGCTTTTGAAGAAATTGATTTCTCCATGGAGGGGTTCTGGATTCAGGTCCATAAACTTCCCATGACTTTCATCACTCCAGAAAACACGAGAAGATTAGGGAATCTCTTCCTACAACGATTCGGCTCCAACTTGGAGAAAGACAACAAAGTAAAATGGGACGGTCAACTGAACATCAGAGTAGAGGTCAGAGTGGAAGATCCGTTAAAAATCAGCTTCTCACTTAATCGGAAAAACTTTTACCCTTTAGAGGTAAATTTTTGGTATAAACGATTACCAAAGATCTGTTACCGTTGTGGGAGGCTCGGGCACGACAAAAAAGAATGTTGGTTTGATACTAAACCATTCAAACTTGTTGGTCGATACAGTCTATGGCTCCGAGCTGCTTAGGCATGAGAGCGAAAGAACGACAAACCTTGGAGGCACGCTGGGCAAAAAGGTGAAGTGCATGCTAGCCTTCATGTCCCCGATCAGAGAACAGGGGAAAAGACAAAAAAGTGAGCCTCCCGATGCAAATCCAGGCTGCCTCGTTCCCCTCCCCCGAGGATACTAGGTTCCCCAAGTCAACCTCTGAGGGTACTAGAGATATAGAAACACCCAAGGTGAATTTGGCTGTTGTGAATCTAGACCTATATCCTCTTAATGTTGCGTCCGAAATAAGATAAAATATCATCGGTGTGTATGAGTTAGAGGAAAAAGGGAAAGGAAAATGCCTTGAGTTGATTTCTGGCCATGACATTGTTTTACAGAACTAAGAAACCACTCTTTCTTCATCTGAAATTTGGGGCAACATGATTATGGAAGGTATTGGCACCATGGGAGTATCAGGATCAGCGAAACGCAAAAGAGTCGAGGAGTCGGCTGAGTCTTTTTTCGTTGCCAAACGTAGAGAGCTATGGAATCTTAACACTGAAGGTATCTTCCAAGCGTCACCCGAGAATTGGTGCGCGAAAGAGTTTGGTGCCGTTGCAAATGAAGACATGCTTAAGGTGACTTTATTCTCATAATCTTTCACATTCTCATCTCTATTGATAAATCATCTCGAATAGAAAAAGAGAGGCCAATCCTTAGGCACAAAGAGACTAACTTTGATCAAGCAAGCGACTATACGTAAACACGCGAAGGAATCCTCAAGGGTGATGCTGGATGAGGTGGGAATCATTGAATTGGGTATTGACCCAACGAGGAGAAATATCACCAAAAAGACATCAATGATTGTCGGGGAAGACCTAGAGTTGAATGAAGAAATTGTTCTTAGTGACAATGATTCTATGAATGAGGGAATAGAATTCTAGTAGGAGGCGTCTGCAAAGCTCATGATAGCGGATAATCTATTTATGGGTTATCAGCAGCAACCATGATCACATGTTACCTTGCTACCTTCGCCGAGAAGGATCGAAGAGTAGTTCCAAGGGTTTATCCTTCCCCATGGATCATTAGTCGGTGCTCAATCGTTTATGATCTATGGTCGCCTTCTGGATGGTTTTCCCGATTCATGTCTTTTGCCGTTTGCTCTCTCCCAAGATCATGGCTTGTCAAGGCTCTTGGCGGAGCTGGCCCTTCACTGCTCAATCTTGGATACATTTTCACATCGTTCAAGATGACAAGACCCTCGATTCGTTCGACCTAGAGAGCTTGTCTCCGAAAGGAGCTCTCGCTTGAATGTAGTAGCTCTCGTGGCATCCATTGCTTTTGCATGGCGTTCTATGTTTTTTTTCTCTTTTCTGGCTTTGTTGGCCCTTGCGACTGTGTAACACCCGGGTTTAGGGGTCGAAAGAAAATAATATTTAAATAATATTATTGGGTCTCGGTTTTTGATTTAAATAATATCATATATTATTTGGACCTTGTGTCTTTCTTTATTTTCAAATAAACATTTTATGTTGGGCTAATTTGAAATGAAACTAAAATTTTATGGATTTTAAAGTAAGAGGAGAGTTGCCATCTCATTAATGGCAAAAGGGTAAATAAAATGAACTTTTAAAATTAAAACCCCTTTTTGTTGAATTAAAACATGTGTTCATCTTCTTCACCCCATTTTTTACCATTTCAACGTCAAGTAGTGCTCCCCTCCCCCTTTCACCATTTCATCTCTTCCAACTTCATTTTTGGAGCATTTTGAAAGGTAATTACATTTCCGACTTGCTCTCATCTTCCTCTACTTGGAAGTACAAATATATTTCATTTTCATCAATGTTTTAGAAATTGGGTTTTTGAAAGTTTAGGTTAAAGGATGGAGCTTTATGGGTTTTTACTAAAGCTTTTGATTTATAATGGTTAGATATGATGTTTGTGAATCAAATAGTCCAACATATATGATTTTTAGAGTATTTTAAATGAATTCCCGAATTTGGGTATAAATGGGGTTTTTGGAGGGTTTTGGGGGTTATTTTAGGTGGAAATTGATAGCCCAATGGTAGTACTATGGTTAGGGGTTGATTTGGGATTGTTTGTGGGTGCTATGGATGTTGGAAACATGGTTTTTGGACATGGTTTAGGGGCTGCCTGAATTTGCTAAAAATGGGATTTGTTCATGGTTTGCAACATGATAAATTGCATTTGAATTGTATTCCGGGTTGGTATTTTGATGTTGGGCTGATTTGGAATTGTTTGAAATGTGTTTGAGGTTGTTTAGAAGCGGGAATTTGTGTTTGGGAAGCTTCGGGAAGAAATCCGGAAATTTGAGGGAGGTTGCTTGCTTGGCTTGGAGCTTGGAAGCTTAGGTGAGTGGTTAAATGTTTTTAAAATGGTTTGAGTATTTGGTTCAAGCATGTGAACCTAGGATGGGCTTGGTAAACCCACCTAGAGTTGGGATTAGAGTGGTAGCCTAATCCCAAGCTTTGATTAGAGACTTTGGTTGCACTCTTTAATGGTTGTATATGCCTCGTGTTAAATTGTGATGGTGTTGATTATATATATGTTGTATACATGTATGTTGAGGCATGTTGGATGCATTGTTGTATGCATGATGATGATAGATGTGATATGGTTATACACATGTGCAAAATATGATGTGATATGTTTGATAATGATGTACATGTGGTGTTGACATGTGTAATGATATTATGAAGTGATTGCTTGATCCGAGGATCATGGTGAGTACATGCTAGGCATGGAAATGTGGTTTGAGCATGACGGTAAGTCATGGTGAGTACGTGCTAAGCACGGAAGTTGTTAATAAATGATATTGTGGAATGTGTTAGTATTGGCACCAGTATGCTTAGGTACAAATGATCGATCATTAGGATGTCTAGTGTGCACACCTGAGTCAAAATGCGCGCGTGGTCTTGATGATGGTAGTCATCAAGATGGAGTACGGGTTCGCCCGGAAATCTTCATATATATTAGTCAGTGATGAGTGGAATCCCATCGACGGGCGTGAGGATGAGTGGAATCCCCTCCGCGCGAGATGAGGCATGAGGATGAGTGGAATCCCCTCCGCGTGAACGGTGATGAGTGTAATCCCACCGTCAGGTTATGGTAGAGTTGTTGGATGTGAGTTCCAACGGTTATCCGCGTATTTGAGTCATAGCTAGGTGCCAATACGGATTGTAGTCTATGTTTCCAATATGTGGTTAATTGTGAGCCAATGTGATTTGGGATGTGTTGCTAACATGGTTTAATATATGTGATTTCATGTGTTGTGGATTTAAACATGTTGAGCATGACATGATATTGATTATATGTTCATGCATCATTTAGAATTATGGCTCGTGTGGACCGGAGGTAAGAACATGCATTTTATCTTGGTTGTAGCTCGTGCTTGGACCCTGCATTGTCGAGGTTTGTTTTTAAAGAGCTTACCCTCACTAAGCTTTTATGCTTACGCTCTCTTTTGTTCGACAATGCAGATAAATAGCTTGTGGGTGGCAAAGGCAAGGGAAGGTCTCCAAGTGTTGCTTTTGGTGAGCTCAATGTATGAATTTTAAGTAATAGAATGTAATAGTTAAGCAATGGGATAGGAATTGTTGATTCGAGTCTTGATGTATGTCTATGGTTGACTTGATTTGTAAGCATGATATATCTTGCCAAATGCTAGTACGATGGATGTCTTATGAATGCTTAAGTTGCTTTGAATGGCATGTGAACTCATTTGATATGTATGATGCTTATTGGTTCTTTTTAATGTCTTCAAGCATGCTTGTATGAAAGGCTCTTAATGTGTAATTTGCCATGTTAGAAAGATTGTCCAAGTCCATGCTTGTATGTGTTTGAGTATGTTAAATCTAGGATGTATGCCTCTAGACTTTGTTTGATGGTTTTGTGTGCCTTTAGGGGTCCTATGGGACCTTTAGACTTGTCAAAACACCCCTAAATCTGTATTTCAAAGGTTACAGACTGCCAACGTTTCGAAACGGGAGGGATCGTTTCGGAACGGGTAGGCTTCAGGGACCCCGTATCGGAACGCGTTTCGATACGGTATGGCCTTTGGAACCCCTGTTCCGAAACGCGTATCGGAACGTTTTGGCTACTGGAATTCTGAGAAATTCACGAGATGAAGGTGTTTCGAAACGGGTGTAAAGGTTTCGAAACGGTCAAAATCTCGTTGACCACGAGATATTGACCGTCGTGGGCGTTTCAAAACGGTTGACCACCGTTTCGATACGACCCCTTGTAAAGGCTCTAGGACAGTTGACCTGGTCAAGGCGTTTCGATACGCCTCAAGGGCGTTTCGAAACGGCTTGTTTAAAAGATTAAAATTGGGCTGTTTAACTGCTGTTTTGGGTTCGAATGTTTGTCTCATGTATTTTATTCCGCTGTTTGATCACATAGGACTTAAATGAACTTTAGAAAAGATTAAGTAAAAGAAAGAAAAATAGGGTTGCTAACCGAGGGGGAACCTTAACGGGTTTCGCTTCGGTTTTCCCCGTGTGGCCCACTCGGACCGGTCAACCGGCCAGACCGGGACGAGGGGGTTACAGACTGTTCCTTTTTTAGGCCTTGTTTTGTTCACGGCTGTTGGCTATGTGTGTCATGCTGTGGTCTCTTTCGGCTTACTTGCCTTGCTCGTTTTTGTGGTCAGTCCCTTTGGATTGTCTTTGTTCGTACATGGGTTTGCATGGGGTTGGTTCCATGCTTTTGTTTTCTCAGTTTTGTAGGCCTTCATTTTGTTGGTTAATGCATTTGGAATTTCCTTTGATAAAAATAATTTGACAAAAAAATAAAATTTTGAAGATTAAAAGAGATAAAATATAAATATTAAAATGATTTTTTAATTTGAGGGTTAATGTCTAAAGACATGCATTAGATTAGACTTGGAGTGAATTAGTAATCAAAGGAATATATACGTGTACAAACACATAATTGTAAGTTAAGGGTAAACTTATAAAATTTAGAATGAGTAAATAAATTTTCAATAAAAAATACACAATTTCTTTTTAAAATTTTTAAATCATATAAAAAATTTAAATTTTAAGGGTGACTGCTTCTACGGCCACCCTCGGTCCATCCCTGAATATATAGGATTTGCAATTTTTGGTGGTTGTAAGTAAAGGAAAGGTCCGTATAGTGCAAGAGGCGGGCGTTGGTCTTGTACAGTGTACGCTACCCGTATAAATTATAAATTACGTGACCAAATTGTATTTTTGTTGAATTTTCTCACGTAACACACCCACCTTTCCACCTTATCTGCCATTCTCACTTCACTTCCTCCTCTTATTTTTTTTGAATTTTGATTTAATATGCTTCGTTAACTGATTTATCTAATAAATAAAACTCTATTCTTGTGGTTAACTCTAAAATAATTCTTTTAATATTAATAAAAAAATTTAAATTAAATATCAATTAAGATTAAAATAGTATATATTTTAACAGTATATCGCCTTGATTTAGTCAATAACTCTAGTTATTGAAATTCAATTCAATATATTTTTGTTGTGGAGCTAAATTAATCTGTGAGAGTATGTTTAGATTGCGAATGTTGTACATAACAGTCTTAATCAAAATGTTTTCAGGAGTCGCTCTATAAAGAGTGTATAAGATTTGTTTGGTAAACAACGTTTTGCGCTAAAATTAAAATTTTAATTATTTTTATTGGTTTGATCGGTCACATTCGCTAATTAAGATGTTTGATGAATGAAGATTTGTAAGAGCGAATTTGGGTGAAATCTTTCAATTTAAAAAAGCTGCTAATATGAGCTTTTTGGGCTTAAGGGTTTTCACATAAGAGTTATAAACACTATTTTACTCTTAACAATTAAAAGAACTTTCAAATTAACATATGCTTCAAATATCATTTAAATTTAATAATTAATTAAATTATATTAAAAATAATTACATAAATAATAAATTATTATATAGATTCTTCAAATATGTTTAGTAATGTTATATTAAAAAAATAATTTTCATAATATAATTAATATTAATAGATACAAAATATTGACAAGTAATAAACTATTCAAACAAGTATTGAATATAATCATGTACTTATATGTCATTTTGTTTGTTCAAATAATTAAACATCTATTAGCTATTAGTTAATTTTACCAAACATTTTTATACAATCAACTAATGTAATCCGCTAATCAAATCAATTAATGCAATTAGCTATCCGTTAATTGTCAAACTAATCCTATATGATATTCGATTTGAATTAGTTAAAAAATATATTAAATATCGATAGTTATATAAAAAAGACAACTTAACCTAAAACGTATCTCATCAATGTTTCATGTTTTTGTTTTTTGGTTGAAAGGCCTCATTAACTGACAATTGGTGCTTTGAATATGGGCGAACAAATAATTGAGTTTTGGAGTTGAGATCTTGAATATACTTTGATATCTAATAAAAAAATATTTGAAAGAGGTTTAGAAATTAAAAAAATTACATCCTTAATCATTCAACTATCAACGTATTTTCATTTCAATCACTTTCCAAGGGCATGATGCCTAGTGTGATAATTGTCTGTTTTGATAATATATTTGGAATCTTTCGGTGACTTTTAATGTTTTATATTAAATTTTTTTAATGGGTGACACGCACCATTGCACACCACTATAATTATTACTATTAATTTTTAATAATTTTTAAATAAATATTAATTTTTTTAAAGAATACTCAACGAACAATTAATTATACTTCTAATAATTTTGAATAACTCTTTGATCCTTATTGTTTTTTAAATCTTTAATTTAAAATATAGTATTAAATTATAGATTTATATTCTATACACTAACGGTGGAAACTGAAAGTTCCACAAGTGCCTTAGTTTTAGGGTTTAGGGTCTTAGTTTAGGGTGTAGGGGTTTAGAATTTAAGAACGATGGTTAGAATTTAGGGTTTAGAGGTTGGGGTTTTGTTTTTAGGGTAATATGATTAGGATTTAGGTTTGAACTTATAAACCTTGAATTCTAAACATAAACCCTAAATTTTAACTATCATCCCTAAATTCTAAACCCCTACACCCTAAATTAAGACCATAAACCCTAAAACTAAGGCTCTTGTGGAAACTTGCGGTTTCCACCACCAGTGTATAGGATAATAATCTTTAAATTATACCTCCCCGAGCATGCAATTAATAAAATGATTAAAAAAATACTATAAAATAAAAAGATTCAAGGGTTGTTCAACTAAAATTCTAACTTTATTTAAAAATAAGAAAATTCTACAACGCTCGACGAATTGCGCTGAACACCGCCTGAGTCGTCTTTGGGCATGGGCGAGAGGGGCGCCCGCCCAAGGCCCATTTTTTATATAATATTAGTATTGTGGTCTAAAATTTTTAATACTTATTGTTATGGGTTTATTTTTAAATTTTAATTTTTCTAATATTTGTTACTATGGCCCAATTTTTTTCAATAATTGTTATTAGAGGCTCGATTTCCCTCAATATTTGTTATCACGGGTCTACTCTTAAAATTCACTTTCCCAATATTTATTATTAAGGGTTCAATTTTCTCCAATACTTGTTATTATGGCCTAGTTTTTCTTCTTCTTCTTCAATATTTGCTATTAAGCATATACTCTTAAAATTTAATTTTTTTTTTCACAATACTTGTTATTAGAGAGCTATTTTTCTTCTTCTAATACTTGTTATTAGAGGCCCGATTTTTTTCTCAATTTTTGTTCTTAGAGATCTACTCTTAAAATTCATTTTTTTTCTGATATTTGTTATTATGAGTCCAGTTTTTTCTCAATACTTGTTATTAGATGTATATATTTTTAAAATAAAATTTATTATTAGAGACTCATTTTTGTAATACTTGATATTAGGGACCTACTTTTAAACTTCAATTTTCTCATACTTATTATTAGGGGCCTAATTTTTAAGTTCACCCTAGGGCCACTAAAATCTCAGAAATGGCTCTGAACACCGATGGACACCATTAAATTGTTTAATAAAGATTAGAAATCTCAAGGACTCAACATATAAATATAATTTTTATTAAATTATTTTTCATATATATCATATTTTTTATTTTTTTTAAATAATTGGATCAAATATCACCCTTAGTCAAGTTAAAAAATAAAAATTCTAAACCCTAAACTCTAAACCCAAAACATAAAACCTAAAACATTAAACTATAAACCGTAAACTATAAACTATAAACTCTAAACCCTAAACTATAAACCCTAAATTTGAACATTGAATTTAGGGTTTAAGGTTTACAATTTAGGATGTAAGGTTTATGGTTTATGATTTTAGATTTAGGGTTAAGGGTTTTTTATTTTTTTAAATTGACTAAGGTTGATATTTGATCCAATTATTTAAAAAACATATTAAAAATATAATATATATATATATAATAATTTAATTAAAATTTTATTTTAAATAATTTATAATTATATATTGAGTTCTTGAGATTTTAATCTTTATTAATTAATTTAGGGAAATTCTACCACGTGCGACGAATATTGTTGAACACCACTAACGATGAACACCGTTGAACACCATTACTTTTTTTAAAAAAAATTTAAAAATTTAAAAGACTAAAATTATAATTAAAATTATCTTTTAAAAAATAAAAATCAAATTTAATAGGTACTTTATAATATTTTTAATAGATTAAAATAAAATATACCTAACATTCCTAAACCCTGACGAAATCAATCTCTTAAAAAAATAGAAATCAGTTTATATTTTTTTAATAGATTAGAATCAAATATACTCAACTCTCCTAAACCTAAACCGTAACAAATTCAACCCCTCAAATTATTCATTTTCTGCGTTTATGCAAATTAATTTTTTACCTTATACATATATCTTATCGATATTGCTACTTGTACCTTCATCTATATGCATTAATCAATCATGTGCTAAACTCAGATCTTGGTTTCAAATTGCTATGTTTCTTGATTTTGAAATATGACCATTTGAGTTCTTATTTGATTCTAATCTATTAAAAAATTGTTAGGGTTTAGATTTAGGACAGTTGTGTTTGATTCTAATCTATTAAAAGAATATAAATTGATTTCTATTTTTTTAAGAGATTGATTTTGTTAGGGTTTAGGAATGTTGGGTATATTTAATTTTAATCTATTAAAAAATATTATAAAGTACCTATTACATTTGATTTTTATTTTTTAAGAGATAATATAATTATAATTTTAATTCTTTAGATTTTTAATTTTTTAAGAAAATTAATAGTGTTCAGCGGTGTTCATTGTTAGTGGTATTCAACAATGTTCGTCGCATGTGTTAGACTCATCCATTAATTTAATGGTGTTCAGTCAACAATAAACGTTAGTGATGTTCATCAGTGTTCGTCAAGTGTGATAGACTCATCCTTAAAAATATAATTAATTGCATGTTGTGTCCTTAAAAAGTTTAATATTTATCTAAAAATGATTAATTTTTTTATTAATGTATAATGGTATGTAGTGTTAATGATGTATAACAGCTCGTTTTAGACTCGTTCAACTTATCTGATACTTTTGTGGTTAGTTGATTTACTTTTTAATTATTACAAGAATTTAGAAACAGAGTGAAGAGGTAAAATAACAGAAAGGAACATCAGAGTGGAAGAGTAAGTGTATAATTACTAATTAGGGTAGTATCCCTGTTCCACTAAATAATTTAATAAATGCAACGTATACTCTCCAACTCCAATAATTCAATGTCCTCTTAACTATGAGTCTGACAGCGTCCACTAAGTACGAGTTTCGTCAGACTTACCTGTTTCCCTTAATTGGGTTTCTACTTCTGTATGCTTTCGTACTTTCAATCTGTCCCTTTCGTTTCTATATGATTACAAACTATTATTCATTACAATATATCCGATCCATACATTGGGTATTAGGTATTAAAGGACGAACGTATAAAATTTTAAAAGGACGACTGCCTCCTCTATCCTCTCGGTCCATCCCTGCAATCAAGACATTATTTCACATATAAATCTGAAAATGAAATACATACACATAATTTATATTTAGATTTCGTTCGGCACAACTATCTGTTCGGCAGTTTGGGTGAGAACCCCTCGTTCGGCAGCCAAAAACTCGTTGGAAAAACTGTGCGGGCCTTAATAAAACTCGAATCTGAACACTCAAAAGTTTCAAAGCATTTCATATTATCTATTGTGCAACTCAGAGTAATTAATAAAATGATTTAGTCGAAAGATCCACCATCTAACTTTCTTTTTCTCTACAATTCATGGACTAATTTTGAAAAACTAGCAAATGAGTCCAATCAAGTCTAAGCCAATGCTTTATTCTGCTGGCAAAAGAAGTATGTATCAGTTTTCTCAGGGAGATGACGTCTCTAGTTGTCGGTTAGAAGTCCCATTTTCTTCGGCCGCTTCATCGTGACACGCTGCCCAGCCTAGGTTCACAGCCAAGTCCTCAACTGGGACCTTGATCACGTCAGTTCGAGCACCTATATCAGTTGCATACCGGCTCATACAGTAGTACATCCCAGCTGTAACTGTTGCCACACCTATAGAACTTGGCATCAAAACCTTCAGTGAGGAAGAAACAAGAGCAGCCAAGGGGGCACCTATCATGGAGGAGGCCTGACCGCTTCTTCCAATTCCTGGATTTTCCAGAATCAGAAGACCGGTTTTGCAATACAGAGCAAAGTCCTCGCAGTTGTTCTGGAATATGTCATAATTTCCAAACCCGTTTTGGAGAAGATACATTGCCCGGTGGATAACTGTTTCTGGAGGATCAGAGGCTGCTATGGTGCATGTGCCTCCACGGACTTTGGCAAGGAAAACGGATGGGGTCACCCCATATTCAAAGCAGTAAAGAGATCCATTTCGAAGGAAACAATCCAGACATGAGAGTACTACCCCACTGTTTGGCTGCCGGAAACCACAATCAGGAAAAGTCGAACAAGTTGATCGAGAGAATATAGGATCATAAATATCAGAAGATGTCTCGATGCTGGGATCCAAGTTACGGTTAGGTCTAAAATGAACCACCTTGCTTCCACCAACAAAGATACCTACATGATTTGACATTCACCAAGCATATGACATTGAGCTTGATTCAACCATGCACAGTAAACATCTCAAAACCTATCCATTGTCTAAGACTCTTAAGTACTGTTTTCACCATCACCATATATCCTTGAAAAGTATGCGGAATGAAGCCATGAGGTATTAAGTTGTAATAACAAACCGATTGTATACTTGATAAAGAAAGGATTTATTCATGCATGGGGTATCAGAGGATTTTGACCCTAGAATCATAATTACTTCTACTTACAGAAATAGGAGTAAGAAGCAAGAAACAGAGATATGCTTAGAAATCCAACAATCAGACTAAGGCAGTAACCCTACAAAGTGAAGAAATGTAAAGAATGATGATACGAGACAACTCAAGACATAACTCAGCTGATGCTGCCATGAGATCAGTCTTAAACCACCAACAAATGAATACAAGGGGAGTCCAGAGATATCATCTAAATTTCTAGTTTTAGCTTTTAATCTATATAACAAATAGAATGGACCTAAAAGTTTGTGACTTAAGAGATGCATTATTGGGATTGGAACTTCAATGCCACTTTTGAACAAGAAAAATGGAAAAAGTGAAAACACATCTAAAAATTATCAAATAGCTGCAACATGTAGGATTCAGGCCGTGGGCTAGTGGCTAATACATATTGCCATCATAACTTTGATTATCCTCAATGCCACCACTACCAAGTAACTACTTGACCTTTGTAAGAATTACCTTCAACAGAACACTTTACATAGCTTTCTTTTTTGGTTTAACCACCGGTATCCGACTTAATGGCCAACTAATCCGGATTGGGTATTACAGACCCAATATGGGGGCGATCCTCCCAACCCAATTTTCTTCAGGACCTAGTGCCTCATCCCATGACTTGTTGGTACTTTAAGTAGCTAATTTGACATGGCCAAATCTTAATTCAAAGGAAAAGGTCAAAAGAGATCAACCGGCAATGCTAACAAGCCATCACCTTAAGAAAGAGACCACCATTAGCTATATTTCACTGCTAAAGAAACTCCATTCTCCGTATATTTAGGAAGAAAAAAAAACAGGTTTAAAGTTTTTGCTTGCTCTTTTCACCACAAAATACTACCCTCAGAATCAGTGCTTGTAGGAAATGAAGAACAAATAAACTTAAAACACCTCTAACAGACATCAGAAAGTGCCAATTCCTAGACATTCATAAGACCATTTTCAGTTCCAAAGCTTTTGAAGCAAAATTCACCCAAAAATAGCCAAAAAGACAAAAAAAAAAAAGAATTGCAAGATGGATTCACGGCAATTTTTCAAGCATAAGTCAAATTTTAAACAAAAAGAAACTAAATTGAAGCAAGCAAACAACGCAACGAAATTAAAAAAAATGAAACCCAGAAACCGATATGGATACCCAAATCACAATGCAAAAAGTACCCAATATTTTCTATGTCCAAAATCGAGTGAAAGAGGGAGAAAAATACCATGGTGAGAGTAGGTGAAAATAGCTCTGTAATTGTAAATATGGTCTCCTAGCTTGATCTCATTCCTCTCCACTCTGTTTGTAAGCAGACCCATTTTTCACCTTCCTCCTTTTTTGCCCCTGACAATGTATCTATGTTTAACCAGCAGCTCAACGACTCTGGATGAATTGACTTATATATGTTTTGCTGTCAACGTTACAATCGGGATTATATGTGACATTGATGATGGGTAATGAACAATTTTTCTTGGGTTTTCTTTTTGTTATTTATTTGGGAAGTTTGGAATTCAAAATCCACCATCAGGAGGCAAAGGAAGTTGATGAAGCTCAGGATTGTAAGGGTTGCTTATGGGCCAAACACTATGAAATGGGTTGGCATTTTCCAGCGGGAAAAGGCAAGGAAACATTGTATATGGTTTTATAGTATCTATTAAAATATATTAATTTTATAAAAAATTTTGAGATATTAATTTTGAAAACAATTTGGAGTCGCCGCTGATCACTTTGGTAAACCGGACACCATAAAAATAACTAGAGATTCATTTTAAATTTGGGTTCGGGAGTCGATTATGTGTGGAGAAGAATTAGCACCCACGAATGCCCATCGGTACCTTTTAATTTTACGTGACATTTTGACATTTAAGAATAACATTTTGAATTTAGTTTATCCATAATTATTAATTAAATTTTAATTCCAAATGGCATGGAGATATCCTTTTATAAAAATATATATTATTATTATTCGAATATGAGATTAGAGGTGCCTAGTTGCTTTAGGACACTTCGATTCATATTCAAAAATATATTTTCAATATAAAAGATTTTCATGCATGGCCAATTATTGTCTTGTTGATTTTATAGTTCTAACTTAAAAGGGCTCTAATCAATTGAGTTATTTAGACTACGCATATTATTAAATTTAGGGTATTTATTCTAGGTGACTAATTTGTCTAGGGTTAACTACTGGAATAGTCACTTATGTTTCTTGTAACGCCCCGAGTTTAGAGCCGAGAGATATCGAATTAGTTGGACCGAGTCGAGTTAAATTAAATTGGAGAAATACTATTTTTAATACACCAAAAAGGATTTTAAAAGACTAAATGGCAAAAAGGGGAACTTTTAATAAAAGGAATAAAAAAAGGGGATTTTGAAAACCTTTGTCTTCTTCAATTTTTCATTTCACGTTCTAAAACCCTCCCCATACCCTATTTACCATTCCATTTGATTCAACAACTCAAATCAAGTGATTTCTTCAAGGTAAATGGTTCCTTAATTTAGTTTCATCTTCCTTAAGTCTTAAATGTTGATATTTTTGTAAAACTCATGGATTTATCTTGTTTTGATTTTTAAAGTTTACTTTGAAATGAAAGAATTTATGGGTTTTCGTTTGGAATGGTTATGGCTGAGTTGAGGGTGTTTTTAACTTTGTTTTATCACTAAAATAACATGAAAATGATGAGTTTTTGATGGAAACCCGAAATGGGTATTGTGGGTGATTTTAAGAGTTGGAAATCTTGAGTTTTTGGTTGGGTTTTGAGTATAAATGGCAGCTGGAGGTTTGGTAGCTTTGGATTGATGTTTAAGGATGCTAAAAGGTAGATTTTTATGGTAAACTCGTTGGGTATGGCTGCTAGTAGTTTGGGTTTGAATTGACTATGTTTTAGGTGTAGTTTGAGCTTGAATCGATGTGCGTAGATGCAAGGTTGTTAAGTTTCGGGTCTTTGCTGTGTTTGTGAGTGTATTTGTGTTCTAATGTTTGATTTTGGGTTGCTCAAAATAGAGGAATTGGATTTGGGCTTTGTGGATGGAAATTCAGGTAGTTTGGAGGCTTAATTTGGCACCTTGGACATCGATTGTGTGTTGGCTGGTGAGTGGATCGATTTAAAAAGCCTTAACGTGGTTAAAGGAAGGTTTTGGGAGTTTGTATTGAGCTTGAAAGGCCAATCCAAGCTCGAGAGTAAGTTTTAAAGGTTTTATGTAACCCCCTAGACCCGCCTATGCGTTTCAACGGATCCTAGAAAGTCACATTAGGGTCACAAGAGCGACCCACAGTGAAAAATACACATGAAAACATTTCTTTCTCGAAACACTTATTAAACTGTAAAATTAACTTCTGTTTAAAATAAAATTTTTCGGAAATCATTTAAACACATAACAAAAATTTCAGAAAGCATTTTACATACACTGACATGAAACAACACATGACATACATGCCCACTAACTATACAATACTGTACTCCAAAGGCAACGCCGAGGGAACTCCGAACACTGATGTCAACCATTATATCATGATATAATCTTTTAACCTGCGATGATAAAAACAACGTGAGCTTGGAAAAGCTCAGTAATACAGAACTACCAAAAGATGCTATAAGCTCATGCAGACATATGGTAGGTGTTGAGTGTGTAAAAGTTCTATTATTTACACCCTTCTTAACCCATATTTCTGCTGCATTCAAGCATCATTGTATTGCATTTAGGTTAGTTTTCAATAAAACATCACAAATGGATTAAAAGCACGGATTCTACTAAAAGATGGCTATTTTTGCAGGTATCTGCCGTAGTTGACAAAGAAGGCAGGCGCAGGGCAGAGAAGCAGGAAAGCTGAACTGGACTAGCAGACGAAGAAGACGAAGCTGCCATGGACCTGTCGTGACAGCAGGTTGACAACAGATTTATGAAGAGGAAAAGTAAAGTGGACCTCGATAGATGGAGAAAAATCTGCTCGTCTGTCGTGTGAAATCCAAATATTTTTCCAAGCCCCGGATCAAAAGATATGTCAAGCCAAAGCTCAAGGAGAGGAAATTCCTAGAAACAAGGATGGCGGCTGCAAAGTAGGAATCCTTAGAGATTAAGTCTTTATTAGAATCTTACTTTTAATTAAAGTTGTAATCCTTGTTACCTTAGATAACTTAAGCCCAAAGCTTATATAAGGGCATAGATTTAACCTAGGAGGCATCGAATACCCCATAACCGAAACCTAAACCCCCTGCCGTTCACCCGTCACCGACATGTTCTAAATTCCCCCTAGGGCTACGGGTTGTTTTGTAAAGTAGTTGCAAGGATTGTTTTGTTTTAGGAATTTTCAGTTCAATAAAATAAACTTCAAGTTCTCTTATTTTGGTTTTAACATCTTGCAAGAGCATCGGGAGAGCATTGTGAGGTTATTCATTTACTTAGCATCGGGAGAGTTAAGTATACGAAAGAAATAAGAGCAAGTTCTCTAGCTTATAGTTGAACTATCTTGTGCCTAGGGATAGGGCAAGGTTAAGTGGCTAAGGAAGAATTCATACACATCGGTGTTCATCCTTCGATTCACGCCGGGAGGTATCATCAAAGACGTGATCATCGACAGACTTGGACCTAGGGATAGGCCAAGGCAGATCTGGGATTCTTGCCAAACTTGAAGTATAGAGTTAGTGTGTTCGCTGCCGCGACAGCTAACGGACAGCCGCCGCGACAGGTGCTGTCGGCGACGGGAGCGACGACAGAACTGGAGTTCCTAAGCAATTCAATACCTGCACTACCGAGCAATTCAATACCAGCCCATTCTCTCATTCTTGATATCTCAATTATTTTATTTGCAATTTTCCTTATTATTTTTGTGACATCTTTTCTAATTATTTTCTTTACTTTCGTGTAGTAAACTAAGGTGAAGTCATTAGCCCAATCCCTGTGGAGACGATAACCGATACTTCGTATCACTTTACTACTTGCGTCGTGTACACTTGCACTATAATTGCGATAGACTCTTTTACACGCAACAAGTTTTTGGCGCCGTTGCTGGGGATTGGCAACATAACTACATCTTTCTTTTATTGCACTTTTCATTTTCATTTTTATTTTTATTTTTCTTTTGTGCTTTTAACTCTCGCTTTTCACGAGGTTTTCTTGTTTATGCACAGATCTAAAAGAGGTGAAGATCCTGAGTATCCATTAGATCCGGAAATCGAACGTTCCTTTAGTCTCAAGAAACAACTTCGCCGACTTTTAGATAGAAACGAATATCTCAAGGAACAGCTAGAGAAGATGGGCCATAACCAACCTGCTGGTGGTCGTATACCACCCCTTGGCGATAACCACCCGCTGTCGGCGACCCGCCGAGGGCAGATGGACGACGGTCATGTCGTGACTACATGCTGAATGACCATGTAGAGCTGGAGACCACGCTGCCGGATATTGATGTTGACAACTTCGAACTTAAACCTGTCATGTTTAGTATGATCAACAACACCGGGCAGTTCAGTGGTTCTGCGACAGAAGATGCTAGGGAGCATCTCAAAACGTTCCAGGAGATCTGTGGTTCGTTTAGATTGCCAGGAGTTAGTCCGGAGATACTGAGGCTTCGGTTATTCCCCCATTCATTGAGGGACAGAGCTAAAACTTGGTGGAATAAACTTACACCGGGTTCCATTATGACTTGGGCAGATCTAACTCGTGAATTTTTATCTCGTTTTAATCCTTCGCATTTATCTGAGCGATTACGTAACGAAATTGCTACTTTTCAACAGGAAGACGACGAGCCGATGCACGAAGCCTGGGACAGATTTACTACCCTTCTTCGGAACTGTCCAATGCATGGATTCCCTGTCTGGAATCAGGTAACTAAATTTTATAATGCTGCTAACTTACAAACTCGCATTCGGATTGATTCTGCAGCAAATGGACTATTATTGGATAAAGATCCAGACGAGGCTTTGCAAGTTTTGAAAAATCTGGCCAAGAATGAGGAGCAGTTTCCGACTGCAAGAAGAGGTGGTAAACAGGTACTTGCTGTCAAGGACTATGAGGCCGACAACACTATGAAATCGCAGGTAGCATTCCTTACTAAGGCAATGAAACACTTATTGAATGAAGATGACTTACGAGGATTTGCTGTCGAGGAAGTTTGTGCTATCTGTGAGGGAAATCATAGTAGGGATGAGTGCCCAATAAATATAGAAGAGGGAAAATATGTTGGGAATTACAAGCCGAATTATAACTCCAACAACTATAATCCCAATTGGAGGAAAGATCCCAAATTTTCCTGGAGTAACCCTAACAACGCCCTGAATCCGCAAGCATATAATCAGAATCAGGGAGGTCCTAGATTGCTGACGAGACAACAACTACCGCCGCAACAGCCGCAGCAACTGCCGCCGCACCTGCCGCCGCAGCCACCACCTGCCACGAGTAGTATATTGGAACAGACTCTGGCCACCTTTATGTCTCAGACCGGTACGTATATGGAGAATATAAATCAGTTTGTCAAGAAGACGGAAAATTTTATAGATAAAACCGAGATGAGAATGACAAATCATGAGGCTACGTTGAAATCTCTAGAAACACAAATGGGTCAGGTGTCGCAACATATTAAACCAAGGCAGAATGGAGGATTCCCTAGCAATACTGAAAATGCTAGATCGCCCCCACATGAGCAATGTAAGGCGATTACTACTAGGAGTGGGAAAAAGCTACCAGGGCCGGTAAAAGAAGCTGAAACAGAAAAGGAACCCGCCTTGGATAAACCTGCCGAGGAAGCTGCCCCGGCAGGAGATAAACAGACTGCTGCCGATGAGCCTGTCACGACAACAGAAGCGACAGAGGAGAAAAAAGATGATTACCGTCCTCAGATTCGCATACAGTGGGAAGGACGCATTACTGATTATCGTCCTCCACCACCCTTCCCTCAACGGATACAGCAAGCTAAGCATGAATCTCAACTTAAAAAGATTTATGATATTTTTAAACAGGTTCATATTAATATTCCGTTGCTAGATGCTGTTAGGGAGATGCCCGGTTATGCTAAATTTCTCAAGGATGTTATGTCGAAAAAATCTAAACTTGGGGAATTTGAAACGGTAAAGATGCAAGAAGGTTGCATGAGTATTCTTCATCGGCAGCCACCCTAGAAAAAGAAGGATCCGGGGAGCTTCATCATACCATGTGTAATCAGCGACAAATTCGTGGGTAAGGCACTTTGTGATCTTGGTGCCAGTGTTAATCTAATGCCCAAATCTGTTTTTCAGAAATTAGGTATTGGCAAGGCGCGGCCCACGACAGTAACTCTGCAGCTAGCCGACCGCTCTTACGTTCACCCCGAGGGGAAATTGAAGATATTCTGGTAAGAGTGGATAAGCTTATTTTTCCTGCTGACTTTCTTATTTTGGATTGTGAGGCAGACGAAAACGCACCAGTCATCCTCGGGCGACCCTTTTTAGCCACGGGAAGATCATTGATTGATGTGGAGAAAGGAGAACTCACCATGCGCGTAAACGATTAAGAGATTAAGTTGAATGTTCTCCAAGCGATGAAACATGCCGATGTGGACGAGGAATGCAAGGCCATCATTGAGGTGACCTTTGATCACCCCTGCATCAGGTCGGGCTGCCGTGATATAAAATTTGGTCACTGCAGCGACAGCCACCTACAGGCCTGTCACAATAGCAACGACGACAGCACCGACGACATCGACTCCTCTAAATCCGATACATCTGATACTGAAGGTCAGGAGGAGGTAAACTGGTTAGGCCATCGTCCAGGTAAGTTATTCGAACCTTTGAATTATACTTCGGATAACCATTTAATCCAAAAGCCATCTACTGTTGAACCACCTGTCTTAGAACTTAAGCCCCTGCCCGGGCAGTTAAAATATGCTTATCTTGGTTCCAATGACACACTGCCCGTAATCATCTCTGCTAAGCTGCCGCAGGAACAGGAACGGCAGCTGATCGACATGTTAAGGCAGCACAAAAAGGCGATTGGATGGACGATAGCAGACATACAAGGCATTAGTCCGGCGATATGCATGCACAAAATCCTCCTAGAGGAAGATCATAAGCCGACTATTGATGCCCAAAGGCGGTTAAACCTTGCGATGAAGGAGGTAGTGCGTAAAGAGATAATTAAATGGTTAGATGCTGGTATTATTTACGCCATCTCCGACAGCAAATGGGTGAGCCCGGTGCAATGCGTTCCAAAGAAAGGAGGAATGACCGTGATAACCAACGAAAACAATGAGTTAATCCCAACCAGGACTGTGACCGGTTGGAGGGTTTGTATGGACTATCGGAAGCTTAACAAAGCTACCCGAAAGGACCACTTTCCTTTACCCTTTATTGATCAAATGCTTGATAGATTAGCGGGTAAGCCTTACTATTGTTTTCTTGATGGTTACTCAGGTTATAACCAGATTGCTATTGCACCGGAGGATCAAGAAAAAACAACTTTCACATGCCCCTACGGAACATACGCATTTAGGAGGATGCCGTTCGGCCTCTGTAACGCACCTGCCACCTTCCAAAGGTGCATGATGGCTATATTCTCCGACATGGTAGAGGACTTCCTTGAGATTTTCACGGATGATTTTTCCGTCTTTGGAGACGATTTTGAGAGCTGCCTCGGCAATCATCAAAAGGTACTTGAAAGATGTGAAAAAGCTAATCTTGTTCTAAATTGGGAAAAATGCCATTTTATGGTGGACGAAGGGATAGTCCTTGGCCATAAGATTAGCTGCCGTGGAATAGAAGTCGACAGGGCTAAAATTGAAGTAATTGAGAAGCTGCCGCCGCCAACCACAGTCAAGGGCATTAGAAGTTTTTTAGGGCATGCTGGTTTTTATAGGAGATTCATTGCAAATTTCTCAAAAATCACCAAGCCCCTATGTCATCTCTTGGAGCAGAACCGACCCTTTGACTTTAATGAGGAATGTACTGAAGCATTCAAGGTTCTGAAGGAAAAGCTAGTGATAGCCCCCATAGTACAGCCACCAGACTGGACACAACCGTTTGAGATCATGTGTGATGCTAGTGACTATGCTGTCGGGGTAGCACTTGGGCAGCGCAGAGATAAGCTGTTTCACGTCATATACTATGCCAGCAAGACGTTGAATGACGCCCAAGTGAACTACACCACCACAGAAAAGGAGCTGTTAGCTGTGGTGTTCTCCATCGACAAGTTTCGTTCTTACATACTTGGAACGAAGGTAATAATACACACTGACCATTCTGCCCTAAAGTATTTGTTCGCAAAGAAGGATGCAAAGCCTAGGTTGATACGATGGATATTGCTACTACAAGAGTTCGACCTTGAGATCAAGGACAAAAAGGGGACAGAAAATCAGGTGGCAGATCACTTGTCAAGGTTGGAGAAGGGACATAGTCTACCAATAGATGAGACACACATACTAGAGACCTTCCCTGATGAGCAGCTCTTTGCTGCCGCAATCGCTGTCGCGACAGCCATGACGGCATGTAAGTCTTCTGACCTTCCCTGGTACGCTGATTTCGTTAATTTTATAGTTAGCGGAATATTACCTTCTGATCTTAATTATCAAGCCAGGAAGAGGTTCCAAAATGATGTTAAGCATTATTATTGGGACGAACCTCTTCTTTTCAAAATGTGCGCAGATCAGGTTATAAGGAGGTGTGTACCACAAGAAGAGCAAGAAGACATTCTCCATCACTGCCATGCTTCACAATATGGAGGTCACTTAGGAGGCAATAAGACTGCTGCCAAGGTGCTGCAGTCAGGGTTCTACTGGCCGACACTATATAAAGATGCACAGGAATTTTACAAAAACTGTGACAGGTGCCAGCGGACAGGTAACATCTCAAGGAGAAACGAGATGCCACTGCAGAACATTTTAGAAGTCGAGATCTTCGACGTTTGGGGGATTGATTTTATGGGACCTTTTCCATCTTCATGTGGAAATCTTTACATCCTCCTAGCAGTGGATTATGTCTCCAAGTGGGTAGAAGCAATCACAACTCAAAAGAATGATGCCAAAATGGTCCAAAAGTTTTTGCACAAAAACATTTTTTCTAGATTTGGCATCCCTAGGGCGATTATCAGTGATGAAGGGAGACATTTCGATAATAGGGTAATTGCTGCCGCCTTGAAGAAATATGGTGTCAAGCACAAGATCGCGACATCATACCACCCACAGACCAATGGACAGGCTGAGATATCCAATAGGGAAGTGAAGAACATTCTTGAGAAGATGGTTAAACCAACTAGGAAAGATTGGTCTTTACTTCTGAATGATGCATTATGGGCATACAGGACAACTTTCAAGACTCCATTGGGCATGTCTCCATACCGTCTGATTTATGGAAAAACCTGTCACTTGCCTGTCGAGATCGAGCACAAAGCATATTGGGAAATCAAGGCAGTGAACATGGATTTGGACAAGGCATGCCAGAAAAGGTTATTAGATCTGAACGAGATTGAAGAATTAAGGACAATGGCCTACGACAATGCGAGAATTTACAAGGAAAAGACTAAGAAGTGGCATGACAGGAAGTTGCTGCCACGACAGTTCTGCCCAGGGCAGCTTGTGTTGTTGTTTAATTCTAGGTTGAAACTCTTCCCAGGGATGCTTAAATCTAGATGGTCTGGCCCGTTCCAAGTGATTCAAGTTTTTCCCCATGGTGCCATCACTATACAATCATTAAAAGACGGGCACCAATTCAAAGTCAATGGACATCGCCTCAAGCATTATCAGGGGACTGAAGCCCCAGGAATACAGGAAGTGGTTACTTTAGGAGATGCCCCACAAGGCACCCCTAATTTAACCTAAGTTTTATTTTTAATTTTTATTTTTTTTGATTGATTTATTTATTATTAGGAAATTAGGTTTATTTTATTCGAATAATGTTTTAATTTTTTTCTGTTTTTAGGAAATAAAGGAGTCAAGAAGAAGAGAAGAAGTGACCCAAGCCCACTACCCATCCATCAGCCCATTAAAGCCCATTTATGGAAGCCTGTCGTTTCGGCTGCCGCCGCGGACGGATAAGACAGGCTGTCAATAGACTGACACGGCAGACGTAGAAGCGTGTGGCAGACGCGTAACAGACGCATAAATGCGTGTCAGACGCGTCAGACACGCTAAATCCCATCCGTCGCCCCGTTATTCATGCTTGCCGTTACAGCATTAAACGGGCAGCACCTCGACCGCTATATAACCTTGTTTTCATTTTCATTTTTTCTCACTTCTGATCACTCTTCCTTGCTTTCTCCTCTAGTTTTATTTGCTTTCTTCATTTTTAACAACCCTTGCACTTAACATGTCTACTAGACAGACCCGCCGTAGCGCTGCCTCAGCCTCTTCTTCGGCAGCAGCAACGCCCTTCGCCACAAAGGAGTTATGGGAGGAACGTGGTTTCGTGTACATTCGACAGGCACCCAACATGGGACTCTGACCGTTCATTGTAAAGGCCATCACGGCTCAACTATGGGAGCACTTTGCTGAACAACCGGCAGAGCTAAACGACACCTTGGTCCGGGAGTTCTACGCGGCCATAGACAGCAGAACGGCAACATCTGTCACCGTTCGAGGAGTGGAAGTGCCCTTCACTACCGACAACATCAACCACATGTTTGGCCTCTTCTTCGGCCCCGATGATGATGCTCACCAGAAATTTCTCGACACCCTCGATGCTGCCGCTTATGATGCTGTCATGGTGGAGTTGACAGAGGAGGGAACATCATGGACAACCAGCAAGAAGAACCCCCACTCTGTCAATAGGGGGCAGCTCCTCCCGGAAGCCAAACTTTGGAACGCTTTCATCAAAAAGCGTATCCTGCCGTCTTCCCACCACACGACAGTCAACCGGCAGCGACTCGCCCTCATTCATTCCATCATGCACGACAGGCCTATCAACGTGGGCCGATATATGAGGGACATCATCCTGGACTGCGCCTTCCATTCCGACTCCCGCCTCTGCCTGCCGTTTACAATAACTTCCCTCTGCCGATGTGCTGCTGTTCCCGAGGAACCCTCCGACAAAATAAGGAAGGGCAGAGGCTGGACAGACAACAACCTCAACAGCCTCATGGAGCTGGTCGTGGCTACACCTGTCTCATCTTTCAACCCAGTCGGCTCCCCAGAAGAATCATCAGAGGAGCCTGCCCATGAACCTGCTGCCGCCACCGCTCCGACAGACCAGTCCGCCCTCCTCCTTGAGACGCTACAACGGGTAGAGGAGAGACAAATGGGATTGATGACCTTCATCCGGGACTTCACTCACTCGACGGTAAACTTCATTACCCAAACTTTGAATTTTCCCGATGTTCAATTCCCTACTTTTCCTGCCCATTATTTCCATATACCCACCCCTGTCCACACCCCTGTTCACACACCCACACCACCTGCCTCCCCGCATTCCAACTCTACTGCCTCCACCACATCACCTGCCCCGACGGCAGCAGGCAGCCCACCGGCAGACACCTCTCCCAGAGGAACAAAGAGACCTACCTCCGATGACAGCCCTCTGATAAGGAGGAATTTGGAGAGGGAATTTACGCCGGTCAAGCGGATTAAACACGTGGCAGACAAGAAACGGCTGCCCAAGGCTAGCACCACCACCAGCAGCAGTTGGGACAGTGGCAGCAGTTCCGATGTCTAGCTTGTAGAGCATCCTGCCCCTGAGCCTGCCCCTGAACCTGCCCAGCTTCCTCCACAGCCCAGACGCCGCCGTCAGATCCGTGTCAGCAGCAGCAACGAGGACATCGACTGAAAATTTAAGTTTTTATTTTCCTTTTACTGCTGCCTGCTTTTATCTTTTGTGATGTATTTTTTTTTCATATTTTTCATGTCATTTTGCATTGAGGGCAATGCAACCCTCGAGTTTGGGGGTGGTAACCCTCCATCATCAATGGAGTCTTAAGTACATCTTTTTATTAATTGTCGTGTCTTTTATTTATTTAAGTTCTCTAAAAAAAATTCAGAAAATTTAAATTGTTGGCTTAAAAACAGTGAAGTTAACTTACCTGTCATGACGGCTCTGTCGTGGCAGCATCTTTAGGACAATTTAAGGAGAAGTTTAGAGCCTTTCTATAGTTCTGAAAACTTAAACACCTTTGTGACTGTTATATTGCTTAGATTTCTTTTAGCCAAACTAGAATAGGAGGCTTAGTACTTGAATAGCCCCTAGAGGTGCCTAACACTGGCTCTAGGAAAAAAGTTTAGCAAAAGAAAATCAAAAACCTAGAGGTGCCCGAAACTGGCTCTAGGAAGCTAACTAGAGGTGCCCGAAACTGGCTCTAGAAAAACTTAGCTTGAAAATAGAAGAAAAAGAAGCATGAAAATGTGTCTTCAAGAAAATAAACTTTGGCATAAAAATTCGAGTTAAGAAGTTGAATATTCTAGTGAAACTAAGAGAGTCTTAGCATATAACTGTTCACAAGCATGCACACACTACACGAGAGCTATAGGGAGACTCCAGACAGATCCTAACCCTTCCGACAGGTTGCTGCCGCCATAGAGAATGAGCGACGGGTAAGGGACAGTTCACTGTTTGAAGGCCAACACAAAAATTTCCTTTTTTCTTTTAAGTCTTAATTGCTTGAGGGCAAGCAAAAACTTGAGTTTGGGGGTGTGTTGAGTGTGTAAAAGTTCTATTATTTACACCCTTCTTAACCCATATTTCTGCTGCATTCAAGCATCATTGTATTGCATTTAGGTTAGTTTTCAATAAAACATCACAAATGGATTAAAAGCACGGATTCTACTAAAAGATGGCTATTTTTGCAGGTATCTGCCGTAGTTGACAAAGAAGGCAGGCGCAGGGCAGAGAAGCAGGAAAGCTGAACTGGACTAGCAGACGAAGAAGACGAAGCTGCCATGGACCTGTCGTGACAGCATGTTGACAGCAGATTTATGAAGAGGAAAAGTAAAGTGGACCTCGATAGATGGAGAAAAATCTGCTCGTCTGTCGTGTGAAAGCCAAATATTTTTCCAAGCCCCGGATCAAAAGATATGTCAAGCCAAAGCTCAAGGAGAGGAAATTCCTAGAAACAAGGATGGCGGCTGCAAAGTAGGAATCCTTAGAGATTAAGTCTTTATTAGAATCTTACTTTTAATTAAAGTTGTAATCCTTGTTACCTTAGATAACTTAAGCCCAAAGCTTATATAAGGGCATAGATTTAACCTAGGAGGCATCGAATACCCCATAACCGAAACCTAAACCCCCTGCCGTTCACCCGTCACCGACATGTTCTAAATTCCCCCTAGGGCTACGAGTTGTTTTGTAAAGTAGTTGCAAGGATTGTTTTGTTTTAGGAATTTTCAGTTCAATAAAATAAACTTCAAGTTCTCTTATTTTGGTTTTAACATCTTGCAAGAGCATCAGGAGAGCATTGTGAGGTTATTCATTTACTTAGCATCGGGAGAGTTAAGTATACGAAAGAAATAAGAGCAAGTTCTCTAGCTTATAGTTAAACTATCTTGTGCCTAGGGATAGGGCAAGGTTAAGTGGCTACGGAAGAATTCATACACATCGGTTTTCATCCTTCGATTCACGCCGGGAGGTATCATCAAAGACGTGATCATCGACAGACTTGGACCTAGGGATAGGCCAAGGCAGATCTGGGATTCTTGCCAAACTTGAAGTACGGAGTTAGTGTGTTCGCTGCCGCGACAGCTAACGGACAGCCGCCGCGACAGGTGCTGTCGGCGATGGGAGCGACGACAGAACTAGAGTTCCTAAGCAATTCAATACCTGCACTACCGAGCAATTCAATACCAGCCCATTCTCTCATTCTTGATATCTCAATTATTTTATTTGCAATTTTCCTTATTATTTTCGTGACATCTTTTCTAATTATTTTCTTTACTTTCGTGCAGTAAACTAAGGTGAAGTCATTAGCCCAATCCATGTGGAGACGATAACCGATACTTCGTATCACTTTACTACTTGCGTCGTGTACACTTGCACTATAATTGCGATAGACTCTTTTACACGCAACAGTAGGCATAACATTTTTATGATGTTCCAAGCAATACTTGTCTCCATTTATGTTTCGTTAGTTTAGTGAAGCACTATTCTTGGGGACTACAAGATTTGTTCTTTCTAAGTCACTGAGTATTAAAAGAGAGCTTATTGTTCAGAGAATCAACAGAGTGGCGGGTTGGAGAAGTTAAACCATGAAACCTAGTGTGTTTTAATAAGTTGCAAATCAACATACCTAAGTACTTAACATCATATCATATGAGCACATAACAGATTAAATGCAAACGCTAAATGTTCATACAGAAGTTTACAAGAACTACCCTCCAACCTTACACCAATATGCAGTCCCCCAGAACTGCATGTAGAAGGTCTTACCCTAGGCCTGAGGCGTAGGAGCCTACCTAAGGGAATGCCTTAGGTCCAGAAAGACTTACCCTAGGCCCGTGGGCGTAGGAGCTTAACAGAAGGGTTTACCAGCTGGATCAGGGCTGTACATGCAGACACTTCATAACATAACCCAACAGTATACCCCAGACAGTAATCGGTGTTCAGATTCCAGACATGAGTAACATAATACATGTATCAGACATATTCTATTCAGAGTATCAGAAACAGAAGTTCATGCTTTTGACAGATAAATGGGCATACTATTGAGCAGAGCAGACATTTTCAGCATTCATCACGCAAACAGATTATCACATCCTATGTCAAACTAACAGATCATGCTAACAAATTCATCAAACAGTCAGGCAATACCATCACAGATCAAACGATCACATACCAAGTATACAGATTGATCAGACATATATCAGGTAGGCAGAGAATGTCATCATATATCAAGTTCATCATTTTATCTCATTTTCTAACATAGTGATGCAATCTCAATGACAATTGAAATGTTCAACAAACATAATGTTATTCATGATTAAATAATTATACAATCCATTCAACAGAATATATCACACATGGAACACACTAGGTGGGACAGATCATTTCTTGGAGATGCTTGGCATTTACGGAATGGGACATATACTCTTGACAACTTGAACGAATTTCTGAAACGTGGCCCCTAATAAAAAGGGGGTTCATACTAACGGTTTAACTCAGATATTCAGGAGGTGATACATCAAGATCTTAGAGAGTTCAGATATATTATGGGTACTTTAGTCCTTTAAGCATATAAGGGCATTATGGTCATTTTGACGTTCATAGATATTCTGGTAATTATACCAACATTGAAAACAATAATTCACAGAACTCGGGTATCCTATTTGCTCATTAGTTTTCTAACCGGACAATCAAGAATTTCTAAATTAAAGTCTTTTAAGTTATCAGTTATTTTCAGTGATGTTCCGGTTATTTAGGCTATCATGGCCTTTTAGTTATCTGACTGTCATGAAAAATTTTATAATATGGCACAATCATATCAGAACGAAAATTATAATTCTCAGGGGCTCTAACAATTTATCATACCTCTAGAAATTGTTTAATTCGGCACAACTCAACTTGACAACACTTAACATTTCTTTCCGAATTACCATTTGGTACCTCCATCATTTACGTACTCAAACGAGATTAAGTCATCCTAACTCTCCGGCCCTTCACAGACGATTCATTCATTACAAAACTTGAGGATATAACGCCATTCAAATTAATCAGACATTTCGGTGCTCGAGGGCATTCTCGTCTTTTTGGCCATTACGAACATTCTCATTTAATTCATGCATTATTGTCATAAGGATCGATTTAGGATTTCAACAATACTTCCAAGAAATTCTCATTCATGTGTTATACAGAGTTAGAGGGATTATCCAAGTTTGTATTACACGTATTGCATATTGATGCTGAAGTCTTTCCATTAAAACATACGTCTTGGGTAGTGTAAATTGCATAATCAGGTCGAATGCAGATTTTAGGTCATTTCCTTTATTAGAGGGGTAGTTTAGTCATACTTATGCTCTAAGGGCATTTTCGTAATTTCATATCCAACATCTCATACTCCGCATTCTGAACATTTGTTCTTAGACACCATTGATAGAGTTTCAGATTTAACTGTATTATTATTATTAGCACTTTCGACACTCCTGATATATATTAATATCCTTATCCGAGTATTTTGGTCTTACTGACTCTCATACTTATTTTTCGTATCGAATTCAGCTTAAGCAGAGTTCACAAAACACTCATCATAAGCATGCATGCTTTAACCAGATATCAACATGTATATAAAGCATACAAGGGGTAGTAATGTATTACCTCTAATACTTGCTATATCGGTTGACCATTATACTCCGTTCGATCATTCTCGAACCCGAATGCGACGTCCTCTACACCCCGAATACAAAGAACTTCAAATACCTTCAATCTCACAAATTCCAATTTCAGTCTTTAATCACCTTACTCATAATTGATTATTAAAATACATAAGTGGACTCGAGTTCAAGGTCCAATTCGGAGGCTTTCGGGTTAAAATTTCACAAAACGGACTTCAAAATCAGACTCAGGACGTCGAAAAACATAAAATAGGACTTTTCTGGAAAAGTTGACTTTTTGGTCAAAGTCAACGGTCAACGGGCAGGTCAATGGTCAATGGGCAGGTCAATGCTGACGTCACTGGTCAACTGGGTTGACTCGGGCGAGTTGACTCAAACAGGTTGACTCGGACGAGTTGACTCACTGGGTTGACTCGGTCAACGGGTCGGGTCGGGTCAACGGGTCTGGTATAGGGCAGAGCGGGTCGGGTCGGTTGGGTCTAGTTTATGGGCTGACCGGTTTAAAAGAAACGGGCTTGGCCCAAAGGTAACCGGTTCAGGCTCTTGGGCCAACACCTGAACTGACCCACTTACCCAAAATTAAACTTGTCGGCCGGTTATCAGACGGTCGCCGAAAGCCCCCAAAACCTCATTTTCACCGGAAAAATAAAAAGAACAACATTGTTAGATCAACCCAAATATTAACAACACGAAAATAGGCCGGAATCTTGTCGGAAATTACCGAAAATGCTTAAAATCCGTCGGAAAGCTTGAAGCTCCGTTGAGCATCTTACCGACGTCGAATGGATGATCGGTTGACTGGGTTTTATCCGTCGTGACGTGGGGAACCCAGATCTGGTGGCCGTGACACGAACGGGTGGCGAGGATGGCCGGAAAACTCAGAAAACCGAAGTGACATTTTTTTTGTTTCCGACGAACCTTCAAACGCACTCACACG
The DNA here is from genome assembly GCA_958450335.1 of Hibiscus tridactylites. Classification (NCBI taxonomy): domain Eukaryota; kingdom Viridiplantae; phylum Streptophyta; class Magnoliopsida; order Malvales; family Malvaceae; genus Hibiscus; species Hibiscus tridactylites. The sequence goes on along the minus strand of OY288271.1, from coordinate 96,323,633 downwards.
GCAAACGTTGACGGAACACCGCGAGTGGCTGGCGGCCTTGAATTCACTGCGCGACGACAAGCATACTGGTGGCGGCGGTGACACACACGATGCGGCGGTGACGGAGATCGGCCGGTGAAGACCTTGGGTTGAGGTGCCCCTTTGAAAACCCAGATATTCCCCTCTCCCTTTTTTTCCAGATTCGAATGGGTATCCCCAGGTAGGTGGGGAGTCAAAAGCTTTAAATTCTTATTTGAATCGAAGGGATAAAACTTAATAATATGATGAAGTAACTAAAGACCAATTGAGGTCTTAGATCAGATGGTTAAAGAATGGCTTAACATGTGAGGGGTTGAGGGTTCGAAACCTCTCGATAGCACCTCTTTTCCTTTTTTTTATTCATTTCTTTTCTTCTTTTTTTTTTCTCCTTTTTTTAGCTAAAACTCAGGGTGTTACATTTTATGCAATTAAATTGTGTTTTACGATTCTTGAATGCGAGTTGAACATGATATGTTGTTATGTGTTGAATTTCATTGTTATGCATGTTGAGATGTGAGACTTGTGTTTATACTTGCATTGTGAGTACATGCCTTGCATGGAAGTTTGAACTTGGTAAGTGGTTCAGGCATCGGTAATGCTTGTGGTTGTAATTGAGTATATTGACGTGTGTTGGGTTGTTACCAGATATAATTGATCGATAAATAGGATTAGAGTGCACTCGAGGTAAAATTCGCGCGTGGCCTTAGTGATGTTAGATTCCACTAAGGAGCAGTACGGTGATGTGAGATTCCACCGGAAGTTATGTTTTTATTAGACTGGTGAGTACGGTGATGTGAGATTCCACCGGAAGTGTCTAGTGGGTTTGAGAAACTATACGCATATCCGACTAAAAACGTTGAATGTCAATATACCCATGAATGCTTTAATTCTCATGTTAAGCATGTTGTTGATTCTACCTATTATTCTTATGCACCGTTGTTTACTTTGCTTGCGTTATGAGAATGAACATGTGGTAAGCCTATGGCTTGTAGTTGCATTCGGTAAATGCACGTGAAGGTAAATGCATGACATTGCGTGTTCAAGCATGTGGAAATGATTTGGAAATAGTTTTTTTAACGCCCGTATTTTGGGGTTGGGATTTCGGTGAGTGTGCTGGGTTCGAGTCGTCTGAATCAGTTTAATTTAATTAGACCTTAGTTTAATTTAAATGAGCCTAAATCATCATAATGCCATTTTTGTAAATAAGTTAAAATAAAAGAAGACAAACTTTTTGAAACAAAAAGAACAAAAAAAGTCATCTTCCTCCCATTTTGCTTCTCACGTGGAAAAACCCTCACAAAACCCAAATCACTATTCCATCTCTTTTCTCCATCATCTCAAGGGCTCCTTTGAAGGTAATTTCGTTTTTGAATTCTTCTTTTCATTCCAAGCATCTCTATGGTTTTAGATTTCAAAAACCATTATCTTTTTGATTTTCCAAGTTTTTCAAGTTTGAAAAAAGTATGAATTTTTAATGGGTTTTCAACTTATTTTTGTTTTGTTTAGTTAGGTTTTGAGTTAAGTTCACCTTAATACTCCTCATATTTTGAAATGGAAGGATTTTGACAAAAATCCCGAAATAGGTCTTGGGGGCATTTTTGAAAGTGTCAAAACTTAAAATTTTGGTGTGGTTTTGTGTTGGGTTGAAGGGCTGATGGTATAGGGTTGTTAGGAAGGTGTTTTGGAAGCCCTTAGAGGTCATTTGGGTTTTGGAAATGGTGGATTTCAGCTGATTATTTGGGGAGTACGAAATTGTGAGTTTTGTGGTTAGTTTGAGTTTGAAATTGTGAAGTTTTGGCTTGTGATTGTGGGTTGAGTTTGTGGCTGAGTTTGACAGCGATTTGATTGAGTAATACCTTGTCTTTTGATTGGTTAGAAGCAAGAGGAAACATCGAAGAAGGTTTGGGATCGAATCCGAAAATTGTGGAGACTTGAGTAGCTCTGCTTGGTTTGCTTAAGGAAGGGTGGTGAGTGAAACTTTTAAATTTAATTAAATTGGTTCAAGTGTGTGTTGTTGAGGTTTGGGGATGTTCTTGGAAGGCCATTCCAAGGTAGAAGTTAAATTGGTAGTTTAACTTCTTGTGTGTTTCTAAGCTTTAAATGTTTATGCCTATTATGATCTTGTGGAGCATGATTTGATTATGTATGAGTATACCTTGATGTGTGTGATGATGGATGTGTGTGCTATAAATGATGGTTGTTATGATGTGGTTTTGATAGTATGATTGGCACTAGTTAACTTACCGGGTATAAATGATCAATCATTAGGATTAGTGTGCACACGATTGAGTCAAATTCACGCGTGGCCTTGGTGGCGTTAAGCCACCAAGGAGGAGTACGGTGATGTAATATTCCACCAGAAATGTTTATATTATACATGATGATGAGTGGAATCCCATCCGTAGGGCATGTGATGATGAGTGGAATCCCATCCATGCAAGGTCCGGTGATGAGTGTAATCCCACCGAGGTAATGTTGTTGTTGAGTGTAATCCGCGTATTCGAGTAAACTAATAGTGGCCAATATACTTGTTTATGTGGTTATGTTGCTTAGATAAATGCTTCATCTTGTTGAGCTTAATATGAAGTAAGATGCCATATTATTGTCTCTTGTGTTGCAAGCTAGATTGCTATATTGATGCTTATGTATGTTGTGTGTGATGTTAAGGATTACATGCTTGAACCCTGCATTGTCGGTGTTTTTGGTTTTAGAGTATCCTCACTAAGCTTCTAGCTTACGCTCTCATTTTTGACAATGCAGATCAGTAGCGTGGAGTTAGCAAGGAGCAAGGAAAGGGGCATTCCAAGCTTTTGTAGTAGCTCAAGTATGATTTAGTAAATAACGCAATAGTTTAGCAATGGGGCTGCTATGTGTTTGTATGAGCGTTGTATGACTCATAATTATTGAATGTTGTTTATGTTATGCTTGGGATTTGTAAACCATATTATGCTTTGGTCGAATGCTAGTGATGAATGGTTATGCCTTAGATGCTATAGGTTGTTTTTGGATGAGCATGTAAACCTTGTGTGAAGACATGTGCCTTTTGGTTTTAAGCTTTTAAGTATGCTTGAAATGCAATATCTACCTTTATGTGAATGCCATGTTGTAAATGCCTTGTTGTTCATCTAAATTGCTCTATATGCTAGTTCACGGTTGCTAGATGTTGTATGAATGCTTGAATGTGGCTAGGGATGTCTTAAAATGCATTTAATGTTGAGTATTGTGTTGTATTTAATGTTGAGGTGGATAACTTCGAGCTGAAGCCGGGTAACAGTGATTTTGGACTAATTTTTGTAAACTACTTTCAGCGTTCAATCCTTTGAGAATCAAAGTTGGTGGTTCGTTGCAAGACAACGTGGTGTACAAAGTAGGAGAAGTTAGAAGTTGCCCCAATTTCATGAAAAGAGAAGACGATTTATTTGGATTCTCTCAGGGATGCCTTTCAATGGAGAGATGGGACCAATTGAATAGATTTTTCAACCACACTGGGTAACTACATCTATATATTATTTTTACATAATTCATTTAACTTTTATATATAACATTTTTTTTACTTTTACATTGGTACTTGAATTCTAAAGGGTAAAGTTTACATTCGGGCTGAATGCTCTTTGAAACGAGTCACAAACTGAAAAGGGTCTTTGGATCGGGGATTGGCAACCGCAAAATACAAGGGATTTCGTGCAGTACACTATTTCAAAAGGATACAAAGTCGATTCATATGAATTTGGTAACTTAAATCACTCTCTGAAGGTTATTATATATGATTGATTTTCAGGGTTTTTTTTTCATAATTTGAAAAAATATATTTCATCAGGAAATCAACTTTCTGGATCTGGGAAGGGTGCAAAAGTTGATGCCAAACAATATGGGAAATATGTTATTGTGCTTAAGAATCTAGTAAAAGAATTGTACACACACCCCGAGACTCAACCAAAGGTCTTAGGTCCAGGTGGCTTTTATGAGGAGAAATGGTTTAACACCTTCCTGGAAGTTTCGGGACAGGGAATTGTTGATGGAATTACACACCGTATCTACAATCTTGAACCCGGTATCCATATACGCTCTAGTTCAATGTTTATATTTATAAGCTTCAAGGTGCTTACCTTATATTGGTACGATTAATTCCTTAATGCGATCGATGCGTGTGCAGGGGATGATCCAAACATGATGAACAAGATTCTTGACCCATTGTATTTGAATCAAGTTTCTTAAACATATAAATGTGTTTCGGATATTGTCAACAAATTTAGGCTACAGTTAGGAGCATGGGATTCTGAATCAGGCGGAGCTTTGAACGGCGGGAGCAAAGATGTGCCTCGAACATTTGCTGATGGATTCTGGTAAGGTCACGTTTTTTTTCTCATTTTCCATGACGACTAAATATGTTCGTGTGCAATAATGTTGTGTGGCTGAACATTTGACTTTGAGCAGGTATTTAGATCAGATGGGAATGGCTTCAACCTATGATCAAAAGGTTTTCTGCAGGCAAGCTGTGATTGGTGGAAATTACGGTTTACTCAATGCTACGGCGTTCGTTCCCAACCCAAATTATTATGGGTGAGTATATTTTTTAACAAAAGAGCAATTATTCTTGTCATCGTTTCTTGTATATATACTAACATCTCATCTACTTAATTTTTTTTAATCGCCAGTGCACTTTTATGGCACAGACTTATGGGGAGTACTGTGCTTGCTGTGATAAAGTTGAGCTGGCTTTGATAAAGTTGTCCTTTCATTTTGGGGTTGTTGGTTTTTATGCCGTTAATAATCATTTGGGTGCATGTTTCCTTTCTGTAGCCTGGGGTTTCCCATATATTTATCAACTTGTCGAAAGATAGATCGTTCAATATAACCCTTTCGAATGCAAAACCCGGGGATGCTGGGAAGCCTAACTATGAGTTTGTTGGGAAGCAAAACAGAGAAGAGTATCATTTGAGAGCGTTAACTGGAGATATAGAGGATGATATCGTGTGTTTGAACGATGATCCAATGGTCCAGACAAATTCAGAGGACATTCCGGCGATGGATCCAAAGCTTGTTGATGCTTCGACGCCCATATCTATTGCCGCTCAGTCAATAGCCTATGTAATCATTAGAGACTTTGAAGCCCCTGCATGTGTTTAGATCACATCATTTGCTTATCTCGAATATCAATGGTTTCAAACTTTGTTTGAGCTTCCAAAGACCAATAAACCTATATCGCTTGTTTTTCAGTTGTATCCTTTTGTTCCCATCTATGTAAGAATTTATGAGTTTCAACTTTCATGAATGTTTAAACGCCGCTTGCAATTCAAATTTGTAGAATCAAAAAGTTTGCGCTGCACAAATTAATGATAAACGGGGGACACGTTAAAATAATGGGAAAATAAAATGGATCAAAATGATCTATTTGTTTACATCCGATTACTTTTTTATTTATTTATTTTTAACATGATAAAAAAAACTGTTTGGAAAAATAAAAGATATTCCTTAGACTTTGGGTGAAAGGAAACTTTCGCTAGGAACATTGGCACATGATTCTGCTGGGACATTACTTTTAGAATCATCATTTGTTTCTACTAAACGGAAAATATTCTACTTCGATTTTATCATTTTGAACGAGTCCGATTCTGGTACTCTCTAATCGTGCTCTAGATTCTTAAACGGATTACTAAGGATGTGTTTTTATCTTATCATCACTACATGTAACGATTATTCGTATTTTATTATTTATCAGCCCTTAAACTCCAAAAAATAATTATATTTCATTATGTATCTTATGTCTATTTTGGTTGATACTGTTCATGTTCCAAGATGAATTTATGAATTTAAACTATTCCGTTGGCATCTTTCGATACGTTCATTTTGTATCTTGTCATCCCTACATGTAATTATTATGTAATTTCCCAAAATATACAATGATTGTATCTAAACAAAATATTAAACATGTTCCAAAGTAAATTGCGTCGTTATCCTTTCTTTTCTTTTCTTTTTTACTAATCTCGATTGAAAGTATGTTTAAGTTACATATTTTGCACTAACAAACTTTGCTATACAGCTCCAACAAAATATTAGGGAACATGGAAAAAATTTAAGTTTTCGTGGCAAAATGCGGGATGGAATGGTTGTTCGGTGCATATGTAACCCCCTTAACCCGACCTAGACGGTTGACCCGAATTAAGAAAGTCACACGGGGAAAACCAAAGTCACCCGGTTTTGGGCTTAGGAGTTTTGGGCGTTGACCGGTTTGGTCAAAGTGCTGTTCGAATCTAAAAGGTGAAATTAGGAAAGCCTAGTTCGGGTTGCATTAAAAATATGGAAAAATGTTCTAAAATCATCTTTTAATATAATTAAGTGAACTGTGAAATCAATTTTGGAAAATGAGTTTTGGAAGTGTGACATTTTGGCTAGTGACCAAAATGTAATTTTCGAAAGTTTGGTGACTGTTTTATAAAGGGTTGAAACTTTGAATCTTTAAGGAGCTATTTACCCAAAGGGAGTTTCTCCAGATTTTTCTAAGATATTTTAAGACTTAATTCTGATTTTAAAGATATAGAAAAGAGGAGGGAAAATCATTTTAGATATTTTTGCAACTAACTCCCTATTTTCTCAATTTCCTTTCTCTCATTTTCTCTCAACCCAAACACTTTCTTTCCAGAGAATTGTTTCTGATTTTCTCACCTAAATCCCTCCTTTCAATTCTCTTTTGATTCCTAATCAACATATCTACAAAACCTCATCATTTGCTACTTGATTCATCAAGGTTTTATATTCCAAAAAGAGGAGAAACTCAAGTTTGGAGGTAAGAACGTCCTTCTCCTCTAAACTATCAGTTCTTTACTGAAATTCCTAAGTTTTCAATCCTTAATTGATGTTTTATTAAAGGCTTTTGAGTTGTGAAATGGATCTTGGCTTATAATGCAAGATTTCGTGATTTTTGATGATTTTCGTTAGATCTGATTAATCTGTGATTTGAGATGTGTTTTTGATGTTAAATGAACTCTAAATTGATAAGGAATTGAGCTTTGATTAATGCAATCCCGGATAGGTTGAGTTTCCTAAGTTTAGCTTGTGATTCTTGTTTGTTTTTGAGGTGATCTTGTGGATCTGAGGTTGCTGGAGGTATAAGGTTGTTAATAGGTTGTTTTTAGATGTTGAATGATGTTAATAGATGTTTGGTTTTGATGGTTTATGGCTGGGCTTTATTGAGAAGTGGTTTGGATGCATTTTCGGTTGTGTTTGGTGGCCGAAAATGGAGGTTGGATGAGAGCAGCGAGTTTAGGTGCTTTCATTGAAGCAATTAATGCATGATGATGCATTAATCCTCTGCTTTGATGTGTTAAAACAGGGGAGGCATCTTTGGATCCAAGAGTTGTTGATCCGGAAGCTTGATTTGGTGCTTCGGCAAGAGGCGAAGTGGAATCGGTGAGTGAAATTGGGTTTTCGGCTTTGAAACCAATGTCTTGGGAGCTTAGTTTAAGTCTAAACAACTTTGCTAAGCTCAAGTGTAAGTTTTCGGAAGTACTCTCTAGTGGTGGCCATGATTTGATTTTGATGCAATGTGGTTTATTGCATGTTTTAAATACTGTTTTGAAAGCATGATTTAGCATGGTATTTGCTGTTGTTGTAAGCCATATGTTGAAGGAAGCTCTAGGTAAGAGTTCCTTGTTTTTGAACATTGATTAATTGTGGTTTGATGCTTTTAAATGCATGATGAATATGGCTTGGTTTAATGCTTTAAAACAGTGGATTAAATGATGAAAATGATGTATATTGGCAAGTGATGTTTTGAAAAGGTTAAGGTCACTAAGGTGGTTAAAAGTCCTTGAGTGAGCCTTGTTACTTAAGAACATCAAGGTGGTTAAAAGTCCTTGGTTGGTTCTTGTTGTGGACACAAAGGTGGTTAAAAGTCCTTATGTGATCCTTTCCATGGTGTTTAAAAGTCCATGGGGCCAAGGTGTTTAAAAGTCCTTGGGGCCAAGGTGTTTAAAAGTCCTTGGGGTGAAACTTGCTACGGACACAAAGGTGGTTAAAAGTCCTTGTGTGGTCCTCATTCATGGTGTTTAAAAGTCCATGGCCAAGGTGTTTAAAAGTCCTTGGGGCCAAGGTGTTTAAAAGTCCTTGGGGTGAAAGTTGATGAACTTGTTTTTAAAGAAATGGAACCTATCACTTGTGGCCAATATGACATATATGATATGAAGCATGAGATGCTTGTTTTAAGTATGCTTTTGAGCATGTGCAATTGATGATTTGAAGCATGATTTATAAATGTTTTATAAATGCATTATTGAATGGTTTTATTGAGCATTCCTCACTAAGCTTTGGCTTACGCTCTCTTTCGTTTTCTTAAATCAATAATGAAGAACAATAGAGTGCTTTGAGGGCAGCAAGGAGGGCAAGTATTCAAGTGAAAGAAAAGCTCAAAGTATGGAGGTTTTATTAAGCACATTTTAGCTTTTGGTAATTTGGCAATGGGGGACCTATGTGTATGATTTGGGAGAGGTTTTGAACTCCCTAAGTATGTTGAATGTTGTTGAGAATGCTGGATTTTGTGTTTGGTCTTTACATGCTTGAATTGGAAGTTTATGCTTGAATGGTTTGCTTGTGTAGGAAGCATGCCTTTAGATTTGGGGCTTTTTGCATATGAAGTTATTTTGTTGATTTGTTGATGCATGTAAGTCTCATATATGTTGAATTGCATGCTGGTAAAGTTTGGTAGCATTTGGAGCATGTTTGATTGATCGATTGCATGTTTAAGTGAGCTTTATGCTGCAATCTGTGCAGGGTGTTTCGGAACAGTGCACACCGTTCCGGAACGGGTGCCTTGAATGAACCCAGGCGTCCGAAATGGTAGGCACCGTTTCGAAACGGTTTGGCTACTGCCAGCCCGTATTCCGGTACGCGTTGCGGAACGGCCCGTGTTTCGAAACGGGGTCTGCCTGTTCCGGAACGGTCGACCGTTGGGGGCTGACATTGGCAGTTAAATGTTTTGAATTGTTTGCGTTGTAGTCCTAAATCTTGTTTGTGCAATTGTATGAGTTCGGGAAGTCCTTTTGAGCTGAAATTTCACAGAGAAGCATGAAACCTGATTAATTTCAAGTTGGTAACTTTAATTTGGGTTAAGTCCTCCATTTTATCAGAATTTACATTTTTGGTCCCTAAAGTTGTAATTTGTTCAATTGGGTCCCTGTTTGAACTCTGATGTTTGTGATCTTTGAATATGTTGTTGAGTGATCACAATTAGGGCTAATATGCATCTAGACAAGTTTAAAAAGAAAAAAAAAGGGTCGTTAATCAAGGTTGACTTTCGGGTTGACTTTGGTTTTCCCCGTGTGACTTTCTTAATTCGGGTCAACCGTCTAGGCCGGGTTAAGGGGGTTACAGCTGTCTTAGGCACATCCACATCCTTCACCTTCAACTGATAATACCCAGACCTCAAGTCAATCTTAGAGAATACAGCAGCTCCCCGAAATTGATCAAAGAGATCATCAATCCTCGGCAAGGGATACCGATTCTTGATAGTCAACTTGTTCAGCTGACGGTAATCAATGCACATCCTCATAGTGCCATCCTTCTTCTTCACAAACAAGACTGGTGCACCCCAAGGTGACACACTCGGCCGGATGAAACCACGATCAAGCAACTCTTGCAACTGCGTCTTCAGCTCCTTAGGTGCCATTCTATAGGGAGTAATGTACACAGGAGTTGTATTCTCATACAGCTCAATTCCAAACTCCACCTCGCGATTAGGAGGTAAACCAGGCAACTCCTCAGGAAAAACACCAGGAAACTCCTTCACAACCCTGATATCCTGCCCCCTCAACTCCTTAGAGCTAGGATTCATCACAAAATCTAGATAAGCTTCGCAACCTTGCCTCAGCATCCTACTCGCCTCCAAGGTAGATACCACATTGGCAAGAAACTTCACATTCTCACCAACCACAACAACTTCATAATCATCCGCAAGCTTCAGCGAAACTCGCTTATTTTCACAATCTACCACAGCACGATGCTCAGCAAGCCAATCCATACCAAGGATCACATCAAAACCATAGAAGGGCAACTCCATAAGATCAACATGAAAAACATGTTCTTGAACAACCAAGGGAAACCTTCTATAAAGCTTTCGAGTCACAACAGTTTCACCAAAAGAACTAGTGACACGAACACCAACATCCAAAGACTCAACATGCAAACCAAGCAATTCAGCATGCTCACGCAAAATGTATGAATGCGTAGATCCAGAATCAATCGAAGAAAGCAATGACAAGGATTGCAAAGTAAAGGTACCTGCAATCACATCCGCATCATTCCTTCCCTCACGCTGAGCATACACCCTAGCTTGGCCTCCACCCTCCGGCTGAATAGCCACAACATGAGCTACTCCACGACCACCTTCCTCTCGCCTCTGGAAATTACCACGGCCGCGCCCACGACCTCTCTGCGGTGCAGCAACAGCAGGAGCACGCACCTGATCACCAGCCAACCTCGGACAATCTCGCCTCAAGTGGTCTACGGATCCACAATTCCAGCATCCATAACCAGCTGCCGCTACAGGAGCTTGCACCTCTCTCACAGCACGAGGACAGTCACGCTTCATGTGACCACGTGAACCACAGATCCAACAAGCACTAGGATCAGCTCTAGCATTGCCTCCTCTAACAGGTGCACCGCCACCTCTCTTAGCTGAGGACTGATACTTCTGATCACGTCCCCTCTTGTTCCGTCCACCTCCGGAACTAAACTCAGCAGCTCTCTTGCCAGAACTTGCTCCAGCACCTTTCGCAGATAAACCCAAGTTCATCTCAATGTCCTTGGCTCGGCCCACCAACACATCAAAATCATCGTATTCAGTGGCCAGCACATACATTTTCACATCCGTCACAAGACCATAACGGAACCTCTCGCACCTTGCCCGCTCATCAGGTATCAGCTCAGGTGCATACTGACTGAGTCGCACAAACTGCACTTCATACTCAGCTTCACTCATGCTCCCTTGGGTAAGAGACATGAATTCACGCTTCTTCTCATCAAGATATCTCACTCCCAGATATCTCCTCTTGAACACATTCTGAAAGAATGTCCAAGTAACATCAGCTTCAACCATCCCAGCTATGGTGGTCGTCCACCACGTATACGCATCGTCCTGCAGCAAGGACACAACACATCCCAGCTTTTGCACATCCGTGCAGCTCATCTGACCCAAGATTCGCTTGGTACTCTCTAGCCAAGCTTCAGAACTCTCAGCTGACATACCCCTGAACTCAGTCCCACCAAGACTGCACAGACGCTCCAAAGGTAGTCTAACTCCAGCATCTCCCTGATGCCCAGCTCCTTGAGCTCTAGCTACTGCTGCTCGAAAAGCACCCGCAATAGCTTGTACCAACATAGACATATCAGGCATAGCTTGCCCCTGACCAACCTCTGGTCCAGCAGCTCCAGCACCAGCTGCAGCTTCAGCTCTCTCACCTCCAGCACCACCACCAGGTGGAGGAGGGGGTAACACCGCACTACCCGTGTTCTCCTCGTTCTCGTTCTCATTAGGAGCCGTAGCTCGCACACTACCTCGTAACTCTCTACGTGGTGCCATACTATTACCATGCAATCACAATGCAATAAAACAAAGTTAGGCCCAGCAAGGTAAGCAATCCAAGTATTCAAGCTCAATTTCATTCAAAATCAACAACATTTCATTAGCTTCGATTTGGCAATGGGTACCCACATCATGCTACATTACAGCATACAACTCAATTGCATCCAAATCACAAGCCACTAAACATGCTTTCGATCAACAAGCATACAAGGCAAACATACTTCAATCATGCATACATTCATTCCCAATTACTCGAGAACTCAGCTATGATACCACCAAATGTAACCCCCTTAACCCGGCCAAGACGGTTGACCCGAATTAAGAAAGTCACACGGGGAAAACCAAAGTCAACCCGAAAGTCAACCTTGATTAACGACCCTTTTTATTTTCTTTTTAATCTTGTCTAGATGCACCTTAACCCTAATGGTGATCACTCAACAACATATTCAAAGATCACAAGCATCAGAGATCAAACAGGGACCCAATTGATCAAATTACAACTTTGGGGACCAAATTGTAATTTCTGATAATTAGAAGGACTTAACCCAAATTAATGTTACCAACTTGAAATTAGTCTGATTTCATGCTTCTCTGTGAAATTTCAGCTCAAAAGGACTTCCCGAACTCATACAATTGCACAAACAAGATTTAGGACCAAAACGCAAACAATTCAAAACATTTAACCGCCAATGTCAGCCCCCAACGGTCACCCGTTTCGGAACAAGCAGACCCCGTTTCGAAACACGGGCCGTTCCGCAACGCGTACCGGAACACGGGCTGGCAGTAGCCAAACCGTTCCGGAACAGTCTCTCCCGTTTCGGACGCCTGGGTTTGTTTAAGGCACCCGTTCCGAAACGGTAGGTACTGTTCCGAAACGCCCTGCACAGATTGCAGCATAAAGCTCACTTAAACATGCAATCGATCATTCAAACACGCTTCAAAAGCTACCAAACTTTACCAGCATGCAATTCAACATATATGAGACTTACATGCATCAACAAATTAACCAAATAACTTCATATGCAAAAAGCCCCAAATCTATAGGCATGCTTCCTACACAAGCAAACCATTCAAGCATAAACTTCCATTTCAAGCATGTAAAGGCCAAACTCAAAAACCAACATTCTCAACATCATTCAACATACTTAGGGAGTTCAAAACCTCTCCCAAAACATACACATAGGTCCCCCATTGCCAAATTACCAAAAGCTAAATTGTGCTTAATAAAACCTCCATACTTTGAGCTTTTCTTTCACTTGAATACTTGCCCTCCTTGCTGCCCTCAAAGTACTCTAGTGTTCTGCATTATTGATTTAAGAAAACGAAAGAGAGCGTAAGCAAAAGCTTAGTGAGGAATGCTCAATAAAACCATTCAATAATGCATTTATAAAACATTTATAAATCATGCTTCAAATCATCAATTGCACATGCTCAAAAGCATACTTAAAACAAGCATCTCATGCTTCATATCATATATGTCATATTGGCCACAAGTGATAAGTTCCATTTCTTTAAAAACAAGTTCATCAACTTTCACCCCAAGGACTTTTAAACACCTTGGCCCCAAGGACTTTTAAACACCTTGGCCATGGACTTTTAAACACCATGAATGAGGACCACACAAGGACTTTTAACCACCTTTGTGTCCGTAGCAAGTTTCACCCCAAGGACTTTTAAACACCTTGGCCCCAAGGACTTTTAAACACCTTGGCCCCATGGACTTTTAAACACCATGGAAAGGATCACACAAGGACTTTTAACCACCTTTGTGTCCATAGCAAGAATCGTCCAAGGACTTTTAACCACCTTGATGTTCTTAAGTAAAAAAGGCCCACTCAAGGACTTTTAACCACCTTAGTGACCTTAACCTTTTCAAAACATCACTTGCCAATATACATCATTTTCATCATTTAATCCACTGTTTTAAAGCATTAAACCAATCCATATTCATCATGCATTTAAAAGCATCAAACCACATTTTAACAATGTACAAAAACAAGGAACTCTTACCTAGAGCTTCCTTCAACTTATGGCTTACAACAACAGAAAATACCATGCTAAATCATGCTTTCAAAACAGTATTTAAAACATGCAATAAACCACATTGCATCAAAATCAAATCATGGCCACCACTAGAGAGTATTTCCGAAAACTTACACTTGAGCTTAGCAAAGTTGTTTAGACTTAAACTAAGCTCCCAAGACATTGGTTTCAAAGCCGAAAACCCAATTTCACTCACCGATTCCACTTCGCCTCTTGCCGAAGCACCAAATCAAGCTTCCGGATCAACAACTCTTGGATCCAAAGATGCCTCCCCTGTTTTAACACATCAAAGCAGAGGATTAATGCATCATCATGCATTAATTGCTTCAATGAAAGCACCTAAACTCGCTGCTCTCATCCAACCTCCATTTTCGGCCACCAAACACAACTGAAAATGCATCCAAACCACTTCTCAACAAAGCCCAGCCACAAACCATCAAAACCAAACATCTATTAACATCATTTAACATCTAAAAAGAACCTATTAACATCCTTATACCTCCAGCAACATCAGATCCACAAGATCACCTCAAAAACAATCAAGAATCACAAGCTAAACTTAGGAAACTCAACCTATCCGGGATTGCATTAATCAAAACTCAACTCCTTATCAATTTAGAGTTCATTTAACATCAAAAACACATCTCAAATCACAGATTAATCAGATCTAACGAAAATCAACAAAAATCACCAAATCTTGCATTATAAGCCAAGATCCATTTCACAACTCAAAAGCCTTTAATAAAACATCAATTAAGGATTGAAAACTTAGGCTTTCCAAATTTCACCTTTTTAGATTTGACCAGCACTTTGACCAACCGGTCAACGCCCAAAACTCCTAAGCCCAAAACCGGGGCGTTACAGCATAACTCAATAGAATCAGTTGTACCTGCAACCTTATAACTCTAAAACCAGACCATAACGTTTTTTCATTGGTCGCTTATGATAAGTTGTTAAATATACTAAACTTATTTAAACTGCCTTCGAATATATATACACGCACGCGTGGAATAACATTTCATTATCCTCATCTCCTCAATTATCTTTTCTTTTAGAATATGAATTTCAAATTTACATTCTGTCCTATAATGCTTCTTTTATGGGCGTCGCTTTCATCTGCACAAAATGTGAACGTTGTGATTCATGGAGCAGCTTCGATCGCTAAAACTGACGAGAACTTCGTATGTGTTACATTAGAATTGTGGCCTGCTGAGAAGTGCGACTACAATCACTGCCCTTGGGGAAAGGCCGGGATATTAAACTTGGTATGCTTGTCCAAATTTCCTCCCTGATATGTATACTCATCTATTAAAAATAAAATTTGACCTTTCTGGATATACCTTCTTTGTAGGATTTGAGATATGGGGCGTTGATAAATGCAATAAAAGGTGAGTTCTACGCGCATCCTATCAAATTTACAAGGGTCAGAGCCGGGTAACAGTGATTTTGGACTAATTTTTGTAAACTACTTTCAGCGTTCAATCCTTTGAGAATCAAAGTTGGTGGTTCGTTGCAAGACAACGTGGTGTACAAAGTAGGAGAAGTTAGCAGTTGCCCCAATTTCATGAAAAGAGAAGACGGTTTATTTGGATTCTCTCAGGGATGCCTTTCAATGGAGAGATGGGACCAATTGAATAGATTTTTCAACCACACTGGGTAACTACATCTATCTATTACTTTTACATAATTCATTTAACCTTTATATCTAAACATTTTTTTTACTTTTATATTGGTACTTGAATTCTAAAGGGTAAAGCTCACATTCGGGCTGAATGCTCTTTTCGGAAGAAACGAGTCACAAACTGAAAAGGGTCTTTGGATCGGTGATTGGCAACCGCAAAATACAAGGGATTTCATGCAGTACGCTATTTCGAAAGGATACAAAGTCGATTCATATGAATTTGGTAACTTAAATCACTCTCTGAAAGTTATTATATAAGATTGATTTTCAGGGTTTTTTTTTCATACTTCGAAAAAATATATTTCATCAAGAAATCAACTTTCTGGATCTGGGATGGGTGCAACAGTTGATGCCAAACAATATGGGAAAGATGTTATTGTGCTTAAGAATCTAGTAAAAGAATTGTACGCACACCCCGAGACTCAACCAAAGGTCTTAGGTCCAGGTGGCTTTTATGAGGAGAAATGGTTTAACACTTCCTGGAAGTTTCGGGACAGGGAATTGTTGATGGAATTACACACCGTATCTACAATCTTGGACCCGATATCCATATACGCTCCAGTTCAATGTTTTTATATATAAGCTTCAAGGTGCTTACCTTATATTGGTACGATTAATTCCTTAATGTGATCGATGCGTGTGCAGGGGATGATCCAAACATGATGAACAAGATTCTTGACCCATCGTATTTAAATCAAGTTTCTCAAACATATAAAGGTGTTTCAGATGTTGTCAACAAATTTAGGCCACAGTTAGGAGCATGGGTTTCTGAATCAGACGGGGCTTTGAACGGCGGGAGCAAAGATGTGTCTCGAACATTTGCTGATGGATTCTGGTAAGGTCACATTTTTTTTTCTTTCATTTTCCACGACGACTAAATTTGTTCGTGTGCAATAATGTTGTGTGGCTGAACATTTGACATTGAGCAGGTATTTAGATCAGATGGGAATGGCTTCAACCTATGATCAAAAGGTTTTCTGCAGGCAAGCTTTGATTGGTGGAAATTACGGTTTACTCAATGCTACGACGTTCGTTCCCAACCCAGATTATTATGGGTGAGTATATTTTTTTAACAAAAGAGCAATTATTCTTGTCATCGTTTCTTGTATAGATACTAACATCTCATCTACTTAATTTTTTTAATCGCCAGTGCACTCTTATGGCACCGACTTATGGGGAGTACTGTGCTTGCTGTGACAAAAGAATCCGATCCAAATTTGCGCGTATATGCTCACTGCGCAAAGAAAAAGGTGAGCTGGCTTTGATAAAGTTGTCCTTTCATTTTGGGGTTGTTGGTTTTTATGCCGTTTTTTTTATCGGCAACCGTATGTTTTTTATTAGGTAATAATGAAAACATACAGCTTGACGAAATCGCATGCCTCGTTAAATACCTCCCTAAACCTATTGGAGGAAAAGAGTACGATACGATCCGTCGAGTACAAAAGGAAACAGATCACATAAGATCAAGTCACAAACATGCCATGAACGTCGAAAGTCTATCTACTCCCTCCTTTGCCAGTGCATCCGCAAATCCATTCGCGTTGATAAATTTGACCTGATATGTATACTCATCTATTAAAAATAAAATTTGACCTTTCTGGATATACCTTCTTTGTAGGATTTGAGATATGGGGCGTTGATAAATGCAATAAAAGGTGAGTTCTACGCGCATCCTATCAAATTTACAAGGGTCAGAGCCGGGTAACAGTGATTTTGGACTAATTTTTGTAAACTAATTTCAGCGTTCAATCCTTTGAGAATCAAAGTTGGTGGTTCGTTGCAAGACAACATGGTGTACAAAGTAGGAGAAGTTAGCAGTTGCCCCAATTTCATGAAAAGAGAAGACAATTTATTTGGATTCACTCAGGGATGCCTTTCAATGGAGAGATGGGACCAATTGAATAGATTTTTCAACCACACTGGGTAACTACATCTATCTATTATTTTTACATAATTCATTTAACCTTTATATCTAAACATTTTTTTTACTTTTACATTGGTACTTGAATTCTAAAGGGTAAAGCTTACATTCGGGCTGAATGCTCTTTTCGGAAGAAACGAGCCACAAACTGAAAAGGGTCTTTGGATCGGTGATTGACAACCACAAAATACAAGGGATTTCATGCAGTACACTATTTCGAAAGGATACAAAGTCGATTCATATGAATTTGGTAACTTAAATCACTCTCTGAAAAGTTATTATATAAGATTGATTTTCAGGGTTTTTTTTCATACTTCGAAAAAATATATTTCATCAGGAAATCAACTTTCTGGATCTGGGATGGATGCAAAAGTTGATGCCAAACAATATGGGAAAGATGTTATTGTGCTTAAGAATCTAGTAAAAGAATTGTACGCACACCCCGAGACTCAACCAAAGGTCTTAGGTCCAGGTGGCTTTTTTGAGGAGAAATGGTTTAACACCTTCCTGGAAGTTTCGGGACAGGGAATTGTTGATGGAATTACACACCGTATCTACAATCTTGGACCCGGTATCAATATACGCTCCAGTTCAATGTTTATATATATAAGCTTCAAGGTGCTTACCTTATATTGGTACGATTAATTCCTTAATGTGATCGATGCGTGTGCAAGGGATGATCCAAACATGATGAACAAGATTCTTGACCCATCGTATTTGAATCAAGTTTCTCAAACATATAAAGGTGTTTCGGATGTTGTCAACAAATTTAGGCCACAGTTAGGAGCATGGGTTTCTGAATCAGGCGGGGCTTTGAACGGCGGGAGCAAAGATGTGTCTCGAACATTTGCTGATGGATTCTGGTAAGGTCACGTTTTTTTTCTTTCATTTTCCACGACGACTAAATTTGTTCGTGTGCAATAATGTTGTGTGGCTGAACATTTGACCTTGAGCAGGTATTTAGATCAGATGGGAATGGCTTCAACCTATGATCAAAAGGTTTTCTGCAGGCAAGCTTTGATTGGTGGAAATTACGGTTTACTCAATGCTACGACGTTCGTTCCCAACCCAGGTTATTATGGGTGAGTATATTTTTTTAACAAAAGAGCAATTATTCTTGTCATCGTTTCTTGTATAGATACTAACATCTCATCTACTTAATTTTTTTAATCGCCAGCGCACTCTTATGGCACCGACTTATGGGGAGTACTGTGCTTGCTGTGACAAAAGAATCCGATCCAAATTTGCGCGTATATGCTCACTGTAATGATTATTCGTATTTTATTATTTATCAGCCCCTAAACTCCAAAAAATAATTATTGTTCATTATGTATCTTATGTCTATTTTGGTTGATACTGTTCATGTTCCAAGATGAATTTATGAATTTAAACTATTCCGGTGGCATCTTTCGATACGTTCATTATGTATCTTGTCATCCCTACATGTAATCATTATGTAATTTCCCAAAAAATACAATGATTGTATCTAAACAAAATATTAAACATGTCCCAAAGTAAATTGCGTCGTTATCCTTTCTTTTCTTTTCCTTTTTACTAACCTCGATTGAAAGTATGTTTAAGTTACATTTTTTGCACTAACAAACTTTGCAATACAGCTCCAACAAAATATTAATGAACATGGAAAAAAATTTAAGTTTTCGTGGCAAAATGCGGGTTGGAATGGTTGTTCGGTGCATAACTCAACGGAATCAGTTGTACCTGCAACCTTATAACTCTAAAGCCAGACCATAACGTTTTTTCATTGGTCGCTTATGATAAGTTGTTAAATATACTAAACTTATTTAAACTGCCTTCGAATATATATACACACACGCGTGGAATAACATTTCATTATCCTCATCTCCTCAATTATCTTTTCTTTTAGAATATGAATTTCAAATTCACATTTTGTCCTATAATCCTTCTTTTATGTGCGTCGCTTTCATCTGCACAAAATGTGAACGTTGTGATTCATGGAGCAGCTTCGATCGCTAAAACTTACGATAACTTCGTATGTGTTACATTAGATTGGTGGCCTGCTGAGAAGTGCGACTACAATCATTGCCCTTGGGGAAAGGCCGGGATATTAAACTTGGTATGCTTGTCCAAATTTCCTCCCTGATATGTATACTCATCTATTAAAAATAAAATTTGACCTTTCTGGATATACCTTCTTTGTAGGATTTGAGATATGGGGCGTTGATAAATGCAATAAAAGGTGAGTTCTACGCGCATCCTATCAAATTTACAAGGGTCAGAGCCGGGTAACAGTGATTTTGGACTAATTTTTGTAAACTACTTTCAGCGTTCAATCCTTTGAGAATCAAAGTTGGTGGTTCGTTGCAAGACAACGTGGTGTACAAAGTAGGAGAAGTTAGCAGTTGCCCCAATTTCATGAAAAGAGAAGACGGTTTATTTGGATTCTCTCAGGGATGCCTTTCAATGGAGAGATGGGACCAATTGAATAGAATTTTCAACCACACTGGGTAACTACATCTATCTATTATTTTTACATAATTCATTTAACCTTTATATCTAAACATTTTTTTTACTTTTACATTGGTACTTGAATTCTAAAGGGTAAAGCTTACATTCGGGCTGAATGCTCTTTTCGGAAGAAACGAGTCACAAACTGAAAAGGGTCTTTGGATCGGTGATTGGCAACCGCAAAATACAAGGGATTTCATGCAGTACACTATTTAGAAAGGATACAAAGTCGATTCATATGAATTTGGTAACTTGAATCACTCTCTGAAAAGTTATTATATAATATTGATTTTCAGGGGTTTTTTTTTCATACTTCGAAAAAATATATTTCATCAGGAAATCAACTTTCTGAATCTGGGATGGGTGCAAAAGTTGATGCCAAACAATATGGGAAAGATGTTATTGTGCTTAAGAATCTAGTAAAAGAATTGTACGCACACCCCGAGACTCAACCAAAGGTCTTAGGTCCAGGTGGCTTTTTTGAGGAGAAATGGTTTAACACCTTCCTGGAAGTTTCGGGACAGGGAATTGTTGATGGAATTACACACCGTATCTACAATCTTGGACCCGGTATCCATATACGCTCCAGTTCAATGTTTATATATATATAAGCTTCAAGGTGCTTACCTTATATTGGTACGATTAATTCCTTAATGTGATCGATGCATGTGCAGGGGATGATCCAAACATGATGAACAAGATTCTTGACCCATCGTATTTGAATCAAGTTTCTCAAACATATAAAGGTGTTTCGGATGTTGTCAACAAATTTAGGCCATAGTTAGGAGCATGGGTTTCTGAATCAGGCGGGACTTTGAACGGCGGGAGCAAAGATGTGTCTCGAACATTTGCTGATGGATTCTGGTAAGGTCACGTTTTTTTTTTTCTTTCATTTTCCACGAAGACTAAATTTGTTCGTGTGCAATAATGTTGTGTGGCTGAACATTTGACCTTGAGCAGGTATTTAGATGAGATGGGAATGGCTTCAACCTATGATCAAAAGGTTTTCTGCAGGCAAGCTTTGATTGGTGGAAATTACAGTTTACTCAATGCTACGACGTTCGTTCCCAACCCAGATTATTATGGGTGAGTATATTTTTTTAACAAAAGAGCAATTATTCTTGTCATCGTTTCTTGTATAGATACTAACATCTCATCAACTTAATTTTTTTAATCGCCAGTGCACTCTTATGGCACCGACTTATGGGGAGTACTGTGCTTGCTGTGACAAAAGAATCCGATCCAAATTTACGTGTATATGCTCACTGCGCAAAGAAAAAGGTGAGCTGGCTTTGATAAAGTTGTCCTTTCATTTTGGGGTTGTTGGTTTTTATGCCGTTAATAATCATTTGGGTGCATGTTTCCTTTCTGTAGCCTGAGGTTTCCCTGATATTTATCAACTTGTCGAAAGATAGATCGTTCAATATAACCCTTTCGAATGCAAAACCCGGGGATGCAGGGAAGCCTAACTATGAGTTTGTTGGGAAGCAAAACAGAGAAGAGTATCATTTGAGAGCGTTAACTGGAGATATAAAGGATGATATCGTGTGTTTGAACGATGTTCCAATGGTCCAGACAAATTCAGAGGACATTCCGGCGATGGATCCAAAGCTTGTTGATGCTTCGACGCCCATATCTATTGCCGCTCAGTCAATAGCCTATGTAATCATTAGAGACTTTGAAGCCCCTGCATGTGTTTAGATCACATCATTTTCTTATCTCGAATATCAATGGTTTCAAACTTTGTTTGAGCTTCCAAAGACCAATAAACCTATATCGCTTGTTTTTCGGTTATCTCCTTTTGTTCCTATCAATGTAAGAATTTATGAGTTTCAACTTTCATGAATGTTTAAACGCCGCTTGCAATTCAAATTTGTAGAATCAAAAAGTGTGCGCGGCACAAATTAATGATAAGCGGGGGACACGTTAAAATAATGGAAAAATAAAATGGATCCAAATGATCTATTTGTTTACATCCGATTACTTTTTTTATTTATTTATTTTTAACATGATAAAAAAAACACTGTTTGAAAAAATAAAAGATATTCCTTAGACTTTGGGTGAAAGGAAACTTTCGCTAGGAACATTGGCACATGATTCTGCTGGGACATTACATTTAGAATCATCATTTGTTTCTACTAAACGGAAAATATTCTACTTCGATTTTATCATTTTGAACGAGTCCGATTCTGGAACTCTCTAATCGTGCTCTAGATTCTTAAACGGATTACTAAGGATGTGTTTTATCTTATCATCACTACATGTAATGATTATTCGTATTTTATTATTTATCAGCCCCTAAACTCCAAAAAATAATTATTGTTCATTATGTATCTTATGTCTATTTTGGTTGATACTGTTCAAGTTCCAAGATGAATTTATGAATTTAAACTATTCCGGTGGCATCTTTCGATACGTTCATTATGTATCTTGTCATCCCTACATGTAATCATTATGTAATTTCCCAAAAAATACAATGATTGTATCTAAACAAAATATTAAACATGTCCCAAAGTAAATTGCGTCGTTATCCTTTCTTATCTTTTCTTTTTTACTAATCTCGATTGAAAGTATGTTTAAGTTACATTTTTTGCACTAACAAACTTTGCAATACAGCTCCAACAAAATATTAATGAACATGGAAAAAAATTTAAGTTTTCGTGGCAAAATGCGGGTTGGAATGGTTGTTCGGTGCATAACTCAACGGAATCAGTTGTACCTGCAACCTTATAACTCTAAAACCAGACCATAACGTTTTTTCATTGGTCGCTTATGATAAGTTGTTAAATATACTAAACTTATTTAAACTGCCTTCGAATATATATACACACACACGCGTGGAATAACATTTCATTATCCTCATCTCCTCAATTATCTTTTCTTTTAGAATATGAATTTCAAATTCACATTTTGTCCTATAATCCTTCTTTTATGGGCGTCGCTTTCATCTGCACAAAATGTGAACGTTGTGATTCATGGAGCAGCTTCGATCGCTAAAACTGACGATAACTTCGTATGTGTTACATTAGATTGGTGGCCTACTGAGAAGTGCGACTACAATCAATGCCCTTGGGGAAAGGCCGGGATATTAAACTTGGTATGCTTGTCCAAATTTCCTCCCTGATATGTATACTCATCTATTAAAAATAAAATTTGACCTTTCTGGATATACCTTCTTTGTAGGATTTGAGATATGGGGCGTTGATAAATGCAATAAAAGGTGAGTTCTACGCGCATCCTATCAAATTTACAAGGGTCAGAGCCGGGTAACAGTGATTTTGGACTAATTTTTGTAAACTACTTTCAGCGTTCAATCCTTTGAGAATCAAAGTTGGTGGTTCGTTGCAAGACAACGTGGTGTACAAAGTAGGAGAAGTTAGCAGTTGCCCCAATTTCATGAAAAGAGAAGACGGTTTATTTGGATTCTCTCAGGGATGCCTTTCAATGGAGAGATGGGACCAATTCAATAGATTTTTCAACCACACTGGGTAACTACATCTATCTATTATTTTTACATAATTCATTTAACCTTTATATCTAAATTTTTTTTTTACTTTTACATTGGTACTTGAATTCTAAAGGGTAAAGCTTACATTCGGGCTGAATTCTCTTTTCGGAAGAAACGAGTCACAAACTGAAAAGGGTCTTTGGATCGGTGATTGGCAACCGCAAAATACAAGGGATTTCATGCAGTACACTATTTCGAAAGGATACAAAGTCGATTCATATGAATTTGGTAACTTGAATCACTCTCTGAAAAGTTATTATATAAGATTGATTTTCAGGGGTTTTTTTTTCATACTTCGAAAAAATATATTTCATCAGGAAATCAACTTTCTGGATCTGGGATGGGTGCAAAAGTTGATGCCAAACAATATGGGAAAGATGTTATTGTGCTTAAGAATCTAGTAAAAGAATTGTACGCACACCCCGAGACTCAACCAAAGGTCTTAGGTCCAGGTGGCTTTTTTGAGGAGAAATGGTTTAACACCTTCCTGGAAGTTTCGGGACAGGGAATTGTTGATGGAATTACACACCGTATCTACAATCTTGGACCCGGTATCCATATACGCTCCAGTTCAATGTTTATATATATAAGCTTCAAGGTGCTTACCTTATATTGGTACGATTAATTCCTTAATGTGATCGATGCGTGTGCAGGGGATGATCCAAACATGATGAACAAGATTCTTGACCCATCGTATTTGAATCAAGTTTCTCAAAAATATAAAGGTGTTTCGGATGTTGTCAACAAATTTAGGCCACAGTTAGGAGCATGGGTTTCTGAATCAGGCGGGAGCAAAGATGTGTCTCGAACATTTGCTGATGGATTCTGGTAAGGTCACGTTTTTTTTTCTTTCATTTTCCACGACGACTAAATTTGTTCGTGTGCAATAATGTTGTGTGGCTGAACATTTGACCTTGAGCAGGTATTTAGATCAGATGGGAATGGCTTCAACCTATGATCAAAAGGTTTTCTACAGGCAAGCTTTGATTGGTGGAAATTACGGTTTACTCAATGCTACGACGTTCGTTCCCAACCCAGATTATTATGGGTGAGTATATTTTTTTAACAAAAGAGCAATTATTCTTTTCATCGTTTCTTGTATACTAACATCTCATCAACTTAATTTTTTTAATCGCCAGTGCACTCTTATGGCACCGACTTATGGGGAGTACTGTGCTTGCTGTGACAAAAGAATCCGATCCAAATTTGCGCGTATATGCTCACTGCGCAAAGAAAAAGGTGAGCTGGCTTTGATAAAGTTGTCCTTTCATTTTGGGGTTGTTGGTTTTTATGCCGTTAATAATCATTTGGGTGCATGTTTCCTTTCTGTAGCCTGGGGTTTCCCTGATATTTATCAACTTGTCGAAAGATAGATCGTTCAATATAACCCTTTCGAATGCAAAACCCGGGGATGCTGGGAAGCCTAACTATGAGTTTGTTGGGAAGCAAAACAGAGAAGAGTATCATTTGAGAGCGTTAACTGGAGATATAAAGGATGGTATCGTGTGTTTGAACGATGTTCCAATGGTCCAGACAAATTCAGAGGACATTCCGGCGATGGATCCAAAGCTTGTTGATGCTTCGACGCCCATATCTATTGCCGCTCAGTCAATAGCCTATGTAATCATTAGAGACTTTGAAGCCCCTGCATGTGTTTAGATCACATCATTTGCTTATCTCGAATATCAATGGTTTCAAACTTTGTTTGAGCTTCCAAAGACCAATAAACCTATATCGCTTGTTTTTCGGTTATCTCCTTTTGTTCCTATCAATGTAAGAATTTATGAGTTTCAACTTTCATGAATGTTTAAACGCCGCTTGCAATTCAAATTTGTAGAATCAAAAAGTGTGCGCTGCACAAATTAATGATAAACGGGGGACACGTTAAAATAATGGAAAAATAAAATGGATCCAAATGATCTATTTGTTTACATCCGATTACTTTTTTTATTTATTTATTTTTAACATGATAAAA
This sequence comes from Hibiscus tridactylites, assembly GCA_958450335.1. Lineage (NCBI taxonomy): Eukaryota > Viridiplantae > Streptophyta > Magnoliopsida > Malvales > Malvaceae > Hibiscus > Hibiscus tridactylites. The sequence continues at coordinate 96,298,425 of OY288271.1, read as the reverse complement.
AAAAACACTGTTTGAAAAAATAAAAGATATTCCTTAGACTTTGGGTGAAAGGAAACTTTCGCTAGGAACATTGGCACATGATTCTGCTGGGACATTACATTTAGAATCATCATTTGTTTCTACTAAACGGAAAACATTCTACTTCGATTTTATCATTTTGAACGAGTCCGATTCTGGAACTCTCTAATCGTGCTCTAGATTCTTAAACGGATTACTAAGGATGTGTTTTATCTTATCATCACTACATGTAATGATTATTCGTATTTTATTATTTATCAGCCCCTAAACTCCAAAAAATAATTATTGTTCATTATGTATCTTATGTCTATTTTGGTTGATACTGTTCATGTTCCAAGATGAATTTATGAATTTAAACTATTCCGGTGGCATCTTTCGATACGTTCATTTTGTATCTTGTCATCCCTACATGTAATCATTATGTAATTTCCCAAAAAATACAATGATTGTATCTAAACAAAATATTAAACATGTCCCAAAGTAAATTGCGTCGTTATCCTTTCTTTTCTTTTCTTTTTTACTAATCTCGATTGAAAGTATGTTTAAGTTACATTTTTTGCACTAACAAACTTTGCAATACAGCTCCAACAAAATATTAATGAACATGGAAAAAAATTTAAGTTTTCGTGGCAAAATGCGGGTTGGAATGGTTGTTCGGTGCATAACTCAACGGAATCAGTTGTACCTGCAACCTTATAACTCTAAAACCAGACCATAACGTTTTTTCATTGGTCGCTTATGATAAGTTGTTAAATATACTAAACTTATTTAAACTGCCTTCGAATATATATACACACACGCGTGGAATAACATTTCATTATCCTCATCTCCTCAATTATCTTTTCTTTTAGAATATGAATTTCAAATTCACATTTTGTCCTATAATCCTTCTTTTATGGGCGTCGCTTTCATCTGCACAAGATGTGAACGTTGTGATTCATGGAGCAGCTTCGATCGCTAAAACTGACGATAACTTCGTATGTGTTACATTAGATTGGTGGCTTGCTGAGAAGTGCGACTACAATCAATGCCCTTGGGGAAAGGCCGGGATATTAAACTTGGTATGCTTGTCCAAATTTCCTCCCTGATATGTATACTCATCTATTAAAAATAAAATTTGACCTTTCTGGATATACCTTCTTTGTAGGATTTGAGATATGGGGCGTTGATAAATGCAATAAAAGGTGAGTTCTACGCGCATCCTATCAAATTTACAAGGGTCAGAGCCGGGTAACAGTGATTTTGGACTAATTTTTGTAAACTACTTTCAGCGTTCAATCCTTTGAGAATCAAAGTTGGTGGTTCGTTGCAAGACAACGTGGTGTACAAAGTAGGAGAAGTTAGCAGTGCCCCAATTTCATGAAAAGAGAAGACGGTTTATTTGGATTCTCTCAGGGATGCCTTTCAATGGAGAGATGGGACCAATTGAATAGATTTTTCAACCACACTGGGTAACTACATCTATCTATTATTTTTACATAATTCATTTAACCTTTATATCTAAACATTTTTTTTACTTTTACATTGGTACTTGAATTCTAAAGGGTAAAGCTTACATTCGGGCTGAATGCTCTTTTCGGAAGAAACGAGTCACAAACTGAAAAGGGTCTTTGGATCGGTGATTGGCAACCACAAAATACAAGGGATTTCATGCAGTACACTATTTCGAAAGGATACAAAGTCGATTCATATGAATTTGGTAACTTGAATCACTCTCTGAAAAGTTATTATATAAGATTGATTTTCAGGGTTTTTTTTTCATACTTCGAAAAAATATATTTCATCAGGAAATCAACTTTCTGGATCTGGGATGGGTGCAAAAGTTGATGCCTAACAATATGGGAAAGACGTTATTGTGCTTAAGAATCTAGTAAAAGAATTGTACGCACACCCCGAGACTCAACCAAAGGTCTTAGGTCCAGGTGGCTTTTTTGAGGAGAAATGGTTTAACACCTTCCTGGAAGTTTCGGGACAGGGAATTGTTGATGGAATTACACACCGTATCTACAATCATGGACCCGGTATCCATATACGCTCCAGTTCAATGTTTATATATATAAGCTTCAAGGTGCTTACCTTATATTGGTACGATTAATTCCTTAATGTGATCGATGCGTGTGCAGGGGATGATCCAAACATGATGAACAAGATTCTTGACCCATCGTATTTGAATCAAGTTTCTCAAACATATAAAGGTGTTTCGGATGTTGTCAACAAATTTAGGCCACAGTTAGGAGCATGGGTTTCTTAATCAGGCGGGGCTTTGAACGGCGGGAGCAAAGATGTGTCTCGAACATTTGCTGATGGATTCTGGTAAGGTCACGTTTTTTTTTTCTTTCATTTTCCACGACGACTAAATTTGTTCGTGTGCAATAATGTTGTGTGGCTGAACATTTGACCTTGAGCAGGTATTTAGATCAGATGGGAATGGCTTCAACCTATGATCAAAAGGTTTTCTGCAGGCAAGCTTTGATTGGTGGAAATTACGGTTTACTCAATGCTACGACGTTCGTTCCCAACCCAGATTATTATGGGTGAGTATATTTTTTTAACAAAAGAGCAATTATTCTTGTCATCGTTTCTTGTATAGATACTAACATCTCATCAACTTAATTTTTTTAATCGCCAGTGCACTCTTATGGCACCGACTTATGGGGAGTACTGTGCTTGCTGTGACAAAAGAATCCGATCCAAATTTGCGCGTATATGCTCACTGCGCAAAGAAAAAGGTGAGCTGGCTTTGATAAAGTTGTCCTTTCATTTTGGGGTTGTTGGTTTTTATGCCGTTAATAATCATTTGGGTGCATGTTTCCTTTCTGTAGCCTGGGGTTTCCCTGATATTTATCAACTTGTCGAAAGATAAATCGTTCAATATAACCCTTTCGAATGCAAAACCCGGGGATGCTGGGAAGCCTAACTATGAGTTTGTTGGGAAGCAAAACAGAGAAGAGTATCATTTGAGAGCGTTAACTGGAGATATAAAGGATGATATCGTGTGTTTGAACGATGTTCCAATGGTCCAGACAAATTCAGAGGACATTCCGGCGATGGATCCAAAGCTTGTTGATGCTTCGACGCCCATATCTATTGCCGCTCAGTCAATAGCCTATGTAATCATTAGAGACTTTGAAGCCCCTGCATGTGTTTAGATCACATCATTTGCTTATCTCGAATATCAATGGTTTCAAACTTTGTTTGAGCTTCCAAAGACCAATAAACCTATATCGCTTGTTTTTCGGTTATCTCCTTTTGTTCCTATCAATGTAAGAATTTATGAGTTTCAACTTTCATGAATGTTTAAACGCCGCTTGCAATTCAAATTTGTAGAATCAAAAAGTGTGCGCTGCACAAATTAATGATAAGCGGGGGACACGTTAAAATAATGGAAAAATAAAATGGATCCAAATGATCTATTTGTTTACATCCGATTACTTTTTTTATTTATTTATTTTTAACATGATAAAAAAAAACACTGTTTGAAAAAATAAAAGATATTCCTTAGTATTTGGGTGAAAGGAAACTTTCGCTAGGAACATTGGCACATGATTCTGCTGGGACATTACATTTAGAATCATCATTTGTTTCTACTAAACAGAAAATATTCTACTTCGATTTTATCATTTTGAACGAGTCCGATTCTGGAACTCTCTAATCGTGCTCTAGATTCTTAAACGGATTACTAAGGATGTGTTTTTATCTTATCATCACTACATGTAATGATTATTCGTATTTTATTATTTATCAGCCCCTAAACTCCAAAAAATAATTATTGTTCATTATGTATCTTATGTCTATTTTGGTTGATACTGTTCATGTTCCAAGATGAATTTATGAATTTAAACTACTCCGGTGGCATCTTTCGATACGTTCATTATGTATCTTGTCATCCCTACATGTAATCATTATGTAATTCCCAAAAAATACAATGATTGTATCTAAACAAAATATTAAACATGTCCCAAAGTAAATTGCGTCGTTATCCTTTCTTTTCTTTTCTTTTTTACTAATCTCGATTGAAAGTATGTTTAAGTTACATTTTTTGCACTAACAAACTTTGCAATACAGCTCCAACAAAATATTAATGAGCATGGAAAAAAATTTAAGTTTTCGTGGCAAAATGCGGGTTGGAATGGTTGTTCGGTGCATAACTCAACGGAATCAGTTGTACCTGCAACCTTATAACTCTAAAACCAGACCATAACGTTTTTTCATTGGTCGCTTATGATAAGTTGTTAAATATACTAAACTTATTTAAACTGCCTTCGAATATATATACACACACGCGTGGAATAACATTTCATTATCCTCATCTCCTCAATTATCTTTTCTTTTAGAATATGAATTTCAAATTCACATTTTGTCCTATAATCCTTCTTTTATGGGCGTCGCTTTCATCTGCACAAAATGTGAACGTTGTGATTCATGGAGCAGCTTCGATCGCTAAAACTGACGATAACTTCGTATGTGTTACATTAGATTGGTGGCCTGCTGAGAAGTGCGACTACAATCAATGCCCTTGGGGAAAGGCCGGGATATTAAACTTGGTATGCTTGTCCAAATTTCCTCCCTGATATGTATACTCATCTATTAAAAATAAAATTTGACCTTTCTGGATATACCTTCTTTGTAGGATTTGAGATATGGGGCGTTGATAAATGCAATAAAAGGTGAGTTCTACGCGCATCCTATCAAATTTACAAGGGTCAGAGCCGGGTAACAGTGATTTTGGACTAATTTTTGTAAACTACTTTCAGCGTTCAATCCTTTGAGAATCAAAGTTGGTGGTTCGTTGCAAGACAACGTGGTGTACAAAGTAGGAGAAGTTAGCAATTGCCCCAATTTCTTGAAAAGAGAAGACGGTTTATTTGGATTCTCTCAGGGATGCCTTTCAATGGAGAGATGGGACCAATTGAATAGATTTTTCAACCACACTGGGTAACTACATCTATCTATTATTTTTACATAATTCATTTAACCTTTATATCTAAACATTTTTTTTTACTTTTACATTGGTACTTGAATTCTAAAGGGTAAAGCTTACATTCGGGCTGAATGCTCTTTTCGGAAGAAACGAGTCACAAACTGAAAAGGGTCTTTGGATCGGTGATTGGCAACCGCAAAATACAAGGGATTTCATGCAGTACACTATTTCGAAAGGATACAAAGTCGATTCATATGAATTTGGTAACTTGAATCACTCTCTGAAAAGTTATTATATAAGATTGATTTTCAGGGTTTTTTTTTTCATACTTCGAAAAAATATATTTCATCAGGAAATCAACTTTCTGGATCTGGGATGGGTGCAAAAGTTGATGCCAAACAATATGGGAAAGATGTTATTGTGCTTAAGAATCTAGTAAAAGAATTGTACACACACCCCGAGACTCAACCAAAGGTCTTAGGTCCAGGTGGCTTTTTTGAGGAGAAATGGTTTAACACCTTCCTGGAAGTTTCGGGATAGGGAATTGTTGATGGAATTACACACCGTATCTACAATCTTGGACCCGGTATCCATATACGCTCCAGTTCAATGTTTATATATATAAGCTTCAAGGTGCTTACCTTATATTGGTACGATTAATTCCTTAATGTGATCGATGCGTGTGCAGGGGATGATCCAAACATGATGAACAAGATTCTTGACCCATCGTATTTGAATCAAGTTTCTCAAACATATAAAGGTGTTTCGGATGTTGTCAACAAATTTAGGCCACAGTTAGGAGCATGGGTTTCTGAACGGCGGGAGCAAAGATGTGTCTCGAACATTTGCTGATGGATTCTGGTAAGGTCACGTTTTTTTTTTCTTTCATTTTCCACGACGACTAAATTTGTTCGTGTGCAATAATGTTGTGTGGCTGAAGATTTGACCTTGAGCAGGTATTTAGTTCAGATGGGAATGGCTTCAACCTATGATCAAAAGGTTTTCTGCAGGCAAGCTTTGATTGGTGGAAATTACGGTTTACTCAATGCTACGACGTTCGTTCCCAACCCAGATTATTATGGGTGAGTATATATTTTTAACAAAAGAGCAATTATTCTTGTCATCGTTTCTTGTACAGATACTAACATCTCATCAACTTAATTTTTTTAATCGCCAGTGCACTCTTATGGCACCGACTTATGGGGAGTACTGTGCTTGCTGTGACAAACGAATCCGATCCAAATTTGCGCGTATATGCTCACTGCGCAAAGAAAAAGGTGAGCTGGCTTTGATAAAGTTGTCCTTTCATTTTGGGGTTGTCGGTTTTTATGCCGTTAATAATCATTTGGGTGCATGTTTCCTTTCTGTAGCCTGGGGTTTCCCTGATATTTATCAACTTGTCGAAAGATAGATCGTTCAATATAACCCTTTCGAATGCAAAACCCGGGGATGCTAGGAAGCCTAACTATGAGTTTGTTGGGAAGAAAAACAGAGAAGAGTATCATTTGAGAGCGTTAACTGGAGATATAAAGGATGATATCGTGTGTTTGAACGATGTTCCAATGGTCCAGACAAATTCAGAGGACATTCCGGCGATGGATCCAAAGCTTGTTGATGCTTCGACGCCCATATCTATTGCCGCTCAGTCAATAGCCTATGTAATCATTAGAGACTTTGAAGCCCCTGCATGTGTTTAGATCACATCATTTGCTTATCTCGAATATCAATGGTTTCAAACTTTGTTTGAGCTTCCAAAGACCAATAAACCTATATCGCTTGTTTTTCGGTTATCTCCTTTTGTTCCTATCAATGTAAGAATTTATGAGTTTCAACTTTCATGAATGTTTAAACGCCGCTTGCAATTCAAATTTGTAGAATCAAAAAGTGTGCGCTGCACAAATTAATGATAAGCGGGAGACACGTTAAAATAATGGAAAAATAAAATGGATCCAAATGATCTATTTGTTTACATCCGATTACTTTTTTTATTTATTTATTTTTATCATGATAAAAAAAACACTGTTTGAAAAAATAAAAGATATTCCTTAGACTTTGGGTGAAAGGAAACTTTCGCTAGGAACATTGGCACATGATTCTGCTGGGACATTACATTTAGAATCATCATTTGTTTCTACTAAACGGAAAATATTCTACTTCGATTTTATCATTTTGAACGAGTCCGATTCTGGAACTCTCTAATCGTGCTCTAGATTCTTAAACGGATTACTAAGGATGTGTTTTTATCTTATCATCACTACATGTAATGATTATTCGTATTTCATTATTTATCAGCCCCTAAACTCCAAAAAATAATTATTGTTCATTATGTATCTTATGTCTATTTTGGTTGATACTGTTCATGTTCCAAGATGAATTTATGAATTTAAACTACTCTGGTGGCATCTTTCGATACGTTCATTATGTATCTTGTCATCCCTACATGTAATCATTATGTAATTTCCCAAAAAATACAATGATTGTATCTAAACAAAATATTAAACATGTCCCAAAGTAAATTGCGTCGTTATCCTTTCTTTTCTTTTCTTTTTTACTAATCTCGATTGAAAGTATGTTTAAGTTACATTTTTTGCACTAACAAACTTTGCAATACAGCTCCAACAAAATATTAATGAGCATGGAAAAAAATTTAAGTTTTCGTGGCAAAATGCGGGTTTGAATGGTTGTTCGGTGCATAACTCAACGGAATCAGTTGTACCTGCAACCTTATAACTCTAAAACCAGACCATAAAGTTTTTTCATTGGTCGCTTATGATAAGTTGTTAAATATACTAAACTTATTTAAACTGCCTTCGAATATATATACACACACGCGTGGAATAACATTTCATTATCCTCATCTCCTCAATTATCTTTTCTTTTAGAATATGAATTTCAAATTCACATTTTGTCCTATAATCCTTCTTTTATGGGCGTCGCTTTCATCTGCACAAAATGTGAACGTTGTGATTCATGGAGCAGCTTCGATCGCTAAAACTGACGATAACTTCGTATGTTTTACATTAGATTGGTGGCCTGCTGAGAAGTGCGACTACAATCAATGCCCTTGGGGAAAGGCCGGGATATTAAACTTGGTATGCTTGTCCAAATTTCCTCCCTGATATGTATACTCATCTATTAAAAATAAAATTTGACCTTTCTGGATATACCTTCTTTGTAGGATTTGAGATATGGGGCGTTGATAAATGCAATAAAAGGTGAGTTCTACGCGCATCCTATCAAATTTACAAGGGTCAGAGCCGGGTAACAGTGATTTTGGACTAATTTTTGTAAACTACTTTCAGCGTTCAATCCTTTGAGAATCAAAGTTGGTGGTTCGTTGCAAGACAACGTGGTGTACAAAGTAGGAGAAGTTAGCAGTTGCCCCAATTTCATGAAAAGAGAAGACGGTTTATTTGGATTCTCTCAGGGATGCCTTTCAATGGAGAGATGGGACCAATTGAATAGATTTTTCAACCACACTGGGTAACTACATCTATCTATTATTTTTACATAATTCATTTAACCTTTATATCTAAACATTTTTTTTACTTTTACATTGATACTTGAATTCTAAAGGGTAAAGCTTACATTCGGGCTGAATGCTCTTTTCGGAAGAAACGAGTCACAAACTGAAAAGGGTCTTTGGATCGGTGATTGGCAACCGCAAAATACAAGGGATTTCATGCAGTACACTATTTCGAAAGGATACAAAGTCGATTCATATGAATTTGGTAACTTGAATCACTCTCTGAAAAGTTATTATATAAGATTGATTTTCAGGGTTTTTTTTTCATACTTCGAAAAAATATATTTCATCAGGAAATCAACTTTCTGGATCTGGGATGTGTGCAAAAGTTGATGCCAAACAATATGGGAAAGATGTTATTGTGCTTAAGAATCTAGTAAAAGAATTGTACGCACACCCCGAGACTCAACCAAAGGTCTTAGGTCCAGGTGGCTTTTTTGAGGAGAAATGGTTTAACACCTTCCTGGAAGTTTCGGGACAGGGAATTGTTGATGGAATTACACACCGTATCTACAATCTTGGACCCGGTATCCATATACGCTCCAGTTCAATGTTTATATATATAAGCTTCAAGGTGCTTACCTTATATTTGTACGATTAATTCCTTAATGTGATCGATGCGTGTGCAGGGGATGATCCAAACATGATGAACAAGATTCTTGACCCATCGTATTTGAATCAAGTTTCTCAAACATATAAAGGTGTTTCGGATGTTGTCAACAAATTTAGGCCACAGTTAGGAGCATGGGTTTCTGAATCAGGCGGGGCTTTGAACGGCGGGAGCAAAGATGTGTCTCGAACATTTGCTGATGGATTCTGGTAAGGTCACGTTTTTTTTTCTTTCATTTTCCACGACGACTAAATTAGCTCGTGTGCAATAATGTTGTGTGGCTGAACATTTGACCTTGAGCAGGTATTTAGATCAGATGGGAATGGCTTCAACCTATGATCAAAAGGTTTTCTGCAGGCAAGCTTTGATTGGTGGAAATTACGGTTTACTCAATGCTACGACGTTCGTTCCCAACCGAGATTATTATGGGTGAGTATATTTTTTTAACAAAAGAGCAATTATTCTTGTCATCGTTTCTTGTATAGATACTAACATCTCATCAACTTAATTTTTTTAATCGCCAGTGCACTCTTATGGCACCGACTTATGGGGAGTACTGTGCTTGCTGTGACAAAAGAATCCGATCCAAATTTGCGCGTATATGCTCACTGCGCAAAGAAAAAGGTGAGCTGGCTTTGATAAAGTTGTCCTTTCATTTTGGGGTTGTTGGTTTTTATGCCGTTAATAATCATTTGGGTGCATGTTTCCTTTCTGTAGCCTGGGGTTTCCCTGATATTTATCAACTTGTCGAAAGATAGATCGTTCAATATAACCCTTTCGAATGCAAAACCCGGGGATGCTGGGAAGCCTAACTATGAGTTTGTTGAGAAGCAAAACAGAGAAGAGTATCATTTGAGAGCGTTAACTGGAGATATAAAGGATGATATCGTGTGTTTGAACGATGTTCCAATGGTCCAGACAAATTCAGAGGACATTCCGGCGATGGATCCAAAGCTTGTTGATGCTTCGACGCCCATATCTATTGCCGCTCAGTCAATAGCCTATGTAATCATTAGAGACTTTGAAGCCCCTGCATGTGTTTAGATCACATCATTTGCTTATCTCGAATATCAATGGTTTCAAACTTTGTTTGAGCTTCCAAAGACCAATAAACCTATATCGCTTGTTTTTCGGTTATCTCCTTTTGTTCCTATCAATGTAAGAATTTGTGAGTTTCAACTTTCATGAATGTTTAAACGCCGCTTGCAATTCAAATTTGTAGAATCAAAAAGTGTGCGCTGCACAAATTAATGATAAACGGGGGACACGTTAAAATAATGGAAAAATAAAATGGATCCAAATGATCTATTTGTTTCCATCCGATTACTTTTTTTATTTATTTATTTTTAACATGATAAAAAAAACACTGTTTGAAAAAATAAAAGATATTCCTTAGACTTTGGGTGAAAGGAAACTTTCGCTAGGAACATTGGCACATGATTCTGCTGGGACATTACATTTAGAATCATCATTTGTTTCTACTAAACGGAAAATATTCTACTTCGATTTTATCATTTTGAACGAGTCCGATTCTGGAACTCTCTAATCGTGCTCTAGATTCTTAAACGGATTACTAAGGATGTGTTTTTATCTTATCATCACTACATGTAATGATTATTCGTATTTTATTATTTATCAGCCCCTAAACTCCAAAAAATAATTATTGTTCATTATGTATCTTATGTCTATTTTGGTTGATACTGTTCATGTTCCAAGATGAATTTATGAATTTAAACTACTCCGGTGGCATCTTTCGATACGTTCATTATGTATCTTGTCATCCCTACATGTAATCATTATGTAATTTCCCAAAAAATACAATGATTGTATCTAAACAAAATATTAAACATGTCCCAAAGTAAATTGCGTCGTTATCCTTTCTTTTCTTTTCTTTTTTACTAATCTCGATTGAAAGTATGTTTAAGTTACATTTTTTGAACTAACAAACTTTGCAATACAGCTCCAACAAAATATTAATGAGCATGGAAAAAAATTTAAGTTTTCGTGGCAAAATGCGGGTTGGAATGGTTGTTCGGTGCATAACTCAACGGAATCAGTTGTACCTGCAACCTTATAACTCTAAAACCAGACCATAACGTTTTTTCATTGGTCGCTTATGATAAGTTGTTAAATATACTAAACTTATTTAAACTGCCTTCGAATATATATACACACACGCGTGGAATAACATTTCATTATCCTCATCTCCTCAATTATATTTTCTTTTAGAATATGAATTTCAAATTCACATTTTGTCCTATAATCCTTCTTTTATGGGCGTCGCTTTCATCTGCACAAAATGTGAACGTTGTGATTCATGGAGCAGCTTCGATCGCTAAAACTGACGATAACTTCGTATGTGTTACATTAGATTGGTGGCCTGCTGAGAAGTGCGACTACAATCAATGCCCTTGGGGAAAGGCCGGGATATTAAACTTGGTATGCTTGTCCAAATTTCCTCCCTGATATGTATACTCATCTATTAAAAATAAAATTTGACCTTTCTGGATATACCTTCTTTGTAGGATTTGAGACATGGGGCGTTGATAAATGCAATAAAAGGTGAGTTCTACGCGCATCCTACAAATTTACAAGGGTCAGAGCCGGGTAATAGTGATTTTGGACTAATTTTTGTAAACTACTTTCAGCGTTCAATCCTTTGAGAATCAAAGTTGGTGGTTCGTTCCAAGACAACGTGGTGTCCAAAGTAGGAGAAGTTAGCAGTTGCCCCAATTTCATGAAAAGAGAAGCCGGTTTATTTGGATTCTCTCAGGGATGCCTTTCAATGGAGAGATGGGACCAATTGAATAGATTTTTCAACCACACTGGGTAACTACATCTATCTATTATTTTTACATAATTCATTTAACCTTTATATCTAAACATTTTTTTTTACTTTTACATTGGTACTTGAATTCTAAAGGGTAAAGCTTACATTCGGGCTGAATGCTCTTTTCGGAAGAAACGAGTCACAAACTGAAAAGGGTCTTTGGATCGGTGATTGGCAACCGCAAAATACAAGGGATTTCATGCAGTACACTATTTCGAAAGGATACAATTTCGATTCATATGAATTTGGTAACTTGAATCACTCTCTGAAAAGTTATTATATAAGATTGATTTTCAGGGTTTTTTTTTCATACTTCGAAAAAATATATTTCATCAGGAAATCAACTTTCTGGATCTGGGATGGGTGCAAAAGTTGATGCCATACAATATGGGAAAGATGTTATTGTGCTTAAGAATCTAGTAAAAGAATTGTACGCACACCCCGAGACTCAACCAAAGGTCTTAGGTCCAGGTGGCTTTTTTGAGGAGAAATGGTTTAACACCTTCCTGGAAGTTTCGGGACAGGGAATTGTTGATGGAATTACACACCGTATCTACAATCTTGGATCCGGTATCCATATACGCTCCAGTTCAATGTTTATATATATAAGCTTCAAGGTGCTTACCTTATATTGGTACGATTAATTCCTTAATGTGATCGATGCGTGTGCAGGGGATGATCCAAACATGATGAACAAGATTCTTGACCCATCGTATTTGAATCAAGTTTCTCAAACATATAAAGGTGTTTCGGATGTTGTCAACAAATTTAGGCCACAGTTAGGAGCATGGGTTTCTGAATCAGGCGGGGCTTTGAACGGCGGGAGCAAAGATGTGTCTCGAACATTTGCTGATGGATTCTGGTAAGGTCACGTTTTTTTTCTTTCATTTTCCACGACGACTAAATTTGTTCGTGTGCAATAATGTTGTGTGGCTGAACATTTGACCTTGAGCAGGTATTTAGATCAGATGGGAATGGCTTCAACCTATGATCAAAAGGTTTTCTGCAGGCAAGCTTTGATTGGTGGAAATTACGGTTTACTCAATGCTACGACGTTCGTTCCCAACCCAGATTATTATGGGTGAGTATATTTTTTTAACAAAAGAGCAATTATTCTTGTCATCGTTTCTTGTATAGATACTAACATCTCATCAACTTAATTTTTTTAATCGCCAGTGCACTCTTATGGCACCGACTTATGGGGAGTACTGTGCTTGCTGTGACAAAAGAATCCGATCCAAATTTGCGCGTATATGCTCACTGCGCAAAGAAAAAGGTGAGCTGGCTTTGATAAAGTTGTCCTTTCATTTTGGGGTTGTTGGTTTTTATGCCGTTAATAATCATTTGGGTGCATGTTTCCTTTCTGTAGCCTGGGGTTTCCCTGATATTTATCAACTTGTCGAAAGATAGATCGTTCAATATAACCCTTTCGAATGCAAAACCCGGGGATGCTGGGAAGCCTAACTATGAGTTTGTTGGGAAGCAAAACAGAGAAGAGTATCATTTGAGAGCGTTAACTGGAGATATAAAGGATGATATCGTGTGTTTGAAAGATGTTCCAATGGTCCAGACAAATTCAGAGGACATTCCGGCGATGGATCCAAAGCTTGTTGATGCTTCGACGCCCATATCTATTGCCGCTCAGTCAATAGCCTATGTAATCATTAGAGACTTTGAAGCCCCTGCATGTGTTTAGATCACATCATTTGCTTATCTCGAATATCAATGGTTTCAAACTTTGTTTGAGCTTCCAAAGACCAATAAACCTATATCGCTTGTTTTTCGGTTATCTCCTTTTGTTCCTATCAATGTAAGAATTTATGAGTTTCAACTTTCGTGAATGTTTAAACGCCGCTTGCAATTCAAATTTGTAGAATCAAAAAGTGTGCGCTGCACAAATTAATGATAAACGGGGGACACGTTAAAATAATGGAAAAATAAAATGGATCCAAATGATCTATTTGTTTACATCCGATTACTTTTTTTATTTATTTATTTTTAACATGATAAAAAAAACACTGTTTGAAAAAATAAAAGATATTCCTTAGACTTTTGGTGAAAGGAAACTTTCGCTAGGAACATTGGCACATGATTCTGCTGGGACATTACATTTAGAATCATCATTTGTTTCTACTAAACGGAAAATATTCTACTTCGATTTTATCATTTTGAACGAGTCCGATTCTGGAACTCTCTAATCGTGCTCTAGATTCTTAAACGGATTACTAAGGATGTGTTTTATCTTATCATCACTACATGTAATGATTATTCGTATTTTATTATTTATCAGCCCCTAAACTCCAAAAAATAATTATTGTTCATTATGTATCTTATGTCTATTTTGGTTGATACTGTTCATGTTCCAAGATGAATTTATGAATTTAAACTATTCCGGTGGCATCTTTCGATACGTTCATTATGTATCTTGTCATCCCTACATGTAATCATTATGTAATTTCCCAAAAAATACAATGATTGTATCTAAACAAAATATTAAACATGTCCCAAAGTAAATTGCGTCGTTATCCTTTCTTTTCTTTTCTTTTTTACTAATCTCGATTGAAAGTATGTTTAAGTTACATTTTTTGCACTAACAAACTTTGCAATACAGCTCCAACAAAATATTAATGAACATGGAAAAAAATTTAAGTTTTCGTGGCAAAATGCGGGTTGGAATGATTGTTCGGTGCATAACTCAACGGAATCAGTTGTACCTGCAACCTTATAACTCTAAAACCAGACCATAACGTTTTTTCATTGGTCGCTTATGATAAGTTATTAAATATACTAAACTTATTTAAACTGCCTTCGAATATATATACACACACGCGTGGAATAACATTTCATTATCCTCATCTCCTCAATTATCTTTTCTTTTAGAATATGAATTTCAAATTCACATTTTGTCCTATAATCCTTCTTTTATGGGCGTCGCTTTCATCTGCACAAAATGTGAACGTTGTGATTCATGGAGCAGCTTCGATCGCTAAAACTGACGATAACTTCGTATGTGTTACATTAGATTGGTGGCCTGCTGAGAAGTGCGACTACAATCAATGCCCTTGGGGAAAGGCCGGGATATTAAACTTGGTATGCTTGTCCAAATTTCCTCCCTGATATGTATACTCATCTATTAAAAATAAAATTTGACCTTTCTGGATATACCTTCTTTGTAGGATTTGAGATATGGGGCGTTGATAAATGCAATAAAAGGTGAGTTCTACGCGCATCCTATCAAATTTACAAGGGTCAGAGCCGGGTAACAGTGATTTTGGACTAATTTTTGTAAACTACTTTCAGCGTTCAATCCTTTGAGAATCAAAGTTGGTGGTTCGTTGCAAGACAACGTGGTGTACAAAGTAGGAGAAGTTAGCAGTTGCCCCAATTTCATGAAAAGAGAAGACGGTTTATTTGGATTCTCTCAGGGATGCCTTTCAATGGAGAGATGGGACCAATTGAATAGATTTTTCAACCACACTGGGTAACTACATCTATCTATTATTTTTACATAATTCATTTAACCTTTATATCTAAACATTTTTTTTACTTTTACATTGGTACTTGAATTCTAAAGGGTAAAGCTTACATTCGGGCTGAATGCTCTTTTCGGAAGAAACGAGTCACAAACTGAAAAGGGTCTTTGGATCGGTGATTGGGAACCGCAAAATACAAGGGATTTCATGCAGTACACTATTTCGAAAGGATACAAAGTCGATTCATATGAATTTGGTAACTTGAATCACTCTCTGAAAAGTTATTATATAAGATTGATTTTCAGGGGTTTTTTTTCATACTTCGAAAAAATATATTTCATCAGGAAATCAACTTTCTGGATCTGGGATGGGTGCAAAAGTTGATGCCACACAATATGGGAAAGATGTTATTGTGCTTAAGAATCTAGTAAAAGAATTGTACGCACACCCCGAGACTCAACCAAAGGTCTTAGGTCCAGGTGGCTTTTTTGAGGAGAAATGGTTTAACACCTTCCTGGAAGTTTCGGGACAGGAAATTGTTGATGGAATTACACACCGTATCTACAATCTTGGACCCGGTATCCATATACGCTCCAGTTCAATGTTTATATATATAAGCTTCAAGGTGCTTACCTTATATTTGTACGATTAATTCCTTAATGTGATCGATGCGTGTGCAGGGGATGATCCAAACATGATGAACAAGATTCTTGACCCATCGTATTTGAATCAAGTTTCTCAAACATATAAAGGTGTTTCGGATGTTGTCAACAAATTTAGGCCACAGTTAGGAGCATGGGTTTCTGAATCAGGCGGGGCTTTGAACGGCGGGAGCAAAGATGTGTCTCGAACATTTGCTGATGGATTCTGGTAAGGTCACGTTTTTTTCTTTCATTTTCCACGACGACTAAATTTGTTCGTGTGCAATAATGTTGTGTGGCTGAACATTTGACCTTGAGCAGGTATTTAGATCAGATGGGAATGGCTTCAACCTATGATCAAAAGGTTTTCTGCAGGCAAGCTTTGATTGGTGGAAATTACGGTTTACTCAATGCTACGACGTTCGTTCCCAACCCAGATTATTATGGGTGAGTATATTTTTTTAACAAAAGAGCAATTATTCTTGTCATCGTTTCTTGTATAGATACTAACATCTCATCAACTTAATTTTTTTAATCGCCAGTGCACTCTTATGGCACCGACTTATGGGGAGTACTGTGCTTGCTGTGACAAAAGAATCCGATCCAAATTTGCGCGTATAAGCTCACTGCGCAAAGAAAAAGGTGAGCTGGCTTTGATAAAGTTGTCCTTTCATTTTGGGGTTGTTGGTTTTTATGCCGTTAATAATCATTTGGGTGCATGTTTCCTTTCTGTAACCTGGGGTTTCCCTGATATTTATCAACTTGTCGAAAGATAGATCGTTCAATATAACCCTTTCGAATGCAAAACCCGGGGATGCTGGGAAGCCTAACTATGAGTTTGTTGGGAAGCAAAACAGAGAAGAGTATCATTTGAGAGCGTTAACTGGAGATATAAAGGATGATATCGTGTGTTTGAACGATGTTCCAATGGTCCAGACAAATTCAGAGGACATTCCGGCGATGGATCCAAAGCTTGTTGATGCTTCGACGCCCATATCTATTGCCGCTCAGTCAATAGCCTATGTAATCATTAGAGACTTTGAAGCCCCTGCATGTGTTTAGATCACATCATTTGCTTATCTCGAATATCAATGGTTTCAAACTTTGTTTGAGCTTCCAAAGACCAATAAACCTATATCGCTTGTTTTTCGGTTATCTCCTTTTGTTCCTATCAATGTAAGAATTTATGAGTTTCAACTTTCATGAATGTTTAAACGCCGCTTGCAATTCAAATTTGTAGAATCAAAAAGTGTGCGCTGCACAAATTAATGATAAACGGGGGACACGTTAAAATAATGGAAAAATAAAATGGATCCAAATGATCTATTTGTTTACATCCGATTACTTTTTTTATTTATTTATTTTTAACATGATAAAAAAAACACTGTTTGAAAAAATAAAAGATATTCCTTAGACTTTGGGTGAAAGGAAACTTTCGCTAGGAACATTGGCACATGATTCTGCTGGGACATTACATTTAGAATCATCATTTGTTTCTACTAAACGGAAAATATTCTACTTCGATTTTATCATTTTGAACGAGTCCGATTCTGGAACTCTCTAATTGTGCTCTAGATTCTTAAACGGATTACTAAGGATGTGTTTTATCTTATCATCACTACATGTAATGATTATTCGTATTTTATTATTTATCAGCCCCTAAACTCCAAAAAATAATTATTGTTCATTATGTATCTTATGTCTATTTTGGTTGATACTGTTCATGTTCCAAGATGAATTTATGAATTTAAACTATTCCGGTGGCATCTTTCGATACGTTCATTATGTATCTTGTCATCCCTACATGTAATCATTATGTAATTTCCCAAAAAATACAATGATTGTATCTAAACAAAATATTAAACATGTCCCAAAGTAAATTGCGTCGTTATCCTTTCTTTTCTTTTCTTTTTTACTAATCTCGATTGAAAGTATGTTTAAGTTACATTTTTTGCACTAACAAACTTTGCAATACAGCTCCAACAAAATATTAATGAACATGGAAAAAAATTTAAGTTTTCGTGGCAAAATGCGGGTTGGAATGGTTGTTCGGTGCATAACTCAACGGAATCAGTTGTACCTGCAACCTTATAACTCTAAAACCAGACCATAACGTTTTTTCATTGGTCGCTTATGATAAGTTGTTAAATATACTAAACTTATTTAAACTGCCTTCGAATATATATACACACACGCGTGGAATAACATTTCATTATCCTCATCTCCTCAATTATCTTTTCTTTTAGAATATGAATTTCAAATTCACATTTTGTCCTATAATCCTTCTTTTATGGGCGTCGCTTTCATCTGCACAAGATGTGAACGTTGTGATTCATGGAGCAGCTTCGATCGCTAAAACTGACGATAACTTCGTATGTGTTACATTAGATTGGTGGCCTGCTGAGAAGTGCGACTACAATCAATGCCCTTGGGGAAAGGCCGGGATATTAAACTTGGTATGCTTGTCCAAATTTCCTCCCTGATATGTATACTCATCTATTAAAAATAAAATTTGACCTTTCTGGATATACCTTCTTTGTAGGATTTGAGATATGGGGCGTTGATAAATGCAATAAAAGGTGAGTTCTACGCGCATCCTATCAAATTTACAAGGGTCAGAGCCGGGTAACAGTGATTTTGGACTAATTTTTGTAAACTACTTTCAGCGTTCAATCCTTTGAGAATCAAAGTTGGTGGTTCGTTGCAAGACAACGTGGTGTACAAAGTAGGAGAAGTTAGCAGTTGCCCCAATTTCATGAAAAGAGAAGACGGTTTATTTGGATTCTCTCAGGGATGCCTTTCAATGGAGAGATGGGACCAATTGAATAGATTTTTCAACCACACTGGGTAACTACATCTATCTATTATTTTTACATAATTCATTTAACCTTTATATCTAAACATTTTTTTTTACTTTTACATTGGTACTTGAATTCTAAAGGGTAAAGCTTACATTCGGGCTGAATGCTCTTTTCGGAAGAAACGAGTCACAAACTGAAAAGGGTCTTTGGATCGGTGATTGGCAACCGCAAAATACAAGGGATTTCATGCAGTACACTATTTCGAAAGGATACAATTTCGATTCATATGAATTTGGTAACTTGAATCACTCTCTGAAAAGTTATTATATAAGATTGATTTTCAGGGTTTTTTTTTTCATACTTCGAAAAAATATATTTCATCAGGAAATCAACTTTCTGGATCTGGGATGGGTGCAAAAGTTGATGCCATACAATATGGGAAAGATGTTATTGTGCTTAAGAATCTAGTAAAAGAATTGTACGCACACCCCGAGACTCAACCAAAGGTCTTAGGTCCAGGTGGCTTTTTTGAGGAGAAATGGTTTAACACCTTCCTGGAAGTTTCGGGACAGGGAATTGTTGATGGAATTACACACCGTATCTACAATCTTGGATCCGGTATCCATATACGCTCCAGTTCAATGTTTATATATATAAGCTTCAAGGTGCTTACCTTATATTTGTACGATTAATTCCTTAATGTGATCGATGCGTGTGCAGGGGATGATCCAAACATGATGAACAAGATTCTTGACCCATCGTATTTGAATCAAGTTTCTCAAACATATAAAGGTGTTTCGGATGTTGTCAACAAATTTAGGCCACAGTTAGGAGCATGGGTTTCTGAATCAGGCGGGGCTTTGAACGGCGGGAGCAAAGATGTGTCTCGAACATTTGCTGATGGATTCTGGTAAGGTCACGTTTTTTTTCTTTCATTTTCCACGACGACTAAATTTGTTCGTGTGCAATAATGTTGTGTGGCTGAACATTTGACCTTGAGCAGGTATTTAGATCAGATGGGAATGGCTTCAACCTATGATCAAAAGGTTTTCTGCAGGCAAGCTTTGATTGGTGGAAATTACGGTTTACTCAATGCTACGACGTTCGTTCCCAACCCAGATTATTATGGGTGAGTATATTTTTTTAACAAAAGAGCAATTATTCTTGTCATCGTTTCTTGTATAGATACTAACATCTCATCAACTTAATTTTTTTAATCGCCAGTGCACTCTTATGGCACCGACTTATGGGGAGTACTGTGCTTGCTGTGACAAAAGAATCCGATCCAAATTTGCGCGTATAAGCTCACTGCGCAAAGAAAAAGGTGAGCTGGCTTTGATAAAGTTGTCCTTTCATTTTGGGGTTGTTGGTTTTTATGCCGTTAATAATCATTTGGGTGCATGTTTCCTTTCTGTAACCTGGGGTTTCCCTGATATTTATCAACTTGTCGAAAGATAGATCGTTCAATATAACCCTTTCGAATGCAAAACCCGGGGATGCTGGGAAGCCTAACTATGAGTTTGTTGGGAAGCAAAACAGAGAAGAGTATCATTTGAGAGCGTTAACTGGAGATATAAAGGATGATATCGTGTGTTTGAACGATGTTCCAATGGTCCAGACAAATTCAGAGGACATTCCGGCGATGGATCCAAAGCTTGTTGATGCTTCGACGCCCATATCTATTGCCGCTCAGTCAATAGCCTATGTAATCATTAGAGACTTTGAAGCCCCTGCATGTGTTTAGATCACATCATTTGCTTATCTCGAATATCAATGGTTTCAAACTTTGTTTGAGCTTCCAAAGACCAATAAACCTATATCGCTTGTTTTTCGGTTATCTCCTTTTGTTCCTATCAATGTAAGAATTTATGA
Source organism: Hibiscus tridactylites (assembly GCA_958450335.1). Taxonomy (NCBI): domain Eukaryota; kingdom Viridiplantae; phylum Streptophyta; class Magnoliopsida; order Malvales; family Malvaceae; genus Hibiscus; species Hibiscus tridactylites. The sequence continues at coordinate 96,277,733 of OY288271.1, read as the reverse complement.
GTTTCAACTTTCATGAATGTTTAAACGCCGCTTGCAATTCAAATTTGTAGAATCAAAAAGTGTGCGCTGCACAAATTAATGATAAACAGGGGACACGTTAAAATAATGGAAAAATAAAATGGATCCAAATGATCTATTTGTTTACATCCGATTACTTTTTTTATTTATTTATTTTTAACATGATAAAAAAAACACTGTTTGAAAAAATAAAAGATATTCCTTAGACTTTGGGTGAAAGGAAACTTTCGCTAGGAACATTGGCACATGATTCTGCTGGGACATTACATTTAGAATCATCATTTGTTTCTACTAAACGGAAAATATTCTACTTCGATTTTATCATTTTGAACGAGTCCGATTCTGGAACTCTCTAATTGTGCTCTAGATTCTTAAACGGATTACTAAGGATGTGTTTTATCTTATCATCACTACATGTAATGATTATTCGTATTTTATTATTTATCAGCCCCTAAACTCCAAAAAATAATTATTGTTCATTATGTATCTTATGTCTATTTTGGTTGATACTGTTCATGTTCCAAGATGAATTTATGAATTTAAACTATTCCGGTGGCATCTTTCGATACGTTCATTATGTATCTTGTCATCCCTACATGTAATCATTATGTAATTTCCCAAAAAATACAATGATTGTATCTAAACAAAATATTAAACATGTCCCAAAGTAAATTGCGTCGTTATCCTTTCTTTTCTTTTCTTTTTTACTAATCTCGATTGAAAGTATGTTTAAGTTACATTTTTTGCACTAACAAACTTTGCAATACAGCTCCAACAAAATATTAATGAACATGGAAAAAAATTTAAGTTTTCGTGGCAAAATGCGGGTTGGAATGGTTGTTCGGTGCATAACTCAACGGAATCAGTTGTACCTGCAACCTTATAACTCTAAAACCAGACCATAACGTTTTTTCATTGGTCGCTTATGATAAGTTGTTAAATATACTAAACTTATTTAAACTGCCTTCGAATATATATACACACACGCGTGGAATAACATTTCATTATCCTCATCTCCTCAATTATCTTTTCTTTTAGAATATGAATTTCAAATTCACATTTTGTCCTATAATCCTTCTTTTATGGGCGTCGCTTTCATCTGCACAAAATGTGAACGTTGTGATTCATGGAGCAGCTTCGATCGCTAAAACTGACGATAACTTCGTATGTGTTACATTAGATTGGTGGCCTGCTGAGAAGTGCGACTACAATCAATGCCCTTGGGGAAAGGCCGGGATATTAAACTTGGTATGCTTGTCCAAATTTCCTCCCTGATATGTATACTCATCTATTAAAAATAAAATTTGACCTTTCTGGATATACCTTCTTTGTAGGATTTGAGATATGGGGCGTTGATAAATGCAATAAAAGGTGAGTTCTACGCGCATCCTATCAAATTTACAAGGGTCAGAGCCGGGTAACAGTGATTTTGGACTAATTTTTGTAAACTACTTTCAGCGTTCAATCCTTTGAGAATCAAAGTTGGTGGTTCGTTGCAAGACAACGTGGTGTACAAAGTAGGAGAAGTTAGCAGTTGCCCCAATTTCATGAAAAGAGAAGACGGTTTATTTGGATTCTCTCAGGGATGCCTTTCAATGGAGAGATGGGACCAATTGAATAGATTTTTCAACCACACTGGGTAACTACATCTATCTATTATTTTTACATAATTCATTTAACCTTTATATCTAAACATTTTTTTTTACTTTTACATTGGTACTTGAATTCTAAAGGGTAAAGCTTACATTCGGGCTGAATGCTCTTTTCGGAAGAAACGAGTCACAAACTGAAAAGGGTCTTTGGATCGGTGATTGGCAACCGCAAAATGCAAGGGATTTCATGCAGTACACTATTTCGAAAGGATACAAAGTCGATTCATATGAATTTGGTAACTTGAATCACTCTCTGAAAAGTTATTATATAAGATTGATTTTCAGGGTTTTTTTTTTCATACTTCGAAAAAATATATTTCATCAGGAAATCAACTTTCTGGATCTGGGATGGGTGCAAAAGTTGATGCCAAACAATATGGGAAAGATGTTATTGTGCTTAAGAATCTAGTAAAAGAATTGTACGCACACCCCGAGACTCAACCAAAGGTCTTAGGTCCAGGTGGCTTTTTTGAGGAGAAATGGTTTAACACCTTCCTGGAAGTTTCGGGACAGGGAATTGTTGATGGAATTACACACCGTATCTACAATCTTGGACCCGGTATCCATATACGCTCCAGTTCAATGTTTATATATATAAGCTTCAAGGTGCTTACCTTATATTTGTACGATTAATTCCTTAATGTGATCGATGCGTGTGCAGGGGATGATCCAAACATGATGAACAAGATTCTTGACCCATCGTATTTGAATCAAGTTTCTCAAACATATAAAGGTGTTTCGGATGTTGTCAACAAATTTAGGCCACAGTTAAGAACATTTGCTGATGGATTCTGGTAAGGTCACGTTTTTTTTTCTTTCATTTTCCACGACGACTAAATTTGTTCGTGTGCAATAATGTTGTGTGGCTGAACATTTGACCTTGAGCAGGTATTTAGATCAGATGGGAATGGCTTCAACCTATGATCAAAAGGTTTTCTGCAGGCAAGCTTTGATTGGTGGAAATTACGGTTTACTCAATGCTACGACGTTCGTTCCCAACCCAGATTATTATGGGTGAGTATATTTTTTTAACAAAAGAGCAATTATTCTTGTCATCGTTTCTTGTATAGATACTAACATCTCATCAACTTAATTTTTTTAATCGCCAGTGCACTCTTATGGCACCGACTTATGGGGAGTACTGTGCTTGCTGTGACAAAAGAATCCGATCCAAATTTGCGCGTATATGCTCACTGCGCAAAGAAAAAGGTGAGCTGGCTTTGATAAAGTTGTCCTTTCATTTTGGGGTTGTTGGTTTTTATGCCGTTAATAATCATTTGGGTGCATGTTTCCTTTCTGTAGCCTGGGGTTTCCCTGATATTTATCAACTTGTCGAAAGATAGATCGTTCAATATAACCCTTTCGAATGCAAAACCCAGGGATGCTGGGAAGCCTAACTATGAGTTTGTTGGGAAGCAAAACAGAGAAGAGTATCATTTGAGAGCGTTAACTGGAGATATAAAGGATGATATCGTGTGTTTGAACGATGTTCCAATGGTCCAGACAAATTCAGAGGACATTCCGGCGATGGATCCAAAGCTTGTTGATGCTTCGACGCCCATATCTATTGCCGCTCAGTCAATAGCCTATGTAATCATTAGAGACTTTGAAGCCCCTGCATGTGTTTAGATCACATCATTTGCTTATCTCGAATATCAATGGTTTCAAACTTTGTTTGAGCTTCCAAAGACCAATAAACCTATATCGCTTGTTTTTCGGTTATCTCCTTTTGTTCCTATCAATGTAAGAATTTATGAGTTTCAACTTTCATGAATGTTTAAACGCCGCTTGCAATTCAAATTTGTAGAATCAAAAAGTGTGCGCTGCACAAATTAATGATAAGCGGGGGACACGTTAAAATAATGGAAAAATAAAATGGATCCAAATGATCTATTTGTTTACATCCGATTACTTTTTTTATTTATTTATTTTTAACATGATAAAAAAAACACAGTTTGAAAAAATAAAAGAATTCCTTAGACTTTGGGTGAAAGGAAACTTTCGCTAGGAACATTGGCACATGATTCTGCGGGGACATTACATTTAGAATCATCATTTGTTTCTACTAAACGGAAAATATTCTACTTCGATTTTATCATTTTGAACGAGTCCGATTCTGGAACTCTCTAATCGTGCTCTAGATTCTTAAACGGATTACTAAGGATGTGTTTTTATCTTATCATCACTACATGTAATGATTATTCGTATTTTATTATTTATCATCCCCTAAACTCCAAAAAATAATTATTGTTCATTATGTATCTTATGTCTATTTTGGTTGATACTGTTCATGTTCCAAGATGAATTTATGAATTTAAACTACTCCGGTGGCATCTTTCGATACGTTCATTATGTATCTTGTCATCCCTACATGTAATCATTATGTAATTTCCCAAAAAATACAATGATTGTATCTAAACAAAATATTAAACATGCCCCAAAGTAAATTGCGTCGTTATCCTTTCTTTTCTTTTCTTTTTTACTAATCTCGATTGAAAGTATGTTTAAGTTACATTTTTTGCACTAACAAACTTTGAAATACAGCTCCAACAAAATATTAATGAGCATGGAAAAAAATTTAAGTTTTCGTGGCAAAATGCGGGTTGGAATGGTTGTTCGGTGCATAACTCAACGGAATCAGTTGTACCTGCAACCTTATAACTCTAAAACCAGACCATAACGTTTTTTCATTGGTCGCTTATGATAAGTTGTTAAATATACTAAACTTATTTAAACTGCCTTCGAATATATATACACACACGCGTGGAATAACATTTCATTATCCTCATCTCCTCAATTATCTTTTCTTTTAGAATATGAATTTCAAATTCACATTTTGTCCTATAATCCTTCTTTTATGGGCGTCGCTTTCATCTGCACAAAATGTGAACGTTGTGATTCATGGAGCAGCTTCGATCGCTAAAACTGACGATAACTTCGTATGTGTTACATTAGATTGGTGGCCTGCTGAGAAGTGCGACTACAATCAATGCCCTTGGGGAAAGGCCGGGATATTAAACTCGGTATGCTTGTCCAAATTTCCTCCCTGATATGTATACTCATCTATTAAAAATAAAATTTGACCTTTCTGGATATACCTTCTTTGTAGGATTTGAGATATGGGGCGTTGATAAATGCAATAAAAGGTGAGTTCTACGTGCATCCTATCAAATTTACAAGGGTCAGAGCCGGGTAACAGTGATTTTGGACTAATTTTTGTAAACTACTTTCAGCGTTCAATCCTTTGAGAATCAAAGTTGGTGGTTCGTTGCAAGACAACGTGGTGTACAAAGTAGGAGAAGTTAGCAGTTGCCCCAATTTCATGAAAAGAGAAGACGGTTTATTTGGATTCTCTCAGGGATGCCTTTCAATGGAGAGATGGGACCAATTGAATAGATTTTTCAACCACACTGGGTAACTACATCTATCTATTATTTTTACATAATTCATTTAACCTTTATATCTAAACATTTTTTTTTACTTTTACATTGGTACTTGAATTCTAAAGGGTAAAGCTTATATTCGGGCTGAATGCTGTTTTCGGAAGAAACGAGTCACAAACTGAAAAGGGTCTTTGGATCGGTGATTGGCAACCGCAAAATACAAGGGATTTCATGCAGTACACTATTTCGAAAGGATACAAAGTCGATTCATATGAATTTGGTAACTTGAATCACTCTCTGAAAAGTTATTATATAAGATTGATTTTCAGGGTTTTTTTTTCATACTTCGAAAAAATATATTTCATCAGGAAATCAACTTTCTGGATCTGGGATGGGTGCAAAAGTTGATGCCAAACAATATGGGAAAGATGTTATTGTGCTTAAGAATCTAGTAAAAGAATTGTACGCACACCCCGAGACTCAACCAAAGGTCTTAGGTCCAGGTGACTTTTTTGAGGAGAAATGGTTTAACACCTTCCTGGAAGTTTCGGGACAGGGAATTGTTGATGGAATTAAACACCGTATCTACAATCTTGGACCCGGTATCCATATACGCTCCAGTTCAATGTTTATATATATAAGCTTCAAGGTGCTTACCTTATATTTGTACGATTAATTCCTTAATGTGATCGATGCGTGTGCAGGGGATGAGCCAAACATGATGAACAAGATTCTTGACCCATCGTATTTGAATCAAGTTTCTCAAACATATAAAGGTGTTTCGGATGTTGTCAACAAATTTAGGCCACAGTTAGGAGCATGGGTTTCTGAATCAGGCGGGGCTTTGAACGGCGGGAGCAAAGATGTGTCTCGAACATTTGCTGATGGATTCTGGTAAGGTCACGTTTTTTTTTCTTTCATTTTCCACGACGACTAAATTTGTTCGTGTGCAATAATGTTGTGTGGCTGAACATTTGACCTTGAGCAGGTATTTAGATCAGATGGGAATGGCTTCAACCTATGATCAAAAGGTTTTCTGCAGGCAAGCTTTGATTGGTGGAAATTACGGTTTACTCAATGCTACGACGTTCGTTCCCAACCCAGATTATTATGGGTGAGTATATTTTTTTAACAAAAGAGCAATTATTCTTGTCATCGTTTCTTGTATAGATACTAACATCTCATCAACTTAATTTTTTTAATCGCCAGTGCACTCTTATGGCACCGACTTATGGGGAGTACTGTGCTTGCTGTGACAAAAGAATCCGATCTAAATTTGCGCGTATATGCTCACTGCGCAAAGAAAAAGGTGAGCTGGCTTTGATAAAGTTGTCCTTTCATTTTGGGGTCGTTGGTTTTTATGCCGTTAATAATCATTTGGGTGCATGTTTCCTTTCTGTAGCCTGGGGTTTCCCTGATATTTATCAACTTGTCGAAAGATAGATCGTTCAATATAACCCTTTCGAATGCAAAACCCGGGGATGCTGGGAAGCCTAACTATGAGTTTGTTGGGAAGCAAAACAGAGAAGAGTATCATTTGAGAGCGTTAACTGGAGATATAAAGGATGATATCGTGTGTTTGAACGATGTTCCAATGGTCCAGACAAATTCAGAGGACATTCCGGCGATGGATCCAAAGCTTGTTGATGCTTCGACGCCCATATCTATTGCCGCTCAGTCAATAGCCTATGTAATCATTAGAGACTTTGAAGCCCCTGCATGTGTTTAGATCACATCATTTGCTTATCTCGAATATCAATGGTTTCAAACTTTGTTTGAGCTTCCAAAGACCAATAAACCTATATCGCTTGTTTTTCGGTTATCTCCTTTTGTTCCTATCAATGTAAGAATTTATGAGTTTCAACTTTCATGAATGTTTAAACGCCGCTTGCAATTCAAATTTGTAGAATCAAAAAGTGTGCGCTGCACAAATTAATGATAAGCGGGGGACACGTTAAAATAATGGAAAAATAAAATGGATCCAAATGATCTATTTGTTTACATCCGATTACTTTTTTTATTTATTTATTTTTAACACGATAAAAAAAACACTGTTTGAAAAAATAAAAGATATTCCTTAGACCTTGGGTGAAAGGAAACTTTCGCTAGGAACATTGGCACATGATTCTGCTGGGACATTACATTTAGAATCATCATTTGTTTCTACTAAACGGAAAATATTCTACTTCGATTTTATCATTTTGAACGAGTCCGGTTCTGGAACTCTCTTATCGTGCTCTAGATTCTTAAACGGATTACTAAGGATGTGTTTTTATCTTATCATCACTACATGTAATGATTATTCGTATTTTATTATTTATCAGCCCCTAAACTCCAAAAAATAATTATTGTTCATTATGTATCTTATGTCTATTTTGGTTGATACTGTTCATGTTCCAAGATGAATTTATGAATTTAAACTACTCCGGTGGCATCTTTCGATACGTTCATTATGTATCTTGTCATCCCTACGTGTAATCATTATGTAATTTCCCAAAAAATACAATGATTGTATCTAAACAAAATATTAAACATGTCCCAAAGTAAATTGCGTCGTTATCCTTTCTTTTCTTTTCTTTTTTACTAATCTCGATTGAAAGTATGTTTAAGTTACATTTTTTGCACTAACAAACTTTGCAATACAGCTCCAACAAAATATTAATGAGCATGGAAAAAAATTTAAGTTTTCGTGGCAAAATGCGGGTTGGAATGGTTGTTCGGTGCATAACTCAACGGAATCAGTTGTACCTGCAACCTTATAACTCTAAAACCAGACCATAACGTTTTTTCATTGGTCGCTTATGATAAGTTGTTAAATATACTAAACTTATTTAAACTGCCTTCGAATATATATACACACACGCGTGGAATAACATTTCATTATCCTCATCTCCTCAATTATCTTTTCTTTTAGAATATGAATTTCAAATTCACATTTTGTCCTATAATCCTTCTTTTATGGGCGTCGCTTTCATCTGCACAAAATGTGAACGTTGTGATTCATGGAGCAGCTTCGATCGCTAAAACTGACGATAACTTCGTATGTGTTACATTAGATTGGTGGCCTGCTGAGAAGTGCAACTACAATCAATGCCCTTGGGGAAAGGCCGGGATATTAAACTTGGTATGCTTGTCCAAATTTCCTCGCTGATATGTATACTCATCTATTAAAAATAAAATTTGACCTTTCTGGATATACCTTCTTTGTAGGATTCGAGATATGGGGCGTTGATAAATGCAATAAAAGGTGAGTTCTACGCGCATCCTATCAAATTTACAAGGGTCAGAGCCTGGTAACAGTGATTTTGGACTAATTTTTGTAAACTACTTTCAGCGTTCAATCCTTTGAGAATCAAAGTTGGTGGTTCGTTGCAAGACAACGTGGTGTACAAAGTAGGAGAAGTTAGCAGTTGCCCTAATTTCATGAAAAGAGAAGACGGTTTGTTTGGATTCTCTCAGGGATGCCTTTCAATGGAGAGATGGGACCAATTGAATAGATTTTTCAACCACACTGGGTAACTACATCTATCTATTATTTTTACATAATTCATTTAACCTTTATATCTAAACATTTTTTTTACTTTTACATTGGTACTTGAATTCTAAAGGGTAAAGCTTACATTGGGGCTGAATGCTCTTTTTGGAAGAAACGAGTCACAAACTGAAAAGGGTCTTTGGATCGGTGATTGGCAACCGCAAAATACAAGGGATTTCGTGCAGTACACTATTTTGAAAGGATACAAAGTCGATTCATATGAATTTGGTAACTTGAATCACTCTCTGAAAAGTTATTATATAAGATTGATTTTCAGGTTTTTTTTTTTCATACTTCGAAAAAATATATTTCATCAGGAAATCAACTTTCTGGATCTGGGATGGGTGCAAAAGTTGATGCCAAACAATATGGGAAAGATGTTATTGTGCTTAAGAATCTAGTAAAAGAATTGTACGCACACCCCGAGACTCAACCAAAGGTCTTAGGTCCAGGTGGCTTTTTTGAGGAGAAATGGTTTAACACCTTCCTGGAAGTTTCGGGACAGGGAATTGTTGATGGAATTACACACCGTATCTACAATCTTGGACCCGGTATCCATATACGCTCCAGTTCAATGTTTATATATATAAGCTTCAAGGTGCTTACCTTATATTTGTACGATTAATTCCTTAATGTGATCGATGCGTGTGCAGGGGATGATCCAAACATGATGAACAAGATTCTTGACCCATCGTATTTGAATCAAGTTTCTCAAACATATAAAGGTGTTTCGGATGTTGTCAACAAATTTAGGCCACAGTTAGGAGCATGGGTTTCTGAATCAGGCGGGGCTTTGAACGGCGGGAGCAAAGATGTGTCTCGAACATTTGCTGATGGATTCTGGTAAGGTCACGTTTTTTTTTCTTTCATTTTCCACGACGACTAAATTTGTTCGTGTGCAATAATGTTGTGTGGCTGAACATTTGACCTTGAGCAGGTATTTAGATCAGATGGGAATGGCTTCAACCTATGATCAAAAGGTTTTCTGCAGGCAAGCTTTGATTGGTGGAAATTACGGTTTACTCAATGCTACGACGTTCGTTCCCAACCCAGATTATTATGGGTGAGTATATTTTTTTAACAAAAGAGCAATTATTCTTGTCATCGTTTCTTGTATAGATACTAACATCTCATCAACTTAATTTTTTTAATCGCCAGTGCACTCTTATGGCACCGATTTATTGGGAGTACTGTGCTTGCTGTGACAAAAGAATCCGATCCAAATTTGCGCGTATATGCTCACTGCGCAAAGAAAAAGGTGAGCTGGCTTTGATAAAGTTGTCCTTTCATTTTGGGGTTGTTGGTTTTTATGCCGTTAATAATCATTTGGGTGCATGTTTCCTTTCTGTAGCCTGGGGTTTCCCTGATATTTATCAACTTGTCGAAAGATAGATCGTTCAATATAACCCTTTCGAATGCAAAACCCGGGGATGCTGGGAAGCCTAACTATGAGTTTGTTGGGAAGCAAAACAGAGAAGAGTATCATTTGAGAGCGTTAACTGGAGATATAAAGGATGATATCGTGTGTTTGAACGATGTTCCAATGGTCCAGACAAATTCAGAGGACATTCCGGCGATGGATCCAAAGCTTGTTGATGCTTCGACGCCCATATCTATTGCCGCTCAGTCAATAGCCTATGTAATCATTAGAGACTTTGAAGCCCCTGAATGTATTTAGATCACATCATTTGCTTATCTCGAATATCAATGGTTTCAAACTTTGTTTGAGCTTCCAAAGACCAATAAACCTATATCGCTTGTTTTTCGGTTATCTCCTTTTGTTCCTATCAATGTAAGAATTTATGAGTTTCAACTTTCATGAATGTTTAAACGCCGCTTGCAATTCAAATTTGTAGAATCAAAAAGTGTGCGCTGCACAAATTAATGATAAACGGGGGACACGTTAAAATAATGGAAAAATAAAATGGATCCAAATGATCTATTTGTTTACATCCGATTACTTTTTTTATTTATTTATTTTTAACATGATAAAAAAAACACTGTTTGAAAAAATAAAAGATATTCCTTAGACTTTGGGTGAAAGGAAACTTTCGCTAGGAACATTGGCACATGATTCTGCTGGGACATTACATTTAGAATCATCATTTGTTTCTACTAAACGGAAAATATTCTACATCGATTTTATCATTTTGAACGAGTCCGATTCTGGAACTCTCTAATCCTGCTCTAGATTCTTAAACGGATTACTAAGGATGTGTTTTATCTTATCATCACTACATGTAATGATTATTCATATTTTATTATTTATCAGCCCCTAAACTCCAAAAAATAATTATTGTTCATTATGTATCTTATGTCTATTTTGGTTGATACTGTTCATGTTCCAAGATGAATTTATGAATTTAAACTATTCCGGTGGCATCTTTCGATACGTTCATTATGTATCTTGTCATCCCTACATGTAATCATTATGTAATTTCCCAAAAAATACAATGATTGTATCTAAACAAAATATTAAACATGTCCCAAAGTAAATTGCGTCGTTATCCTTTCTTTTCTTTTCTTTTTTACTAATCTCGATTGAAAGTATGTTTAAGTTACATTTTTTGCACTAACAAACTTTGCAATACAGCTCCAACAAAATATTAATGAACATGGAAAAAAATTTAAGTTTTCGTGGCAAAATGCGGGTTGGAATGGTTGTTCGGTGCATAACTCAACGGAATCAGTTGTACCTGCAACCTTATAACTCTAAAACCAGACCATAACGTTTTTTCATTGGTCGCTTATGATAAGTTTTTAAATATACTAAACTTATTTAAACTGCCTTCGAATATATATACACACACGCGTGGAATAACATTTCATTATCCTCATCTCCTCAATTATCTTTTCTTTTAGAATATGAATTTCAAATTCACATTTTGTCCTATAATCCTTCTTTTATGGGCGTCGCTTTCATCTGCACAAAATGTGAACGTTGTGATTCATGGAGCAGCTTCGATCGCTAAAACTGACGATAACTTCGTATGTGTTACATTAGATTGGTGGCCTGCTGAGAAGTGCGACTACAATCAATGCCCTTGGGGAAAGGCCGGGATATTAAACTTGGTATGCTTGTCCAAATTTCCTCCCTGATATGTATACTCATCTATTAAAAATAAAATTTGACCTTTCTGGATATACCTTCTTTGTAGGATTTGAGATATGGGGCGTTGATAAATGCAATAAAAGGTGAGTTCTACGCGCATCCTATCAAATTTACAAGGGTCAGAGCCGGGTAACAGTGATTTTGGACTAATTTTTGTAAACTACTTTCAGCGTTCAATCCTTTGAGAATCAAAGTTGGTGGTTCGTTGCAAGACAACGTGGTGTACAAAGTAGGAGAAGTTAGCAGTTGCCCCAATTTCATGAAAAGAGAAGACGGTTTATTTGGATTCTCTCAGGGATGCCTTTCAATGGAGAGATGGGACCAATTGAATAGATTTTTCAACCACACTGGGTAACTACATCTATCTATTATTTTTACATAATTCATTTAACCTTTATATCTAAACATTTTTTTTTTACTTTTACATTGGTACTTGAATTCTAAAGGGTAAAGCTTACATTGGGGCTGAATGCTCTTTTCGGAAGAAACGAGTCACAAACTGAAAAGGGTCTTTGGATCGGTGATTGGCAACCGCAAAATACAAGGGATTTCATGCAGTACACTATTTCGAAAGGATACAAAGTCGATTCATATGAATTTGGTAACTTGAATCACTCTCTGAAAAGTTATTATATAAGATTGATTTTCAGGTTTTTTTTTTCATACTTCGAAAAAATATATTTCATCAGGAAATCAACTTTCTGGATCTGGGATGGGTGCAAAAGTTGATGCCAAACAATATGGGAAAGATGTTATTGTGCTTAAGAATCTAGTAAAAGAATTGTACGCACACCCCGAGACTCAACCAAAGGTCTTAGGTCCAGGTGGCTTTTTTGAGGAGAAATGGTTTAACACCTTCCTGGAAGTTTCGGGACAGGGAATTGTTGATGGAATTACACACCGTATCTACAATCTTGGACCCGGTATCCATATACGCTCCAGTTCAATGTTTATATATATAAGCTTCAAGGTGCTTACCTTATATTTGTACGATTAATTCCTTAATGTGATCGATGCGTGTGCAGGGGATGATCCAAACATGATGAACAAGATTCTTGACCCATCGTATTTGAATCAAGTTTCTCAAACATATAAAGGTGTTTCGGATGTTGTCAACAAATTTAGGCCACAGTTAGGAGCATGGGTTTCTGAATCAGGCGGGGCTTTGAACGGCGGGAGCAAAGATGTGTCTCGAACATTTGCTGATGGATTCTGGTAAGGTCACGTTTTTTTTTCTTTCATTTTCCACGACGACTAAATTTGTTCGTGTGCAATAATGTTGTGTGGCTGAACATTTGACCTTGAGCAGGTATTTAGATCAGATGGGAATGGCTTCAACCTATGATCAAAAGGTTTTCTGCAGGCAAGCTTTGATTGGTGGAAATTACGGTTTACTCAATGCTACGACGTTCGTTCCCAACCCAGATTATTATGGGTGAGTATATTTTTTTAACAAAAGAGCAATTATTCTTGTCATCGTTTCTTGTATAGATACTAACATCTCATCAACTTAATTTTTTTAATCGCCAGTGCACTCTTATGGCACCGACTTATGGGGAGTACTGTGCTTGCTGTGACAAAAGAATCCGATCCAAATTTGCGCGTATATGCTCACTGCGCAAAGAAAAAGGTGAGCTGGCTTTGATAAAGTTGTCCTTTCATTTTGGGGTTGTTGGTTTTTATGCCGTTAATAATCATTTGGGTGCATGTTTCCTTTCTGTAGCCTGGGGTTTCCCTGATATTTATCAACTTGTCGAAAGATAGATCGTTCAATATAACCCTTTCGAATGCAAAACCCGGGGATGCTGGGAAGCCTAACTATGAGTTTGTTGGGAAGCAAAACAGAGAAGAGTATCATTTGAGAGCGTTAACTGGAGATATAAAGGATGATATCGTGTGTTTGAACGATGTTCCAATGGTCCAGACAAATTCAGAGGACATTCCGGCGATGGATCCAAAGCTTGTTGATGCTTCGACGCCCATATCTATTGCCGCTCAGTCAATAGCCTATGTAATCATTAGAGACTTTGAAGCCCCTGCATGTGTTTAGATCACATCATTTGCTTATCTCGAATATCAATGGTTTCAAACTTTGTTTGAGCTTCCAAAGACCAATAAACCTATATCGCTTGTTTTTCGGTTATCTCCTTTTGTTCCTATCAATGTAAGAATTTATGAGTTTCAACTTTCATGAATGTTTAAACGCCGCTTGCAATTCAAATTTGTAGAATCAAAAAGTGTGCGCTGCACAAATTAATGATAAGCGGGGGACACGTTAAAATAATGGAAAAATAAAATGGATCCAAATGATCTATTTGTTTACATCCGATTACTTTTTTTATTTTTTTATTTTTAACATGATAAAAAAACACTGTTTGAGAAAATAAAAGATATTCCTTAGACTTTGGGTGAAAGGAAACTTTCGCTAGGAACATTGGCACATGATTCTGCTGGGACATTACATTTAGAATCATCATTTGTTTCTACTAAACGGAAAATATTCTACTTCGATTTTATCATTTTGAACGAGTCCGATTCTGGAACTCTCTAATCGTGCTCTAGATTCTTAAACGGATTACTAAGGATGTGTTTTTATCTTATCATCACTACATGTAATGATTATTCGTATTTTATTATTTATCAGCCCCTAAACTCCAAAAAATAATTATTGTTCATTATGTATCTTATGTCTATTTTGGTTGATACTGTTCATGTTCCAAAATGAATTTATGAATTTAAACTACTCCGGTGGCATCTTTCGATACGTTCATTATGTATCTTGTCATCCCTACATGTAATCATTATGTAATTTCCCAAAAAATACAATGATTGTATCTAAACAAAATATTAAACATGTCCCAAAGTAAATTGCGTCGTTATCCTTTCTTTTCTTTTCTTTTTTACTATACTCGATTGAAAGTATGTTTAAGTTACATTTTTTGCACTAACAAACTTTGCAATACAGCTCCAACAAAATATTAATGAGCATGGAAAAAAATTTAAGTTTTCGTGGCAAAATGCGGGTTGGAATGGTTGTTCGGTGCATAACTTAACGGAATCAGTTGTACCTGCAACCTTATAACTCTAAAACCAGACCATAACGTTTTTTCATTTGTCGCTTATGATAAGTTGTTAAATATACTAAAGTTATTTAAACTGCCTTCGAATATATATACACACACGCGTGGAATATCATTTCATTATCCTCATCTCCTCAATTATCTTTTCTTTTAGAATATGAATTTCAAATTCACATTTTGTCCTATAATCCTTCTTTTATGGGCGTCGCTTTCATCTGCACAAAATGTGAACGTTGTGATTCATTGAGCAGCTTCGATCGCTAAAACTGACGATAACTTCGTATGTGTTACATTAGATTGGTGGCCTGCTGAGAAGTGCGACTACAATCAATGCCCTTGGGGAAAGGCCGGGATATTAAACTTGGTATTCTTGTCCAAATTTCCTCCCTGATATGTATACTCATCTATTAAAAATAAAATTTGACCTTTCTGGATATACCTTCTTTGTAGGATTTGAGATATGGGGCGTTGATAAATGCAATAAAAGGTGAGTTCTACGCGCATCCTATCAAATTTACAAGGGTCAGAGCTGGGTAACAGTGATTTTGGACTAATTTTTGTAAACTACTTTCAGCGTTCAATCCTTTGAGAATCAAAGTTGGTGGTTCGTTGCAAGACAACGTGGTGTACAAAGTAGGAGAAGTTAGCAGTTGCCCCAATTTCATGAAAAGAGAAGACGGTTTATTTGGATTCTCTCAGGGATGCCTTTCAATGGAGAGATGGGACCAATTGAATAGATTTTTCAACCACACTGGGTAACTACATCTATCTATTATTTTTACATAATTTATTTAACCTTTATATCTAAACATTTTTTTTTACTTTTACATTGGTACTTGAATTCTAAAGGGTAAAGCTTACATTCGGGCTGAATGCTCTTTTCGGAAGAAACGAGTCACAAACTGAAAAGGGTCTTTGGATCGGTGATTGGCAACCGCAAAATACAAGGGATTTCATGCAGTACACTATTTCGAAAGGATACAAAGTCGATTCATATGAATTTGGTAACTTGAATCACTCTCTGAAAAGTTATTATATAAGATTGATTTTCAGGGTTTTTTTTTCATACTTCGAAAAAATATATTTCATCAGGAAATCAACTTTCTGGATCTGGGATGGGTGCAAAAGTTGATGCCAAACAATATGGGAAAGATGTTATTGTGCTTAAGAATCTAGTAAAAGAATTGTACGCACACCCCGAGACTCAACCAAAGGTCTTAGGTCCAGGTGGCTTTTTTGAGGAGAAATGGTTTAACACCTTCCTGGAAGTTTCGGGACAGGGAATTGTTGATGGAATTACACACCGTATCTACAATCTTGGACCCGGTATCCATATACGCTCCAGTTCAATGTTTATATATATAAGCTTCAAGGTGCTTACCTTATATTTGTACGACTAATTCCTTAATGTGATCGATGCGTGTGCAGGGGATGATCCAAACATGATGAACAAGATTCTTGACCCATCGTATTTGAATCAAGTTTCTCAAACATATAAAGGTGTTTCGGATGTTGTCAACAAATTTAGGCCACAGTTAGGAGCATGGGTTTCTGAATCAGGCGGGGCTTTGAACGGCGGGAACAAAGATGTGTCTCGAACATTTGCTGATGGATTCTGGTAAGGTCACGTTTTTTTTTTCTTTCATTTTCCACGACGACTAAATTTGTTCGTGTGCAATAATGTTGTGTGGCTGAACATTTGACCTTGAGCAGGTATTTAGATCAGATGGGAATGGATTCAACCTATGATCAAAAGGTTTTCTGCAGGCAAGCTTTGATTGGTGGAAATTACGGTTTACTCAATGCTACGACGTTCGTTGCCAACCCAGATTATTATGGGTGAGTATATTTTTTTAACAAAAGAGCAATTATTCTTGTCATCGTTTCTTGTATAGATACTAACATCTCATCAACTTAATTTTTGTAATCGCCAGTGCACTCTTATGGCACCGACTTATGGGGAGTACTGTGCTTGCTGTGACAAAAGAATCCGATCCAAATTTGCGCGTATATGCTCACTGCGCAAAGAAAAAGGTGAGCTGGCTTTGATAAAGTTGTCCTTTCATTTTGGGGTTGTTGGTTTTTATGCCGTTAATAATCATTTGGGTGCATGTTTCCTTTCTGTAGCCTGGGGTTTCCCTGATATTTATCAACTTGTCGAAAGATAGATCGTTCAATATAACCCTTTCGAATGCAAAACCCGGGGATGCTGGGAAGCCTAACTATGAGTTTGTTGGGAAGCAAAACAGAGAAGAGTATCATTTGAGAGCGTTAACTGGAGATATAAAGGATGATATCGTGTGTTTGAACGATGTTCCAATGGTCCAGACAAATTCAGAGGACATTCCGGCGATGGATCCAAAGCTTGTTGATGCTTCGACGCCCATATCTATTGCCGCTCAGTCAATAGCCTATGTAATCATTAGAGACTTTGAAGCCCCTGCATGTGTTTAGATCACATCATTTGCTTATCTCGAATATCAATGGTTTCAAACTTTGTTTGAGCTTCCAAAGACCAATAAACCTATATCGCTTGTTTTTCGGTTATCTCCTTTTGTTCCTATCAATGTAAGAATTTATGAGTTTCAACTTTCATGAATGTTTAAACGCCGCTTGCAATTCAAATTTGTAGAATCAAAAAGTGTGCGCTGCACAAATTAATGATAAGCGGGGGACACGTTAAAATAATGGAAAAATAAAATGGATCCAAATGATCTATTTGTTTACATCCGATTACTTTTTTTTATTTATTTATTTTTAACACGATAAAAAAAACACTGTTTGAAAAAATAAAAGATATTCCTTAGACTTTGGGTGAAAGGAAACTTTCGCTAGGAACATTGGCACATGATTCTGCTGGGACATTACATTTAGAATCATCATTTGTTTCTACTAAACGGAAAATATTCTACTTCGATTTTATCATTTTGAACGAGTCCGATTCTGGAACTCTCTAATCGTGCTCTAGATTCTTAAACGGATTACTAAGGATGTGTTTTTATCTTATCATCACTACATGTAATGATTATTCGTATTTTATTATTTATCAGCCCCTAAACTCCAAAAAATAATTATTGTTCATTATGTATCTTATGTCTATTTTGGTTGATACTGTTCATGTTCCAAGATGAATTTATGAATTTAAACTACTCCGGTGGCATCTTTCGATACGTTCATTATGTATCTTGTCATCCCTACATGTAATCATTATGTAATTTCCCAAAAAATACAATGATTGTATCTAAACAAAATATTAAACATGTCCCAAAGTAAATTGCGTCGTTATCCTTTCTTTCCTTTTCTTTTTTACTAATCTCGATTGAAAGTATGTTTAAGTTACATTTTTTGCACTAACAAACTTTGCAATACAGCTCCAACAAAATATTAATGAGCATGGAAAAAATTTAAGTTTTCGTGGCAAAATGCGGGTTGGAATGGTTGTTCGGTGCATAACTCAACGGAATCAGTTGTACTTGCAACCTTATAACTCTAAAACCAGACCATAACGTTTTTTCATTGGTCGCTTATGATAAGTTGTTAAATATACTAAACTTATTTAAACTGCCTTCGAATATATATACACACACGCGTGGAATAAAATTTCATTATCCTCATCTCCTCAATTATCTTTTCTTTTAGAATATGAATTTCAAATTCACATTTTGTCCTATAATCCTTCTTTTATGGGCGTCGCTTTCATCTGCACAAAATGTGAACGTTGTGATTCATGGAGCAGCTTCGATCGCTAAAACTGACGATAACTTCGTATGTGTTACATTAGATTGGTGGCCTGCTGAGAAGTGCGACTACAATCAATGCCCTTGGGGAAAGGCCGGGATATTAAACTTGGTATGCTTGTCCAAATTTCCTCCCTGATATGTATACTCATCTATTAAAAATAAAATTTGACCTTTCTGGATATACCTTCTTTGTAGGATTTGAGATATGGGGCGTTGATAAATGCAATAAAAGGTGAGTTCTACGCGCATCCTATCAAATTTACAAGGGTCAGAGCCGGGTAACAGTGATTTTGGACTAATTTTTATAAACTACTTTCAGCGTTCAATCCATTGAGAATCAAAGTTGGTGGTTCGTTGCAAGAGAACGTGGTGTACAAAGTAGGAGAAGTTAGCAGTTGCCCCAATTTCATGAAAAGAGAAGACGGTTTATTTGGATTCTCTCAGGGATGCCTTTCAATAGAGAGATGGGACCAATTGAATAGATTTTTCAACCACACTGGGTAACTACATCTATCTATTATTTTTACATAATTCATTTAACCTTTATATCTAAACATTTTTTTTTTACTTTTACATTGGTACTTGAATTCTAAAGGGTAAAGCTTACATTCGGGCTGAATGCTCTTTTTGGAAGAAACGAGTCACAAACTGAAAAGGGTCTTTGGATCGGTGATTGGCAACCGCAAAATACAAGGGATTTCATGCAGTACACTATTTTGAAAGGATACAAAGTCGATTCATATGAATTTGGTAACTTGAATCACTCTCTGAAAAGTTATTATATAAGATTGATTTTCAGGGTTTTTTTTTCATACTTCGAAAAAATATATTTCATCAGGAAATCAACTTTCTGGATCTGGGATGGGTGCAAAAGTTGATGCCAAACAATATGGGAAAGATGTTATTGTGCTTAAGAATCTAGTAAAAGAATTGTACGCACACCCCGAGACTCAACCAAAGGTCTTAGGTCCAGGTGGCTTTTTTGAGGAGAAATGGTTTAACACCTTCCTGGAAGTTTCGGGACAGGAATTGTTGATGGAATTACACACCGTATCTACAATCTTGGACCCGGTATCCATATACGCTCCAGTTCAATGTTTATATATATAAGCTTCAAGGTGCTTACCTTATATTTGTACGATTAATTCCTTAATGTGATCGATGCGTGTGCAGGGGATGATCCAAACATGATGAACAAGATTCTTGACCCATCGTATTTGAATCAAGTTTCTCAAACATATAAAGGTGTTTCGGATGTTGTCAACAAATTTAGGCCACAGTTAAGAACATTTGCTGATGGATTCTGGTAAGGTCACGTTTTTTTTTCTTTCATTTTCCACGACGACTAAATTTGTTCGTGTGCAATAATGTTGTGTGGCTGAACATTTGACCTTGAGCAGGTATTTAGATCAGATGGGAATGGCTTCAACCTATGATCAAAAGGTTTTCTGCAGGCAAGCTTTGATTGGTGGAAATTACGGTTTACTCAATGCTACGACGTTCGTTCCCAACCCAGATTATTATGGGTGAGTATATTTTTTTAACAAAAGAGCAATTATTCTTGTCATCGTTTCTTGTATAGATACTAACATCTAATCAACTTAATTTTTTTAATCGCCAGTGCACTCTTATGGCACCGACTTATGGGGAGTACTGTGCTTGCTGTGACAAAAGAATCCGATCCAAATTTGCGCGTATATGCTCACTGCGCAAAGAAAAAGGTGAGCTGGCTTTGATAAAGTTGTCCTTTCATTTTGGGGTTGTTGGTTTTTATGCCGTTAATAATCATTTGGGTGCATGTTTCCTTTCTGTAGCCTGGGGTTTCCCTGATATTTATCAACTTGTCGAAAGATAGATCGTTCAATATAACCCTTTCGAATGCAAAACCCAGGGATGCTGGGAAGCCTAACTATGAGTTTGTTGGGAAGCAAAACAGAGAAGAGTATCATTTGAGAGCGTTAACTGGAGATAATAAAGGATGATATCGTGTGTTTGAACGATGTTCCAATGGTCCAGACAAATTCAGAGGACATTCCGGCGATGGATCCAAAGCTTGTTGATGCTTCGACGCCCATATCTATTGCCGCTCAGTCAATAGCCTATGTAATCATTAGAGACTTTGAAGCCCCTGCATGTGTTTAGATCACATCATTTGCTTATCTCGGATATCAATGGTTTCAAACTTTGTTTGAGCTTCCAAAGACCAATAAACCTATATCGCTTGTTTTTCGGTTATCTCCTTTTGTTCCTATCAATGTAAGAATTTATGAGTTTCAACTTTCATGAATGTTTAAACGCCGCTTGCAATTCAAATTTGTAGAATCAAAAAGTGTGCGCTGCACAAATTAATGATAAGCGGGGGACACGTTAAAATAATGGAAAAATAAAATGGATCCAAATGATCTATTTGTTTACATCCGATTACTTTTTTTATTTATTTATTTTTAACATGATAAAAAAAACACTGTTTGAAAAAATAAAAGATATTCCTTAGACTTTGGGTGAAAGGAAACTTTCGCTAGGAACATTGGCACATGATTCTGCTGGGACATTACATTTAGAATCATCATTTGTTTCTACTAAACGGAAAATATTCTACTTCGATTTTATCATTTTGAACGAGTCCGATTCTGGAACTCTCTAATCGTGCTCTAGATTCTTAAACGGATTACTAAGGATGTGTTTTTATCTTATCATCACTACATGTAATGATTATTCGTATTTTATTATTTATCAGCCCCTAAACTCCAAAAAATAATTATTGTTCATTATGTATCTTATGTCTATTTTGGTTGATACTGTTCATGTTCCAAGATGAATTTATGAATTTAAACTACTCCGGTGGCATCTTTCGATACGTTCATTATGTATCTTGTCATCCCTACATGTAATCATTATGTAATTTCCCAAAAAATACAATGATTGTATCTAAACAAAATATTAAACATGTCCCAAAGTAAATTGCGTCGTTATCCTTTCTTTTCTTTTCTTTTTTACTAATCTCGATTGAAAGTATGTTTAAGTTACATTTTTTGAACTAACAAACTTTGCAATACAGCTCCAACAAAATATTAATGAGCATGGAAAAAAATTTAAGTTTTCGTGGCAAAATGCGGGTTGGAATGGTTGTTCGGTGCATAACTCAACGGAATCAGTTGTACCTGCAACCTTATAACTCTAAAACCAGACCATAACGTTTTTTCATTGGTCGCTTATGATAAGTTGTTAAATATACTAAACTTATTTAAACTGCCTTCGAATATATATACACACACGCGTGGAATAACATTTCATTATCCTCATCTCCTCAATTATATTTTCTTTTAGAATATGAATTTCAAATTCACATTTTGTCCTATAATCCTTCTTTTATGGGCGTCGCTTTCATCTGCACAAAATGTGAACGTTGTGATTCATGGAGCAGCTTCGATCGCTAAAACTGACGATAACTTCGTATGTGTTACATTAGATTGGTGGCCTGCTGAGAAGTGCGACTACAATCAATGCCCTTGGGGAAAGGCCGGGATATTAAACTTGGTATGCTTGTCCAAATTTCCTCCCTGATATGTATACTCATCTATTAAAAATAAAATTTGACCTTTCTGGATATACCTTCTTTGTAGGATTTGAGACATGGGGCGTTGATAAATGCAATAAAAGGTGAGTTCTACGCGCATCCTACAAATTTACAAGGGTCAGAGCCGGGTAATAGTGATTTTGGACTAATTTTTGTAAACTACTTTCAGCGTTCAATCCTTTGAGAATCAAAGTTGGTGGTTCGTTCCAAGACAACGTGGTGTACAAAGTAGGAGAAGTTAGCAGTTGCCCCAATTTCATGAAAAGAGAAGCCGGTTTATTTGGATTCTCTCAGGGATGCCTTTCAATGGAGAGATGGGACCAATTGAATAGATTTTTCAACCACACTGGGTAACTACATCTATCTATTATTTTTACATAATTCATTTAACCTTTATATCTAAACATTTTTTTTTACTTTTACATTGGTACTTGAATTCTAAAGGGTAAAGCTTACATTCAGGCTGAATGCTCTTTTCGGAAGAAACGAGTCACAAACTGAAAAGGGTCTTTGGATCGGTGATTGGCAACCGCAAAATACAAGGGATTTCATGCAGTACACTATTTCGAAAGGATACAAAGTCGATTCATATGAATTTGGTAACGTGAATCAGTCTCTGAAAAGTTATTATATAAGATTGATTTTCAGGGTTTTTTTTTCATACTTCGAAAAAATATATTTCATCAGGAAATCAACTTTCTGGATCTGGGATGGGTGCAAAAGTTGATGCCAAACAATATGGGAAAGATGTTATTGTGCTTAAGAATCTAGTAAAAGAATTGTACGCACACCCCGAGACTCAACCAAAGGTCTTAGGTCCAGGTGGCTTTTTTGAGGAGAAATGGTTTAACACCTTCCTGGAAGTTTCGGGACAGGGAATTGTTGATGGAATTACACACCGTATCTACAATCTTGGACCCGGTATCCATATACGCTCCAGTTCAATGTTTATATATATAAGCCTCAAGGTGCTTACCTTATATTGGTACGATTAATTCCTTAATGTGATCGATGCGTGTGCAGGGGATGATCCAAACATGATGAACAAGATTCTTGACCCATCGTATTTGAATCAAGTTTCTCAAACATATAAAGGTGTTTCGGATGTTGTCAACAAATTTAGGCCACAGTTAGGAGCATGGGTTTCTGAATCAGGCGGGGCTTTGAACGGCGGGAGCAAAGATGTGTCTCGAACATTTGCTGATGGATTCTGGTAAGGTCACGTTTTTTTTTTTCTTTCATTTTCCACGACGACTAAATTTGTTCGTGTGCAATAATGTTGTGTGGCTGAACATTTGACCTTGAGCAGGTATTTAGATCAGATGGGAATGGCTTCAACCTATGATCAAAAGGTTTTCTGCAGGCAAGCTTTGATTGGTGGAAATTACGGTTTACACAATGCCAGGACGTTCGTTCCCAACCCAGATTATTATGGGTGAGTATATTTTTTTAACAAAAGAGCAATTATTCTTGTCATTGTTTCTTGTATAGATACTAACATCTCATCAACTTAATTTTTTTAATCGCCAGTGCACTCTTATGGCACCGACTTATGGGGAGTACTGTCCTTGCTGTGACAAAAGAATCCGATCCAAATTTGCGCGTATATGCTCACTGTGCAAAGAAAAAGGTGAGCTGGCTTTGATAAAGTTGTCCTTTCATTTTGGGGTTGTTGGTTTTTATGCCGTTAATAATCATTTGGGTGCATGTTTCCTTTCTGTAGCCTGGGGTTTCCCTGATATTTATCAACTTGTCGAAAGATAGATCGTTCAATATAACCCTTTCGAATGCAAAACCCGGGGATGCTGGGAAGCCTAACTATGAGTTTGTTGGGAAGCAAAACAGAGAAGAGTATCATTTGAGAGCGTTAACTGGAGATATAAAGGATGATATCGTGTGTTTGAACGATGTTCCAATGGTCCAGACAAATTCAGAGGACATTCCGGCGATGGATCCAAAGCTTGTTGATGCTTTGACGCCCATATCTATTGCCGCTCAGTCAATAGCCTATGTAATCATTAGAGACTTTGAAGCCCCTGCATGTGTTTAGATCACATCATTTGCTTATCTCGAATATCAATGGTTTCAAACTTTGTTTGAGCTTCCAAAGACCAATAAACCTATATCGCTTGTTTTTCGGTTATCTCCTTTTGTTCCTATCAATGTAAGAATTTATGAGTTTCAACTTTCATGAATGTTTAAACGCCGCTTGCAATTCAAATTTGTAGAATCAAAAAGTGTGCGCTGCACAAATTAATGATAAGCGGGGGACACGTTAAAATAATGGAAAAATAAAATGGATCCAAATGATCTATTTGTTTACATCCGATTACTTTTTTTTATTTATTTATTTTTAACATGATAAAAAAAACACTGTTTGAAAAAATAAAAGATATTCCTTAGACTTTGGGTGAAAGGAAACTTTCGCTAGGAACATTGGCACATGATTCTGCTGGGACATTACATTTAGAATCATCATTTGTTTCTACTAAACGGAACTCTCTAATCGTGCTCTAGATTCTTAAACGGATTACTAAGGATGTGTTTTATCTTATCATCACTACATGTAATGATTATTCGTATTTTATTATTTATCAGCCCCTAAACTCCAAAAAATAATTATTGTTCATTATGTATCTTATGTCTATTTTGGTTGATACTGTTCATGTTCCAAGATGAATTTATGAATTTAAACTATTCCGGTGGCATCTTTCGATACGTTCATTATGTATCTTGTCATCCCTACATGTAATCATTATGTAATTTCCCAAAAAATACAATGATTGTATCTAAACAAAATATTAAACATGTCCCAAAGTAAATTGCGTCGTTATCCTTTCTTTTCTTTTCTTTTTTACTAATCTCGATTGAAAGTATGTTTAAGTTACATTTTTTGCACTAACAAACTTTGCAATACAGCTCCAACAAAATATTAATGAACATGGAAAAAAATTTAAGTTTTCGTGGCAAAATGCGGGTTGAAATGGTTGTTCGGTGCATAACTCAACGGAATCAGTTGTACCTGCAACCTTATAACTCTAAAACCAGACCATAACGTTTTTTCATTGGTCGCTTATGATAAGTTGTTAAATATACTAAACTTATTTAAACTGCCTTCGAATATATATACACACACGCGTGGAATAACATTTCATTATCCTCATCTCCTCAATTATCTTTTCTTTTAGAATATGAATTTCAAATTCACATTTTGTCCTATAATCCTTCTTTTATGGGCGTCGCTTTCATCTGCACAAAATGTGAACGTTGTGATTCATGGAGCAGCTTCGATCGCTAAAACTGACGATAACTTCGTATGTGTTACATTAGATTGGTGGCCTGCTGAGAAGTGCGACTACAATCAATGCCCTTGGGGAAAGGCCGGGATATTAAACTTGGTATGCTTGTCCAAATTTCCTCCCTGATATGTATACTCATCTATTAAAAATAAAATTTGACCTTTCTGGATATACCTTCTTTGTAGGATTTGAGATATGGGGCGTTGATAAATGCAATAAAAGGTGAGTTCTACGCGCATCCTATCAAATTTACAAGGGTCAGAGCCGGGTAACAGTGATTTTGGACTAATTTTTGTAAACTACTTTCAGCGTTCAATCCTTTGAGAATCAAAGTTGGTGGTTCGTTGCAAGACAACGTGGTGTACAAAGTAGGAGAAGTTAGCAGTTGCCACAATTTCATGAAAAGAGAAGACGGTTTATTTGGATTCTCTCAGGGATGCCTTTCAATGGAGAGATGGGACCAATTGAATAGATTTTTCAACCACACTGGGTAACTACATCTATCTATTATTTTTACATAATTCATTTAACCTTTATATCTAAACATTTTTTTTACTTTTACATTGGTACTTGAATTCTAAAGGGTAAAGCTTACATTCGGGCTGAATGCTCTTTTCGGAAGAAACGAGTCACAAACTGAAAAGGGTCTTTGGATCGGTGATTGGCAACCGCAAAATACAAGGGATTTCATGCAGTACACTATTTCGAAAGGATACAAAGTCGATTCATATGAATTTGGTAACTTGAATCACTCTCTGAAAAGTTATTATATAAGATTGATTTTCAGGGTTTTTTTTTCATACTTCGAAAAAATATATTTCATCAGGAAATCAACTTTCTGGATCTGGGATGGGTGCAAAAGTTGATGCCAAACAATATGGGAAAGATGTTATTGTGCTTAAGAATCTAGTAAAAGAATTGTACGCACACCCCGAGACTCAACCAAAGGTCTTAGGTCCAAGTGGCTTTTTTGAGGAGAAATGGTTTAACACCTTCCTGGAAGTTTCGGGACAGGGAATTGTTGATGGAATTACACACCGTATCTACAATCTTGGACCCGGTATCCATATACGCTCCAGTTCAATGTTTATATATATAAGCTTTAAGGTGCTTACCTTATATTTGTACGATTAATTCCTTAATGTGATCGATGCGTGTGCAGGGGATGATCCAAACATGATGAACAAGATTCTTGACCCATCGTATTTGAATCAAGTTTCTCAAACATATAAAGGTGTTTCGGATGTTGTCAACAAATTTAGGCCACAGTTAGGAGCATGGGTTTCTGAATCAGGCGGGGCTTTGAACGGCGGGAGCAAAGATGTGTCTCGAACATTTGCTGATGGATTCTAGTAAGGTCACGTTTTTTTTTCTTTCATTTTCCACGACCACTAAATTTGTTCGTGTGCAATAATGTTGTGTGGCTGAACATTTGACCTTGAGCAGGTATTTAGATCAGATGGGAATGGCTTCAACCTATGATCAAAAGGTTTTCTGCAGGCAAGCTTTGATTGGTGGAAATTACGGTTTACTCATTGCTACGACGTTCGTTCCCAACCCAGATTATTATGGGTGAGTATATTTTTTTAACAAAAGAGCAATTATTCTTGTCATCGTTTCTTGTATAGATACTAACATCTCATCAACTTAATTTTTTTAATCGCCAGTGCACTCTTATGGCACCGACTTATGGGGAGTACTGTGCTTGCTGTGACAAAAGAATCCGATCCAAATTTGCGCGTATATGCTCACTGCGCAAAGAAAAAGGTGAGCTGGCTTTGATAAAGTTGTCCTTTCATTTTGGGGTTGTTGGTTTTTATGCCGTTAATAATCATTTGGGTGCATGTTTCCTTTCTGTAGCCTGGGGTATCCCTGATATTTATCAACTTGTCGAAAGATAGATCGTTCAATATAACCCTTTCGAATGCAAAACCCGGGGATGCTGGGAAGCCTAACTATGAGTTTGTTGGGAAGCAAAACAGAGAAGAGTATCATTTGAGAGCGTTAACTGGAGATATAAAGGATGATATCGTGTGTTTGAACGATGTTCCAATGGTCCAGACAAATTCAGAGGACATTCCGGCGATGGATCCAAAGCTTGTTGATGCTTTGACGCCCATATCTATTGCCGCTCAGTCAATAGCCTATGTAATCATTAGAGACTTTGAAGCCCCTGCATGTGTTTAGATCACATCATTTGCTTATCTCGAATATCAATGGTTTCAAACTTTGTTTGAGCTTCCAAAGACCAATAAACCTATATCGCTTGTTTTTCGGTTATCTCCTTTTGTTCCTATCAATGTAAGAATTTATGAGTTTCAACTTTCATGAATGTTTAAACGCCGCTTGCAATTCAAATTTGTAGAATCAAAAAGTGTGCGCTGCACAAATTAATGATAAACGGGGGACACGTTAAAATAATGGAAAAATAAAATGGATCCAAATGATCTATTTGTTTACATC
Organism: Hibiscus tridactylites; assembly: GCA_958450335.1. Taxonomy (NCBI): domain Eukaryota; kingdom Viridiplantae; phylum Streptophyta; class Magnoliopsida; order Malvales; family Malvaceae; genus Hibiscus; species Hibiscus tridactylites. The sequence goes on along the minus strand of OY288271.1, from coordinate 96,249,874 downwards.
CGATTACTTTTTTTATTTATTTATTTTTAACATGATAAAAAAAACACTGTTTGAAAAAATAAAAGATATTCCTTAGACTTTGGGTGAAAGGAAACTTTCGCTAGGAACATTGGCACATGATTCTGCTGGGACATTACATTTAGAATCATCATTTGTTTCTACTAAACGGAAAATATTCTACTTCGATTTTATCATTTTGAACGAGTCCGATTCTGGAACTCTCTAATCGTGCTCTAGATTCTTAAACGGATTACTAAGGATGTGTTTTATCTTATCATCACTACATGTAATGATTATTCGTATTTTATTATATATCAGCCCCTAAACTCCAAAAAATAATTATTGTTCATTATGTATCTTATGTCTATTTTGGTTGATACTGTTCATGTTCCAAGATGAATTTATGAATTTAAACTATTCCGGTGGCATCTTTCGATACGTTCATTATGTATCTTGTCATCCCTACATGTAATCATTATGTAATTTCCCAAAAAATACAATGATTGTATCTAAACAAAATATCAAAAACATGTCCCAAAGTAAATTGCGTCGTTATCCTTTCTTTTCTTTTCTTTTTTACTAATCTCGATTGAAAGTATGTTTAAGTTACATTTTTTGCACTAACAAACTTTGCAATACAGCTCCAACAAAATATTAATGAACATGGAAAAAAAAATAAGTTTTCGTGGCAAAATGCGGGTTGGAATGGTTGTTCGGTGCATAACTCAACGGAATCAGTTGTACCTGCAACCTTATAACTCTAAAACCAGACCATAACGTTTTTTCATTGGTCGCTTATGATAAGTTGTTAAATATACTAAACTTATTTAAACTGCCTTCGAATATATATACACACACGCGTGGAATAACATTTCATTATCCTCATCTCCTCAATTATCTTTTCTTTTAGAATATGAATTTCAAATTCACATTTTGTCCTATAATCCTTCTTTTATGGGCGTCGCTTTCATCTGCACAAAATGTGAACGTTGTGATTAATGGAGCAGCTTCGATCGCTAAAACTGACGATAACTTCGTATGTGTTACATCAGATTGGTGGCCTGCTGAGAAGTGCGACTACAATCAATGCCCTTGGGGAAAGGCCAGGATATTAAACTTGGTATGCTTGTCCAAATTTCTTCCCTGATATGTATACTCATCTATTAAAAATAAAATTTGACCTTTCTGGATATACCTTCTTTGTAGGATTTGAGATATGGGGCGTTGATAAATGCAATAAAAGGTGAGTTCTACGCGCATCCTATCAAATTTACAAGGGTCAGAGCTGGGTAACAGTGATTTTGGACTAATTTTTGTAAACTACTTTCAGCGTTCAATCCTTTGAGAATCAAAGTTGGTGGTTCGTTGCAAGACAACGTGGTGTACAAAGTAGGAGAAGTTAGCAGTTGCCCCAATTTCATGAAAAGAGAAGACGGTTTATTTGGATTCTCTCAGGGATGCCTTTCAATGGAGAGATGGGACCAATTGAATAGATTTTTCAACCACACTGGGTAACTACATCTATCTATTATTTTTACATAATTCATTTAACCTGTATATCTAAACATTTTTTTTTACTTTTACATTGGTACTTGAATTCTAAAGGGTAAAGCTTACATTCGGGCTGAATGCTCTTTTAGGAAGAAACGAGTCACAAACTGAAAAGGGTCTTTGGATCGGTGATTGGCAACCGCAAAATACAAGGGATTTCATGCAGTACACTATTTCGAAAGGATACAAAGTCGATTCATATGAATTTGGTAACTTGAATCACTCTCTGAAAAGTTATTATATAAGATTGATTTTCAGGTTTTTTTTTTCATACTTCGAAAAAATATATTTCATCAGGAAATCAACTTTCTGGATCTGGGATGGGTGCAAAAGTTGATGCCAAACAATATGGGAAAGATGTTATTGTGCTTAAGAATCTAGTAAAAGAATTATACGCACACCCCGAGACTCAACCAAAGGTCTTAGGTCCAGGTGGCTTTTTTGAGGAGAAATGGTTTAACACCTTCCTGGAAGTTTCGGGACAGGGAATTGTTGATGGAATTACACACCGTATCTACAATCTTGGACCCGGTATCCATATACGCTCCAGTTCAATGTTTATATATATAAGCTTCAAGGTGCTTACCTTATATTTGTACGATTAATTCCTTAATGTGATCGATGCGTGTGCAGGGGATGATCCAAACATGATGAACAAGATTCTTGACCCATCGTATTTGAATCAAGTTTCTCAAACATATAAAGGTGTTTCGGATGTTGTCAACAAATTTAGGCCACAGTTAGGAGCATGGGTTTCTGAATCAGGCGGGGCTTTGAACGGCGGGAGCAAAGATGTGTCTCGAACATTTGCTGATGGATTCTGGTAAGGTCACGTTTTTTTTTCTTTCATTTTCCACGACGACTAAATTTGTTCGTGTGCAATAATGTTGTGTGGCTGAACATTTGACCTTGAGCAGGTATTTAGATCAGATGGGAATGGCTTCAACCTATGATCAAAAGGTTTTCTGCAGGCAAGCTTTGATTGGTGGAAATTACGGTTTACTCAATGCTACGACGTTCGTTCCCAACCCAGATTATTATGGGTGAGTATATTTTTTTAACAAAAGAGCAATTATTCTTGTCATCCTTTCTTGTATAGATACTAACATCTCATCAACTTAATTTTTTTAATCGCCAGTGCACTCTTATGGCACCGACTTATGGGGAGTATTGTGCTTGCTGTGACAAAAGAATCCGATCCAAATTTGCGCGTATATGCTCACTGCGCAAAGAAAAAGGTGAGCTGGCTTTGATAAAGTTGTCCTTTCATTTTCGGGTTGTTGGTTTTTATGCCGTTAATAATCATTTGGGTGCATGTTTCCTTTCTGTAGCCTGGGGTTTCCCTGATATTTATCAACTTGTCGAAAGATAGATCGTTCAATATAACCCTTTCGAATGCAAAACCCGGGGATGCTGGGAAGCCTAACTATGAGTTTGTTGGGAAGCAAAACAGAGAAGAGTATCATTTGAGAGCGTTAACTGGAGATATAAAGGATGATATCGTGTGTTTGAACGATGTTCCAATGGTCCAGACAAATTCAGAGGACATTCCGGCGATGGATCCAAAGCTTGTTGATGCTTCGACGCCCATATCTATTGCCGCTCAGTCAATAGCCTATGTAATCATTAGAGACTTTGAAGCCCCTGCATGTGTTTAGATCACATCATTTGCTTATCTCGAATATCAATGGTTTCAAACTTTGTTTGAGCTTCCAAAGACCAATAAACCTATATCGCTTGTTTTTCGGTTATCTCCTTTTGTTCCTATCAATGTAAGAATTTATGAGTTTCAACTTTCATGAATGTTTAAACGCCGCTTGCAATTCAAATTTTTAGAATCAAAAAGTGTGCGCTGCACAAATTAATGATAAACGGGGGACACGTTAAAATAATGGAAAAATAAAATGGATCCAAATGATCTATTTGTTTACATCCGATTACTTTTTTTTATTTATTTATTTTTAACATGATAAAAAAAACACTGTTTGAAAAAATAAAAGATATTCCTTAGACTTTGGGTGAAAGGAAACTTTCGCTAGGAACATTGGCACATGATTCTGCTGGGACATTACATTTAGAATCATCATTTGTTTCTACTAAACGGAAAATATTCTACTTCGATTTTATCATTTTGAACGAGTCCGATTCTGGAACTCTCTAATCGTGCTCTAGATTCTTAAACGGATTACTAAGGATGTGTTTTATCTTATCATCACTACATGTAATGATTATTCGTATTTTATTATTTATGAGCCCCTAAACTCCAAAAAATAATTATTGTTCATTATGTATCTTATGTCTATTTTGGTTGATACTGTTCATGTTCCAAGATGAATTTATGAATTTAAACTATTCCGGTGGCATCTTTCGATACGCTCATTATGTATCTTGTCATCCCTACATGTAATCATTATGTAATTTCCCAAAAAATACAATGAGTGTATCTAAACAAAATATTAAACATGTCCCAAAGTAAATTGCGTCGTTATCCTTTCTTTTCTTTTCTTTTTTACTAATCTCGATTGAAAGTATGTTTAAGTTACATTTTTTGCACTAACAAACTTTGCAATACAGCTCCAACAAAATATTAATGAACATGGAAAAAAATTTAAGTTTTCGTGGCAAATTGCGGGTTGGAATGGTTGTTCGGTGCATAACTCAACGGAATCAGTTGTACCTGCAACCTTATAACTCTAAAACCAGACCATAACGTTTTTTCATTGGTCGCTTATGATAAGTTGTTAAATATACTAAACTTATTTAAACTGCCTTCGAATATATACACACACACGCGTGGAATAACATTTCATTATCCTCATCTCCTCAATTATCTTTTCTTTTAGAATATGAATTTCAAATTCACATTTTGTCCTATAATCCTTCTTTTATGGGCGTCGCTTTCATCTGCACAAAATGTGAACGTTGTGATTCATGGAGCAGCTTCGATCGCTAAAACTGACGATAACTTCGTATGTGTTACATTAGATTGGTGGCCTGCTGAGAAGTGCGACTACAATCAATGCCCTTGGGGAAAGGCCGGGATATTAAACTTGGTATGCTTGTCCAAATTTCCTCCCTGATATGTATACTCATCTATTAAAAATAAAATTTGACCTTTCTGGATATACCTTCTTTGTAGGATTTGAGATATGGGGCGTTGATAAATGCAATAAAAGGTGAGTTCTACGCGCATCCTATCAAATTTACAAGGGTCAGAGCCGGGTAACAGTGATTTTGGACTAATTTTTGTAAACTACTTTCAGCGTTCAATCCTTTGAGAATCAAATTTGGTGGTTCGTTGCAAGACAACGTGGTGTACAAAGTAGGAGAAGTTAGCAGTTGCCCCAATTTCATGAAAAGAGAAGACGGTTTATTTGGATTCTCTCAGGGATGCCTTTCAATGGAGAGATGGGACCAATTGAATAGATTTTTCAACCACACTGGGTAACTACATCTATCTATTATTTTTACATAATTCATTTAACCTTTATATCTAAACATTTTTTTTTACTTTTACATTGGTACTTGAATTCTAAAGGGTAAAGCTTACATTCGGGCTGAATGCTCTTTTCGGAAGAAACGAGTCACAAACTGAAAAGGGTCTTTGGATCGGTGATTGGCAACCGCAAAATACAAGGGATTTCATGCAGTACACTATTTCGAAAGGATACAAAGTCGATTCATATGAATTTGGTAACTTGAATCACTCTTTGAAAAGTTATTATATAAGATTGATTTTCAGGGTTTTTTTTTCATACTTCGAAAAAATATATTTCATCAGGAAATCAACTTTCTGGATCTGGGATGGGTGCAAAAGTTGATGCCAAACAATATGGGAAAGATGTTATTGTGCTAAAGAATCTAGTAAAAGAATTGTACGCACACCCCGAGACTCAACCAAAGGTCTTAGGTCCAGGTGGCTTTTTTGAGGAGAAATGGTTTAACACCTTCCTGGAAGTTTCGGGACAGGGAATTGTTGATGGAATTACACACCGTATCTACAATCTTGGACCCGGTATCCATATACGCTCCAGTTCAATGTTTATATATATAAGCTTCAAGGTGCTTACCTTATATTTGTACGATTAATTCCTTAATGTGATCGATGCGTGTGCAGGGGATGATCCAAACATGATGAACAAGATTCTTGACCCATCGTATTTGAATCAAGTTTCTCAAACATATAAAGGTGTTTCGGATGTTGTCAACAAATTTAGGCCACAGTTAGGAGCATGGGTTTCTGAATCAGGCGGGGCTTTGAACGGCGGGAGCAAAGATGTGTCTCGAACATTTGCTGATGGATTCTGGTAAGGTCACGTTTTTTTTTTCTTTCATTTTCCACGACGACTAAATTTGTTCGTGTGCAATAATGTTGTGTGGCTGAACATTTGACCTTGAGCAGGTATTTAGATCAGATAGGAATGGCTTCAACCTATGATCAAAAGGTTTTCTGCAGGCAAGCTTTGATTGGTGGAAATTACGGTTTACTCAATGCTACGACGTTCGTTCCCAACCCAGATTATTATGGGTGAGTATATTTTTTTAACAAAAGAGCAATTATTCTTGTCATCGTTTCTTGTATAGATACTAACATCTCATCAACTTAATTTTTTTAATCGCCAGTGCACTTTTATGGCACCGACTTATGGGGAGTACTGTGCTTGCTGTGACAAAAGAATCCGATCCAAATTTGCGCGTATATGCTCACTGCGCAAAGAAAAAGGTGAGCTGGCTTTGATAAAGTTGTCCTTTCATTTTGGGGTTGTTGGTTTTTATGCCGTTAATAATCATTTGGGTGCATGTTTCTTTTCTGTAGCCTGGGGTTTCCCTGATATTTATCAACTTGTCGAAAGATAGATCGTTCAATATAACCCTTTCGAATGCAAAACCCGGGGATGCTGGGAAGCCTAACTATGAGTTTGTTGGGAAGCAAAACAGAGAAGAGTATCATTTGAGAGCGTTAACTGGAGATATAAAGGATGATATCGTGTGTTTGAACGATGTTCCAATGGCCCAGACAAATTCAGAGGACATTCCGGCGATGGATCCAAAGCTTGTTGATGCTTCGACGCCCATATCTATTGCCGCTCAGTCAATAGCCTATGTAATCATTAGAGACTTTGAAGCCCCTGCATGTGTTTAGATCACATCATTTGCTTATCTCGAATATCAATGGTTTCAAACTTTGTTTGAGCTTCCAAAGACCAATAAACCTATATCGCTTGTTTTTCGGTTATCTCCTTTTGTTCCTATCAATGTAAGAATTTATGAGTTTCAACTTTCATGAATGTTTAAACGCCGCTTGCAATTCAAATTTGTAGAATCAAAAAGTGTGCGCTGCACAAATTAATGATAAACGGGGGACACGTTAAAATAATGGAAAAATAAAATGGATCCAAATGATCTATTTGTTTACATCCGATTACTTTTTTTATTTATTTATTTTTAACATGATAAAAAAAAAACACTGTTTGAAAAAATAAAAGATATTCCTTAGACTTTGGGTGAAAGGAAACTTTCGCTAGGAACATTGGCACATGATTCTGCTGGGACATTACATTTAGAATCATCATTTGTTTCTACTAAACGGAAAATATTCTACTTCGATTTTATCATTTTGAACGAGTCCGATTCTGGAACTCTCTAATCGTGCTCTAGATTCTTAAACGGATTACTAAGGATGTGTTTTATCTTATCATCACTACATGTAATGATTATTCGTATTTTATTATTTATCAGCCCCTAAACTCCAAAAAATAATTATTGTTCATTATGTATCTTATGTCTATTTTGGTTGATATTGTTCATGTTCCAAGATGAATTTATGAATTTAAACTATTCCGGTGGCATCTTTCGATACGTTCATTATGTATCTTGTCATCCCTACATGTAATCATTATGTAATTTCCCAAAAAATACAATGATTGTATCTAAACAAAATATTAAACATGTCCCAAAGTAAATTGCGTCGTTATCCTTTCTTTTCTTTTCTTTTTTACTAATCTCGATTGAAAGTATGTTTAAGTTACATTTTTTTGCACTAACAAACTTTGCAATACAGCTCCAACAAAATATTAATGAACATGGAAAAAAATTTAAGTTTTCGTGGCAAAATGCGGGTTGGAATGGTTGTTCGGTGCATAACTCAACGGAATCAGTTGTACCTGCAACCTTATAACTCTAAAACCAGACCATAACGTTTTTTCATTGGTCGCTTATGATAAGTTGTTAAATATACTAAACTTATTTAAACTGCCTTCGAATATATATACACACATGCGTGGAATAACATTTCATTATCCTCATCTCCTCAATTATCTTTTCTTTTAGAATATGAATTTCAAATTCACATTTTGTCCTATAATCCTTCTTTTATGGGCGTCGCTTTCATCTGCACAAAATGTGAACGTTGTGATTCATGGAGCAGCTTCGATCGCTAAAACTGACGATAACTTCGTATGTGTTACATTAGATTGGTGGCCTGCTGAGAAGTGCGACTACAATCAATGCCCTTGGGGAAAGGCCGGGATATTAAACTTGGTATGCTTGTCCAAATTTCCTCCCTGATATGTATACTCATCTATTAAAAATAAAATTTGACCTTTCTGGATATACCTTCTTTGTAGGATTTGAGATATGGGGCGTTGATAAATGCAATAAAAGGTGAGTTCTACGCGCATCCTATCAAATTTACAAGGGTCAGAGCCGGGTAACAGTGATTTTGGACTAATTTTTGTAAACTACTTTCAGCGTTCAATCCTTTGAGAATCAAAGTTGGTGGTTCGTTGCAAGACAACGTGGTGTCCAAAGTAGGAGAAGTTAGCAGTTGCCCCAATTTCATGAAAAGAGAAGACGGTTTATTTGGATTCTCTCAGGGATGCCTTTCAATGGAGAGATGGGACCAATTGAATAGATTTTTCAACCACACTGGGTAACTACATCTATCTATTATTTTTACATAATTCATTTAACCTTTATATCTAAACATTTTTTTTTACTTTTACATTGGTACTTGAATTCTAAAGGGTAAAGCTTACATTCGGGCTGAATGCTCTTTTCGGAAGAAAGGAGTCACAAACTGAAAAGGTTCTTTGGATCGGTGATTGGCAACCGCAAAATACAAGGGATTTCATGCAGTACACTATTTCGAAAGGATACAAAGTCGATTCATATGAATTTGGTAACTTGAATCACTCTCTTAAAAGTTATTATATAAGATTGATTTTCAGGGTTTTTTTTTTCATACTTCGAAAAAATATATTTCATCAGGAAATCAACTTTCTGGATCTGGGATGGGTGCAAAAGTTGATGCCAAACAATATGGGAAAGATGTTATTGTGCTTAAGAATCTAGTAAAAGAATTGTACGCACACCCCGAGACTCAACCAAAGGTCTTAGGTCCAGGTGGCTTTTTTGAGGAGAAATGGTTTAACACCTTCCTAGAAGTTTCGGGACAGGGAATTGTTGATGGAATTACACACCGTATCTACAATCTTGGACCCGGTATCCATATACGCTCCAGTTCAATGTTTATATATATAAGCTTCAAGGTGCTTACCTTATATTTGTACGATTAATTCCTTAATGTGATCGATGCGTGTGCAGGGGATGATCCAAACATGATGAACAAGATTCTTGACCCATCGTATTTGAATCAAGTTTCTCAAACATATAAAGTTGTTTTGGATGTTGTCAACAAATTTAGGCCACAGTTAGGAGCATGGGTTTCTGAATCAGGCGGGGCTTTGAACGGCGGGAGCAAAGATGTGTCTCGAACATTTTCTGATGGATTCTGGTAAGGTCACGTTTTTTTTTCTTTCATTTTCCACGACGACTAAATTTGTTCGTGTGCAATAATGTTGTGTGGCTGAACATTTGACCTTGAGCAGGTATTTAGATCAGATAGGAATGGCTTCAACCTATGATCAAAAGGTTTTCTGCAGGCAAGCTTTGATTGGTGGAAATTACGGTTTACTCAATGCTACGACGTTCGTTCCCAACCCAGATTATTATGGGTGAGTATATTTTTTTAACAAAAGAGCAATTATTCTTGTCATCGTTTCTTGTATAGATACTAACATCTCATCAACTTAATTTTTTTAATCGCCAGTGCACTCTTATGGCACCGACTTATGGGGAGTACTGTGCTTGCTGTGACAAAAGAATTCGATCCAAATTTGCGCGTATATGCTCACTGCGAAAAGAAAAAGGTGAGCTGGCTTTGATAAAGTTGTCCTTTCATTTTGGGGTTGTTGGTTTTTATGCCGTTAATAATCATTTGCGTGCATGTTTCCTTTCTGTAGCCTGGGGTTTCCCTGATATTTATCAACTTGTCGAAAGATAGATCGTTCAATATAACCCTTTCGAATGCAAAACCCGGGGATGCTGGGAAGCCTAACTATGAGTTTGTTGGGAAGCAAAACAGAGAAGAGTATCATTTGAGAGCGTTAACTGGAGATATAAAGGATGATATCGTGTGTTTGAACGATGTTCCAATGGTCCAGACAAATTCAGAGGACATTCCGGCGATGGATCCAAAGCTTGTTGATGCTTCGACGCCCATATCTATTGCCGCTCAGTCAATAGCCTATGTAATCATTAGAGACTTTGAAGCCCCTGCATGTGTTTAGATCACATCATTTGCTTATCTCGAATATCAATGGTTTCAAACTTTGTTTGAGCTTCCAAAGACCAATAAACCTATATCGCTTGTTTTTCGGTTATCTCCTTTTGTTCCTATCAATGTAAGAATTTATGAGTTTCAACTTTCATGAATGTTTAAACGCCGCTTGCAATTCAAATTTGTAGAATCAAAAAGTGTGCGCTGCACAAATTAATGATAAACAGGGGACACGTTAAAATAATGGAAATATAAAATGGATCCAAATGATCTATTTGTTTACATCCGATTACTTTTTTTATTTATTTATTTTTAACATGATAAAAAAAAACACTGTTTGAAAAAATAAAAGATATTCCTTAGACTTTGGGTGAAAGGAAACTTTCGCTAGGAACATTGGCACATGATTCTGCTGGGACATTACATTTAGAATCATCATTTGTTTCTACTAAACGGAAAATATTCTACTTCGATTTTATCATTTTGAACGAGTCCGATTCTGGAACTCTCTAATCGTGCTCTAGATTCTTAAACGGATTACTAAGGATGTGTTTTATCTTATCATCACTACATGTAATGATTATTCGTATTTTATTATTTATCAGCCCCTAAACTCCAAAAAATAATTATTGTTCATTATGTATCTTATGTCTATTTTGGTTGATACTGTTCATGTTCCAAGATGAATTTATGAATTTAAACTATTCCGGTGGCATCTTTCGATACGTTCATTATGTATCTTGTCATCCCTACATGTAATCATTATGTAATTTCCCAAAAAATACAATGATTGTATCTAAACAAAATATTAAACATGTCCCAAAGTAAATTGCGTCGTTATCCTTTCTTTTCTTTTCTTTTTTACTAATCTCGATTGAAAGTATGTTTAAGTTACATTTTTTGCACTAACAAACTTTGCAATACAGCTCCAACAAAATATTAATGAACATGGAAAAAAATTTAAGTTTTCGTGGCAAAATGCGGGTTGGAATGGTTGTTCGGTGCATAACTCAACGGAATCAGTTGTACCTGCAATCTTATAACTCTAAAACCAGACCATAACGTTTTTTCATTGGTCGCTTATGATAAGTTGTTAAATATACTAAACTTATTTAAACTGCCTTCGAATATATATACACACACGCGTGGAATAACATTTCATTATCCTCATCTCCTCAATTATCTTTTCTTTTAGAATATGAATTTCAAATTCACATTTTGTCCTATAATCCTTCTTTTATGGGCGACGCTTTCATCTGCACAAAATGTGAACGTTGTGATTCATGGAGCAGCTTCGATCGCTAAAACTGACGATAACTTCGTATGTGTTACATTAGATTGGTGGCCTGCTGAGAAGTGCGACTACAATCAATGCCCTTGGGGAAAGGCCGGGATATTAAACTTTGTATGCTTGTCCAAATTTCCTCCCTGATATGTATACTCATCTATTAAAAATAAAATTTGACCTTTCTGGATATACCTTCTTTGTAGGATTTGAGATATGGGGCGTTGATAAATGCAATAAAGGTGAGTTCTACGCGCATCCTATCAAATTTACAAGGGTCAGAGCCGGGTAACAGTGATTTTGGACTAATTTTTGTAAACTACTTTCAGCGTTCAATCCTTTGAGAATCAAAGTTGGTGGTTCGTTGCAAGACAACGTGGTGTACAAAGTAGGAGAAGTTAGCAGTTGCCCCAATTTCATGAAAAGAGAATACGGTTTATTTGGATTCTCTCAGGGATGCCTTTCAATGGAGAGATGGGACCAATTGAATAGATTTTTCAACCACACTGGGTAACTACATCTATCTATTATTTTTACATAATTCATTTAACCTTTATATCTAAACATTTTTTTTTACTTTTACATTGGTACTTGAATTCTAAAGGGTAAAGCTTACATTCGGGCTGAATGCTCTTTTCGGAAGAAACGAGTCACAAACTGAAAAGGGTCTTTGGATCGGTGATTGGCAACCGCAAAATACAAGGGATTTCATGCAGTACACTATTTCGAAAGGATACAAAGTCGATTCATATGAATTTGGTAACTTGAATCACTCTCTGAAAAGTTATTATATAAGATTGATTTTCAGGGTTTTTTTTTTCATACTTCGAAAAAATATATTTCATCAGGAAATCAACTTTCTGGATCTGGGATGGGTGCAAAAGTTGATGCCAAACAATATGGGAAAGATGTTATTGTGCTTAAGAATCTAGTAAAAGAATTGTACGCACACCCCGAGACTCAACCAAAGGTCTTAGGTCCAGGTGGCTTTTTTGAGGAGAAATGGTTTAACACCTTCCTGGAAGTTTCGGGACAGGGAATTGTTGATGGAATTACACACCGTATCTACAATCTTGGACCCGGTATCCATATACGCTCCAGTTCAATGTTTATATATATAAGCTTCAAGGTGCTTACCTTATATTTGTACGATTAATTGCTTAATGTGATCGATGCGTGTGCAGGGGATGATCCAAACATGATGAACAAGATTCTTGACCCATCGTATTTGAATCAAGTTTCTCAAACATATAAAGGTGTTTCGGATGTTGTCAACAAATTTAGGCCACAGTTAGGAGCATGGGTTTCTGAATCAGGCGGGGCTTTGAACGGCGGGAGCAAAGATGTGTCTCGAACATTTGCTGATGGATTCTGGTAAGGTCACGTTTTTTTTTCTTTCATTTTCCACGACGACTAAATTTGTTCGTGTGCAATAATGTTGTGTGGCTGAACATTTGACCTTGAGCAGGTATTTAGATCAGATGGGAATGGCTTCAACCTATGATCAAAAGATTTTCTGCAGGCAAGCTTTGATTGGTGGATATTACGGTTTACTCAATGCTACGACGTTCGTTCCCAACCCAGATTATTATGGGTGAGTATATTTTTTTAACAAAAGAGCAATTATTCTTGTCATCGTTTCTTGTATAGATACTAACATCTCATCAACTTAATTTTTTTAATCGCCAGTGCACTCTTATGGCACCGACTTATGGGGAGTACTGTGCTTGCTGTGACAAAAGAATCCGATCCAAATTTGCGCGTATATGCTCACTGCGCAAAGAAAAAGGTGAGCTGGCTTTGATAAAGTTTTCCTTTCATTTTGGGGTTGTTGGTTTTTATGCCGTTAATAATCATTTGGGTGCATGTTTCCTTTCTGTAGCCTGGGGTTTCCCTGATATTTATCAACTTGTCGAAAGATAGATCGTTCAATATAACCCTTTCGAATGCAAAACCCGGGGATGCTGGGAAGCCTAACTATGAGTTTGTTGGGAAGCAAAACAGAGAAGAGTATCATTTGAGAGCGTTAACTGGAGATATAAAGGATGATATCGTGTGTTTGAACGATGTTCCAATGGTCCAGACAAATTCAGAGGACATTCCGGCGATGGATCCAAAGCTTGTTGATGCTTCGACGCCCATATCTATTGCCGCTCAGTCAATAGCCTATGTAATCATTAGAGACTTTGAAGCCCCTGCATGTGTTTAGATCACATCATTTGCTTATCTCGAATATCAATGGTTTCAAACTTTGTTTGAGCTTCCAAAGACCAATAAACCTATATCGCTTGTTTTTCGGTTATCTCCTTTTGTTCCTATCAATGTAAGAATTTATGAGTTTCAACTTTCATGAATGTTTAAACGCCGCTTGCAGTTCAAATTTGTAGAATCAAAAAGTGTGCGCTGCAGAAATTAATGATAAGCGGGGGACACGTTAAAATAATGGAAAAATAAAATGGATCCAAATGATCTATTTGTTTACATCCGATTACTTTTTTTATTAATTTATTTTTAACACGATAAAAAAAACACTGTTTGAAAAAATAAAAGATATTCCTTAGACTTTGGGTGAAAGGAAACTTTCGCTAGGAACATTGGCACATGATTCTGCTGGGACATTACATTTAGAATCATCATTTGTTTCTACTAAACGGAAAATATTCTACTTCGATTTTATCATTTTGAACGAGTCCGATTCTGGAACTCTCTAATCGTGCTCTAGATTCTTAAACGGATTACTAAGGATGTGTTTTTATCTTATCATCACTACATGTAATGATTATTCGTATTTTATTATTTATCAGCCCCTAAACTCCAAAAAATAATTATTGTTCATTATGTATCTTATGTCTATTTTGGTTGATACTGTTCATGTTCCAAGATGAATTTATGAATTTAAACTACTCCGGTGGCATCTTTCGATACGTTCATTATGTATCTTGTCATCCCTACATGTAATCATTATGTAATTTCCCAAAAAATACAATGATTGTATCTAAACAAAATATTAAACATGTCCCAAAGTAAATTGCGTCGTTATCCTTTCTCTTCTTTTCTTTTTTACTAATCTCGATTGAAAGTATGTTTAAGTTACATTTTTTGCACTAACAAACTTTGAAATACAGCTCCAACAAAATATTAATGAGCATGGAAAAAAATTTAAGTTTTCGTGGCAAAATGCGGGTTGGAATGGTTGTTCGGTGCATAACTCAACGGAATCAGTTGTACCTGCAACCTTATAACTCTAAAACCAGACCATAACGTTTTTTCATTGGTCGCTTATGATAAGTTGTTAAATATACTAAACTTATTTAAACTGCCTTCGAATATATATACACACACGCGTGGAATAACATTTCATTATCCTCATCTCCTCAATTATCTTTTCTTTTAGAATATGAATTTCAAATTCACATTTTGTCCTATAATCCTTCTTTTATGGGCGTCGCTTTCATCTGCACAAAATGTGAACGTTGTGATTCATGGAGCAGCTTCGATCGCTAAAACTGACGATAACTTCGTATGTGTTACATTAGATTGGTGGCCTGCTGAGAAGTGCGACTACAATCAATGCCCTTGGGGAAAGGCCGGGATATTAAACTTGGTATGCTTGTCCAAATTTCCTCCCTGATATGTATACTCATCTATTAAAAATAAAATTTGACCTTTCTGGATATACCTTCTTTGTAGGATTTGAGATATGGGGCGTTGATAAATGCAATAAAAGGTGAGTTCTACGCGCATCCTATCAAATTTACAAGGGTCAGAGCCGGGTAACAGTGATTTTGGACTAATTTTTGTAAACTAATTTCAGCGTTCAATCCTTTGAGAATCAAAGTTGGTGGTTCGTTGCAAGACAACGTGGTGTACAAAGTAGGAGAAGTTAGCAGTTGCCCCAATTTCATGAAAAGAGAAGACGGTTTATTTGGATTCTCTCAGGGATGCCTTTCAATGGAGAGATGGGACCAATTGAATAGATTTTTCAACCACACTGGGTAACTACATCTATCTATTATTTTTACATAATTCATTTAACCTTTATATCTAAACATTTTTTTTTTACTTTTACATTGGTACTTGAATTCTAAAGGGTAAAGCTTACATTCGGGCTGAATGCTCTTTTCGGAAGAAACGAGTCACAAACTGAAAAGGGTCTTTGGATCGGTGATTGGCAACCGCAAAATACAAGGGATTTCATGCAGTACACTATTTCGAAAGGATACAAAGTCGATTCATATGAATTTGGTAACTTGAATCACTCTCTGAAAAGTTATTATATAAGATAGATTTTCAGGTTTTTTTTTTTCATACTTCGAAAAAATATATTTCATCAGGAAATCAACTTTCTGGATCTGGGATGGGTGCAAAAGTTGATGCCAAACAATATGGGAAAGATGTTATTGTGCTTAAGAATCTAGTAAAAGAATTGTACGCACACCCCGAGACTCAACCAAAGGTCTTAGGTCCAGGTGGCTTTTTTGAGGAGAAATGGTTCAACACCTTCCTGGAAGTTTCGGGACAGGGAATTGTTGATGGAATTACACACCGTATCTACAATCTTGGACCCGGTATCCATATACGCTCCAGTTCAATGTTTATATATATAAGCTTCAAGGTGCTTACCTTATATTTGTACGATTAATTCCTTAATGTGATCGATGCGTGTGCAGGGGATGATCCAAACATGATGAACAAGATTCTTGACCCATCGTATTTGAATCAAGTTTCTCAAACATATAAAGGTGTTTCGGATGTTGTCAACAAATTTAGGCCACAGTTAGGAGCATGGGTTTCTGAATCAGGCGGGGCTTTGAACGGCGGGAGCAAAGATGTGTCTCGAACATTTGCTGATGGATTCTGGTAAGGTCACGTTTTTTTTTCTTTCATTCTCCACGACGACTAAATTTGTTCGTGTGCAATAATGTTGTGTGGCTGAACATTTGACCTTGAGCAGGTATTTACATCAGATGGGAATGGCTTCAACCTATGATCAAAAGGTTTTCTGCAGGCAAGCTTTGATTGGTGGAAATTACGGTTTACTCAATGCTACGACGTTCGTTCCCAACCCAGATTATTATGGGTGAGTATATTTTTTTAACAAAAGAGCAATTATTCTTGTCATCGTTTCTTGTATAGATACTAACATCTCATCAACTTAATTTTTTTAATCGCCAGTGCACTCTTATGGCACCGACTTATGGGGAGTACTGTGCTTGCTGTGACAAAAGAATCCGATCCAAATTTGCGCGTATATACTCACTGCGCAAAGAAAAAGGTGAGCTGGCTTTGATAAAGTTGTCCTTTTATTTTGGGGTTGTTGGTTTTTATGTCGTTAATAATCATTTGGGTGCATGTTTCCTTTCTGTAGCCTGGGGTTTCCCTGATATTTATCAACTTGTCGAAAGATAGATCGTTCAATATAACCCTTTCGAATGCAAAACCCGGGGATGCTGGGAAGCCTAACTATGAGTTTGTTGGGAAGCAAAACAGAGAAGAGTATCATTTGAGAGCGTTAACTGGAGATATAAAGGATGATATCGTGTGTTTGAACGATGTTCCAATGGTCCAGACAAATTCAGAGGACATTCCGGCGATGGATCCAAAGCTTGTTGATGCTTCGACGCCCATATCTATTGCCGCTCAGTCAATAGCCTATGTAATCATTAGAGACTTTGAAGCCCCTGCATGTGTTTAGATCACATCATTTGCTTATCTCGAATATCAATGGTTTCAAACTTTGTTTGAGCTTCCAAAGACCAATAAACCTATATCGCTTGTTTTTCGGTTATCTCCTTTTGTTCCTATCAATGTAAGAATTTATGAGTTTCAACTTTCATGAATGTTTAAACGCCGCTTGCAATTCAAATTTGTAGAATCAAAAAGTGTGCGCTGCACAAATTAATGATAAGCGGGGGACACGTTAAAATAATGGAAAAATAAAATGGATCCAAATGATCTATTTGTTTACATCCGATTACTTTTTTATTTATTTATTTTTAACATGATAAAAAAAACACTGTTTGAAAAAATAAAAGATATTCCTTAGACTTTGGGTGAAAGGAAACTTTCGCTAGGAACATTGGCACATGATTCTGCTGGGACATTACATTTAGAATCATCATTTGTTTCTACTAAACGGAAAATATTCTACTTCAATTTTATCATTTTGAACGAGTCCGATTCTGGAACTCTCTAATCGTGCTCTAGATTCTTAAACGGATTACTAAGGATGTGTTTTTGTCTTATCATCACTACATGTAATGATTATTCGTATTTTATTATTTATCAGCCCCTAAACTCCAAAAAATAATTATTGTTCATTATGTATCTTATGTCTATTTTGGTTGATACTGTTCATGTTCCAAGATGAATTTATGAATTTAAACTACTCCGGTGGCATCTTTCGATACGTTCATTATGTATCTTGTCATCCCTACATGTAATCATTATGTAATTTCCCAAAAAATACAATGATTGTATCTAAACAAAATATTAAACATGTCCCAAAGTAAATTGCGTCGTTATCCTTTCTTTTCTTTTCTTTTTTACTAATCTCGATTGAAAGTATGTTTAAGTTACATTTTTTGCACTAAAAAACTTTGCAATACAGCTCCAACAAAATATTAATGAGCATGGAAAAAAATTTAAGTTTTCGTGGCAAAATGCGGGTTGGAATGGTTGTTCGGTGCATAACTCAACGGAATCAGTTGTACCTGCAACCTTATAACTCTAAAACCAGACCATAACGTTTTTTCATTGGTCGCTTATGATAAGTTGTTAAATATACTAAACTTATTTAAACTGCCTTCGAATATATATACACACACGCGTGGAATAACATTTCATTATCCTCATCTCCTCAATTATCTTTTCTTTTAGAATATGAATTTCAAATTCACATTTTGTCCTATAATCCTTCTTTTATGGGCGTCGCTTTCATCTGCACAAAATGTGAACGTTGTGATTCATGGAGCAGCTTCGATCGCTAAAACTGACGATAAATTCGTATGTGTTACATTAGATTGGTGGCCTGCTGAGAAGTGCGACTACAATCAATGCCCTTGGGGAAAGGCCGGGATATTAAACTTGGTATGCTTGTCCAAATTTCCTCCCTGATATGTATACTCATCTATTAAAAATAAAATTTGACCTTTCTGGATATACCTTCTTTGTAGGATTTGAGATATGGGGCGTTGATAAATGCAATAAAAGGTGAGTTCTACGCGCATCCTATCAAATTTACAAGGGTCAGAGCCGGGTAACAGTGATTTTGGACTAATTTTTGTAAACTACTTTCAGCGTTCAATCCTTTGAGAATCAAAGTTGGTGGTTCGTTGCAAGACAACGTGGTGTACAAAGTAGGAGAAGTTAGCAGTTGCCCCAATTTCATGAAAAGAGAAGACGGTTTATTTGGATTCTCTCAGGGATGCCTTTCAATGGAGAGATGGGACCAATTGAATAGATTTTTCAACCACACTGGGTAACTACATCTATCTATTGTTTTTACATAATTCATTTAACCTTTATATCTAAACATTTTTTTTTACTTTTACATTGGTACTTGAATTCTAAAGGGTAAAGCTTACATTCGGGCTGAATGCTCTTTTCGGAAGAAACGAGTCACAAACTGAAAAGGGTCTTTGGATCGGTGATTGGCAACCGCAAAATACAAGGGATTTCATGCAGTACACTATTTCGAAAGGATACAAAGTCGATTCATATGAATTTGGTAACTTGAATCACTCTCTAAAAAGTTATTATATAAGATAGATTTTCAGGGTTTTTTTTTCATACTTCGAAAAAATATATTTCATCAGGAAATCAACTTTCTGGATCTGGGATGGGTGCAAAAGTTGATGCCAAACAATATGGGAAAGATGTTATTGTGCTTAAGAATCTAGTAAAAGAATTGTACGCACACCCCGAGACTCAACCAAAGGTCTTAGGTCCAGGTGGCTTTTTTGAGGAGAAATGGTTCAACACCTTCCTGGAAGTTTCGGGACAGGGAATTGTTGATGGAATTACACACCGTATCTACAATCTTGGACCCGGTATCCATATACGCTCCAGTTCAATGTTTATATATATAAGCTTCAAGGTGCTTACCTTATATTTGTACGATTAATTCCTTAATGTGATCGATGCGTGTGCAGGGGATGATCCAAACATGATGAACAAGATTCTTGACCCATCGTATTTGAATCAAGTTTCTCAAACATATAAAGGTGTTTCGGATGTTGTCAACAAATTTAGGCCACAGTTAGGAGCATGGGTTTCTGAATCAGGCGAGGCTTTGAACGGCGGGAGCAAAGATGTGTCTCGAACATTTGCTGATGGATTCTGGTAAGGTCACGTTTTTTTTTCTTTCATTTTCCACGACGACTAAATTTGTTCGTGTGCAATAATGTTGTGTGGCTGAACATTTGACCTTGAGCAGGTATTTACATCAGATGGGAATGGCTTCAACCTATGATCAAAAGGTTTTCTGCAGGCAAGCTTTGATTGGTGGAAATTACGGTTTACTCAATGCTACGACGTTCGTTCCCAACCCAGATTATTATGGGTGAGTATATTTTTTTTAACAAAAGAGCAATTATTCTTGTCATCGTTTCTTGTATAGATACTAACATCTCATCAACTTAATTTTTTTAATCGCCAGTGCACTCTTATGGCACCGACTTATGGGGAGTACTGTGCTTGCTGTGACAAAAGAATCCGATCCAAATTTGCGCGTATATGCTCACTGCGCAAAGAAAAAGGTGAGCTGGCTTTGATAAAGTTGTCCTTTTATTTTGGGGTTGTTGGTTTTTATGCCGTTAATAATCATTTGGGGTGCATGTTTCCTTTCTGTAGCCTGGGGTTTCCCTGATATTTATCAACTTGTCGAAAGATAGATCGTTCAATATAACCCTTTCGAATGCAAAACCCGGGGATGCTGGGAAGCCTAACTATGAGTTTGTTGGGAAGCAAAACAGAGAAGAGTATCATTTGAGAGCGTTAACTGGAGATATAAAGGATGATATCGTGTGTTTGAACGATGTTCCAATGGTCCAGACAAATTCAGAGGACATTCCGGCGATGGATCCAAAGCTTGTTGATGCTTCGACGCCCATATCTATTGCCGCTCAGTCAATAGCCTATGTAATCATTAGAGACTTTGAAGCCCCTGCATGTGTTTAGATCACATCATTTGCTTATCTCGAATATCAATGGTTTCAAACTTTGTTTGAGCTTCCAAAGACCAATAAACCTATATCGCTTGTTTTTCGGTTATCTCCTTTTGTTCCTATCAATGTAAGAATTAATGAGTTTCAACTTTCATGAATGTTTAAACGCCGCTTGCAATTCAAATTTGTAGAATCAAAAAGTGTGCGCTGCACAAATTAATGATAAGCGGGGGACACGTTAAAATAATGGAAAAATAAAATGGATCCAAATGAACTATTTGTTTACATCCGATTACTTTTTTTATTTATTTATTTTTAACAGGATAAAAAAAAACACTGTTTGAAAAAATAAAAGATATTCCTTAGACTTTGGGTGAAAGAAACTTTCGCTAGGAACATTGGCACATGATTTTGCTGGGACATTACATTTAGAATCATCATTTGTTTCTACTAAACGGAAAATATTCTACTTCGATTTTATAATTTTGAACGAGTCCGATTCTGGAACTCTCTAATCGTGCTCTAGATTCTTAAACGGATTACTAAGGATGTGTTTTTATCTTATCATCACTACATGTAATGATTATTCATATTTTATTATTTATCAGCCCCTAAACTCCAAAAAATAATTATTGTTCATTATGTATCTTATGTCTATTTTGGTTGATATTGTTCATGTTCCAAGATGAATTTATGAATTTAAACTACTCCGGTGGCATCTTTCGATACGTTCATTATGTATCTTGTCATCCCTACATGTAATCATTATGTAATTTCCCAAAAAATACAATGATTGTATCTAAACAAAATATTAAACATGTCCCAAAGTAAATTGCGTCGTTATCCTTTCTTTTCTTTTCTTTTTTACTAATTTCGATTGAAAGTATGTTTAAGTTACATTTTTTGCACTAACAAACTTTGCAATACAGCTCCAACAAAATATTAATGAGCATGGAAAAAAATTTAAGTTTTCGTGGCAAAATGCGGGTTGGAATGGTTGTTCGGTGCATAACTCAACGGAATCAGTTGTACCTGCAACCTTATAACTCTAAAACCAGACCATAACGTTTTTTCATTGGTCGCTTATGATAAGTTGTTAAATATACTAAACTTATTTAAACTGCCTTCGAATATATATACACACACGCGTGGAATAACATTTCATTATCCTCATCTCCTCAATTATCTTTTCTTTTAGAATATGAATTTCAAATTCACATTTTGTACTATAATCCTTCTTTTATGGGCGTCGCTTTCATCTGCACAAAATGTGAACGTTGTGATTCATGGAGCAGCTTCGATCGCTAAAACTGACGATAACTTCGTATGTGTTACATTAGATTGGTGGCCTGCTGAGAAGTGCGACTACAATCAATGCCCTTGGGGAAAGGCCGGGATATTAAACTTGGTATGCTTGTCCAAATTTCCTCCCTGATATGTATACTCATCTATTAAAAATAAAATTTGACCTTTCTGGATATACCTTCTTTGTAGGATTTGAGATATGGGGCGTTGATAAATGCAATAAAAGGTGAGTTCTACGCGCATCCTATCAAATTTACAAGGGTCAGAGCCGGGTAACAGTGATTTTGGACTAATTTTTGTAAACTACTTTCAGCGTTCAATCCTTTGAGAATCAAAGTTGGTGGTTCGTTGCAAGACAACGTGGTGTACAAAGTAGGAGAAGTTAGCAGTTGCCCCAATTTCATGAAAAGAGAAGACGGTTTATTTGGATTCTCTCAGGGATGCCTTTCAATGGAGAGATGGGACCAATTGAATAGATTTTTCAACCACACTGGGTAACTACATCTATCTATTATTTTTACATAATTCATTTAACCTTTATATCTAAACATTTTTTTTTACTTTTACATTGGTACTTGAATTCTAAAGGGTAAAGCTTACATTCGGGCTGAATGCTCTTTTCGGAAGAAACGAGTCACAAACTGAAAAGGGTCTTTGGATCGGTGATTGGCAACCGCAAAATACAAGGGATTTCATGCAGTACACTATTTTGAAAGGATACAAAGTCGATTCATATGAATTTGGTAACTTGAATCACTCTCTGAAAAGTTATTATATAAGATTGATTTTCAGGGTTTTTTTTTCATACTTCGAAAAAATATATTTCATCAGGAAATCAACTTTCTGGATCTGGGATGGGTGCAAAAGTTGATGCCAAACAATATGGGAAAGATGTTATTGTGCTTAAGAATCTAGTAAAAGAATTGTACGCACACCCCGAGACTCAACCAAAGGTCTTAGGTCCAGGTGGCTTTTTTGAGGAGAAATGGTTTAACACCTTCCTGGAAGTTTCGGGACAGGGAATTGTTGATGGAATTACACACCGTATCTTCAATCTTGGACCCGGTATCCATATACGCTCCAGTTCAATGTTTATATATATAAGCTTCAAGGTGCTTACCTTATATTTGTACGATTAATTCCTTAATGTGATCGATGCGTGTGCAGGGGATGATCCAAACATGATGAACAAGATTCTTGACCCATCGTATTTGAATCAAGTTTCTCAAACATATAAAGGTGTTTCGGATGTTGTCAAGAAATTTAGGCCACAGTTAGGAGCATGGGTTTCTGAATCAGGCGGGGCTTTGAACGGCGGGAGCAAAGATGTGTCTCGAACATTTGCTGATGGATTCTGGTAAGGTCACGTTTTTTTTTCTTTCATTTTCCACGACGACTAAATTTGTTCGTGTGCAATAATGTTGTGTGGCTGAACATTTGACCTTGAGCAGGTATTTAGATCAGATGGGAATGGCTTCAACCTATGATCAAAAGGTTTTCTGCAGGCAAGCTTTGATTGGTGGAAATTACGGTTTACTCAATGCTACGACGTTCGTTCCCAACCCAGATTATTATGGGTGAGTATATTTTTTTAACAAAAGAGCAATTATTCTTGTCATCGTTTCTTGTATAGATACTAACATCTCATCAACTTAATTTTTTTAATCGCCAGTGCACTCTTATGGCACCGACTTATGGGGAGTACTGTGCTTGCTGTGACAAAAGAATCCGATCCAAATTTGCGCGTATATGCTCACTGCGCAAAGAAAAAGGTGAGCTGGCTTTGATAAAGTTGTCCTTTCATTTTGGGGTCGTTGGTTTTTATGCCGTTAATAATCATTTGGGTGCATGTTTCCTTTCTGTAGCCTGGGGTTTCCCTGATATTTATCAACTTGTCGAAAGATAGATCGTTCAATATAACCCTTTCGAATGCAAAACCCGGGGATGCTGGGAAGCCTAACTATGAGTTTGTTGGGAAGCAAAACAGAGAAGAGTATCATTTGAGAGCGTTAACTGGAGATATAAAGGATGATATCGTGTGTTTGAACGATGTTCCAATGGTCCAGACAAATTCAGAGGACATTCCGGCGATGGATCCAAAGCTTGTTGATGCTTCGACGCCCATATCTATTGCCGCTCAGTCAATAGCCTATGTAATCATTAGAGACTTTGAAGCCCCTGCATGTGTTTAGATCACATCATTTGCTTATCTCGAATATCAATGGTTTCAAACTTTGTTTGAGCTTCCAAAGACCAATAAACCTATATCGCTTGTTTTTCGGTTATCTCCTTTTGTTCCTATCAATGTAAGAATTTATGAGTTTCAACTTTCATGAATGTTTAAACGCCGCTTGCAATTCAAATTTGTAGAATCAAAAAGTGTGCGCTGCACAAATTAATGATAAGCGGGGGACACGTTAAAATAATGGAAAAATAAAATGGATCCAAATGATCTATTTGTTTACATCCGATTACTTTTTTTATTTATTTATTTTTAACACGATAAAAAAAACACTGTTTGAAAAAATAAAAGATATTCCTTAGACCTTGGGTGAAAGGAAACTTTCGCTAGGAACATTGGCACATGATTCTGCTGGGACATTACATTTAGAATCATCATTTGTTTCTACTAAACGGAAAATATTCTACTTCGATTTTATCATTTTGAACGAGTCCGGTTCTGGAACTCTCTTATCGTGCTCTAGATTCTTAAACGGATTACTAAGGATGTGTTTTTATCTTATCATCACTACATGTAATGATTATTCGTATTTTATTATTTATCAGCCCCTAAACTCCAAAAAATAATTATTGTTCATTATGTATCTTATGTCTATTTTGGTTGATACTGTTCATGTTCCAAGATGAATTTATGAATTTAAACTACTCCGGTGGCATCTTTCGATACGTTCATTATGTATCTTGTCATCCCTACGTGTAATAATTATGTAATTTCCCAAAAAATACAATGATTGTATCTAAACAAAATATTAAACATGTCCCAAAGTAAATTGCGTCGTTATCCTTTCTTTTCTTTTCTTTTTTACTAATCTCGATTGAAAGTATGTTTAAGTTACATTTTTTGCACTAACAAACTTTGCAATACAGCTCCAACAAAATATTAATGAGCATGGAAAAAAATTTAAGTTTTCGTGGCAAAATGCGGGTTGGAATGGTTGTTCGGTGCATAACTCAACGGAATCAGTTGTACCTGCAACCTTATAACTCTAAAACCAGACCATAACGTTTTTTCATTGGTCGCTTATGATAAGTTGTTAAATATACTAAACTTATTTAAACTGCCTTCGAATATATATACACACACGCGTGGAATAACATTTCATTATCCTCATCTCCTCAATTATCTTTTCTTTTAGAATATGAATTTCAAATTCACATTTTGTCCTATAATCCTTCTTTTATGGGCGTCGCTTTCATCTGCACAAAATGTGAACGTTGTGATTCATGGAGCAGCTTCGATCGCTAAAACTGACGATAACTTCGTATGTGTTACATTAGATTGGTGGCCTGCTGAGAAGTGCAACTACAATCAATGCCCTTGGGGAAAGGCCGGGATATTAAACTTGGTATGCTTGTCCAAATTTCCTCCCTGATATGTATACTCATCTATTAAAAATAAAATTTG
Source organism: Hibiscus tridactylites (assembly GCA_958450335.1). Taxonomy (NCBI): domain Eukaryota; kingdom Viridiplantae; phylum Streptophyta; class Magnoliopsida; order Malvales; family Malvaceae; genus Hibiscus; species Hibiscus tridactylites. Next base: position 96,224,300 of record OY288271.1, on the reverse strand, counting down.
ACCTTTCTGGATATACCTTCTTTGTAGGATTCGAGATATGGGGCGTTGATAAATGCAATAAAAGGTGAGTTCTACGCGCATCCTATCAAATTTACAAGGGTCAGAGCCTGGTAACAGTGATTTTGGACTAATTTTTGTAAACTACTTTCAGCGTTCAATCCTTTGAGAATCAAAGTTGGTGGTTCGTTGCAAGACAACGTGGTGTACAAAGTAGGAGAAGTTAGCAGTTGCCCCAATTTCATGAAAAGAGAAGACGGTTTATTTGGATTCTCTCAGGGATGCCTTTCAATGGAGAGATGGGACCAATTGAATAGATTTTTCAACCACACTGGGTAACTACATCTATCTATTATTTTTACATAATTCATTTAACCTTTATATCTAAACATTTTTTTTACTTTTACATTGGTACTTGAATTCTAAAGGGTAAAGCTTACATTCGGGCTGAATGCTCTTTTCGGAAGAAACGAGTCACAAACTGAAAAGGGTCTTTGGATCGGTGATTGGCAACCGCAAAATACAAGGGATTTCGTGCAGTACACTATTTTGAAAGGATACAAAGTCGATTCATATGAATTTGGTAACTTGAATCACTCTCTGAAAAGTTATTATATAAGATTGATTTTCAGGGTTTTTTTTTCATACTTCGAAAAAATATATTTCATCAGGAAATCAACTTTCTGGATCTGGGATGGGTGCAAAAGTTGATGCCAAACAATATGGGAAAGATGTTATTGTGCTTAAGAATCTAGTAAAAGAATTGTACGCACACCCCGAGACTCAACCAAAGGTCTTAGGTCCAGGTGGCTTTTTTTAGGAGAAATGGTTTAACACCTTCCTGGAAGTTTCGGGACAGGGAATTGTTGATGGAATTACACACCGTATCTACAATCTTGGACCCGGTATCCATATACGCTCCAGTTCAATGTTTATATATATAAGCTTCATGGTGCTTACCTTATATTTGTACGATTAATTCCTTAATGTGATCGATGCGTGTGCAGGGGATGATCCAAACATGATGAACAAGATTCTTGACCCATCGTATTTGAATCAAGTTTCTCAAACATATAAAGGTGTTTCGGATGTTGACAACAAATTTAGGCCACAGTTAGGAGCATGGTTTCTGAATCAGGCGGGGCTTTGAACGGCGGGAGCAAAGATGTGTCTCGAACATTTGCTGATGGATTCTGGTAAGGTCACGTTTTTTTTTTCTTTCATTTTCCACGACGACTAAATTTGTTCGTGTGCAATAATGTTGTGTGGCTGAACATTTGACCTTGAGCAGGTATTTAGATCAGATGGGAATGGCTTCAACCTATGATCAAAAGGTTTTCTGCAGGCAAGCTTTGATTGGTGGAAATTACGGTTTACTCAATGCTACGACGTTCGTTCCCAACCCAGATTATTATGGGTGAGTATATTTTTTTAACAAAAGAGCAATTATTCTTGTCATCGTTTCTTGTATAGATACTAACATCTCATCAACTTAATTTTTTTAATCGCCAGTGCACTCTTATGGCACCGACTTATGGGGAGTACTGTGCTTGCTGTGACAAAAGAATCCGATCCAAATTTGCGCGTATATGCTCACTGCGCAAAGAAAAAGGTGAGCTGGCTTTGATAAAGTTGTCCTTTCATTTTGGGGTCGTTGGTTTTTATGCCGTTAATAATCATTTGGGTGCATGTTTCCTTTCTGTAGCCTGGGGTTTCCCTGATATTTATCAACTTGTCGAAAGATAGATCGTTCAATATAACCCTTTCGAATGCAAAACCCGGGGATGCTGGGAAGCCTAACTATGAGTTTGTTGGGAAGCAAAACAGAGAAGAGTATCATTTGAGAGCGTTAACTGGAGATATAAAGGATGATATCGTGTGTTTGAACGATGTTCCAATGGTCCAGACAAATTCAGAGGACATTCCGGCGATGGATCCAAAGCTTGTTGATGCTTCGACGCCCATATCTATTGCCGCTCAGTCAATAGCCTATGTAATCATTAGAGACTTTGAAGCCCCTGCATGTGTTTAGATCACATCATTTGCTTATCTCGAATATCAATGGTTTCAAACTTTGTTTGAGCTTCCAAAGACCAATAAACCTATATCGCTTGTTTTTCGGTTATCTCCTTTTGTTCCTATCAATGTAAGAATTTATGAGTTTCAACTTTCATGAATGTTTAAACGCCGCTTGCAATTCAAATTTGTAGAATCAAAAAGTGTGTGCTGCACAAATTAATGATAAGCGGGGGACACGTTAAAATAATGGAAAAATAAAATGGATCCAAATGATCTATTTGTTTACATCCGATTACTTTTTTTATTTATTTATTTTTAACACGATAAAAAAAACACTGTTTGAAAAAATAAAAGATATTCCTTAGACTTTGGGTGAAAGGAAACTTTCGCTAGGAACATTGGCACATGATTCTGCTGGGACATTACATTTAGAATCATCATTTGTTTCTACTAAACGGAAAATATTCTACTTCGATTTTATCATTTTGAACGAGTCCGATTCTGGAACTCTCTAATCGTGCTCTAGATTCTTAAACGGATTACTAAGGATGTGTTTTTATCTTATCATCACTACATGTAATGATTATTCGTATTTTATTATTTATCAGCCCCTAAACTCCAAAAAATAATTATTGTTCATTATGTATCTTATGTCTATTTTGGTTGATATTGTTCATGTTCCAAGATGAATTTATGAATTTAAACTACTCCGGTGGCATCTTTCGATACGTTCATTATGTATCTTGTCATCCCTACATGTAATCATTATGTAATTTCCCAAAAAATACAATGATTGTATCTAAACAAAATATTAAACATGTCCCAAAGTAAATTGCGTCGTTATCCTTTCTTTTCTTTTCTTTTTTACTAATCTCGATTGAAAGTATGTTTAAGTTACATTTTTTGCACTAACAAACTTTGCAATACAGCTCCAACAAAATATTAATGAGCATGGAAAAAAATTTAAGTTTTCGTGGCAAAATGCGGGTTGGAATGGTTGTTCGGTGCATAACTCAACGGAATCAGTTGTACCTGCAACCTTATAACTCTAAAACCAGACCATAACGTTTTTTCATTGGTCGCTTATGATAAGTTGTTAAATATACTAAACTTATTTAAACTGCCTTCGAATATATATACACACACGCGTGGAATAACATTTCATTATCCTCATCTCCTCAATTATCTTTTCTTTTAGAATATGAATTTCAAATTCACATTTTGTCCTATAATCCTTCTTTTATGGGCGTCGCTTTCATCTGCACAAAATGTGAACGTTGTGATTCATGGAGCAGCTTCGATCGCTAAAACTGACGATAACTTCGTATGTGTTACATTAGATTGGTGGCCTGCTGAGAAGTGCGACTACAATCAATGCCCTTGGGGAAAGGCCGGGATATTAAACTTGGTATGCTTGTCCAAATTTCCTCCCTGATATGTATACTCATCTATTAAAAATAAAATTTGACCTTTCTGGATATACCTTCTTTGTAGGATTTGAGATATGGGGCGTTGATAAATGCAATAAAAGGTGAGTTCTACGCGCATCCTATCAAATTTACAAGGGTCAGAGCCGGGTAACAGTGATTTTGGACTAATTTTTGTAAACTACTTTCAGCGTTCAATCCTTTGAGAATCAAAGTTGGTGGTTCGTTGCAAGACAACGTGGTGTACAAAGTAGGAGAAGTTAGCAGTTGCCCCAATTTCATGAAAAGAGAAGACGGTTTATTTGGATTCTCTCAGGGATGCCTTTCAATGGAGAGATGGGACCAATTGAATAGATTTTTCAACCACACTGGGTAACTACATCTATCTATTATTTTTACATAATTCATTTAACCTTTATATCTAAACATTTTTTTTTACTTTTACATTGGTACTTGAATTCTAAAGGGTAAAGCTTACATTCGGGCTGAATGCTCTTTTCGGAAGAAACGAGTCACAAACTGAAAAGGGTCTTTGGATCGGTGATTGACAACCGCAAAATACAAGGGATTTCATGCAGTACACTATTTCGAAAGGATACAAAGTCGATTCATATGAATTTGGTAACTTGAATCACTCTCTGAAAAGTTATTATATAAGATTGATTTTCAGGGTTTTTTTTTTCATACTTCGAAAAAATATATTTCATCAGGGAATCAACTTTCTGGATCTGGGATGGGTGCAAAAGTTGATGCCAAACAATATGGGAAAGATGTTATTGTGCTTAAGAATCTAGTAAAAGAATTGTACGCACACCCCGAGACTCAACCAAAGGTCTTAGGTCCAGGTGGCTTTTTTGAGGAGAAATGGTTTAACAGCTTCCTGGAAGTTTCGGGACAGGGAATTGTTGATGGAATTACACACCGTATCTACAATCTTGGACCCGGTATCCATATACGCTCCAGTTCAATGTTTATATATATAAGCTTCAAGGTGCTTACCTTATATTTGTACGATTAATTCCTTAATGTGATCGATGCGTGTGCAGGGGATGATCCAAACATGATGAACAAGATTCTTGACCCATCGTATTTGAATCAAGTTTCTCAAACATATAAAGGTGTTTCGGATGTTGTCAATAAATTTAGGCCACAGTTAGGAGCATGGGTTTCTGAATCAGGCGGGGCTTTGAACGGCGGGAGCAAAGATGTGTCTCGAACATTTGCTGATGGATTCTGGTAAGGTCACGTTTTTTTTTCTTTCATTTTCCACGACGACTAAATTTGTTCGTGTGCAATAATGTTGTGTGGCTGAACATTTGACCTTGAGCAGGTATTTAGATCAGATGGGAATGGCTTCAACCTATGATCAAAAGGTTTTCTGCAGGCAAGCTTTGATTGGTGGAAATTACGGTTTACTCAATGCTACGACGTTCGTTCCCAACCCAGATTATTATGGGTGAGTATATTTTTTTAACAAAAGAGCAATTATTCTTGTCATCGTTTCTTGTATAGATACTAACATCTCATCAACTTAATTTTTTTAATCGCCAGTGCACTCTTATGGCACCGACTTATGGGGAGTACTGTGCTTGCTGTGACAAAAGAATCCGATCCAAATTTGCGCGTATATGCTCACTGCGCAAAGAAAAAGGTGAGCTGGCTTTGATAAAGTTGTCCTTTCATTTTGGGGTCGTTGGTTTTTATGCCGTTAATAATCATTTGGGTGCATGTTTCCTTTCTGTAGCCTGGGGTTTCCCTGATATTTATCAACTTGTCGAAAGATAGATCGTTCAATATAACCCTTTCGAATGCAAAACCCGGGGATGCTGGGAAGCCTAACTATGAGTTTGTTGGGAAGCAAAACAGAGAAGAGTATCATTTGAGAGCGTTAACTGGAGATATAAAGGATGATATCGTGTGTTTGAACGATGTTCCAATGGTCCAGACAAATTCAAAGGACATTCCGGCGATGGATCCAAAGCTTGTTGATGCTTCGACGCCCATATCTATTGCCGCTCAGTCAATAGCCTATGTAATCATTAGAGACTTTGAAGCCCCTGCATGTGTTTAGATCACATCATTTGCTTATCTCGAATATCAATGGTTTCAAACTTTGTTTGAGCTTCCAAAGACCAATAAACCTATATCGCTTGTTTTTCGGTTATCTCCTTTTGTTCCTATCAATGTAAGAATTTATGAGTTTCAACTTTCATGAATGTTTAAACGCCGCTTGCAATTCAAATTTGTAGAATCAAAAAGTGTGCGCTGCACAAATTAATGATAAGCGGGGGACACGTTAAAATAATGGAAAAATAAAATGGATCCAAATGATCTATTTGTTTACATCCGATTACTTTTTTTATTTATTTATTTTTAACACGATAAAAAAAACACTGTTTGAAAAAATAAAAGATATTCCTTAGACCTTGGGTGAAAGGAAACTTTCGCTAGGAACATTGGCACATGATTCTGCTGGGACATTACATTTAGAATCATCATTTGTTTCTACTAAACGGAAAATATTCTACTTCGATTTTATCATTTTGAACGAGTCCGGTTCTGGAACTCTCTTATCGTGCTCTAGATTCTTAAACGGATTACTAAGGATGTGTTTTTATCTTATCATCACTACATGTAATGATTATTCGTATTTTATTATTTATCAGCCCCTAAACTCCAAAAAATAATTATTGTTCATTATGTATCTTATGTCTATTTTGGTTGATACTGTTCATGTTCCAAGATGAATTTATGAATTTAAACTACTCCGGTGGCATCTTTCGATACGTTCATTATGTATCTTGTCATCCCTACGTGTAATAATTATGTAATTTCCCAAAAAATACAATGATTGTATCTAAACAAAATATTAAACATGTCCCAAAGTAAATTGCGTCGTTATCCTTTCTTTTCTTTTCTTTTTTACTAATCTCGATTGAAAGTATGTTTAAGTTACATTTTTTGCACTAACAAACTTTGCAATACAGCTCCAACAAAATATTAATGAGCATGGAAAAAAATTTAAGTTTTCGTGGCAAAATGCGGGTTGGAATGGTTGTTCGGTGCATAACTCAACGGAATCAGTTGTACCTGCAACCTTATAACTCTAAAACCAGACCATAACGTTTTTTCATTGGTCGCTTATGATAAGTTGTTAAATATACTAAACTTATTTAAACTGCCTTCGAATATATATACACACACGCGTGGAATAACATTTCATTATCCTCATCTCCTCAATTATCTTTTCTTTTAGAATATGAATTTCAAATTCACATTTTGTCCTATAATCCTTCTTTTATGGGCGTCGCTTTCATCTGCACAAAATGTGAACGTTGTGATTCATGGAGCAGCTTCGATCGCTAAAACTGACGATAACTTCGTATGTGTTACATTAGATTGGTGGCCTGCTGAGAAGTGCAACTACAATCAATGCCCTTGGGGAAAGGCCGGGATATTAAACTTGGTATGCTTGTCCAAATTTCCTCCCTGATATGTATACTCATCTATTAAAAATAAAATTTGACCTTTCTGGATATACCTTCTTTGTAGGATTCGAGATATGGGGCGTTGATAAATGCAATAAAAGGTGAGTTCTACGCGCATCCTATCAAATTTACAAGGGTCAGAGCCTGGTAACAGTGATTTTGGACTAATTTTTGTAAACTACTTTCAGCGTTCAATCCTTTGAGAATCAAAGTTGGTGGTTCGTTGCAAGACAACGTGGTGTACAAAGTAGGAGAAGTTAGCAGTTGCCCCAATTTCATGAAAAGAGAAGACGGTTTATTTGGATTCTCTCAGGGATGCCTTTCAATGGAGAGATGGGACCAATTGAATAGATTTTTCAACCACACTGGGTAACTACATCTATCTATTATTTTTACATAATTCATTTAACCTTTATATCTAAACATTTTTTTTACTTTTACATTGGTACTTGAATTCTAAAGGGTAAAGCTTACATTCGGGCTGAATGCTCTTTTCGGAAGAAACGAGTCACAAACTGAAAAGGGTCTTTGGATCGGTGATTGGCAACCGCAAAATACAAGGGATTTCGTGCAGTACACTATTTTGAAAGGATACAAAGTCGATTCATATGAATTTGGTAACTTGAATCACTCTCTGAAAAGTTATTATATAAGATTGATTTTCAGGGTTTTTTTTTCATACTTCGAAAAAATATATTTCATCAGGAAATCAACTTTCTGGATCTGGGATGGGTGCAAAAGTTGATGCCAAACAATATGGGAAAGATGTTATTGTGCTTAAGAATCTAGTAAAAGAATTGTACGCACACCCCGAGACTCAACCAAAGGTCTTAGGTCCAGGTGGCTTTTTTTAGGAGAAATGGTTTAACACCTTCCTGGAAGTTTCGGGACAGGGAATTGTTGATGGAATTACACACCGTATCTACAATCTTGGACCCGGTATCCATATACGCTCCAGTTCAATGTTTATATATATAAGCTTCATGGTGCTTACCTTATATTTGTACGATTAATTCCTTAATGTGATCGATGCGTGTGCAGGGGATGATCCAAACATGATGAACAAGATTCTTGACCCATCGTATTTGAATCAAGTTTCTCAAACATATAAAGGTGTTTCGGATGTTGACAACAAATTTAGGCCACAGTTAGGAGCATGGTTTCTGAATCAGGCGGGGCTTTGAACGGCGGGAGCAAAGATGTGTCTCGAACATTTGCTGATGGATTCTGGTAAGGTCACGTTTTTTTTTTCTTTCATTTTCCACGACGACTAAATTTGTTCGTGTGCAATAATGTTGTGTGGCTGAACATTTGACCTTGAGCAGGTATTTAGATCAGATGGGAATGGCTTCAACCTATGATCAAAAGGTTTTCTGCAGGCAAGCTTTGATTGGTGGAAATTACGGTTTACTCAATGCTACGACGTTCGTTCCCAACCCAGATTATTATGGGTGAGTATATTTTTTTAACAAAAGAGCAATTATTCTTGTCATCGTTTCTTGTATAGATACTAACATCTCATCAACTTAATTTTTTTAATCGCCAGTGCACTCTTATGGCACCGACTTATGGGGAGTACTGTGCTTGCTGTGACAAAAGAATCCGATCCAAATTTGCGCGTATATGCTCACTGGGCAAAGAAAAAGGTGAGCTGGCTTTGATAAAGTTGTCCTTTCATTTTGGGGTCGTTGGTTTTTATGCCGTTAATAATCATTTGGGTGCATGTTTCCTTTCTGTAGCCTGGGGTTTCCCTGATATTTATCAACTTGTCGAAAGATAGATCGTTCAATATAACCCTTTCGAATGCAAAACCCGGGGATGCTGGGAAGCCTAACTATGAGTTTGTTGGGAAGCAAAACAGAGAAGAGTATCATTTGAGAGCGTTAACTGGAGATATAAAGGATGATATCGTGTGTTTGAACGATGTTCCAATGGTCCAGACAAATTCAGAGGACATTCCGGCGATGGATCCAAAGCTTGTTGATGCTTCGACGCCCATATCTATTGCCGCTCAGTCAATAGCCTATGTAATCATTAGAGACTTTGAAGCCCCTGCATGTGTTTAGATCACATCATTTGCTTATCTCGAATATCAATGGTTTCAAACTTTGTTTGAGCTTCCAAAGACCAATAAACCTATATCGCTTGTTTTTCGGTTATCTCCTTTTGTTCCTATCAATGTAAGAATTTATGAGTTTCAACTTTCATGAATGTTTAAACGCCGCTTGCAATTCAAATTTGTAGAATCAAAAAGTGTGCGCTGCACAAATTAATGATAAGCGGGGGACACGTTAAAATAATGGAAAAATAAAATGGATCCAAATGATCTATTTGTTTACATCCGATTACTTTATTTATTTATTTATTTATTTTTAACACGATAAAAAAAACACTGTTTGAAAAAATAAAAGATATTCCTTAGACTTTGGGTGAAAGGAAACTTTCGCTAGGAACATTGGCACATGATTCTGCTGGGACATTACATTTAGAATCATCATTTGTTTCTACTAAACGGAAAATATTCTACTTCGATTTTATCATTTTGAACGAGTCCGATTCTGGAACTCTCTAATCGTGCTCTAGATTCTTAAACGGATTACTAAGGATGTGTTTTTATCTTATCATCACTACATGTAATGATTATTCGTATTTTATTATTTATCAGCCCGTAAACTCCAAAAAATAATTATTGTTCATTATGTATCTTATGTCTATTTTGGTTGATAATGTTCATGTTCCAAGATGAATTTATGAATTTAAACTACTCCGGTGGCATCTTTCGATACGTTCATTATGTATCTTGTCATCCCTACATGTAATCATTATGTAATTTCCCAAAAAATACAATGATTGTATCTAAACAAAATATTAAACATGTCCCAAAGTAAATTGCGTCGTTATCCTTTCTTTTCTTTTCTTTTTTACTAATCTCGATTGAAAGTATGTTTAAGTTACATTTTTTGCACTAACAAACTTTGCAATACAGCTCCAACAAAATATTAATGAGCATGGAAAAAAATTTAAGTTTTCGTGGCAAAATGCGGGTTGGAATGGTTGTTCGGTGCATAACTCAACGGAATCAGTTGTACCTGCAACCTTATAACTCTAAAACCAGACCATAACGTTTTTTCATTGGTCGCTTATGATAAGTTGTTAAATATACTAAACTTATTTAAACTGCCTTCGAATATATATACACACACGCGTGGAATAACATTTCATTATCCTCATCTCCTCAATTATCTTTTCTTTTAGAATATGAATTTCAAATTCACATTTTGTCCTATAATCCTTCTTTTATGGGCGTCGCTTTCATCTGCACAAAATGTGAACGTTGTGATTCATGGAGCAGCTTCGATCGCTAAAACTGACGATAACTTCGTATGTGTTACATTAGATTGGTGGCCTGCTGAGAAGTGCGACTACAATCAATGCCCTTGGGGAAAGGCCGGGATATTAAACTTGGTATGCTTGTCCAAATTTCCTCCCTGATATGTATACTCATCTATTAAAAATAAAATTTGACCTTTCTGGATATACCTTCTTTGTAGGATTTGAGATATGGGGCGTTGATAAATGCAATAAAAGGTGAGTTATACGCGCATCCTATCAAATTTACAAGGGTCAGAGCCGGGTAACAGTGATTTTGGACTAATTTTTGTAAACTATTTTCAGCGTTCAATCCTTTGAGAATCAAAGTTGGTGGTTCGTTGCAAGACAACGTGGTGTACAAAGTAGGAGAAGTTAGCAGTTGCCCCAATTTCATGAAAAGAGAAGACGGTTTATTTGGATTCTCTCAGGGATGCCTTTCAATGGAGAGATGGGACCAATTGAATAGATTTTTCAACCACACTGGGTAACTACATCTATCTATTATTTTTACATAATTCATTTAACCTTTATATCTAAACATTTTTTTTTACTTTTACATTGGTACTTGAATTCTAAAGGGTAAAGCTTACATTCGGGCTGAATGCTGTTTTCGGAAGAAACGAGTCACAAACTGAAAAGGGTCTTTGGATCGGTGATTGGCAACCGCAAAATACAAGGGATTTCATGCAGTACACTATTTCGAAAGGATACAAAGTCGATTCATATGAATTTGGTAACTTGAATCACTCTCTGAAAAGTTATTATATAAGATTGATTTTCAGGGTTTTTTTTTCATACTTCGAAAAAATATATTTCATCAGGAAATCAACTTTCTGGATCTGGGATGGGTGCAAAAGTTGATGCCAAACAATATGGGAAAGATGTTATTGTGCTTAAGAATCTAGTAAAAGAATTGTACGCACACCCCGAGACTCAACCAAAGGTCTTAGGTCCAGGTGGCTTTTTTGAGGAGAAATGGTTTAACACCTTCCTGGAAGTTTCGGGACAGGGAATTGTTGATGGAATTACACACCGTATCTACAATCTTGGACCCGGTATCCATATACGCTCCAGTTCAATGTTTATATATATAAGCTTCAAGGTGCTTACCTTATATTTGTACGATTAATTCCTTAATGTGATCGATGCGTGTGCAGGGGATGAGCCAAACATGATGAACAAGATTCTTGACCCATCGTATTTGAATCAAGTTTCTCAAACATATAAAGGTGTTTCGGATGTTGTCAACAAATTTAGGCCACAGTTAGGAGCATGGGTTTCTGAATCAGGCGGGGCTTTGAACGGCGGGAGCAAAGATGTGTCTCGAACATTTGCTGATGGATTCTGGTAAGGTCACGTTTTTTTTTCTTTCATTTTCCACGACGACTAAATTTGTTCGTGTGCAATAATGTTGTGTGGCTGAACATTTGACCTTGAGCAGGTATTTAGATCAGATGGGAATGGCTTCAACCTATGATCAAAAGGTTTTCTGCAGGCAAGCTTTGATTGGTGGAAATTACGGTTTACTCAATGCTACGACGTTCGTTCCCAACCCAGATTATTATGGGTGAGTATATTTTTTTAACAAAAGAGCAATTATTCTTGTCATCGTTTCTTGTATAGATACTAACATCTCATCAACTTAATTTTTTTAATCGCCAGTGCACTCTTATGGCACCGACTTATGGGGAGTACTGTGCTTGCTGTGACAAAAGAATCCGATCCAAATTTGCGCGTATATGCTCACTGGGCAAAGAAAAAGGTGAGCTGGCTTTGATAAAGTTGTCCTTTCATTTTGGGGTCGTTGGTTTTTATGCCGTTAATAATCATTTGGGTGCATGTTTCCTTTCTGTAGCCTGGGGTTTCCCTGATATTTATCAACTTGTCGAAAGATAGATCGTTCAATATAACCCTTTCGAATGCAAAACCCGGGGATGCTGGGAAGCCTAACTATGAGTTTGTTGGGAAGCAAAACAGAGAAGAGTATCATTTGAGAGCGTTAACTGGAGATATAAAGGATGATATCGTGTGTTTGAACGATGTTCCAATGGTCCAGACAAATTCAGAGGACATTCCGGCGATGGATCCAAAGCTTGTTGATGCTTCGACGCCCATATCTATTGCCGCTCAGTCAATAGCCTATGTAATCATTAGAGACTTTGAAGCCCCTGCATGTGTTTAGATCACATCATTTGCTTATCTCGAATATCAATGGTTTCAAACTTTGTTTGAGCTTCCAAAGACCAATAAACCTATATCGCTTGTTTTTCGGTTATCTCCTTTTGTTCCTATCAATGTAAGAATTTATGAGTTTCAACTTTCATGAATGTTTAAACGCCGCTTGCAATTCAAATTTGTAGAATCAAAAAGTGTGCGCTGCACAAATTAATGATAAGCGGGGGACACGTTAAAATAATGGAAAAATAAAATGGATCCAAATGATCTATTTGTTTACATCCGATTACTTTATTTATTTATTTATTTATTTTTAACACGATAAAAAAAACACTGTTTGAAAAAATAAAAGATATTCCTTAGACTTTGGGTGAAAGGAAACTTTCGCTAGGAACATTGGCACATGATTCTGCTGGGACATTACATTTAGAATCATCATTTGTTTCTACTAAACGGAAAATATTCTACTTCGATTTTATCATTTTGAACGAGTCCGATTCTGGAACTCTCTAATCGTGCTCTAGATTCTTAAACGGATTACTAAGGATGTGTTTTTATCTTATCATCACTACATGTAATGATTATTCGTATTTTATTATTTATCAGCCCCTAAACTCCAAAAAATAATTATTGTTCATTATGTATCTTATGTCTATTTTGGTTGATAATGTTCATGTTCCAAGATGAATTTATGAATTTAAACTACTCCGGTGGCATCTTTCGATACGTTCATTATGTATCTTGTCATCCCTACATGTAATCATTATGTAATTTCCCAAAAAATACAATGATTGTATCTAAACAAAATATTAAACATGTCCCAAAGTAAATTGCGTCGTTATCCTTTCTTTTCTTTTCTTTTTTACTAATCTCGATTGAAAGTATGTTTAAGTTACATTTTTTGCACTAACAAACTTTGCAATACAGCTCCAACAAAATATTAATGAGCATGGAAAAAAATTTAAGTTTTCGTGGCAAAATGCGGGTTGGAATGGTTGTTCGGTGCATAACTCAACGGAATCAGTTGTACCTGCAACCTTATAACTCTAAAACCAGACCATAACGTTTTTTCATTGGTCGCTTATGATAAGTTGTTAAATATACTAAACTTATTTAAACTGCCTTCGAATATATATACACACACGCGTGGAATAACATTTCAGTATCCTCATCTCCTCAATTATCTTTTCTTTTAGAATATGAATTTCAAATTCACATTTTGTCCTATAATCCTTCTTTTATGGGCGTCGCTTTCATCTGCACAAAATGTGAACGTTGTGATTCATGGAGCAGCTTCGATCGCTAAAACTGACGATAACTTCGTATGTGTTACATTAGATTGGTGGCCTGCTGAGAAGTGCGACTACAATCAATGCCCTTGGGGAAAGGCCGGGATATTAAACTTGGTATGCTTGTCCAAATTTCCTCCCTGATATGTATACTCATCTATTAAAAATAAAATTTGACCTTTCTGGATATACCTTCTTTGTAGGATTTGAGATATGGGGCGTTGATAAATGCAATAAAAGGTGAGTTCTACGCGCATCCTATCAAATTTACAAGGGTCAGAGCCGGGTAACAGTGATTTTGGACTAATTTTTGTAAACTACTTTCAGCGTTCAATCCTTTGAGAATCAAAGTTGGTGGTTCGTTGCAAGACAACGTGGTGTACAAAGTAGGGGAAGTTAGCAGTTGCCCCAATTTCATGAAAAGAGAAGACGGTTTATTTGGATTCTCTCAGGGATGCCTTTCAATGGAGAGATGGGACCAATTGAATAGATTTTTCAACCACACTGGGTAACTACATCTATCTATTATTTTTACATAATTCATTTAACCTTTATATCTAAACATTTTTTTTTACTTTTACATTGGTACTTGAATTCTAGAGGGTAAAGCTTACATTCGGGCTGAATGTTGTTTTCGGAAGAAACGAGTCACAAACTGAAAAGGGTCTTTGGATCGGTGATTGGCAACAGCAAAATACAAGGGATTTCATGCAGTACACTATTTCGAAAGGATACAAAGTCGATTCATATGAATTTGGTAACTTGAATCACTCTCTGAAAAGTTATTATATAAGATTGATTTTCAGGGTTTTTTTTTCATACTTCGAAAAAATATATTTCATCAGGAAATCAACTTTCTGGATCTGGGATGGGTGCAAAAGTTGATGCCAAACAATATGGGAAAGATGTTATTGTGCTTAAGAATCTAGTAAAAGAATTGTACGCACACCCCGAGACTCAACCAAAGGTCTTAGATCCAGGTGGCTTTTTTGAGGAGAAATGGTTTAACACCTTCCTGGAAGTTTCGGGACAGGGAATTGTTGATGGAATTACACACCGTATCTACAATCTTGGACCCGGTATCCATATACGCTCCAGTTCAATGTTTATATATATAAGCTTCAAGGTGCTTACCTTATATTTGTACGATTAATTCCTTAATGTGATCGATGCGTGTGCAGGGGATGAGCCAAACATGATGAACAAGATTCTTGACCCATCGTATTTGAATCAAGTTTCTCAAACATATAAAGGTGTTTCGGATGTTTTCAACAAATTTAGGCCACAGTTAGGAGCATGGGTTTCTGAATCAGGCGGGGCTTTGAACGGCGGGAGCAAAGATGTGTCTCGAACATTTGCTGATGGATTCTGGTAAGGTCACGTTTTTTTTTCTTTCATTTTCCACGACGACTAAATTTGTTCGTGTGCAATAATGTTGTGTGGCTGAACATTTGACCTTGAGCAGGTATTTAGATCAGATGGGAATGGCTTCAACCTATGATCAAAAGGTTTTCTGCAGGCAAGCTTTGATTGGTGGAAATTACGGTTTACTCAATGCTACGACGTTCGTTCCCAACCCAGATTATTATGGGTGAGTATATTTTTTTAACAAAAGAGCAATTATTCTTGTCATCGTTTCTTGTATAGATACTAACATCTCATCAACTTAATTTTTTTAATCGCCAGTGCACTCTTATGGCACCGACTTATGGGGAGTACTGTGCTTGCTGTGACAAAAGAATCCGATCCAAATTTGCGCGTATATGCTCACTGGGCAAAGAAAAAGGTGAGCTGGCTTTGATAAAGTTGTCCTTTCATTTTGGGGTCGTTGGTTTTTATGCCGTTAATAATCATTTGGGTGCATGTTTCCTTTCTGTAGCCTGGGGTTTCCCTGATATTTATCAACTTGTCGAAAGATAGATCGTTCAATATAACCCTTTCGAATGCAAAACCCGGGGATGCTGGGAAGCCTAACTATGAGTTTGTTGGGAAGCAAAACAGAGAAGAGTATCATTTGAGAGCGTTAGCTGGAGATATAAAGGATGATATCGTGTGTTTGAACGATGTTCCAATGGTCCAGACAAATTCAGAGGACATTCCGGCGATGGATCCAAAGCTTGTTGATGCTTCGACGCCCATATCTATTGCCGCTCAGTCAATAGCCTATGTAATCATTAGAGACTTTGAAGCCCCTGCATGTGTTTAGATCACATCATTTGCTTATCTCGAACATCAATGGTTTCAAACTTTGTTTGAGCTTCCGAAGACCAATAAACCTATATCGCTTGTTTTTCGGTTATCTCCTTTTGTTCCTATCAATGTAAGAATTTATGAGTTTCAACTTTCATGAATGTTTAAACGCCGCTTGCAATTCAAATTTGTAGAATCAAAAAGTGTGCGCTGCAGAAATTAATGATAAGCGGGGGACACGTTAAAATAATGGAAAAATAAAATGGATCCAAATGATCTATTTGTTTACATCCGATTACTTTTTTTATTAATTTATTTTTAACACGATAAAAAAAACACTGTTTGAAAAAATAAAAGATATTCCTTAGACTTTGGGTGAAAGGAAACTTTCGCTAGGAACATTGGCACATGATTCTGCTGGGACATTACATTTAGAATCATCATTTGTTTCTACTAAACGGAAAATATTCTACTTCGATTTTATCATTTTGAACGAGTCCGATTCTGGAACTCTCTAATCGTGCTCTAGATTCTTAAACGGATTACTAAGGATGTGTTTTTATCTTATCATCACTACATGTAATGATTATTCGTATTTTATTATTTATCAGCCCCTAAACTCCAAAAAATAATTATTGTTCATTATGTATCTTATGTCTATTTTGGTTGATAATGTTCATGTTCCAAGATGAATTTATGAATTTAAACTACTCCGGTGGCATCTTTCGATACGTTCATTATGTATCTTGTCATCCCTACATGTAATCATTATGTAATTTCCCAAAAAATACAATGATTGTATCTAAACAAAATATTAAACATGTCCCAAAGTAAATTGCGTCGTTATCCTTTCTTTTCTTTTCTTTTTTACTAATCTCGATTGAAAGTATGTTTAAGTTACATTTTTTGCACTAACAAACTTTGCAATACAGCTCCAACAAAATATTAATGAGCATGGAAAAAAATTTAAGTTTTCGTGGCAAAATGCGGGTTGGAATGGTTGTTCGGTGCATAACTCAACGGAATCAGTTGTACCTGCAACCTTATAACTCTAAAACCAGACCATAACGTTTTTTCATTGGTCGCTTATGATAAGTTGTTAAATATACTAAACTTATTTAAACTGCCTTCGAATATATATACACACACGCGTGGAATAACATTTCATTATCCTCATCTCCTCAATTATCTTTTCTTTTAGAATATGAATTTCAAATTCACATTTTGTCCTATAATCCTTCTTTTATGGGCGTCGCTTTCATCTGCACAAAATGTGAACGTTGTGATTCATGGAGCAGCTTCGATCGCTAAAACTGACGATAACTTCGTATGTGTTACATTAGATTGGTGGCCTGCTGAGAAGTGCGACTACAATCAATGCCCTTGGGGAAAGGCCGGGATATTAAACTTGGTATGCTTGTCCAAATTTCCTCCCTGATATGTATACTCATCTATTAAAAATAAAATTTGACCTTTCTGGATATACCTTCTTTGTAGGATTTGAGATATGGGGCGTTGATAAATGCAATAAAAGGTGAGTTCTACGCGCATCCTATCAAATTTACAAGGGTCAGAGCCGGGTAACAGTGATTTTGGACTAATTTTTGTAAACTACTTTCAGCGTTCAATCCTTTGAGAATCAAAGTTGGTGGTTCGTTGCAAGACAACGTGGTGTACAAAGTAGGAGAAGTTAGCAGTTGCCCCAATTTCATGAAAAGAGAAGACGGTTTATTTGGATTCTCTCAGGGATGCCTTTCAATGGAGAGATGGGACCAATTGAATAGATTTTTCAACCACACTGGGTAACTACATCTATCTATTATTTTTACATAATTCATTTAACCTTTATATCTAAACATTTTTTTTTTTACTTTTACATTGGTACTTGAATTCTAAAGGGTAAAGCTTACATTCGGGCTGAATGCTGTTTTCGGAAGAAACGAGTCACAAACTGAAAAGGGTCTTTGGATCGGTGATTGGCAACCGCAAAATACAAGGGATTTCATGCAGTACACTATTTCGAAAGGATACAAAGTCGATTCATATGAATTTGGTAACTTGAATCACTCTCTGAAAAGTTATTATATAAGATTGATTTTCAGGGTTTTTTTTTCAGACTTCGAAAAAATATATTTCATCAGGAAATCAACTTTCTGGATCTGGGATGGGTGCAAAAGTTGATGCCAAACAATATGGGAAAGATGTTATTGTGCTTAAGAATCTAGTAAAAGAATTGTACGCACACCCCGAGACTCAACCAAAGGTCTTAGGTCCAGGTGGCTTTTTTGAGGAGAAATGGTTTAACACCTTCTTGGAAGTTTCGGGACAGGGAATTGTTGATGGAATTACACACCGTATCTACAATCTTGGACCCGGTATCCATATACGCTCCAGTTCAATGTTTATATATATAAGCTTCAAGGTGCTTACCTTATATTTGTACGATTAATTCCTTAATGTGATCGATGCGTGTGCAGGGGATGAGCCAAACATGATGAACAAGATTCTTGACCCATCGTATTTGAATCAAGTTTCTCAAACATATAAAGGTGTTTCGGATGTTGTCAACAAATTTAGGCCACAGTTAGGAGCATGGGTTTCTGAATCAGGCGGGGCTTTGAACGGCGGGAGCAAAGATGTGTCTCGAACATTTGCTGATGGATTCTGGTAAGGTCACGTTTTTTTTTCTTTCATTTTCCACGACGACTAAATTTGTTCGTGTGCAATAATGTTGTGTGGCTGAACATTTGACCTTGAGCAGGTATTTAGATCAGATGGGAATGGCTTCAACCTATGATCAAAAGGTTTTCTGCAGGCAAGCTTTGATTGGTGGAAATTACGGTTTACTCAATGCTACGACGTTCGTTCCCAACCCAGATTATTATGGGTGAGTATATTTTTTTAACAAAAGAGCAATTATTCTTGTCATCGTTTCTTGTATAGATACTAACATCTCATCAACTTAATTTTTTTAATCGCCAGTGCACTCTTATGGCACCGACTTATGGGGAGTACTGTGCTTGCTGTGACAAAAGAATCCGATCCAAATTTGCGCGTATATGCTCACTGCGCAAAGAAAAAGGTGAGCTGGCTTTGATAAAGTTGTCCTTTCATTTTGGGGTCGTTGGTTTTTATGCCGTTAATAATCATTTGGGTGCATGTTTCCTTTCTGTAGCCTGGGGTTTCCCTGATATTTATCAACTTGTCGAAAGATAGATCGTTCAATATAACCCTTTCGAATGCAAAACCCGGGGATGCTGGGAAGCCTAACTATGAGTTTGTTGGGAAGCAAAACAGAGAAGAGTATCATTTGAGAGCGTTAACTGGAGATATAAAGGATGATATCGTGTGTTTGAACGATGTTCCAATGGTCCAGACAAATTCAGAGGACATTCCGGCGATGGATCCAAAGCTTGTTGATGCTTCGACGCCCATATCTATTGCCGCTCAGTCAATAGCCTATGTAATCATTAGAGACTTTGAAGCCCCTGCATGTGTTTAGATCACATCATTTGCTTATCTCGAATATCAATGGTTTCAAACTTTGTTTGAGCTTCCAAAGACCAATAAACCTATATCGCTTGTTTTTCGGTTATCTCCTTTTGTTCCTATCAATGTAAGAATTTATGAGTTTCAACTTTCATGAATGTTTAAACGCCGCTTGCAATTCAAATTTGTAGAATCAAAAAGTGTGCGCTGCACAAATTAATGATAAGCGGGGGACACGTTAAAATAATGGAAAAATAAAATGGATCCAAATGATCTATTTGTTTACATCCGATTACTTTTTTTATTTATTTATTTTTAACACGATAAAAAAAACACTGTTTGAAAAAATAAAAGATATTCCTTAGACTTTGGGTGAAAGGAAACTTTCGCTAGGAACATTGGCACATGATTCTGCTGGGACATTACATTTAGAATCATCATTTGTTTCTACTAAACGGAATATATTCTACTTCGATTTTATCATTTTGAACGAGTCCGATTCTGGAACTCTCTAATCGTGCTCTAGATTCTTAAACGGATTACTAAGGATGTGTTTTTATCTTATCATCACTACATGTAATGATTATTCGTATTTTATTATTTATCAGCCCCTAAACTCCAAAAAATAATTATTGTTCATTATGTATCTTATGTCTATTTTGGTTGATAATGTTCATGTTCCAAGATGAATTTATGAATTTAAACTACTCCGGTGGCATCTTTCGATACGTTCATTATGTATCTTGTCATCCCTACATGTAATCATTATGTAATTTCCCAAAAAATACAATGATTGTATCTAAACAAAATATTAAACATGTCCCAAAGTAAATTGCGTCGTTATCCTTTCTTTTCTTTTCTTTTTTACTAATCTCGATTGAAAGTATGTTTAAGTTACATTTTTTGCACTAACAAACTTTGCAATACAGCTCCAACAAAATATTAATGAGCATGGAAAAAAATTTAAGTTTTCGTGGCAAAATGCGGGTTGGAATGGTTGTTCGGTGCATAACTCAACGGAATCAGTTGTACCTGCAACCTTATAACTCTAAAACCAGACCATAACGTTTTTTCATTGGTCGCTTATGATAAGTTGTTAAATATACTAAACTTATTTAAACTGCCTTCGAATATATATACACACACGCGTGGAATAACATTTCATTATCCTCATCTCCTCAATTATCTTTTCTTTTAGAATATGAATTTCAAATTCACATTTTGTCCTATAATCCTTCTTTTATGGGCGTCGCTTTCATCTGCACAAAATGTGAACGTTGTGATTCATGGAGCAGCTTCGATCGCTAAAACTGACGATAACTTCGTATGTGTTACATTAGATTGGTGGCCTGCTGAGAAGTGCGACTACAATCAATGCCCTTGGGGAAAGGCCGGGATATTAAACTTGGTATGCTTGTCCAAATTTCCTCCCTGATATGTATACTCATCTATTAAAAATAAAATTTGACCTTTCTGGATATACCTTCTTTGTAGGATTTGAGATATGGGGCGTTGATAAATGCAATAAAAGGTGAGTTCTACGCGCATCCTATCAAATTTACAAGGGTCAGAGCCGGGTAACAGTGATTTTGGACTAATTTTTGTAAACTACTTTCAGCGTTCAATCCTTTGAGAATCAAAGTTGGTGGTTCGTTGCAAGACAACGTGGTGTACAAAGTAGGAGAAGTTAGCAGTTGCCCCAATTTCATGAAAAGAGAAGACGGTTTATTTGGATTCTCTCAGGGATGCCTTTCAATGTAGAGATGGGACCAATTGAATAGATTTTTCAACCACACTGGGTAACTACATCTATCTATTATTTTTACATAATTCATTTAACCTTTATATCTAAACATTTTTTTTTTTACTTTTACATTGGTACTTGAATTCTAAAGGGTAAAGCTTACATTCGGGCTGAATGCTGTTTTCGGAAGAAACGAGTCACAAACTGAAAAGGGTCTTTGGATCGGTGATTGGCAACCGCAAAATACAAGGGATTTCATGCAGTACACTATTTCGAAAGGATACAAAGTCGATTCATATGAATTTGGTAACTTGAATCACTCTCTGAAAAGTTATTATATAAGATTGATTTTCAGGGTTTTTTTTCATACTTCGAAAAAATATATTTCATCAGGAAATCAACTTTCTGGATCTGGGATGGGTGCAAAAGTTGATGCCAAACAATATGGGAAAGATGTTATTGTGCTTAAGAATCTAGTAAAAGAATTGTACGCACACCCCGAGACTCAACTAAAGGTCTTAGGTCCAGGTGGCTTTTTTGAGGAGAAATGGTTTAACACCTTCCTGGAAGTTTCGGGACAGGGAATTGTTGATGGAATCACACACCGTATCTACAATCTTGGACCCGGTATCCATATACGCTCCAGTTCAATGTTTATATATATAAGCTTCAAGGTGCTTACCTTATATTTGTACGATTAATTCCTTAATGTGATCGATGCGTGTGCAGGGGATGAGCCAAACATGATGAACAAGATTCTTGACCCATCGTATTTGAATCAAGTTTCTCAAACATATAAAGGTGTTTCGGATGTTGTCAACAAATTTAGGCCACAGTTAGGAGCATGGGTTTCTGAATCAGGCGGGGCTTTGAACGGCGGGAGCAAAGATATGTCTCGAACATTTGCTGATGGATTCTGGTAAGGTCACGTTTTTTTTTCTTTCATTTTCCACGACGACTAAATTTGTTCGTGTGCAATAATGTTGTGTGGCTGAACATTTGACCTTGAGCAGGTATTTAGATCAGATGGGAATGGCTTCAACCTATGATCAAAAGGTTTTCTGCAGGCAAGCTTTGATTGGTGGAAATTACGGTTTACTCAATGCTACGACGTTCGTTCCCAACCCAGATTATTATGGGTGAGTATATTTTTTTAACAAAAGAGCAATTATTCTTGTCATCGTTTCTTGTATAGATACTAACATCTCATCAACTTAATTTTTTTAATCGCCAGTGCACTCTTATGGCACCGACTTATGGGGAGTACTGTGCTTGCTGTGACAAAAGAATCCGATCCAAATTTGCGCGTATATGCTCACTGCGCAAAGAAAAAGGTGAGCTGGCTTTGATAAAGTTGTCCTTTCATTTTGGGGTCGTTGGTTTTTATGCCGTTAATAATCATTTGGGTGCATGTTTCCTTTCTGTAGCCTGGGGTTTCCCTGATATTTATCAACTTGTCGAAAGATAGATCGTTCAATATAACCCTTTCGAATGCAAAACCCGGGGATGCTGGGAAGCCTAACTATGAGTTTGTTGGGAAGCAAAACAGAGAAGAGTATCATTTGAGAGCGTTAACTGGAGATATAAAGGATGATATCGTGTGTTTGAACGATGTTCCAATGGTCCAGACAAATTTAGAGGACATTCCGGCGATGGATCCAAAGCTTGTTGATGCTTCGACGCCCATATCTATTGCCGCTCTGTCAATAGCCTATGTAATCATTAGAGACTTTGAAGCCCCTGCATGTGTTTAGATCACATCATTTGCTTATCTCGAATATCAATGGTTTCAAACTTTGTTTGAGCTTCCAAAGACCAATAAACCTATATCGCTTGTTTTTCGGTTATCTCCTTTTGTTCCTATCAATGTAAGAATTTATGAGTTTCAACTTTCATGAATGTTTAAACGCCGCTTGCAATTCAAATTTGTAGAATCAAAAAGTGTGCGCTGCACAAATTAATGATAAGCGGGGGACACGTTAAAATAATGGAAAAATAAAATGGATCCAAATGATCTATTTGTTTACATCCGATTACTTTTTTTATTTATTTATTTTTAACACGATAAAAAAAACACTGTTTGAAAAAATAAAAGATATTCCTTAGACTTTGGGTGAAAGGAAACTTTCGCTAGGAACATTGGCACATGATTCTGCTGGGACATTACATTTAGAATCATCATTTGTTTCTACTAAACGGAAAATATTCTACTTCGATTTTATCATTTTGAACGAGTCCGATTCTGGAACTCTCTAATCGTGCTCTAGATTCTTAAACGGATTACTAAGGATGTGTTTCTATCTTATCATCACTACATGTAATGATTATTCGTATTTTATTATTTATCAGCCCCTAAACTCCAAAAAATAATTATTGTTCATTATGTATCTTATGTCTATTTTGGTTGATAATGTTCATGTTCCAAGATGAATTTATGAATTTAAACTACTCCGGTGGCATCTTTCGATACGTTCATTATGTATCTTGTCATCCCTACATGTAATCATTATGTAATTTCCCAAAAAATACAATGATTGTATCTAAACAAAATATTAAACATGTCCCAAAGTAAATTGCGTCGTTATCCTTTATTTTCTTTTCTTTTTTACTAATCTCGATTGAAAGTATGTTTAAGTTACATTTTTTGCACTAACAAACTTTGCAATACAGCTCCAACAAAATATTAATGAGCATGGAAAAAAATTTAAGTTTTCGTGGCAAAATGCGGGTTGGAATGGTTGTTCGGTGCATAACTCAACGAAATCAGTTGTACCTGCAACCTTATAACTCTAAAACCAGACCATAACGTTTTTTCATTGGTCGCTTATGATAAGTTGTTAAATATACTAAACTTATTTAAACTGCCTTCGAATATATATACACACACGCGTGGAATAACATTTCATTATCCTCATCTCCTCAATTATCTTTTCTTTTAGAATATGAATTTCAAATTCACATTTTGTCCTATAATCCTTCTTTTATGGGCGTCGCTTTCATCTGCACAAAATGTGAACGTTGTGATTCATGGAGCAGCTTCGATCGCTAAAACTGACGATAACTTCGTATGTGTTACATTAGATTGGTGGCCTGCTGAGAAGTGCGACTACAATCAATGCCCTTGGGGAAAGGCCGGGATATTAAACTTGGTATGCTTGTCCAAATTTCCTCCCTGATATGTATACTCATCTATTAAAAATAAAATTTGACCTTTCTGGATATACCTTCTTTGTAGGATTTGAGATATGGGGCGTTGATAAATGCAATAAAAGGTGAGTTCTACGCGCATCCTATCAAATTTACAAGGGTCAGAGCCGGGTAACAGTGATTTTGGACTAATTTTTGTAAACTACTTTCAGCGTTCAATCCTTTGAGAATCAAAGTTGGTGGTTCGTTGCAAGACAACGTGGTGTACAAAGTAGGAGAAGTTAGCAGTTGCCCCAATTTCATGAAAAGAGAAGACGGTTTATTTGGATTCTCTCAGGGATGCCTTTCAATGGAGAGATGGGACCAATTGAATAGATTTTTCAACCACACTGGGTAACTACATCTATCTATTATTTTTACATAATTCATTTAACCTTTATATCTAAACATTTTTTTTTTACTTTTACATTGGTACTTGAATTCTAAAGGGTAAAGCTTACATTCGGGCTGAATGCTGTTTTCGGAAGAAACGAGTCACAAACTGAAAAGGGTCTTTGGATCGGTGATTGGCAACCGCAAAATACAAGGGATTTCATGCAGTACACTATTTCGAAAGGATACAAAGTCGATTCATATGAATTTGGTAACTTGAATCACTCTCTGAAAAGTTATTATATAAGATTGATTTTCAGGGTTTTTTTTCATACTTCGAAAAAATATATTTCATCAGGAAATCAACTTTCTGGATCTGGGATGGGTGCAAAAGTTGATGCCAAACAATATGGGAAAGATGTTATTGTGCTTAAGAATCTAGTAAAAGAATTGTACGCACACCCCGAGACTCAACCAAAGGTCTTAGGTCCAGGTGGCTTTTTTGAGGAGAAATGGTTTAACACCTTCCTGGAAGTTTCGGGACAGGGAATTGTTGATGGAATTACACACCGTATCTACAATCTTGGACCCGGTATCCATATACGCTCCAGTTCAATGTTTATATATATAAGCTTCAAGGTGCTTACCTTATATTTGTACGATTAATTCCTTAATGTGATCGATGCGTGTGCAGGGGATGAGCCAAACATGATGAACAAGATTCTTGACCCATCGTATTTGAATCAAGTTTCTCAAACATATAAAGGTGTTTCGGATGTTGTCAACAAATTTAGGCCACAGTTAGGAGCATGGGTTTCTGAATCAGGCGGGGCTTTGAACGGCGGGAGCAAAGATGTGTCTCGAACATTTGCTGATGGATTCTGGTAAGGTCACGTTTTTTTTCTTTAATTTTCCACGACGACTAAATTTGTTCGTGTGCAATAATGTTGTGTGGCTGAACATTTGACCTTGAGCAGGTATTTAGATCAGATGGGAATGGCTTCAACCTATGATCAAAAGGTTTTCTGCAGGCAAGCTTTGATTGGTGGAAATTACGGTTTACTCAATGCTACGACGTTCGTTCCCAACCCAGATTATTATGGGTGAGTATATTTTTTTAACAAAAGAGCAATTATTCTTGTCATCGTTTCTTGTATAGATACTAACATCTCATCAACTTAATTTTTTTAATCGCCAGTGCACTCTTATGGCACCGACTTATGGGGAGTACTGTGCTTGCTGTGACAAAAGAATCCGATCCAAATTTGCGCGTATATGCTCACTGCGCAAAGAAAAAGGTGAGCTGACTTTGATAAAGTTGTCCTTTCATTTTGGGGTCGTTGGTTTTTATGCCGTTAATAATCATTTGGGTGCATGTTTCCTTTCTGTAGCCTGGGGTTTCCCTGATATTTATCAACTTGTCGAAAGATAGATCGTTCAATATAACCCTTTCGAATGCAAAACCCGGGGATGCTGGGAAGCCTAACTATGAGTTTGTTGGGAAGCAAAACAGAGAAGAGTATCATTTGAGAGCGTTAACTGGAGATATAAAGGATGATATCGTGTGTTTGAACGATGTTCCAATGGTCCAGACAAATTCAGAGGACATTCCGGCGATGGATCCAAAGCTTGTTGATGCTTCGACGCCCATATCTATTGCCGCTCAGTCAATAGCCTATGTAATCATTAGAGACTTTGAAGCCCCTGCATGTGTTTAGATCACATCATTTGCTTATCTCGAATATCAATGGTTTCAAACTTTGTTTGAGCTTCCAAAGACCAATAAACCTATATCGCTTGTTTTTCGGTTATCTCCTTTTGTTCCTATCAATGTAAGAATTTATGAGTTTCAACTTTCATGAATGTTTAAACGCCGCTTGCAATTCAAATTTGTAGAATCAAAAAGTGTGCGCTGCACAAATTAATGATAAGCGGGGGACACGTTAAAATAATGGAAAAATAAAATGGATCCAAATGATCTATTTGTTTACATCCGATTACTTTTTTTATTTATTTATTTTTAACACGATAAAAAAAACACTGTTTGAAAAAATAAAAGATATTCCTTAGACTTTGGGTGAAAGGAAACTTTCGCTAGGAACATTGGCACATGATTCTGCTGGGACATTACATTTAGAATCATCATTTGTTTCTACTAAACGGAAAATATTCTACTTCGATTTTATCATTTTGAACGAGTCCGATTCTGGAACTCTCTAATCGTGCTCTAGATTCTTAAACGGATTACTAAGGATGTGTTTTTATCTTATCATCACTACATGTAATGATTATTCGTATTTTATTATTTATCAGCCCCTAAACTCCAAAAAATAATTATTGTTCATTATGTATCTTATGTCTATTTTGGTTGATAATGTTCATGTTCCAAGATGAATTTATGAATTTAAACTACTCCGGTGGCATCTTTCGATACGTTCATTATGTATCTTGTCATCCCTACATGTAATCATTATGTAATTTCCCAAAAAATACAATGATTGTATCTAAACAAAATATTAAACATGTCCCAAAGTAAATTGCGTCGTTATCCATTCTTTTCTTTTCTTTTTTACTAATCTCGATTGAAAGTATGTTTAAGTTACATTTTTTGCACTAACAAACTTTGCAATACAGCTCCAACAAAATATTAATGAGCATGGAAAAAAATTTAAGTTTTCGTGGCAAAATGTGGGTTGGAATGGTTGTTCGGTGCATAACTCAACGGAATCAGTTGTACCTGCAACCTTATAACTCTAAAACCAGACCATAACGTTTTTTCATTGGTCGCTTATGATAAGTTGTTAAATATACTAAACTTATTTAAACTGCCTTCGAATATATATACACACACGCGTGGAATAACATTTCATTATCCTCATCTCCTCAATTATCTTTTCTTTTAGAATATGAATTTCAAATTCACATTTTGTCCTATAATCCTTCTTTTATGGGCGTCGCTTTCATCTGCACAAAATGTGAACGTTGTGATTCATGGAGCAGCTTCGATCGCTAAAACTGACGATAACTTCGTATGTGTTACATTAGATTGGTGGCCTGCTGAGAAGTGCGACTACAATCAATGCCCTTGGGGAAAGGCCGGGATATTAAACTTGGTATGCTTGTCCAAATTTCCTCCCTGATATGTATACTCATCTATTAAAAATAAAATTTGACCTTTCTGGATATACCTTCTTTGTAGGATTTGAGATATGGGGCGTTGATAAATGCAATAAAAGGTGAGTTCTACGCGCATCCTATCAAATTTACAAGGGTCAGAGCCGGGTAACAGTGATTTTGGACTAATTTTTGTAAACTACTTTCAGCGTTCAATCCTTTGAGAATCAAAGTTGGTGGTTCGTTGCAAGACAACGTGGTGTACAAAGTAGGAGAAGTTAGCAGTTGCCCCAATTTCATGAAAAGAGAAGACGGTTTATTTGGATTCTCTCAGGGATGCCTTTCAATGGAGAGATGGGACCAATTGAATAGATTTTTCAACCATACTGGGTAACTACATCTATCTATTATTTTTACATAATTCATTTAACCTTTATATCTAAACATTTTTTTTTACTTTTACATTGGTACTTGAATTCTAAAGGGTAAAGCTTACATTCGGGCTGAATGCTGTTTTCGGAAGAAACGAGTCACAAACTGAAAAGGGTCTTTGGATCGGTGATTGGCAACCGCAAAATACAAGGGATTTCATGCAGTACACTATTTCGAAAGGATACAAAGTCGATTCATATGAATTTGGTAACTTGAATCACTCTCTGAAAAGTTATTATATAAGATTGATTTTCAGGGTTTTTTTTTCATACTTCGAAAAAATATATTTCATCAGGAAATCAACTTTCTGGATCTGGGATGGGTGCAAAAGTTGATGCCAAACAATATGGGAAAGATGTTATTGTGCTTAAGAATCTAGTAAAAGAATTGTACGCACACCCCGAGACTCAACCAAAGGTCTTAGGTCCAGGTGGCTTTTTTGAGGAGAAATGGTTTAACACCTTCCTGGAAGTTTCGGGACAGGGAATTGTTGATGGAATTACACACCGTATCTACAATCTTGGACCCGGTATCCATATACGCTCCAGTTCAATGTTTATATATATAAGCTTCAAGGTGCTTACCTTATATTTGTACGATTAATTCCTTAATGTGATCGATGCGTGTGCAGGGGATGAGCCAAACATGATGAACAAGATTCTTGACCCATCGTATTTGAATCAAGTTTCTCAAACATATAAAGGTGTTTCGGATGTTGTCAACAAATTTAGGCCACAGTTAGGAGCATGGGTTTCTGAATCAGGCGGGGCTTTGAACGGCGGGAGCAAAGATGTGTCTCGAACATTTGCTGATGGATTCTGGTAAGGTCACGTTTTTTTTTCTTTCATTTTCCACGACGACTAAATTTGTTCGTGTGCAATAATGTTGTGTGGCTGAACATTTGACCTTGAGCAGGTATTTAGATCAGATGGGAATGGCTTCAACCTATGATCAAAAGGTTTTCTGCAGGCAAGCTTTGATTGGTGGAAATTACGGTTTACTCAATGCTACGACGTTCGTTCCCAACCCAGATTATTATGGGTGAGTATATTTTTTTAACAAAAGAGCAATTATTCTTGTCATCGTTTCTTGTATAGATACTAACATCTCATCAACTTAATTTTTTTAATCGCCAGTGCACTCTTATGGCACCGACTTATGGGGAGTACTGTGCTTGCTGTGACAAAAGAATCCGATCCAAATTTGCGCGTATATGCTCACTGCGCAAAGAAAAAGGTGAGCTGGCTTTGATAAAGTTGTCCTTTCATTTTGGGGTCGTTGGTTTTTATGCCGTTAATAATCATTTGGGTGCATGTTTCCTTTCTGTAGCCTGGGGTTTCCCTGATATTTATCAACTTGTCGAAAGATAGATCGTTCAATATAACCCTTTCGAATGCAAAACCCGGGGATGCTGGGAAGCCTAACTATGAGTTTGTTGGGAAGCAAAACAGAGAAGAGTATCATTTGAGAGCGTTAACTGGAGATATAAAGGATGATATCGTGTGTTTGAACGATGTTCCAATGGTCCAGACAAATTCAGAGGACATTCCGGCGATGGATCCAAAGCTTGTTGATGCTTCGACGCCCATATCTATTGCCGCTCAGTCAATAGCCTATGTAATCATTAGAGACTTTGAAGCCCCTGCATGTGTTTAGATCACATCATTTGCTTATCTCGAATATCAATGGTTTCAAACTTTGTTTGAGCTTCCAAAGACCAATAAACCTATATCGCTTGTTTTTCGGTTATCTCCTTTTGTTCCTATCAATGTAAGAATTTATGAGTTTCAACTTTCATGAATGTTTAAACGCCGCTTGCAATTCAAATTTGTAGAATCAAAAAGTGTGCGCTGCACAAATTAATGATAAGCGGGGGACACGTTAAAATAATGGAAAAATAAAATGGATCCAAATGATCTATTTGTTTACATCCGATTACTTTTTTTATTTATTTATTTTTAACACGATAAAAAAAACACTGTTTGAAAAAATAAAAGATATTCCTTAGACTTTGGGTGAAAGGAAACTTTCGCTAGGAACATTGGCACATGATTCTGCTGGGACATTACATTTAGAATCATCATTTGTTTCTACTAAACGGAA
This sequence comes from Hibiscus tridactylites, assembly GCA_958450335.1. Lineage (NCBI taxonomy): Eukaryota > Viridiplantae > Streptophyta > Magnoliopsida > Malvales > Malvaceae > Hibiscus > Hibiscus tridactylites. The sequence continues at coordinate 96,193,942 of OY288271.1, read as the reverse complement.
AATATTCTACTTCGATTTTATCATTTTGAACGAGTCCGATTCTGGAACTCTCTAATCGTGCTCTAGATTCTTAAACGGATTACTAAGGATGTGTTTCTATCTTATCATCACTACATGTAATGATTATTCGTATTTTATTATTTATCAGCCCCTAAACTCCAAAAAATAATTATTGTTCATTATGTATCTTATGTCTATTTTGGTTGATAATGTTCATGTTCCAAGATGAATTTATGAATTTAAACTACTCCGGTGGCATCTTTCGATACGTTCATTATGTATCTTGTCATCCCTACATGTAATCATTATGTAATTTCCCAAAAAATACAATGATTGTATCTAAACAAAATATTAAACATGTCCCAAAGTAAATTGCGTCGTTATCCTTTCTTTTCTTTTCTTTTTTACTAATCTCGATTGAAAGTATGTTTAAGTTACATTTTTTGCACTAACAAACTTTGCAATACAGCTCCAACAAAATATTAATGAGCATGGAAAAAAATTTAAGTTTTCGTGGCAAAATGCGGGTTGGAATGGTTGTTCGGTGCATAACTCAACGGAATCAGTTGTACCTGCAACCTTATAACTCTAAAACCAGACCATAACGTTTTTTCATTGGTCGCTTATGATAAGTTGTTAAATATACTAAACTTATTTAAACTGCCTTCGAATATATATACACACACGCGTGGAATAACATTTCATTATCCTCATCTCCTCAATTATCTTTTCTTTTAGAATATGAATTTCAAATTCACATTTTGTCCTATAATCCTTCTTTTATGGGCGTCGCTTTCATCTGCACAAAATGTGAACGTTGTGATTCATGGAGCAGCTTCGATCGCTAAAACTGACGATAACTTCGTATGTGTTACATTAGATTGGTGGCCTGCTGAGAAGTGCGACTACAATCAATGCCCTTGGGGAAAGGCCGGGATATTAAACTTGGTATGCTTGTCCAAATTTCCTCCCTGATATGTATACTCATCTATTAAAAATAAAATTTGACCTTTCTGGATATACCTTCTTTGTAGGATTTGAGATATGGGGAGTTGATAAATGCAATAAAAGGTGAGTTCTACGCGCATCCTATCAAATTTACAAGGGTCAGAGCCGGGTAACAGTGATTTTGGACTAATTTTTGTAAACTACTTTCAGCGTTCAATCCTTTGAGAATCAAAGTTGGTGGTTCGTTGCAAGACAACGTGGTGTACAAAGTAGGAGAAGTTAGCAGTTGCCCCAATTTCATGAAAAGAGAAGACGGTTTATTTGGATTCTCTCAGGGATGCCTTTCAATGGAGAGATGGGACCAATTGAATAGATTTTTCAACCACACTGGGTAACTACATCTATCTATTATTTTTACATAATTCATTTAACCTTTATATCTAAACATTTTTTTTTACTTTTACATTGGTACTTGAATTCTAAAGGGTAAAGCTTACATTCGGGCTGAATGCTGTTTTCGGAAGAAACGAGTCACAAACTGAAAAGGGTCTTTGGATCGGTGATTGGCAACCGCAAAATACAAGGGATTTCATGCAGTACACTATTTCGAAAGGATACAAAGTCGATTCATATGAATTTGGTAACTTGAATCACTCTCTGAAAAGTTATTATATAAGATTGATTTTCAGGGTTTTTTTTTTCATACTTCGAAAAAATATATTTCATCAGGAAATCAACTTTCTGGATCTGGGATGGGTGCAAAAGTTGATGCCAAACAATATGGGAAAGATGTTATTGTGCTTAAGAATCTAGTAAAAGAATTGTACGCACACCCCGAGACTCAACCAAAGGTCTTAGGTCCAGGTGGCTTTTTTGAGGAGAAATGGTTTAACACCTTCCTGGAAGTTTCGGGACAGGGAATTGTTGATGGAATTACACACCGTATCTACAATCTTGGACCCGGTATCCATATACGCTCCAGTTCAATGTTTATATATATAAGCTTCAAGGTGCTTACCTTATATTTGTACGATTAATTCCTTAATGTGATCGATGCGTGTGCAGGGGATGAGCCAAACATGATGAACAAGATTCTTGACCCATCGTATTTGAATCAAGTTTCTCAAACATATAAAGGTGTTTCGGATGTTGTCAACAAATTTAGGCCACAGTTAGGAGCATGGGTTTCTGAATCAGGCGGGGCTTTGAACGGCGGGAGCAAAGATGTGTCTCGAACATTTGCTGATGGATACTGGTAAGGTCACGTTTTTTTTTCTTTCATTTTCCACGACGACTAAATTTGTTCGTGTGCAATAATGTTGTGTGGCTGAACATTTGACCTTGAGCAGGTATTTAGATCAGATGGGAATGGCTTCAACCTATGATCAAAAGGTTTTCTGCAGGCAAGCTTTGATTGGTGGAAATTACGGTTTACTCAATGCTACGACGTTCGTTCCCAACCCAGATTATTATGGGTGAGTATATTTTTTTAACAAAAGAGCAATTATTCTTGTCATCGTTTCTTGTATAGATACTAACATCTCATCAACTTAATTCTTTTAATCGCCAGTGCACTCTTATGGCACCGACTTATGGGGAGTACTGTGCTTGCTATGACAAAAGAATCCGATCCAAATTTGCGCGTATATGCTCACTGCGCAATGAAAAAGGTGAGCTGGCTTTGATAAAGTTGTCCTTTCATTTTGGGGTCGTTGGTTTTTATGCCGTTAATAATCATTTGGGTGCATGTTTCCTTTCTGTAGCCTGGGGTTTCCCTGATATTTATCAACTTGTCGAAAGATAGATCGTTCAATATAACCCTTTCGAATGCAAAACCCGGGGATGCTGGGAAGCCTAACTATGAGTTTGTTGGGAAGCAAAACAGAGAAGAGTATCATTTGAGAGCGTTAACTGGAGATATAAAGGATGATATCGTGTGTTTGAACGATGTTCCAATGGTCCAGACAAATTCAGAGGACATTCCGGCGATGGATCCAAAGCTTGTTGATGCTTCGACGCCCATATCTATTGCCGCTCAGTCAATAGCCTATGTAATCATTAGAGACTTTGAAGCCCCTGCATGTGTTTAGATCACATCATTTGCTTATCTCGAATATCAATGGTTTCAAACTTTGTTTGAGCTTCCAAAGACCAATAAACCTATATCGCTTGTTTTTCGGTTATCTCCTTTTGTTCCTATCAATGTAAGAATTTATGAGTTTCAACTTTCATGAATGTTTAAACGCCGCTTGCAATTCAAATTTGTAGAATCAAAAAGTGTGCGCTGCACAAATTAATGATAAGCGGGGGACACGTTAAAATAATGGAAAAATAAAATGGATCCAAATGATCTATTTGTTTACATCCGATTACTTTTTTTATTTATTTATTTTTAACACGATAAAAAAAACACTGTTTGAAAAAATAAAAGATATTCCTTAGACTTTGGGTGAAAGGAAACTTTCGCTAGGAACATTGGCACATGATTCTGCTGGGACATTACATTTAGAATCATCATTTGTTTCTACTAAACGGAAAATATTCTACTTCGATTTTATCATTTTGAACGAGTCCGATTCTGGAACTCTCTAATCGTGCTCTAGATTCTTAAACGGATTACTAAGGATGTGTTTTTATCTTATCATCACTACATGTAATGATTATTCGTATTTTATTATTTATCAGCCCCTAAACTCCAAAAAATAATTATTGTTCATTATGTATCTTATGTCTATTTTGGTTGATAATGTTCATGTTCCAAGATGAATTTATGAATTTAAACTACTCCGGTGGCATCTTTCGATACGTTCATTATGTATCTTGTCATCCCTACATGTAATCATTATGTAATTTCCCAAAAAATACAATGATTGTATCTAAACAAAATATTAAACATGTCCCAAAGTAAATTGCGTCGTTATCCTTTCTTTTCTTTTCTTTTTTACTAATCTCGATTGAAAGTATGTTTAAGTTACATTTTTTGCACTAACAAACTTTGCAATACAGCTCCAACAAAATATTAATGAGCATGGAAAAAAATTTAAGTTTTCGTGGCAAAATGCGGGTTGGAATGGTTGTTCGGTGCATAACTCAACGGAATCAGTTGTACCTGCAACCTTATAACTCTAAAACCAGACCATAACGTTTTTTCATTGGTCGCTTATGATAAGTTGTTAAATATACTAAACTTATTTAAACTGCCTTCGAATATATATACACACACGCGTGGAATAACATTTCATTATCCTCATCTCCTCAATTATCTTTTCTTTTAGAATATGAATTTCAAATTCACATTTTGTCCTATAATCCTTCTTTTATGGGCGTCGCTTTCATCTGCACAAAATGTGAACGTTGTGATTCATGGAGCAGCTTCGATCGCTAAAACTGACGATAACTTCGTATGTGTTACATTAGATTGGTGGCCTGCTGAGAAGTGCGACTACAATCAATGCCCTTGGGGAAAGGCCGGGATATTAAACTTGGTATGCTTGTCCAAATTTCCTCCCTGATATGTATACTCATCTATTAAAAATAAAATTTGACCTTTCTGGATATACCTTCTTTGTAGGATTTGAGATATGGGGCGTTGATAAATGCAATAAAAGGTGAGTTCTACGCGCATCCTATCAAATTTACAAGGGTCAGAGCCGGGTAACAGTGATTTTGGACTAATTTTTGTAAACTACTTTCAGCGTTCAATCCTTTGAGAATCAAAGTTGGTGGTTCGTTGCAAGACAACGTGGTGTACAAAGTAGGAGAAGTTAGCAGTTGCCCCAATTTCATGAAAAGAGAAGACGGTTTATTTGGATTCTCTCAGGGATGCCTTTCAATGGAGAGATGGGACCAATTGAATAGATTTTTCAACCACACTGGGTAACTACATCTATCTATTATTTTTACATAATTCATTTAACCTTTATATCTAAACATTTTTTTTTACTTTTACATTGGTATTTGAATTCTAAAGGGTAAAGCTTACATTCGGGCTGAATGCTCTTTTCGGAAGAAACGAGTCACAAACTGAAAAGGGTCTTTGGATCGGTGATTGGCAACCGCAAAATACAAGGGATTTCATGCAGTACACTATTTCGAAAGGATACAAAGTCGATTCATATGAATTTGGTAACTTGAATCACTCTCTGAAAAGTTATTATATAAGATTGATTTTCAGGGTTTTTTTTTTCATACTTCGAAAAAATATATTTCATCAGGAAATCAACTTTCTGGATCTGGGATGGGTGCAAAAGTTGATGCCAAACAATATGGGAAAGATGTTATTGTGCTTAAGAATCTAGTAAAAGAATTGTACGCACACCCCGAGACTCAACCAAAGGTCTTAGGTCCAGGTGGCTTTTTTGAGGAGAAATGGTTTAACACCTTCCTGGAAGTTTCGGGACAGGGAATTGTTGATGGAATTACACACCGTATCTACAATCTTGGACCCGGTATCCATATACGCTCCAGTTCAATGTTTATATATATAAGCTTCAAGGTGCTTACCTTATATTTGTACGATTAATTCCTTAATGTGATCGATGCGTGTGCAGGGGATGAGCCAAACATGATGAACAAGATTCTTGACCCATCGTATTTGAATCAAGTTTCTCAAACATATAAAGGTGTTTCGGATGTTGTCAACAAATTTAGGCCACAGTTAGGAGCATGGGTTTCTGAATCAGGCGGGGCTTTGAACGGCGGGAGCAAAGATGTGTCTCGAACATTTGCTGATGGATTCTGGTAAGGTCACGTTTTTTTTTCTTTCATTTTCCACGACGACTAAATTTGTTCGTGTGCAATAATGTTGTGTGGCTGAACATTTGACCTTGAGCAGGTATTTAGATCAGATGGGAATGGCTTCAACCTATGATCAAAAGGTTTTCTGCAGGCAAGCTTTGATTGGTGGAAATTACGGTTTACTCAATGCTACGACGTTCGTTCCCAACCCAGATTATTATGGGTGAGTATATTTTTTTAACAAAAGAGCAATTATTCTTGTCATCGTTTCTTGTATAGATACTAACATCTCATCAACTTAATTTTTTTAATCGCCAGTGCACTCTTATGGCACCGACTTATGGGGAGTACTGTGCTTGCTGTGACAAAAGAATCCGATCCAAATTTGCGCGTATATGCTCACTGCGCAAAGAAAAAGGTGAGCTGGCTTTGATAAAGTTGTCCTTTCATTTTGGGGTCGTTGGTTTTTATGCCGTTAATAATCATTTGGGTGCATGTTTCCTTTCTGTAGCCTGGGGTTTCCCTGATATTTATCAACTTGTCGAAAGATAGATCGTTCAATATAACCCTTTCGAATGCAAAACCCGGGGATGCTGGGAAGCCTAACTATGAGTTTGTTGGGAAGCAAAACAGAGAAGAGTATCATTTGAGAGCGTTAACTGGAGATATAAAGGATGATATCGTGTGTTTGAACGATGTTCCAATGGTCCAGACAAATTCAGAGGACATTCCGGCGATGGATCCAAAGCTTGTTGATGCTTCGACGCCCATATCTATTGCCGCTCAGTCAATAGCCTATGTAATCATTAGAGACTTTGAAGCCCCTGCATGTGTTTAGATCACATCATTTGCTTATCTCGAATATCAATGGTTTCAAACTTTGTTTGAGCTTCCAAAGACCAATAAACCTATATCGCTTGTTTTTCGGTTATCTCCTTTTGTTCCTATCAATGTAAGAATTTATGAGTTTCAACTTTCATGAATGTTTAAACGCCGCTTGCAATTCAAATTTGTAGAATCAAAAAGTGTGCGCTGCACAAATTAATGATAAGCGGGGGACACGTTAAAATAATGGAAAAATAAAATGGATCCAAATGATCTATTTGTTTACATCCGATTACTTTTTTTATTTATTTATTTTTAACACGATAAAAAAAACACTGTTTGAAAAAATAAAAGATATTCCTTAGACTTTGGGTGAAAGGAAACTTTCGCTAGGAACATTGGCACATGATTCTGCTGGGACATTACATTTAGAATCATCATTTGTTTCTACTAAACGGAAAATATTCTACTTCGATTTTATCATTTTGAACGAGTCCGATTCTGGAACTCTCTAATCGTGCTCTAGATTCTTAAACGGATTACTAAGGATGTGTTTTTATCTTATCATCACTACATGTAATGATTATTCGTATTTTATTATTTATCAGCCCCTAAACTCCAAAAAATAATTATTGTTCATTATGTATCTTATGTCTATTTTGGTTGATAATGTTCATGTTCCAAGATGAATTTATGAATTTAAACTACTCCGGTGGCATCTTTCGATACGTTCATTATGTATCTTGTCATCCCTACATGTAATCATTATGTAATTTCCCAAAAAATACAATGATTGTATCTAAACAAAATATTAAACATGTCCCAAAGTAAATTGCGTCGTTATCCATTCTTTTCTTTTCTTTTTTACTAATCTCGATTGAAAGTATGTTTAAGTTACATTTTTTGCACTAACAAACTTTGCAATACAGCTCCAACAAAATATTAATGAGCATGGAAAAAAATTTAAGTTTTCGTGGCAAAATGCGGGTTGGAATGGTTGTTCGGTGCATAACTCAACGGAATCAGTTGTACCTGCAACCTTATAACTCTAAAACCAGACCATAACGTTTTTTCATTGGTCGCTTATGATAAGTTGTTAAATATACTAAACTTATTTAAACTGCCTTCGAATATATATACACACACGCGTGGAATAACATTTCATTATCCTCATCTCCTCAATTATCTTTTCTTTTAGAATATGAATTTCAAATTCACATTTTGTCCTATAATCCTTCTTTTATGGGCGTCGCTTTCATCTGCACAAAATGTGAACGTTGTGATTCATGGAGCAGCTTCGATCGCTAAAACTGACGATAACTTCGTATGTGTTACATTAGATTGGTGGCCTGCTGAGAAGTGCGACTACAATCAATGCCCTTGGGGAAAGGCCGGGATATTAAACTTGGTATGCTTGTCCAAATTTCCTCCCTGATATGTATACTCATCTATTAAAAATAAAATTTGACCTTTCTGGATATACCTTCTTTGTAGGATTTGAGATATGGGGCGTTGATAAATGCAATAAAAGGTGAGTTCTACGCGCATCCTATCAAATTTACAAGGGTCAGAGCCGGGTAACAGTGATTTTGGACTAATTTTTGTAAACTACTTTCAGCGTTCAATCCTTTGAGAATCAAAGTTGGTGGTTCGTTGCAAGACAACGTGGTGTACAAAGTAGGAGAAGTTAGCAGTTGCCCCAATTTCATGAAAAGAGAAGACGGTTTATTTGGATTCTCTCAGGGATGCCTTTCAATGGAGAGATGGGACCAATTGAATAGATTTTTCAACCACACTGGGTAACTACATCTATCTATTATTTTTACATAATTCATTTAACCTTTATATCTAAACATTTTTTTTTACTTTTACATTGGTACTTGAATTCTAAAGGGTAAAGCTTACATTCGGGCTGAATGCTGTTTTCGGAAGAAACGAGTCACAAACTGAAAAGGGTCTTTGGATCGGTGATTGGCAACCGCAAAATACAAGGGATTTCATGCAGTACACTATTTCGAAAGGATACAAAGTCGATTCATATGAATTTGGTAACTTGAATCACTCTCTGAAAAGTTATTATATAAGATTGATTTTCAGGGTTTTTTTTTCATACTTCGAAAAAATATATTTCATCAGGAAATCAACTTTCTGGATCTGGGATGGGTGCAAAAGTTGATGCCAAACAATATGGGAAAGATGTTATTGTGCTTAAGAATCTAGTAAAAGAATTGTACGCACACCCCGAGACTCAACCAAAGGTCTTAGGTCCAGGTGGCTTTTTTGAGGAGAAATGGTTTAACACCTTCCTGGAAGTTTCGGGACAGGGAATTGTTGATGGAATTACACACCGTATCTACAATCTTGGACCCGGTATCCATATACGCTCCAGTTCAATGTTTATATATATAAGCTTCAAGGTGCTTACCTTATATTTGTACGATTAATTCCTTAATGTGATCGATGTGTGTGCAGGGGATGAGCCAAACATGATGAACAAGATTCTTGACCCATCGTATTTGAATCAAGTTTCTCAAACATATAAAGGTGTTTCGGATGTTGTCAACAAATTTAGGCCACAGTTAGGAGCATGGGTTTCTGAATCAGGCGGGGCTTTGAACGGCGGGAGCAAAGATGTGTCTCGAACATTTGCTGATGGATTCTGGTAAGGTCACGTTTTTTTTTCTTTCATTTTCCACGACGACTAAATTTGTTCGTGTGCAATAATGTTGTGTGGCTGAACATTTGACCTTGAGCAGGTATTTAGATCAGATGGGAATGGCTTCAACCTATGATCAAAAGGTTTTCTGCAGGCAAGCTTTGATTGGTGGAAATTACGGTTTACTCAATGCTACGACGTTCGTTCCCAACCCAGATTATTATGGGTGAGTATATTTTTTTAACAAAAGAGCAATTATTCTTGTCATCGTTTCTTGTATAGATACTAACATCTCATCAACTTAATTTTTTTAATCGCCAGTGCACTCTTATGGCACCGACTTATGGGGAGTACTGTGCTTGCTGTGACAAAAGAATCCGATCCAAATTTGCGCGTATATGCTCACTGCGCAAAGAAAAAGGTGAGCTGGCTTTGATAAAGTTGTCCTTTCATTTTGGGGTCGTTGGTTTTTATGCCGTTAATAATCATTTGGGTGCATATTTCCTTTCTGTAGCCTGGGGTTTCCCTGATATTTATCAACTTGTCGAAAGATAGATCGTTCAATATAACCCTTTCGAATGCAAAACACGGGGATGCTGGGAAGCCTAACTATGAGTTTGTTGGGAAGCAAAACAGAGAAGAGTATCATTTGAGAGCGTTAACTGGAGATATAAAGGATGATATCGTGTGTTTGAACGATGTTCCAATGGTCCAGACAAATTCAGAGGACATTCCGGCGATGGATCCAAAGCTTGTTGATGCTTCGACGCCCATATCTATTGCCGCTCAGTCAATAGCCTATGTAATCATTAGAGACTTTGAAGCCCCTGCATGTGTTTAGATCACATCATTTGCTTATCTCGAATATCAATGGTTTCAAACTTTGTTTGAGCTTCCAAAGACCAATAAACCTATATCGCTTGTTTTTCGGTTATCTCCTTTTGTTCCTATCAATGTAAGAATTTATGAGTTTCAACTTTCATGAATGTTTAAACGCCGCTTGCAATTCAAATTTGTAGAATCAAAAAGTGTGCGCTGCACAAATTAATGATAAGCGGGGGACACGTTAAAATAATGGAAAAATAAAATGGATCCAAATGATCTATTTGTTTACATCCGATTACTTTTTTTATTTATTTATTTTTAACACGATAAAAAAACACTGTTTGAAAAAATAAAAGATATTCCTTAGACTTTGGGTGAAAGGAAACTTTCGCTAGGAACATTGGCACATGATTCTGCTGGGACATTACATTTAGAATCATCATTTGTTTCTACTAAACGGAAAATATTCTACTTCGATTTTATCATTTTGAACGAGTCCGATTCTGGAACTCTCTAATCGTGCTCTAGATTCTTAAACGGATTACTAAGGATGTGTTTTTATCTTATCATCACTACATGTAATGATTATTCGTATTTTATTATTTATCAGCCCCTAAACTCCAAAAAATAATTATTGTTCATTATGTATCTTATGTCTATTTTGGTTGATAATGTTCATGTTCCAAGATGAATTTATGAATTTAAACTACTCCGGTGGCATCTTTCGATACGTTCATTATGTATCTTGTCATCCCTACATGTAATCATTATGTAATTTCCCAAAAGATACAATGATTGTATCTAAACAAAATATTAAACATGTCCCAAAGTAAATTGCGTCGTTATCCTTTCTTTTCTTTTCTTTTTTACTAATCTCGATTGAAAGTATGTTTAAGTTACATTTTTTGCACTAACAAACTTTGCAATACAGCTCCAACAAAATATTAATGAGCATGGAAAAAAATTTAAGTTTTCGTGGCAAAATGCGGGTTGGAATGGTTGTTCGGTGCATAACTCAACGGAATCAGTTGTACATGCAACCTTATAACTCTAAAACCAGACCATAACGTTTTTTCATTGGTCGCTTATGATAAGTTGTTAAATATACTAAACTTATTTAAACTGCCTTCGAATATATATACACACACGCGTGGAATAACATTTCATTATCCTCATCTCCTCAATTATCTTTTCTTTTAGAATATGAATTTCAAATTCACATTTTGTCCTATAATCCTTCTTTTATGGGCGTCGCTTTCATCTGCACAAAATGTGAACGTTGTGATTCATGGAGCAGCTTCGATCGCTAAAACTGACGATAACTTCGTATGTGTTACATTAGATTGGTGGCCTGCTGAGAAGTGCGACTACAATCAATGCCCTTGGGGAAAGGCCGGGATATTAAACTTGGTATGCTTGTCCAAATTTCCTCCCTGATATGTATACTCATCTATTAAAAATAAAATTTGACCTTTCTGGATATACCTTCTTTGTAGGATTTGAGATATGGGGCGTTGATAAATGCAATAAAAGGTGAGTTCTACGCGCATCCTATCAAATTTACAAGGGTCAGAGCCGGGTAACAGTGATTTTGGACTAATTTTTGTAAACTACTTTCAGCGTTCAATCCTTTGAGAATCAAAGTTGGTGGTTCGTTGCAAGACAACGTGGTGTACAAAGTAGGAGAAGTTAGCAGTTGCCCCAATTTCATGAAAAGAGAAGACGGTTTATTTGGATTCTCTCAGGGATGCCTTTCAATGGAGAGATGGGACCAATTGAATAGATTTTTCAACCACACTGGGTAACTACATCTATCTATTATTTTTACATAATTCATTTAACCTTTATATCTAAACATTTTTTTTACTTTTACATTGGTACTTGAATTCTAAAGGGTAAAGCTTACATTCGGGCTGAATGCTGTTTTCGGAAGAAACGAGTCACAAACTGAAAAGGGTCTTTGGATCGGTGATTGGCAACCGCAAAATACAAGGGATTTCATGCAGTACACTATTTCGAAAGGATACAAAGTCGATTCATATGAATTTGGTAACTTGAATCACTCTCTGAAAAGTTATTATATAAGATTGATTTTCAGGGTTTTTTTTTCATACTTCGAAAAAATATATTTCATCAGGAAATCAACTTTCTGGATCTGGGATGGGTGCAAAAGTTGATGCCAAACAATATGGGAAAGATGTTATTGTGCTTAAGAATCTAGTAAAAGAATTGTACGCACACCCCGAGACTCAACCAAAGGTCTTAGGTCCAGGTGGCTTTTTTGAGGAGAAATGGTTTAACACCTTCCTGGAAGTTTCGGGACAGGGAATTGTTGATGGAATTACACACCGTATCTACAATCTTGGACCCGGTATCCATATACGCTCCAGTTCAATGTTTATATATATAAGCTTCAAGGTGCTTACCTTATATTTGTACGATTAATTCCTTAATGTGATCGATGCGTGTGCAGGGGATGAGCCAAACATGATGAACAAGATTCTTGACCCATCGTATTTGAATCAAGTTTCTCAAACATATAAAGGTGTTTCGGATGTTGTCAACAAATTTAGGCCACAGTTAGGAGCATGGGTTTCTGAATCAGGCGGGGCTTTGAACGGCGGGAGCAAAGATGTGTCTCGAACATTTGCTGATGGATTCTGGTAAGGTCACGTTTTTTTTTCTTTCATTTTCCACGACGACTAAATTTGTTCGTGTGCAATAATGTTGTGTGGCTGAACATTTGACCTTGAGCAGGTATTTAGATCAGATGGGAATGGCTTCAACCTATGATCAAAAGGTTTTCTGCAGGCAAGCTTTGATTGGTGGAAATTACGGTTTACTCAATGCTACGACGTTCGTTCCCAACCCAGATTATTATGGGTGAGTATATTTTTTTAACAAAAGAGCAATTATTCTTGTCATCGTTTCTTGTATAGATACTAACATCTCATCAACTTAATTTTTTTAATCGCCAGTGCACTCTTATGGCACCGACTTATGGGGAGTACTGTGCTTGCTGTGACAAAAGAATCCGATCCAAATTTGCGCGTATATGCTCACTGCGCAAAGAAAAAGGTGAGCTGGCTTTGATAAAGTTGTCCTTTCATTTTGGGGTCGTTGGTTTTTATGCCGTTAATAATCATTTGGGTGCATGTTTCCTTTCTGTAGCCTGGGGTTTCCCTGATATTTATCAACTTGTCGAAAGATAGATCGTTCAATATAACCCTTTCGAATGCAAAACCCGGGGATGCTGGGAAGCCTAACTATGAGTTTGTTGGGAAGCAAAACAGAGAAGAGTATCATTTGAGAGCGTTAACTGGAGATATAAAGGATGATATCGTGTGTTTGAACGATGTTCCAATGGTCCAGACAAATTCAGAGGACATTCCGGCGATGGATCCAAAGCTTGTTGATGCTTCGACGCCCATATCTATTGCCGCTCAGTCAATAGCCTATGTAATCATTAGAGACTTTGAAGCCCCTGCATGTGTTTAGATCACATCATTTGCTTATCTCGAATATCAATGGTTTCAAACTTTGTTTGAGCTTCCAAAGACCAATAAACCTATATCGCTTGTTTTTCGGTTATCTCCTTTTGTTCCTATCAATGTAAGAATTTATGAGTTTCAACTTTCATGAATGTTTAAACGCCGCTTGCAATTCAAATTTGTAGAATCAAAAAGTGTGCGCTGCACAAATTAATGATAAGCGGGGGACACGTTAAAATAATGGAAAAATAAAATGGATCCAAATGATCTATTTGTTTACATCCGATTACTTTTTTTATTTATTTATTTTTAACACGATAAAAAAACACTGTTTGAAAAAATAAAAGATATTCCTTAGACTTTGGGTGAAAGGAAACTTTCGCTAGGAACATTGGCACATGATTCTGCTGGGACATTACATTTAGAATCATCATTTGTTTCTACTAAACGGAAAATATTCTACTTCGATTTTATCATTTTGAACGAGTCCGATTCTGGAACTCTCTAATCGTGCTCTAGATTCTTAAACGGATTACTAAGGATGTGTTTTTATCTTATCATCACTACATGTAATGATTATTCGTATTTTATTATTTATCAGCCCCTAAACTCCAAAAAATAATTATTGTTCATTATGTATCTTATGTCTATTTTGGTTGATAATGTTCATGTTCCAAGATGAATTTATGAATTTAAACTACTCCGGTGGCATCTTTCGATACGTTCATTATGTATCTTGTCATCCCTACATGTAATCATTATGTAATTTCCCAAAAAATACAATGATTGTATCTAAACAAAATATTAAACATGTCCCAAAGTAAATTGCGTCGTTATCCTTTCTTTTCTTTTCTTTTTTACTAATCTCGATTGAAAGTATGTTTAAGTTACATTTTTTGCACTAACAAACTTTGCAATACAGCTCCAACAAAATATTAATGAGCATGGAAAAAAATTTAAGTTTTCGTGGCAAAATGCGGGTTGGAATGGTTGTTCGGTGCATAACTCAACGGAATCAGTTGTACCTGCAACCTTATAACTCTAAAACCAGACCATAACGTTTTTTCATTGGTCGCTTATAATAAGTTGTTAAATATACTAAACTTATTTAAACTGCCTTCGAATATATATACACACACGCGTGGAATAACATTTCATTATCCTCATCTCCTCAATTATCTTTTCTTTTAGAATATGAATTTCAAATTCACATTTTGTCCTATAATCCTTCTTTTATGGGCGTCGCTTTCATCTGCACACAATATGAACGTTGTGATTCATGGAGCAGCTTCGATCGCTAAAACTGACGATAACTTCGTATGTGTTACATTAGATTGGTGGCCTGCTGAGAAGTGCGACTACAATCAATGCCCTTGGGGAAAGGCCGGGATATTAAACTTGGTATGCTTGTCCAAATTTCCTCCCTGATATGTATACTCATCTATTAAAAATAAAATTTGACCTTTCTGGATATACCTTCTTTGTAGGATTTGAGATATGGGGCGTTGATAAATGCAATAAAAGGTGAGTTCTACGCGCATCCTATCAAATTTACAAGGGTCAGAGCCGGGTAACAGTGATTTTGGACTAATTTTTGTAAACTACTTTCAGCATTCAATCCTTTGAGAATCAAAGTTGGTGGTTCGTTGCAAGACAACGTGGTGTACAAAGTAGGAGAAGTTAGCAGTTGCCCCAATTTCATGAAAAGAGAAGACGGTTTATTTGGATTCTCTCAGGGATGCCTTTCAATGGAGAAATGGGACCAATTGAATAGATTTTTCAACCACACTGGGTAACTACATCTATCTATTATTTTTACATAATTCATTTAACCTTTATATCTAAACATTTTTTTTACTTTTACATTGGTACTTGAATTCTAAAGGGTAAAGCTTACATTCGGGCTGAATGCTGTTTTCGGAAGAAACGAGTCACAAACTGAAAAGGGTCTTTGGATCGGTGATTGGCAACCGCAAAATACAAGGGATTTCATGCAGTACACTATTTCGAAAGGATACAAAGTCGATTCATATGAATTTGGTAACTTGAATCACTCTCTGAAAAGTTATTATATAAGATTGATTTTCAGGGTTTTTTTTTCATACTTCGAAAAAATATATTTCATCAGGAAATCAACTTTCTGGATCTGGGATGGGTGCAAAAGTTGATGCCAAACAATATGGGAAAGATGTTATTGTGCTTAAGAATCTAGTAAAAGAATTGTACGCACACCCCGAGACTCAACCAAAGGTCTTAGGTCCGGGTGGCTTTTTTGAGGAGAAATGGTTTAACACCTTCCTGGAAGTTTCGGGACAGGGAATTGTTGATGGAATTACACACCGTATCTACAATCTTGGACCCGGTATCCATATACGCTCCAGTTCAATGTTTATATATATAAGCTTCAAGGTGCTTACCTTATATTTGTACGATTAATTCCTTAATGTGATCGATGCGTGTGCAGGGGATGAGCCAAACATGATGAACAAGATTCTTGACCCATCGTATTTGAATCAAGTTTCTCAAACATATAAAGGTGTTTCGGATGTTGTCAACAAATTTAGGCCACAGTTAGGAGCATGGGTTTCTGAATCAGGCGGGGCTTTGAACGGCGGGAGCAAAGATGTGTCTCGAACATTTGCTGATGGATTCTGGTAAGGTCACGTTTTTTTTTCTTTCATTTTCCACGACGACTAAATTTGTTCGTGTGCAATAATGTTGTGTGGCTGAACATTTGACCTTGAGCAGGTATTTAGATCAGATGGGAATGGCTTCAACCTATGATCAAAAGGTTTTCTGCAGGCAAGCTTTGATTGGTGGAAATTACGGTTTACTCAATGCTACGACGTTCGTTCCCAACCCAGATTATTATGGGTGAGTATATTTTTTTAACAAAAGAGCAATTATTCTTGTCATCGTTTCTTGTATAGATACTAACATCTCATCAACTTAATTTTTTTAATCGCCAGTGCACTCTTATGGCACCGACTTATGGGGAGTACTGTGCTTGCTGTGACAAAAGAATCCGATCCAAATTTGCGCGTATATGCTCACTGCGCAAAGAAAAAGGTGAGCTGGCTTTGATAAAGTTGTCCTTTCATTTTGGGGTCGTTGGTTTTTATGCCGTTAATAATCATTTGGGTGCATGTTTCCTTTCTGTAGCCTGGGGTTTCCCTGATATTTATCAACTTGTCGAAAGATAGATCGTTCAATATAACCCTTTCGAATGCAAAACCCGGGGATGCTGGGAAGCCTAACTATGAGTTTGTTGGGAAGCAAAACAGAGAAGAGTATCATTTGAGAGCGTTAACTGGAGATATAAAGGATGATATCGTGTGTTTGAACGATGTTCCAATGGTCCAGACAAATTCAGAGGACATTCCGGCGATGGATCCAAAGCTTGTTGATGCTTCGACGCCCATATCTATTGCCGCTCAGTCAATAGCCTATGTAATCATTAGAGACTTTGAAGCCCCTGCATGTGTTTAGATCACATCATTTGCTTATCTCGAATATCAATGGTTTCAAACTTTGTTTGAGCTTCCAAAGACCAATAAACCTATATCGCTTGTTTTTCGGTTATCTCCTTTTGTTCCTATCAATGTAAGAATTTATGAGTTTCAACTTTCATGAATGTTTAAACGCCGCTTGCAATTCAAATTTGTAGAATCAAAAAGTGTGCGCTGCACAAATTAATGATAAGCGGGGGACACGTTAAAATAATGGAAAAATAAAATGGATCCAAATGATCTATTTGTTTACATCCGATTACTTTTTTATTTATTTATTTTTAACACGATAAAAAAACACTGTTTGAAAAAATAAAAGATATTCCTTAGACTTTGGGTGAAAGGAAACTTTCGCTAGGAACATTGGCACATGATTCTGCTGGGACATTACATTTAGAATCATCATTTGTTTCTACTAAACGGAAAATATTCTACTTCGATTTTATCATTTTGAACGAGTCCGATTCTGGAACTCTCTAATCGTGCTCTAGATTCTTAAACGGATTACTAAGGATGTGTTTTTATCTTATCATCACTACATGTAATGATTATTCGTATTTTATTATTTATCAGCCCCTAAACTCCAAAAAATAATTATTGTTCATTATGTATCTTATGTCTATTTTGGTTGATAATGTTCATGTTCCAAGATGAATTTATGAATTTAAACTACTCCGGTGGCATCTTTCGATACGTTCATTATGTATCTTGTCATCCCTACATGTAATCATTATGTAATTTCCCAAAAAATACAATGATTGTATCTAAACAAAATATTAAACATGTCCCAAAGTAAATTGCGTCGTTATCCTTTCTTTTCTTTTCTTTTTTACTAATCTCGATTGAAAGTATGTTTAAGTTACATTTTTTGCACTAACAAACTTTGCAATACAGCTCCAACAAAATATTAATGAGCATGGAAAAAAATTTAAGTTTTCGTGGCAAAATGCGGGTTGGAATGGTTGTTCGGTGCATAACTCAACGGAATCAGTTGTACCTGCAACCTTATAACTCTAAAACCAGACCATAACGTTTTTTCATTGGTCGCTTATGATAAGTTGTTAAATATACTAAACTTATTTAAACTGCCTTCGAATATATATACACACACGCGTGGAATAACATTTCATTATCCTCATCTCCTCAATTATCTTTTCTTTTAGAATATGAATTTCAAATTCACATTTTGTCCTATAATCCTTCTTTTATGGGCGTCGCTTTCATCTGCACAAAATGTGAACGTTGTGATTCATGGAGCAGCTTCGATCGCTAAAACTGACGATAACTTCGTATGTGTTACATTAGATTGGTGGCCTGCTGAGAAGTGCGACTACAATCAATGCCCTTGGGGAAAGGCCGGGATATTAAACTTGGTATGCTTGTCCAAATTTCCTCCCTGATATGTATACTCATCTATTAAAAATAAAATTTGACCTTTCTGGATATACCTTCTTTGTAGGATTTGAGATATGGGGCGTTGATAAATGCAATAAAAGGTGAGTTCTACGCGCATCCTATCAAATTTACAAGGGTCAGAGCCGGGTAACAGTGATTTTGGACTAATTTTTGTAAACTACTTTCAGCGTTCAATCCTTTGAGAATCAAAGTTGGTGGTTCGTTGCAAGACAACGTGGTGTACAAAGTAGGAGAAGTTAGCAGTTGCCCCAATTTCATGAAAAGAGAAGACGGTTTATTTGGATTCTCTCAGGGATGCCTTTCAATGGAGAGATGGGACCAATTGAATAGATTTTTCAACCACACTGGGTAACTACATCTATCTATTATTTTTACATAATTCATTTAACCTTTATATCTAAACATTTTTTTTTACTTTTACATTGGTACTTGAATTCTAAAGGGTAAAGCTTACATTCGGGCTGAATGCTGTTTTCGGAAGAAACGAGTCACAAACTGAAAAGGGTCTTTGGATCGGTGATTGGCAACCGCAAAATACAAGGGATTTCATGCAGTACACTATTTCGAAAGGATACAAAGTCGATTCATATGAATTTGGTAACTTGAATCACTCTCTGAAAAGTTATTATATAAGATTGATTTTCAGGGTTTTTTTTCATACTTCGAAAAAATATATTTCATCAGGAAATCAACTTTCTGGATCTGGGATGGGTGCAAAAGTTGATGCCAAACAATATGGGAAAGATGTTATTGTGCTTAAGAATCTAGTAAAAGAATTGTACGCACACCCCGAGACTCAACCAAAGGTCTTAGGTCCAGGTGGCGTTTTTGAGGAGAAATGGTTTAACACCTTCCTGGAAGTTTCGGGACAGGGAATTGTTGATGGAATTACACACCGTATCTACAATCTTGGACCCTGTATCCATATACGCTCCAGTTCAATGTTTATATATATAAGCTTCAAGGTGCTTACCTTATATTTGTACGATTAATTCCTTAATGTGATCGATGCGTGTGCAGGGGATGAGCCAAACATGATGAACAAGATTCTTGACCCATCGTATTTGAATCAAGTTTCTCAAACATATAAAGGTGTTTCGGATGTTGTCAACAAATTTAGGCCACAGTTAGGAGCATGGGTTTCTGAATCAGGCGGGGCTTTGAACGGCGGGAGCAAAGATGTGTCTCGAACATTTGCTGATGGATTCTGGTAAGGTCACGTTTTTTTTTCTTTCATTTTCCACGACGACTAAATTTGTTCGTGTGCAATAATGTTGTGTGGCTGAACATTTGACCTTGAGCAGGTATTTAGATCAGATGGGAATGGCTTCAACCTATGATCAAAAGGTTTTCTGCAGGCAAGCTTTGATTGGTGGAAATTACGGTTTACTCAATGCTACGACGTTCGTTCCCAACCCAGATTATTATGGGTGAGTATATTTTTTTAACAAAAGAGCAATTATTCTTGTCATCGTTTCTTGTATAGATACTAACATCTCATCAACTTAATTTTTTTAATCGCCAGTGCACTCTTATGGCACCGACTTATGGGGAGTACTGTGCTTGCTGTGACAAAAGAATCCGATCCAAATTTGCGCGTATATGCTCACTGCGCAAAGAAAAAGGTGAGCTGGCTTTGATAAAGTTGTCCTTTCATTTTGGGGTCGTTGGTTTTTATGCCGTTAATAATCATTTGGGTGCATGTTTCCTTTCTGTAGCCTGGGGTTTCCCTGATATTTATCAACTTGTCGAAAGATAGATCGTTCAATATAACCCTTTCGAATGCAAAACCCGGGGATGCTGGGAAGCCTAACTATGAGTTTGTTGGGAAGCAAAACAGAGAAGAGTATCATTTGAGAGCGTTAACTGGAGATATAAAGGATGATATCGTGTGTTTGAACGATGTTCCAATGGTCCAGACAAATTCAGAGGACATTCCGGCGATGGATCCAAAGCTTGTTGATGCTTCGACGCCCATATCTATTGCCGCTCAGTCAATAGCCTATGTAATCATTAGAGACTTTGAAGCCCCTGCATGTGTTTAGATCACATCATTTGCTTATCTCGAATATCAATGGTTTCAAACTTTGTTTGAGCTTCCAAAGACCAATAAACCTATATCGCTTGTTTTTCGGTTATCTCCTTTTGTTCCTATCAATGTAAGAATTTATGAGTTTCAACTTTCATGAATGTTTAAACGCCGCTTGCAATTCAAATTTGTAGAATCAAAAAGTGTGCGCTGCACAAATTAATGATAAGCGGGGGACACGTTAAAATAATGGAAAAATAAAATGGATCCAAATGATCTATTTGTTTACATCCGATTACTTTTTTTATTTATTTATTTTTAACACGATAAAAAAAACACTGTTTGAAAAAATAAAAGATATTCCTTAGACTTTGGGTGAAAGGAAACTTTCGCTAGGAACATTGGCACATGATTCTGCTGGGACATTACATTTAGAATCATCATTTGTTTCTACTAAACGGAAAATATTCTACTTCGATTTTATCATTTTGAACGAGTCCGATTCTGGAACTCTCTAATCGTGCTCTAGATTCTTAAACGGATTACTAAGGATGTGTTTTTATCTTATCATCACTACATGTAATGATTATTCGTATTTTATTATTTATCAGCCCCTAAACTCCAAAAAATAATTATTGTTCATTATGTATCTTATGTCTATTTTGGTTGATAATGTTCATGTTCCAAGATGAATTTATGAATTTAAACTACTCCGGTGGCATCTTTCGATACGTTCATTATGTATCTTGTCATCCCTACATGTAATCATTATGTAATTTCCCAAAAAATACAATGATTGTATCTAAACAAAATATTAAACATGTCCCAAAGTAAATTGCGTCGTTATCCTTTCTTTTCTTTTCTTTTTTACTAATCTCGATTGAAAGTATGTTTAAGTTACATTTTTTGCACTAACAAACTTTGCAATACAGCTCCAACAAAATATTAATGAGCATGGAAAAAAATTTAAGTTTTCGTGGCAAAATGCGGGTTGGAATGGTTGTTCGGTGCATAACTCAACGGAATCAGTTGTACCTGCAACCTTATAACTCTAAAACTAGACCATAACGTTTTTTCATTGGTCGCTTATGATAAGTTGTTAAATATACTAAACTTATTTAAACTGCCTTCGAATATATATACACACACGCGTGGAATAACATTTCATTATCCTCATCTCCTCAATTATCTTTTCTTTTAGAATATGAATTTCAAATTCACATTTTGTCCTATAATCCTTCTTTTATGGGCGTCGCTTTCATCTGCACAAAATGTGAACGTTGTGATTCATGGAGCAGCTTCGATCGCAAAAACTGACGATAACTTCGTATGTGTTACATTAGATTGGTGGCCTGCTGAGAAGTGCGACTACAATCAATGCCCTTGGGGAAAGGCCGGGATATTAAACTTGGTATGCTTGTCCAAATTTCCTCCCTGATATGTATACTCATCTATTAAAAATAAAATTTGACCTTTCTGGATATACCTTCTTTGTAGGATTTAAGATATGGGGCGTTGATAAATGCAATAAAAGGTGAGTTCTACGCGCATCCTATCAAATTTACAAGGGTCAGAGCCGGGTAACAGTGATTTTGGACTAATTTTGTAAACTACTTTCAGCGTTCAATCCTTTGAGAATCAAAGTTGGTGGTTCGTTGCAAGACAACGTGGTGTACAAAGTAGGAGAAGTTAGCAGTTGCCCCAATTTCATGAAAAGAGAAGACGGTTTATTTGGATTCTCTCAGGGATGCCTTTCAATGGAGAGATGGGACCAATTGAATAGATTTTTCAACCACACTGGGTAACTACATCTATCTATTATTTTTACATAATTCATTTAACCTTTATATCTAAACATTTTTTTTTACTTTTACATTGGTACTTGAATTCTAAAGGGTAAAGCTTACATTCGGGCTGAATGCTGTTTTCGGAAGAAACGAGTCACAAACTGAAAAGGGTCTTTGGATCGGTGATTGGCAACCGCAAAATACAAGGGATTTCATGCAGTACACTATTTCGAAAGGATACAAAGTCGATTCATATGAATTTGGTAACTTGAATCACTCTCTGAAAAGTTATTATATAAGATTGATTTTCAGGGTTTTTTTTTTCATACTTCGAAAAAATATATTTCATCAGGAAATCAACTTTCTGGATCTGGGATGGGTGCAAAAGTTGATGCCAAACAATATGGGAAAGATGTTATTGTGCTTAAGAATCTAGTAAAAGAATTGTACGCACACCCCGAGACTCAACCAAAGGTCTTAGGTCCAGGTGGCTTTTTTGAGGAGAAATGGTTTAACACCTTCCTGGAAGTTTCGGGACAGGGAATTGTTGATGGAATTACACACCGTATCTACAATCTTGGACCCGGTATCCATATACGCTCCAGTTCAATGTTTATATATATAAGCTTCAAGGTGCTTACCTTATATTTGTACGATTAATTCCTTAATGTGATCGATGCGTGTGCAGGGGATGAGCCAAACATGATGAACAAGATTCTTGACCCATCGTATTTGAATCAAGTTTCTCAAACATATAAAGGTGTTTCGGATGTTGTCAACAAATTTAGGCCACAGTTAGGAGCATGGGTTTCTGAATCAGGCGGGGCTTTGAACGGCGGGAGCAAAGATGTGTCTCGAACATTTGCTGATGGATTCTGGTAAGGTCACGTTTTTTTTCTTTCATTTTCCACGACGACTAAATTTGTTCGTGTGCAATAATGTTGTGTGGCTGAACATTTGACCTTGAGCAGGTATTTAGATCAGATGGGAATGGCTTCAACCTATGATCAAAAGGTTTTCTGCAGGCAAGCTTTGATTGGTGGAAATTACGGTTTACTCAATGCTACGACGTTCGTTCCCAACCCAGATTATTATGGGTGAGTATATTTTTTTAACAAAAGAGCAATTATTCTTGTCATCGTTTCTTGTATAGATACTAACATCTCATCAACTTAATTTTTTTAATCGCCAGTGCACTCTTATGGCACCGACTTATGGGGAGTACTGTGCTTGCTGTGACAAAAGAATCCGATCCAAATTTGCGTGTATATGCTCACTGCGCAAAGAAAAAGGTGAGCTGGCTTTGATAAAGTTGTCCTTTCATTTTGGGGTCGTTGGTTTTTATGCCGTTAATAATCATTTGGGTGCATGTTTCCTTTCTGTAGCCTGGGGTTTCCCTGATATTTATCAACTTGTCGAAAGATAGATCGTTCAATATAACCCTTTCGAATGCAAAACCCGGGGATGCTGGGAAGCCTAACTATGAGTTTGTTGGGAAGCAAAACAGAGAAGAGTATCATTTGAGAGCGTTAACTGGAGATATAAAGGATGATATCGTGTGTTTGAACGATGTTCCAATGGTCCAGACAAATTCAGAGGACATTCCGGCGATGGATCCAAAGCTTGTTGATGCTTCGACGCCCATATCTATTGCCGCTCAGTCAATAGCCTATGTAATCATTAGAGACTTTGAAGCCCCTGCATGTGTTTAGATCACATCATTTGCTTATCTCGAATATCAATGGTTTCAAACTTTGTTTGAGCTTCCAAAGACCAATAAACCTATATCGCTTGTTTTTCGGTTATCTCCTTTTGTTCCTATCAATGTAAGAATTTATGAGTTTCAACTTTCATGAATGTTTAAACGCCGCTTGCAATTCAAATTTGTAGAATCAAAAAAGTGTGCGCTGCACAAATTAATGATAAGCGGGGGACACGTTAAAATAATGGAAAAATAAAATGGATCCAAATGATCTATTTGTTTACATCCGATTACTTTTTTTATTTATTTATTTTTAACACGATAAAAAAAACACTGTTTGAAAAAATAAAAGATATTCCTTAGACTTTGGGTGAAAGGAAACTTTCGCTAGGAACATTGGCACATGATTCTGCTGGGACATTACATTTAGAATCATCATTTGTTTCTACTAAACGGAAAATATTCTACTTCGATTTTATCATTTTGAACGAGTCCGATTCTGGAACTCTCTAATCGTGCTCTAGATTCTTAAACGGATTACTAAGGATGTGTTTTTATCTTATCATCACTACATGTAATGATTATTCGTATTTTATTATTTATCAGCCCCTAAACTCCAAAAAATAATTATTGTTCATTATGTATCTTATGTCTATTTTGGTTGATAATGTTCATGTTCCAAGATGAATTTATGAATTTAAACTACTCCGGTGGCATCTTTCGATACGTTCATTATGTATCTTGTCATCCCTACATGTAATCATTATGTAATTTCCCAAAAAATACAATGATTGTATCTAAACAAAATATTAAACATGTCCCAAAGTAAATTGCGTCGTTATCCTTTCTTTTCTTTTCTTTTTTACTAATCTCGATTGAAAGTATGTTTAAGTTACATTTTTTGCACTAACAAACTTTGCAATACAGCTCCAACAAAATATTAATGAGCATGGAAAAAAATTTAAGTTTTCGTGGCAAAATGCGGGTTGGAATGGTTGTTCGGTGCATAACTCAACGGAATCAGTTGTACCTGCAACCTTATAACTCTAAAACCAGACCATAACGTTTTTTCATTGGTCGCTTATGATAAGTTGTTAAATATACTAAACTTATTTAAACTGCCTTCGAATATATATACACACACGCGTGGAATAACATTTCATTATCCTCATCTCCTCAATTATCTTTTCTTTTAGAATATGAATTTCAAATTCACATTTTGTCCTATAATCCTTCTTTTATGGGCGTCGCTTTCATCTGCACAAAATGTGAACGTTGTGATTCATGGAGCAGCTTCGATCGCTAAAACTGACGATAACTTCGTATGTGTTACATTAGATTGGTGGCCTGCTGAGAAGTGCGACTACAATCAATGCCCTTGGGGAAAGGCCGGGATATTAAACTTGGTATGCTTGTCCAAATTTCCTCCCTGATATGTATACTCATCTATTAAAAATAAAATTTGACCTTTCTGGATATACCTTCTTTGTAGGATTTGAGATATGGGGCGTTGATAAATGCAATAAAAGGTGAGTTCTACGCGCATCCTATCAAATTTACAAGGGTCAGAGCCGGGTAACAATGATTTTGGACTAATTTTTGTAAACTACTTTCAGCGTTCAATCCTTTGAGAATCAAAGTTGGTGGTTCGTTGCAAGACAACGTGGTGTACAAAGTAGGAGAAGTTAGCAGTTGCCCCAATTTCATGAAAAGAGAAGACGGTTTATTTGGATTCTCTCAGGGATGCCTTTCAATGGAGAGATGGGACCAATTGAATAGATTTTTCAACCACACTGGGTAACTACATCTATCTATTATTTTTACATAATTCATTTAACCTTTATATCTAAACATTTTTTTTTACTTTTACATTGGTACTTGAATTCTAAAGGGTAAAGCTTACATTCGGGCTGAATGCTGTTTTCGGAAGAAACGAGTCACAAACTGAAAAGGGTCTTTGGATCGGTGATTGGCAACCGCAAAATACAAGGGATTTCATGCAGTACACTATTTCGAAAGGATACAAAGTCGATTCATATGAATTTGGTAACTTGAATCACTCTCTGAAAAGTTATTATATAAGATTGATTTTCAGGTTTTTTTTTTCATACTTCGAAAAAATATATTTCATCAGGAAATCAACTTTCTGGATCTGGGATGGGTGCAAAAGTTGATGCCAAACAATATGGGAAAGATGTTATTGTGCTTAAGAATCTAGTAAAAGAATTGTACGCACACCCCGAGACTCAACCAAAGGTCTTAGGTCCAGGTGGCTTTTTTGAGGAGAAATGGTTTAACACCTTCCTGGAAGTTTCGGGACAGGGAATTGTTGATGGAATTACACACCGTATCTACAATCTTGGACCCGGTATCCATATACGCTCCAGTTCAATGTTTATATATATAAGCTTCAAGGTGCTTACCTTATATTTGTACGATTAATTCCTTAATGTGATCGATGCGTGTGCAGGGGATGATCCAAACATGATGAACAAGATTCTTGACCCATCGTATTTGAATCAAGTTTCTCAAACATATAAAGGTGTTTCGGATGTTGTCAACAAATTTAGGCCACAGTTAGGAGCATGGGTTTCTGAATTAGGCGGGGCTTTGAACGGCGGGAGCAAAGATGTGTCTCGAACATTTGCTGATGGATTCTGGTAAGGTCACGTTTTTTTTTCTTTCATTTTCCACGACGACTAAATTTGTTCGTGTGCAATAATGTTGTGTGGCTGAACATTTGACCTTGAGCAGGTATTTAGATCAGATGGGAATGGCTTCAACCTATGATCAAAAGGTTTTCTGCAGGCAAGCTTTGATTGGTGGAAATTACGGTTTACTCAATGCTACGACGTTCGTTCCCAACCCAGATTATTATGGGTGAGTATATTTTTTTAACAAAAGAGCAATTATTCTTGTCATCGTTTCTTGTATAGATACTAACATCTCATCAACTTAATTTTTTTAATCGCCAGTGCACTCTTATGGCACCGACTTATGGGGAGTACTGTGCTTGCTGTGACAAAAGAATCCGATCCAAATTTGCGCGTATATGCTCACTGCGCAAAGAAAAAGGTGAGCTGGCTTTGATAAAGTTGTCCTTTCATTTTGGGGTCGTTGGTTTTTATGCCGTTAATAATCATTTGGGTGCATGTTTCCTTTCTGTAGCCTGGGGTTTCCCTGATATTTATCAACTTGTCGAAAGATAGATCGTTCAATATAACCCTTTCGAATGCAAAACCCGGGGATGCTGGGAAGCCTAACTATGAGTTTGTTGGGAAGCAAAACAGAGAAGAGTATCATTTGAGAGCGTTAACTGGAGATATAAAGGATGATGTCGTGTGTTTGAACGATGTTCCAATGGTCCAGACAAATTCAGAGGACATTCCGGCGATGGATCCAAAGCTTGTTGATGCTTCGACGCCCATATCTATTGCCGCTCAGTCAATAGCCTATGTAATCATTAGAGACTTTGAAGCCCCTGCATGTGTTTAGATCACATCATTTGCTTATCTCGAATATCAATGGTTTCAAACTTTGTTTGAGCTTCCAAAGACCAATAAACCTATATCGCTTGTTTTTCGGTTATCTCCTTTTGTTCCTATCAATGTAAGAATTTATGAGTTTCAACTTTCATGAATGTTTAAACGCCGCTTGCAATTCAAATTTGTAGAATCAAAAAGTGTGCGCTGCACAAATTAATGATAAGCGGGGGACACGTTAAAATAATGGATAAATAAAATGGATCCAAATGATCTATTTGTTTACATCCGATTACTTTTTTTATTTATTTATTTTTAACACGATAAAAAAAACACTGTTTGAAAAAATAAAAGATATTCCTTAGACTTTGGGTGAAAGGAAATTTTCGCTAGGAACATTGGCACATGATTCTGCTGGGACATTACATTTAGAATCATCATTTGTTTCTACTAAACGGAAAATATTCTACTTCGATTTTATCATTTTGAACGAGTCCGATTCTGGAACTCTCTAATCGTGCTCTAGATTCTTAAACGGATTACTAAGGATGTGTTTTTATCTTATCATCACTACATGTAATGATTATTCGTATTTTATTATTTATCAGCCCCTAAACTCCAAAAAATAATTATTGTTCATTATGTATCTTATGTCTATTTTGGTTGATAATGTTCATGTTCCAAGATGAATTTATGAATTTAAACTACTCCGGTGGCATCTTTCGATACGTTCATTATGTATCTTGTCATCCCTACATGTAATCATTATGTAATTTCCCAAAAAATACAATGATTGTATCTAAACAAAATATTAAACATGTCCCAAAGTAAATTGCGTCGTTATCCTTTCTTTTCTTTTCTTTTTTACTAATCTCGATTGAAAGTATGTTTAAGTTACATTTTTTGCACTAACAAACTTTGCAATACATCTCCAACAAAATATTAATGAGCATGGAAAAAAATTTAAGTTTTCGTGGCAAAATGCGGGTTGGAATGGTTGTTCGGTGCATAACTCAACGGAATCAGTTGTACCTGCAACCTTATAACTCTAAAACCAGACCATAACGTTTTTTCATTGGTCGCTTATGATAAGTTGTTAAATATACTAAACTTATTTAAACTGCCTTCGAATATATATACACACACGCGTGGAATAACATTTCATTATCCTCATCTCCTCAATTATCTTTTCTTTTAGAATATGAATTTCAAATTCACATTTTGTCCTATAATCCTTCTTTTATGGGCGTCGCTTTCATCTGCACAAAATGTGAACGTTGTGATTCATGGAGCAGCTTCGATCGCTAAAACTGACGATAACTTCGTATGTGTTACATTAGATTGGTGGCCTGCTGAGAAGTGCGACTACAATCAATGCCCTTGGGGAAAGGCCGGGATATTAAACTTGGTATGCTTGTCCAAATTTCCTCCCTGATATGTATACTCATCTATTAAAAATAAAATTTGACCTTTCTGGATATACCTTCTTTGTAGGATTTGAGATATGGGGCGTTGATAAATGCAATAAAAGGTGAGTTCTACGCGCATCCTATCAAATTTACAAGGGTCAGAGCCGGGTAACAGTGATTTTGGACTAATTTTTGTAAACTACTTTCAGCGTTCAATCCTTTGAGAATCAAAGTTGGTGGTTCGTTGCAAGACAACGTGGTGTACAAAGTAGGAGAAGTTAGCAGTTGCCCCAATTTCATGAAAAGAGAAGACGGTTTATTTGGATTCTCTCAGGGATGCCTTTCAATGGAGAGATGGGACCAATTGAATAGATTTTTCAACCACACTGGGTAACTACATCTATCTATTATTTTTACATAATTCATTTAACCTTTATATCTAAACATTTTTTTTTTTACTTTTACATTGGTACTTGAATTCTAAAGGGTAAAGCTTACATTCGGGCTGAATGCTGTTTTCGGAAGAAATGAGTCACAAACTGAAAAGGGTCTTTGGATCGGTGATTGGCAACCGCAAAATACAAGGGATTTCATGCAGTACACTATTTCGAAAGGATACAAAGTCGATTCATATGAATTTGGTAACTTGAATCACTCTCTGAAAAGTTATTATATAAGATTGATTTTCAGGGTTTTTTTTTCATACTTCGAAAAAATATATTTCATCAGGAAATCAACTTTCTGGATCTGGGATGGGTGCAAAAGTTGATGCCAAACAATATGGGAAAGATGTTATTGTGCTTAAGAATCTAGTAAAAGAATTGTACGCACACCCCGAGACTCAACCAAAGGTCTTAGGTCCAGGTGGCTTTTTTGAGGAGAAATGGTTTAACACCTTCCTGGAAGTTTCGGGACAGGGAATTGTTGATGGAATTACACACCGTATCTACAATCTTGGACCCGGTATCCATATACGCTCCAGTTCAATGTTTATATATATAAGCTTCAAGGTGCTTACCTTATATTTGTACGATTAATTCCTTAATGTGATCGATGCGTGTGCAGGGGATGAGCCAAACATGATGAACAAGATTCTTGACCCATCGTATTTGAATCAAGTTTCTCAAACATATAAAGGTGTTTCGGATGTTGTCAACAAATTTAGGCCACAGTTAGGAGCATGGGTTTCTGAATCAGGCGGGGCTTTGAACGGCGGGAGCAAAGATGTGTCTCGAACATTTGCTGATGGATTCTGGTAAGGTCACGTTTTTTTTTCTTTCATTTTCCACGACGACTAAATTTGTTCGTGTGCAATAATGTTGTGTGGCTGAACATTTGACCTTGAGCAGGTATTTAGATCAGATGGGAATGGCTTCAACCTATGATCAAAAGGTTTTCTGCAGGCAAGCTTTGATTGGTGGAAATTACGGTTTACTCAATGCTACGACGTTCGTTCCCAACCCAGATTATTATGGGTGAGTATATTTTTTTAACAAAAGAGCAATTATTCTTGTCATCGTTTCTTGTATAGATACTAACATCTCATCAACTTAATTTTTTTAATCGCCAGTGCACTCTTATGGCACCGACTTATGGGGAGTACTGTGCTTGCTGTGACAAAAGAATCCGATCCAAATTTGCGCGTATATGCTCACTGCGCAAAGAAAAAGGTGAGCTGGCTTTGATAAAGTTGTCCTTTCATTTTGGGGTCGTTGGTTTTTATGCCGTTAATAATCATTTGGGTGCATGTTTCCTTTCTGTAGCCTGGGGTTTCCCTGATATTTATCAACTTGTCGAAAGATAGATCGTTCAATATAACCCTTTCGAATGCAAAACCCGGGGATGCTGGGAAGCCTAACTATGAGTTTGTTGGGAAGCAAAACAGAGAAGAGTATCATTTGAGAGCGTTAACTGGAGATATAAAGGATGATATCGTGTGTTTGAACGATGTTCCAATGGTCCAGACAAATTCAGAGGACATTCCGGCGATGGATCCAAAGCTTGTTGATGCTTCGACGCCCATATCTATTGCCGCTCAGTCAATAGCCTATGTAATCATTAGAGACTTTGAAGCCCCTGCATGTGTTTAGATCACATCATTTGCTTATCTCGAATATCAATGGTTTCAAACTTTGTTTGAGCTTCCAAAGACCAATAAACCTATATCGCATGTTTTTCGGTTATCTCCTTTTGTTCCTATCAATGTAAGAATTTATGAGTTTCAACTTTCATGAATGTTTAAACGCCGCTTGCAATTCAAATTTGTAGAATCAAAAAGTGTGCGCTGCACAAATTAATGATAAGCGGGGGACACGTTAAAATAATGGAAAAATAAAATGGATCCAAATGATCTATTTGTTTACATCCGATTACTTTCTTTATTTATTTATTTTTAACACGATAAAAAAAACACTGTTTGAAAAAATAAAAGATATTCCTTAGACTTTGGGTGAAAGGAAACTTTCGCTAGGAACATTGGCACATGATTCTGCTGGGACATTACATTTAGAATCATCATTTGTTTCTACTAAACGGAAAATATTCTACTTCGATTTTATCATTTTGAACGAGTCCGATTCTGGAACTCTCTAATCGTGCTCTAGATTCTTAAACGGATTACTAAGGATGTGTTTTTATCTTATCATCACTACATGTAATGATTATTCGTATTTTATTATTTATCAGCCCCTAAACTCCAAAAAATAATTATTGTTCATTATGTATCTTATGTCTATTTTGGTTGATAATGTTCATGTTCCAAGATGAATTTATGAATTTAAACTACTCCGGTGGCATCTTTCGATACGTTCATTATGTATCTTGTCATCCCTACATGTAATCATTATGTAATTTCCCAAAAAATACAATGATTGTATCTAAACAAAATATTAAACATGTCCCAAAGTAAATTGCGTCGTTATCCTTTCTTTTCTTTTCTTTTTTACTAATCTCGATTGAAAGTATGTTTAAGTTACATTTTTTGCACTAACAAACTTTGCAATACAACTCCAACAAAATATTAATGAGCATGGAAAAAAATTTAAGTTTTCGTGGCAAAATGCGGGTTGGAATGGTTGTTCGGTGCATAACTCAACGGAATCAGTTGTACCTGCAACCTTATAACTCTAAAACCAGACCATAACGTTTTTTCATTGGTCGCTTATGATAAGTTGTTAAATATACTAAACTTATTTAAACTGCCTTCGAATATATATACACACACGCGTGGAATAACATTTCATTATCCTCATCTCCTCAATTATCTTTTCTTTTAGAATATGAATTTCAAATTCACATTTTGTCCTATAATCCTTCTTTTATGGGCGTCGCTTTCATCTGCACAAAATGTGAACGTTGTGATTCATGGAGCAGCTTCGATCGCTAAAACTGACGATAACTTCGTATGTGTTACATTAGATTGGTGGCCTGCTGAGAAGTGCGACTACAATCAATGCCCTTGGGGAAAGGCCGGGATATTAAACTTGGTATGCTTGTCCAAATTTCCTCCCTGATATGTATACTCATCTATTAAAAATAAAATTTGACCTTTCTGGATATACCTTCTTTGTAGGATTTGAGATATGGGGCGTTGATAAATGCAATAAAAGGTGAGTTCTACGCGCATCCTATCAAATTTACAAGGGTCAGAGCCGGGTAACAGTGATTTTGGACTAATTTTTGTAAACTACTTTCAGCGTTCAATCCTTTGAGAATCAAAGTTGGTGGTTCGTTGCAAGACAACGTGGTGTACAAAGTAGGAGAAGTTAGCAGTTGCCCCAATTTCATGAAAAGAGAAGACGATTTATTTGGATTCTCTCTGGGATGCCTTTCAATGGAGAGATGGGACCAATTGAATAGATTTTTCAACCACACTGGGTAACTACATCTATCTATTATTTTTACATAATTCATTTAACCTTTATATCTAAACATTTTTTTTTTACTTTTACATTGGTACTTGAATTCTAAAGGGTAAAGCTTACATTCGGGCTGAATGCTGTTTTCGGAAGAAACGAGTCACAAACTGAAAAGGGTCTTTGGATCGGTGATTGGCAACCGCAAAATACAAGGGATTTCATGCAGTACACTATTTCGAAAGGATACAAAGTCGATTCATATGAATTTGGTAACTTGAATCACTCTCTGAAAAGTTATTATATAAGATTGATTTTCAGGGTTTTTTTTTCATACTTCGAAAAAATATATTTCATCAGGAAATCAACTTTCTGGATCTGGGATGGGTGCAAAAGTTGATGCCAAACAATATGGGAAAGATGTTATTGTGCTTAAGAATCTAGTAAAAGAATTGTACGCACACCCCGAGACTCAACCAAAGGTCTTAGGTCCAGGTGGCTTTTTTGAGGAGAAATGGTTTAACACCTTCCTGGAAGTTTCGGGACAGGGAATTGTTGATGGAATTACACACCGTATCTACAATCTTGGACCCGGTATCCATATACGCTCCAGTTCAATGTTTATATATATAAGCTTCAAGGTGATTACCTTATATTTGTACGATTAATTCCTTAATGTGATCGATGCGTGTGCAGGGGATGAGCCAAACATGATGAACAAGATTCTTGACCCATCGTATTTGAATCAAGTTTCTCAAACATATAAAGGTGTTTCGGATGTTGTCAACAAATTTAGGCCACAGTTAGGAGCATGGGTTTCTGAATCAGGCGGGGCTTTGAACGGCGGGAGCAAAGATGTGTCTCGAACATTTGCTGATGGATTCTGGTAAGGTCACGTTTTTTTTCTTTCATTTTCCACGACGACTAAATTTGTTCGTGTGCAATAATGTTGTGTGGCTGAACATTTGACCTTGAGCAGGTATTTAGATCAGATGGGAATGGCTTCAACCTATGATCAAAAGGTTTTCTGCAGGCAAGCTTTGATTGGTGGAAATTACGGTTTACTCAATGCTACGACGTTCGTTCCCAACCCAGATTATTATGGGTGAGTATATTTTTTTAACAAAAGAGCAATTATTCTTGTCATCGTTTCTTGTATAGATACTAACATCTCATCAACTTAATTTTTTTAATCGCCAGTGCACTCTTATGGCACCGACTTATGGGGAGTACTGTGCTTGCTGTGACAAAAGAATCCGATCCAAATTTGCGCGTATATGCTCACTGCGCAAAGAAAAAGGTGAGCTGGCTTTGATAAAGTTGTCCTTTCATTTTGGGGTCGTTGGTTTTTATGCCGTTAATAATCATTTGGGTGCATGTTTCCTTTCTGTAGCCTGGGGTTTCCCTGATATTTATCAACTTGTCGAAAGATAGATCGTTCAATATAACCCTTTCGAATGCAAAACCCGGGGATGCTGGGAAGCCTAACTATGAGTTTGTTGGGAAGCAAAACAGAGAAGAGTATCATTTGAGAGCGTTAACTGGAGATATAAAGGATGATATCGTGTGTTTGAACGATGTTCCAATGGTCCAGACAAATTCAGAGGACATTCCGGCGATGGATCCAAAGCTTGTTGATGCTTCGACGCCCATATCTATTGCCGCTCAGTCAATAGCCTATGTAATCATTAGAGACTTTGAAGCCCCTGCATGTGTTTAGATCACATCATTTGCTTATCTCGAATATCAATGGTTTCAAACTTTGTTTGAGCTTCCAAAGACCAATAAACCTATATCGCTTGTTTTTCGGTTATCTCCTTTTGTTCCTATCAATGTAAGAATTTATGAGTTTCAACTTTCATGAATGTTTAAACGCCGCTTGCAATTCAAATTTGTAGAATCAAAAAGTGTGCGCTGCACAAATTAATGATAAGCGGGGGACACGTTAAAATAATGGAAAAATAAAATGGATCCAAATGATCTATTTGTTTACATCCGATTACTTTTTTTATTTATTTATTTTTAACACGATAAAAAAACACTGTTTGAAAAAATAAAAGATATTCCTTAGACTTTGGGTGAAAGGAAACTTTCGCTAGGAACATTGGCACATGATTCTGCTGGGACATTACATTTAGAATCATCATTTGTTTCTACTAAACGAAAAATATTCTACTTCGATTTTATCATTTTGAACGAGTCCGATTCTGGAACTCTCTAATCGTGCTCTAGATTCTTAAACGGATTACTAAGGATGTGTTTTTATCTTATCATCACTACATGTAATGATTATTCGTATTTTATTATTTATCAGCCCCTAAACTCCAAAAAATAATTATTGTTCATTATGTATCTTATGTCTATTTTGGTTGATAATGTTCATGTTCCAAGATGAATTTAAACTACTCCGGTGGCATCTTTCGATACGTTCATTATGTATCTTGTCATCCCTACATGTAATCATTATGTAATTTCCCAAAAAATACAATGATTGTATCTAAACAAAATATTAAACATGTCCCAAAGTAAATTGCGTCGTTATCCTTTCTTTTCTTTTCTTTTTTACTAATCTCGATTGAAAGTATGTTTAAGTTACATTTTTTGCACTAACAAACTTTGCAATACAGCTCCAACAAAATATTAATGAGCATGGAAAAAAATTTAAGTTTTCGTGGCAAAATGCGGGTTGGAATGGTTGTTCGGTGCATAACTCAACGGAATCAGTTGTACCTGCAACCTTATAACTCTAAAACCAGACCATAACGTTTTTTCATTGGTCGCTTATGATAAGTTGTTAAATATACTAAACTTATTTAAACTGCCTTCGAATATATATACACACACGCGTGGAATAACATTTCATTATCCTCATCTCCTCAATTATCTTTTCTTTTAGAATATGAATTTCAAATTCACATTTTGTCCTATAATCCTTCTTTTATGGGCGTCGCTTTCATCTGCACAAAATGTGAACGTTGTGATTCATGGAGCAGCTTCGATCGCTAAAACTGACGATAACTTCGTATGTGTTACATTAGATTGGTGGCCTGCTGAGAAGTGCGACTACAATCAATGCCCTTGGGGAAAGGCCGGGATATTAAACTTGGTATGCTTGTCCAAATTTCCTCCCTGATATGTATACTCATCTATTAAAAATAAAATTTGACCTTTCTGGATATACCTTCTTTGTAGGATTTGAGATATGGGGCGTTGATAAATGCAATAAAAGGTGAGTTCTACGCGCATCCTATCAAATTTACAAGGGTCAGAGCCGGGTAACAGTGATTTTGGACTAATTTTTGTAAACTACTTTCAGCGTTCAATCCTTTGAGAATCAAAGTTGGTGGTTCGTTGCAAGACAACGTGGTGTACAAAGTAGGAGAAGTTAGCAGTTGCCCCAATTTCATGAAAAGAGAAGACGGTTTATTTGGATTCTCTCAGGGATGCCTTTCAATGGAGAGATGGGACCAATTGAATAGATTTTTCAACCACACTGGGTAACTACATCTATCTATTATTTTTACATAATTCATTTAACCTTTATATCTAAACATTTTTTTTTTACTTTTACATTGGTACTTGAATTCTAAAGGGTAAAGCTTACATTCGGGCTGAATGCTGTTTTCGGAAGAAACGAGTCACAAACTGAAAAGGGTCTTTGGATCGGTGATTGGCAACCGCAAAATACAAGGGATTTCATGCAGTACACTATTTCGAAAGGATACAAAGTCGATTCATATGAATTTGGTAACTTGAATCACTCTCTGAAAAGTTATTATATAAGATTGATTTTCAGGGTTTTTTTTTCATACTTCGAAAAAATATATTTCATCAGGAAATCAACTTTCTGGATCTGGGATGGGTGCAAAAGTTGATGCCAAACAATATGGGAAAGATGTTATTGTGCTTAAGAATCTAGTAAAAGAATTGTACGCACACCCCGAGACTCAACCAAAGGTCTTAGGTCCAGGTGGCTTTTTTGAGGAGAAATGGTTTAACACCTTCCTGGAAGTTTCGGGACAGGGAATTGTTGATGGAATTACACACCGTATCTACAATCTTGGACCCGGTATCCATATACGCTCCAGTTCAATGTTTATATATATAAGCTTCAAGGTGCTTACCTTATATTTGTACGATTAATTCCTTAATGTGATCGATGCGTGTGCAGGGGATGAGCCAAACATGATGAACAAGATTCTTGACCCATCGTATTTGAATCAAGTTTCTCAAACATATAAAGGTGTTTCGGATGTTGTCAACAAATTTAGGCCACAGTTAGGAGCATGGGTTTCTGAATCAGGCGGGGCTTTGAACGGCGGGAGCAAAGATGTGTCTCGAACATTTGCTGATGGATTCTGGTAAGGTCACGTTTTTTTTTCTTTCATTTTCCACGACGACTAAATTTGTTCGTGTGCAATAATGTTGTGTGGCTGAACATTTGACCTTGAGCAGGTATTTAGATCAGATGGGAATGGCTTCAACCTATGATCAAAAGGTTTTCTGCAGACAAGCTTTGATTGGTGGAAATTACGGTTTACTCAATGCTACGACGTTCGTTCCCAACCCAGATTATTATGGGTGAGTATATTTTTTTAACAAAAGAGCAATTATTCTTGTCATCGTTTCTTGTATAGATACTAACATCTCATCAACTTAATTTTTTTAATCGCCAGTGCACTCTTATGGCACCGACTTATGGGGAGTACTGTGCTTGCTGTGACAAAAGAATCCGATCCAAATTTGCGCGTATATGCTCACTGCGCAAAGAAAAAGGTGAGCTGGCTTTGATAAAGTTGTCCTTTCATTTTGGGGTCGTTGGTTTTTATGCCGTTAATAATCATTTGGGTGCATGTTTCCTTTCTGTAGCCTGGGGTTTCCCTGATATTTATCAACTTGTCGAAAGATAGATCGTTCAATATAACCCTTTCGAATGCAAAACCCGGGGATGCTGGGAAGCCTAACTATGAGTTTGTTGGGAAGCAAAACAGAGAAGAGTATCATTTGAGAGCGTTAACTGGAGATATAAAGGATGATATCGTGTGTTTGAACGATGTTCCAATGGTCCAGACAAATTCAGAGGACATTCCGGCGATGGATCCAAAGCTTGTTGATGCTTCGACGCCCATATCTATTGCCGCTCAGTCAATAGCCTATGTAATCATTAGAGACTTTGAAGCCCCTGCATGTGTTTAGATCACATCATTTGCTTATCTCGAATATCAATGGTTTCAAACTTTGTTTGAGCTTCCAAAGACCAATAAACCTATATCGCTTGTTTTTCGGTTATCTCCTTTTGTTCCTATCAATGTAAGAATTTATGAGTTTCAACTTTCATGAATGTTTAAACGCCGCTTGCAATTCAAATTTGTAGAATCAAAAAGTGTGCGCTGCACAAATTAATGATAAGCGGGGGACACGTTAAAATAATGGAAAAATAAAATGGATCCAAATGATCTATTTGTTTACATCCGATTACTTTTTTTATTTATTTATTTTTAACACGATAAAAAAAACACTGTTTGAAAAAATAAAAGATATTCCTTAGACTTTGGGTGAAAGGAAACTTTCGCTAGGAACATTGGCACATGATTCTGCTGGGACATTACATTTAGAATCATCATTTGTTTCTACTAAACGGAAAATATTCTACTTCGATTTTATCATTTTGAACGAGTCCGATTCTGGAACTCTCTAATCGTGCTCTAGATTCTTAAACGGATTACTAAGGATGTGTTTTTATCTTATCATCACTACATGTAATGATTATTCGTATTTTATTATTTATCAGCCCCTAAACTCCAAAAAATAATTATTGTTCATTATGTATCTTATGTCTATTTTGGTTGATAATGTTCATGTTCCAAGATGAATTTATGAATTTAAACTACTCCGGTGGCATCTTTCGATACGTTCATTATGTATCTTGTCATCCCTACATGTAATCATTATGTAATTTCCCAAAAAATACAATGATTGTATCTAAACAAAATATTAAACATGTCCCAAAGTAAATTGCGTCGTTATCCTTTCTTTTCTTTTCTTTTTTACTAATCTCGATTGAAAGTATGTTTAAGTTACATTTTTTGCACTAACAAACTTTGCAATACAGCTCCAACAAAATATTAATGAGCATGGAAAAAAATTTAAGTTTTCGTGGCAAAATGCGGGTTGGAATGGTTGTTCGGTGCATAACTCAACGGAATCAGTTGTACCTGCAACCTTATAACTCTAAAACCAGACCATAACGTTTTTTCATTGGTCGCTTATGATAAGTTGTTAAATATACTAAACTTATTTAAACTGCCTTCGAATATATATACACACACGCGTGGAATAACATTTCATTACCCTCATCTCCTCAATTATCTTTTCTTTTAGAATATGAATTTCAAATTCACATTTTGTCCTATAATCCTTCTTTTATGGGCGTCGCTTTCATCTGCACAAAATGTGAACGTTGTGATTCATGGAGCAGCTTCGATCGCTAAAACTGACGATAACTTCGTATGTGTTACATTAGATTGGTGGCCTGCTGAGAAGTGCGACTACAATCAATGCCCTTGGGGAAAGGCCGGGATATTAAACTTGGTATGCTTGTCCAAATTTCCTCCCTGATATGTATACTCATCTATTAAAAATAAAATTTGACCTTTCTGGATATACCTTCTTTGTAGGATTTGAGATATGGGGCGTTGATAAATGCAATAAAAGGTGAGTTCTACGCGCATCCTATCAAATTTACAAGGGTCAGAGCCGGGTAACAGTGATTTTGGACTAATTTTTGTAAACTACTTTCAGCGTTCAATCCTTTGAGAATCAAAGTTGGTGGTTCGTTGCAAGACAACGTGGTGTACAAAGTAGGAGAAGTTAGCAGTTGCCCCAATTTCATGAAAAGAGAAGACGGTTTATTTGGATTCTCTCAGGGATGCCTTTCAATGGAGAGATGGGACCAATTGAATAGATTTTTCAACCACACTAGGTAACTACATCTATCTATTATTTTTACATAATTCATTTAACCTTTATATCTAAACATTTTTTTTTTTACTTTTACATTGGTACTTGAATTCTAAAGGGTAAAGCTTACATTCGGGCTGAATGCTCTTTTCGGAAGAAACGAGTCACAAACTGAAAAGGGTCTTTGGATCGGTGATTGGCAACCGCAAAATACAAGGGATTTCATGCAGTACACTATTTCGAAAGGATACAAAGTCGATTCATATGAATTTGGTAACTTGAATCACTCTCTGAAAAGTTATTATATAATATTGATTTTCAGGGTTTTTTTTTTCATACTTCGAAAAAATATATTTCATCAGGAAATCAACTTTCTGGATCTGGGATGGGTGCAAAAGTTGATGCCAAACAATATGGGAAAGATGTTATTGTGCTTAAGAATCTAGTAAAAGAATTGTACGCACACCCCGAGACTCAACCAAAGGTCTTAGGTCCAGGTGGCTTTTTTGAGGAGAAATGGTTTAACACCTTCCTGGAAGTTTCGGGACAG
This sequence comes from Hibiscus tridactylites, assembly GCA_958450335.1. Lineage (NCBI taxonomy): Eukaryota > Viridiplantae > Streptophyta > Magnoliopsida > Malvales > Malvaceae > Hibiscus > Hibiscus tridactylites. The sequence goes on along the minus strand of OY288271.1, from coordinate 96,153,762 downwards.
GGAATTGTTGATGGAATTACACACCGTATCTACAATCTTGGACCCGGTATCCATATACGCTCCAGTTCAATGTTTATATATATAAGCTTCAAGGTGCTTACCTTATATTTGTACGATTAATTCCTTAATGTGATCGATGCGTGTGCAGGGGATGAGCCAAACATGATGAACAAGATTCTTGACCCATCGTATTTGAATCAAGTTTCTCAAACATATAAAGGTGTTTCGGATGTTGTCAACAAATTTAGGCCACAGTTAGGAGCATGGGTTTCTGAATCAGGCGGGGCTTTGAACGGCGGGAGCAAAGATGTGTCTCGAACATTTGCTGATGGATTCTGGTAAGGTCACGTTTTTTTTATTTTCATTTTCCACGACGACTAAATTTGTTCGTGTGCAATAATGTTGTGTGGCTGAACATTTGACCTTGAGCAGGTATTTAGATCAGATGGGAATGGCTTCAACCTATGATCAAAAGGTTTTCTGCAGGCAAGCTTTGATTGGTGGAAATTACGGTTTACTCAATGCTACGACGTTCGTTCCCAACCCAGATTATTATGGGTGAGTATATTTTTTTAACAAAAGAGCAATTATTCTTGTCATCGTTTCTTGTATAGATACTAACATCTCATCAACTTAATTTTTTTAATCGCCAGTGCACTCTTATGGCACCGACTTATGGGGAGTACTGTGCTTGCTGTGACAAAAGAATCCGATCCAAATTTGCGCGTATATGCTCACTGCGCAAAGAAAAAGGTGAGCTGGCTTTGATAAAGTTGTCCTTTCATTTTGGGGTCGTTGGTTTTTATGCCGTTAATAATCATTTGGGTGCATGTTTCCTTTCTGTAGCCTGGGGTTTCCCTGATATTTATCAACTTGTCGAAAGATAGATCGTTCAATATAACCCTTTCGAATGCAAAACCCGGGGATGCTGGGAAGCCTAACTATGAGTTTGTTGGGAAGCAAAACAGAGAAGAGTATCATTTGAGAGCGTTAACTGGAGATATAAAGGATGATATCGTGTGTTTGAACGATGTTCCAATGGTCCAGACAAATTCAGAGGACATTCCGGCGATGGATCCAAAGCTTGTTGATGCTTCGACGCCCATATCTATTGCCGCTCAGTCAATAGCCTATGTAATCATTAGAGACTTTGAAGCCCCTGCATGTGTTTAGATCACATCATTTGCTTATCTCGAATATCAATGGTTTCAAACTTTGTTTGAGCTTCCAAAGACCAATAAACCTATATCGCTTGTTTTTCAGTTATCTCCTTTTGTTCCTATCAATGTAAGAATTTATGAGTTTCAACTTTCATGAATGTTTAAACGCCGCTTGCAATTCAAATTTGTAGAATCAAAAAGTGTGCGCTGCACAAATTAATGATAAGCGGGGGACACGTTAAAATAATGGAAAAATAAAATGGATCCAAATGATCTATTTGTTTACATCCGATTACTTTTTTTATTTATTTATTTTTAACACGATAAAAAAACACTGTTTGAAAAAATAAAAGATATTCCTTAGACTTTGGGTGAAAGGAAACTTTCGCTAGGAACATTGGCACATGATTCTGCTGGGACATTACATTTAGAATCATCATTTGTTTCTACTAAACGGAAAATATTCTACTTCGATTTTATCATTTTGAACGAGTCCGATTCTGGAACTCTCTAATCGTGCTCTAGATTCTTAAACGGATTACTAAGGATGTGTTTTTATCTTATCATCACTACATGTAATGATTATTCGTATTTTATTATTTATCAGCCCCTAAACTCCAAAAAATAATTATTGTTCATTATGTATCTTATGTCTATTTTGGTTGATAATGTTCATGTTCCAAGATGAATTTATGAATTTAAACTACTCCGGTGGCATCTTTCGATACGTTCATTATGTATCTTGTCATCCCTACATGTAATCATTATGTAATTTCCCAAAAAAATACAATGATTGTATCTAAACAAAATATTAAACATGTCCCAAAGTAAATTGCGTCGTTATCCTTTCTTTTCTTTTCTTTTTTACTAATCTCGATTGAAAGTATGTTTAAGTTACATTTTTTGCACTAACAAACTTTGCAATACAGCTCCAACAAAATATTAATGAGCATGGAAAACAATTTAAGTTTTCGTGGCAAAATGCGGGTTGGAATGGTTGTTCGGTGCATAACTCAACGGAATCAGTTGTACCTGCAACCTTATAACTCTAAAACCAGACCATAACGTTTTTTCATTGGTCGCTTATGATAAGTTGTTAAATATACTAAACTTATTTAAACTGCCTTCGAATAAATATACACACACGCGTGGAATAACATTTCATTATCCTCATCTCCTCAATTATCTTTTCTTTTAGAATATGAATTTCAAATTCACATTTTGTCCTATAATCCTTCTTTTATGGGCGTCGCTTTCATCTGCACAAAATGTGAACGTTGTGATTCATGGAGCAGCTTCGATCGCTAAAACTGACGATAACTTCGTATGTGTTACATTAGATTGGTGGCCTGCTGAGAAGTGCGACTACAATCAATGCCCTTGGGGAAAGGCCGGGATATTAAACTTGGTATGCTTGTCCAAATTTCCTCCCTGATATGTATACTCATCTATTAAAAATAAAATTTGACCTTTCTGGATATACCTTCTTTGTAGGATTTGAGATATGGGGCGTTGATAAATGCAATAAAAGGTGAGTTCTACGCGCATCCTATCAAATTTACAAGGGTCAGAGCCGGGTAACAGTGATTTTGGACTAATTTTTGTAAACTACTTTCAGCGTTCAATCCTTTGAGAATCAAAGTTGGTGGTTCGTTGCAAGACAACGTGGTGTACAAAGTAGGAGAAGTTAGCAGTTGCCCCAATTTCATGAAAAGAGAAGACGATTTATTTGGATTCTCTCAGGGATGCCTTTCAATGGAGAGATGGGACCAATTGAATAGATTTTTCAACCACACTGGGTAACTACATCTATCTATTATTTTTACATAATTCATTTAACCTTTATATCTAAACATTTTTTTTTTTACTTTTACATTGGTACTTGAATTCTAAAGGGTAAAGCTTACATTCGGGCTGAATGCTGTTTTCGGAAGAAACGAGTCACAAACTGAAAAGGGTCTTTGGATCGGTGATTGGCAACCGCAAAATACAAGGGATTTCATGCAGTACACTATTTCGAAAGGATACAAAGTCGATTCATATGAATTTGGTAACTTGAATCACTCTCTGAAAAGTTATTATATAAGATTGATTTTCAGGGTTTTTTTTTCATACTTCGAAAAAATATATTTCATCAGGAAATCAACTTTCTGGATCTGGGATGGGTGCAAAAGTTGATGCCAAACAATATGGGAAAGATGTTATTGTGCTTAAGAATCTAGTAAAAGAATTGTACGCACACCCCGAGACTCAACCAAAGGTCTTAGGTCCAGGTGGATTTTTTGAGGAGAAATGGTTTAACACCTTCCTGGAAGTTTCGGGACAGGGAATTGTTGATGGAATTACACACCGTATCTACAATCTTGGACCCGGTATCCATATACGCTCCAGTTCAATGTTTATATATATAAGCTTCAAGGTGATTACCTTATATTTGTACGATTAATTCCTTAATGTGATCGATGCGTGTGCAGGGGATGAGCCAAACATGATGAACAAGATTCTTGACCCATCGTATTTGAATCAAGTTTCTCAAACATATAAAGGTGTTTCGGATGTTGTCAACAAATTTAGGCCACAGTTAGGAGCATGGGTTTCTGAATCAGGCGGGGCTTTGAACGGCGGGGGCAAAGATGTGTCTCGAACATTTGCTGATGGATTCTGGTAAGGTCACGTTTTTTTTCTTTCATTTTCCACGACGACTAAATTTGTTCGTGTGCAATAATGTTGTGTGGCTGAACATTTGACCTTGAGCAGGTATTTAGATCAGATGGGAATGGCTTCAACCTATGATCAAAAGGTTTTCTGCAGGCAAGCTTTGATTGGTGGAAATTACGGTTTACTCAATGCTACGACGTTCGTTCCCAACCCAGATTATTATGGGTGAGTATATTTTTTTAACAAAAGAGCAATTATTCTTGTCATCGTTTCTTGTATAGATACTAACATCTCATCAACTTAATTTTTTTAATCGCCAGTGCACTCTTATGGCACCGACTTATGGGGAGTACTGTGCTTGCTGTGACAAAAGAATCCGATCCAAATTTGCGCGTATATGCTCACTGCGCAAAGAAAAAGGTGAGCTGGCTTTGATAAAGTTGTCCTTTCATTTTGGGGTCGTTGGTTTTTATGCCGTTAATAATCATTTGGGTGCATGTTTCCTTTCTGTAGCCTGGGGTTTCCCTGATATTTATCAACTTGTCGAAAGATAGATCGTTCAATATAACCCTTTCGAATGCAAAACCCGGGGATGCTGGGAAGCCTAACTATGAGTTTGTTGGGAAGCAAAACAGAGAAGAGTATCATTTGAGAGCGTTAACTGGAGATATAAAGGATGATATCGTGTGTTTGAACGATGTTCCAATGGTCCAGACAAATTCAGAGGACATTCCGGCGATGGATCCAAAGCTTGTTGATGCTTCGACGCCCATATCTATTGCCGCTCAGTCAATAGCCTATGTAATCATTAGAGACTTTGAAGCCCCTGCATGTGTTTAGATCACATCATTTGCTTATCTCGAATATCAATGGTTTCAAACTTTGTTTGAGCTTCCAAAGACCAATAAACCTATATCGCTTGTTTTTCGGTTATCTCCTTTTGTTCCTATCAATGTAAGAATTTATGAGTTTCAACTTTCATGAATGTTTAAATGCCGCTTGCAATTCAAATTTGTAGAATCAAAAAGTGTGCGCTGCACAAATTAATGATAAGCGGGGGACACGTTAAAATAATGGAAAAATAAAATGGATCCAAATGATCTATTTGTTTACATCCGATTACTTTTTTTATTTATTTATTTTTAACACGATAAAAAAACACTGTTTGAAAAAATAAAAGATATTCCTTAGACTTTGGGTGAAAGGAAACTTTCGCTAGGAACATTGGCACATGATTCTGCTGGGACATTACATTTAGAATCATCATTTGTTTCTACTAAACGAAAAATATTCTACTTCGATTTTATCATTTTGAACGAGTCCGATTCTGGAACTCTCTAATCGTGCTCTAGATTCTTAAACGGATTACTAAGGATGTGTTTTTATCTTATCATCACTACATGTAATGATTATTCGTATTTTATTATTTATCAGCCCCTAAACTCCAAAAAATAATTATTGTTCATTATGTATCTTATGTCTATTTTGGTTGATAATGTTCATGTTCCAAGATGAATTTAAACTACTCCGGTGGCATCTTTCGATACGTTCATTATGTATCTTGTCATCCCTACATGTAATCATTATGTAATTTCCCAAAAAATACAATGATTGTATCTAAACAAAATATTAAACATGTCCCAAAGTAAATTGCGTCGTTATCCTTTCTTTTCTTTTCTTTTTTACTAATCTCGATTGAAAGTATGTTTAAGTTACATTTTTTGCACTAACAAACTTTGCAATACAGCTCCAACAAAATATTAATGAGCATGGAAAAAAATTTAAGTTTTCGTGGCAAAATGCGGGTTGGAATGGTTGTTCGGTGCATAACTCAACGGAATCAGTTGTACCTGCAACCTTATAACTCTAAAACCAGACCATAACGTTTTTTCATTGGTCGCTTATGATAAGTTGTTAAATATACTAAACTTATTTAAACTGCCTTCGAATATATATACACACACGCGTGGAATAACATTTCATTATCCTCATCTCCTCAATTATCTTTTCTTTTAGAATATGAATTTCAAATTCACATTTTGTCCTATAATCCTTCTTTTATGGGCGTCGCTTTCATCTGCACAAAATGTGAACGTTGTGATTCATGGAGCAGCTTCGATCGCTAAAACTGACGATAACTTCGTATGTGTTACATTAGATTGGTGGCCTGCTGAGAAGTGCGACTACAATCAATGCCCTTGGGGAAAGGCCGGGATATTAAACTTGGTATGCTTGTCCAAATTTCCTCCCTGATATGTATACTCATCTATTAAAAATAAAATTTGACCTTTCTGGATATACCTTCTTTGTAGGATTTGAGATATGGGGCGTTGATAAATGCAATAAAAGGTGAGTTCTACGCGCATCCTATCAAATTTACAAGGGTCAGAGCCGGGTAACAGTGATTTTGGACTAATTTTTGTAAACTACTTTCAGCGTTCAATCCTTTGAGAATCAAAGTTGGTGGTTCGTTGCAAGACAACGTGGTGTACAAAGTAGGAGAAGTTAGCAGTTGCCCCAATTTCATGAAAAGAGAAGACGGTTTATTTGGATTCTCTCAGGGATGCCTTTCAATGGAGAGATGGGACCAATTGAATAGATTTTTCAACCACACTGGGTAACTACATCTATCTATTATTTTTACATAATTCATTTAACCTTTATATCTAAACATTTTTTTTTTACTTTTACATTGGTACTTGAATTCTAAAGGGTAAAGCTTACATTCGGGCTGAATGCTGTTTTCGGAAGAAACGAGTCACAAACTGAAAAGGGTCTTTGGATCGGTGATTGGCAACCGCAAAATACAAGGGATTTCATGCAGTACACTATTTCGAAAGGATACAAAGTCGATTCATATGAATTTGGTAACTTGAATCACTCTCTGAAAAGTTATTATATAAGATTGATTTTCAGGGTTTTTTTTTCATACTTCGAAAAAATATATTTCATCAGGAAATCAACTTTCTGGATCTGGGATGGGTGCAAAAGTTGATGCCAAACAATATGGGAAAGATGTTATTGTGCTTAAGAATCTAGTAAAAGAATTGTACGCACACCCCGAGACTCAACCAAAGGTCTTAGGTCCAGGTGGCTTTTTTGAGGAGAAATGGTTTAACACCTTCCTGGAAGTTTCGGGACAGGGAATTGTTGATGGAATTACACACCGTATCTACAATCTTGGACCCGGTATCCATATACGCTCCAGTTCAATGTTTATATATATAAGCTTCAAGGTGCTTACCTTATATTTGTACGATTAATTCCTTAATGTGATCGATGCGTGTGCAGGGGATGAGCCAAACATGATGAACAAGATTCTTGACCCATCGTATTTGAATCAAGTTTCTCAAACATATAAAGGTGTTTCGGATGTTGTCAACAAATTTAGGCCACAGTTAGGAGCATGGGTTTCTGAATCAGGCGGGGCTTTGAACGGCGGGAGCAAAGATGTGTCTCGAACATTTGCTGATGGATTCTGGTAAGGTCACGTTTTTTTTTCTTTCATTTTCCACGACGACTAAATTTGTTCGTGTGCAATAATGTTGTGTGGCTGAACATTTGACCTTGAGCAGGTATTTAGATCAGATGGGAATGGCTTCAACCTATGATCAAAAGGTTTTCTGCAGACAAGCTTTGATTGGTGGAAATTACGGTTTACTCAATGCTACGACGTTCGTTCCCAACCCAGATTATTATGGGTGAGTATATTTTTTTAACAAAAGAGCAATTATTCTTGTCATCGTTTCTTGTATAGATACTAACATCTCATCAACTTAATTTTTTTAATCGCCAGTGCACTCTTATGGCACCGACTTATGGGGAGTACTGTGCTTGCTGTGACAAAAGAATCCGATCCAAATTTGCGCGTATATGCTCACTGCGCAAAGAAAAAGGTGAGCTGGCTTTGATAAAGTTGTCCTTTCATTTTGGGGTCGTTGGTTTTTATGCCGTTAATAATCATTTGGGTGCATGTTTCCTTTCTGTAGCCTGGGGTTTCCCTGATATTTATCAACTTGTCGAAAGATAGATCGTTCAATATAACCCTTTCGAATGCAAAACCCGGGGATGCTGGGAAGCCTAACTATGAGTTTGTTGGGAAGCAAAACAGAGAAGAGTATCATTTGAGAGCGTTAACTGGAGATATAAAGGATGATATCGTGTGTTTGAACGATGTTCCAATGGTCCAGACAAATTCAGAGGACATTCCGGCGATGGATCCAAAGCTTGTTGATGCTTCGACGCCCATATCTATTGCCGCTCAGTCAATAGCCTATGTAATCATTAGAGACTTTGAAGCCCCTGCATGTGTTTAGATCACATCATTTGCTTATCTCGAATATCAATGGTTTCAAACTTTGTTTGAGCTTCCAAAGACCAATAAACCTATATCGCTTGTTTTTCGGTTATCTCCTTTTGTTCCTATCAATGTAAGAATTTATGAGTTTCAACTTTCATGAATGTTTAAACGCCGCTTGCAATTCAAATTTGTAGAATCAAAAAGTGTGCGCTGCACAAATTAATGATAAGCGGGGGACACGTTAAAATAATGGAAAAATAAAATGGATCCAAATGATCTATTTGTTTACATCCGATTACTTTTTTTATTTATTTATTTTTAACACGATAAAAAAAACACTGTTTGAAAAAATAAAAGATATTCCTTAGACTTTGGGTGAAAGGAAACTTTCGCTAGGAACATTGGCACATGATTCTGCTGGGACATTACATTTAGAATCATCATTTGTTTCTACTAAACGGAAAATATTCTACTTCGATTTTATCATTTTGAACGAGTCCGATTCTGGAACTCTCTAATCGTGCTCTAGATTCTTAAACGGATTACTAAGGATGTGTTTTTATCTTATCATCACTACATGTAATGATTATTCGTATTTTATTATTTATCAGCCCCTAAACTCCAAAAAATAATTATTGTTCATTATGTATCTTATGTCTATTTTGGTTGATAATGTTCATGTTCCAAGATGAATTTATGAATTTAAACTACTCCGGTGGCATCTTTCGATACGTTCATTATGTATCTTGTCATCCCTACATGTAATCATTATGTAATTTCCCAAAAAATACAATGATTGTATCTAAACAAAATATTAAACATGTCCCAAAGTAAATTGCGTCGTTATCCTTTCTTTTCTTTTCTTTTTTACTAATCTCGATTGAAAGTATGTTTAAGTTACATTTTTTGCACTAACAAACTTTGCAATACAGCTCCAACAAAATATTAATGAGCATGGAAAAAAATTTAAGTTTTCGTGGCAAAATGCGGGTTGGAATGGTTGTTCGGTGCATAACTCAACGGAATCAGTTGTACCTGCAACCTTATAACTCTAAAACCAGACCATAACGTTTTTTCATTGGTCGCTTATGATAAGTTGTTAAATATACTAAACTTATTTAAACTGCCTTCGAATATATATACACACACGCGTGGAATAACATTTCATTACCCTCATCTCCTCAATTATCTTTTCTTTTAGAATATGAATTTCAAATTCACATTTTGTCCTATAATCCTTCTTTTATGGGCGTCGCTTTCATCTGCACAAAATGTGAACGTTGTGATTCATGGAGCAGCTTCGATCGCTAAAACTGACGATAACTTCGTATGTGTTACATTAGATTGGTGGCCTGCTGAGAAGTGCGACTACAATCAATGCCCTTGGGGAAAGGCCGGGATATTAAACTTGGTATGCTTGTCCAAATTTCCTCCCTGATATGTATACTCATCTATTAAAAATAAAATTTGACCTTTCTGGATATACCTTCTTTGTAGGATTTGAGATATGGGGCGTTGATAAATGCAATAAAAGGTGAGTTCTACGCGCATCCTATCAAATTTACAAGGGTCAGAGCCGGGTAACAGTGATTTTGGACTAATTTTTGTAAACTACTTTCAGCGTTCAATCCTTTGAGAATCAAAGTTGGTGGTTCGTTGCAAGACAACGTGGTGTACAAAGTAGGAGAAGTTAGCAGTTGCCCCAATTTCATGAAAAGAGAAGACGGTTTATTTGGATTCTCTCAGGGATGCCTTTCAATGGAGAGATGGGACCAATTGAATAGATTTTCCAACCACACTAGGTAACTACATCTATCTATTATTTTTACATAATTCATTTAACCTTTATATCTAAACATTTTTTTTTTTTACTTTTACATTGGTACTTGAATTCTAAAGGGTAAAGCTTACATTCGGGCTGAATGCTCTTTTCGGAAGAAACGAGTCACAAACTGAAAAGGGTCTTTGGATCGGTGATTGGCAACCGCAAAATACAAGGGATTTCATGCAGTACACTATTTCGAAAGGATACAAAGTCGATTCATATGAATTTGGTAACTTGAATCACTCTCTGAAAAGTTATTATATAATATTGATTTTCAGGGGTTTTTTTTTCATACTTCGAAAAAATATATTTCATCAGGAAATCAACTTTCTGGATCTGGGATGGGTGCAAAAGTTGATGCCAAACAATATGGGAAAGATGTTATTGTGCTTAAGAATCTAGTAAAAGAATTGTACGCACACCCCGAGACTCAACCAAAGGTCTTAGGTCCAGGTGGCTTTTTTGAGGAGAAATGGTTTAACACCTTCCTGGAAGTTTCGGGACAGGGAATTGTTGATGGAATTACACACCGTATCTACAATCTTGGACCCGGTATCCATATACGCTCCAGTTCAATGTTTATATATATAAGCTTCAAGGTGCTTACCTTATATTTGTACGATTAATTCCTTAATGTGATCGATGCGTGTGCAGGGGATGAGCCAAACATGATGAACAAGATTCTTGACCCATCGTATTTGAATCAAGTTTCTCAAACATATAAAGGTGTTTCGGATGTTGTCAACAAATTTAGGCCACAGTTAGGAGCATGGGTTTCTGAATCAGGCGGGGCTTTGAACGGCGGGAGCAAAGATGTGTCTCGAACATTTGCTGATGGATTCTGGTAAGGTCACGTTTTTTTTTCTTTCATTTTCCACGACGACTAAATTTGTTCGTGTGCAATAATGTTGTGTGGCTGAACATTTGACCTTGAGCAGGTATTTAGATCAGATGGGAATGGCTTCAACCTATGATCAAAAGGTTTTCTGCAGGCAAGCTTTGATTGGTGGAAATTACGGTTTACTCAATGCTACGACGTTCGTTCCCAACCCAGATTATTATGGGTGAGTATATTTTTTTAACAAAAGAGCAATTATTCTTGTCATCGTTTCTTGTATAGATACTAACATCTCATCAACTTAATTTTTTTAATCGCCAGTGCACTCTTATGGCACCGACTTATGGGGAGTACTGTGCTTGCTGTGACAAAAGAATCCGATCCAAATTTGCGCGTATATGCTCACTGCGCAAAGAAAAAGGTGAGCTGGCTTTGATAAAGTTGTCCTTTCATTTTGGGGTCGTTGGTTTTTATGCCGTTAATAATCATTTGGGTGCATGTTTCCTTTCTGTAGCCTGGGGTTTCCCTGATATTTATCAACTTGTCGAAAGATAGATCGTTCAATATAACCCTTTCGAATGCAAAACCCGGGGATGCTGGGAAGCCTAACTATGAGTTTGTTGGGAAGCAAAACAGAGAAGAGTATCATTTGAGAGCGTTAACTGGAGATATAAAGGATGATATCGTGTGTTTGAACGATGTTCCAATGGTCCAGACAAATTCAGAGGACATTCCGGCGATGGATCCAAAGCTTGTTGATGCTTCGACGCCCATATCTATTGCCGCTCAGTCAATAGCCTATGTAATCATTAGAGACTTTGAAGCCCCTGCATGTGTTTAGATCACATCATTTGCTTATCTCGAATATCAATGGTTTCAAACTTTGTTTGAGCTTCCAAAGACCAATAAACCTATATCGCTTGTTTTTCGGTTATCTCCTTTTGTTCCTATCAATGTAAGAATTTATGAGTTTCAACTTTCATGAATGTTTAAACGCCGCTTGCAATTCAAATTTGTAGAATCAAAAAGTGTGCGCTGCACAAATTAATGATAAGCGGGGGACACGTTAAAATAATGGAAAAATAAAATGGATCCAAATGATCTATTTGTTTACATCCGATTACTTTTTTTATTTATTTATTTTTAACACGATAAAAAAACACTGTTTGAAAAAATAAAAGATATTCCTTAGACTTTGGGTGAAAGGAAACTTTCGCTAGGAACATTGGCACATGATTCTGCTGGGACATTACATTTAGAATCATCATTTGTTTCTACTAAACGGAAAATATTCTACTTCGATTTTATCATTTTGAACGAGTCCGATTCTGGAACTCTCTAATCGTGCTCTAGATTCTTAAACGGATTACTAAGGATGTGTTTTTATCTTATCATCACTACATGTAATGATTATTCGTATTTTATTATTTATCAGCCCCTAAACTCCAAAAAATGATTATTGTTCATTATGTATCTTATGTCTATTTTGGTTGATAATGTTCATGTTCCAAGATGAATTTATGAATTTAAACTACTCCGGTGGCATCTTTCGATACGTTCATTATGTATCTTGTCATCCCTACATGTAATCATTATGTAATTTCCCAAAAAAATACAATGATTGTATCTAAACAAAATATTAAACATGTCCCAAAGTAAATTGCGTCGTTATCCTTTCTTTTCTTTTCTTTTTTACTAATCTCGATTGAAAGTATGTTTAAGTTACATTTTTTGCACTAACAAACTTTGCAATACAGCTCCAACAAAATATTAATGAGCATGGAAAAAAATTTAAGTTTTCGTGGCAAAATGCGGGTTGGAATGGTTGTTCGGTGCATAACTCAACGGAATCAGTTGTACCTGCAACCTTATAACTCTAAAACCAGACCATAACGTTTTTTCATTGGTCGCTTATGATAAGTTGTTAAATATACTAAACTTATTTAAACTGCCTTCGAATAAATATACACACACGCGTGGAATAACATTTCATTATCCTCATCTCCTCAATTATCTTTTCTTTTAGAATATGAATTTCAAATTCACATTTTGTCCTATAATCCTTCTTTTATGGGCGTCGCTTTCATCTGCACAAAATGTGAACGTTGTGATTCATGGAGCAGCTTCGATCGCTAAAACTGACGATAACTTCGTATGTGTTACATTAGATTGGTGGCCTGCTGAGAAGTGCGACTACAATCAATGCCCTTGGGGAAAGGCCGGGATATTAAACTTGGTATGCTTGTCCAAATTTCCTCCCTGATATGTATACTCATCTATTAAAAATAAAATTTGACCTTTCTGGATATGCCTTCTTTGTAGGATTTGAGATATGGGGCGTTGATAAATGCAATAAAAGGTGAGTTCTACGCGCATCCTATCAAATTTACAAGGGTCAGAGCCGGGTAACAGTGATTTTGGACTAATTTTTGTAAACTACTTTCAGCGTTCAATCCTTTGAGAATCAAAGTTGGTGGTTCGTTGCAAGACAACGTGGTGTAGAAAGTAGGAGAAGTTAGCAGTTGCCCCAATTTCATGAAAAGAGAAGACGGTTTATTTGGATTCTCTCAGGGATGCCTTTCAATGGAGAGATGGGACCAATTGAATAGATTTTTCAACCACACTGGGTAACTACATCTATCTATTATTTTTACATAATTCATTTAACCTTTATATCTAAACATTTTTTTTTACTTTTACATTGGTACTTGAATTCTAAAGGGTAAAGCTTACATTCGGGCTGAATGCTCTTTTCGGAAGAAACGAGTCACAAACTGAAAAGGGTCTTTGGATCGGTGATTGGCAACCGCAAAATACAAGGGATTTCATGCAGTACACTATTTCGAAAGGATACAAAGTCGATTCATATGAATTTGGTAACTTGAATCACTCTCTGAAAAGTTATTATATAAGATTGATTTTCAGGGTTTTTTTTTCATACTTCGAAAAAATATATTTCATCAGGAAATCAACTTTCTGGATCTGGGATGGGTGCAAAAGTTGATGCCAAACAATATGGGAAAGATGTTATTGTGCTTAAGAATCTAGTAAAAGAATTGTACGCACACCCCGAGACTCAACCAAAGGTCTTAGGTCCAGGTGGCTTTTTTGAGGAGAAATGGTTTAACACCTTCCTGGAAGTTTCGGGACAGGGAATTGTTGATGGAATTACACACCATATCTACAATCTTGGACCCGGTATCCATATACGCGCCAGTTCAATGTTTATATATATAAGCTTCAAGGTGCTTACCTTATATTTGTACGATTAATTCCTTAATGTGATCGATGCGTGTGCAGGGGATGAGCCAAACATGATGAACAAGATTCTTGACCCATCGTATTTGAATCAAGTTTCTCAAACATATAAAGGTGTTTCGGATGTTGTCAACAAATTTAGGCCACAGTTAGGAGCATGGGTTTCTGAATCAGGCGGGGCTTTGAACGGCGGGAGCAAAGATGTGTCTCGAACATTTGCTGATGGATTCTGGTAAGGTCACGTTTTTTTTTTCTTTCATTTTCCACGACGACTAAATTTGTTCGTGTGCAATAATGTTGTGTGGCTGAACATTTGACCTTGAGCAGGTATTTAGATCAGATGGGAATGGCTTCAACCTATGATCAAAAGGTTTTCTGCAGGCAAGCTTTGATTGGTGGAAATTACGGTTTACTCAATGCTACGACGTTCGTTCCCAACCCAGATTATTATGGGTGAGTATATTTTTTTAACAAAAGAGCAATTATTCTTGTCATCGTTTCTTGTATAGATACTAACATCTCATCAACTTAATTTTTTTAATCGCCAGTGCACTCTTATGGCACCGACTTATGGGGAGTACTGTGCTTGCTGTGACAAAAGAATCCGATCCAAATTTGCGCGTATATGCTCACTGCGCAAAGAAAAAGGTGAGCTGGCTTTGATAAAGTTGTCCTTTCATTTTGGGGTCGTTGGTTTTTATGCCGTTAATAATCATTTGGGTGCATGTTTCCTTTCTGTAGCCTGGGGTTTCCCTGATATTTATCAACTTGTCGAAAGATAGATCGTTCAATATAACCCTTTCGAATGCAAAACCCGGGGATGCTGGGAAGCCTAACTATGAGTTTGTTGGGAAGCAAAACAGAGAAGAGTATCATTTGAGAGCGTTAACTGGAGATATAAAGGATGATATCGTGTGTTTGAACGATGTTCCAATGGTCCAGACAAATTCAGAGGACATTACGGCGATGGATCCAAAGCTTGTTGATGCTTCGACGCCCATATCTATTGCCGCTCAGTCAATAGCCTATGTAATCATTAGAGACTTTGAAGCCCCTGCATGTGTTTAGATCACATCATTTGCTTATCTCGAATATCAATGGTTTCAAACTTTGTTTGAGCTTCCAAAGACCAATAAACCTATATCGCTTGTTTTTCGGTTATCTCCTTTTGTTCCTATCAATGTAAGAATTTATGAGTTTCAACTTTCATGAATGTTTAAACGCCGCTTGCAATTCAAATTTGTAGAATCAAAAAGTGTGCGCTGCACAAATTAATGATAAGCGGGGGACACGTTAAAATAATGGAAAAATAAAATGGATCCAAATGATCTATTTGTTTACATCCGATTACTTTTTTTATTTATTTATTTTTAACACGATAAAAAAAACACTGTTTGAAAAAATAAAAGATATTCCTTAGACTTTGGGTGAAAGGAAACTTTCGCTAGGAACATTGGCACATGATTCTGCTGGGACATTACATTTAGAATCATCATTTGTTTCTACTAAACGGAAAATATTCTACTTCGATTTTATCATTTTGAACGAGTCCGATTCTGGAACTCTCTAATCGTGCTCTAGATTCTTAAACGGATTACTAAGGATGTGTTTTTATCTTATCATCACTACATGTAATGATTATTCGTATTTTATTATTTATCAGCCCCTAAACTCCAAAAAATAATTATTGTTCATTATGTATCTTATGTCTATTTTGGTTGATAATGTTCATGTTCCAAGATGAATTTATGAATTTAAACTACTCCGGTGGCATCTTTCGATACGTTCATTATGTATCTTGTCATCCCTACATGTAATCATTATGTAATTTCCCAAAAAATACAATGATTGTATCTAAACAAAATATTAAACATGTCCCAAAGTAAATTGCGTCGTTATCCTTTCTTTTCTTTTGTTTTTTACTAATCTCGATTGAAAGTATGTTTAAGTTACATTTTTTGCACTAACAAACTTTGCAATACAGCTCCAACAAAATATTAATGAGCATGGAAAAAAAATTAAGTTTTCGTGGCAAAATGCGGGTTGGAATGGTTGTTCGGTGCATAACTCAACGGAATCAGTTGTACCTGCAACCTTATAACTCTAAAACCAGACCATAACGTTTTTTCATTGGTCGCTTATGATAAGTTGTTAAATATACTAAACTTATTTAAACTGCCTTCGAATATATATACACACACGCGTGGAATAACATTTCATTATCCTCATCTCCTCAATTATCTTTTCTTTTAGAATATGAATTTCAAATTCACATTTTGTCCTATAATCCTTCTTTTATGGGCGTCGCTTTCATCTGCACAAAATGTGAACGTTGTGATTCATGGAGCAGCTTCGATCGCTAAAACTGACGATAACTTCGTATGTGTTACATTAGATTGGTGGCCTGCTGAGAAGTGCGACTACAATCAATGCCCTTGGGGAAAGGCCGGGATATTAAACTTGGTATGCTTGTCCAAATTTCCTCCCTGATATGTATACTCATCTATTAAAAATAAAATTTGACCTTTCTGGATATACCTTCTTTGTAGGATTTGAGATATGGGGCGTTGATAAATGCAATAAAAGGTGAGTTCGACGCGCATCCTATCAAATTTACAAGGGTCAGAGCCGGGTAACAGTGATTTTGGACTAATTTTTGTAAACTACTTTCAGCGTTCAATCCTTTGAGAATCAAAGTTGGTGGTTCGTTGCAAGACAACGTGGTGTACAAAGTAGGAGAAGTTAGCAGTTGCCCCAATTTCATGAAAAGAGAAGACGGTTTATTTGGATTCTCTCAGGGATGCCTTTCAATGGAGAGATGGGACCAATTGAATAGATTTTTCAACCACACTGGGTAACTACATCTATCTATTATTTTTACATAATTCATTTAACCTTTATATCTAAACATTTTTTTTTTTACTTTTACATTGGTACTTGAATTCTAAAGGGTAAAGCTTACATTCGGGCTGAATGCTGTTTTCGGAAGAAACGAGTCACAAACTGAAAAGGGTCTTTGGATCGGTGATTGGCAACCGCAAAATACAAGGGATTTCATGCAGTACACTATTTCGAAAGGATACAAAGTCGATTCATATGAATTTGGTAACTTGAATCACTCTCTGAAAAGTTATTATATAAGATTGATTTTCAGGGTTTTTTTTTCATACTTCGAAAAAATATATTTCATCAGGAAATCAACTTTCTGGATCTGGGATGGGTGCAAAAGTTGATGCCAAACAATATGGGAAAGATGTTATTGTGCTTAAGAATCTAGTAAAAGAATTGTACGCACACCCCGAGACTCAACCAAAGGTCTTAGGTCCAGGTGGCTTTTTTGAGGAGAAATGGTTTAACACCTTCCTGGAAGTTTCGGGACAGGGAATTGTTGATGGAATTACACACCGTATCTACAATCTTGGACCCGGTATCCATATACGCTCCAGTTCAATGTTTATATATATAAGCTTCAAGGTGCTTACCTTATATTTGTACGATTAATTCCTTAATGTGATCGATGCGTGTGCAGGGGATGAGCCAAACATGATGAACAAGATTCTTGACCCATCGTATTTGAATCAAGTTTCTCAAACATATAAAGGTGTTTCGGATGTTGTCAACAAATTTAGGCCACAGTTAGGAGCATGGGTTTCTGAATCAGGCGGGGCTTTGAACGGCGGGAGCAAAGATGTGTCTCGAACATTTGCTGATGGATTCTGGTAAGGTCACGTTTTTTTTTCTTTCATTTTCCACGACGACTAAATTTGTTCGTGTGCAATAATGTTGTGTGGCTGAACATTTGACCTTGAGCAGGTATTTAGATCAGATGGGAATGGCTTCAACCTATGATCAAAAGGTTTTCTGCAGGCAAGCTTTGATTGGTGGAAATTACGGTTTACTCAATGCTACGACGTTCGTTCCCAACCCAGATTATTATGGGTGAGTATATTTTTTTAACAAAAGAGCAATTATTCTTGTCATCGTTTCTTGTATAGATACTAACATCTCATCAACTTAATTTTTTTAATCGCCAGTGCACTCTTATGGCACCGACTTATGGGGAGTACTGTGCTTGCTGTGACAAAAGAATCCGATCCAAATTTGCGCGTATATGCTCACTGCGCAAAGAAAAAGGTGAGCTGGCTTTGATAAAGTTGTCCTTTCATTTTGGGGTCGTTGGTTTTTATGCCGTTAATAATCATTTGGGTGCATGTTTCCTTTCTGTAGCCTGGGGTTTCCCTGATATTTATCAACTTGTCGAAAGATAGATCGTTCAATATAACCCTTTCGAATGCAAAACCCGGGGATGCTGGGAAGCCTAACTATGAGTTTGTTGGGAAGCAAAACAGAGAAGAGTATCATTTGAGAGCGTTAACTGGAGATATAAAGGATGATATCGTGTGTTTGAACGATGTTCCAATGGTCCAGACAAATTCAGAGGACATTCCGGCGATGGATCCAAAGCTTGTTGATGCTTCGACGCCCATATCTATTGCCGCTCAGTCAATAGCCTATGTAATCATTAGAGACTTTGAAGCCCCTGCATGTGTTTAGATCACATCATTTGCTTATCTCGAATATCAATGGTTTCAAACTTTGTTTGAGCTTCCAAAGACCAATAAACCTATATCGCTTGTTTTTCGGTTATCTCCTTTTGTTCCTATCAATGTAAGAATTTATGAGTTTCAACTTTCATGAATGTTTAAACGCCGCTTGCAATTCAAATTTGTAGAATCAAAAAGTGTGCGCTGCACAAATTAATGATAAGCGGGGGACACGTTAAAATAATGGAAAAATAAAATGGATCCAAATGATCTATTTGTTTACATCCGATTACTTTTTTTATTTATTTATTTTTAACACGA
Source organism: Hibiscus tridactylites (assembly GCA_958450335.1). Lineage (NCBI taxonomy): Eukaryota > Viridiplantae > Streptophyta > Magnoliopsida > Malvales > Malvaceae > Hibiscus > Hibiscus tridactylites. The sequence goes on along the minus strand of OY288271.1, from coordinate 96,134,858 downwards.
TAAAAAAAACACTGTTTGAAAAAATAAAAGATATTCCTTAGACTTTGGGTGAAAGGAAACTTTCGCTAGGAACATTGGCACATGATTCTGCTGGGACATTACATTTAGAATCATCATTTGTTTCTACTAAACGGAAAATATTCTACTTCGATTTTATCATTTTGAACGAGTCCGATTCTGGAACTCTCTAATCGTGCTCTAGATTCTTAAACGGATTACTAAGGATGTGTTTTTATCTTATCATCACTACATGTAATGATTATTCGTATTTTATTATTTATCAGCCCCTAAACTCCAAAAAATAATTATTGTTCATTATGTATCTTATGTCTATTTTGGTTGATAATGTTCATGTTCCAAGATGAATTTATGAATTTAAACTACTCCGGTGGCATCTTTCGATACGTTCATTATGTATCTTGTCATCCCTACATGTAATCATTATGTAATTTCCCAAAAAATACAATGATTGTATCTAAACAAAATATTAAACATGTCCCAAAGTAAATTGCGTCGTTATCCATTCTTTTCTTTTCTTTTTTACTAATCTCGATTGAAAGTATGTTTAAGTTACATTTTTTGCACTAACAAACTTTGCAATACAGCTCCAACAAAATATTAATGAGCATGGAAAAAAATTTAAGTTTTCGTGGCAAAATGCGGGTTGGAATGGTTGTTCGGTGCATAACTCAACGGAATCAGTTGTACCTGCAACCTTATAACTCTAAAACCAGACCATAACGTTTTTTCATTGGTCGCTTATGATAAGTTGTTAAATATACTAAACTTATTTAAACTGCCTTCGAATATATATACACACACGCGTGGAATAACATTTCATTATCCTCATCTCCTCAATTATCTTTTCTTTTAGAATATGAATTTCAAATTCACATTTTGTCCTATAATCCTTCTTTTATGGGCGTCGCTTTCATCTGCACAAAATGTGAACGTTGTGATTCATGGAGCAGCTTCGATCGCTAAAACTGACGATAACTTCGTATGTGTTACATTAGATTGGTGGCCTGCTGAGAAGTGCGACTACAATCAATGCCCTTGGGGAAAGGCCGGGATATTAAACTTGGTATGCTTGTCCAAATTTCCTCCCTGATATGTATACTCATCTATTAAAAATAAAATTTGACCTTTCTGGATATACCTTCTTTGTAGGATTTGAGATATGGGGCGTTGATAAATGCAATAAAAGGTGAGTTCTACGCGCATCCTATCAAATTTACAAGGGTCAGAGCCGGGTAACAGTGATTTTGGACTAATTTTTGTAAACTACTTTCAGCGTTCAATCCTTTGAGAATCAAAGTTGGTGGTTCGTTGCAAGACAACGTGGTGTACAAAGTAGGAGAAGTTAGCAGTTGCCCCAATTTCATGAAAAGAGAAGACGGTTTATTTGGATTCTCTCAGGGATGCCTTTCAATGGAGAGATGGGACCAATTGAATAGATTTTTCAACCACACTGGGTAACTACATCTATCTATTATTTTTACATAATTCATTTAACCTTTATATCTAAACATTTTTTTTACTTTTACATTGGTACTTGAATTCTAAAGGGTAAAGCTTACATTCGGGCTGAATGCTGTTTTCGGAAGAAACGAGTCACAAACTGAAAAGGGTCTTTGGATCGGTGATTGGCAACCGCAAAATACAAGGGATTTCATGCAGTACACTATTTCGAAAGGATACAAAGTCGATTCATATGAATTTGGTAACTTGAATCACTCTCTGAAAAGTTATTATATAAGATTGATTTTCAGGGGTTTTTTTTCATACTTCGAAAAAATATATTTCATCAGGAAATCAACTTTCTGGATCTGGGATGGGTGCAAAAGTTGATGCCAAACAATATGGGAAAGATGTTATTGTGCTTAAGAATCTAGTAAAAGAATTGTACGCACACCCCGAGACTCAACCAAAGGTCTTAGGTCCAGTGGCTTTTTTGAGGAGAAATGGTTTAACACCTTCCTGGAAGTTTCGGGACAGGGAATTGTTGATGGAATTACACACCGTATCTACAATCTTGGACCCGGTATCCATATACGCTCCAGTTCAATGTTTATATATATAAGCTTCAAGGTGCTTACCTTATATTTGTACGATTAATTCCTTAATGTGATCGATGCGTGTGCAGGGGATGAGCCAAACATGATGAACAAGATTCTTGACCCATCGTATTTGAATCAAGTTTCTCAAACATATAAAGGTGTTTCGGATGTTGTCAACAAATTTAGGCCACAGTTAGGAGCATGGGTTTCTGAATCAGGCGGGGCTTTGAACGGCGGGAGCAAAGATGTGTCTCGAACATTTGCTGATGGATTCTGGTAAGGTCACGTTTTTTTTTTCTTTCATTTTCCACGACGACTAAATTTGTTCGTGTGCAATAATGTTGTGTGGCTGAACATTTGACCTTGAGCAGGTATTTAGATCAGATGGGAATGGCTTCAACCTATGATCAAAAGGTTTTCTGCAGGCAAGCTTTGATTGGGGGAAATTACGGTTTACTCAGTGCTACGACGTTCGTTCCCAACCCAGATTATTATGGGTGAGTATATTTTTTTAACAAAAGAGCAATTATTCTTGTCATCGTTTCTTGTATAGATACTAACATCTCATCAACTTAATTTTTTTAATCGCCAGTGCACTCTTATGGCACCGACTTATGGGGAGTACTATGCTTGCTGTGACAAAAGAATCCGATCCAAATTTGCGCGTATATGCTCACTGCGCAAAGAAAAAGGTGAGCTGGCTTTGATAAAGTTGTCCTTTCATTTTGGGGTCGTTGGTTTTTATGCCGTTAATAATCATTTGGGTGCATGTTTCCTTTCTGTAGCCTGGGGTTTCCCTGATATTTATCAACTTGTCGAAAGATAGATCGTTCAATATAACCCTTTCGAATGCAAAACCCGGGGATGCTGGGAAGCCTAACTATGAGTTTGTTGGGAAGCAAAACAGAGAAGAGTATCATTTGAGAGCGTTAACTGGAGATATAAAGGATGATATCGTGTGTTTGAACGATGTTCCAATGGTCCAGACAAATTCAGAGGACATTCCGGCGATGGATCCAAAGCTTGTTGATGCTTCGACGCCCATATCTATTGCCGCTCAGTCAATAGCCTATGTAATCATTAGAGACTTTGAAGCCCCTGCATGTGTTTAGATCACATCATTTGCTTATCTCGAATATCAATGGTTTCAAACTTTGTTTGAGCTTCCAAAGACCAATAAACCTATATCGCTTGTTTTTCGGTTATCTCCTTTTGTTCCTATCAATGTAAGAATTTATGAGTTTCAACTTTCATGAATGTTTAAACGCCGCTTGCAATTCAAATTTGTAGAATCAAAAAGTGTGCGCTGCACAAATTAATGATAAGCGGGGGACACGTTAAAATAATGGAAAAATAAAATGGATCCAAATGATCTATTTGTTTACATCCGATTACTTTTTTTATTTATTTATTTTTAACACGATAAAAAAACACTGTTTGAAAAAATAAAAGATATTCCTTAGACTTTGGGTGAAAGGAAACTTTCGCTAGGAACATTGGCACATGATTCTGCTGGGACATTACATTTAGAATCATCATTTGTTTCTACTAAACGGAAAATATTCTACTTCGATTTTATCATTTTGAACGAGTCCGATTCTGGAACTCTCTAATCGTGCTCTAGATTCTTAAACGGATTACTAAGGATGTGTTTTTATCTTATCATCACTACATGTAATGATTATTCGTATTTTATTATTTATCAGCCCCTAAACTCCAAAAAATAATTATTGTTCATTATGTATCTTATGTCTATTTTGGTTGATAATGTTCATGTTCCAAGATGAATTTATGAATTTAAACTACTCCGGTGGCATCTTTCGATACGTTCATTATGTATCTTGTCATCCCTACATGTAATCATTATGTAATTTCCCAAAAAAATACAATGATTGTATCTAAACAAAATATTAAACATGTCCCAAAGTAAATTGCGTCGTTATCCTTTCTTTTCTTTTCTTTTTTACTAATCTCGATTGAAAGTATGTTTAAGTTACATTTTTTGCACTAACAAACTTTGCAATACAGCTCCAACAAAATATTAATGAGCATGGAAAAAAATTTAAGTTTTCGTGGCAAAATGCGGGTTGGAATGGTTGTTCGGTGCATAACTCAACGGAATCAGTTGTACCTGCAACCTTATAACTCTAAAACCAGACCATAACGTTTTTTCATTGGTCGCTTATGATAAGTTGTTAAATATACTAAACTTATTTAAACTGCCTTCGAATATATATACACACACGCGTGGAATAACATTTCATTATCCTCATCTCCTCAATTATCTTTTCTTTTAGAATATGAATTTCAAATTCACATTTTGTCCTATAATCCTTCTTTTATGGGCGTCGCTTTCATCTGCACAAAATGTGAACGTTGTGATTCATGGAGCAGCTTCGATCGCTAAAACTGACGATAACTTCGTATGTGTTACATTAGATTGGTGGCCTGCTGAGAAGTGCGACTACAATCAATGCCCTTGGGGAAAGGCCGGGATATTAAACTTGGTATGCTTGTCCAAATTTCCTCCCTGATATGTATACTCATCTATTAAAAATAAAATTTGACCTTTCTGGATATACCTTCTTTGTAGGATTTGAGATATGGGGCGTTGATAAATGCAATAAAAGGTGAGTTCTACGCGCATCCTATCAAATTTACAAGGGTCAGAGCCGGGTAACAGTGATTTTGGACTAATTTTTGTAAACTACTTTCAGCGTTCAATCCTTTGAGAATCAAAGTTGGTGGTTCGTTGCAAGACAACGTGGTGTACAAAGTAGGAGAAGTTAGCAGTTGCCCCAATTTCATGAAAAGAGAAGACGGTTTATTTGGATTCTCTCAGGGATGCCTTTCAATGGAGAGATGGGACCAATTGAATAGATTTTTCAACCACACTGGGTAACTACATCTATCTATTATTTTTACATAATTCATTTAACCTTTATATCTAAACATTTTTTTTTACCTTTACATTGGTACTTGAATTCTAAAGGGTAAAGCTTACATTCGGGCTGAATGCTCTTTTCGGAAGAAACGAGTCACAAACTGAAAAGGGTCTTTGGATCGGTGATTGGCAACCGCAAAATACAAGGGATTTCATGCAGTACACTATTTCGAAAGGATACAAAGTCGATTGATATGAATTTGGTAACTTGAATCACTCTCTGAAAAGTTATTATATAAGATTGATTTTCAGGGTTTTTTTTTCATACTTCGAAAAAATATATTTTATCAGGAAATCAACTTTCTGGATCTGGGATGGGTGCAAAAGTTGATGCCAAACAATATGGGAAAGATGTTATTGTGCTTAAGAATCTAGTAAAAGAATTGTACGCACACCCCGAGACTCAACCAAAGGTCTTAGGTCCAGGTGGCTTTTTTGAGGAGAAATGGTTTAACACCTTCCTGGAAGTTTCGGGACAGGGAATTGTTGATGGAATTACACACCGTATCTACAATCTTGGACCCGGTATCCATATACGCTCCAGTTCAATGTTTATATATATAAGCTTCAAGGTGCTTACCTTATATTTGTACGATTAATTCCTTAATGTGATCGATGCGTGTGCAGGGGATGAGCCAAACATGATGAACAAGATTCTTGACCCATCGTATTTGAATCAAGTTTCTCAAACATATAAAGGTGTTTCGGATGTTGTCAACAAATTTAGGCCACAGTTAGGAGCATGGGTTTCTGAATCAGGCGGGGCTTTGAACGGCGGGAGCAAAGATGTGTCTCGAACATTTGCTGATGGATTCTGGTAAGGTCACGTTTTTTTTTCTTTCATTTTCCACGACGACTAAATTTGTTCGTGTGCAATAATGTTGTGTGGCTGAACATTTGACCTTGAGCAGGTATTTAGATCAGATGGGAATGGCTTCAACCTATGATCAAAAGGTTTTCTGCAGGCAAGCTTTGATTGGTGGAAATTACGGTTTACTCAATGCTACGACGTTCGTTCCCAACCCAGATTATTATGGGTGAGTATATTTTTTTAACAAAAGAGCAATTATTCTTGTCATCGTTTCTTGTATAGATACTAACATCTCATCAACTTAATTTTTTTAATCGCCAGTGCACTCTTATGGCACCGACTTATGGGGAGTACTGTGCTTGCTGTGACAAAAGAATCCGATCCAAATTTGCGCGTATATGCTCACTGCGCAAAGAAAAAGGTGAGCTGGCTTTGATAAAGTTGTCCTTTCATTTTGGGGTCGTTGGTTTTTATGCCGTTAATAATCATTTGGGTGCATGTTTCCTTTCTGTAGCCTGGGGTTTCCCTGATATTTATCAACTTGTCGAAAGATAGATCGTTCAATATAACCCTTTCGAATGCAAAACCCGGGGATGCTGGGAAGCCTAACTATGAGTTTGTTGGGAAGCAAAACAGAGAAGAGTATCATTTGAGAGCGTTAACTGGAGATATAAAGGATGATATCGTGTGTTTGAACGATGTTCCAATGGTCCAGACAAATTCAGAGGACATTCCGGCGATGGATCCAAAGCTTGTTGATGCTTCGACGCCCATATCTATTGCCGCTCAGTCAATAGCCTATGTAATCATTAGAGACTTTGAAGCCCCTGCATGTGTTTAGATCACATCATTTGCTTATCTCGAATATCAATGGTTTCAAACTTTGTTTGAGCTTCCAAAGACCAATAAACCTATATCGCTTGTTTTTCGGTTATCTCCTTTTGTTCCTATCAATGTAAGAATTTATGAGTTTCAACTTTCATGAATGTTTAAACGCCGCTTGCAATTCAAATTTGTAGAATCAAAAAGTGTGCGCTGCACAAATTAATGATAAGCGGGGGACACGTTAAAATAATGGAAAAATAAAATGGATCCAAATGATCTATTTGTTTACATCCGATTACTTTTTTTATTTATTTATTTTTAACACGATAAAAAAAACACTGTTTGAAAAAATAAAAGATATTCCTTAGACTTTGGGTGAAAGGAAACTTTCGCTAGGAACATTGGCACATGATTCTGCTGGGACATTACATTTAGAATCATCATTTGTTTCTACTAAACGGAAAATATTCTACTTCGATTTTATCATTTTGAACGAGTCCGATTCTGGAACTCTCTAATCGTGCTCTAGATTCTTAAACGGATTACTAAGGATGTGTTTTTATCTTATCATCACTACATGTAATGATTATTCGTATTTTATTATTTATCAGCCCCTAAACTCCAAAAAATAATTATTGTTCATTATGTATCTTATGTCTATTTTGGTTGATAATGTTCATGTTCCAAGATGAATTTATGAATTTAAACTACTCCGGTGGCATCTTTCGATACGTTCATTATGTATCTTGTCATCCCTACATGTAATCATTATGTAATTTCCCAAAAAATACAATGATTGTATCTAAACAAAATATTAAACATGTCCCAAAGTAAATTGCGTCGTTATCCATTCTTTTCTTTTCTTTTTTACTAATCTCGATTGAAAGTATGTTTAAGTTACATTTTTTGCACTAACAAACTTTGCAATACAGCTCCAACAAAATATTAATGAGCATGGAAAAAAATTTAAGTTTTCGTGGCAAAATGCGGGTTGGAATGGTTGTTCGGTGCATAACTCAACGGAATCAGTTGTACCTGCAACCTTATAACTCTAAAACCAGACCATAACGTTTTTTCATTGGTCGCTTATGATAAGTTGTTAAATATACTAAACTTATTTAAACTGCCTTCGAATATATATACACACACGCGTGGAATAACATTTCATTATCCTCATCTCCTCAATTATCTTTTCTTTTAGAATATGAATTTCAAATTCACATTTTGTCCTATAATCCTTCTTTTATGGGCGTCGCTTTCATCTGCACAAAATGTGAACGTTGTGATTCATGGAGCAGCTTCGATCGCTAAAACTGACGATAACTTCGTATGTGTTACATTAGATTGGTGGCCTGCTGAGAAGTGCGACTACAATCAATGCCCTTGGGGAAAGGCCGGGATATTAAACTTGGTATGCTTGTCCAAATTTCCTCCCTGATATGTATACTCATCTATTAAAAATAAAATTTGACCTTTCTGGATATACCTTCTTTGTAGGATTTGAGATATGGGGCGTTGATAAATGCAATAAAAGGTGAGTTCTACGCGCATCCTATCAAATTTACAAGGGTCAGAGCCGGGTAACAGTGATTTTGGACTAATTTTTGTAAACTACTTTCAGCGTTCAATCCTTTGAGAATCAAAGTTGGTGGTTCGTTGCAAGACAACGTGGTGTACAAAGTAGGAGAAGTTAGCAGTTGCCCCAATTTCATGAAAAGAGAAGACGGTTTATTTGGATTCTCTCAGGGATGCCTTTCAATGGAGAGATGGGACCAATTGAATAGATTTTTCAACCACACTGGGTAACTACATCTATCTATTATTTTTACATAATTCATTTAACCTTTATATCTAAACATTTTTTTTTTACTTTTACATTGGTACTTGAATTCTAAAGGGTAAAGCTTACATTCGGGCTGAATGCTCTTTTCGGAAGAAACGAGTCACAAACTGAAAAGGGTCTTTGGATCGGTGATTGGCAACCGCAAAATACAAGGGATTTCATGCAGTACACTATTTCGAAAGGATACAAAGTCGATTCATATGAATTTGGTAACTTGAATCACTCTCTGAAAAGTTATTATATAAGATTGATTTTCAGGGTTTTTTTTCATACTTCGAAAAAATATATTTCATCAGGAAATCAACTTTCTGGATCTGGGATGGGTGCAAAAGTTGATGCCAAACAATATGGGAAAGATGTTATTGTGCTTAAGAATCTAGTAAAAGAATTGTACGCACACCCCGAGACTCAACCAAAGGTCTTAGGTCCAGTGGCTTTTTTGAGGAGAAATGGTTTAACACCTTCCTGGAAGTTTCGGGACAGGGAATTGTTGATGGAATTACACACCGTATCTACAATCTTGGACCCGGTATCCATATACGCTCCAGTTCAATGTTTATATATATAAGCTTCAAGGTGCTTACCTTATATTTGTACGATTAATTCCTTAATGTGATCGATGCGTGTGCAGGGGATGAGCCAAACATGATGAACAAGATTCTTGACCCATCGTATTTGAATCAAGTTTCTCAAACATATAAAGGTGTTTCGGATGTTGTCAACAAATTTAGGCCACAGTTAGGAGCATGGGTTTCTGAATCAGGCGGGGCTTTGAACGGCGGGAGCAAAGATGTGTCTCGAACATTTGCTGATGGATTCTGGTAAGGTCACGTTTTTTTTTTCTTTCATTTTCCACGACGACTAAATTTGTTCGTGTGCAATAATGTTGTGTGGCTGAACATTTGACCTTGAGCAGGTATTTAGATCAGATGGGAATGGCTTCAACCTATGATCAAAAGGTTTTCTGCAGGCAAGCTTTGATTGGTGGAAATTACGGTTTACTCAGTGCTACGACGTTCGTTCCCAACCCAGATTATTATGGGTGAGTATATTTTTTTAACAAAAGAGCAATTATTCTTGTCATCGTTTCTTGTATAGATACTAACATCTCATCAACTTAATTTTTTTAATCGCCAGTGCACTCTTATGGCACCGACTTATGGGGAGTACTGTGCTTGCTGTGACAAAAGAATCCGATCCAAATTTGCGCGTATATGCTCACTGCGCAAAGAAAAAGGTGAGCTGGCTTTGATAAAGTTGTCCTTTCATTTTGGGGTCGTTGGTTTTTATGCCGTTAATAATCATTTGGGTGCATGTTTCCTTTCTGTAGCCTGGGGTTTCCCTGATATTTATCAACTTGTCGAAAGATAGATCGTTCAATATAACCCTTTCGAATGCAAAACCCGGGGATGCTGGGAAGCCTAACTATGAGTTTGTTGGGAAGCAAAACAGAGAAGAGTATCATTTGAGAGCGTTAACTGGAGATATAAAGGATGATATCGTGTGTTTGAACGATGTTCCAATGGTCCAGACAAATTCAGAGGACATTCCGGCGATGGATCCAAAGCTTGTTGATGCTTCGACGCCCATATCTATTGCCGCTCAGTCAATAGCCTATGTAATCATTAGAGACTTTGAAGCCCCTGCATGTGTTTAGATCACATCATTTGCTTATCTCGAATATCAATGGTTTCAAACTTTGTTTGAGCTTCCAAAGACCAATAAACCTATATCGCTTGTTTTTCGGTTATCTCCTTTTGTTCCTATCAATGTAAGAATTTATGAGTTTCAACTTTCATGAATGTTTAAACGCCGCTTGCAATTCAAATTTGTAGAATCAAAAAGTGTGCGCTGCACAAATTAATGATAAGCGGGGGACACGTTAAAATAATGGAAAAATAAAATGGATCCAAATGATCTATTTGTTTACATCCGATTACTTTTTTTATTTATTTATTTTTAACACGATAAAAAAAACACTGTTTGAAAAAATAAAAGATATTCCTTAGACTTTGGGTGAAAGGAAACTTTCGCTAGGAACATTGGCACATGATTCTGCTGGGACATTACATTTAGAATCATCATTTGTTTCTACTAAACGGAAAATATTCTACTTCGATTTTATCATTTTGAACGAGTCCGATTCTGGAACTCTCTAATCGTGCTCTAGATTCTTAAACGGATTACTAAGGATGTGTTTTTATCTTATCATCACTACATGTAATGATTATTCGTATTTTATTATTTATCAGCCCCTAAACTCCAAAAAATAATTATTGTTCATTATGTATCTTATGTCTATTTTGGTTGATAATGTTCATGTTCCAAGATGAATTTATGAATTTAAACTACTCCGGTGGCATCTTTCGATACGTTCATTATGTATCTTGTCATCCCTACATGTAATCATTATGTAATTTCCCAAAAAAATACAATGATTGTATCTAAACAAAATATTAAACATGTCCCAAAGTAAATTGCGTCGTTATCCTTTCTTTTCTTTTCTTTTTTACTAATCTCGATTGAAAGTATGTTTAAGTTACATTTTTTGCACTAACAAACTTTGCAATACAGCTCCAACAAAATATTAATGAGCATGGAAAAAAATTTAAGTTTTCGTGGCAAAATGCGGGTTGGAATGGTTGTTCGGTGCATAACTCAACGGAATCAGTTGTACCTGCAACCTTATAACTCTAAAACCAGACCATAACGTTTTTTCATTGGTCGCTTATGATAAGTTGTTAAATATACTAAACTTATTTAAACTGCCTTCGAATATATATACACACACGCGTGGAATAACATTTCATTATCCTCATCTCCTCAATTATCTTTTCTTTTAGAATATGAATTTCAAATTCACATTTTGTCCTATAATCCTTCTTTTATGGGCGTCGCTTTCATCTGCACAAAATGTGAACGTTGTGATTCATGGAGCAGCTTCGATCGCTAAAACTGACGATAACTTCGTATGTGTTACATTAGATTGGTGGCCTGCTGAGAAGTGCGACTACAATCAATGCCCTTGGGGAAAGGCCGGGATATTAAACTTGGTATGCTTGTCCAAATTTCCTCCCTGATATGTATACTCATCTATTAAAAATAAAATTTGACCTTTCTGGATATACCTTCTTTGTAGGATTTGAGATATGGGGCGTTGATAAATGCAATAAAAGGTGAGTTCTACACGCATCCTATCAAATTTACAAGGGTCAGAGCCGGGTAACAGTGATTTTGGACTAATTTTTGTAAACTACTTTCAGCGTTCAATCCTTTGAGAATCAAAGTTGGTGGTTCGTTGCAAGACAACGTGGTGTACAAAGTAGGAGAAGTTAGCAGTTGCCCCAATTTCATGAAAAGAGAAGACGGTTTATTTGGATTCTCTCAGGGATGCCTTTCAATGGAGAGATGGGACCAATTGAATAGATTTTTCAACCACACTGGGTAACTACATCTATCTATTATTTTTACATAATTCATTTAACCTTTATATCTAAACATTTTTTTTTTACTTTTACATTGGTACTTGAATTCTAAAGGGTAAAGCTTACATTCGGGCTGAATGCTCTTTTCGGAAGAAACGAGTCACAAACTGAAAAGGGTCTTTGGATCGGTGATTGGCAACCGCAAAATACAAGGGATTTCATGCAGTACACTATTTCGAAAGGATACAAAGTCGATTCATATGAATTTGGTAACTTGAATCACTCTCTGAAAAGTTATTATATAAGATTGATTTTCAGGGTTTTTTTTTCATACTTCGAAAAAATATATTTCATCAGGAAATCAACTTTCTGGATCTGGGATGGGTGCAAAAGTTGATGCCAAACAATATGGGAAAGATGTTATTGTGCTTAAGAATCTAGTAAAAGAATTGTACGCACACCCCGAGACTCAACCAAAGGTCTTAGGTCCAGGTGGCTTTTTTGAGGAGAAATGGTTTAACACCTTCCTGGAAGTTTCGGGACAGGGAATTGTTGATGGAATTACACACCGTATCTACAATCTTGGACCCGGTATCCATATACGCTCCAGTTCAATGTTTATATATATAAGCTTCAAGGTGCTTACCTTATATTTGTACGATTAATTCCTTAATGTGATCGATGCGTGTGCAGGGGATGAGCCAAACATGATGAACAAGATTCTTGACCCATCGTATTTGAATCAAGTTTCTCAAACATATAAAGGTGTTTCGGATGTTGTCAACAAATTTAGGCCACAGTTAGGAGCATGGGTTTCTGAATCAGGCGGGACTTTGAACGGCGGGAGCAAAGATGTGTCTCGAACATTTGCTGATGGATTCTGGTAAGGTCACGTTTTTTTTCTTTCATTTTCCACGACGACTAAATTTGTTCGTGTGCAATAATGTTGTGTGGCTGAACATTTGACCTTGAGCAGGTATTTAGATCAGATGGGAATGGCTTCAACCTATGATCAAAAGGTTTTCTGCAGGCAAGCTTTGATTGGTGGAAATTACGGTTTACTCAATGCTACGACGTTCGTTCCCAACCCAGATTATTATGGGTGAGTATATTTTTTTTAACAAAAGAGCAATTATTCTTGTCATCGTTTCTTGTATAGATACTAACATCTCATCAACTTAATTTTTTTAATCGCCAGTGCACTCTTATGGCACCGACTTATGGGGAGTACTGTGCTTGCTGTGACAAAAGAATCCGATCCAAATTTGCGCGTATATGCTCACTGCGCAAAGAAAAAGGTGAGCTGGCTTTGATAAAGTTGTCCTTTCATTTTGGGGTCGTTGGTTTTTATGCCGTTAATAATCATTTGGGTGCATGTTTCCTTTCTGTAGCCTGGGGTTTCCCTGATATTTATCAACTTGTCGAAAGATAGATCGTTCAATATAACCCTTTCGAATGCAAAACCCGGGGATGCTGGGAAGCCTAACTATGAGTTTGTTGGGAAGCAAAACAGAGAAGAGTATCATTTGAGAGCGTTAACTGGAGATATAAAGGATGATATCGTGTGTTTGAACGATGTTCCAATGGTCCAGACAAATTCAGAGGACATTCCGGCGATGGATCCAAAGCTTGTTGATGCTTCGACGCCCATATCTATTGCCGCTCAGTCAATAGCCTATGTAATCATTAGAGACTTTGAAGCCCCTGCATGTGTTTAGATCACATCATTTGCTTATCTCGAATATCAATGGTTTCAAACTTTGTTTGAGCTTCCAAAGACCAATAAACCTATATCGCTTGTTTTTCGGTTATCTCCTTTTGTTCCTATCAATGTAAGAATTTATGAGTTTCAACTTTCATGAATGTTTAAACGCCGCTTGCAATTCAAATTTGTAGAATCAAAAAGTGTGCGCTGCACAAATTAATGATAAGCGGGGGACACGTTAAAATAATGGAAAAATAAAATGGATCCAAATGATCTATTTGTTTACATCCGATTACTTTTTTTATTTATTTATTTTTAACACGATAAAAAAACACTGTTTGAAAAAATAAAAGATATTCCTTAGACTTTGGGTGAAAGGAAACTTTCGCTAGGAACATTGGCACATGATTCTGCTGGGACATTACATTTAGAATCATCATTTGTTTCTACTAAACGGAAAATATTCTACTTCGATTTTATCATTTTGAACGAGTCCGATTCTGGAACTCTCTAATCGTGCTCTAGATTCTTAAACAGATTACTAAGGATGTGTTTTTATCTTATCATCACTACATGTAATGATTATTCGTATTTTATTATTTATCAGCCCCTAAACTCCAAAAAATAATTATTGTTCATTATGTATCTTATGTCTATTTTGGTTGATAATGTTCATGTTCCAAGATGAATTTATGAATTTAAACTACTCCGGTGGCATCTTTCGATACGTTCATTATGTATCTTGTCATCCCTACATGTAATCATTATGTAATTTCCCAAAAAAATACAATGATTGTATCTAAACAAAATATTAAACATGTCCCAAAGTAAATTGCGTCGTTATCCTTTCTTTTCTTTTCTTTTTTACTAATCTCGATTGAAAGTATGTTTAAGTTACATTTTTTGCACTAACAAACTTTGCAATACAGCTCCAACAAAATATTAATGAGCATGGAAAAAAATTTAAGTTTTCGTGGCAAAATGCGGGTTGGAATGGTTGTTCGGTGCATAACTCAACGGAATCAGTTGTACCTGCAACCTTATAACTCTAAAACCAGACCATAACGTTTTTTCATTGGTCGCTTATGATAAGTTGTTAAATATACTAAACTTATTTAAACTGCCTTCGAATATATATACACACACGCGTGGAATAACATTTCATTATCCTCATCTCCTCAATTATCTTTTCTTTTAGAATATGAATTTCAAATTCACATTTTGTCCTATAATCCTTCTTTTATGGGCGTCGCTTTCATCTGCACAAAATGTGAACGTTGTGATTCATGGAGCAGCTTCGATCGCTAAAACTGACGATAACTTCGTATGTGTTACATTAGATTGGTGGCCTGCTGAGAAGTGCGACTACAATCAATTCCCTTGGGGAAAGGCCGGGATATTAAACTTGGTATGCTTGTCCAAATTTCCTCCCTGATATGTATACTCATCTATTAAAAACAAAATTTGACCTTTCTGGATATACCTTCTTTGTAGGATTTGAGATATGGGGCGTTGATAAATGCAATAAAAGGTGAGTTCTACGCGCATCCTATCAAATTTACAAGGGTCAGAGCCGGGTAACAGTGATTTTGGACTAATTTTTGTAAACTACTTTCAGCGTTCAATCCTTTGAGAATCAAAGTTGGTGGTTCGTTGCAAGACAACGTGGTGTACAAAGTAGGAGAAGTTAGCAGTTGCCCCAATTTCATGAAAAGAGAAGACGGTTTATTTGGATTCTCTCAGGGATGCCTTTCAATGGAGAGATGGGACCAATTGAATAGATTTTTCAACCACACTGGGTAACTACATCTATCTATTATTTTTACATAATTCATTTAACCTTTATATCTAAACATTTTTTTTTTTACTTTTACATTGGTACTTGAATTCTAAAGGGTAAAGCTTACATTCGGGCTGAATGCTGTTTTCGGAAGAAACGAGTCACAAACTGAAAAGGGTCTTTGGATCGGTGATTGGCAACCGCAAAATACAAGGGATTTCATGCAGTACACTATTTCGAAAGGATACAAAGTCGATTCATATGAATTTGGTAACTTGAATCACTCTCTGAAAAGTTATTATATAAGATTGATTTTCAGGGTTTTTTTTTCATACTTCGAAAAAATATATTTCATCAGGAAATCAACTTTCTGGATCTGGGATGGGTGCAAAAGTTGATGCCAAACAATATGGGAAAGATGTTATTGTGCTTAAGAATCTAGTAAAAGAATTGTACGCACACCCCGAGACTCAACCAAAGGTCTTAGGTCCAGTGGCTTTTTTGAGGAGAAATGGTTTAACACCTTCCTGGAAGTTTCGGGACAGGGAATTGTTGATGGAATTACACACCGTATCTACAATCTTGGACCCGGTATCCATATACGCTCCAGTTCAATGTTTATATATATAAGCTTCAAGGTGCTTACCTTATATTTGTACGATTAATTCCTTAATGTGATCGATGCGTGTGCAGGGGATGAGCCAAACATGATGAACAAGATTCTTGACCCATCGTATTTGAATCAAGTTTCTCAAACATATAAAGGTGTTTCGGATGTTGTCAACAAATTTAGGCCACAGTTAGGAGCATGGGTTTCTGAATCAGGCGGGGCTTTGAACGGCGGGAGCAAAGATGTGTCTCGAACATTTGCTGATGGATTCTGGTAAGGTCACGTTTTTTTTTTCTTTCATTTTCCACGACGACTAAATTTGTTCGTGTGCAATAATGTTGTGTGGCTGAACATTTGACCTTGAGCAGGTATTTAGATCAGATGGGAATGGCTTCAACCTATGATCAAAAGGTTTTCTGCAGGCAAGCTTTGATTGGTGGAAATTACGGTTTACTCAGTGCTACGACGTTCGTTCCCAACCCAGATTATTATGGGTGAGTATATTTTTTTAACAAAAGAGCAATTATTCTTGTCATCGTTTCTTGTATAGATACTAACATCTCATCAACTTAATTTTTTTAATCGCCAGTGCACTCTTATGGCACCGACTTATGGGGAGTACTGTGCTTGCTGTGACAAAAGAATCCGATCCAAATTTGCGCGTATATGCTCACTGCGCAAAGAAAAAGGTGAGCTGGCTTTGATAAAGTTGTCCTTTCATTTTGGGGTCGTTGGTTTTTATGCCGTTAATAATCATTTGGGTGCATGTTTCCTTTCTGTAGCCTGGGGTTTCCCTGATATTTATCAACTTGTCGAAAGATAGATCGTTCAATATAACCCTTTCGAATGCAAAACCCGGGGATGCTGGGAAGCCTAACTATGAGTTTGTTGGGAAGCAAAACAGAGAAGAGTATCATTTGAGAGCGTTAACTGGAGATATAAAGGATGATATCGTGTGTTTGAACGATGTTCCAATGGTCCAGACAAATTCAGAGGACATTCCGGCGATGGATCCAAAGCTTGTTGATGCTTCGACGCCCATATCTATTGCCGCTCAGTCAATAGCCTATGTAATCATTAGAGACTTTGAAGCCCCTGCATGTGTTTAGATCACATCATTTGCTTATCTCGAATATCAATGGTTTCAAACTTTGTTTGAGCTTCCAAAGACCAATAAACCTATATCGCTTGTTTTTCGGTTATCTCCTTTTGTTCCTATCAATGTAAGAATTTATGAGTTTCAACTTTCATGAATGTTTAAACGCCGCTTGCAATTCAAATTTGTAGAATCAAAAAGTGTGCGCTGCACAAATTAATGATAAGCGGGGGACACGTTAAAATAATGGAAAAATAAAATGGATCCAAATGATCTATTTGTTTACATCCGATTACTTTTTTTATTTATTTATTTTTAACACGATAAAAAAAACACTGTTTGAAAAAATAAAAGATATTCCTTAGACTTTGGGTGAAAGGAAACTTTCGCTAGGAACATTGGCACATGATTCTGCTGGGACATTACATTTAGAATCATCATTTGTTTCTACTAAACGGAAAATATTCTACTTCGATTTTATCATTTTGAACGAGTCCAATTCTGGAACTCTCTAATCGTGCTCTAGATTCTTAAACGGATTACTAAGGATGTGTTTTTATCTTATCATCACTACATGTAATGATTATTCGTATTTTATTATTTATCAGCCCCTAAACTCCAAAAAATAATTATTGTTCATTATGTATCTTATGTCTATTTTGGTTGATAATGTTCATGTTCCAAGATGAATTTATGAATTTAAACTACTCCGGTGGCATCTTTCGATACGTTCATTATGTATCTTGTCATCCCTACATGTAATCATTATGTAATTTCCCAAAAAAATACAATGATTGTATCTAAACAAAATATTAAACATGTCCCAAAGTAAATTGCGTCGTTATCCTTTCTTTTCTTTTCTTTTTTACTAATCTCGATTGAAAGTATGTTTAAGTTACATTTTTTGCACTAACAAACTTTGCAATACAGCTCCAACAAAATATTAATGAGCATGGAAAAAAATTTAAGTTTTCGTGGCAAAATGCGGGTTGGAATGGTTGTTCGGTGCATAACTCAACGGAATCAGTTGTACCTGCAACCTTATAACTCTAAAACCAGACCATAACGTTTTTTCATTGGTCGCTTATGATAAGTTGTTAAATATACTAAACTTATTTAAACTGCCTTCGAATATATATACACACACGCGTGGAATAACATTTCATTATCCTCATCTCCTCAATTATCTTTTCTTTTAGAATATGAATTTCAAATTCACATTTTGTCCTATAATCCTTCTTTTATGGGCGTCGCTTTCATCTGCACAAAATGTGAACGTTGTGATTCATGGAGCAGCTTCGATCGCTAAAACTGACGATAACTTCGTATGTGTTACATTAGATTGGTGGCCTGCTGAGAAGTGCGACTACAATCAATGCCCTTGGGGAAAGGCCGGGATATTAAACTTGGTATGCTTGTCCAAATTTCCTCCCTGATATGTATACTCATCTATTAAAAATAAAATTTGACCTTTCTGGATATACCTTCTTTGTAGGATTTGAGATATGGGGCGTTGATAAATGCAATAAAAGGTGAGTTCTACACGCATCCTATCAAATTTACAAGGGTCAGAGCCGGGTAACAGTGATTTTGGACTAATTTTTGTAAACTACTTTCAGCGTTCAATCCTTTGAGAATCAAAGTTGGTGGTTCGTTGCAAGACAACGTGGTGTACAAAGTAGGAGAAGTTAGCAGTTGCCCCAATTTCATGAAAAGAGAAGACGGTTTATTTGGATTCTCTCAGGGATGCCTTTCAATGGAGAGATGGGACCAATTGAATAGATTTTTCAACCACACTGGGTAACTACATCTATCTATTATTTTTACATAATTCATTTAACCTTTATATCTAAACATTTTTTTTTTACTTTTACATTGGTACTTGAATTCTAAAGGGTAAAGCTTACATTCGGGCTGAATGCTCTTTTCGGAAGAAACGAGTCACAAACTGAAAAGGGTCTTTGGATCGGTGATTGGCAACCGCAAAATACAAGGGATTTCATGCAGTACACTATTTCGAAAGGATACAAAGTCGATTCATATGAATTTGGTAACTTGAATCACTCTCTGAAAAGTTATTATATAAGATTGATTTTCAGGGTTTTTTTTTCATACTTCGAAAAAATATATTTCATCAGGAAATCAACTTTCTGGATCTGGGATGGGTGCAAAAGTTGATGCCAAACAATATGGGAAAGATGTTATTGTGCTTAAGAATCTAGTAAAAGAATTGTACGCACACCCCGAGACTCAACCAAAGGTCTTAGGTCCAGGTGGCTTTTTTGAGGAGAAATGGTTTAACACCTTCCTGGAAGTTTCGGGACAGGGAATTGTTGATGGAATTACACACCGTATCTACAATCTTGGACCCGGTATCCATATACGCTCCAGTTCAATGTTTATATATATAAGCTTCAAGGTGCTTACCTTATATTTGTACGATTAATTCCTTAATGTGATCGATGCGTGTGCAGGGGATGAGCCAAACATGATGAACAAGATTCTTGACCCATCGTATTTGAATCAAGTTTCTCAAACATATAAAGGTGTTTCGGATGTTGTCAACAAATTTAGGCCACAGTTAGGAGCATGGGTTTCTGAATCAGGCGGGGCTTTGAACGGCGGGAGCAAAGATGTGTCTCGAACATTTGCTGATGGATTCTGGTAAGGTCACGTTTTTTTTTCTTTCATTTTCCACGACGACTAAATTTGTTCGTGTGCAATAATGTTGTGTGGCTGAACATTTGACCTTGAGCAGGTATTTAGATCAGATGGGAATGGCTTCAACCTATGATCAAAAGGTTTTCTGCAGGCAAGCTTTGATTGGTGGAAATTACGGTTTACTCAGTGCTACGACGTTCGTTCCCAACCCAGATTATTATGGGTGAGTATATTTTTTTAACAAAAGAGCAATTATTCTTGTCATCGTTTCTTGTATAGATACTAACATCTCATCAACTTAATTTTTTTAATCGCCAGTGCACTCTTATGGCACCGACTTATGGGGAGTACTGTGCTTGCTGTGACAAAAGAATCCGATCCAAATTTGCGCGTATATGCTCACTGCGCAAAGAAAAAGGTGAGCTGGCTTTGATAAAGTTGTCCTTTCATTTTGGGGTCGTTGGTTTTTATGCCGTTAATAATCATTTGGGTGCATGTTTCCTTTCTGTAGCCTGGGGTTTCCCTGATATTTATCAACTTGTCGAAAGATAGATCGTTCAATATAACCCTTTCGAATGCAAAACCCGGGGATGCTGGGAAGCCTAACTATGAGTTTGTTGGGAAGCAAAACAGAGAAGAGTATCATTTGAGAGCGTTAACTGGAGATATAAAGGATGATATCGTGTGTTTGAACGATGTTCCAATGGTCCAGACAAATTCAGAGGACATTCCGGCGATGGATCCAAAGCTTGTTGATGCTTCGACGCCCATATCTATTGCCGCTCAGTCAATAGCCTATGTAATCATTAGAGACTTTGAAGCCCCTGCATGTGTTTAGATCACATCATTTGCTTATCTCGAATATCAATGGTTTCAAACTTTGTTTGAGCTTCCAAAGACCAATAAACCTATATCGCTTGTTTTTCGGTTATCTCCTTTTGTTCCTATCAATGTAAGAATTTATGAGTTTCAACTTTCATGAATGTTTAAACGCCGCTTGCAATTCAAATTTGTAGAATCAAAAAGTGTGCGCTGCACAAATTAATGATAAGCGGGGGACACGTTAAAATAATGGAAAAATAAAATGGATCCAAATGATCTATTTGTTTACATCCGATTACTTTTTTTATTTTTTTATTTTTAACACGATAAAAAAAACACTGTTTGAAAAAATAAAAGATATTCCTTAGACTTTGGGTGAAAGGAAACTTTCGCTAGGAACATTGGCACATGATTCTGCTGGGACATTACATTTAGAATCATCATTTGTTTCTACTAAACGGAAAATATTCTACTTCGATTTTATCATTTTGAACGAGTCCGATTCTGGAACTCTCTAATCGTGCTCTAGATTCTTAAACGGATTACTAAGGATGTGTTTTTTTCTTATCATCACTACATGTAATGATTATTCGTATTTTATTATTTATCAGCCCCTAAACTCCAAAAAATAATTATTGTTCATTATGTATCTTATGTCTATTTTGGTTGATAATGTTCATGTTCCAAGATGAATTTATGAATTTAAACTACTCCGGTGGCATCTTTCGATACGTTCATTATGTATCTTGTCATCCCTACATGTAATCATTATGTAATTTCCCAAAAAAATACAATGATTGTATCTAAACAAAATATTAAACATGTCCCAAAGTAAATTGCGTCGTTATCCTTTCTTTTCTTTTCTTTTTTACTAATCTCGATTGAAAGTATGTTTAAGTTACATTTTTTGCACTAACAAACTTTGCAATACAGCTCCAACAAAATATTAATGAGCATGGAAAAAAATTTAAGTTTTCGTGGCAAAATGCGGGTTGGAATGGTTGTTCGGTGCATAACTCAACGGAATCAGTTGTACCTGCAACCTTATAACTCTAAAACCAGACCATAACGTTTTTTCATTGGTCGCTTATGATAAGTTGTTAAATATACTAAACTTATTTAAACTGCCTTCGAATATATATACACACACGCGTGGAATAACATTTCATTATCCTCATCTCCTCAATTATCTTTTCTTTTAGAATATGAATTTCAAATTCACATTTTGTCCTATAATCCTTCTTTTATGGGCGTCGCTTTCATCTGCACAAAATGTGAACGTTGTGATTCATGGAGCAGCTTCGATCGCTAAAACTGACGATAACTTCGTATGTGTTACATTAGATTGGTGGCCTGCTGAGAAGTGCGACTACAATCAATGCCCTTGGGGAAAGGCCGAGATATTAAACTTGGTATGCTTGTCCAAATTTCCTCCCTGATATGTATACTCATCTATTAAAAATAAAATTTGACCTTTCTGGATATACCTTCTTTGTAGGATTTGAGATATGGGGCGTTGATAAATGCAATAAAAGGTGAGTTCTACACGCATCCTATCAAATTTACAAGGGTCAGAGCCGGGTAACAGTGATTTTGGACTAATTTTTGTAAACTACTTTCAGCGTTCAATCCTTTGAGAATCAAAGTTGGTGGTTCGTTGCAAGACAACGTGGTGTACAAAGTAGGAGAAGTTAGCAGTTGCCCCAATTTCATGAAAAGAGAAGACGGTTTATTTGGATTCTCTCAGGGATGCCTTTCAATGGAGAGATGGGACCAATTGAATAGATTTTTCAACCACACTGGGTAACTACATCTATCTATTATTTTTACATAATTCATTTAACCTTTATAACTAAACATTTTTTTTTTACTTTTACATTGGTACTTGAATTCTAAAGGGTAAAGCTTACATTCGGGCTGAATGCTCTTTTCGGAAGAAACGAGTCACAAACTGAAAAGGGTCTTTGGATCGGTGATTGGCAACCGCAAAATACAAGGGATTTCATGCAGTACACTATTTCGAAAGGATACAAAGTCGATTCATATGAATTTGGTAACTTGAATCACTCTCTGAAAAGTTATTATATAAGATTGATTTTCAGGGTTTTTTTTCATACTTCGAAAAAATATATTTCATCAGGAAATCAACTTTCTGGATCTGGGATGGGTGCAAAAGTTGATGCCAAACAATATGGGAAAGATGTTATTGTGCTTAAGAATCTAGTAAAAGAATTGTACGCACACCCCGAGACTCAACCAAAGGTCTTAGGTCCAGGTGGCTTTTTTGAGGAGAAATGGTTTAACACCTTCCTGGAAGTTTCGGGACAGGGAATTGTTGATGGAATTACACACCGTATCTACAATCTTGGACCCGGTATCCATATACGCTCCAGTTCAATGTTTATATATATAAGCTTCGAGGTGCTTACCTTATATTTGTACGATTAATTCCTTAATGTGATCGATGCGTGTGCAGGGGATGAGCCAAACATGATGAACAAGATTCTTGACCCATCGTATTTGAATCAAGTTTCTCAAACATATAAAGGTGTTTCGGATGTTGTCAACAAATTTAGGCCACAGTTAGGAGCATGGGTTTCTGAATCAGGCGGGGCTTTGAACGGCGGGAGCAAAGATGTGTCTCGAACATTTGCTGATGGATTCTGGTAAGGTCACGTTTTTTTTTCTTTCATTTTCCACGACGACTAAATTTGTTCGTGTGCAATAATGTTGTGTGGCTGAACATTTGACCTTGAGCAGGTATTTAGATCAGATGGGAATGGCTTCAACCTATGATCAAAAGGTTTTCTGCAGGCAAGCTTTGATTGGTGGAAATTACGGTTTACTCAGTGCTACGACGTTCGTTCCCAACCCAGATTATTATGGGTGAGTATATTTTTTTAACAAAAGAGCAATTATTCTTGTCATCGTTTCTTGTATAGATACTAACATCTCATCAACTTAATTTTTTTAATCGCCAGTGCACTCTTATGGCACCGACTTATGGGGAGTACTGTGCTTGCTGTGACAAAAGAATCCGATCCAAATTTGCGCGTATATGCTCACTGCGCAAAGAAAAAGGTGAGCTGGCTTTGATAAAGTTGTCCTTTCATTTTGGGGTCGTTGGTTTTTATGCCGTTAATAATCATTTGGGTGCATGTTTCCTTTCTGTAGCCTGGGGTTTCCCTGATATTTATCAACTTGTCGAAAGATAGATCGTTCAATATAACCCTTTCGAATGCAAAACCCGGGGATGCTGGGAAGCCTAACTATGAGTTTGTTGGGAAGCAAAACAGAGAAGAGTATCATTTGAGAGCGTTAACTGGAGATATAAAGGATGATATCGTGTGTTTTAACGATGTTCCAATGGTCCAGACAAATTCAGAGGACATTCCGGCGATGGATCCAAAGCTTGTTGATGCTTCGACGCCCATATCTATTGCCGCTCAGTCAATAGCCTATGTAATCATTAGAGACTTTGAAGCCCCTGCATGTGTTTAGATCACATCATTTGCTTATCTCGAATATCAATGGTTTCAAACTTTGTTTGAGCTTCCAAAGACCAATAAACCTATATCGCTTGTTTTTCGGTTATCTCCTTTTGTTCCTATCAATGTAAGAATTTATGAGTTTCAACTTTCATGAATGTTTAAACGCCGCTTGCAATTCAAATTTGTAGAATCAAAAAGTGTGCGCTGCACAAATTAATGATAAGCGGGGGACACGTTAAAATAATGGAAAAATAAAATGGATCCAAATGATCTATTTGTTTACATCCGATTACTTTTTTTATTTATTTATTTTTAACACGATAAAAAAAACACTGTTTGAAAAAATAAAAGATATTCCTTAGACTTTGGGTGAAAGGAAACTTTCGCTAGGAACATTGGCACATGATTCTGCTGGGACATTACATTTAGAATCATCATTTGTTTCTACTAAACGGAAAATATTCTACTTCGATTTTATCATTTTGAACGAGTCCGATTCTGGAACTCTCTAATCGTGCTCTAGATTCTTAAACGGATTACTAAGGATGTGTTTTTATCTTATCATCACTACATGTAATGATTATTCGTATTTTATTATTTATCAGCCCCTAAACTCCAAAAAATAATTATTGTTCATTATGTATCTTATGTCTATTTTGGTTGATAATGTTCATGTTCCAAGATGAATTTATGAATTTAAACTACTCCGGTGGCATCTTTCGATACGTTCATTATGTATCTTGTCATCCCTACATGTAATCATTATGTAATTTCCCAAAAAAATACAATGATTGTATCTAAACAAAATATTAAACATGTCCCAAAGTAAATTGCGTCGTTATCCTTTCTTTTCTTTTCTTTTTTACTAATCTCGATTGAAAGTATGTTTAAGTTACATTTTTTGCACTAACAAACTTTGCAATACAGCTCCAACAAAATATTAATGAGCATGGAAAAAAATTTAAGTTTTCGTGGCAAAATGCGGGTTGGAATGGTTGTTCGGTGCATAACTCAACGGAATCAGTTGTACCTGCAACCTTATAACTCTAAAACCAGACCATAACGTTTTTTCATTGGTCGCTTATGATAAGTTGTTAAATATACTAAACTTATTTAAACTGCCTTCGAATATATATACACACAC
The DNA here is from genome assembly GCA_958450335.1 of Hibiscus tridactylites. NCBI lineage: Eukaryota > Viridiplantae > Streptophyta > Magnoliopsida > Malvales > Malvaceae > Hibiscus > Hibiscus tridactylites. Next base: position 96,109,641 of record OY288271.1, on the reverse strand, counting down.
GCGTGGAATAACATTTCATTATCCTCATCTCCTCAATTATCTTTTCTTTTAGAATATGAATTTCAAATTCACATTTTGTCCTATAATCCTTCTTTTATGGGCGTCGCTTTCATCTGCACAAAATGTGAACGTTGTGATTCATGGAGCAGCTTCGATCGCTAAAACTGACGATAACTTCGTATGTGTTACATTAGATTGGTGGCCTGCTGAGAAGTGCGACTACAATCAATGCCCTTGGGGAAAGGCCGGGATATTAAACTTGGTATGCTTGTCCAAATTTCCTCCCTGATATGTATACTCATCTATTAAAAACAAAATTTGACCTTTCTGGATATACCTTCTTTGTAGGATTTGAGATATGGGGCGTTGATAAATGCAATAAAAGGTGAGTTCTACGCGCATCCTATCAAATTTACAAGGGTCAGAGCCGGGTAACAGTGATTTTGGACTAATTTTTGTAAACTACTTTCAGCGTTCAATCCTTTGAGAATCAAAGTTGGTGGTTCGTTGCAAGACAACGTGGTGTACAAAGTAGGAGAAGTTAGCAGTTGCCCCAATTTCATGAAAAGAGAAGACGGTTTATTTGGATTCTCTCAGGGATGCCTTTCAATGGAGAGATGGGACCAATTGAATAGATTTTTCAACCACACTGGGTAACTACATCTATCTATTATTTTTACATAATTCATTTAACCTTTATATCTAAACATTTTTTTTTACTTTTACATTGGTACTTGAATTCTAAAGGGTAAAGCTTACATTCGGGCTGAATGCTGTTTTCGGAAGAAACGAGTCACAAACTGAAAAGGGTCTTTGGATCGGTGATTGGCAACCGCAAAATACAAGGGATTTCATGCAGTACACTATTTCGAAAGGATACAAAGTCGATTCATATGAATTTGGTAACTTGAATCACTCTCTGAAAAGTTATTATATAAGATTGATTTTCAGGGTTTTTTTTTCATACTTCGAAAAAATATATTTCATCAGGAAATCAACTTTCTGGATCTGGGATGGGTGCAAAAGTTGATGCCAAACAATATGGGAAAGATGTTATTGTGCTTAAGAATCTAGTAAAAGAATTGTACGCACACCCCGAGACTCAACCAAAGGTCTTAGGTCCAGTGGCTTTTTTGAGGAGAAATGGTTTAACACCTTCCTGGAAGTTTCGGGACAGGGAATTGTTGATGGAATTACACACCGTATCTACAATCTTGGACCCGGTATCCATATACGCTCCAGTTCAATGTTTATATATATAAGCTTCAAGGTGCTTACCTTATATTTGTACGATTAATTCCTTAATGTGATCGATGCGTGTGCAGGGGATGAGCCAAACATGATGAACAAGATTCTTGACCCATCGTATTTGAATCAAGTTTCTCAAACATATAAAGGTGTTTCGGATGTTGTCAACAAATTTAGGCCACAGTTAGGAGCATGGGTTTCTGAATCAGGCGGGGCTTTGAACGGCGGGAGCAAAGATGTGTCTCGAACATTTGCTGATGGATTCTGGTAAGGTCACGTTTTTTTTTCTTTCATTTTCCACGACGACTAAATTTGTTCGTGTGCAATAATGTTGTGTGGCTGAACATTTGACCTTGAGCAGGTAGTTAGATCAGATGGGAATGGCTTCAACCTATGATCAAAAGGTTTTCTGCAGGCAAGCTTTGATTGGTGGAAATTACGGTTTACTCAGTGCTACGACGTTCGTTCCCAACCCAGATTATTATGGGTGAGTATATTTTTTTAACAAAAGAGCAATTATTCTTGTCATCGTTTCTTGTATAGATACTAACATCTCATCAACTTAATTTTTTTAATCGCCAGTGCACTCTTATGGCACCGACTTATGGGGAGTACTGTGCTTGCTGTGACAAATGAATCCGATCCAAATTTGCGCGTATATGCTCACTGCGCAAAGAAAAAGGTGAGCTGGCTTTGATAAAGTTGTCCTTTCATTTTGGGGTCGTTGGTTTTTATGCCGTTAATAATCATTTGGGTGCATGTTTCCTTTCTGTAGCCTGGGGTTTCCCTGATATTTATCAACTTGTCGAAAGATAGATCGTTCAATATAACCCTTTCGAATGCAAAACCCGGGGATGCTGGGAAGCCTAACTATGAGTTTGTTGGGAAGCAAAACAGAGAAGAGTATCATTTGAGAGCGTTAACTGGAGATATAAAGGATGATATCGTGTGTTTGAACGATGTTCCAATGGTCCAGACAAATTCAGAGGACATTCCGGCGATGGATCCAAAGCTTGTTGATGCTTCGACGCCCATATCTATTGCCGCTCAGTCAATAGCCTATGTAATCATTAGAGACTTTGAAGCCCCTGCATGTGTTTAGATCACATCATTTGCTTATCTCGAATATCAATGGTTTCAAACTTTGTTTGAGCTTCCAAAGACCAATAAACCTATATCGCTTGTTTTTCGGTTATCTCCTTTTGTTCCTATCAATGTAAGAATTTATGAGTTTCAACTTTCATGAATGTTTAAACGCCGCTTGCAATTCAAATTTGTAGAATCAAAAAGTGTGCGCTGCACAAATTAATGATAAGCGGGGGACACGTTAAAATAATGGAAAAATAAAATGGATCCAAATGATCTATTTGTTTACATCCGATTACTTTTTTTATTTATTTATTTTTAACACGATAAAAAAAACACTGTTTGAAAAAATAAAAGATATTCCTTAGACTTTGGGTGAAAGGAAACTTTCGCTAGGAACATTGGCACATGATTCTGCTGGGACATTACATTTAGAATCATCATTTGTTTCTACTAAACGGAAAATATTCTACTTCGATTTTATCATTTTGAACGAGTCCGATTCTGGAACTCTCTAATCGTGCTCTAGATTCTTAAACGGATTACTAAGGATGTGTTTTTATCTTATCATCACTACATGTAATGATTATTCGTATTTTATTATTTATCAGCCCCTAAACTCCAAAAAATAATTATTGTTCATTATGTATCTTATGTCTATTTTGGTTGATAATGTTCATGTTCCAAGATGAATTTATGAATTTAAAGTACTCCGGTGGCATCTTTCGATACGTTCATTATGTATCTTGTCATCCCTACATGTAATCATTATGTAATTTCCCAAAAAAATACAATGATTGTATCTAAACAAAATATTAAACATGTCCCAAAGTAAATTGCGTCGTTATCCTTTCTTTTCTTTTCTTTTTTACTAATCTCGATTGAAAGTATGTTTAAGTTACATTTTTTGCACTAACAAACTTTGCAATACAGCTCCAACAAAATATTAATGAGCATGGAAAAAAATTTAAGTTTTCGTGGCAAAATGCGGGTTGGAATGGTTGTTCGGTGCATAACTCAACGGAATCAGTTGTACCTGCAACCTTATAACTCTAAAACCAGACCATAACGTTTTTTCATTGGTCGCTTATGATAAGTTGTTAAATATACTAAACTTATTTAAACTGCCTTCGAATATATATACACACACGCGTGGAATAACATTTCATTATCCTCATCTCCTCAATTATCTTTTCTTTTAGAATATGAATTTCAAATTCACATTTTGTCCTATAATCCTTCTTTTATGGGCGTCGCTTTCATCTGCACAAAATGTGAACGTTGTGATTCATGGAGCAGCTTCGATCGCTAAAACTGACGATAACTTCGTATGTGTTACATTAGATTGGTGGCCTGCTGAGAAGTGCGACTACAATCAATGCCCTTGGGGAAAGGCCGGGATATTAAACTTGGTATGCTTGTCCAAATTTCCTCCCTGATATGTATACTCATCTATTAAAAATAAAATTTGACCTTTCTGGATATACCTTCTTTGTAGGATTTGAGATATGGGGCGTTGATAAATGCAATAAAAGGTGAGTTCTACACGCATCCTATCAAATTTACAAGGGTCAGAGCCGGGTAACAGTGATTTTGGACTAATTTTTGTAAACTACTTTCAGCGTTCAATCCTTTGAGAATCAAAGTTGGTGGTTCGTTGCAAGACAACGTGGTGTACAAAGTAGGAGAAGTTAGCAGTTGCCCCAATTTCATGAAAAGAGAAGACGGTTTATTTGGATTCTCTCAGGGATGCCTTTCAATGGAGAGATGGGACCAATTGAATAGATTTTTCAACCACACTGGGTAACTACATCTATCTATTATTTTTACATAATTCATTTAACCTTTATAACTAAACATTTTTTTTTTACTTTTACATTGGTACTTGAATTCTAAAGGGTAAAGCTTACATTCGGGCTGAATGCTCTTTTCGGAAGAAACGAGTCACAAACTGAAAAGGGTCTTTGGATCGGTGATTGGCAACCGCAAAATACAAGGGATTTCATGCAGTACACTATTTCGAAAGGATACAAAGTCGATTCATATGAATTTGGTAACTTGAATCACTCTCTGAAAAGTTATTATATAAGATTGATTTTCAGGGGGTTTTTTCATACTTCGAAAAAATATATTTCATCAGGAAATCAACTTTCTGGATCTGGGATGGGTGCAAAAGTTGATGCCAAACAATATGGGAAAGATGTTATTGTGCTTAAGAATCTAGTAAAAGAATTGTACGCACACCCCGAGACTCAACCAAAGGTCTTAGGTCCAGGTGGCTTTTTTGAGGAGAAATGGTTTAACACCTTCCTGGAAGTTTCGGGACAGGGAATTGTTGATGGAATTACACACCGTATCTACAATCTTGGACCCGGTATCCATATACGCTCCAGTTCAATGTTTATATATATAAGCTTCGAGGTGCTTACCTTATATTTGTACGATTAATTCCTTAATGTGATCGATGCGTGTGCAGGGGATGAGCCAAACATGATGAACAAGATTCTTGACCCATCGTATTTGAATCAAGTTTCTCAAACATATAAAGGTGTTTCGGATGTTGTCAACAAATTTAGGCCACAGTTAGGAGCATGGGTTTCTGAATCAGGCGGGGCTTTGAACGGCGGGAGCAAAGATGTGTCTCGAACATTTGCTGATGGATTCTGGTAAGGTCACGTTTTTTTTTCTTTCATTTTCCACGACGACTAAATTTGTTCGTGTGCAATAATGTTGTGTGGCTGAACATTTGACCTTGAGCAGGTATTTAGATCAGATGGGAATGGCTTCAACCTATGATCAAAAGGTTTTCTGCAGGCAAGCTTTGATTGGTGGAAATTACGGTTTACTCAGTGCTACGACGTTCGTTCCCAACCCAGATTATTATGGGTGAGTATATTTTTTTAACAAAAGAGCAATTATTCTTGTCATCGTTTCTTGTATAGATACTAACATCTCATCAACTTAATTTTTTTAATCGCCAGTGCACTCTTATGGCACCGACTTATGGGGAGTACTGTGCTTGCTGTGACAAAAGAATCCGATCCAAATTTGCGCGTATATGCTCACTGCGCAAAGAAAAAGGTGAGCTGGCTTTGATAAAGTTGTCCTTTCATTTTGGGGTCGTTGGTTTTTATGCCGTTAATAATCATTTGGGTGCATGTTTCCTTTCTGTAGCCTGGGGTTTCCCTGATATTTATCAACTTGTCGAAAGATAGATCGTTCAATATAACCCTTTCGAATGCAAAACCCGGGGATGCTGGGAAGCCTAACTATGAGTTTGTTGGGAAGCAAAACAGAGAAGAGTATCATTTGAGAGCGTTAACTGGAGATATAAAGGATGATATCGTGTGTTTGAACGATGTTCCAATGGTCCAGACAAATTCAGAGGACATTCTGGCGATGGATCCAAAGCTTGTTGATGCTTCGACGCCCATATCTATTGCCGCTCAGTCAATAGCCTATGTAATCATTAGAGACTTTGAAGCCCCTGCATGTGTTTAGATCACATCATTTGCTTATCTCGAATATCAATGGTTTCAAACTTTGTTTGAGCTTCCAAAGACCAATAAACCTATATCGCTTGTTTTTCGGTTATCTCCTTTTGTTCCTATCAATGTAAGAATTTATGAGTTTCAACTTTCATGAATGTTTAAACGCCGCTTGCAATTCAAATTTGTAGAATCAAAAAGTGTGCGCTGCACAAATTAATGATAAGCGGGGGACACGTTAAAATAATGGAAAAATAAAATGGATCCAAATGATCTATTTGTTTACATCCGATTACTTTTTTTATTTTTTTATTTTTAACACGATAAAAAAAACACTGTTTGAAAAAATAAAAGATATTCCTTAGACTTTGGGTGAAAGGAAACTTTCGCTAGGAACATTGGCACATGATTCTGCTGGGACATTACATTTAGAATCATCATTTGTTTCTACTAAACGGAAAATATTCTACTTCGATTTTATCATTTTGAACGAGTCCGATTCTGGAACTCTCTAATCGTGCTCTAGATTCTTAAACGGATTACTAAGGATGTGTTTTTTTCTTATCATCACTACATGTAATGATTATTCGTATTTTATTATTTATCAGCCCCTAAACTCCAAAAAATAATTATTGTTCATTATGTATCTTATGTCTATTTTGGTTGATAATGTTCATGTTCCAAGATGAATTTATGAATTTAAACTACTCCGGTGGCATCTTTCGATACGTTCATTATGTATCTTGTCATCCCTACATGTAATCATTATGTAATTTCCCAAAAAAATACAATGATTGTATCTAAACAAAATATTAAACATGTCCCAAAGTAAATTGCGTCGTTATCCTTTCTTTTCTTTTCTTTTTTACTAATCTCGATTGAAAGTATGTTTAAGTTACATTTTTTGCACTAACAAACTTTGCAATACAGCTCCAACAAAATATTAATGAGCATGGAAAAAAATTTAAGTTTTCGTGGCAAAATGCGGGTTGGAATGGTTGTTCGGTGCATAACTCAACGGAATCAGTTGTACCTGCAACCTTATAACTCTAAAACCAGACCATAACGTTTTTTCATTGGTCTCTTATGATAAGTTGTTAAATATACTAAACTTATTTAAACTGCCTTCGAATATATATACACACACGCGTGGAATAACATTTCATTATCCTCATCTCCTCAATTATCTTTTCTTTTAGAATATGAATTTCAAATTCACATTTTGTCCTATAATCCTTCTTTTATGGGCGTCGCTTTCATCTGCACAAAATGTGAACGTTGTGATTCATGGAGCAGCTTCGATCGCTAAAACTGACGATAACTTCGTATGTGTTACATTAGATTGGTGGCCTGCTGAGAAGTGCGACTACAATCAATGCCCTTGGGGAAAGGCCGGGATATTAAACTTGGTATGCTTGTCCAAATTTCCTCCCTGATATGTATACTCATCTATTAAAAATAAAATTTGACCTTTCTGGATATACCTTCTTTGTAGGATTTGAGATATGGGGCGTTGATAAATGCAATAAAAGGTGAGTTCTACACGCATCCTATCAAATTTACAAGGGTCAGAGCCGGGTAACAGTGATTTTGGACTAATTTTTGTAAACTACTTTCAGCGTTCAATCCTTTGAGAATCAAAGTTGGTGGTTCGTTGCAAGACAACGTGGTGTACAAAGTAGGAGAAGTTAGCAGTTGCCCCAATTTCATGAAAAGAGAAGACGGTTTATTTGGATTCTCTCAGGGATGCCTTTCAATGGAGAGATGGGACCAATTGAATAGATTTTTCAACCACACTGGGTAACTACATCTATCTATTATTTTTACATAATTCATTTAACCTTTATAACTAAACATTTTTTTTTTTACTTTTACATTGGTACTTGAATTCTAAAGGGTAAAGCTTACATTCGGGCTGAATGCTCTTTTCGGAAGAAACGAGTCACAAACTGAAAAGGGTCTTTGGATCGGTGATTGGCAACCGCAAAATACAAGGGATTTCATGCAGTACACTATTTCGAAAGGATACAAAGTCGATTCATATGAATTTGGTAACTTGAATCACTCTCTGAAAAGTTATTATATAAGATTGATTTTCAGGGTTTTTTTTCATACTTCGAAAAAATATATTTCATCAGGAAATCAACTTTCTGGATCTGGGATGGGTGCAAAAGTTGATGCCAAACAATATGGGAAAGATGTTATTGTGCTTAAGAATCTAGTAAAAGAATTGTACGCACACCCCGAGACTCAACCAAAGGTCTTAGGTCCAGGTGGCTTTTTTGAGGAGAAATGGTTTAACACCTTCCTGGAAGTTTCGGGACAGGGAATTGTTGATGGAATTACACACCGTATCTACAATCTTGGACCCGGTATCCATATACGCTCCAGTTCAATGTTTATATATATAAGCTTCAAGGTGCTTACCTTATATTTGTACGATTAATTCCTTAATGTGATCGATGCGTGTGCAGGGGATGAGCCAAACATGATGAACAAGATTCTTGACCCATCGTATTTGAATCAAGTTTCTCAAACATATAAAGGTGTTTCGGATGTTGTCAACAAATTTAGGCCACAGTTAGGAGCATGGGTTTCTGAATCAGGCGGGGCTTTGAACGGCGGGAGCAAAGATGTGTCTCGAACATTTGCTGATGGATTCTGGTAAGGTCACGTTTTTTTTTCTTTCATTTTCCACGACGTCTAAATTTGTTCGTGTGCAATAATGTTGTGTGGCTGAACATTTGACCTTGAGCAGGTATTTAGATCAGATGGGAATGGCTTCAACCTATGATCAAAAGGTTTTCTGCAGGCAAGCTTTGATTGGTGGAAATTACGGTTTACTCAGTGCTACGACGTTCGTTCCCAACCCAGATTATTATGGGTGAGTATATTTTTTTAACAAAAGAGCAATTATTCTTGTCATCGTTTCTTGTATAGATACTAACATCTCATCAACTTAATTTTTTTAATCGCCAGTGCACTCTTATGGCACCGACTTATGGGGAGTACTGTGCTTGCTGTGACAAAAGAATCCGATCCAAATTTGCGCGTATATGCTCACTGCGCAAAGAAAAAGGTGAGCTGGCTTTGATAAAGTTGTCCTTTCATTTTGGGGTCGTTGGTTTTTATGCCGTTAATAATCATTTGGGTGCATGTTTCCTTTCTGTAGCCTGGGGTTTCCCTGATATTTATCAACTTGTCGAAAGATAGATCGTTCAATATAACCCTTTCGAATGCAAAACCCGGGGATGCTGGGAAGCCTAACTATGAGTTTGTTGGGAAGCAAAACAGAGAAGAGTATCATTTGAGAGCGTTAACTGGAGATATAAAGGATGATATCGTGTGTTTGAACGATGTTCCAATGGTCCAGACAAATTCAGAGGACATTCCGGCGATGGATCCAAAGCTTGTTGATGCTTCGACGCCCATATCTATTGCCGCTCAGTCAATAGCCTATGTAATCATTAGAGACTTTGAAGCCCCTGCATGTGTTTAGATCACATCATTTGCTTATCTCGAATATCAATGGTTTCAAACTTTGTTTGAGCTTCCAAAGACCAATAAACCTATATCGCTTGTTTTTAGGTTATCTCCTTTTGTTCCTATCAATGTAAGAATTTATGAGTTTCAACTTTCATGAATGTTTAAACGCCGCTTGCAATTCAAATTTGTAGAATCAAAAAGTGTGCGCTGCACAAATTAATGATAAGCGGGGGACACGTTAAAATAATGGAAAAATAAAATGGATCCAAATGATCTATTTGTTTACATCCGATTACTTTTTTTATTTTTTTATTTTTAACACGATAAAAAAAACACTGTTTGAAAAAATAAAAGATATTCCTTAGACTTTGGGTGAAAGGAAACTTTCGCTAGGAACATTGGCACATGATTCTGCTGGGACATTACATTTAGAATCATCATTTGTTTCTACTAAACGGAAAATATTCTACTTCGATTTTATCATTTTGAACGAGTCCGATTCTGGAACTCTCTAATCGTGCTCTAGATTCTTAAACGGATTACTAAGGATGTGTTTTTTTCTTATCATCACTACATGTAATGATTATTCGTATTTTATTATTTATCAGCCCCTAAACTCCAAAAAATAATTATTGTTCATTATGTATCTTATGTCTATTTTGGTTGATAATGTTCATGTTCCAAGATGAATTTATGAATTTAAACTACTCCGGTGGCATCTTTCGATACGTTCATTATGTATCTTGTCATCCCTACATGTAATCATTATGTAATTTCCCAAAAAAATACAATGATTGTATCTAAACAAAATATTAAACATGTCCCAAAGTAAATTGCGTCGTTATCCTTTCTTTTCTTTTCTTTTTTACTAATCTCGATTGAAAGTATGTTTAAGTTACATTTTTTGCACTAACAAACTTTGCAATACAGCTCCAACAAAATATTAATGAGCATGGAAAAAAATTTAAGTTTTCGTGGCAAAATGCGGGTTGGAATGGTTGTTCGGTGCATAACTCAACGGAATCAGTTGTACCTGCAACCTTATAACTCTAAAACCAGACCATAACGTTTTTTCATTGGTCGCTTATGATAAGTTGTTAAATATACTAAACTTATTTAAACTGCCTTCGAATATATATACACACACGCGTGGAATAACATTTCATTATCCTCATCTCCTCAATTATCTTTTCTTTTAGAATATGAATTTCAAATTCACATTTTGTCCTATAATCCTTCTTTTATGGGCGTCGCTTTCATCTGCACAAAATGTGAACGTTGTGATTCATGGAGCAGCTTCGATCGCTAAAACTGACGATAACTTCGTATGTGTTACATTAGATTGGTGGCCTGCTGAGAAGTGCGACTACAATCAATGCCCTTGGGGAAAGGCCAGGATATTAAACTTGGTATGCTTGTCCAAATTTCCTCCCTGATATGTATACTCATCTATTAAAAATAAAATTTGACCTTTCTTGATATACCTTCTTTGTAGGATTTGAGATATGGGGCGTTGATAAATGCAATAAAAGGTGAGTTCTACGCGCATCCTATCAAATTTACAAGGGTCAGAGCCGGGTAACAGTGATTTTGGACTAATTTTTGTAAACTACTTTCAGCGTTCAATCCTTTGAGAATCAAAGTTGGTGGTTCGTTGCAAGACAACGTGGTGTACAAAGTAGGAGAAGTTAGCAGTTGCCCCAATTTCATGAAAAGAGAAGACGGTTTATTTGGATTCTCTCAGGGATGCCTTTCAATGGAGAGATGGGACCAATTGAATAGATTTTTCAACCACACTGGGTAACTACATCTATCTATTATTTTTACATAATTCATTTAACCTTTATATCTAAACATTTTTTTTTACTTTTACATTGGTACTTATATTCTAAAGGGTAAAGCTTACATTCGGGCTGAATGCTCTTTTCGGAAGAAACGAGTCACAAACTGAAAAGGGTCTTTGGATCGGTGATTGGCAACCGCAAAATACAAGGGATTTCATGCAGTACACTATTTCGAAAGGATACAAAGTCGATTCATATGAATTTGGTAACTTGAATCACTCTCTGAAAAGTTATTATATAAGATTGATTTTCAGGGTTTTTTTTCATACTTCGAAAAAATATATTTCATCAGGAAATCAACTTTCTGGATCTGGGATGGGTGCAAAAGTTGATGCCAAACAATATGGGAAAGATGTTATTGTGCTTAAGAATCTAGTAAAAGAATTGTACGCACACCCCGAGACTCAACCAAAGGTCTTAGGTCCAGGTGGCTTTTTTGAGGAGAAATGGTTTAACACCTTCCTGGAAGTTTCGGGACAGGGAATTGTTGATGGAATTACACACCGTATCTACAATCTTGGACCCGGTATCCATATACGCTCCAGTTCAATGTTTATATATATAAGCTTCAAGGTGCTTACCTTATATTTGTACGATTAATTCCTTAATGTGATCGATGCGTGTGCAGGGGATGAGCCAAACATGATGAACAAGATTCTTGACCCATCGTATTTGAATCAAGTTTCTCAAACATATAAAGGTGTTTCGGATGTTGTCAACAAATTTAGGCCACAGTTAGGAGCATGGGTTTCTGAATCAGGCGGGGCTTTGAACGGCGGGAGCAAAGATGTGTCTCGAACATTTGCTGATGGATTCTGGTAAGGTCACGTTTTTTTTTCTTTCATTTTCCACGACGTCTAAATTTGTTCGTGTGCAATAATGTTGTGTGGCTGAACATTTGACCTTGAGCAGGTATTTAGATCAGATGGGAATGGCTTCAACCTATGATCAAAAGGTTTTCTGCAGGCAAGCTTTGATTGGTGGAAATTACGGTTTACTCAGTGCTACGACGTTCGTTCCCAACCCAGATTATTATGGGTGAGTATATTTTTTTAACAAAAGAGCAATTATTCTTGTCATCGTTTCTTGTATAGATACTAACATCTCATCAACTTAATTTTTTTAATCGCCAGTGCACTCTTATGGCACCGACTTATGGGGAGTACTGTGCTTGCTGTGACAAAAGAATCCGATCCAAATTTGCGCGTATATGCTCACTGCGCAAAGAAAAAGGTGAGCTGGCTTTGATAAAGTTGTCCTTTCATTTTGGGGTCGTTGGTTTTTATGCCGTTAATAATCATTTGGGTGCATGTTTCCTTTCTGTAGCCTGGGGTTTCCCTGATATTTATCAACTTGTCGAAAGATAGATCGTTCAATATAACCCTTTCGAATGCAAAACCCGGGGATGCTGGGAAGCCTAACTATGAGTTTGTTGGGAAGCAAAACAGAGAAGAGTATCATTTGAGAGCGTTAACTGGAGATATAAAGGATGATATCGTGTGTTTGAACGATGTTCCAATGGTCCAGACAAATTCAGAGGACATTCCGGCGATGGATCCAAAGCTTGTTGATGCTTCGACGCCCATATCTATTGCCGCTCAGTCAATAGCCTATGTAATCATTAGAGACTTTGAAGCCCCTGCATGTGTTTAGATCACATCATTTGCTTATCTCGAATATCAATGGTTTCAAACTTTGTTTGAGCTTCCAAAGACCAATAAACCTATATCGCTTGTTTTTCGGTTATCTCCTTTTGTTCCTATCAATGTAAGAATTTATGAGTTTCAACTTTCATGAATGTTTAAACGCCGCTTGCAATTCAAATTTGTAGAATCAAAAAGTGTGCGCTGCACAAATTAATGATAAGCGGGGGACACGTTAAAATAATGGAAAAATAAAATGGATCCAAATGATCTATTTGTTTACATCCGATTACTTTTTTTATTTATTTATTTTTAACACGATAAAAAAAACACTGTTTGAAAAAATAAAAGATATTCCTTAGACTTTGGGTGAAAGGAAACTTTCGCTAGGAACATTGGCACATGATTCTGCTGGGACATTACATTTAGAATCATCATTTGTTTCTACTAAACGGAAAATATTCTACTTCGATTTTATCATTTTGAACGAGTCCGATTCTGGAACTCTCTAATCGTGCTCTAGATTCTTAAACGGATTACTAAGGATGTGTTTTTATCTTATCATCACTACATGTAATGATTATTCGTATTTTATTATTTATCAGCCCCTAAACTCCAAAAAATAATTATTGTTCATTATGTATCTTATGTCTATTTTGGTTGATAATGTTCATGTTCCAAGATGAATTTATGAATTTAAACTACTCCGGTGGCATCTTTCGATACGTTCAATATGTATCTTGTCATCCCTACATGTAATCATTATGTAATTTCCCAAAAAATACAATGATTGTATCTAAACAAAATATTAAACATGTCCCAAAGTAAATTGCGTCGTTATCCTTTCTTTTCTTTTCTTTTTTACTAATCTCGATTGAAAGTATGTTTAAGTTACATTTTTTGCACTAACAAACTTTGCAATACAGCTCCAACAAAATATTAATGAGCATGGAAAAAAATTTAAGTTTTCGTGGCAAAATGCGGGTTGGAATGGTTGTTCGGTGCATAACTCAACGGAATCAGTTGTACCTGCAACCTTATAACTCTAAAACCAGACCATAACGTTTTTTCATTGGTCGCTTATGATAAGTTGTTAAATATACTAAACTTATTTAAACTGCCTTCGAATATATATACACACACGCGTGGAATAACATTTCATTATCCTCATCTCCTCAATTATCTTTTCTTTTAGAATATGAATTTCAAATTCACATTTTGTCCTATAATCCTTCTTTTATGGGCGTCGCTTTCATCTGCACAAAATGTGAACGTTGTGATTCATGGAGCAGCTTCGATCGCTAAAACTGACGATAACTTCGTATGTGTTACATTAGATTGGTGGCCTGCTGAGAAGTGCGACTACAATCAATGCCCTTGGGGAAAGGCCGGGATATTGAACTTGGTATGCTTGTCCAAATTTCCTCCCTGATATGTATACTCATCTATTAAAAATAAAATTTGACCTTTCTGGATATACCTTCTTTGTAGGATTTGAGATATGGGGCGTTGATAAATGCAATAAAAGGTGAGTTCTACGCGCATCCTATCAAATTTACAAGGGTCAGAGCCGGGTAACAGTGATTTTGGACTAATTTTTGTAAACTACTTTCAGCGTTCAATCCTTTGAGAATCAAAGTTGGTGGTTCGTTGCAAGACAACGTGGTGTACAAAGTAGGAGAAGTTAGCAGTTGCCCCAATTTCATGAAAAGAGAAGACGGTTTATTTGGATTCTCTCAGGGATGCCTTTCAATGGAGAGATGGGACCAATTGAATAGATTTTTCAACCACACTGGGTAACTACATCTATCTATTATTTTTACATAATTCATTTAACCTTTATATCTAAACATTTTTTTTTTACTTTTACATTGGTACTTGAATTCTAAAGGGTAAAGCTTACATTCGGGCTGAATGCTCTTTTCGGAAGAAACGAGTCACAAACTGAAAAGGGTCTTTGGATCGGTGATTGGCAACCGCAAAATACAAGGGATTTCATGCAGTACACTATTTCGAAAGGATACAAAGTCGATTCATATGAATTTGGTAACTTGAATCACTCTCTGAAAAGTTATTATATAAGATTGATTTTCAGGGTTTTTTTTTCATACTTCGAAAAAATATATTTCATCAGGAAATCAACTTTCTGGATCTGGGATGGGTGCAAAAGTTGATGCCAAACAATATGGGAAAGATGTTATTGTGCTTAAGAATCTAGTAAAAGAATTGTACGCACACCCCGAGACTCAACCAAAGGTCTTAGGTCCAGGTGGCTTTTTTGAGGAGAAATGGTTTAACACCTTCCTGGAAGTTTCGGGACAGGGAATTGTTGATGGAATTACACACCGTATCTACAATCTTGGACCCGGTATCCATATACGCTCCAGTTCAATGTTTATATATATAAGCTTCAAGGTGCTTACCTTATATTTGTACGATTAATTCCTTAATGTGATCGATGCGTGTGCAGGGGATGAGCCAAACATGATGAACAAGATTCTTGACCCATCGTATTTGAATCAAGTTTCTCAAACATATAAAGGTGTTTCGGATGTTGTCAACAAATTTAGGCCACAGTTAGGAGCATGGGTTTCTGAATCAGGCGGGGCTTTGAACGGCGGGAGCAAAGATGTGTCTCGAACATTTGCTGATGGATTCTGGTAAGGTCACGTTTTTTTTTCTTTCATTTTCCACGACGACTAAATTTGTTCGTGTGCAATAATGTTGTGTGGCTGAACATTTGACCTTGAGCAGGTATTTAGATCAGATGGGAATGGCTTCAACCTATGATCAAAAGGTTTTCTGCAGGCAAGCTTTGATTGGTGGAAATTACGGTTTACTCAATGCTACGACGTTCGTTCCCAACCCAGATTATTATGGGTGAGTATATTTTTTTAACAAAAGAGCAATTATTCTTGTCATCGTTTCTTGTATAGATACTAACATCTCATCAACTTAATTTTTTTAATCGCCAGTGCACTCTTATGGCACCGACTTATGGGGAGTACTGTGCTTGCTGTGACAAAAGAATCCGATCCAAATTTGCGCGTATATGCTCACTGCGCAAAGAAAAAGGTGAGCTGGCTTTGATAAAGTTGTCCTTTCATTTTGGGGTCGTTGGTTTTTATGCCGTTAATAATCATTTGGGTGCATGTTTCCTTTCTGTAGCCTAGGGTTTCCCTGATATTTATCAACTTGTCGAAAGATAGATCGTTCAATATAACCCTTTCGAATGCAAAACCCGGGGATGCTGGGAAGCCTAACTATGAGTTTGTTGGGAAGCAAAACAGAGAAGAGTATCATTTGAGAGCGTTAACTGGAGATATAAAGGATGATATCGTGTGTTTGAACGATGTTCCAATGGTCCAGACAAATTCAGAGGACATTCCGGCGATGGATCCAAAGCTTGTTGATGCTTCGACGCCCATATCTATTGCCGCTCAGTCAATAGCCTATGTAATCATTAGAGACTTTGAAGCCCCTGCATGTGTTTAGATCACATCATTTGCTTATCTCGAATATCAATGGTTTCAAACTTTGTTTGAGCTTCCAAAGACCAATAAACCTATATCGCTTGTTTTTCGGTTATCTCCTTTTGTTCCTATCAATGTAAGAATTTATGAGTTTCAACTTTCATGAATGTTTAAACGCCGCTTGCAATTCAAATTTGTAGAATCAAAAAGTGTGCGCTGCACAAATTAATGATAAGCGGGGGACACGTTAAAATAATGGAAAAATAAAATGGATCCAAATGATCTATTTGTTTACATCCGATTACTTTTTTTATTTATTTATTTTTAACACGATAAAAAAAACACTGTTTGAAAAAATAAAAGATATTCCTTAGACTTTGGGTGAAAGGAAACTTCGCTAGGAACATTGGCACATGATTCTGCTGGGACATTACATTTAGAATCATCATTTGTTTCTACTAAACGGAAAATATTCTACTTCGATTTTATCATTTTGAACGAGTCCGATTCTGGAACTCTCTAATCGTGCTCTAGATTCTTAAACGGATTACTAAGGATGTGTTTTTATCTTATCATCACTACATGTAATGATTATTCGTATTTTATTATTTATCAGCCCCTAAACTCCAAAAAATAATTATTGTTCATTATGTATCTTATGTCTATTTTGGTTGATAATGTTCATGTTCCAAGATGAATTTATGAATTTAAACTACTCCGGTGGCATCTTTCGATACGTTCATTATGTATCTTGTCATCCCTACATGTAATCATTATGTAATTTCCCAAAAAAATACAATGATTGTATCTAAACAAAATATTAAACATGTCCCAAAGTAAATTGCGTCGTTATCCTTTCTTTTCTTTTCTTTTTTACTAATCTCGATTGAAAGTATGTTTAAGTTACATTTTTTGCACTAACAAACTTTGCAATACAGCTCCAACAAAATATTAATGAGCATGGAAAAAAATTTAAGTTTTCGTGGCAAAATGCGGGTTGGAATGGTTGTTCGGTGCATAACTCAACGGAATCAGTTGTACCTGCAACCTTATAACTCTAAAACCAGACCATAACGTTTTTTCATTGGTCGCTTATGATAAGTTGTTAAATATACTAAACTTATTTAAACTGCCTTCGAATATATATACACACACGCGTGGAATAACATTTCATTATCCTCATCTCCTCAATTATCTTTTCTTTTAGAATATGAATTTCAAATTCACATTTTGTCCTATAATCCTTCTTTTATGGGCGTCGCTTTCATCTGCACAAAATGTGAACGTTGTGATTCATGGAGCAGCTTCGATCGCTAAAACTGACGATAACTTCGTATGTGTTACATTAGATTGGTGGCCTGCTGAGAAGTGCGACTACAATCAATGCCCTTGGGGAAAGGCCGGGATATTAAACTTGGTATGCTTGTCCAAATTTCCTCCCTGATATGTATACTCATCTATTAAAAATAAAATTTGACCTTTCTGGATATACCTTCTTTGTAGGATTTGAGATATGGGGCGTTGATAAATGCAATAAAAGGTGAGTTCTACGCGCATCCTATCAAATTTACAAGGGTCAGAGCCGGGTAACAGTGATTTTGGACTAATTTTTGTAAACTACTTTCAGCGTTCAATCCTTTGAGAATCAAAGTTGGTGGTTCGTTGCAAGACAACGTGGTGTACAAAGTAGGAGAAGTTAGCAGTTGCCCCAATTTCATGAAAAGAGAAGACGGTTTATTTGGATTCTCTCAGGGATGCCTTTCAATGGAGAGATGGGACCAATTGAATAGATTTTTCAACCACACTGGGTAACTACATCTATCTATTATTTTTACATAATTCATTTAACCTTTATATCTAAACATTTTTTTTTACTTTTACATTGGTACTTGAATTCTAAAGGGTAAAGCTTACATTCGGGCTGAATGCTGTTTTCGGAAGAAACGAGTCACAAACTGAAAAGGGTCTTTGGATCGGTGATTGGCAACCGCAAAATACAAGGGATTTCATGCAGTACACTATTTCGAAAGGATACAAAGTCGATTCATATGAATTTGGTAACTTGAATCACTCTCTGAAAAGTTATTATATAAGATTGATTTTCAGGGTTTTTTTTTCATACTTCGAAAAAATATATTTCATCAGGAAATCAACTTTCTGGATCTGGGATGGGTGCAAAAGTTGATGCCAAACAATATGGGAAAGATGTTATTGTGCTTAAGAATCTAGTAAAAGAATTGTACGCACACCCCGAGACTCAACCAAAGGTCTTAGGTCCAGTTGGCTTTTTTGAGGAGAAATGGTTTAACACCTTCCTGGAAGTTTCGGGACAGGGAATTGTTGATGGAATTACACACCGTATCTACAATCTTGGACCCGGTATCCATATACGCTCCAGTTCAATGTTTATATATATAAGCTTCAAGGTGCTTACCTTATATTTGTACGATTAATTCCTTAATGTGATCGATGCGTGTGCAGGGGATGAGCCAAACATGATGAACAAGATTCTTGACCCATCGTATTTGAATCAAGTTTCTCAAAAATATAAAGGTGTTTCGGATGTTGTCAACAAATTTAGGCCACAGTTAGGAGCATGGGTTTCTGAATCAGGCGGGGCTTTGAACGGCGGGAGCAAAGATGTGTCTCGAACATTTGCTGATGGATTCTGGTAAGGTCACGTTTTTTTTTCTTTCATTTTCCACGACGACTAAATTTGTTCGTGTGCAATAATGTTGTGTGGCTGAACATTTGACCTTGAGCAGGTACTTAGATCAGATGGGAATGGCTTCAACCTATGATCAAAAGGTTTTCTGCAGGCAAGCTTTGATTGGTGGAAATTACGGTTTACTCAATGCTACGACGTTCGTTCCCAACCCAGATTATTATGGGTGAGTATATTTTTTTAACAAAAGAGCAATTATTCTTGTCATCGTTTCTTGTATAGATACTAACATCTCATCAACTTAATTTTTTTAATCGCCAGTGCACTCTTATGGCACCGACTTATGGGGAGTACTGTGCTTGCTGTGACAAAAGAATCCGATCCAAATTTGCGCGTATATGCTCACTGCGCAAAGAAAAAGGTGAGCTGGCTTTGATAAAGTTGTCCTTTCATTTTGGGGTCGTTGGTTTTTATGCCGTTAATAATCATTTGGGTGCATGTTTCCTTTCTGTAGCCTGGGGTTTCCCTGATATTTATCAACTTGTCGAAAGATAGATCGTTCAATATAACCCTTTCGAATGCAAAACCCGGGGATGCTGGGAAGCCTAACTATGAGTTTGTTGGGAAGCAAAACAGAGAAGAGTATCATTTGAGAGCGTTAACTGGAGATATAAAGGATGATATCGTGTGTTTGAACGATGTTCCAATGGTCCAGACAAATTCAGAGGACATTCCGGCGATGGATCCAAAGCTTGTTGATGCTTCGACGCCCATATCTATTGCCGCTCAGTCAATAGCCTATGTAATCATTAGAGACTTTGAAGCCCCTGCATGTGTTTAGTTCACATCATTTGCTTATCTCGAATATCAATGGTTTCAAACTTTGTTTGAGCTTCCAAAGACCAATAAACCTATATCGCTTGTTTTTCGGTTATCTCCTTTTGTTCCTATCAATGTAAGAATTTATGAGTTTCAACTTTCATGAATGTTTAAACGCCGCTTGCAATTCAAATTTGTAGAATCAAAAAGTGTGCGCTGCACAAATTAATGATAAGCGGGGGACACGTTAAAATAATGGAAAAATAAAATGGATCCAAATGATCTATTTGTTTACATCCGATTACTTTTTTTATTTATTTATTTTTAACACGATAAAAAAAACACTGTTTGAAAAAATAAAAGATATTCCTTAGACTTTGGGTGAAAGGAAACTTTCGCTAGGAACATTGGCACATGATTCTGCTGGGACATTACATTTAGAATCATCATTTGTTTCTACTAAACGGAAAATATTCTACTTCGATTTTATCATTTTGAACGAGTCCGATTCTGGAACTCTCTAATCGTGCTCTAGATTCTTAAACGGATTACTAAGGATGTGTTTTTATCTTATCATCACTACATGTAATGATTATTCGTATTTTATTATTTATCAGCCCCTAAACTCCAAAAAATAATTATTGTTCATTATGTATCTTATGTCTATTTTGGTTGATAATGTTCATGTTCCAAGAAGAATTTATGAATTTAAACTACTCCGGTGGCATCTTTCGATACGTTCATTATGTATCTTGTCATCCCTACATGTAATCATTATGTAATTTCCCAAAAAAATACAATGATTGTATCTAAACAAAATATTAAACATGTCCCAAAGTAAATTGCGTCGTTATCCTTTCTTTTCTTTTCTTTTTTACTAATCTCGATTGAAAGTATGTTTAAGTTACATTTTTTGCACTAACAAACTTTGCAATACAGCTCCAACAAAATATTAATGAGCATGGAAAAAAATTTAAGTTTTCGTGGCAAAATGCGGGTTGGAATGGTTGTTCGGTGCATAACTCAACGGAATCAGTTGTACCTGCAACCTTATAACTCTAAAACCAGACCATAACGTTTTTTCATTGGTCGCTTATGATAAGTTGTTAAATATACTAAACTTATTTAAACTGCCTTCGAATATATATACACACACGCGTGGAATAACATTTCATTATCCTCATCTCCTCAATTATCTTTTCTTTTAGAATATGAATTTCAAATTCACATTTTGTCCTATAATCCTTCTTTTATGGGCGTCGCTTTCATCTGCACAAAATGTGAACGTTGTGATTCATGGAGCAGCTTCGATCGCTAAAACTGACGATAACTTCGTATGTGTTACATTAGATTGGTGGCCTGCTGAGAAGTGCGACTACAATCAATGCCCTTGGGGAAAGGCCGGGATATTAAACTTGGTATGCTTGTCCAAATTTCCTCCCTGATATGTATACTCATCTATTAAAAATAAAATTTGACCTTTCTGGATATACCTTCTTTGTAGGATTTGAGATATGGGGCGTTGATAAATGCAATAAAAGGTGAGTTCTACGCGCATCCTATCAAATTTACAAGGGTCAGAGCCGGGTAACGGTGATTTTGGACTAATTTTTGTAAACTACTTTCAGCGTTCAATCCTTTGAGAATCAAAGTTGGTGGTTCGTTGCAAGACAACGTGGTGTACAAAGTAGGAGAAGTTAGCAGTTGCCCCAATTTCATGAAAAGAGAAGACGGTTTATTTGGATTCTCTCAGGGATGCCTTTCAATGGAGAGATGGGACCAATTGAATAGATTTTTCAACCACACTGGGTAACTACATCTATCTATTATTTTTACATAATTCATTTAACCTTTATATCTAAACATTTTTTTTTTTACTTTTACATTGGTACTTGAATTCTAAAGGGTAAAGCTTACATTCGGGCTGAATGCTGTTTTCGGAAGAAACGAGTCACAAACTGAAAAGGGTCTTTGGATCGGTGATTGGCAACCGCAAAATACAAGGGATTTCATGCAGTACACTATTTCGAAAGGATACAAAGTCGATTCATATGAATTTGGTAACTTGAATCACTCTCTGAAAAGTTATTATATAAGATTGATTTTCAGGGTTTTTTTTTCATACTTCGAAAAAATATATTTCATCAGGAAATCAACTTTCTGGATCTGGGATGGGTGCAAAAGTTGATGCCAAACAATATGGGAAAGATGTTATTGTGCTTAAGAATCTAGTAAAAGAATTGTACGCACACCCCGAGACTCAACCAAAGGTCTTAGGTCCAGGTGGCTTTTTTGAGGAGAAATGGTTTAACACCTTCCTGGAAGTTTCGGGACAGGGAATTGTTGATGGAATTACACACCGTATCTACAATCTTGGACCCGGTATCCATATACGCTCCAGTTCAATGTTTATATATATAAGCTTCAAGGTGCTTACCTTATATTTGTACGATTAATTCCTTAATGTGATCGATGCATGTGCAGGGGATGAGCCAAACATGATGAACAAGATTCTTGACCCATCGTATTTGAATCAAGTTTCTCAAACATATAAAGGTGTTTCGGATGTTGTCAACAAATTTAGGCCACAGTTAGGAGCATGGGTTTCTGAATCAGGCGGGGCTTTGAACGGCGGGAGCAAAGATGTGTCTCGAACATTTGCTGATGGATTCTGGTAAGGTCACGTTTTTTTTTCTTTCATTTTCCACGACGACTAAATTTGTTCGTGTGCAATAATGTTGTGTGGCTGAACATTTGACCTTGAGCAGGTATTTAGATCAGATGGGAATGGCTTCAACCTATGATCAAAAGGTTTTCTGCAGACAAGCTTTGATTGGTGGAAATTACGGTTTACTCAATGCTACGACGTTCGTTCCCAACCCAGATTATTATGGGTGAGTATATTTTTTTAACAAAAGAGCAATTATTCTTGTCATCGTTTCTTGTATAGATACTAACATCTCATCAACTTAATTTTTTTAATCGCCAGTGCACTCTTATGGCACCGACTTATGGGGAGTACTGTGCTTGCTGTGACAAAAGAATCCGATCCAAATTTGCGCGTATATGCTCACTGCGCAAAGAAAAAGGTGAGCTGGCTTTGATAAAGTTGTCCTTTCATTTTGGGGTCGTTGGTTTTTATGCCGTTAATAATCATTTGGGTGCATGTTTCCTTTCTGTAGCCTGGGGTTTCCCTGATATTTATCAACTTGTCGAAAGATAGATCGTTCAATATAACCCTTTCGAATGCAAAACCCGGGGATGCTGGGAAGCCTAACTATGAGTTTGTTGGGAAGCAAAACAGAGAAGAGTATCATTTGAGAGCGTTAACTGGAGATATAAAGGATGATATCGTGTGTTTGAACGATGTTCCAATGGTCCAGACAAATTCAGAGGACATTCCGGCGATGGATCCAAAGCTTGTTGATGCTTCGACGCCCATATCTATTGCCGCTCAGTCAATAGCCTATGTAATCATTAGAGACTTTGAAGCCCCTGCATGTGTTTAGATCACATCATTTGCTTATCTCGAATATCAATGGTTTCAAACTTTGTTTGAGCTTCCAAAGACCAATAAACCTATATCGCTTGTTTTTCGGTTATCTCCTTTTGTTCCTATCAATGTAAGAATTTATGAGTTTCAACTTTCATGAATGTTTAAACGCCGCTTGCAATTCAAATTTGTAGAATCAAAAAGTGTGCGCTGCACAAATTAATGATAAGCGGGGGACACGTTAAAATAATGGAAAAATAAAATGGATCCAAATGATCTATTTGTTTACATCCGATTACTTTTTTTATTTATTTATTTTTAACACGATAAAAAAAACACTGTTTGAAAAAATAAAAGATATTCCTTAGACTTTGGGTGAAAGGAAACTTTCGCTAGGAACATTGGCACATGATTCTGCTGGGACATTACATTTAGAATCATCATTTGTTTCTACTAAACGGAAAATATTCTACTTCGATTTTATCATTTTGAACGAGTCCGATTCTGGAACTCTCTAATCGTGCTCTAGATTCTTAAACGGATTACTAAGGATGTGTTTTTATCTTATCATCACTACATGTAATGATTATTCGTATTTTATTATTTATCAGCCCCTAAACTCCAAAAAATAATTATTGTTCATTATGTATCTTATGTCTATTTTGGTTGATAATGTTCATGTTCCAAGAAGAATTTATGAATTTAAACTACTCCGGTGGCATCTTTCGATACGTTCATTATGTATCGTGTCATCCCTACATGTAATCATTATGTAATTTCCCAAAAAAATACAATGATTGTATCTAAACAAAATATTAAACATGTCCCAAAGTAAATTGCGTCGTTATCCTTTCTTTTCTTTTCTTTTTTACTAATCTCGATTGAAAGTATGTTTAAGTTACATTTTTTGCACTAACAAACTTTGCAATACAGCTCCAACAAAATATTAATGAGCATGGAAAAAAATTTAAGTTTTCGTGGCAAAATGCGGGTTGGAATGGTTGTTCGGTGCATAACTCAACGGAATCAGTTGTACCTGCAACCTTATAACTCTAAAACCAGACCATAACGTTTTTTCATTGGTCGCTTATGATAAGTTGTTAAATATACTAAACTTATTTAAACTGCCTTCGAATATATATACACACACGCGTGGAATAACATTTCATTATCCTCATCTCCTCAATTATCTTTTCTTTTAGAATATGAATTTCAAATTCACATTTTGTCCTATAATCCTTCTTTTATGGGCGTCGCTTTCATCTGCACAAAATGTGAACGTTGTGATTCATGGAGCAGCTTCGATCGCTAAAACTGACGATAACTTCGTATGTGTTACATTAGATTGGTGGCCTGCTGAGAAGTGCGACTACAATCAATGCCCTTGGGGAAAGGCCGGGATATTAAACTTGGTATGCTTGTCCAAATTTCCTCCCTGATATGTATACTCATCTATTAAAAATAAAATTTGACCTTTCTGGATATACCTTCTTTGTAGGATTTGAGATATGGGGCGTTGATAAATGCAATAAAAGGTGAGTTCTACGCGCATCCTATCAAATTTACAAGGGTCAGAGCCGGGTAACGGTGATTTTGGACTAATTTTTGTAAACTACTTTCAGCGTTCAATCCTTTGAGAATCAAAGTTGGTGGTTCGTTGCAAGACAACGTGGTGTACAAAGTAGGAGAAGTTAGCAGTTGCCCCAATTTCATGAAAAGAGAAGACGGTTTATTTGGATTCTCTCAGGGATGCCTTTCAATGGAGAGATGGGACCAATTGAATAGATTTTTCAACCACACTGGGTAACTACATCTATCTATTATTTTTACATAATTCATTTAACCTTTATATCTAAACATTTTTTTTTTTACTTTTACATTGGTACTTGAATTCTAAAGGGTAAAGCTTACATTCGGGCTGAATGCTGTTTTCGGAAGAAACGAGTCACAAACTGAAAAGGGTCTTTGGATCGGTGATTGGCAACCGCAAAATACAAGGGATTTCATGCAGTACACTATTTCGAAAGGATACAAAGTCGATTCATATGAATTTGGTAACTTGAATCACTCTCTGAAAAGTTATTATATAAGATTGATTTTAAGGGTTTTTTTTTCATACTTCGAAAAAATATATTTCATCAGGAAATCAACTTTCTGGATCTGGGATGGGTGCAAAAGTTGATGCCAAACAATATGGGAAAGATGTTATTGTGCTTAAGAATCTAGTAAAAGAATTGTACGCACACCCCGAGACTCAACCAAAGGTCTTAGGTCCAGGTGGCTTTTTTGAGGAGAAATGGTTTAACACCTTCCTGGAAGTTTCGGGACAGGGAATTGTTGATGGAATTACACACCGTATCTACAATCTTGGACCCGGTATCCATATACGATCCAGTTCAATGTTTATATATATAAGCTTCAAGGTGCTTACCTTATATTTGTACGATTAATTCCTTAATGTGATCGATGCGTGTGCAGGGGATGAGCCAAACATGATGAACAAGATTCTTGACCCATCGTATTTGAATCAAGTTTCTCAAACATATAAAGGTGTTTCGGATGTTGTCAACAAATTTAGGCCACAGTTAGGAGCATGGGTTTCTGAATCAGGCGGGGCTTTGAACGGCGGGAGCAAAGATGTGTCTCGAACATTTGCTGATGGATTCTGGTAAGGTCACGTTTTTTTTTCTTTCATTTTCCACGACGACTAAATTTGTTCGTGTGCAATAATGTTGTGTGGCTGAACATTTGACCTTGAGCAGGTATTTAGATCAGATGGGAATGGCTTCAACCTATGATCAAAAGGTTTTCTGCAGACAAGCTTTGATTGGTGGAAATTACGGTTTACTCAATGCTACGACGTTCGTTCCCAACCCAGATTATTATGGGTGAGTATATTTTTTTAACAAAAGAGCAATTATTCTTGTCATCGTTTCTTGTATAGATACTAACATCTCATCAACTTAATTTTTTTAATCGCCAGTGCACTCTTATGGCACCGACTTATGGGGAGTACTGTGCTTGCTGTGACAAAAGAATCCGATCCAAATTTGCGCGTATATGCTCACTGCGCAAAGAAAAAGGTGAGCTGGCTTTGATAAAGTTGTCCTTTCATTTTGGGGTCGTTGGTTTTTATGCCGTTAATAATCATTTGGGTGCATGTTTCCTTTCTGTAGCCTGGGGTTTCCCTGATATTTATCAACTTGTCGAAAGATAGATCGTTCAATATAACCCTTTCGAATGCAAAACCCGGGGATGCTGGGAAGCCTAACTATGAGTTTGTTGGGAAGCAAAACAGAGAAGAGTATCATTTGAGAGCGTTAACTGGAGATATAAAGGATGATATCGTGTGTTTGAACGATGTTCCAATGGTCCAGACAAATTCAGAGGACATTCCGGCGATGGATCCAAAACTTGTTGATGCTTCGACGCCCATATCTATTGCCGCTCAGTCAATAGCCTATGTAATCATTAGAGACTTTGAAGCCCCTGCATGTGTTTAGATCACATCATTTGCTTATCTCGAATATCAATGGTTTCAAACTTTGTTTGAGCTTCCAAAGACCAATAAACCTATATCGCTTGTTTTTCGGTTATCTCCTTTTGTTCCTATCAATGTAAGAATTTATGAGTTTCAACTTTCATGAATGTTTAAACGCCGCTTGCAATTCAAATTTGTAGAATCAAAAAGTGTGCGCTGCACAAATTAATGATAAGCGGGGGACACGTTAAAATAATGGAAAAATAAAATGGATCCAAATGATCTATTTGTTTACATCCGATTACTTTTTTTATTTATTTATTTTTAACACGATAAAAAAAACACTGTTTGAAAAAATAAAAGATATTCCTTAGACTTTGGGTGAAAGGAAACTTTCGCTAGGAACATTGGCACATGATTCTGCTGGGACATTACATTTAGAATCATCATTTGTTTCTACTAAACGGAAAATATTCTACTTCGATTTTATCATTTTGAACGAGTCCGATTCTGGAACTCTCTAATCGTGCTCTAGATTCTTAAACGGATTACTAAGGATGTGTTTTTATCTTATCATCACTACATGTAATGATTATTCGTATTTTATTATTTATCAGCCCCTAAACTCCAAAAAATAATTATTGTTCATTATGTATCTTATGTCTATTTTGGTTGATAATGTTCATGTTCCAAGATGAATTTATGAATTTAAACTACTCCGGTGGCATCTTTCGATACGTTCATTATGTATCTTGTCATCCCTACATGTAATCATTATGTAATTTCCCAAAAAAATACAATGATTGTATCTAAACAAAATATTAAACATGTCCCAAAGTAAATTGCGTCGTTATCCTTTCTTTTCTTTTCTTTTTTACTAATCTCGATTGAAAGTATGTTTAAGTTACATTTTTTGCACTAACAAACTTTGCAATACAGCTCCAACAAAATATTAATGAGCATGGAAAAAAATTTAAGTTTTCGTGGCAAAATGCGGGTTGGAATGGTTGTTCGGTGCATAACTCAACGGAATCAGTTGTACCTGCAACCTTATAACTCTAAAACCAGACCATAACGTTTTTTCATTGGTCGCTTATGATAAGTTGTTAAATATACTAAACTTATTTAAACTGCCTTCGAATATATATACACACACGCGTGGAATAACATTTCATTATCCTCATCTCCTCAATTATCTTTTCTTTTAGAATATGAATTTCAAATTCACATTTTGTCCTATAATCCTTCTTTTATGGGCGTCGCTTTCATCTGCACAAAATGTGAACGTTGTGATTCATGGAGCAGCTTCGATCGCTAAAACTGACGATAACTTCGTATGTGTTACATTAGATTGGTGGCCTGCTGAGAAGTGCGACTACAATCAATGCCCTTGGGGAAAGGCCGGGATATTAAACTTGGTATGCTTGTCCAAATTTCCTCCCTGATATGTATACTCATCTATTAAAAATAAAATTTGACCTTTCTGGATATACCTTCTTTGTAGGATTTGAGATATGGGGCGTTGATAAATGCAATAAAAGGTGAGTTCTACGCGCATCCTATCAAATTTACAAGGGTCAGAGCCGGGTAACGGTGATTTTGGACTAATTTTTGTAAACTACTTTCAGCGTTCAATCCTTTGAGAATCAAAGTTGGTGGTTCGTTGCAAGACAACGTGGTGTACAAAGTAGGAGAAGTTAGCAGTTGCCCCAATTTCATGAAAAGAGAAGACGGTTTATTTGGATTCTCTCAGGGATGCCTTTCAATGGAGAGATGGGACCAATTGAATAGATTTTTCAACCACACTGGGTAACTACATCTATCTATTATTTTTACATAATTCATTTAACCTTTATATCTAAACATTTTTTTTTTACTTTTACATTGGTACTTGAATTCTAAAGGGTAAAGCTTACATTCGGGCTGAATGCTGTTTTCGGAAGAAACGAGTCACAAACTGAAAAGGGTCTTTGGATCGGTGATTGGCAACCGCAAAATACAAGGGATTTCATGCAGTACACTATTTCGAAAGGATACAAAGTCGATTCATATGAATTTGGTAACTTGAATCACTCTCTGAAAAGTTATTATATAAGATTGATTTTCAGGGTTTTTTTTTTCATACTTCGAAAAAATATATTTCATCAGGAAATCAACTTTCTGGATCTGGGATGGGTGCAAAAGTTGATGCCAAACAATATGGGAAAGATGTTATTGTGCTTAAGAATCTAGTAAAAGAATTGTACGCACACCCCGAGACTCAACCAAAGGTCTTAGGTCCAGGTGGCTTTTTTGAGGAGAAATGGTTTAACACCTTCCTGGAAGTTTCGGGACAGGGAATTGTTGATGGAATTACACACCGTATCTACAATCTTGGACCCGGTATCCATATACGCTCCAGTTCAATGTTTATATATATAAGCTTCAAGGTGCTTACCTTATATTTGTACGATTAATTCCTTAATGTGATCGATGCGTGTGCAGGGGATGAGCCAAACATGATGAACAAGATTCTTGACCCATCGTATTTGAATCAAGTTTCTCAAACATATAAAGGTGTTTCGGATGTTGTCAACAAATTTAGGCCACAGTTAGGAGCATGGGTTTCTGAATCAGGCGGGGCTTTGAACGGCGGGAGCAAAGATGTGTCTCGAACATTTGCTGATGGATTCTGGTAAGGTCACGTTTTTTTTTTTCTTTCATTTTCCACGACGACTAAATTTGTTCGTGTGCAATAATGTTGTGTGGCTGAACATTTGACCTTGAGCAGGTATTTAGATCAGATGGGAATGGCTTCAACCTATGATCAAAAGGTTTTCTGCAGGCAAGCTTTGATTGGTGGAAATTACGGTTTACTCAATGCTACGACGTTCGTTCCCAACCCAGATTATTATGGGTGAGTATATTTTTTTAACAAAAGAGCAATTATTCTTGTCATCGTTTCTTGTATAGATACTAACATCTCATCAACTTAATTTTTTTAATCGCCAGTGCACTCTTATGGCACCGACTTATGGGGAGTACTGTGCTTGCTGTGACAAAGGAATCCGATCCAAATTTGCGCGTATATGCTCACTGCGCAAAGAAAAAGGTGAGCTGGCTTTGATAAAGTTGTCCTTTCATTTTGGGGTCGTTGGTTTTTATGCCGTTAATAATCATTTGGGTGCATGTTTCCTTTCTGTAGCCTGGGGTTTCCCTGATATTTATCAACTTGTCGAAAGATAGATCGTTCAATATAACCCTTTCGAATGCAAAACCCGGGGATGCTGGGAAGCCTAACTATGAGTTTGTTGGGAAGCAAAACAGAGAAGAGTATCATTTGAGAGCGTTAACTGGAGATATAAAGGATGATATCGTGTGTTTGAACGATGTTCCAATGGTCCAGACAAATTCAGAGGACATTCCGGCGATGGATCCAAAGCTTGTTGATGCTTCGACGCCCATATCTATTGCCGCTCAGTCAATAGCCTATGTAATCATTAGAGACTTTGAAGCCCCTGCATGTGTTTAGATCACATCATTTGCTTATCTCGAATATCAATGGTTTCAAACTTTGTTTGAGCTTCCAAAGACCAATAAACCTATATCGCTTGTTTTTCGGTTATCTCCTTTTGTTCCTATCAATGTAAGAATTTATGAGTTTCAACTTTCATGAATGTTTAAACGCCGCTTGCAATTCAAATTTGTAGAATCAAAAAGTGTGCGCTGCACAAATTAATGATAAGCGGGGGACACGTTAAAATAATGGAAAAATAAAATGGATCCAAATGATCTATTTGTTTACATCCGATTACTTTTTTTATTTATTTATTTTTAACACGATAAAAAAAACACTGTTTGAAAAAATAAAAGATATTCCTTAGACTTTGGGTGAAAGGAAACTTTCGCTAGGAACATTGGCACATGATTCTGCTGGGACATTACATTTAGAATCATCATTTGTTTCTACTAAACGGAAAATATTCTACTTCGATTTTATCATTTTGAACGAGTCCGATTCTGGAACTCTCTAATCGTGCTCTAGATTCTTAAACGGATTACTAAGGATGTGTTTTTATCTTATCATCACTACATGTAATGATTATTCGTATTTTATTATTTATCAGCCCCTAAACTCCAAAAAATAATTATTGTTCATTATGTATCTTATGTCTATTTTGGTTGATAATGTTCATGTTCCAAGATGAATTTATGAATTTAAACTACTCCGGTGGCATCTTTCGATACGTTCATTATGTATCTTGTCATCCCTACATGTAATCATTATGTAATTTCCCAAAAAAATACAATGATTGTATCTAAACAAAATATTAAACATGTCCCAAAGTAAATTGCGTCGTTATCCTTTCTTTTCTTTTCTTTTTTACTAATCTCGATTGAAAGTATGTTTAAGTTACATTTTTTGCACTAACAAACTTTGCAATACAGCTCCAACAAAATATTAATGAGCATGGAAAAAAATTTAAGTTTTCGTGGCAAAATGCGGGTTGGAATGGTTGTTCGGTGCATAACTCAACGGAATCAGTTGTACCTGCAACCTTATAACTCTAA
The DNA here is from genome assembly GCA_958450335.1 of Hibiscus tridactylites. Classification (NCBI taxonomy): domain Eukaryota; kingdom Viridiplantae; phylum Streptophyta; class Magnoliopsida; order Malvales; family Malvaceae; genus Hibiscus; species Hibiscus tridactylites. The sequence goes on along the minus strand of OY288271.1, from coordinate 96,078,364 downwards.
AACCAGACCATAACGTTTTTTCATTGGTCGCTTATGATAAGTTGTTAAATATACTAAACTTATTTAAACTGCCTTCGAATATATATACACACACGCGTGGAATAACATTTCATTATCCTCATCTCCTCAATTATCTTTTCTTTTAGAATATGAATTTCAAATTCACATTTTGTCCTATAATCCTTCTTTTATGGGCGTCGCTTTCATCTGCACAAAATGTGAACGTTGTGATTCATGGAGCAGCTTCGATCGCTAAAACTGACGATAACTTCGTATGTGTTACATTAGATTGGTGGCCTGCTGAGAAGTGCGACTACAATCAATGCCCTTGGGGAAAGGCCGGGATATTAAACTTGGTATGCTTGTCCAAATTTCCTCCCTGATATGTATACTCATCTATTAAAAATAAAATTTGACCTTTCTGGATATACCTTCTTTGTAGGATTTGAGATATGGGGCGTTGATAAATGCAATAAAAGGTGAGTTCTACGCGCATCCTATCAAATTTACAAGGGTCAGAGCCGGGTAACGGCGATTTTGGACTAATTTTTGTAAACTACTTTCAGCGTTCAATCCTTTGAGAATCAAAGTTGGTGGTTCGTTGCAAGACAACGTGGTGTACAAAGTAGGAGAAGTTAGCAGTTGCCCCAATTTCATGAAAAGAGAAGACGGTTTATTTGGATTCTCTCAGGGATGCCTTTCAATGGAGAGATGGGACCAATTGAATAGATTTTTCAACCACACTGGGTAACTACATCTATCTATTATTTTTACATAATTCATTTAACCTTTATATCTAAACATTTTTTTTTTACTTTTACATTGGTACTTGAATTCTAAAGGGTAAAGCTTACATTCGGGCTGAATGCTGTTTTCGGAAGAAACGAGTCACAAACTGAAAAGGGTCTTTGGATCGGTGATTGGCAACCGCAAAATACAAGGGATTTCATGCAGTACACTATTTCGAAAGGATACAAAGTCGATTCATATGAATTTGGTAACTTGAATCACTCTCTGAAAAGTTATTATATAAGATTGATTTTCAGTTTTTTTTTTTTCATACTTCGAAAAAATATATTTCATCAGGAAATCAACTTTCTGGATCTGGGATGGGTGCAAAAGTTGATGCCAAACAATATGGGAAAGATGTTATTGTGCTTAAGAATCTAGTAAAAGAATTGTACGCACACCCCGAGACTCAACCAAAGGTCTTAGGTCCAGGTGGCTTTTTTGAGGAGAAATGGTTTAACACCTTCCTGGAAGTTTCGGGACAGGGAATTGTTGATGGAATTACACACCGTATCTACAATCTTGGACCCGGTATCCATATACGCTCCAGTTCAATGTTTATATATATAAGCTTCAAGGTGCTTACCTTATATTTGTACGATTAATTCCTTAATGTGATCGATGCGTGTGCAGGGGATGAGCCAAACATGATGAACAAGATTCTTGACCCATCGTATTTGAATCAAGTTTCTCAAACATATAAAGGTGTTTCGGATGTTGTCAACAAATTTAGGCCACAGTTAGGAGCATGGGTTTCTGAATCAGGCGGGGCTTTGAACGGCGGGAGCAAAGATGTGTCTCGAACATTTGCTGATGGATTCTGGTAAGGTCACGTTTTTTTTTTCTTTCATTTTCCACGACGACTAAATTTGTTCGTGTGCAATAATGTTGTGTGGCTGAACATTTGACCTTGAGCAGGTATTTAGATCAGATGGGAATGGCTTCAACCTATGATCAAAAGGTTTTCTGCAGGCAAGCTTTGATTGGTGGAAATTACGGTTTACTCAATGCTACGACGTTCGTTCCCAACCCAGATTATTATGGGTGAGTATATTTTTTTAACAAAAGAGCAATTATTCTTGTCATCGTTTCTTGTATAGATACTAACATCTCATCAACTTAATTTTTTTAATCGCCAGTGCACTCTTATGGCACCGACTTATGGGGAGTACTGTGCTTGCTGTGACAAAAGAATCCGATCCAAATTTGCGCGTATATGCTCACTGCGCAAAGAAAAAGGTGAGCTGGCTTTGATAAAGTTGTCCTTTCATTTTGGGGTCGTTGGTTTTTATGCCGTTAATAATCATTTGGGTGCATGTTTCCTTTCTGTAGCCTGGGGTTTCCCTGATATTTATCAACTTGTCGAAAGATAGATCGTTCAATATAACCCTTTCGAATGCAAAACCCGGGGATGCTGGGAAGCCTAACTATGAGTTTGTTGGGAAGCAAAACAGAGAAGAGTATCATTTGAGAGCGTTAACTGGAGATATAAAGGATGATATCGTGTGTTTGAACGATGTTCCAATGGTCCAGACAAATTCAGAGGACATTCCGGCGATGGATCCAAAGCTTGTTGATGCTTCGACGCCCATATCTATTGCCGCTCAGTCAATAGCCTATGTAATCATTAGAGACTTTGAAGCCCCTGCATGTGTTTAGATCACATCATTTGCTTATCTCGAATATCAATGGTTTCAAACTTTGTTTGAGCTTCCAAAGACCAATAAACCTATATCGCTTGTTTTTCGGTTATCTCCTTTTGTTCCTATCAATGTAAGAATTTATGAGTTTCAACTTTCATGAATGTTTAAACGCCGCTTGCAATTCAAATTTGTAGAATCAAAAAGTGTGCGCTGCACAAATTAATGATAAGCGGGGGACACGTTAAAATAATGGAAAAATAAAATGGATCCAAATGATCTATTTGTTTACATCCGATTACTTTTTTTATTTATTTATTTTTAACACGATAAAAAAAACACTGTTTGAAAAAATAAAAGATATTCCTTAGACTTTGGGTGAAAGGAAACTTTCGCTAGGAACATTGGCACATGATTCTGCTGGGACATTACATTTAGAATCATCATTTGTTTCTACTAAACGGAAAATATTCTACTTCGATTTTATCATTTTGAACGAGTCCGATTCTGGAACTCTCTAATCGTGCTCTAGATTCTTAAACGGATTACTAAGGATGTGTTTTTATCTTATCATCACTACATGTAATGATTATTCGTATTTTATTATTTATTAGCCCCTAAACTCCAAAAAATAATTATTGTTCATTATGTATCTTATGTCTATTTTGGTTGATAATGTTCATGTTCCAAGATGAATTTATGAATTTAAACTACTCCGGTGGCATCTTTCGATACGTTCATTATGTATCTTGTCATCCCTACATGTAATCATTATGTAATTTCCCAAAAAAATACAATGATTGTATCTAAACAAAATATTAAACATGTCCCAAAGTAAATTGCGTCGTTATCCTTTCTTTTCTTTTCTTTTTTACTAATCTCGATTGAAAGTATGTTTAAGTTACATTTTTTGCACTAACAAACTTTGCAATACAGCTCCAACAAAATATTAATGAGCATGGAAAAAAATTTAAGTTTTCGTGGCAAAATGCGGGTTGGAATGGTTGTTCGGTGCATAACTCAACGGAATCAGTTGTACCTGCAACCTTATAACTCTAAAACCAGACCATAACGTTTTTTCATTGGTCGCTTATGATAAGTTGTTAAATATACTAAACTTATTTAAACTGCCTTCGAATATATATACACACACGCGTGGAATAACATTTCATTATCCTCATCTCCTCAATTATCTTTTCTTTTAGAATATGAATTTCAAATTCACATTTTGTCCTATAATCCTTCTTTTATGGGCGTCGCTTTCATCTGCACAAAATGTGAACGTTGTGATTCATGGAGCAGCTTCGATCGCTAAAACTGACGATAACTTCGTATGTGTTACATTAGATTGGTGGCCTGCTGAGAAGTACGACTACAATCAATGCCCTTGGGGAAAGGCCGGGATATTAAACTTGGTATGCTTGTCCAAATTTCCTCCCTGATATGTATACTCATCTATTAAAAATAAAATTTGACCTTTCTGGATATACCTTCTTTGTAGGATTTGAGATATGGGGCGTTGATAAATGCAATAAAAGGTGAGTTCTACGCGCATCCTATCAAATTTACAAGGGTCAGAGCCGGGTAACGGTGATTTTGGACTAATTTTTGTAAACTACTTTCAGCGTTCAATCCTTTGAGAATCAAAGTTGGTGGTTCGTTGCAAGACAACGTGGTGTACAAAGTAGGAGAAGTTAGCAGTTGCCCCAATTTCATGAAAAGAGAAGACGGTTTATTTGGATTCTCTCAGGGATGCCTTTCAATGGAGAGATGGGACCAATTGAATAGATTTTTCAACCACACTGGGTAACTACATCTATCTATTATTTTTACATAATTCATTTAACCTTTATATCTAAACATTTTTTTTTTACTTTTACATTGGTACTTGAATTCTAAAGGGTAAAGCTTACATTCGGGCTGAATGCTGTTTTCGGAAGAAACGAGTCACAAACTGAAAAGGGTCTTTGGATCGGTGATTGGCAACCGCAAAATACAAGGGATTTCATGCAGTACACTATTTCGAAAGGATACAAAGTCGATTCATATGAATTTGGTAACTTGAATCACTCTCTGAAAAGTTATTATATAAGATTGATTTTCAGGTTTTTTTTTTTCATACTTCGAAAAAATATATTTCATCAGGAAATCAACTTTCTGGATCTGGGATGGGTGCAAAAGTTGATGCCAAACAATATGGGAAAGATGTTATTGTGCTTAAGAATCTAGTAAAAGAATTGTACGCACACCCCGAGACTCAACCAAAGGTCTTAGGTCCAGGTGGCTTTTTTGAGGAGAAATGGTTTAACACCTTCCTGGAAGTTTCGGGACAGGGAATTGTTGATGGAATTACACACCGTATCTACAATCTTGGACCCGGTATCCATATACGCTCCAGTTCAATGTTTATATATATAAGCTTCAAGGTGCTTACCTTATATTTGTACGATTAATTCCTTAATGTGATCGATGCGTGTGCAGGGGATGAGCCAAACATGATGAACAAGATTCTTGACCCATCGTATTTGAATCAAGTTTCTCAAACATATAAAGGTGTTTCGGATGTTGTCAACAAATTTAGGCCACAGTTAGGAGCATGGGTTTCTGAATCAGGCGGGGCTTTGAACGGCGGGAGCAAAGATGTGTCTCGAACATTTGCTGATGGATTCTGGTAAGGTCACGTTTTTTTTTCTTTCATTTTCCACGACGACTAAATTTGTTCGTGTGCAATAATGTTGTGTGGCTGAACATTTGACCTTGAGCAGGTATTTAGATCAGATGGGAATGGCTTCAACCTATGATCAAAAGGTTTTCTGCAGGCAAGCTTTGATTGGTGGAAATTACGGTTTACTCAATGCTACGACGTTCGTTCCCAACCCAGATTATTATGGGTGAGTATATTTTTTTAACAAAAGAGCAATTATTCTTGTCATCGTTTCTTGTATAGATACTAACATCTCATCAACTTAATTTTTTTAATCGCCAGTGCACTCTTATGGCACCGACTTATGGGGAGTACTGTGCTTGCTGTGACAAAAGAATCCGATCCAAATTTGCGCGTATATGCTCACTGCGCAAAGAAAAAGGTGAGCTGGCTTTGATAAAGTTGTCCTTTCATTTTGGGGTCGTTGGTTTTTATGCCGTTAATAATCATTTGGGTGCATGTTTCCTTTCTGTAGCCTGGGGTTTCCCTGATATTTATCAACTTGTCGAAAGATAGATCGTTCAATATAACCCTTTCGAATGCAAAACCCGGGGATGCTGGGAAGCCTAACTATGAGTTTGTTGGGAAGCAAAACAGAGAAGAGTATCATTTGAGAGCGTTAACTGGAGATATAAAGGATGATATCGTGTGTTTGAACGATGTTCCAATGGTCCAGACAAATTCAGAGGACATTCCGGCGATGGATCCAAAGCTTGTTGATGCTTCGACGCCCATATCTATTGCCGCTCAGTCAATAGCCTATGTAATCATTAGAGACTTTGAAGCCCCTGCATGTGTTTAGATCACATCATTTGCTTATCTCGAATATCAATGGTTTCAAACTTTGTTTGAGCTTCCAAAGACCAATAAACCTATATCGCTTGTTTTTCGGTTATCTCCTTTTGTTCCTATCAATGTAAGAATTTATGAGTTTCAACTTTCATGAATGTTTAAACGCCGCTTGCAATTCAAATTTGTAGAATCAAAAAGTGTGCGCTGCACAAATTAATGATAAGCGAGGGACACGTTAAAATAATGGAAAAATAAAATGGATCCAAATGATCTATTTGTTTACATCCGATTACTTTTTTTATTTATTTATTTTTAACACGATAAAAAAAACACTGTTTGAAAAAATAAAAGATATTCCTTAGACTTTGGGTGAAAGGAAACTTTCGCTAGGAACATTGGCACATGATTCTGCTGGGACATTACATTTAGAATCATCATTTGTTTCTACTAAACGGAAAATATTCTACTTCGATTTTATCATTTTGAACGAGTCCGATTCTGGAACTCTCTAATCGTGCTCTAGATTCTTAAACGGATTACTAAGGATGTGTTTTTATCTTATCATCACTACATGTAATGATTATTCGTATTTTATTATTTATCAGCCCCTAAACTCCAAAAAATAATTATTGTTCATTATGTATCTTATGTCTATTTTGGTTGATAATGTTCATGTTCCAAGATGAATTTATGAATTTAAACTACTCCGGTGGCATCTTTCGATACGTTCATTATGTATCTTGTCATCCCTACATGTAATCATTATGTAATTTCCCAAAAAAATACAATGATTGTATCTAAACAAAATATTAAACATGTCCCAAAGTAAATTGCGTCGTTATCCTTTCTTTTCTTTTCTTTTTTACCAATCTCGATTGAAAGTATGTTTAAGTTACATTTTTTGCACTAACAAACTTTGCAATACAGCTCCAACAAAATATTAATGAGCATGGAAAAAAAATTTAAGTTTTCGTGGCAAAATGCGGGTTGGAATGGTTGTTCGGTGCATAACTCAACGGAATCAGTTGTACCTGCAACCTTATAACTCTAAAACCAGACCATAACGTTTTTTCATTGGTCGCTTATGATAAGTTGTTAAATATACTAAACTTATTTAAACTGCCTTCGAATATATATACACACACGCGTGGAATAACATTTCATTATCCTCATCTCCTCAATTATCTTTTCTTTTAGAATATGAATTTCAAATTCACATTTTGTCCTATAATCCTTCTTTTATGGGCGTCGCTTTCATCTGCACAAAATGTGAACGTTGTGATTCATGGAGCAGCTTCGATCGCTAAAACTGACGATAACTTCGTATGTGTTACATTAGATTGGTGGCCTGCTGAGAAGTGCGACTACAATCAATGCCCTTGGGGAAAGGCCGGGATATTAAACTTGGTATGCTTGTCCAAATTTCCTCCCTGATATGTATACTCATCTATTAAAAATAAAATTTGACCTTTCTGGATATACCTTCTTTGTAGGATTTGAGATATGGGGCGTTGATAAATGCAATAAAAGGTGAGTTCTACGCGCATCCTATCAAATTTACAAGGGTCAGAGCCGGGTAACGGTGATTTTGGACTAATTTTTGTAAACTACTTTCAGCGTTCAATCCTTTGAGAATCAAAGTTGGTGGTTCGTTGCAAGACAACGTGGTGTACAAAGTAGGAGAAGTTAGCAGTTGCCCCAATTTCATGAAAAGAGAAGACGGTTTATTTGGATTCTCTCAGGGATGCCTTTCAATGGAGAGATGGGACCAATTGAATAGATTTTTCAACCACACTGGGTAACTACATCTATCTATTATTTTTACATAATTCATTTAACCTTTATATCTAAACTTTTTTTTTTTACTTTTACATTGGTACTTGAATTCTAAAGGGTAAAGCTTACATTCGGGCTGAATGCTCTTTTCGGAAGAAACGAGTCACAAACTGAAAAGGGTCTTTGGATCGGTGATTGGCAACCGCAAAATACAAGGGATTTCATGCAGTACACTATTTCGAAAGGATACAAAGTCGATTCATATGAATTTGGTAACTTGAATCACTCTCTGAAAAGTTATTATATAAGATTGATTTTCAGGGTTTTTTTTTCATACTTCGAAAAAATATATTTCATCAGGAAATCAACTTTCTGGATCTGGGATGGGTGCAAAAGTTGATGCCAAACAATATGGGAAAGATGTTATTGTGCTTAAGAATCTAGTAAAAGAATTGTACGCACACCCCGAGACTCAACCAAAGGTCTTAGGTCCAGGTGGCTTTTTTGAGGAGAAATGGTTTAACACCTTCCTGGAAGTTTCGGGACAGGGAATTGTTGATGGAATTACACACCGTATCTACAATCTTGGACCCGGTATCCATATACGCTCCAGTTCAATGTTTATATATATAAGCTTCAAGGTGCTTACCTTATATTTGTACGATTAATTCCTTAATGTGATCGATGCGTGTGCAGGGGATGAGCCAAACATGATGAACAAGATTCTTGACCCATCGTATTTGAATCAAGTTTCTCAAACATATAAAGGTGTTTCGGATGTTGTCAACAAATTTAGGCCACAGTTAGGAGCATGGGTTTCTGAATCAGGCGGGGCTTTGAACGGCGGGAGCAAAGATGTGTCTCGAACATTTGCTGATGGATTCTGGTAAGGTCACGTTTTTTTTTCTTTCATTTTCCACGACGACTAAATTTGTTCGTGTGCAATAATGTTGTGTGGCTGAACATTTGACCTTGAGCAGGTATTTAGATCAGATGGGAATGGCTTCAACCTATGATCAAAAGGTTTTCTGCAGGCAAGCTTTGATTGGTGGAAATTACGGTTTACTCAATGCTACGACGTTCGTTCCCAACCCAGATTATTATGGGTGAGTATATTTTTTTAACAAAAGAGCAATTATTCTTGTCATCGTTTCTTGTATAGATACTAACATCTCATCAACTTAATTTTTTTAATCGCCAGTGCACTCTTATGGCACCGACTTATGGGGAGTACTGTGCTTGCTGTGACAAAAGAATCCGATCCAAATTTGCGCGTATATGCTCACTGCGCAAAGAAAAAGGTGAGCTGGCTTTGATAAAGTTGTCCTTTCATTTTGGGGTCGTTGGTTTTTATGCCGTTAATAATCATTTGGGTGCATGTTTCCTTTCTGTAGCCTGGGGTTTCCCTGATATTTATCAACTTGTCAAAAGATAGATCGTTCAATATAACCCTTTCGAATGCAAAACCCGGGGATGCTGGGAAGCCTAACTATGAGTTTGTTGGGAAGCAAAACAGAGAAGAGTATCATTTGAGAGCGTTAACTGGAGATATAAAGGATGATATCGTGTGTTTGAACGATGTTCCAATGGTCCAGACAAATTCAGAGGACATTCCGGCGATGGATCCAAAGCTTGTTGATGCTTCGACGCCCATATCTATTGCCGCTCAGTCAATAGCCTATGTAATCATTAGAGACTTTGAAGCCCCTGCATGTGTTTAGATCACATCATTTGCTTATCTCGAATATCAATGGTTTCAAACTTTGTTTGAGCTTCCAAAGACCAATAAACCTATATCGCTTGTTTTTCGGTTATCTCCTTTTGTTCCTATCAATGTAAGAATTTATGAGTTTCAACTTTCATGAATGTTTAAACGCCGCTTGCAATTCAAATTTGTAGAATCAAAAAGTGTGCGCTGCACAAATTAATGATAAGCGGGGGACACGTTAAAATAATGGAAAAATAAAATGGATCCAAATGATCTATTTGTTTACATCCGATTACTTTTTTTATTTATTTATTTTTAACACGATAAAAAAAACACTGTTTGAAAAAATTAAAGATATTCCTTAGACTTTGGGTGAAAGGAAACTTTCGCTAGGAACATTGGCACATGATTCTGCTGGGACATTACATTTAGAATCATCATTTGTTTCTACTAAACGGAAAATATTCTACTTCGATTTTATCATTTTGAACGAGTCCGATTCTGGAACTCTCTAATCGTGCTCTAGATTCTTAAACGGATTACTAAGGATGTGTTTTTATCTTATCATCACTACATGTAATGATTATTCGTATTTTATTATTTATCAGCCCCTAAACTCCAAAAAATAATTATTGTTCATTATGTATCTTATGTCTATTTTGGTTGATAATGTTCATGTTCCAAGATGAATTTATGAATTTAAACTACTCCGGTGGCATCTTTCGATACGTTCATTATGTATCTTGTCATCCCTACATGTAATCATTATGTAATTTCCCAAAAAAATACAATGATTGTATCTAAACAAAATATTAAACATGTCCCAAAGTAAATTGCGTCGTTATCCTTTCTTTTCTTTTCTTTTTTACCAATCTCGATTGAAAGTATGTTTAAGTTACATTTTTTGCACTAACAAACTTTGCAATACAGCTCCAACAAAATATTAATGAGCATGGAAAAAAATTTAAGTTTTCGTGGCAAAATGCGGGTTGGAATGGTTGTTCGGTGCATAACTCAACGGAATCAGTTGTACCTGCAACCTTATAACTCTAAAACCAGACCATAACGTTTTTTCATTGGTCGCTTATGATAAGTTGTTAAATATACTAAACTTATTTAAACTGCCTTCGAATATATATACACACACGCGTGGAATAACATTTCATTATCCTCATCTCCTCAATTATCTTTTCTTTTAGAATATGAATTTCAAATTCACATTTTGTCCTATAATCCTTCTTTTATGGGCGTCGCTTTCATCTGCACAAAATGTGAACGTTGTGATTCATGGAGCAGCTTCGATCGCTAAAACTGACGATAACTTCGTATGTGTTACATTAGATTGGTGGCCTGCTGAGAAGTGCGACTACAATCAATGCCCTTGGGGAAAGGCCGGGATATTAAACTTGGTATGCTTGTCCAAATTTCCTCCCTGATATGTATACTCATCTATTAAAAATAAAATTTGACCTTTCTGGATATACCTTCTTTGTAGGATTTGAGATATGGGGCGTTGATAAATGCAATAAAAGGTGAGTTCTACGCGCATCCTATCAAATTTACAAGGGTCAGAGCCGGGTAACAGTGATTTTGGACTAATTTTTGTAAACTACTTTCAGCGTTCAATCCTTTGAGAATCAAAGTTGGTGGTTCGTTGCAAGACAACGTGGTGTACAAAGTAGGAGAAGTTAGCAGTTGCCCCAATTTCATGAAAAGAGAAGACGGTTTATTTGGATTCTCTCAGGGATGCCTTTCAATGGAGAGATGGGACCAATTGAATAGATTTTTCAACCACACTGGGTAACTACATCTATCTATTATTTTTACATAATTCATTTAACCTTTATATCTAAACATTTTTTTTTACTTTTACATTGGTACTTGAATTCTAAAGGGTAAAGCTTACATTCGGGCTGAATGTTGTTTTCGGAAGAAACGAGTCACAAACTGAAAAGGGTCTTTGGATCGGTGATTGGCAACCGCAAAATACAAGGGATTTCATGCAGTACACTATTTCGAAAGGATACAAAGTCGATTCATATGAATTTGGTAACTTGAATCACTCTCTGAAAAGTTATTATATAAGATTGATTTTCAGGGTTTTTTTTTCATACTTCGAAAAAATATATTTCATCAGGAAATCAACTTTCTGGATCTGGGATGGGTGCAAAAGTTGATGCCAAACAATATGGGAAAGATGTTATTGTGCTTAAGAATCTAGTAAAAGAATTGTACGCACACCCCGAGACTCAACCAAAGGTCTTAGGTCCAGGTGGCTTTTTTGAGGAGAAATGGTTTAACACCTTCCTGGAAGTTTCGGGACAGGGAATTGTTGATGGAATTACACACCGTATCTACAATCTTGGACCCGGTATCCATATACGCTCCAGTTCAATGTTTATATATATAAGCTTCAAGGTGCTTACCTTATATTTGTACGATTAATTCCTTAATGTGATCGATGCGTGTGCAGGGGATGAGCCAAACATGATGAACAAGATTCTTGACCCATCGTATTTGAATCAAGTTTCTCAAACATATAAAGGTGTTTCGGATGTTGTCAACAAATTTAGGCCACAGTTAGGAGCATGGGTTTCTGAATCAGGCGGGGCTTTGAACGGCGGGAGCAAAGATGTGTCTCGAACATTTGCTGATGGATTCTGGTAAGGTCACGTTTTTTTTTCTTTCATTTTCCACGACGACTAAATTTGTTCGTGTGCAATAATGTTGTGTGGCTGAACATTTGACCTTGAGCAGGTATTTAGATCAGATGGGAATGGCTTCAACCTATGATCAAAAGGTTTTCTGCAGGCAAGCTTTGATTGGTGGAAATTACGGTTTACTCAATGCTACGACGTTCGTTCCCAACCCAGATTATTATGGGTGAGTATATTTTTTTAACAAAAGAGCAATTATTCTTGTCATCGTTTCTTGTATAGATACTAACATCTCATCAACTTAATTTTTTTAATCGCCAGTGCACTCTTATGGCACCGACTTATGGGGAGTACTGTGCTTGCTGTGACAAAGGAATCCGATCCAAATTTGCGCGTATATGCTCACTGCGCAAAGAAAAAGGTGAGCTGGCTTTGATAAAGTTGTCCTTTCATTTTGGGGTCGTTGGTTTTTATGCCGTTAATAATCATTTGGGTGCATGTTTCCTTTCTGTAGCCTGGGGTTTCCCTGATATTTATCAACTTGTCGAAAGATAGATCGTTCAATATAACCCTTTCGAATGCAAAACCCGGGGATGCTGGGAAGCCTAACTATGAGTTTGTTGGGAAGCAAAACAGAGAAGAGTATCATTTGAGAGCGTTAACTGGAGATATAAAGGATGATATCGTGTGTTTGAACGATGTTCCAATGGTCCAGACAAATTCAGAGGACATTCCGGCGATGGATCCAAAGCTTGTTGATGCTTCGACGCCCATATCTATTGCCGCTCAGTCAATAGCCTATGTAATCATTAGAGACTTTGAAGCCCCTGCATGTGTTTAGATCACATCATTTGCTTATCTCGAATATCAATGGTTTCAAACTTTGTTTGAGCTTCCAAAGACCAATAAACCTATATCGCTTGTTTTTCGGTTATCTCCTTTTGTTCCTATCAATGTAAGAATTTATGAGTTTCAACTTTCATGAATGTTTAAACGCCGCTTGCAATTCAAATTTGTAGAATCAAAAAGTGTGCGCTGCACAAATTAATGATAAGCGGGGGACACGTTAAAATAATGGAAAAATAAAATGGATCCAAATGATCTATTTGTTTACATCCGATTACTTTTTTTATTTATTTATTTTTAACACGATAAAAAAAACACTGTTTGAAAAAATAAAAGATATTCCTTAGACTTTGGGTGAAAGGAAACTTTCGCTAGGAACATTGGCACATGATTCTGCTGGGACATTACATTTAGAATCATCATTTGTTTCTACTAAACGGAAAATATTCTACTTCGATTTTATCATTTTGAACGAGTCCGATTCTGGAACTCTCTAATCGTGCTCTAGATTCTTAAATGGATTACTAAGGATGTGTTTTTATCTTATCATCACTACATGTAATGATTATTCGTATTTTATTATTTATCAGCCCCTAAACTCCAAAAAATAATTATTGTTCATTATGTATCTTATGTCTATTTTGGTTGATAATGTTCATGTTCCAAGATGAATTTATGAATTTAAACTACTCCGGTGGCATCTTTCGATACGTTCATTATGTATCTTGTCATCCCTACATGTAATCATTATGTAATTTCCCAAAAAAATACAATGATTGTATCTAAACAAAATATTAAACATGTCCCAAAGTAAATTGCGTCGTTATCCTTTCTTTTCTTTTCTTTTTTACTAATCTCGATTGAAAGTATGTTTAAGTTACATTTTTTGCACTAACAAACTTTGCAATACAGCTCCAACAAAATATTAATGAGCATGGAAAAAAATTTAAGTTTTCGTGGCAAAATGCGGGTTGGAATGGTTGTTCGGTGCATAACTCAACGGAATCAGTTGTACCTGCAACCTTATAACTCTAAAACCAGACCATAACGTTTTTTCATTGGTCGCTTATGATAAGTTGTTAAATATACTAAACTTATTTAAACTGCCTTCGAATATATATACACACACGCGTGGAATAACATTTCATTATCCTCATCTCCTCAATTATCTTTTCTTTTAGAATATGAATTTCAAATTCACATTTTGTCCTATAATCCTTCTTTTATGGGCGTCGCTTTCATCTGCACAAAATGTGAACGTTGTGATTCATGGAGCAGCTTCGATCGCTAAAACTGACGATAACTTCGTATGTGTTACATTAGATTGGTGGCCTGCTGAGAAGTGCGACTACAATCAATGCCCTTGGGGAAAGGCCGGGATATTAAACTTGGTATGCTTGTCCAAATTTCCTCCCTGATATGTATACTCATCTATTAAAAATAAAATTTGACCTTTCTGGATATACCTTCTTTGTAGGATTTGAGATATGGGGCGTTGATAAATGCAATAAAAGGTGAGTTCTACGCGCATCCTATCAAATTTACAAGGGTCAGAGCCGGGTAACAGTGATTTTGGACTAATTTTTGTAAACTACTTTCAGCGTTCAATCCTTTGAGAATCAAAGTTGGTGGTTCGTTGCAAGACAACGTGGTGTACAAAGTAGGAGAAGTTAGCAGTTGCCCCAATTTCATGAAAAGAGAAGACGGTTTATTTGGATTCTCTCAGGGATGCCTTTCAATGGAGAGATGGGACCAATTGAATAGATTTTTCAACCACACTGGGTAACTACATCTATCTATTATTTTTACATAATTCATTTAACCTTTATATCTAAACATTTTTTTTTACTTTTACATTGGTACTTGAATTCTAAAGGGTAAAGCTTACATTCGGGCTGAATGCTGTTTTCGGAAGAAACGAGTCACAAACTGAAAAGGGTCTTTGGATCGGTGATTGGCAACCGCAAAATACAAGGGATTTCATGCAGTACACTATTTCGAAAGGATACAAAGTCGATTCATATGAATTTGGTAACTTGAATCACTCTCTGAAAAGTTATTATATAAGATTGATTTTCAGGGTTTTTTTTTCATACTTCGAAAAAATATATTTCATCAGGAAATCAACTTTCTGGATCTGGGATGGGTGCAAAAGTTGATGCCAAACAATATGGGAAAGATGTTAATGTGCTTAAGAATCTAGTAAAAGAATTGTACGCACACCCCGAGACTCAACCAAAGGTCTTAGGTCCAGGTGGCTTTTTTGAGGAGAAATGGTTTAACACCTTCCTGGAAGTTTCGGGACAGGGAATTGTTGATGGAATTACACACCGTATCTACAATCTTGGACCCGGTATCCATATACGCTCCAGTTCAATGTTTATATATATAAGCTTCAAGGTGCTTACCTTATATTTGTACGATTAATTCCTTAATGTGATCGATGCGTGTGCAGGGGATGAGCCAAACATGATGAACAAGATTCTTGACCCATCGTATTTGAATCAAGTTTCTCAAACATATAAAGGTGTTTCGGATGTTGTCAACAAATTTAGGCCACAGTTAGGAGCATGGGTTTCTGAATCAGGCGGGGCTTTGAACGGCGGGAGCAAAGATGTGTCTCGAACATTTGCTGATGGATTCTGGTAAGGTCACGTTTTTTTTTCTTTCATTTTCCACGACGACTAAATTTGTTCGTGTGCAATAATGTTGTGTGGCTGAACATTTGACCTTGAGCAGGTATTTAGATCAGATGGGAATGGCTTCAACCTATGATCAAAAGGTTTTCTGCAGACAAGCTTTGATTGGTGGAAATTACGGATTACTCAATGCTACGACGTTCGTTCCCAACCCAGATTATTATGGGTGAGTATATTTTTTTAACAAAAGAGCAATTATTCTTGTCATCGTTTCTTGTATAGATACTAACATCTCATCAACTTAATTTTTTTAATCGCCAGTGCACTCTTATGGCACCGACTTATGGGGAGTACTGTGCTTGCTGTGACAAAAGAATCCGATCCAAATTTGCGCGTATATGCTCACTGCGCAAAGAAAAAGGTGAGCTGGCTTTGATAAAGTTGTCCTTTCATTTTGGGGTCGTTGGTTTTTATGCCGTTAATAATCATTTGGGTGCATGTTTCCTTTCTGTAGCCTGGGGTTTCCCTGATATTTATCAACTTGTCGAAAGATAGATCGTTCAATATAACCCTTTCGAATGCAAAACCCGGGGATGCTGGGAAGCCTAACTATGAGTTTGTTGGGAAGCAAAACAGAGAAGAGTATCATTTGAGAGCGTTAACTGGAGATATAAAGGATGATATCGTGTGTTTGAACGATGTTCCAATGGTCCAGACAAATTCAAAGGACATTCCGGCGATGGATCCAAAGCTTGTTGATGCTTCGACGCCCATATCTATTGCCGCTCAGTCAATAGCCTATGTAATCATTAGAGACTTTGAAGCCCCTGCATGTGTTTAGATCACATCATTTGCTTATCTCGAATATCAATGGTTTCAAACTTTGTTTGAGCTTCCAAAGACCAATAAACCTATATCGCTTGTTTTTCGGTTATCTCCTTTTGTTCCTATCAATGTAAGAATTTATGAGTTTCAACTTTCATGAATGTTTAAACGCCGCTTGCAATTCAAATTTGTAGAATCAAAAAGTGTGCGCTGCACAAATTAATGATAAGCGGGGGACACGTTAAAATAATGGAAAAATAAAATGGATCCAAATGATCTATTTGTTTACATCCGATTACTTTTTTTATTTATTTATTTTTAACACGATAAAAAAAACACTGTTTGAAAAAATAAAAGATATTCCTTAGACTTTGGGTGAAAGGAAACTTTCGCTAGGAACATTGGCACATGATTCTGCTGGGACATTACATTTAGAATCATCATTTGTTTCTACTAAACGGAAAATATTCTACTTCGATTTTATCATTTTGAACGAGTCCGATTCTGGAACTCTCTAATCGTGCTCTAGATTCTTAAACGGATTACTAAGGATGTGTTTTTATCTTATCATCACTACATGTAATGATTATTCGTATTTTATTATTTATCAGCCCCTAAACTCCAAAAAATAATTATTGTTCATTATGTATCTTATGTCTATTTTGGTTGATAATGTTCATGTTCCAAGATGAATTTATGAATTTAAACTACTCCGGTGGCATCTTTCGATGCGTTCATTATGTATCTTGTCATCCCTACATGTAATCATTATGTAATTTCCCAAAAAAATACAATGATTGTATCTAAACAAAATATTAAACATGTCCCAAAGTAAATTGCGTCGTTATCCTTTCTTTTCTTTTCTTTTTTACTAATCTCGATTGAAAGTATGTTTAAGTTACATTTTTTGCACTAACAAACTTTGCAATACAGCTCCAACAAAATATTAATGAGCATGGAAAAAAATTTAAGTTTTCGTGGCAAAATGCGGGTTGGAATGGTTGTTCGGTGCATAACTCAACGGAATCAGTTGTACCTGCAACCTTATAACTCTAAAACCAGACCATAACGTTTTTTCATTGGTCGCTTATGATAAGTTGTTAAATATACTAAACTTATTTAAACTGCCTTCGAATATATATACACACACGCGTGGAATAACATTTCATTATCCTCATCTCCTCAATTATCTTTTCTTTTAGAATATGAATTTCAAATTCACATTTTGTCCTATAATCCTTCTTTTATGGGCGTCGCTTTCATCTGCACAAAATGTGAACGTTGTGATTCATGGAGCAGCTTCGATCGCTAAAACTGACGATAACTTCGTATGTGTTACATTAGATTGGTGGCCTGCTGAGAAGTGCGACTACAATCAATGCCCTTGGGGAAAGGCCGGGATATTAAACTTGGTATGCTTGTCCAAATTTCCTCCCTGATATGTATACTCATCTATTAAAAATAAAATTTGACCTTTCTGGATATACCTTCTTTGTAGGATTTGAGATATGGGGCGTTGATAAATGCAATAAAAGGTGAGTTCTACGCGCATCCTATCAAATTTACAAGGGTCAGAGCCGGGTAACAGTGATTTTGGACTAATTTTTGTAAACTACTTTCAGCGTTCAATCCTTTGAGAATCAAAGTTGGTGGTTCGTTGCAAGACAACGTGGTGTACAAAGTAGGAGAAGTTAGCAGTTGCCCCAATTTCATGAAAAGAGAAGACGGTTTATTTGGATTCTCTCAGGGATGCCTTTCAATGGAGAGATGGGACCAATTGAATAGATTTTTCAACCACACTGGGTAACTACATCTATCTATTATTTTTACATAATTCATTTAACCTTTATATCTAAACATTTTTTTTTACTTTTACATTGGTACTTGAATTCTAAAGGGTAAAGCTTACATTCGGGCTGAATGCTGTTTTCGGAAGAAACGAGTCACAAACTGAAAAGGGTCTTTGGATCGGTGATTGGCAACCACAAAATACAAGGGATTTCATGCAGTACACTATTTCGAAAGGATACAAAGTCAATTCATATGAATTTGGTAACTTGAATCACTCTCTGAAAAGTTATTATATAAGATTGATTTTCAGGGTTTTTTTTTCATACTTCGAAAAAATATATTTCATCAGGAAATCAACTTTCTGGATCTGGGATGGGTGCAAAAGTTGATGCCAAACAATATGGGAAAGATGTTATTGTGCTTAAGAATCTAGTAAAAGAATTGTACGCACACCCCGAGACTCAACCAAAGGTCTTAGGTCCAGGTGGCTTTTTTGAGGAGAAATGGTTTAACACCTTCCTGGAAGTTTCGGGACAGGGAATTGTTGATGGAATTACACACCGTATCTACAATCTTGGACCCGGTATCCATATACGCTCCAGTTCAATGTTTATATATATAAGCTTCAAGGTGCTTACCTTATATTTGTACGATTAATTCCTTAATGTGATCGATGCGTGTGCAGGGGATGAGCCAAACATGATGAACAAGATTCTTGACCCATCGTATTTGAATCAAGTTTCTCAAACATATAAAGGTGTTTCGGATGTTGTCAACAAATTTAGGCCACAGTTAGGAG
The DNA here is from genome assembly GCA_958450335.1 of Hibiscus tridactylites. Lineage (NCBI taxonomy): Eukaryota > Viridiplantae > Streptophyta > Magnoliopsida > Malvales > Malvaceae > Hibiscus > Hibiscus tridactylites. The sequence goes on along the minus strand of OY288271.1, from coordinate 96,059,398 downwards.
CATGGGTTTCTGAATCAGGCGGGGCTTTGAACGGCGGGAGCAAAGATGTGTCTCGAACATTTGCTGATGGATTCTGGTAAGGTCACGTTTTTTTTTCTTTCATTTTCCACGACGACTAAATTTGTTCGTGTGCAATAATGTTGTGTGGCTGAACATTTGACCTTGAGCAGGTATTTAGATCAGATGGGAATGGCTTCAACCTATGATCAAAAGGTTTTCTGCAGACAAGCTTTGATTGGTGGAAATTACGGTTTACTCAATGCTACGACGTTCGTTCCCAACCCAGATTATTATGGGTGAGTATATTTTTTTAACAAAAGAGCAATTATTCTTGTCATCGTTTCTTGTATAGATACTAACATCTCATCAACTTAATTTTTTTAATCGCCAGTGCACTCTTATGGCACCGACTTATGGGGAGTACTGTGCTTGCTGTGACAAAAGAATCCGATCCAAATTTGCGCGTATATGCTCACTGCGCAAAGAAAAAGGTGAGCTGGCTTTGATAAAGTTGTCCTTTCATTTTGGGGTCGTTGGTTTTTATGCCGTTAATAATCATTTGGGTGCATGTTTCCTTTCTGTAGCCTGGGGTTTCCCTGATATTTATCAACTTGTCGAAAGATAGATCGTTCAATATAACCCTTTCGAATGCAAAACCCGGGGATGCTGGGAAGCCTAACTATGAGTTTGTTGGGAAGCAAAACAGAGAAGAGTATCATTTGAGAGCGTTAACTGGAGATATAAAGGATGATATCGTGTGTTTGAACGATGTTCCAATGGTCCAGACAAATTCAGAGGACATTCCGGCGATGGATCCAAAGCTTGTTGATGCTTCGACGCCCATATCTATTGCCGCTCAGTCAATAGCCTATGTAATCATTAGAGACTTTGAAGCCCCTGCATGTGTTTAGATCACATCATTTGCTTATCTCGAATATCAATGGTTTCAAACTTTGTTTGAGCTTCCAAAGACCAATAAACCTATATCGCTTGTTTTTCGGTTATCTCCTTTTGTTCCTATCAATGTAAGAATTTATGAGTTTCAACTTTCATGAATGTTTAAACGCCGCTTGCAATTCAAATTTGTAGAATCAAAAAGTGTGCGCTGCACAAATTAATGATAAGCGGGGGACACGTTAAAATAATGGAAAAATAAAATGGATCCAAATGATCTATTTGTTTACATCCGATTACTTTTTTTATTTATTTATTTTTAACACGATAAAAAAAACACTGTTTGAAAAAATAAAAGATATTCCTTAGACTTTGGGTGAAAGGAAACTTTCGCTAGGAACATTGGCACATGATTCTGCTGGGACATTACATTTAGAATCATCATTTGTTTCTACTAAACGGAAAATATTCTACTTCGATTTTATCATTTTGAACGAGTCCGATTCTGGAACTCTCTAATCGTGCTCTAGATTCTTAAACGGATTACTAAGGATGTGTTTTTATCTTATCATCACTACATGTAATGATTATTCGTATTTTATTATTTATCAGCCCCTAAACTCCAAAAAATAATTATTGTTCATTATGTATCTTATGTCTATTTTGGTTGATAATGTTCATGTTCCAAGATGAATTTATGAATTTAAACTACTCCGGTGGCATCTTTCGATACGTTCATTATGTATCTTGTCATCCCTACATGTAATCATTATGTAATTTCCCAAAAAAATACAATGATTGTATCTAAACAAAATATTAAACATGTCCCAAAGTAAATTGCGTCGTTATCCTTTCTTTTCTTTTCTTTTTTACTAATCTCGATTGAAAGTATGTTTAAGTTACATTTTTTGCACTAACAAACTTTGCAATACAGCTCCAACAAAATATTAATGAGCATGGAAAAAAATTTAAGTTTTCGTGGCAAAATGCGGGTTGGAATGGTTGTTCGGTGCATAACTCAACGGAATCAGTTGTACCTGCAACCTTATAACTCTAAAACCAGACCATAACGTTTTTTCATTGGTCGCTTATGATAAGTTGTTAAATATACTAAACTTATTTAAACTGCCTTCGAATATATATACACACACGCGTGGAATAACATTTCATTATCCTCATCTCCTCAATTATCTTTTCTTTTAGAATATGAATTTCAAATTCACATTTTGTCCTATAATCCTTCTTTTATGGGCGTCGCTTTCATCTGCACAAAATGTGAACGTTGTGATTCATGGAGCAGCTTCGATCGCTAAAACTGACGATAACTTCGTATGTGTTACATTAGATTGGTGGCCTGCTGAGAAGTGCGACTACAATCAATGCCCTTGGGGAAAGGCCGGGATATTAAACTTGGTATGCTTGTCCAAATTTCCTCCCTGATATGTATACTCATCTATTAAAAATAAAATTTGACCTTTCTGGATATACCTTCTTTGTAGGATTTGAGATATGGGGCGTTGATAAATGCAATAAAAGGTGAGTTCTACGCGCATCCTATCAAATTTACAAGGGTCAGAGCCGGGTAACAGTGATTTTGGACTAATTTTTGTAAACTACTTTCAGCGTTCAATCCTTTGAGAATCAAAGTTGGTGGTTCGTTGCAAGACAACGTGGTGTACAAAGTAGGAGAAGTTAGCAGTTGCCCCAATTTCATGAAAAGAGAAGACGGTTTATTTGGATTCTCTCAGGGATGCCTTTCAATGGAGAGATGGGACCAATTGAATAGATTTTTCAACCACACTGGGTAACTACATCTATCTATTATTTTTACATAATTCATTTAACCTTTATATCTAAACATTTTTTTTTACTTTTACATTGGTACTTGAATTCTAAAGGGTAAAGCTTACATTCGGGCTGAATGCTGTTTTCGGAAGAAACGAGTCACAAACTGAAAAAGGGTCTTTGGATCGGTGATTGGCAACCGCAAAATACAAGGGATTTCATGCAGTACACTATTTCGAAAGGATACAAAGTCGATTCATATGAATTTGGTAACTTGAATCACTCTCTGAAAAGTTATTATATAAGATTGATTTTCAGGGTTTTTTTTTCATACTTCGAAAAAATATATTTCATCAGGAAATCAACTTTCTGGATCTGGGATGGGTGCAAAAGTTGATGCCAAACAATATGGGAAAGATGTTATTGTGCTTAAGAATCTAGTAAAAGAATTGTACGCACACCCCGAGACTCAACCAAAGGTCTTAGGTCCAGGTGGCTTTTTTGAGGAGAAATGGTTTAACACCTTCCTGGAAGTTTCGGGACAGGGAATTGTTGATGGAATTACACACCGTATCTACAATCTTGGACCCGGTATCCATATACGCTCCAGTTCAATGTTTATATATATAAGCTTCAAGGTGCTTACCTTATATTTGTACGATTAATTCCTTAATGTGATCGATGCGTGTGCAGGGGATGAGCCAAACATGATGAACAAGATTCTTGACCCATCGTATTTGAATCAAGTTTCTCAAACATATAAAGGTGTTTCGGATGTTGTCAACAAATTTAGGCCACAGTTAGGAGCATGGGTTTCTGAATCAGGCGGGGCTTTGAACGGCGGGAGCAAAGATGTGTCTCGAACATTTGCTGATGGATTCTGGTAAGGTCACGTTTTTTTTTCTTTCATTTTCCACGACGACTAAATTTGTTCGTGTGCAATAATGTTGTGTGGCTGAACATTTGACCTTGAGCAGGTATTTAGATCAGATGGGAATGGCTTCAACCTATGATCAAAAGGTTTTCTGCAGACAAGCTTTGATTGGTGGAAATTACGGTTTACTCAATGCTACGACGTTCGTTCCCAACCCAGATTATTATGGGTGAGTATATTTTTTTAACAAAAGAGCAATTATTCTTGTCATCGTTTCTTGTATAGATACTAACATCTCATCAACTTAATTTTTTTAATCGCCAGTGCACTCTTATGGCACCGACTTATGGGGAGTACTGTGCTTGCTGTGACAAAAGAACCCGATCCAAATTTGCGCGTATATGCTCACTGCGCAAAGAAAAAGGTGAGCTGGCTTTGATAAAGTTGTCCTTTCATTTTGGGGTCGTTGGTTTTTATGCCGTTAATAATCATTTGGGTGCATGTTTCCTTTCTGTAGCCTGGGGTTTCCCTGATATTTATCAACTTGTCGAAAGATAGATCGTTCAATATAACCCTTTCGAATGCAAAACCCGGGGATGCTGGGAAGCCTAACTATGAGTTTGTTGGGAAGCAAAACAGAGAAGAGTATCATTTGAGAGCGTTAACTGGAGATATAAAGGATGATATCGTGTGTTTGAACGATGTTCCAATGGTCCAGACAAATTCAGAGGACATTCCGGCGATGGATCCAAAGCTTGTTGATGCTTCGACGCCCATATCTATTGCCGCTCAGTCAATAGCCTATGTAATCATTAGAGACTTTGAAGCCCCTGCATGTGTTTAGATCACATCATTTGCTTATCTCGAATATCAATGGTTTCAAACTTTGTTTGAGCTTCCAAAGACCAATAAACCTATATCGCTTGTTTTTCGGTTATCTCCTTTTGTTCCTATCAATGTAAGAATTTATGAGTTTCAACTTTCATGAATGTTTAAACGCCGCTTGCAATTCAAATTTGTAGAATCAAAAAGTGTGCGCTGCACAAATTAATGATAAGCGGGGGACACGTTAAAATAATGGAAAAATAAAATGGATCCAAATGATCTATTTGTTTACATCCGATTACTTTTTTTATTTATTTATTTTTAACACGATAAAAAAAACACTGTTTGAAAAAATAAAAGATATTCCTTAGACTTTGGGTGAAAGGAAACTTTCGCTAGGAACATTGGCACATGATTCTGCTGGGACATTACATTTAGAATCATCATTTGTTTCTACTAAACGGAAAATATTCTACTTCGATTTTATCATTTTGAACGAGTCCGATTCTGGAACTCTCTAATCGTGCTCTAGATTCTTAAACGGATTACTAAGGATGTGTTTTTATCTTATCATCACTACATGTAATGATTATTCGTATTTTATTATTTATCAGCCCCTAAACTCCAAAAAATAATTATTGTTCATTATGTATCTTATGTCTATTTTGGTTGATAATGTTCATGTTCCAAGATGAATTTATGAATTTAAACTACTCCGGTGGCATCTTTCGATACGTTCATTATGTATCTTGTCATCCCTACATGTAATCATTATGTAATTTCCCAAAAAAATACAATGATTGTATCTAAACAAAATATTAAACATGTCCCAAAGTAAATTGCGTCGTTATCCTTTCTTTTCTTTTCTTTTTTACTAATCTCGATTGAAAGTATGTTTAAGTTACATTTTTTGCACTAACAAACTTTGCAATACAGCTCCAACAAAATATTAATGAGCATGGAAAAAAATTTAAGTTTTCGTGGCAAAATGCGGGTTGGAATGGTTGTTCGGTGCATAACTCAACGGAATCAGTTGTACCTGCAACCTTATAACTCTAAAACCAGACCATAACGTTTTTTCATTGGTCGCTTATGATAAGTTGTTAAATATACTAAACTTATTTAAACTGCCTTCGAATATATATACACACACGCGTGGAATAACATTTCATTATCCTCATCTCCTCAATTATCTTTTCTTTTAGAATATGAATTTCAAATTCACATTTTGTCCTATAATCCTTCTTTTATGGGCGTCGCTTTCATCTGCACAAAATGTGAACGTTGTGATTCATGGAGCAGCTTCGATCGCTAAAACTGACGATAACTTCGTATGTGTTACATTAGATTGGTGGCCTGCTGAGAAGTGCGACTACAATCAATGCCCTTGGGGAAAGGCCGAGATATTAAACTTGGTATGCTTGTCCAAATTTCCTCCCTGATATGTATACTCATCTATTAAAAATAAAATTTGACCTTTCTGGATATACCTTCTTTGTAGGATTTGAGATATGGGGCGTTGATAAATGCAATAAAAGGTGAGTTCTACGCGCATCCTATCAAATTTACAAGGGTCAGAGCCGGGTAACAGTGATTTTGGACTAATTTTTGTAAACTACTTTCAGCGTTCAATCCTTTGAGAATCAAAGTTGGTGGTTCGTTGCAAGACAACGTGGTGTACAAAGTAGGAGAAGTTAGCAGTTGCCCCAATTTCATGAAAAGAGAAGACGGTTTATTTGGATTCTCTCAGGGATGCCTTTCAATGGAGAGATGGGACCAATTGAATAGATTTTTCAACCACACTGGGTAACTACATCTATCTATTATTTTTACATAATTCATTTAACCTTTATATCTAAACATTTTTTTTTACTTTTACATTGGTACTTGAATTCTAAAGGGTAAAGCTTACATTCGGGCTGAATGCTGTTTTCGGAAGAAACGAGTCACAAACTGAAAAAGGGTCTTTGGATCGGTGATTGGCAACCGCAAAATACAAGGGATTTCATGCAGTACACTATTTCGAAAGGATACAAAGTCGATTCATATGAATTTGGTAACTTGAATCACTCTCTGAAAAGTTATTATATAAGATTGATTTTCAGGGTTTTTTTTTCATACTTCGAAAAAATATATTTCATCAGGAAATCAACTTTCTGGATCTGGGATGGGTGCAAAAGTTGATGCCAAACAATATGGGAAAGATGTTATTGTGCTTAAGAATCTAGTAAAAGAATTGTACGCACACCCCGAGACTCAACCAAAGGTCTTAGGTCCAGGTGGCTTTTTTGAGGAGAAATGGTTTAACACCTTCCTGGAAGTTTCGGGACAGGGAATTGTTGATGGAATTACACACCGTATCTACAATCTTGGACCCGGTATCCATATACGCTCCAGTTCAATGTTTATATATATAAGCTTCAAGGTGCTTACCTTATATTTGTACGATTAATTCCTTAATGTGATCGATGCGTGTGCAGGGGATGAGCCAAACATGATGAACAAGATTCTTGACCCATCGTATTTGAATCAAGTTTCTCAAACATATAAAGGTGTTTCGGATGTTGTCAACAAATTTAGGCCACAGTTAGGAGCATGGGTTTCTGAATCAGGCGGGGCTTTGAACGGCGGGAGCAAAGATGTGTCTCGAACATTTGCTGATGGATTCTGGTAAGGTCACGTTTTTTTTTCTTTCATTTTCCACGACGACTAAATTTGTTCGTGTGCAATAATGTTGTGTGGCTGAACATTTGACCTTGAGCAGGTATTTAGATCAGATGGGAATGGCTTCAACCTATGATCAAAAGGTTTTCTGCAGACAAGCTTTGATTGGTGGAAATTACGGTTTACTCAATGCTACGACGTTCGTTCCCAACCCAGATTATTATGGGTGAGTATATTTTTTTAACAAAAGAGCAATTATTCTTGTCATCGTTTCTTGTATAGATACTAACATCTCATCAACTTAATTTTTTTAATCGCCAGTGCACTCTTATGGCACCGACTTATGGGGAGTACTGTGCTTGCTGTGACAAAAGAATCCGATCCAAATTTGCGCGTATATGCTCACTGCGCAAAGAAAAAGGTGAGCTGGCTTTGATAAAGTTGTCCTTTCATTTTGGGGTCGTTGGTTTTTATGCCGTTAATAATCATTTGGGTGCATGTTTCCTTTCTGTAGCCTGGGGTTTCCCTGATATTTATCAACTTGTCGAAAGATAGATCGTTCAATATAACCCTTTCGAATGCAAAACCCGGGGATGCTGGGAAGCCTAACTATGAGTTTGTTGGGAAGCAAAACAGAGAAGAGTATCATTTGAGAGCGTTAACTGGAGATATAAAGGATGATATCGTGTGTTTGAACGATGTTCCAATGGTCCAGACAAATTCAGAGGACATTCCGGCGATGGATCCAAAGCTTGTTGATGCTTCGACGCCCATATCTATTGCCGCTCAGTCAATAGCCTATGTAATCATTAGAGACTTTGAAGCCCCTGCATGTGTTTAGATCACATCATTTGCTTATCTCGAATATCAATGGTTTCAAACTTTGTTTGAGCTTCCAAAGACCAATAAACCTATATCGCTTGTTTTTCGGTTATCTCCTTTTGTTCCTATCAATGTAAGAATTTATGAGTTTCAACTTTCATGAATGTTTAAACGCCGCTTGCAATTCAAATTTGTAGAATCAAAAAGTGTGCGCTGCACAAATTAATGATAAGCGGGGGACACGTTAAAATAATGGAAAAATAAAATGGATCCAAATGATCTATTTGTTTACATCCGATTACTTTTTTTATTTATTTATTTTTAACACGATAAAAAAAACACTGTTTGAAAAAATAAAAGATATTCCTTAGACTTTGGGTGAAAGGAAACTTTCGCTAGGAACATTGGCACATGATTCTGCTGGGACATTACATTTAGAATCATCATTTGTTTCTACTAAACGGAAAATATTCTACTTCGATTTTATCATTTTGAACGAGTCCGATTCTGGAACTCTCTAATCGTGCTCTAGATTCTTAAACGGATTACTAAGGATGTGTTTTTATCTTATCATCACTACATGTAATGATTATTCGTATTTTATTATTTATCAGCCCCTAAACTCCAAAAAATAATTATTGTTCATTATGTATCTTATGTCTATTTTGGTTGATAATGTTCATGTTCCAAGATGAATTTATGAATTTAAACTACTCCGGTGGCATCTTTCGATACGTTCATTATGTATCTTGTCATCCCTACATGTAATCATTATGTAATTTCCCAAAAAAATACAATGATTGTATCTAAACAAAATATTAAACATGTCCCAAAGTAAATTGCGTCGTTATCCTTTCTTTTCTTTTCTTTTTTACTAATCTCGATTGAAAGTATGTTTAAGTTACATTTTTTGCACTAACAAACTTTGCAATACAGCTCCAACAAAATATTAATGAGCATGGAAAAAAATTTAAGTTTTCGTGGCAAAATGCGGGTTGGAATGGTTGTTCGGTGCATAACTCAACGGAATCAGTTGTACCTGCAACCTTATAACTCTAAAACCAGACCATAACGTTTTTTAATTGGTCGCTTATGATAAGTTGTTAAATATACTAAACTTATTTAAACTGCCTTCGAATATATATACACACACGCGTGGAATAACATTTCATTATCCTCATCTCCTCAATTATCTTTTCTTTTAGAATATGAATTTCAAATTCACATTTTGTCCTATAATCCTTCTTTTATGGGCGTCGCTTTCATCTGCACAAAATGTGAACGTTGTGATTCATGGAGCAGCTTCGATCGCTAAAACTGACGATAACTTCGTATGTGCTACATTAGATTGGTGGCCTGCTGAGAAGTGCGACTACAATCAATGCCCTTGGGGAAAGGCCGGGATATTAAACTTGGTATGCTTGTCCAAATTTCCTCCCTGATATGTATACTCATCTATTAAAAATAAAATTTGACCTTTCTGGATATACCTTCTTTGTAGGATTTGAGATATGGGGCGTTGATAAATGCAATAAAAGGTGAGTTCTACGCGCATCCTATCAAATTTACAAGGGTCAGAGCCGGGTAACAGTGATTTTGGACTAATTTTTGTAAACTACTTTCAGCGTTCAATCCTTTGAGAATCAAAGTTGGTGGTTCGTTGCAAGACAACGTGGTGTACAAAGTAGGAGAAGTTAGCAGTTGCCCCAATTTCATGAAAAGAGAAGACGGTTTATTTGGATTCTCTCAGGGATGCCTTTCAATGGAGAGATGGGACCAATTGAATAGATTTTTCAACCACACTGGGTAACTACATCTATCTATTATTTTTACATAATTCATTTAACCTTTATATCTAAACATTTTTTTTTTTACTTTTACATTGGTACTTGAATTCTAAAGGGTAAAGCTTACATTCGGGCTGAATGCTGTTTTCGGAAGAAACGAGTCACAAACTGAAAAGGGTCTTTGGATCGGTGATTGGCAACCGCAAAATACAAGGGATTTCATGCAGTACACTATTTCGAAAGGATACAAAGTCGATTCATATGAATTTGGTAACTTGAATCACTCTCTGAAAAGTTATTATATAAGATTGATTTTCAGGGTTTTTTTTTCATACTTCGAAAAAATATATTTCATCAGGAAATCAACTTTCTGGATCTGGGATGGGTGCAAAAGTTGATGCCAAACAATATGGGAAAGATGTTATTGTGCTTAAGAATCTAGTAAAAGAATTGTACGCACACCCCGAGACTCAACCAAAGGTCTTAGGTCCAGGTGGCTTTTTTGAGGAGAAATGGTTTAACACCTTCCTGGAAGTTTCGGGACAGGGAATTGTTGATGGAATTACACACCGTATCTACAATCTTGGACCCGGTATCCATATACGCTCCAGTTCAATGTTTATATATATAAGCTTCAAGGTGCTTACCTTATATTTGTACGATTAATTCCTTAATGTGATCGATGCGTGTGCAGGGGATGAGCCAAACATGATGAACAAGATTCTTGACCCATCGTATTTGAATCAAGTTTCTCAAAGATATAAAGGTGTTTCGTATTTGAATCAAGTTTCTCAAACATATAAAAGGTGAGTTCTACGCGCATCCTATCAAATTTACAAGGGTCAGAGCCGGGTAACAGTGATTTTGGACTAATTTTTGTAAACTACTTTCAGCGTTCAATCCTTTGAGAATCAAAGTTGGTGGTTCGTTGCAAGACAACGTGGTGTACAAAGTAGGAGAAGTTAGCAGTTGCCCCAATTTCATGAAAAGAGAAGACGGTTTATTTGGATTCTCTCAGGGATGCCTTTCAATGGAGAGATGGGACCAATTGAATAGATTTTTCAACCACACTGGGTAACTACATCTATCTATTATTTTTACATAATTCATTTAACCTTTATATCTAAACATTTTTTTTTACTTTTACATTGGTACTTGAATTCTAAAGGGTAAAGCTTACATTCGGGCTGAATGCTGTTTTCGGAAGAAACGAGTCACAAACTGAAAAGGGTCTTTGGATCGGTGATTGGCAACCGCAAAATACAAGGGATTTCATGCAGTACACTATTTCGAAAGGATACAAAGTCGATTCATATGAATTTGGTAACTTGAATCACTATCTGAAAAGTTATTATATAAGATTGATTTTCAGGGTTTTTTTTTCATACTTCGAAAAAATATATTTCATCAGGAAATCAACTTTCTGGATCTGGGATGGGTGCAAAAGTTGATGCCAAACAATATGGGAAAGATGTTATTGTGCTTAAGAATCTAGTAAAAGAATTGTACGCACACCCCGAGACTCAACCAAAGGTCTTAGGTCCAGGTGGCTTTTTTGAGGAGAAATGGTTTAACACCTTCCTGGAAGTTTCGGGACAGGGAATTGTTGATGGAATTACACACCGTATCTACAATCTTGGACCCGGTATCCATATACGCTCCAGTTCAATGTTTATATATATAAGCTTCAAGGTGCTTACCTTATATTTGTACGATTAATTCCTTAATGTGATCGATGCGTGTGCAGGGGATGAGCCAAACATGATGAACAAGATTCTTGACCCATCGTATTTGAATCAAGTTTCTCAAACATATAAAGGTGTTTCGTATTTGAATCAAGTTTCTCAAACATATAAAAGGTGAGTTCTACGCGCATCCTATCAAATTTACAAGGGTCAGAGCCGGGTAACAGTGATTTTGGACTAATTTTTGTAAACTACTTTCAGCGTTCAATCCTTTGAGAATCAAAGTTGGTGGTTCGTTGCAAGACAACGTGGTGTACAAAGTAGGAGAAGTTAGCAGTTGCCCCAATTTCATGAAAAGAGAAGACGGTTTATTTGGATTCTCTCAGGGATGCCTTTCAATAGAGAGATGGGACCAATTGAATAGATTTTTCAACCACACTGGGTAACTACATCTATCTATTATTTTTACATAATTCATTTAACCTTTATATCTAAACATGTTTTTTTACTTTTACATTGGTACTTGAATTCTAAAGGGTAAAGCTTACATTCGGGCTGAATGCTGTTTTCGGAAGAAACGAGTCACAAACTGAAAAGGGTCTTTGGATCGGTGATTGGCAACCGCAAAATACAAGGGATTTCATGCAGTACACTATTTCGAAAGGATACAAAGTCGATTCATATGAATTTGGTAACTTGAATCACTCTCTGAAAAGTTATTATATAAGATTGATTTTCAGGGTTTTTTTTCATACTTCGAAAAAATATATTTCATCAGGAAATCAACTTTCTGGATCTGGGATGGGTGCAAAAGTTGATGCCAAACAATATGGGAAAGATGTTATTGTGCTTAAGAATCTAGTAAAAGAATTGTACGCACACCCCGAGACTCAACCAAAGGTCTTAGGTCCAGGTGGCTTTTTTGAGGAGAAATGGTTTAACACCTTCCTGGAAGTTTCGGGACAGGGAATTGTTGATGGAATTACACACCGTATCTACAATCTTGGACCCGGTATCCATATACGCTCCAGTTCAATGTTTATATATATAAGCTTCAAGGTGCTTACCTTATATTTGTACGATTAATTCCTTAATGTGATCGATGCGTGTGCAGGGGATGAGCCAAACATGATGAACAAGATTCTTGACCCATCGTATTTGAATCAAGTTTCTCAAACATATAAAGGTGTTTCGTATTTGAATCAAGTTTCTCAAACATATAAAAGGTGAGTTCTACGCGCATCCTATCAAATTTACAAGGGTCAGAGCCGGGTAACAGTGATTTTGGACTAATTTTTGTAAACTACTTTCAGCGTTCAATCCTTTGAGAATCAAAGTTGGTGGTTCGTTGCAAGACAACGTGGTGTACAAAGTAGGAGAAGTTAGCAGTTGCCCCAATTTCATGAAAAGAGAAGACGGTTTATTTGGATTCTCTCAGGGATGCCTTTCAATGGAGAGATGGGACCAATTGAATAGATTTTTCAACCACACTGGGTAACTACATCTATCTATTATTTTTACATAATTCATTTAACCTTTATATCTAAACATTTTTTTTTACTTTTACATTGGTACTTGAATTCTAAAGGGTAAAGCTTACATTCGGGCTGAATGCTGTTTTCGGAAGAAACGAGTCACAAACTGAAAAGGGTCTTTGGATCGGTGATTGGCAACCGCAAAATACAAGGGATTTCATGCAGTACACTATTTCGAAAGGATACAAAGTCGATTCATATGAATTTGGTAACTTGAATCACTCTCTGAAAAGTTATTATATAAGATTGATTTTCAGGGGTTTTTTTTTCATACTTCGAAAAAATATATTTCATCAGGAAATCAACTTTCTGGATCTGGGATGGGTGCAAAAGTTGATGCCAAACAATATGGGAAAGATGTTATTGTGCTTAAGAATCTAGTAAAAGAATTGTACGCACACCCCGAGACTCAACCAAAGGTCTTAGGTCCAGGTGGCTTTTTTGAGGAGAAATGGTTTAACACCTTCCTGGAAGTTTCGGGACAGGGAATTGTTGATGGAATTACACACCGTATCTACAATCTTGGACCCGGTATCCATATACGCTCCAGTTCAATGTTTATATATATAAGCTTCAAGGTGCTTACCTTATATTTGTACGATTAATTCCTTAATGTGATCGATGCGTGTGCAGGGGATGAGCCAAACATGATGAACAAGATTCTTGACCCATCGTATTTGAATCAAGTTTCTCAAAGATATAAAGTTGTTTCGTATTTGAATCAAGTTTCTCAAACATATAAAAGGTGAGTTCTACGCGCATCCTATCAAATTTACAAGGGTCAGAGCCGGGTAACAGTGATTTTGGACTAATTTTTGTAAACTACTTTCAGCGTTCAATCCTTTGAGAATCAAAGTTGGTGGTTCGTTGCAAGACAACGTGGTGTACAAAGTAGGAGAAGTTAGCAGTTGCCCCAATTTCATGAAAAGAGAAGACGGTTTATTTGGATTCTCTCAGGGATGCCTTTCAATGGAGAGATGGGACCAATTGAATAGATTTTTCAACCACACTGGGTAACTACATCTATCTATTATTTTTACATAATTCATTTAACCTTTATATCTAAACATTTTTTTTTTTACTTTTACATTGGTACTTGAATTCTAAAGGGTAAAGCTTACATTCGGGCTGAATGCTGTTTTCGGAAGAAACGAGTCACAAACTGAAAAGGGTCTTTGGATCGGTGATTGGCAACCGCAAAATACAAGGGATTTCATGCAGTACACTATTTCGAAAGGATACAAAGTCGATTCATATGAATTTGGTAACTTGAATCACTCTCTGAAAAGTTATTATATAAGATTGATTTTCAGGGTTTTTTTTTCATACTTCGAAAAAATATATTTCATCAGGAAATCAACTTTCTGGATCTGGGATGGGTGCAAAAGTTGATGCCAAACAATATGGGAAAGATGTTATTGTGCTTAAGAATCTAGTAAAAGAATTGTACGCACACCCCGAGACTCAACCAAAGGTCTTAGGTCCAGGTGGCTTTTTTGAGGAGAAATGGTTTAACACCTTCCTGGAAGTTTCGGGACAGGGAATTGTTGATGGAATTACACACCGTATCTACAATCTTGGACCCGGTATCCATATACGCTCCAGTTCAATGTTTATATATATAAGCTTCAAGGTGCTTACCTTATATTTGTACGATTAATTCCTTAATGTGATCGATGCGTGTGCAGGGGATGAGCCAAACATGATGAACAAGATTCTTGACCCATCGTATTTGAATCAAGTTTCTCAAACATATAAAGGTGTTTCGTATTTGAATCAAGTTTCTCAAACATATAAAAGGTGAGTTCTACGCGCATCCTATCAAATTTACAAGGGTCAGAGCCGGGTAACAGTGATTTTGGACTAATTTTTGTAAACTACTTTCAGCGTTCAATCCTTTGAGAATCAAAGTTGGTGGTTCGTTGCAAGACAACGTGGTGTACAAAGTAGGAGAAGTTAGCAGTTGCCCCAATTTCATGAAAAGAGAAGACGGTTTATTTGGATTCTCTCAGGGATGCCTTTCAATGGAGAGATGGGACCAATTGAATAGATTTTTCAACCACACTGGGTAACTACATCTATCTATTATTTTTACATAATTCATTTAACCTTTATATCCAAACTTTTTTTTTTTTACTTTTACATTGGTACTTGAATTCTAAAGGGTAAAGCTTACATTCGGGCTGAATGCTGTTTTCGGAAGAAACGAGTCACAAACTGAAAAGGGTCTTTGGATCGGTGATTGGCAACCGCAAAATACAAGGGATTTCATGCAGTACACTATTTCGAAAGGATACAAAGTCGATTCATATGAATTTGGTAACTTGAATCACTCTCTGAAAAGTTATTATATAAGATTGATTTTCAGGGTTTTTTTTTCATACTTCGAAAAAATATATTTCATCAGGAAATCAACTTTCTGGATCTGGGATGGGTGCAAAAGTTGATGCCAAACAATATGGGAAAGATGTTATTGTGCTTAAGAATCTAGTAAAAGAATTGTACGCACACCCCGAGACTCAACCAAAGGTCTTAGGTCCAGGTGGCTTTTTTGAGGAGAAATGGTTTAACACCTTCCTGGAAGTTTCGGGATAGGGAATTGTTGATGGAATTACACACCGTATCTACAATCTTGGACCCGGTATCCATATACGCTCCAGTTCAATGTTTATATATATAAGCTTCAAGGTGCTTACCTTATATTTGTACGATTAATTCCTTAATGTGATCGATGCGTGTGCAGGGGATGAGCCAAACATGATGAACAAGATTCTTGACCCATCGTATTTGAATCAAGTTTCTCAAAGATATAAAGGTGTTTCGTATTTGAATCAAGTTTCTCAAACATATAAAAGGTGAGTTCTACGCGCATCCTATCAAATTTACAAGGGTCAGAGCCGGGTAACAGTGATTTTGGACTAATTTTTGTAAACTACTTTCAGCGTTCAATCCTTTGAGAATCAAAGTTGGTGGTTCGTTGCAAGACAACGTGGTGTACAAAGTAGGAGAAGTTAGCAGTTGCCCCAATTTCATGAAAAGAGAAGACGGTTTATTTGGATTCTCTCAGGGATGCCTTTCAATGGAGAGATGGGACCAATTGAATAGATTTTTCAACCACACTGGGTAACTACATCTATCTATTATTTTTACATAATTCATTTAACCTTTATATCTAAACATTTTTTTTTTTACTTTTACATTGGTACTTGAATTCTAAAGGGTAAAGCTTACATTCGGGCTGAATGCTGTTTTCGGAAGAAACGAGTCACAAACTGAAAAGGGTCTTTGGATCGGTGATTGGCAACCGCAAAATACAAGGGATTTCATGCAGTACACTATTTCGAAAGGATACAAAGTCGATTCATATGAATTTGGTAACTTGAATCACTCTCTGAAAAGTTATTATATAAGATTGATTTTCAGGGTTTTTTTTTCATACTTCGAAAAAATATATTTCATCAGGAAATCAACTTTCTGGATCTGGGATGGGTGCAAAAGTTGATGCCAAACAATATGGGAAAGATGTTATTGTGCTTAAGAATCTAGTAAAAGAATTGTACGCACACCCCGAGACTCAACCAAAGGTCTTAGGTCCAGGTGGCTTTTTTGAGGAGAAATGGTTTAACACCTTCCTGGAAGTTTCGGGACAGGGAATTGTTGATGGAATTACACACCGTATCTACAATCTTGGACCCGGTATCCATATACGCTCCAGTTCAATGTTTATATATATAAGCTTCAAGGTGCTTACCTTATATTTGTACGATTAATTCCTTAATGTGATTGATGCGTGTGCAGGGGATGAGCCAAACATGATGAACAAGATTCTTGACCCATCGTATTTGAATCAAGTTTCTCAAACATATAAAGGTGTTTCGTATTTGAATCAAGTTTCTCAAACATATAAAAGGTGAGTTCTACGCGCATCCTATCAAATTTACAAGGGTCAGAGCCGGGTAACAGTGATTTTGGACTAATTTTTGTAAACTACTTTCAGCGTTCAATCCTTTGAGAATCAAAGTTGGTGGTTCGTTGCAAGACAACGTGGTGTACAAAGTAGGAGAAGTTAGCAGTTGCCCCAATTTCATGAAAAGAGAAGACGGTTTATTTGGATTCTCTCAGGGATGCCTTTCAATGGAGAGATGGGACCAATTGAATAGATTTTTCAACCACACTGGGTAACTACATCTATCTATTATTTTTACATAATTCATTTAACCTTTATATCTAAACATTTTTTTTTACTTTTACATTGGTACTTGAATTCTAAAGGGTAAAGCTTACATTCGGGCTGAATGCTGTTTTCGGAAGAAACGAGTCACAAACTGAAAAGGGTCTTTGGATCGGTGATTGGCAACCGCAAAATACAAGGGATTTCATGCAGTACACTATTTCGAAAGGATACAAAGTCGATTCATATGAATTTGGTAACTTGAATCACTCTCTGAAAAGTTATTATATAAGATTGATTTTCAGGGTTTTTTTTTCATACTTCGAAAAAATATATTTCATCAGGAAATCAACTTTCTGGATCTGGGATGGGTGCAAAAGTTGATGCCAAACAATATGGGAAAGATGTTATTGTGCTTAAGAATCTAGTAAAAGAATTGTACGCACACCCCGAGACTCAACCAAAGGTCTTAGGTCCAGGTGGCTTTTTTGAGGAGAAATGGTTTAACACCTTCCTGGAAGTTTCGGGACAGGGAATTGTTGATGGAATTACACACCGTATCTACAATCTTGGACCCGGTATCCATATACGCTCCAGTTCAATGTTTATATATATAAGCTTCAAGGTGCTTACCTTATATTTGTACGATTAATTCCTTAATGTGATCGATGCGTGTGCAGGGGATGAGCCAAACATGATGAACAAGATTCTTGACCCATCGTATTTGAATCAAGTTTCTCAAACATATAAAGGTGTTTCGTATTTGAATCAAGTTTCTCAAACATATAAAAGGTGAGTTCTACGCGCATCCTATCAAATTTACAAGGGTCAGAGCCGGGTAACAGTGATTTTGGACTAATTTTTGTAAACTACTTTCAGCGTTCAATCCTTTGAGAATCAAAGTTGGTGGTTCGTTGCAAGACAACGTGGTGTACAAAGTAGGAGAAGTTAGCAGTTGCCCCAATTTCATGAAAAGAGAAGACGGTTTATTTGGATTCTCTCAGGGATGCCTTTCAATGGAGAGATGGGACCAATTGAATAGATTTTTCAACCACACTGGGTAACTACATCTATCTATTATTTTTACATAATTCATTTAACCTTTATATCTAAACATTTTTTTTTTACTTTTACATTGGTACTTGAATTCTAAAGGGTAAAGCTTACATTCGGGCTGAATGCTGTTTTCGGAAGAAACGAGTCACAAACTGAAAAGGGTCTTTGGATCGGTGATTGGCAACCGCAAAATACAAGGGATTTCATGCAGTACACTATTTCGAAAGGATACAAAGTCGATTCATATGAATTTGGTAACTTGAATCACTCTCTGAAAAGTTATTATATAAGATTGATTTTCAGGTTTTTTTTTTCATACTTCGAAAAAATATATTTCATCAGGAAATCAACTTTCTGGATCTGGGATGGGTGCAAAAGTTGATGCCAAACAATATGGGAAAGATGTTATTGTGCTTAAGAATCTAGTAAAAGAATTGTACGCACACCCCGAGACTCAACCAAAGGTCTTAGGTCCAGGTGGCTTTTTTGAGGAGAAATGGTTTAACACCTTCCTGGAAGTTTCGGGACAGGGAATTGTTGATGGAATTACACACCGTATCTACAATCTTGGACCCGGTATCCATATACGCTCCAGTTCAATGTTTATATATATAAGCTTCAAGGTGCTTACCTTATATTTGTACGATTAATTCCTTAATGTGATCGATGCGTGTGCAGGGGATGAGCCAAACATGATGAACAAGATTCTTGACCCATCGTATTTGAATCAAGTTTCTCAAACATATAAAGGTGTTTCGTATTTGAATCAAGTTTCTCAAACATATAAAAGGTGAGTTCTACGCGCATCCTATCAAATTTACAAGGGTCAGAGCCGGGTAACAGTGATTTTGGACTAATTTTTGTAAACTACTTTCAGCGTTCAATCCTTTGAGAATCAAAGTTGGTGGTTCGTTGCAAGACAACGTGGTGTACAAAGTAGGAGAAGTTAGCAGTTGCCCCAATTTCATGAAAAGAGAAGACGGTTTATTTGGATTCTCTCAGGGATGCCTTTCAATGGAGAGATGGGACCAATTGAATAGATTTTTCAACCACACTGGGTAACTACATCTATCTATTATTTTTACATAATTCATTTAACCTTTATATCTAAACATTTTTTTTTTTACTTTTACATTGGTACTTGAATTCTAAAGGGTAAAGCTTACATTCGGGCTGAATGCTGTTTTCGGAAGAAACGAGTCACAAACTGAAAAGGGTCTTTGGATCGGTGATTGGCAACCGCAAAATACAAGGGATTTCATGCAGTACACTATTTCGAAAGGATACAAAGTCGATTCATATGAATTTGGTAACTTGAATCACTCTCTGAAAAGTTATTATATAAGATTGATTTTCAGGGTTTTTTTTTCATACTTCGAAAAAATATATTTCATCAGGAAATCAACTTTCTGGATCTGGGATGGGTGCAAAAGTTGATGCCAAACAATATGGGAAAGATGTTATTGTGCTTAAGAATCTAGTAAAAGAATTGTACGCACACCCCGAGACTCAACCAAAGGTCTTAGGTCCAGGTGGCTTTTTTGAGGAGAAATGGTTTAACACCTTCCTGGAAGTTTCGGGACAGGGAATTGTTGATGGAATTACACACCGTATCTACAATCTTGGACCCGGTATCCATATACGCTCCAGTTCAATGTTTATATATATAAGCTTCAAGGTGCTTACCTTATATTTGTACGATTAATTCCTTAATGTGATCGATGCGTGTGCAGGGGATGAGCCAAACATGATGAACAAGATTCTTGACCCATCGTATTTGAATCAAGTTTCTCAAACATATAAAGGTGTTTCGTATTTGAATCAAGTTTCTCAAACATATAAAAGGTGAGTTCTACGCGCATCCTATCAAATTTACAAGGGTCAGAGCCGGGTAACAGTGATTTTGGACTAATTTTTGTAAACTACTTTCAGCGTTCAATCCTTTGAGAATCAAAGTTGGTGGTTCGTTGCAAGACAACGTGGTGTACAAAGTAGGAGAAGTTAGCAGTTGCCCCAATTTCATGAAAAGAGAAGACGGTTTATTTGGATTCTCTCAGGGATGCCTTTCAATGGAGAGATGGGACCAATTGAATAGATTTTTCAACCACACTGGGTAACTACATCTATCTATTATTTTTACATAATTCATTTAACCTTTATATCTAAACATTTTTTTTTTACTTTTACATTGGTACTTGAATTCTAAAGGGTAAAGCTTACATTCGGGCTGAATGCTGTTTTCGGAAGAAACGAGTCACAAACTGAAAAGGGTCTTTGGATCGGTGATTGGCAACCGCAAAATACAAGGGATTTCATGCAGTACACTATTTCGAAAGGATACAAAGTCGATTCATATGAATTTGGTAACTTGAATCACTCTCTGAAAAGTTATTATATAAGATTGATTTTCAGGGTTTTTTTTCATACTTCGAAAAAATATATTTCATCAGGAAATCAACTTTCTGGATCTGGGATGGGTGCAAAAGTTGATGCCAAACAATATGGGAAAGATGTTATTGTGCTTAAGAATCTAGTAAAAGAATTGTACGCACACCCCGAGACTCAACCAAAGGTCTTAGGTCCAGGTGGCTTTTTTGAGGAGAAATGGTTTAACACCTTCCTGGAAGTTTCGGGACAGGGAATTGTTGATGGAATTACACACCGTATCTACAATCTTGGACCCGGTATCCATATACGCTCCAGTTCAATGTTTATATATATAAGCTTCAAGGTGCTTACCTTATATTTGTACGATTAATTCCTTAATGTGATCGATGCGTGTGCAGGGGATGAGCCAAACATGATGAACAAGATTCTTGACCCATCGTATTTGAATCAAGTTTCTCAAACATATAAAGGTGTTTCGTATTTGAATCAAGTTTCTCAAACATATAAAAGGTGAGTTCTACGCGCATCCTATCAAATTTACAAGGGTCAGAGCCGGGTAACAGTGATTTTGGACTAATTTTTGTAAACTACTTTCAGCGTTCAATCCTTTGAGAATCAAAGTTGGTGGTTCGTTGCAAGACAACGTGGTGTACAAAGTAGGAGAAGTTAGCAGTTGCCCCAATTTCATGAAAAGAGAAGACGGTTTATTTGGATTCTCTCAGGGATGCCTTTCAATGGAGAGATGGGACCAATTGAATAGATTTTTCAACCACACTGGGTAACTACATCTATCTATTATTTTTACATAATTCATTTAACCTTTATATCTAAACATTTTTTTTTTACTTTTACATTGGTACTTGAATTCTAAAGGGTAAAGCTTACATTCGGGCTGAATGCTGTTTTCGGAAGAAACGAGTCACAAACTGAAAAGGGTCTTTGGATCGGTGATTGGCAACCGCAAAATACAAGGGATTTCATGCAGTACACTATTTCGAAAGGATACAAAGTCGATTCATATGAATTTGGTAACTTGAATCACTCTCTGAAAAGTTATTATATAAGATTGATTTTCAGGTTTTTTTTTTCATACTTCGAAAAAATATATTTCATCAGGAAATCAACTTTCTGGATCTGGGATGGGTGCAAAAGTTGATGCCAAACAATATGGGAAAGATGTTATTGTGCTTAAGAATCTAGTAAAAGAATTGTACGCACACCCCGAGACTCAACCAAAGGTCTTAGGTCCAGGTGGCTTTTTTGAGGAGAAATGGTTTAACACCTTCCTGGAAGTTTCGGGACAGGGAATTGTTGATGGAATTACACACCGTATCTACAATCTTGGACCCGGTATCCATATACGCTCCAGTTCAATGTTTATATATATAAGCTTCAAGGTGCTTACCTTATATTTGTACGATTAATTCCTTAATGTGATCGATGCGTGTGCAGGGGATGAGCCAAACATGATGAACAAGATTCTTGACCCATCGTATTTGAATCAAGTTTCTCAAACATATAAAGGTGTTTCGTATTTGAATCAAGTTTCTCAAACATATAAAAGGTGAGTTCTACGCGCATCCTATCAAATTTACAAGGGTCAGAGCCGGGTAACAGTGATTTTGGACTAATTTTTGTAAACTACTTTCAGCGTTCAATCCTTTGAGAATCAAAGTTGGTGGTTCGTTGCAAGACAACGTGGTGTACAAAGTAGGAGAAGTTAGCAGTTGCCCCAATTTCATGAAAAGAGAAGACGGTTTATTTGGATTCTCTCAGGGATGCCTTTCAATGGAGAGATGGGACCAATTGAATAGATTTTTCAACCACACTGGGTAACTACATCTATCTATTATTTTTACATAATTCATTTAACCTTTATATCTAAACATTTTTTTTTTACTTTTACATTGGTACTTGAATTCTAAAGGGTAAAGCTTACATTCGGGCTGAATGCTGTTTTCGGAAGAAACGAGTCACAAACTGAAAAGGGTCTTTGGATCGGTGATTGGCAACCGCAAAATACAAGGGATTTCATGCAGTACACTATTTCGAAAGGATACAAAGTCGATTCATATGAATTTGGTAACTTGAATCACTCTCTGAAAAGTTATTATATAAGATTGATTTTCAGGGTTTTTTTTTCATACTTCGAAAAAATATATTTCATCAGGAAATCAACTTTCTGGATCTGGGATGGGTGCAAAAGTTGATGCCAAACAATATGGGAAAGATGTTATTGTGCTTAAGAATCTAGTAAAAGAATTGTACGCACACCCCGAGACTCAACCAAAGGTCTTAGGTCCAGGTGGCTTTTTTGAGGAGAAATGGTTTAACACCTTCCTGGAAGTTTCGGGACAGGGAATTGTTGATGGAATTACACACCGTATCTACAATCTTGGACCCGGTATCCATATACGCTCCAGTTCAATGTTTATATATATAAGCTTCAAGGTGCTTACCTTATATTTGTACGATTAATTCCTTAATGTGATCGATGCGTGTGCAGGGGATGAGCCAAACATGATGAACAAGATTCTTGACCCATCGTATTTGAATCAAGTTTCTCAAACATATAAAGGTGTTTCGTATTTGAATCAAGTTTCTCAAACATATAAAAGGTGAGTTCTACGCGCATCCTATCAAATTTACAAGGGTCAGAGCCGGGTAACAGTGATTTTGGACTAATTTTTGTAAACTACTTTCAGCGTTCAATCCTTTGAGAATCAAAGTTGGTGGTTCGTTGCAAGACAACGTGGTGTACAAAGTAGGAGAAGTTAGCAGTTGCCCCAATTTCATGAAAAGAGAAGACGGTTTATTTGGATTCTCTCAGGGATGCCTTTCAATGGAGAGATGGGACCAATTGAATAGATTTTTCAACCACACTGGGTAACTACATCTATCTATTATTTTTACATAATTCATTTAACCTTTATATCTAAACATTTTTTTTTTTACTTTTACATTGGTACTTGAATTCTAAAGGGTAAAGCTTACATTCGGGCTGAATGCTGTTTTCGGAAGAAACGAGTCACAAACTGAAAAGGGTCTTTGGATCGGTGATTGGCAACCGCAAAATACAAGGGATTTCATGCAGTACACTATTTCGAAAGGATACAAAGTCGATTCATATGAATTTGGTAACTTGAATCACTCTCTGAAAAGTTATTATATAAGATTGATTTTCAGGGTTTTTTTTTCATACTTCGAAAAAATATATTTCATCAGGAAATCAACTTTCTGGATCTGGGATGGGTGCAAAAGTTGATGCCAAACAATATGGGAAAGATGTTATTGTGCTTAAGAATCTAGTAAAAGGATTGTACGCACACCCCGAGACTCAACCAAAGGTCTTAGGTCCAGGTGGCTTTTTTGAGGAGAAATGGTTTAACACCTTCCTGGAAGTTTCGGGACAGGGAATTGTTGATGGAATTACACACCGTATCTACAATCTTGGACCCGGTATCCATATACGCTCCAGTTCAATGTTTATATATATAAGCTTCAAGGTGCTTACCTTATATTTGTACGATTAATTCCTTAATGTGATCGATGCGTGTGCAGGGGATGAGCCAAACATGATGAACAAGATTCTTGACCCATCGTATTTGAATCAAGTTTCTCAAACATATAAAGGTGTTTCGTATTTGAATCAAGTTTCTCAAACATATAAAAGGTGAGTTCTACGCGCATCCTATCAAATTTACAAGGGTCAGAGCCGGGTAACAGTGATTTTGGACTAATTTTTGTAAACTACTTTCAGCGTTCAATCCTTTGAGAATCAAAGTTGGTGGTTCGTTGCAAGACAACGTGGTGTACAAAGTAGGAGAAGTTAGCAGTTGCCCCAATTTCATGAAAAGAGAAGACGGTTTATTTGGATTCTCTCAGGGATGCCTTTCAATGGAGAGATGGGACCAATTGAATAGATTTTTCAACCACACTGGGTAACTACATCTATCTATTATTTTTACATAATTCATTTAACCTTTATATCTAAACATTTTTTTTTTTACTTTTACATTGGTACTTGAATTCTAAAGGGTAAAGCTTACATTCGGGCTGAATGCTGTTTTCGGAAGAAACGAGTCACAAACTGAAAAGGGTCTTTGGATCGGTGATTGGCAACCGCAAAATACAAGGGATTTCATGCAGTACACTATTTCGAAAGGATACAAAGTCGATTCGTATGAATTTGGTAACTTGAATCACTCTCTGAAAAGTTATTATATAAGATTGATTTTCAGGGTTTTTTTTTCATACTTCGAAAAAATATATTTCATCAGGAAATCAACTTTCTGGATCTGGGATGGGTGCAAAAGTTGATGCCAAACAATATGGGAAAGATGTTATTGTGCTTAAGAATCTAGTAAAAGAATTGTACGCACACCCCGAGACTCAACCAAAGGTCTTAGGTCCAGGTGGCTTTTTTGAGGAGAAATGGTTTAACACCTTCCTGGAAGTTTCGGGACAGGGAATTGTTGATGGAATTACACACCGTATCTACAATCTTGGACCCGGTATCCATATACGCTCCAGTTCAATGTTTATATATATAAGCTTCAAGGTGCTTACCTTATATTTGTACGATTAATTCCTTAATGTGATCGATGCGTGTGCAGGGGATGAGCCAAACATGATGAACAAGATTCTTGACCCATCGTATTTGAATCAAGTTTCTCAAACATATAAAGGTGTTTCGTATTTGAATCAAGTTTCTCAAACATATAAAAGGTGAGTTCTACGCGCATCCTATCAAATTTACAAGGGTCAGAGCCGGGTAACAGTGATTTTGGACTAATTTTTGTAAACTACTTTCAGCGTTCAATCCTTTGAGAATCAAAGTTGGTGGTTCGTTGCAAGACAACGTGGTGTACAAAGTAGGAGAAGTTAGCAGTTGCCCCAATTTCATGAAAAGAGAAGACGGTTTATTTGGATTCTCTCAGGGATGCCTTTCAATGGAGAGATGGGACCAATTGAATAGATTTTTCAACCACACTGGGTAACTACATCTATCTATTATTTTTACATAATTCATTTAACCTTTATATCTAAACATTTTTTTTTTTACTTTTACATTGGTAGTTGAATTCTAAAGGGTAAAGCTTACATTCGGGCTGAATGCTGTTTTCGGAAGAAACGAGTCACAAACTGAAAAGGGTCTTTGGATCGGTGATTGGCAACCGCAAAATACAAGGGATTTCATGCAGTACACTATTTCGAAAGGATACAAAGTCGATTCATATGAATTTGGTAACTTGAATCACTCTCTGAAAAGTTATTATATAAGATTGATTTTCAGGGTTTTTTTTTCATACTTCGAAAAAATATATTTCATCAGGAAATCAACTTTCTGGATCTGGGATGGGTGCAAAAGTTGATGCCAAACAATATGGGAAAGATGTTATTGTGCTTAAGAATCTAGTAAAAGAATTGTACGCACACCCCGAGACTCAACCAAAGGTCTTAGGTCCAGGTGGCTTTTTTGAGGAGAAATGGTTTAACACCTTCCTGGAAGTTTCGGGACAGGGAATTGTTGATGGAATTACACACCGTATCTACAATCTTGGACCCGGTATCCATATACGCTCCAGTTCAATGTTTATATATATAAGCTTCAAGGTGCTTACCTTATATTTGTACGATTAATTCCTTAATGTGATCGATGCGTGTGCAGGGGATGAGCCAAACATGATGAACAAGATTCTTGACCCATCGTATTTGAATCAAGTTTCTCAAACATATAAAGGTGTTTCGTATTTGAATCAAGTTTCTCAAACATATAAAAGGTGAGTTCTACGCGCATCCTATCAAATTTACAAGGGTCAGAGCCGGGTAACAGTGATTTTGGACTAATTTTTGTAAACTACTTTCAGCGTTCAATCCTTTGAGAATCAAAGTTGGTGGTTCGTTGCAAGACAACGTGGTGTACAAAGTAGGAGAAGTTAGCAGTTGCCCCAATTTCATGAAAAGAGAAGACGGTTTATTTGGATTCTCTCAGGGATGCCTTTCAATGGAGAGATGGGACCAATTGAATAGATTTTTCAACCACACTGGGTAACTACATCTATCTATTATTTTTACATAATTCATTTAACCTTTATATCTAAACATTTTTTTTTTACTTTTACATTGGTACTTGAATTCTAAAGGGTAAAGCTTACATTCGGGCTGAATGCTGTTTTCGGAAGAAACGAGTCACAAACTGAAAAGGGTCTTTGGATCGGTGATTGGCAACCGCAAAATACAAGGGATTTCATGCAGTACACTATTTCGAAAGGATACAAAGTCGATTCATATGAATTTGGTAACTTGAATCACTCTCTGAAAAGTTATTATATAAGATTGATTTTCAGGGTTTTTTTTTCATACTTCGAAAAAATATATTTCATCAGGAAATCAACTTTCTGGATCTGGGATGGGTGCAAAAGTTGATGCCAAACAATATGGGAAAGATGTTATTGTGCTTAAGAATCTAGTAAAAGAATTGTACGCACACCCCGAGACTCAACCAAAGGTCTTAGGTCCAGGTGGCTTTTTTGAGGAGAAATGGTTTAACACCTTCCTGGAAGTTTCGGGACAGGGAATTGTTGATGGAATTACACACCGTATCTACAATCTTGGACCCGGTATCCATATACGCTCCAGTTCAATGTTTATATATATAAGCTTCAAGGTGCTTACCTTATATTTGTACGATTAATTCCTTAATGTGATCGATGCGTGTGCAGGGGATGAGCCAAACATGATGAACAAGATTCTTGACCCATCGTATTTGAATCAAGTTTCTCAAACATATAAAGGTGTTTCGTATTTGAATCAAGTTTCTCAAACATATAAAAGGTGAGTTCTACGCGCATCCTATCAAATTTACAAGGGTCAGAGCCGGGTAACAGTGATTTTGGACTAATTTTTGTAAACTACTTTCAGCGTTCAATCCTTTGAGAATCAAAGTTGGTGGTTCGTTGCAAGACAACGTGGTGTACAAAGTAGGAGAAGTTAGCAGTTGCCCCAATTTCATGAAAAGAGAAGACGGTTTATTTGGATTCTCTCAGGGATGCCTTTCAATGGAGAGATGGGACCAATTGAATAGATTTTTCAACCACACTGGGTAACTACATCTATCTATTATTTTTACATAATTCATTTAACCTTTATATCTAAACATTTTTTTTTTTACTTTTACATTGGTACTTGAATTCTAAAGGGTAAAGCTTACATTCGGGCTGAATGCTGTTTTCGGAAGAAACGAGTCACAAACTGAAAAGGGTCTTTGGATCGGTGATTGGCAACCGCAAAATACAAGGGATTTCATGCAGTACACTATTTCGAAAGGATACAAAGTCGATTCATATGAATTTGGTAACTTGAATCACTCTCTGAAAAGTTATTATATAAGATTGATTTTCAGGGTTTTTTTTTCATACTTCGAAAAAATATATTTCATCAGGAAATCAACTTTCTGGATCTGGGATGGGTGCAAAAGTTGATGCCAAACAATATGGGAAAGATGTTATTGTGCTTAAGAATCTAGTAAAAGAATTGTACGCACACCCCGAGACTCAACCAAAGGTCTTAGGTCCAGGTGGCTTTTTTGAGGAGAAATGGTTTAACACCTTCCTGGAAGTTTCGGGACAGGGAATTGTTGATGGAATTACACACCGTATCTACAATCTTGGACCCGGTATCCATATACGCTCCAGTTCAATGTTTATATATATAAGCTTCAAGGTGCTTACCTTATATTTGTACGATTAATTCCTTAATGTGATCGATGCGTGTGCAGGGGATGAGCCAAACATGATGAACAAGATTCTTGACCCATCGTATTTGAATCAAGTTTCTCAAACATATAAAGGTGTTTCGTATTTGAATCAAGTTTCTCAAACATATAAAAGGTGAGTTCTACGCGCATCCTATCAAATTTACAAGGGTCAGAGCCGGGTAACAGTGATTTTGGACTAATTTTTGTAAACTACTTTCAGCGTTCAAACCTTTGAGAATCAAAGTTGGTGGTTCGTTGCAAGACAACGTGGTGTACAAAGTAGGAGAAGTTAGCAGTTGCCCCAATTTCATGAAAAGAGAAGACGGTTTATTTGGATTCTCTCAGGGATGCCTTTCAATGGAGAGATGGGACCAATTGAATAGATTTTTCAACCACACTGGGTAACTACATCTATCTATTATTTTTACATAATTCATTTAACCTTTATATCTAAACATTTTTTTTTTACTTTTACATTGGTACTTGAATTCTAAAGGGTAAAGCTTACATTCGGGCCGAATGCTGTTTTCGGAAGAAACGAGTCACAAACTGAAAAGGGTCTTTGGATCGGTGATTGGCAACCGCAAAATACAAGGGATTTCATGCAGTACACTATTTCGAAAGGATACAAAGTCGATTCATATGAATTTGGTAACTTGAATCACTCTCTGAAAAGTTATTATATAAGATTGATTTTCAGGGTTTTTTTTTCATACTTCGAAAAAATATATTTCATCAGGAAATCAACTTTCTGGATCTGGGATGGGTGCAAAAGTTGATGCCAAACAATATGGGAAAGATGTTATTGTGCTTAAGAATCTAGTAAAAGAATTGTACGCACACCCCGAGACTCAACCAAAGGTCTTAGGTCCAGGTGGCTTTTTTGAGGAGAAATGGTTTAACACCTTCCTGGAAGTTTCGGGACAGGGAATTGTTGATGGAATTACACACCGTATCTACAATCTTGGACCCGGTATCCATATACGCTCCAGTTCAATGTTTATATATATAAGCTTCAAGGTGCTTACCTTATATTGGTACGATTAATTCCTTAATGTGATCGATGCGTGTGCAGGGGATGAGCCAAACATGATGAACAAGATTCTTGACCCATCGTATTTGAATCAAGTTTCTCAAACATATAAAGGTGTTTCGTATTTGAATCAAGTTTCTCAAACATATAAAAGGTGAGTTCTACGCGCATCCTATCAAATTTACAACGGTCAGAGCCGGGTAACAGTGATTTTGGACTAATTTTTGTAAACTACTTTCAGCGTTCAATCCTTTGAGAATCAAAGTTGGTGGTTCGTTGCAAGACAACGTGGTGTACAAAGTAGGAGAAGTTAGCAGTTGCCCCAATTTCATGAAAAGAGAAGACGGTTTATTTGGATTCTCTCAGGGATGCCTTTCAATGGAGAGATGGGACCAATTGAATAGATTTTTCAACCACACTGGGTAACTACATCTATCTATTATTTTTACATAATTCATTTAACCTTTATATCTAAACATTTTTTTTTTTACTTTTACATTGGTACTTGAATTCTAAAGGGTAAAGCTTACATTCGGGCCGAATGCTATTTTCGGAAGAAACGAGTCACAAACTGAAAAGGGTCTTTGGATCGGTGATTGGCAACCGCAAAATACAAGGGATTTCATGCAGTACACTATTTCGAAAGGATACAAAGTCGATTCATATGAATTTGGTAACTTGAATCACTCTCTGAAAAGTTATTATATAAGATTGATTTTCAGGGTTTTTTTTTCATACTTCGAAAAAATATATTTCATCAGGAAATCAACTTTCTGGATCTGGGATGGGTGCAAAAGTTGATGCCAAACAATATGGGAAAGATGTTATTGTGCTTAAGAATCTAGTAAAAGAATTGTACGCACACCCCGAGACTCAACCAAAGGTCTTAGGTCCAGGTGGCTTTTTTGAGGAGAAATGGTTTAACACCTTCCTGGAAGTTTCGGGACAGGGAATTGTTGATGGAATTACACACCGTATCTACAATCTTGGACCCGGTATCCATATACGCTCCAGTTCAATGTTTATATATATAAGCTTCAAGGTGCTTACCTTATATTTGTACGATTAATTCCTTAATGTGATCGATGCGTGTGCAGGGGATGAGCCAAACATGATGAACAAGATTCTTGACCCATCGTATTTGAATCAAGTTTCTCAAACATATAAAGGTGTTTCGTATTTGAATCAAGTTTCTCAAACATATAAAAGGTGAGTTCTACGCGCATCCTATCAAATTTACAAGGGTCAGAGCCGGGTAACAGTGATTTTGGACTAATTTTTGTAAACTACTTTCAGCGTTCAATCCTTTGAGAATCAAAGTTGGTGGTTCGTTGCAAGACAACGTGGTGTACAAAGTAGGAGAAGTTAGCAGTTGCCCCAATTTCATGAAAAGAGAAGACGGTTTATTTGGATTCTCTCAGGGATGCCTTTCAATGGAGAGATGGGACCAATTGAATAGATTTTTCAACCACACTGGGTAACTACATCTATCTATTATTTTTACATAATTCATTTAACCTTTATATCTAAACATTTTTTTTTTTACTTTTACATTGGTACTTGAATTCTAAAGGGTAAAGCTTACATTCGGGCTGAATGCTGTTTTCGGAAGAAACGAGTCACAAACTGAAAAGGGTCTTTGGATCGGTGATTGGCAACCGCAAAATACAAGGGATTTCATGCAGTACACTATTTCGAAAGGATACAAAGTCGATTCATATGAATTTGGTAACTTGAATCACTCTCTGAAAAGTTATTATATAAGATTGATTTTCAGGGTTTTTTTTTCATACTTCGAAAAAATATATTTCATCAGGAAATCAACTTTCTGGATCTGGGATGGGTGCAAAAGTTGATGCCAAACAATATGGGAAAGATGTTATTGTGCTTAAGAATCTAGTAAAAGAATTGTACGCACACCCCGAGACTCAACCAAAGGTCTTAGGTCCAGGTGGCTTTTTTGAGGAGAAATGGTTTAACACCTTCCTGGAAGTTTCGGGACAGGGAATTGTTGATGGAATTACACACCGTATCTACAATCTTGGACCCGGTATCCATATACGCTCCAGTTCAATGTTTATATATATAAGCTTCAAGGTGCTTACCTTATATTTGTACGATTAATTCCTTAATGTGATCGATGCGTGTGCAGGGGATGAGCCAAACATGATGAACAAGATTCTTGACCCATCGTATTTGAATCAAGTTTCTCAAACATATAAAGGTGTTTCGTATTTGAATCAAGTTTCTCAAACATATAAAAGGTGAGTTCTACGCGCATCCTATCAAATTTACAAGGGTCAGAGCCGGGTAACAGTGATTTTGGACTAATTTTTGTAAACTACTTTCAGCGTTCAATCCTTTGAGAATCAAAGTTGGTGGTTCGTTGCAAGACAACGTGGTGTACAAAGTAGGAGAAGTTAGCAGTTGCCCCAATTTCATGAAAAGAGAAGACGGTTTATTTGGATTCTCTCAGGGATGCCTTTCAATGGAGAGATGGGACCAATTGAATAGATTTTTCAACCACACTGGGTAACTACATCTATCTATTATTTTTACATAATTCATTTAACCTTTATATCTAAACATTTTTTTTACTTTTACATTGGTACTTGAATTCTAAAGGGTAAAGCTTACATTCGGGCTGAATGCTGTTTTCGGAAGAAACGAGTCACAAACTGAAAAGGGTCTTTGGATCGGTGATTGGCAACCGCAAAATACAAGGGATTTCATGCAGTACACTATTTCGAAAGGATACAAAGTCGATTCATATGAATTTGGTAACTTGAATCACTCTCTGAAAAGTTATTATATAAGATTGATTTTCAGGGTTTTTTTTTCATACTTCGAAAAAATATATTTCATCAGGAAATCAACTTTCTGGATCTGGGATGGGTGCAAAAGTTGATGCCAAACAATATGGGAAAGATGTTATTGTGCTTAAGAATCTAGTAAAAGAATTGTACGCACACCCCGAGACTCAACCAAAGGTCTTAGGTCCAGGTGGCTTTTTTGAGGAGAAATGGTTTAACACCTTCCTGGAAGTTTCGGGACAGGGAATTGTTGATGGAATTACACACCGTATCTACAATCTTGGACCCGGTATCCATATACGCTCCAGTTCAATGTTTATATATATAAGCTTCAAGGTGCTTACCTTATATTTGTACGATTAATTCCTTAATGTGATCGATGCGTGTGCAGGGGATGAGCCAAACATGATGAACAAGATTCTTGACCCATCGTATTTGAATCAAGTTTCTCAAACATATAAAGGTGTTTCGTATTTGAATCAAGTTTCTCAAACATATAAAAGGTGAGTTCTACGCGCATCCTATCAAATTTACAAGGGTCAGAGCCGGGTAACAGTGATTTTGGACTAATTTTTGTAAACTACTTTCAGCGTTCAATCCTTTGAGAATCAAAGTTGGTGGTTCGTTGCAAGACAACGTGGTGTACAAAGTAGGAGAAGTTAGCAGTTGCCCCAATTTCATGAAAAGAGAAGACGGTTTATTTGGATTCTCTCAGGGATGCCTTTCAATGGAGAGATGGGACCAATTGAATAGATTTTTCAACCACACTGGGTAACTACATCTATCTATTATTTTTACATAATTCATTTAACCTTTATATCTAAACATTTTTTTTTTTACTTTTACATTGGTTCTTGAATTCTAAAGGGTAAAGCTTACATTCGGGCTGAATGCTGTTTTCGGAAGAAACGAGTCACAAACTAAAAAGGGTCTTTGGATCGGTGATTGGCACCAAACATGGCGATCCCCCCAATTCTCTCTGTTTGCCCGCTTTTCTCCCTCGTGAACTTCTCGCGGGGTACTCCCCGGACCAGTTGGCTCCGCTTATCTATTCCTCCCCACAAAGTCACATCGCCTAGAGCATCCTCGCCCAAGCCTCCGTACCATTCACCCTCGCCAAGTCAGCTGCGTCAAAGCAACGGTCGTCTACACGAGCGTTCTAAAGCACATGGTACGCCATGGTAAGTGAATACCCTGTGAATGCCTCCAAAAGTAAAGAGCTTCCTTTGGTTGCTTAGATTGGATAGAATTCCAACTAAATCTTTTCTTCGTAGCAGGGGAATTCCATTAGAGGAGACGCAAAGTCGATGTTGTTGGTGTAATTTAGCTAGCGAGGATGCGAACCATCTTTTGGTAGGATGTGAATTTGTTGCTAATTTTTGGAACCAATTTTGTGGATGGTGGGACATAAAGTGGACTAATCACAGCAATGTCGAGGATCTGTTCAAATTTGTTTTCAATGTTAACTTGACAGGTTTAACTAAAAGCCTTTGGCTTATCACTTGGGGAGCGGCAGTTTGGAGTTTATGGCTTTCGAGAAACGATAAAATCTTTAATAATAAGCAGACAAATTCTAAGGATATTTTATTCAGTGTGAAACTTAGAGCCTTGTTCTGGATTAAGGCAATCAAAGATGAGTTGATCGGTAATGTTGAAGGTTGGTGGGAGTCACCGAGAAGAGTGGTGGCAAAGGAGGATTTGGTTTGGATTCCACCACAGTCTGGTGTATTGAAATTTAATATAGAAGGGACAGCGAGGGAGAATATGGGTGGAATTGGAGGCGTGTTGAGAACTGATGAAGGCGTCATTCGAGCATTGTTCTCAGGGTCAGTAGGGGATATTGGCGAAGATCGCGCAACCATTGCTGCTCTTAAAATGGCGCTGGAAATTCTGATTGAAACAAAGTGGGTCGAAAAAGCAACAATTGCCATTGAAATTAGCTCCCCAATGGTGCTACATTGGTGTGTAAATGTCTTCCAAAGACCGTGGAATAAATGGAAGGAGTTAATGGAAGTGGATTATCTTCTAAGTAAGGGGAAGGCAGTTCAACTGGTGGGTATTGAACGTGATAGGAATCATTTGGCTCGATGTTTAGCGGTAGATGGAATGCTCCGAGAACAAATTTTTAAAGCATGGCGGTGAAATGACATAATATAGGAACCTTGAAGATCTGGTTTGTAGCTGCTGAAAGATGCTGTATAGTGTTTCGTTCTGCAGGTTAAAGGTGTCGGCTTATCGTGCTGCAGAGGCGTAGGATGAATCTAAACAAGTTGAAGGTGAATTCTAAGGGAAGATGTTTGGTCAGGTTATTGACTACTGTATGTTCTTGTCCAAGTGTTAGCTATTATGCCAGTTGAAAAGGCTGCAGGCGATACTTAATATCCAGGCGAATTGCAATATGGTTTTCTGCTATTTCAAGTGTTTGTTCATGCTTTCTATCAGGAGTTGTTTTAGTCTTGTGTGTTGTTTATCCCGGTATGTGTTGTACTCTTTTCCTCCAAATAGGTTTAGGGAGGTTTTTAATGAGGCAAACATACTCGGGTGGGAGTTTTTGATTATTAATAAAAACATTCTGCTGAGCAAAAAAAAAAAAAAGATTGTTTTTCAAAACAATTAATTTAATTTGTTAAAATTATTTTACTGAATTTTTTTAGTGTTCCCGATATAGATCGCAAAATTAAGTTTTTATCCCTAAATGTGGTGTGGCTGATATGTTCACCGGAAATTAAGTCGCATCTTTTCTGAGTCATGTGGATGATATGTGGCTTTATTCATTATTATTGTCACCGGAAACAATGTTATTCACAGGGAAGCAATCAGATTCTGTTGCACTGAAGGGGTTGGGAAGATGAGTGGATAATGCTAACTAATATTATACAGTTACTATTGGTTACTAATTCATGAATAATGTGTTTAGATCATACTACACTTAGTTGATCGTCGATAGGTTCCAACCAGCGAAGGATTCATTACAAGACGTTTTAGGTGAGTGCCTTGAACCTACTACATCAGCATTGTCTCATGAGCTACTAATATTATACACTTACCGTGATTCATTTAAATGATGTGCTATAAATTGGTTTGCCTCCATCCGAGTGCTTCTGTTGTTGTACTTGCTTCATAACCTTTTCGT
The DNA here is from genome assembly GCA_958450335.1 of Hibiscus tridactylites. Lineage (NCBI taxonomy): Eukaryota > Viridiplantae > Streptophyta > Magnoliopsida > Malvales > Malvaceae > Hibiscus > Hibiscus tridactylites. Next base: position 96,024,174 of record OY288271.1, on the reverse strand, counting down.
ACTTCTCAGTTGTATGAGTGTATTAGGATAAGTATTGTGATGTCTACGAACTACTAAAACACTAATAATTTTGAAGGGTCTTCAAACTAAAACTAGTCATATGTGATTTCACTGCTCGTATAAAGGATTTACCTAATAAATCTGATCTGATCTAAGTAGTAATTGAATATATCAAATGATTTTTAACCCTACTTGTTAAAGTTATTGCTCTGGACAATTCTGATACGTCTATTTCCTGGTATTTAGCATCTACACCTACCGGCAAAGTACTAGAATTTAAGTGGCAATTTTAATAAAACGATTGTTCTATGTTTTATGCGAATAAATCTATATAGATGATTATTTATTTCAGTAGCACTAATATGTCAGTGTATCTATGAGGGGCAACTCAAATTTTTTATCTTGGGTTAAGATATTCTCTTTATTATTTGGATGACATGAGTACATATTTCTTTAGCCTGGGTTAAGATATTCTCTTTATTATTTGGATGACACGAGTACATATTTCTTTAGCCTGGGTTAAGACTCTGTGATTGTATTTAAGAACTAGGTAAGAACAACGTCTATGTGTACTAGTAGCTTCTGTTAAACATGTTTTTTGATCTGATAAACTTTTGAATTGGCAAAACTATTGATCTGTTCTAAAATCTAAAATCCATGCTCGGTGGTTCTGTTTTACATTTGTTTCTTTTATTTGTTCGTAATACCACGTTTTGTTCTAATGCTTCTTCCATTTATTGAATGGTACTCCCACGCTATGTTCTGGTGGTTCTTCCGTTTATTGCTTGCTAATCTGATTCTATGTTCTGCTGGTAATCTCACACTTTGTTCCAGCCCATTCATTTTTATTGACGGTTCTTTTGTTTTGATTCGTACCTCTGTTGGTGCACAAGTTGGTCTCGAGTTTTGGGAACTTGCTCTGTTCGACATATATGATAGTTTTGGCCTCTTGGGTAGCTAGGCTTACTATCCTAGAAAGTCATATCATTTGTCATATGCATCTCTGTTGTTTCTCTGTATTTCTACAATTGGTTTACTTACGCATTGCTGCTAATTCTTATAATTGTGCAAGCTCACATTGTTTCTAGGTCTGTTACGTGATGTCCTTGTTGTCTCTGTCGTGTTTATTGTTCTGAGACTGATTCCTAATTACTTCATTGACTTTTGATATTCTCTTCAATATGGCAACTAAAAATATATTTGACGCCCTGTACTGAAACATACACCAACCCGTACCAAAACGGTCTTATAAGCGTATCGATACACGGAATTCCAGTAACCAAATTAACCAAGTCTGTTTCAATAAACCAAGCACTGTCTTTATGTTTACTTATTAGTAATAATCGACAATGGGATGATGTCTTTATGTTTTGGGAGTGCGTGTTTTGAAACTTCTTGTTTGTGGCAAGTTTGTGATGCCTTTAATGACTTGTAAATGGTCTTACTTTTGGTATTTGCTATGATTTGTGTTTTGATTCTTGAGTGGTCATACTGCATAGGTTGCATGCCTATAGATTTTCCTAGTACATATTAAGATGATGTGATGTTGGAATTGTCATGTATGATTGAGGTTTGATGTTTAGATATGTTGTATGCATATTGGAAGCATGTTGGAATTTTTTTTGTATGGATTAAAGTATAAAAAACCAACAGAAAATGACATTACAGGCCTAGGTGTTACAGTACACCTAAGCCAGTATCGAAACATAGTGCTTGAAATAACTAAGGGGTTTCGAGACAGGGAAGGGGTGTTTTGATTTTTCTACTGAAATCTTGTGTTCCGAAACATCCTTGAAGCTGTTTAGATACGAGCCCGAGCTTTGAGCCGCTTGACCCTATTCCGATACGGGCGTTTTGGTACAGGGCAACTTTGTACCGAAACACCCGGTTGTTAAGTTGGTTATTGAATTCTTTTGAAGTTTTATTTCTTTATGTTTTAGTCCTCGAATGTTGTGGATGCAATTAAATGAGCTTGGAGATTGTTTTGGCTAAGATTTGACAGAGAGGCATGTAATGTGATTAATTAAAGGTTGGTAATCTAAAAACTGAAGAAGTCCCTCTAATTTTATAAAATTACAAATGGTCCCTAAAATTTGTTTTTGTTCAATTGGGTACCTAATCGATGTCTGATTGAGTTGAAAATTGTTCCGCTCCGATGTCTATCATATAGGATAATAATGAGCATCTAGAAAAGATAAAACAAATAATATGGTTGTTTATTGGAGTAAACTTCTCGGTTTACTTCAACATTCCCCGTAGGACATGTTCGGTTCGGTTTATCGTCTAGACTAGGTCGAGGGGGTTACTTTTGGTGGTATCAAAGCCAGTGTAACGCCTTGATTTTGGGCCTAAAAGTATTTTGAGGTTCATAGGACCTAGACTAGATATTTGATTTTGGGCCAGTGTAACCCTTCGAATAAAGTCATCTCGTGAAGGCTTTCATTCACTCTTGCTAATTTGTTCGTCACTTGGTTTAGATACGTAGACTTTGATATCAGAAGAGTGTCCTTGCTCATGATCCTTCCTAGAGCATGTTTCGGGCACCTCTAGGGTATTTAAACTTCCTGCCTAGAGCCTGTTTCGGGCACCTCTATGGTTGTCATCATATTTGTTTTGCTGCCTTATATTGTCGTGGTGGCAAACTTGTATCCAATCAAGGAATTTTTATTAAGTAAGGCAGTCAGTGTTAAACTCATAACTCAAGAAAAAATTCAGCCTTTAACAGACAATTTGTACAGATAATTGGCAGAAAGAAAGATTTTCTACGTATCTTTCATGCTTCTTCCCATAGTTAGGTTAATTTTTTTAGTATGGTACGAATATAAGTAATCGGCTAATCTATCATAGACACAAGTTTTAAACTAAAGATTTCTACTTCATTAAGTGCTAGAGGGCAGAATTTACATATGTTCCTAAATGCTACTAGATGAACCTAAAACAAAGAGGACTATTCCCCCCAAACTCAAGGTTGGCATTTTCCTCAATGCCTTTACACAAAATAAATAAATTAATTAAAAACAGAAAATAAAACATAAAAGAAAAATAAAAGTAGTAAAAAGAAAATTAGAAAAATAAAATAAAACATAAAAATTAAAAAGAAAAGAAAAGAAAATGGTGCTATAGACTGGGGGAGTTCCCTTCTGTTGCTGCTGCGTCAGAAGAGGATGCTGGGGAGGCGGGCAAGACTAGGTGGCGCGTAGCAGATGGTCTGTCGGTTGGGCTTATATGTTTGGGTTGTATTTGGCCTTATATGTTTTGTTTGTGGTTGGATTGCTTATATTGGTTTTGTGATTAGGAAGCATGCCTCTAGACTTTGTGAATTTGTGTTTGATGCTATGTTCGTGTTAGAATGTCCTAAATATGTTCCTTATATGTATGATGGTTTGTTGGTATGATTTGGGAGTCTTTGAGGCATGTTTGAGTGTTTCTAATGATGAAAAACCAGCAATAGCTGCTGTTTCTGGGTTAAAGTGCCCCGCAATTGTGCAAGTGTACACGTCTCAAGTTATAAAGTGATAAGTATTGAGTATCGTCTATATAGGGATTGGTGGAACTTTCAATGTTTATCACCTCGCACTGAAAAGGAAATAAAAGTAAAAACACAAGTGATTGATTTGGGTTTTTGAGAATAATCTATGTTGCGTGTCAAAAGTCCTATCGCAATGTAGTGCAAGTGTACACGACGCAAGTAGTAAAGTGATACTTGGAGTATCGGATATCGTCTCCACAAGGACTAGAAGTAGCTTTATCCTTGAATTGTTGCACGGGAGAGAAAAAGAGTTTTAAATGATTGTAGAGTAATCGTGAATGATAACTAAATTTAAGGAGTAAAAGATCAGGTTTAAGAAATAGGACAATATTGAATTGCTCGGTAGCACAGGTGTTGCACTGAATAAAAACTTCTATTTTGTCGTCATCCCTGTCGCGGCAGCACCTGTCGCAGCAGAAGTATGTTGCTGTCGCGGCAGTGATCACATAACTCTATACTTCAAGCTTGGCAAGAACCTCTGCTTTGACTTGTCCTATCCCTAGGCCCAAGTGTTGTTGATGAACACTTCTTGGATGATACCTCCCGACGTGAATCAAAGGGTGAACACCAATGTTGCTGAATTCTTCCTTAGCTACTTAACCTCGTACTTATCCCTAAGCCAAGATGGTTTAACCATAGACCGGAAAACTCGTATTTATTCCGTTCGTATGCTTGACTCTCCCGATATCAAACAAACAGATAACCTCACAAAGCTCTCCCGATACTCTTGCGAGATGTGAAAACCAGAATAAATAAACTTGAAGTTTTATTGCCTTGAACAGAAATATTCCTAAAACAGTACAATCCTTGTAACTACTCTACAAAATCAACCCTTAGCCCTAGGGGAAGTTTAGAATATGATGAGAAGGGGGAAACGACAAGGGTTTTGGGGAAGACGGCTAGGTACGAGATATCCTTCCCTAGGTCGAATTACATGCCTTTGTATAGGCCTTGGGTCCAAGTTTTCTAATATGGCAAGAATACAAGTTTAAACTAAAGTACAACTCTCTTGGAGATTAAATCTTCTGAGTATATGCCTTTAATTCGCCCTCTTTTCTTGCTTTGGGTTTCTTCCTTGGACTTTGGGCTTCGCCTTCATTCTGCCCCAGGGCTCAGAAAAATATAGGAGTGGTCCATGACAAACCAGCTTGAATTCCTCTATCTGTCGAGCTCCACTTAACTTTTCCCTTTCACCAACGCTGTCGTCATGGCTGCCACGACAGTTGCCACGGCAGCGTTATTTCCTTGACTCCAATCATGTAATCCAACTTTGCTTCCTTGCTACCCTGAGTCTGCCACAGTAGATACCTGCAAAAGTGACCAAAATCAGTACCAACTGTGCCATTTTATCTATTTGTGATGTATATGTAAAATCTATCCTAAATGCAATGAAATATGCTTGAATGCAGCAGAAATATGGGTAAATGAGGGGTAAAATATAGAACTTTTATACACTAAACACACCCCCAAACTGAAGTTCTTGCTTGCCCTCAAGCAAATACAACCTAACTAAAAATAAAAACATTTTGACTTGGCTTAATTCAGTGAACCTTTCATTACCTACTACTTGTTCCCTATCAAGAGCAATACCTTGTTGGGTGTTTCTGGATTTATTCAGAACCATACTGTAATTCTTGTGTGGTGTGTGCGGGTTTTGTGAACAACTATGTGTCTAGACTCCTTTAATCTACTAGAATAAGCATGCTTACAAACTTGAGTTTATGCCTAATTCATTTTTTCTGGAGGCAATTCTTAGAATCCTTTAGTTTTTTCTGACTCTTGATTTAACTGCATCTTTTCTGGAGGCAATTCTTAGGCTCCTTTAGTTTTTCTAACTTAAGCTCAAACAGAAATCTCCTAAAATCAGTGCAAGGCAATTTTTCAAGAAAATGAGTATGAATTTTTCCTTTTTTATGCTTTTTCTAAAGCCAGTGATAAACACCTCTAGGGGCATTGTTAAGTAAGTAAGCATTCCTATACCAGTGTACTACAGAAGTCTAGATAGCATAAGAGTCACAAAGAATGTTGTACATATCAGAATTATAGTAAGGCTCTAAATAGTTCCTAAAATTTCCTAAAGACACTGTCACGACAGACTATGTCGCGACATGTAAGTTTAGTTCAAAGACTTAAGCCAAATTTTTTATATAAAAATAAACTTAATAATAACTGAAACTTAGACACAAATTTAAGATATAACTACAACTTCATTGATGGAGGGATGCCACCCCCAAACTCAAGGGTTGCATTGCCTTCAATGCATGACAACATAAAAGATAAAAACAAAAAAAATACATCACAAAAGAAATAAAACATCAAAGACAACAAATATAAGATAGAAACTTAAGTTGAGGAGTTGTCGTCGTTGCAGCTGTTGATCTGGAGCTGCCGGCAGGTAGTGACTTTCATGGCAAGGGCCGTCATTGTGCTGGGGGAGGCAGAGGATACCTTTTTCTTTGCTTCCCGAGGTGGATGGACACGTGTTGGTGAGATGCATGATGGTTTGTCCAGAACCTTGACCTCATCATCAGAGCTGATGCTGCTGCTGCAGATCTACCTTGGCCGGAGGGTCCTACGCCAGTCTCGTTGAGCTTCTTCTTTTTCATTGGCGGATAATCCTTGGAGATGTTTGGGCAACTAAGGGATCGCCGTCAGAATCCAGCCATACGGAAGAGGAGGAGAACCCTTCAAAATATTCTGAGTCGAGTTCCGGCAGGGGGTCCTTTCTCTTTTCTCCTCTGGAAGTGGCAGATTGTCTGCCGCCTTCAGCTGACGTGGCCAATGTAGGTGTGGAAGCGGCAGATGAAGTTCTGGGGCTTTCAGCTGGGGTAGGTGTAGGTGTGGGGCAGCAAAGAACTGTTCTGGGAAAGAGGGGAATGGCACATGTGTAAAATGTAAATCATTATGAATAAATTTTACCGTTGCTTCCGTGAAATCCCTCATGTAGCTCATCAGTCCGAATTGCCTTTCCTCCATTCTTTTCAGCGTCGACAAATCTGGGCAGAGGTGTCTGATGGAGGTGATGCTGTCGTCTACTGTTGTTCTGCTGCGGAAGGTTCTGGGACCTACCGTCTGGTCTACTGTGGTAGAGGGGTTGAAGTATGATAGTGGGGTGGAAGCTTCCAACTCCATGAGGCTGAAAATGTTCCGCTGCGTCCATCCTTTGCCTTTGACTTTAACATCTTCAGCAAATTCTGGTACATTGTACCCCCGGAAAATTGTTGTAATGGGGTATGGGAAGACGAGGGGACCCGACGGTCTGAGGGCACACTCAAGTATTCCCTCCCGTATGTAGCGGCCGACATTTATTGATCTTTCATTTAAAATAGAATGCACAAGAGCTAACATTGGTCTATCGACGGTGTTGTTGTGGGAGGATGGCATGATGCGCTTCTTCACAAAGTTATTCCACAATTTGGTCTGTGGAGTCAATTGAGTTCTCTTCACCGTCCATCGGTGTTTAGGGTCGGTGTTCCATTCTGTCCCTTCCTCAGTGAGCTCTACCATGACCGCATCGTAGTCTGCCGGCGACAGACTATTGACGAATCTTTTGTGGGAGTCCTCCTTCATACTCACATATAAGCCATAGAGAGTGTTGATGTAGGAAGGCTCGATGGAGAGTTGTTTACCTCGAACTTTCACTATCGTAGTGTCTTTGATGTCGAGTGTGATGTTCATCTCCTCTGGTTGGGCAGCATACTGCTGCCATTTGAGGGCATGGATTTTTCTTGCTATGAAGCTTTCGAGCCCTAGGTCTATCGTGGGTTCTGTGTAGAGAAACCCTCTTTCCTCCCACATGTCCCTCTTCTGGAAGGAGCTGTAGTATCTCGTGGCGGAGTCGGTGGAGGCGAAATGGTCTGGAATGGCGTTATGGCTTGGGGTGGAGACTGCTGCGGCAGAACTAGAGGAAACACTACGGCGGGTTTGTCTGCTAGTCATTTTGCAAGGACTGTAGAAAATGTAAAGAAATTTTTTAAAGATATAAACAGAGGAAACAAGTTGAGAAAATGAGAATGAGGTGAGAAATGAATAGTGAATGGGGGTTTATATAGAAGGGTGATTTTCTGCCCGTTGGAGCTGTAACGGCAGGCGCGAATAATGGGGCCAGTTGTTAGGCAGTTTCTGACTCGTCTGTCACGCGTTTCCGTGGCTACTGCGCATTTGTTACGCGTTTTTGTGTCTGTCGCGACAGCTTGGTTATAGGATGTCTTCTCCGCATTTGTCGCGACAATTGATGATAGGCTGTGATGACAGACTTGTCAGTTGGGCTTTTTGGGCTGCTGTGGGTATGGTGGGCTGGTTCATTCCTTCTATTCGCCCTGTTTCCTTTGTTTCCTAAAAATAGATAAATAAAATAAAATATTAATTCCTAAAATAAAATAATTAAATCTTAATTCCTGATAAATAAATAAAATAAAATAAAATAAAAACTAAGTTAAATTAGGGATGCCTTGAGGGGCATCTCCTAAAGTAACTACTTCCTACATCCTTGGGGCTTCAGTCCCCTGATAATGCTTTAGTCTCTGTCCGTTGACTTTGAATTGGTGCCCATCCTTTAGGGATTTGATTGTGATGGCACCATGAGGGAAAACCTGGACAACTTGGAAAGGTCCGGACCATCTAGATTTAAGCTTTCCTTGGAAAAGTTTCAACCTAGAATTAACAACAACACCTGCTGCCCTTGGCAGAACTATCGTGGCAGCAGTTTCCTGTCGTGCCACCTTTTGGTTTTATCTTTGTAAATCTTGGTGTTCTGAAGTGGCATCTCATGCCTTCTCGATATGTTCCCAGTCCTTTGGCATTTGTCACAGCCCTTGTAAAAGGCTTGTGTATTTTTGAACAATGTGGGCCAATAAAGACCAGATTGCAGAACTTTGGCAACAGTTTTGTTTCCACCTAGGTGTCTTACATATGAAGAAGCATGGCAATGGTGAAGCACGACTTCCTGTTCATCCTGTGGCACACATCTTTTGATAATCTGATCTGCACGGTGTTTGAAAAGAAGATGTTCGTCCCAATAATAATTTTTTGCATCATTTTGGAACCTCTTCCTTGCTTGGTAATTAAGTTCAGGGGGGATGTACCCCACTAACTGTGTAATTAACAAAATCAGCATACCAAGGGATGTCAGTAAGCTTACCTGCCGTCATGGCTGTCGCGGCAGTGCTGATGGTAGCAAACAACTGCTCGTCTGGGAAGGTCTCCAATATGTTGGTTTTATCTGTTGATTGACTCCTTCCCGTCTCTAATCTCAAAAAGTGATCTGCTACTTGGTTTTCTGTTCTCTTTTTATCCTTGATATCATGTCGAACTCTTGCAGTAGAAGAATCCAACATATCAGTCTCAATTTTGCATCCTTTTTCGAGAACAGATACTTAAGTGCTGAGTGGTCTGTATGGACCACCACCTTTGTTCCAAGTATGTATGGACGGAACTTGTCGATTGAGAACACCACTGCTAATAGTTCCTTCTCTGTCGTGGTGTAATTCACTTAGGCATCATTCAATGTTTTGATGGCATAGTATATTATGTGGAAGAGCTTATTCTTCCTCAGCCCTAGTGTTGTCCCTACAGCATAGTAACTGCCATCACACATTATCTCAACTGGCAAACTCCAGTCTGGTGGCTGTACGATCGGGGCTGTTACCAGCTTCTCTTTTAGAATTCTAAATGCCTCAGTACATTCAGTATTAAAGTCAAAGGGGCAATTCTGCTCCAATAAGTGGCATAAGGGCTTAGTAATCTTCGAGAAATTGGCAATAAATCATCGATAAAACCCAGCAAGCCCTAAGAAACTCTGAATCCCCTTAACTGTGGTGGGTGGCGGTAGCTTTTCGATGGCTTCTATTTTTGCTCTGTCTACCTCTATGTCGTGGCAGCTTACCTTGTGGCCTAGTACTATCCCTTCATCCACCATGAAGTGGCATTTTTCCCAGTTCAAGACAAAGTTCACCTTTTCGCATCTTTCAAGCACCTTTTTTAGGTTGCTTGAACAGCCTTCAAAACTGTCTCCAAAGACGTGAAAGTCGTCCATGAAAATTTCTAGGAAGTCCTCCACCATGTTGGAGAATATTACCATCATGCATCTTTGGAAAGTTGTTGATGCATTGTAGAGTCCAAGTGGCATTCTCCGAAAAGCATAAGTGTCATACGGGCATGTGAAGGTAGTTTTCTCTTGATCCTCCGGTGCAATCGCTATCTGATTATAACCTGAGTAACCATCAATAAAACAATAGTAAGGTTTCCCCGCTAATCTGTCAAGCATTTGATCAATAAAAGGTAGGGGAAAATGGTCCTTCCGGGTAGCTTTGTTAAGCTTCCGGTAATCCATACAAACCCTCCAACCGGTCACAGTCATGGTTGGGATTAGTTCATTTTCTTCATTGGTCACCATGGTTATTCATCCCTTTTTAGGTATGCACTGCACCGGGCTCACCCACTTACCATCCGAGATGGTGTATATGATTCCGGTGTCAAGCCATTTGATAATCTCTTTTCTCCCACTTCTCGCATAGCGTCGTTTAAACGTCTCTGAGCATCAATAGTCGGCTTATGATAATCTTCCAAGAGAATTTTGTGCATACATAATGTCGAACTGATGCCTTGGATGTCACCTATTGTCCATCCAATGACCTTCTTATGCTGTTGTAGCATTCCAATTAGTTGATGCTCCTGTTTTGCATTAACTTGGAAGAGATGATTACGGGCAACGTATCATTTAAACCAAGAAAAAACATATTTAAGCTGCCCTAGCAGAGGCTTAAGATCTAAAACATGTGGCTCTTCAATTGAAGGCTTTTGGATTATATGTTCATTCGAGGTATAATTTAGGGGCTCGAAGAACTTACTTGGACGATTGCCTATCCAATTTACCTCCTCATGACCTTCAGTGTCATATATGTCTGAATCGGAGGAGTCACTGTCGTCATTGCTATCGTGACAGTCTTCCAGATGACTGTTATGGCAGTGACAAAATTTAATGTCATGGTAGCTCGACCTGATGCATGGTTGGTCAAGGATTACTTCAGTGATGGCTTTGCACTCTTCTTCTGCATCAGCATGTTTAATTGCTTGGAGAACATTGAGTTTGATTTCTTGATCATTCACTCTCATGGTCAGTTCTCCTTTCTCTACATCGATCACAGATCTACTTGTGGCTAAGAAGGGTCGCCCCAGGATGATCGGTGCGTTTTCATCTGCTTCACAGTCTAACACAAGAAAGTCAGCAGGAAAAATAAATCTATCCATTCTTACAAGAATATCTTCGATCTTCCCTTCTGGTTGTACATAAGAGCGGTCTGCCAGCTGCAGCATGACTGTCGTGGGTCGTGCTCGTCCAATACCTAATTTCTGAAACACAGATTTTGGCATTAAATTTATGCTAGCACTAAGATCACAAAGTGCCTTACCCACGAATTTATCACCAATTATGCACGGTATGATGAAGCTCCCAGGATCCTTCTTCTTCTAGGGTGGATGTCTGTGCAAAATAGTCATACATCCTTCTGTCATTTTTATCGTTTCGAATTCCCCAAGTCTGGATCTTTTTGATATGGCATCCTTGAGAAATTTAACATAACCGGGCATCTGCTTGATGGACTCTAACAGCGGTATATTAATGTGCACCTGCTTAAAAATATCGTAAATCTTTTTGAGCTGGTACTCATGTTTCTGTTTTTGTAACCGTTGTGGAAAAGGAGGTGGAGGATGCTAATCTTCAAGACGTCCTTCACATGGTATTCGGATCTGAGGAGGTTTAGGTTCTTTAGCATCCTCTAATTGCTCCTATATCCCTTCAGCTGTTGCGATAGGTGTGTCAGCAGCAGGTTATTCTTGCTCTGTCGGGGCAATGTTTACGACAGGTGTATCTAGGGTTGGTTCCTCACTTGGTATGTTCTTTGTCTTCGGCCCTTGTAACTGTTTCCCACTCCTTGTTGTGACCGCTTTACACTGCTCATGTGTGGGTTTTCTAGTGACCTCAGTATCACTAGGGAATCCTCCGTTTTGCCTTGGATTGATGTGCTGAGAAACCTGGCCCATCTGTGTCTCTAGTGATTTCAGGGTAGCCTCATGGTTAGTCATCCTCATCTTTGTCTTGTCCATGAATGACTCTATTTTCTTGACAAAGTGATCCATGTTTTCCATGTAAGCTCCTGTCTGTGACATGAATGTGGCCAATGTCTGCTCCAGTATACTAGGTGCAGCTACCGGCAACTGTTGTGGCTGCTGTTGCGACAGGATTCTTGGTGCCCCTTGGTTTTGGTTGTTCTGCATCTGAGGATTTAGTGCATTGTTCGGATTGCTCCAGGAAAACTTGGGATCTTTCCTCTAGTTGGGATTGTAATTGTTGGATTCATAGTTTCTTGGCTTGTTATAATTTCTGCAACACCCAAATTTTGGGCTTAGAAGTTTAGGGTTTGGTCGGACCGGTCTAAGAAACGGTTTGAATATAAAAGGAGGCTTTAGGGAAAGCCTAGTTCGGGATGCTTTAAAAATATAGAAAAATATCTAAAAATCCTCTTTTAATATATATAAGAGAATGGTGAGATCAATTTTACAAAATATGGTTTGGAATTACTACATTTCGGTGTAGTGACCAAAATGCGATTTTTGAAAAGTTTAGTGGTGACTGATTTGTAATGGATTGAAACTTTGAATCTTTAAGGAGCTAATTTACCCAAAATGTTTTTCTCCAGATTTTTCCTTAATTTGGGTGATTTAATTAATGTTTTAATTAAATAAAATAAAGAGGGAAACTACTTTTAGATTCTCATAACTACCTTTTCCTAATTTTCTCTCATTCCTTTTTCTCACAAAATCCCATCATCCAAACACATTTTCTCCAGAACAAATCACTTTGATCTTCACCTCATTTGATGAGATTTCCATCACTCATTGTTTCATAATCAATCTAGCAACAAAACCTTTTGATTTCCACATTTAATTTTCAAGGAATTTGGCCCAAATCAAGGAGAAATCACCATTTAGAGGTAAGATTGTTCTTCTCCTCTAAATACTCAGTTCTTTACTGAAATTCTCAAGTTGTCAATCCTTAATTTAAGTTTTATAAATGGTTTTAATGTTGGAAACATGATTTTGGCTTAAAACTCAAGATTTTGGAAGAAATCTGGAAGAATTTCGTTGTGATTGTTTGGGCTCTATTTTGAGATGATTCTTTAATGTATTTTGGATGTCTAATGATGTTGAAATGAGGTTTTATCAATCTAATCCCGAATAGGTTGTATTTCCTAAGTTTTTGCTTATGAAAATGGTGGTTTTTGAGGTGTTTTTGGTGTTCTGTTATACCTGGAGGTATAAGGACGAGTTTAGGTTTATTTTGGATGTTAATTGATGTTTAGAAATGGTTAGAAGTGGTGGATCTTGGCTGGGTTAAGTTTTGGAAGAGTTTGGAGGTGATTTCGGTTGTGTTTGGTAGCCGAAATGTTGGTTTTTTGTAGAGCATAGAGTTTAGGTGTGTTGGCTGAAGATTTCAATGCATGATGATGCATTAATCCTCTGCTTTGATGTGTCTAAAACAGGGGAGACACATTCCGAAACTTTTGGAGTTGATCCGGAGGCTTGATTGGCGTTTCGGCAAGCTAGCGAAATGAAATTGGTGAGTGGAGATGGTTTCCAGCTTTGGAACATTTATTTGGAGGTTTTGGGAGCTTAGTTTAAGTCTAAACAACTTAGCTAAGCTCAAGAGTAAGTTTTCGGAAAAACTCTCTCGGATGTGCTATGAAGTGGTTTGATGCATTGGTTATAAATTGCATGTTTAAATTCTGTTTTGAAAGCATGGTTAATGCTGGTTTTGAAAGCATGTTTTAGCATGGTTAATGCTGGTTTTGAAAGCCATGTGTTGAAGGATTCTCAAGGTAAGAGATCCTTGCTTTGGCATGATATTAAATTGGTAACGATGCATGGAGATGCATGATGTTTAATGGCTTTGATTAATGCTTTAAAACAGTGAATTGATGATGGTATTTGATGTATATTGGCAAGTGATGAATTGTTTTTAAAGTACTTGAATCGGATATAGTTAGCCGGCTATAGGATTGGGTGCACCGTAAGTAAAGTCACCTTGGATGTTGAGGGGTTGTGATTGTACCGTAAACTCCATCCAAGTACCCTAACGAGTAAGGTAAGATCACAACGGTGGTTGAAAGTCTGTGTGTGGATCTTGTGTTATGTGTCTCGTACTCTCGTTAGTGGAATTATACAACTACCGATGAGTGATGTTGAGAGGTTGTAATTGTACCGTTAAACTCCACCACGGGTGTTGAGGGGTTGTGATTGTACCGATAAACTCTACCTTGTTAAGCCGGTAGTGTGTATGAAGCATGTGGGACAACGCTTGTAATACGCGTATCCGATTGTGTTTTGTGTTGTAAATGGTTATGAACTATCACTTGAAAGCCAATATAATGTATTGAATGTAATGAAGCATGAGATGCTTGTAAAGTGTGCAAGGTTGCATGAAAAGAGATGAGCATGTGTTTAAAAGCTTTGTTGAAAGTATTTTCTAAAAATGCATTATTGTGTTGGTTTATTTGGAGCATGCCTCACTAAGCATTTATGCTTACGCTCTCTCTTTCTTTTACCAATAATGCAGATAATTGAGGTGTTAAAGGGCAACAAGGAAGCCAAGAGTGTCCAAGGGAAACCAAGCTCATGTATGGTGATGTTTTCGTACACTATTAGTTTTGGTAATTTGGCAATGGGAACCTAAGACGTGTTTTGGGAGATGTGTTGAACTCCATATGTTGTGGCATGTTGCTTTTGACGGTTTAAATTTGTAAATGACCTTTTAATGCTTGCTTTGAAGTTCGTTTGTTTACATGGTTTTGGATAATAGGATGCATGCCTCTAGACATGTGAAACTTCATTTTTGATGCTATGAATGTGTTTAGGAGTTCTAATCTTGCACCTTTTATGTATGGTGACATGTCGGTACGTTAGGGAAGTCATTAGGATGTGTTTGAATGGATTTATGTTTGAAAAACCAGCAAAATCTGCAGCTTCTAGGCAAACCGTATCGGAACACTCTCTGGTGTTTCGAAACGGGGGCCTGTAATGGCCTTCGTGTTTCGAAATGGCTTGAGGTTGTTCCAAAACGTTTTGGCTACTAGAATGCCCTGTTTCGAAACCAGTCTCGGAACCAAACCGCGTTTCGGAACGGTCAATGTCGTTTCGAAACAGGTGACCGTTGGGCACTGATTTGAATGGTGCTAAAGTTTGCAAGCTTTACGTTTTAGTCCCGAAAGTTGAGTTTGCAATTGTATGAGTTTGAGATGTCCAATTAAGATGAAATTTGACAGGGAAGCATGTAACACGGCTAATTTCATGATGATAGCATGAAAATCAGTAAAGACCCTCCTATTTGCAGAATTTACATTTTGGTCCCTACTCTTGTAATAAGTGCAATTAAGATGAAATTTAACAGGGAAGCATGTAACACGGCCAATCGTTGTGCCTTTTTCAAATAAGTTTTGTGGGATCTCACTTAGGGTTAATATGCATCTAGACAAGATTAAAAAAAAGGGGTCGCTAATCAAGGCTGACTTTCGGGTTGACTTTGGTTTTCCCCGCGTAATCTTCATAGTTCGGGTCAACCGTCTAGGCCGGGCTAAGGGGGTTACAATTTCCAACGTACATCTCTTCTTCTAACTGTAACGGACAATCTTCCGAACTGTGGTTCCCACTGCAAGTTTCACATACCTCTTCTGCAGAATAGACATGTTTAGAATCTTTCTGCAACAGATTATCCACCGTCTTTGTGAGGTAAGCAACCTGTGATTTCAGGGAATTGTCAGCTTCATAATCCTTTAAAATTATCCCTCGTTTACATCTCCTTTCTGTAGGGAATTGCTCATCATTCTTTGCTAAGTTTTTCAACACCGCCATTTCTTCGTCTGGATCTTTATCTAATAATAGTCCATTTGCTACTAATCTATTCTCATATGAGTGTGTGTGTTGGAAGCATTGTAGAATTTAATGACTTGATTCCATACGGAGAATCCATGCATCGGGCAATTCCTTAGAAGAATTGTAAACTTGTCCCATGCCTCGTGCATTGGTTCGTCATATTCTTGTTGAAAAGTACCAATTTCATTACGCAATCGCTCAGATAAGTGAGAGGGATTAAAACGAGATAAAAATTCACGAGAGAGATCTGCCCAAGTTCGTATTAAACCTGGCGTTAGTTTATTCCACCACGTTTTACCTATGTCTCTGAGTGAATGAGGAAATAACCAGAGCCTCAGTATTTCTGGATTTATTTTTGGCAATCTAAACGATCCACAAATTTCTTGGAACGTTTTCAGATGTTCTCGGGCATCCTCTGTTGCAGCACCACTAAACTGGCCAACGGAATTTATCATGCTGAACATAACATGTTTTAGCTCAAAATTCTCAGCTTCCACGTCTAGCAAGGTGGTCTCTAGTTCAACATGGTCATTGATCATGTAGTCACGACAGGACAATCGCGCGGCAGCAGCAGTGGCAAGACGTCCGTTCTGGGCATATAGGGGAGGATCTTCAGCATTCCTCTGGTTATTATTTACCTCGTTGTTCATTGCTTCTAACTGTTCCTCAAGATAGTCGTTTCTTGCAATCAAGAGGCAGACTCGGTTCCTGAGGCTGCACGTACGTTCGATTTCAGGGTCTAGTTCGTACTCAGGTTCTTTGCCTCGTCTAGATCTGCGCATAAGCAAACCGAATACCTTGTGAAAAGCACATGGTAAACAATACCAATAAAAATAGAAAAATTAAAAAGAAAAAGTGCAGTAAAATAAGGGTAAAGATATGTTGCCAGTTCCTAGCAACGACGCCAAAAACTTGTTGCGTGTCAAAAGTCCTATCGCAATGTAGTGCAAGTGTACACGACGCAAGTAGTAAAGTGATACTTGGAGTATGGGATATCGTCTCCACGGGGACTAGAAGTAGCTTTATCCTTGAATTGCTGCACGAGAGAGAAAAAAGAGTTTTAAATGATTGTAGGGTAATCGTGAATGATAACTAAATTTAAGGACTAAAAGATCAGGTTTAAGAAATATGCCATTATTGAATTGCTCGGTAGCGCAGGTGTTGCACTGAATAGAAACTTCTGTTTTGTCGTCATCCCTGTCGCGGCAGCACCTGTCGCGGCAGAAGTCTGTTGTTGTCACGGCATCGATCACACAACTCTGTACTTCAAGCTTGGCAAGAACCCCGGCTATGACTTGTCCTATCCCTAGGCCCAAGTGATGTTGATGAACACTTCTTGGATGATACCTCCCGACGTGAATCGAAGGGTGAACACCAATGTTTTTGAATTCTTCCTTAGCCACTTAACCTCGTACTTATCCTTTAGCCGAGATGGTTTAACCATAGACTTGAAAACTCGTATTTATTCTGTCCGTATGCTTGACTCTCCCGATATCAAACAATAAATAAACTTGAAGTTTTATTGCCTTGTATAGAAATATTCCTAAAACAATAAAATCCTTGCAACTACTTTACAGAATCAACCCTTAGCCCTAGGGGAAGTTTAGAACATGATGAGAAGGGGGAAAACGACAAGGGTTTTAGGAAGAAGGCTAGGTATGAGATATCCTGCCCTAGGTCGAATTACATGCCTTTATATAGGCCTTGGGTCCAAGTTTTCTAATATGGCAAGAATACAAGTTTAAACTAAAGTACAACTCTATTGGAGATTAAATCTTCTAAGTATATGCCTTTAATTCGTCCTCTTTTCTTGCTTTGTGTGTTTTCCTTGGACTTTGAGCTTGGCCTACATTCTGCCCCAGGGCTCAGAAAAATATAGGAGTGGTCTACGACAGACAAGCTTGAATACCTCTATCTTTCGAGCTCCACTTCACTTTTCCCTTTCACCAACGATGTCGTCATTGTTGCCACGGTAGTGTTATTTCCTTGACTCCAATCCTTTGATCCAGCTTTGCTGTAACACCCCAATTTTGGGCTTAGAAGTTTTGGGTTTGGACCGGGCCGGTCGGGTTGCGGTTCGAATATAAAGGGTGAATTTAGGAAAGCCTAGTTCGGGTTGCATTAAAAATATGGAAAAATATCTTAAAATCTTCTTTTATTATATATAAGAGAATGGTGAAATCAATTTTACAAAATGAGGTTTGGAAGAGTGACATTTTGGTTTAGTGACTAAAATGTAATTTTTGAAAATTGGGTGACTGTTTTAAAAAGGATTGAAACTTTGAATCTTTAAGGAGCTATTTACCCAATAAGAGTTTCTCCAGATTTTTCTGAATATTAATCAATTAATTAATGGTTTTTAATTAGATGAAAAAGGAGGGAAAAGATATTTTGGCATTTTAACTAACTTTTCCCAAATTTTCCATTTTCTTTTCTCTCAACCCAAACACATTTCTCCAGCAAATTTCCCTCTGATTTTGACATCTAAAGATTAGATTTCAACCTTCATTTGATCTCTAATCGTTTCTTCAACAAAACCTTATCATTTGCTTATTGGATTTTCAAGATCTTGGTTCCAAAAAGGGAGAAACTCAAGTTTAGAGGTATGAACGTCCTTCTTCTCTAAATTCTCAGTTTTTTACTGAAATTCCCAAGTTCTCAATCCTTGATTTGTGTTTTATTAAAGGTTTTACAATTGTATTCTTGATCTTGGCTTTAAAATGCAAGATTTGGTTAATTTTTGATGAAATTCGTATGTATTGATTGGGCACTGTTTTGAGATGTCATTTTGATGTAAAATGAATGTATAATTGATGAGAAATTGAGGTTTAATTAATGTCATCCCGAATAGGTTAATTTTCCTAAGTTTTGCTTGAGTATTTGGTTGTTTTTGGGATGATCTTGATGATCTGCTATAGCTGGAGGTATAAGGACATGATTAGATCCTTTTTGGATGTTAATTGAGGTTTAAGAATGTTTGGAATTGATGGATTTTGGCTGGGTAGTGTTGTGGAGTTGTTTGGATGTGTTTTCGGTTGTGTTTGGTAGCTGAAAATGGAGTGTGGATGAGAGCAGCGAGTTTAGGTGCTTTCATTGAAGATATTAATGCATGATGATGCATTAATCATCTGCTTTAATGTGTTTAAAACAGGGGAGACATCTTCGGATCTTTGTGGTGGTGATCCGGAAGCTTGATCGGTGTTTCAGCAAGTTGCGAAACGGAATCGGTGAGTGGATTTTGGTTTTCAGCTTTGAAACCAATATTTTGAAGGTTTGGGAGCTTAGTTTAAGTCTAAACAACTTTGCTAAGCTCAAGAGTAAGTTTTCGGAAAAACTCTCTTGTTGATGAACCATGAGTTGGTTGAATGCAATGTGATTTGTTTGCATGGTTTAAATTCTGTTTTGAAAGCATATTTTGGCATGTTTATTTGCTGACTTTATAAGCCATGTGTTGAAGGGTGCTCAAGGTAAGAGATTCTTGTTTTTGAACATTGTTAAATGTGGTTTTGATGCATAACGATGCATGATGATTATGGCTTGTTAAATGCTTTAAAACAGTGGAATATTGTTGTTAAATGATGTATATTGGCAAGTGATGTCTTGAGAATGGTTAAGAACACTATGGTGGTTAAAAGTCCATAGGTGGTTCTTGTATTAAGAACAACATGGTGGTTAAAAGTCTATGGTTGGTTCTTGTACTAAGGTCACAAAGGTGGTTAAAAGTCCTTGTGTGATCCTTGTGTATGGTAAGGTCACAAAGGTGGTTAAAAGTCCTTGTGTGGACCTTGTGTATTGTAAGAATACCATGGTGGTTAAAAGTCCATGGGTGATTCTTGTGTTAAGGTCACAAAGGTGGTTAAAAGTCCTTGTGTGGACCTTGTGGATTGTAAGAACACCATGGTGGTTAAAAGTCCATGGGTGATTCTTGTGCTAAGGACACAATGGTGGTTAAAAGTCCATGTGTGGTCCTTGTGAATTGTAAGATCACAATGGTGGTTAAAAGTCCATGTGTGGAGCTGGTGTTGATTGTATTTTGACATGGAAAAAGATGATGATTATCACTTGTGGCCAATATGACATGTTAATATTTTGAAGCATGAAATGCTTGTTTTAAATGCTTATGTGCATGTTTAAATGTTGTTTTGAACTAAGGTTTATAAAGGTGTTTTATAAATGCATTATTGAGTTGTTTAAAATGAGCATTCCTCACTAAGCTATTCGCTTACGCTCTCTCTTTTCTTGAACCAATAATGCAGAGCATTGAAGTGCTTATAAGGGCAGCAAGAGGTCAAGAATCCAAGTGAAGAACTAAGCTCATGTATGGTGAAAGTTTCTTAACACTATTAGCTTTTGGCATTTGGCAATGGGGAACCTATGTTCTTGAATTGGGAGATGTTTTGGACTCCCTAAGTTGGTTTTTTGTTGTTGTTGATGATGGAACATGTAATTGGTCTTTGTGAAGTTGGTTTGGTATTATGGTGCTTGAATGGTTTTCTACATAAGATGCATGCCTTCAGAATTGGGAATTTGCTTAATTGATGTCATGTTTGAGAATGGTTGATGCTTTTATGTTCCTTGTGCATGTAATGTCTTGCGGGTATGTTTTGGTTGCCTTTGGAACATGATTGAGGGGTCAATTGTATAATAAATCAGCAAAATCTCTGCAATCTGGGCAGCCCATTTCGGAACAGGTGCTACCGTTTCGGAACAGAGGGCCTGAAATGGCATTGGCGTTTCGAAACGGGTAGACCCGTTTCGGAACGAAAATGCTACTGCCAAGCCCTGTTCCGGAACTTGTTTCGGAACGGTCCCGCGTTTCGGAACGGATTATCCCCGTTTCGGAACACTCGACCGTTGGGCACTGAAATTGACGGTTATATGTTTTGAAATCTTTGCGTTTTAGTCCTAAACCTTGTTTATGCAATTGAATGAGTTTGAGATGTTCGTTTGAGCTGAAATTTGGCAGAGAAGCATGAAAGATGATTAATTTCATATTTGTAACTCTTAATTGGGTTAAGTCCTTATATTTTTCAGAGTTTGCATTTTGGTCCCTAAAGTCATAACTTGTGCAATCAAGTCCCTAAACGTTCTTTGATTGTTATGATCTATGAGTATGCTCTTCTTGTGAACATATCTAGGGTTAATGTGCATTTAGATAAGACTTAAAATAAAAAAGGGTCGTTAATCAAGCTTGACTTTCGGGTTGACTTTGGTTTTCCCCGTGTAAACTTCTTAATTCGGTTCAACCGTCTGGGTCGGGTTAAGGGGGTTACATTTGGTGGTATCAGAGCTGAGTTCTCGAGTAATTGGGAACTGATGAATGGGTGTTAAGTGCTTGAATGCTTTGTATGCTTGTTGAGTGAAAGCATGATGTGTGAATTGTAAGCATGTTACAATTGTGGTGTATGCTGTGGTGAAAGCATGTCAGGGGGACCCATTGCCAAATCAAAGCTAATGTAATGATTTGTTTTTAGTTGGAAATGAGCTTGAGTACTTGGATTGCTTACCTTGCTGGGCCTGACTTTGTTATTTGCATTGTGATTGCATTGTTAGTGAATGGCACCTCGTAGAGAATTGAGGGTTAATACGCGAGCTATGGCTCAAAATGAGAATGAGGAGAATGCTGAAAATGTTTTGGATTTACCTCCTCCGCCTGGTGGTGGTGGTGCTGGGGGTGAAGGAGCTGATGTTGCAGCTGGTGCTGGGGTCGCAGGACCTGAAGCTGGTTAGGGGCAAGCTGTTCCTGACATGTCAATGTTGGTTCAAGCTATTGCTGGTGCTTTTCGAGCAGCGGTAGCTGGAGCTCAAGGTGCGGGGCATCAAGGAGATGCTAATGCTAGACTACCTTTGGAACGTTTGCGCAGTTTGGGAGGGACTAAGTTCAGGGGTTTGTCTGCTGAAGGTTCTGAGTCTTGGCTTGAAAGTACCAAGAGAATCTTGGGACAAATGAATTGCACTGATGTGCAGAAGCTGGGATGTGTGGTATCATTGTTGCAAGATGATGCTTATACTTGGTGGACAACCACTATCTCTGGGATGGCGGATGCTGATGTGACATGGACGTTCTTTCAGAATGTGTTCAAGAGAAGGTATCTGGGTGTGAGGTACCTAGATGAAAAGAAAAGGGAATTCATGTCTCTTACCCAAGGGAGCATGTCTGTAGCTGAGTACGAAGTTCAGTTTGTCCGACTCAGTCAGTACGCACCTGAGCTTGTCTCGGATGAGCGGGAGAGATGTGAAAGGTTTCGTTATGGTTTGGTGACGGAAGTAAAGACGTATATGCTGGCTGCTGAGTATAACGATTTTGATGTGCTGGTTGGCCGAGCAAAGGACATTGAGATGAACTTGGGTTTATCTTCTAGAAGTGCTGGTTCTAGTGCTGGTAAGCGAGTTGCTGAGTATAGTTCCGGTGGTGGACGGAACAAGAGGGGACGTGATCAGAAGTATCAGTCTTCAGCTAAGCGAGGTGGTGGTGCGCCTGCTCAAGGAGGCAGGGCAAGAGCTGATCCGAACGCATGTTGGACATGTGGATCGCGTGGCCATATGAAGTGTGATTGTCCTCGAGCTGCGAGGGAGGTGCAAGCTCCTGTTGTGGTGGCTGGTAACTCGTGCTGGAATTGTGGATCCGCTGATCACATGAGGAGAGAGTGTCCTCTGTTGGCCAGTGGTGGCTAAGGACGTGCTCCTGGAGTTGTTGCACCACAGAGAGGTCATGGGTGCGGCCGTGGTAATTTCCAGCGTAGAGAGGATGGTGGACGTAATGTGGCTCATGTTGTATCTGTTCAGCCTGAGGGTGGTGGCCAGGCTAGAGTGTATGCTCAGAGGGAGGGGAGGAATGACACGGATGTGATCGCAGGTACTTTTACTTTGCAATCCTTGTCATTACTTTCCTTGATTGATTCTGGATCTACGCACTCATACATACTGCGTGAGCATGCTGAATTGCTTGGTTTGCCTGTTGAGTCTTTGGATGTTGGTATGCGTGTCACTAGTTCTTTTGGCGAGACTGTTGTGACTCGAAAGCTTTATAGAAGATGTCCTTTGGTTGTGCAAGATCATGTTTTTCCTGTTGATCTTATGGAGTTGCCTTTCTATGGTTTTGATGTAATCCTTGGTATGGATTGGCTTGTTGAGCATCGAGCTGTAGTGGATTGTGAGAATAAGCGAGTTTCGTTGAAGCTTGCGGATGATTATGAGGTTGTTGTGGTTGGTGAGAATGTGAAGTTTCTTGCCAATGTGGTGTCTACATTGGAGGCGAGTCGGATGCTGAGGCAAGGTTGTGAAGCCTATCTCGCTTTTGTGATGAATCCTAGCTCTAAGGAGTTGCGTGTGCAAGATATCAGGACTGTGCGAGAGTTTCCTGGTGTGTTTCCTGAGGAGTTGCCTGGGTTGCCTCCTCATCGCGATGTGGAGTTTGGGATTGAGTTGTATGAAAACACAACTCCAGTGTCCATTACCCCTTATCGAATGGCACCTAAGGAGTTGAAAGAGCTGAAGATGCAGTTACAAGAGTTGCTTGATCGTGGTTTCATTTAGCCGAGTGTGTCGCCTTGGGGTGCACCGGTCTTGTTTGTGAAGAAGAAGGATGGCACTATGAGAATGTGCATTGATTATCGTCAGCTTAACAAGTTGACTATCAAGAATCGGTATCCATTGCCGAGGATTGATGATCTTTTTGATCAATTCGGGGAGCAGTTGTGTTCTCTAAGATTGACTTGAGGTCAGGGTATTACCAGTTGAAGGTAAAGGATGTGGATGTTCCAAAGACAGCTTTCAGGACGAGGTATGGGCATTATGAGTTCCTTGTGATGCCGTTTGGTTTGACAAATGCTCATGCAGCTTTCATGGACATGATGAATCGAGTATTTCATGAATACTTGGATAAATTTGTTGTGGTGTTCATTGATGATATCCTCGTGTACTCGCGTACTGAGGAGGAGCATGAAGAGCATTTGAGAATTGTGTTTCAAGCTTTGTTGGAGAATCAGCTTTATGCCAAGCTGAGAAAGTGTGAGTTCTGGCTTAGAGAAGTGGTGTTTCTTGGTCATGTGGTTTCTGCTGAAGGGATTCGTGTTGATCCTCAGAAGATTGAGGCAGTGATGAATCGGAAGGTTCCTAAGTCTGTTCATGAGGTCCGTAGTTTCCTTGGTTTGGCGGGATACTACCGGAGGTTTGTGGATGGGTTTTCAAAGATTGTTGCACCTTTGACAAAGTTGTTGCAGAAGGATGTTAAGTATGAGTGGACGGAAGCGAGACAGCAGGCTTTTGAGAAGCTTAAGGCAGCCTTGACGCAAGCTCCTATCTTGGTTCAACCTGAATCAGGGAAAGAGTTTGTGGTGTATAGCGATGTGTCCTATGTTGGTTTGGGATGTGTGTTGATGCAAGAGGGTAAGGTGGTGGCTTATGCTTCACGGCAGTTGAAGGTGCATGAGTGCAATTATCCTACGCATGACATCGAGTTGGTTGCGGTGGTTTTTGCTTTGAAGATCTGGAGACATTATCTGTATGGTGAGAAGTGTATTGTGTACACTGATCACAAGAGTTTGAAGTATCTGATGTCTCAGAAGGAGTTGAATCTTAGACAGCGGCGTTGGGTGGAGTTGCTCAAGGATTATGATTTGACGATTGAGTATCACCCTGGAAAAGCTAATGTTGTAGCGGATGCCTTGAGTAGGAAGGTAGCTGTTGAGTTGAGGGCTATGTTCGCCAGTTTGAGTATTTCGCGTGATGGTGTTCTTGTGGCTGAGTTGCAAGTGAAACCATCTTTGGTTCAGTTGATTAAGGAGAAGTAGTTGCTGGATGATTCCTTGGTACCGCATGTTCAGGATATTGCGGAGGACAGGCCTTCGAATTTCTGTTTTAATGATGATGGAGTGTTGTGTTTTGGGAGTCGGATAGTAGTGCCCAATGATGCTGAATTGAGGCGTGCTATTCTGACTGAAGGTCATAGTAGTCCTTTTGCTATGCACCCTGGTAGTACTAAGATGTATCGTGACCTTCGTGATGAGTACTATTGGGTGGGTTTAAAGAAAGATGTTGCTGAGTTTGTAAGCAAGTGCTTAGTGTGTCAGCGAGTTAAGGCTGAGCATCAGTTTTCTTCAGGGTTGTTGCAACCGTTGAGGATTCCTGAGCGGAAGTGGAAAGGATTACCATGGATTTTGTGTCTGGTTTACCTTTGTCGCCATTGAAGAAGAATTCAGTGTGGGTGATTGTGGATCGCCTGACGAAGTGTGCGCATTTCTTGCCTGTGCATACTACGTACTCTTTGGATAAGCTTGTGGAGCTGTACATTTCTGAGATTGTGCGGCTGCATGGTGTGCCTAAGTCGATTGTGTCGGATAGGGATCCGGGGTTTACATCACGTTTCTGGCAGTGTTTGCATCAAGCTTTGGGTACACGGTTGAATTTCAGTACATCTTATCATCCGCAGTCGGATGGACAGTCCGAGCGTGTTATCCAGGTTTTGGAGGATATGTTGAGGTGCTGCGTGATTGAGTTTCAGGGCTCTTGGGAGAAACATTTGCCTTTGGTGGAGTTTGCCTATAATAATAGTTATCAGGCAAGTATTCAAATGGCACCTTATGAAGCTTTGTACGGGAGGAAGTGTAGGACTCCTCTGTGTTGGGCTGAAATGGGTCAGAAGTTGGTTTCGATGCCAGCTTTGTTGAAAAGAACCACCGAGAAGGTGAAGCTCATTTGTGAGCGCTTGAAGGCAGCTTCTGATCGGCAAAAGTCCTACGTGGATTTGAAGCGTAAGGAGATTGAGTATGCGGTGGGTGACCGTGTGTTTTTGAAGGTTTCGCCTTGGAAAAAGGTGATGAGGTTTGGCCGAAAGGGTAAGTTGAGCCCTAGGTACATTGGACCATACGAGGTGATTGAGCGTGTGGGTCCTGTTGCGTACAAGTTGAGGTTACCTCAAGAGTTGGAAAAGATTCATGATGTGTTTCATGTTTCTATGCTTCGGAAGTATAGATCGGATCCTTCACATGTGATGTCTGTGGAAGAAGTGGAATTGAATCCGGATTTGACCTATGATGAGAAACCGGTGAAGATTCTGGATTCGGATAGTAAAGTGCTTCGAGGCAAGACCATTGAGTTGGTAAAGGTGTTGTGGAAGCATCGTGGTGTTGAAGAAGCCACGTGGGAGCGGAAGGATGACATGTTGAAGCAGTTTCCGTACCTCTTTCCTTCAGGTAAATTTCGAGGACTAAATTTCTTAAGGGGGGAGAAATGTAACACCCCAATTTTGGGCTTAGAAGTTTTGGGTTTGGACCGGGCCGGTCGGGTTGCGGTTCGAATATAAAGGGTGAATTTAGGAAAGCCTAGTTCGGGTTTCATTAAAAATATGGAAAAATATCTTAAAATCCTATTTTATTATATATAAGAGAATGGTGAAATCAATTTTACAAAATGAGGTTTGGAAGAGTGACATTTTGGGTTAGTGACTAAAATGTAATTTTTGAAAACTGGGTGACTGTTTTAAAAAAGGATTGAAACTTTGAATCTTTAAGGAGCTATTTACCCATTAAGAGTTTCTCCAGATTTTTCTGAATATTAATCAATTAATTAATGGTTTTTAATTAGATGAAAAAGGAGGGAAAAGATATTTTTGCATTTTAACTAACTTTTCCCAAATTTTCCATTTTCTTTTCTCTCAACTTTTCTCTCAACCCAAACACATTTCTCAAGCAAATTTCCCTCTGATTTTGACATCTAAAGATTAGATTTCAACCTTCATTTGATCTCTAATCGTTTCTTCAACAAAACCTTAGCATTTGCTTATTGGATTTTCAAGATCTTGGTTCCAAAAAGGGAGAAACTCAAGTTTAGAGGTATGAACGTCCTTCTCCTCTAAATTCTCAGTTCTTTACTGAAATTCCCAAGTTCTCAATCCTTGATTTGTGTTTTATTAAAGGTTTTACAATTGTATTCTTGATCTTGGCTTTAAAATGCAAGATTTGGTTAATTTTTGATGAAATCCGTATGTATTGATTGGGCACTGTTTTGAGATGTCATTTTGATGTAAAATGAATGTATAATTGATGAGAAATTGAGGTTTAATTAATGCAATCCCGAATAGGTTAATTTTCCTAAGTTTTGCTTGAGTATTTGGTTGTTTTTGGGATGATCTTGATGATCTGCTATAGCTGGAGGTATAAGGACGTGATTAGATCCTTTTTGGATGTTAATTGAGGTTTAAGAATGTTTGGAATTGATGGATTTTGGCTGGGTAGTGTTGTGGAGTTGTTTGGATGTGTTTTCGGTTGTGTTTGGTAGCCGAAAATGGAGTGTGGATGAGAGCAGCGAGTTTAGGTGCTTTCATTGAAGATATTAATGCATGATGATGCATTAATCCTCTGCTTTGATGTGTTTAAAACAGGGGAGACATCTTTGGATCTTTGTGGTGGTGATCCGGAAGCTTGATCGGTGTTTCGGCAAGTTGCGAAACGGAATCGGTGAGTGGATTTTGGTTTTTAGCTTTGAAACCAATATTTTGAAGGTTTGGGAGCTTAGTTTAAGTCTAAACAACTTTGCTAAGCTCAAGAGTATGTTTTCGGAAAAACTCTCTTGTTGATGAACCATGAGTTGGTTGAATGCAATGTGATTTGTTTGCATGGTTTAAATTCTGTTTTGAAAGCATATTTTGGCATGTTTATTTGCTGACTTTATAAGCCATGTGTTGAAGGGTGCTCGAGGTAAGAGATTCTTGTTTTTGAACATTGTTAAATGTGGTTTTGATGCATAACGATGCATGATGATTATGGCTTGTTAAATGCTTTAAAACAGTGGAATATTGTTGTTAAATGATGTATATTGGCAAGTGATGTCTTGAGAATGGTTAAGAACACTATGGTGGTTAAAAGTCCATAGGTGGTTCTTGTATTAAGAACAACATGGTGGTTAAAAGTCCATGGTTGGTTTTTTTACTAAGGTCACAAAGGTGGTTAAAAGTCCTTGTGTGAGCCTTGTTTATGGTAAGGTCACAAAGGTGGTTAAAAGTCCTTGTGTGGACCTTGTGTATTGTAAGAACACCATGGTGGTTAAAAGTCCATGGGTGATTCTTGTGTTATGGTCACAAAGGTGGTTAAAAGTCCTTGTGTGGACCTTATGGATTGTAAGAACACCATGGTGGTTAAAAGTCCATGGGTTATTCTTGTGCTAAGGACACAATGGTGGTTAAAAGTCCATGTGTGGTCCTTGTGAATTGTAAGATCACAATGGTGGTTAAAAGTCCATGTGTGGATCTTGTGTTGATTGTATTTTGAGATGGAAAAAGATGATGATTATCACTTGTGGCCAATATGACATGTTAATATTTTGAAGCATGAAATGCTTGTTTTAAATGCTTATGTGCATGTTTAAATGTTGTTTTGAACTAAGGTTTATAAAGGTGATTTATAAATGCATTATTGAGTTGTTTAAAATGAGCATTCCTCACTAAGCTATTCGCTTACGCTCTCTCTTTTCTTGAACCAATAATGCAGAGCATTGAAGTGCTTATAAGGGCAGCAAGAGGTCAAGAATCCAAGTGAAGAACTAAGCTCATGTATGGTGAAAGTTTCTTAACACTATTAGCTTTTGGCATTTGGCAATGGGGAACCTATGTTCTTGAATTGGGAGATGTTTTGGACTCCCTAAGTTGGTTTTATGTTGTTGTTGATGATGGAACATGTAATTGGTCTTTGTGAAGTTGGTTTGGTATTATGGTGCTTGAATGGTTTTCTACATAAGATGCATGCCTTCAGAATTGGGAATTTGCTTAATTGGTGCCATGTTTGAGAATGGTTGATGCTTTTATGTTCCTTGTGCATGTAATGTCTTGCGGGTATGTTTTGGTTGCCTTTGGAACATGATTGAGGGGTCAATTGTATGATAAACCAGCAAAATCTCTGCAATCTGGGCAGCCCGTTTCGGAACAGGTGCTACCATTTCGGAACAGAGGGCCTGAAATGGCCTTGGCGTTTCGAAACGGGTAGACCCGTTTCGGAACGAAAATGCTACTGCCAAGCCCTGTTCCAGAACTTGTTTCGGAACGGTCCCGCGTTTCGGAACGGATTATCCCCGTTTCGGAACACTGGACCGTTGGGCACTGAAATTGACGATTATATGTTTTGAAATCTTTGCGTTTTAGTCCTGAACCTTGTTTATGCAATTGAATGAGTTTGAGATGTCCGTTTGAGTTGAAATTTGGCAGAGAAGCATGAAAGATGATTAATTTCATATTGGTAACTCTTAATTGGGTTAAGTCCTTATAATTTTCAGAGTTTGCATTTTGGTCCCTAAAGTCATAACTTGTGCAATCAAGTCCCTGAACGTTCTTTGATTGTTTTGATCTATGAGTATGATATTCTTGTGAACATATCTAGGGTTAATGTGCATTTAGATAAGACTTAAAATAAAAAAAGGGTCGTTAATCAAGGTTTACTTTCGGGTTGACTTTTGTTTTCCCCGTGTAAACTTCTTAATTCGGTTCAACCGTCTGGGCCGGGTTAAGGGGGTTACATTTGCTTCCTTGCTGCCCTGAGTCTGCCACAGCAGATACCTACAAAAGTGACCAAAATTAGTAGCAACTGTGTCATTTTATCTATTTTTGATTTATATGTAAAATCTATCCTAAATGCAATGAAATATGCTTGAACGCAGCAGACATATGGGTAAATGAGGTGTAAAATATAGAACTTTTATACACTCAACAATCTAAAGAACAAAAAATAAAATAAGCCTGAAATTAAAAAGTAGAGTAATCAAGATGAGAGAATGGGCCGGATTAGATTGCGTCGTAGTGTGGAAACCAAATGGACTTGTCTCGGTCTTTGATTGCAACGAACACCAATCTGCCCCGACAATGACCCAAGTCCCTACCGTGGCAATAAGTTGTGTTGCCTCGACAATTCCTTGCTAGTCGGCAGACGATGTCAATGTTTGGCAAAACGTCATTTGATGGCTCCTCCTTATCCCTATGTCAAAACACTATTGATGAATGGGCCTTGATAATACCTCCCGACGTAAACCAAGGAAGAACACTAACCAATCTCACGCTTCTTTTAGTCGTTGAAACTCTAACTTATCCCTAAGCCGAGTTAGTTTTCGCCATTGGGATAAAAACCATGCTTATTCGTTTCTTGAGTTTAATTCTCCCGATATCAAACAAATGGATAACCTCACAATACTCTCTCCGATGAGATTGCAAGAATAAAATTAACACCAAGAATAAGCAAATCTTGAACTAAATTGCATTAACAAAAACTTAAACATAGTACTATTGTTTTCTCACAACTACTAAAAAAATAATCCTAACCCTAAGAGAATTCAGAACATGATGAACATGGAAAACACACAATTAATCCCAATCTTAAGATCTCAATACTCAACTTCCTTCAACTAGTGGCTTGGCCATCTTTAAATAGGAATAGGCTTAGGGAAAAGTCCTTCTTGGATAGGAAGTTAAGTTGGAATTGGACTTGTCTTCATTAAAAAGGTGAATCTCTTTAATTTATTACATTTTATCCTCTTGGCCGAATTCCATCTTTACCCTTCCTTCCATGCTTTCGTCATCTTCTCGAACTCCGATTGCCACACAAAGTATGTAGAAAAATCCAGTGTTTTATGCTCTTCAAATCGACTACCACTTTTTATGTTTTGCCCTCCGACAAGTTGATTTGTGCACTGCCTCGACGGCGGTAAACTTCTGCCTCAGCAGAGGTCTGTCAACTGGTTCTGCTCTATAAGGCTTTATCTTCATGATTCAGCTTCCTTCAGTAGAAACTATCATTTTTGGCTTGGCTTAATCTGGACCTATCTAGAGTTCGTTCTGCATCATCCTCCCTTTTCTTTATTGCCCGCTCGACATCACCTGCCCCGACAGTGAGTAAATCTGCGCAAGCAGCAAAAATGCATTAAAACATCACCTTTTTCATTAGATAAACCAAATATAAGGATCAAAGATAAAAACGGTGTAATTAATGCATGGAGGGCCATAATGCAGCTCAACTAGATGTAGGTTAAGCAATAATTGCCACATAAAAGGGTGAAAATATAGTACTTTTGGACACTTATCAACCTGCGTAGGCAGTCTTGACTCCTCTTCGTCTTTTGATGATTGTTTGGCCTTAGACCTTCAGTCTGGTTCTCTCTTTCACACCCATCTTGCATCAACACTTCTTTATCTTGGCGCAATGCTGCCGATGGCATTTCTAACTGCATCACCTTCATCGACATATGCTCTGGTGGCCGCCGAGTCAACATGCAGTCGAAGACAATGTGCTTGCATTTGTTTCTTGTTGCGTTCTCTCCTGACCTTGGAGATCTACTCTCTTGTGCTGGTTCCCTTGTTGCATCCATACTTTTACATTTTGTGTTTGTTTGTTGTATTTTGTGTATGTCGATGTTCTTGTTTGTTCTGTTATGATTCGCGTGGGTTTCTATTTCTCGTGTGTTCTTCTTTTGGTTGTGCTATTTTCTTCCTTTTATATTATGTTTTTTTATTTAATGAATTTGTTGGCTTTTATAAAAAAAATAACAATTTAATAGATATATTTTATACATGGAACATTTTTGGCGACTCTGCAATTAATTCACACTAGAAACAACAAACACATCAAATTTAAAAATCAACCAAAGAAAAAAAGACAATCAAGAACAATCACTTTTAATTCTCTAATCTCTAAGAACAAACTCACAACAACAACAATAAAAGGATTGCTCACTAAATCCAGGACTCAGTTATAGTTGACCCAGGTGACATTTTAGGACTTTTTAGTTTCTTTACACTATCTTCAACATAGTCAAAGCACCGAAATTATCTTTCCCTCTAGACAAAAGTAATTGTTGATGACGGTGTGGCGGTAAAATGTCATCACAAAACCTTGACGGATCAACAATAAAAAATGATGTAGCATGGTAAGAACAACATGAACCCGACCCAACATGAAACCCACTTGTGGTAGTAACATAAGAAGAACATAATTTTCTATAACTTTGAGTAGTGGTGGATGTCGTCGCCATTGTTGGAGATGGAGAAGCAGAATAATGGGTTTAACGAGTGAGTTAAAGTTGAGAAAAAAATTCTCTCTTTAGAGGTTTTAAAACTGTTCTTGAAGGTTAGAAGCTAAGAAGATGGCATCGCAAAAAGAGTACCAGATCTTTATAGCTTCGGGAGTCTAATATCAATGTTATGACTTATGGACAAGCATAGACTAGAGATGAGAAAATTAAAAAGTTGAAAATTTAAACAAGTGCGAAATTTTTATTTAAAACATCACGTCATAATATTGTTATAAAATTAATGATGGAGTGATAACAAAATTCAATGTATAAAATTTAATTATTAAATTAATAAATTTTAAACTCAAGTGATAAAAATAAAAGTGAGAAAGAAGTTGAGTTATGATTGTGTTGTTTACCCTTGAATTAAAAATACTTAATATCAACAGCAAGCACCCAAATAGTAAAAATAGTGGATGGCTGGGTGCAGTAGTATTGAACTGAGACTTAATTGGTTGAACCAAAAATTGAAAGTTTAACTGTTTTAATATTAAGTTTGTTTTTCAAAACTATTATTTTTAAGAATAATTTAAAATTTCAAGTATTTTAATATGTTATATTGAATGTTTTTTTTGGATAAATAAGAAATTTATTCATCCAAAGTAACTATCCCTGTACACATCAATAGCAAGCCACTCAAAACAATACAACTATCAACAAAAAAATAATTAAGAATCTAACCCACACTCAGTAACCAAAGAAAGATTAGAACCAGAGATCTTGTTCCAGCTCAGAATTCGTTGTCTAAAATACGGTCGAATGTTGACTCACTTAAGTGCTTGGAAAATGGTAGAAAGTGTATTGGAAACATAATAGAACAGTGCCAAAGATTGATTCTTTTGTGTGCAAGTATACACGGTCTACAAGTAATATAGTAGTGAGTTGAGTATCGTCTCCACATGGATTAGCCAAGAGTTTGAATGCTTTGAATGTTTATTTGTCAAGGGAAAAGTGTTGTTTGATTTGAGAGTTGTTCGAAAATGGTTTTAAAGAAAAGAAAAGTAAATTAAAATAGCGTCAGCAAGGAGAGTGTCAAATGAGTGATGAACATTGGCAAGGGATATATGGTTTTCACGCTATTCATGCCATGCAACTTTTAATAATGTAGTGCCTTGGCATCATTTAATAAGCAGATTCAAAGTTGGAAAAGCCTCTTTCGATGGCCGAGTAACTTCAGAAGTAAGCTCATCTACTTGAACATCTTCTTTCGAAGCATCTCGCCTTAGTATCTGGTAATAGATCGTTGCCCCCAAAGGCTGCTAAGATATTGCGGTTCAATAAGATAAAAATGCCAGAATTCGCTTGACACAATTTTGATAAAACATTAAAGAACATGGAAGATAGGGAAAACGATGCCGAAGCATTATCATTATTAAAAACTAAACATAAAAATAACGTTCAACGCAAACATCCCCTAATAACTATTAAATTAGTTCATGGTGAAGGTATCAAACTAAAAACCTTCATCGTTTTACAAATACATCATCATTTAAAAGAAAATAAAAACAATTAAACAAAGAGAATGGGAGAGAAATGGTCTCTCGATGCAGCCATCCAAGATCCAGGCTCTCGGTCAAGCTGATCGAACCACATCTCCTTGGTGCAGCCGATCATTAATGGATCTTTCGATCTCTCCCTAAAAAATCGATTGTCTCACATCGATTGATCTTATCTATCGGTCTTTAAATAGGCGTGCAAGGAAGACTAGGATTAGCTCTTGTATTTTGAATTTTGAATGCTCAAGGGATAATGGATGTGATCATCTTATCCATGTTTGAATGTGAGCTGATAAGGTTAGGGCTGACGTTCTTCGGCCATCACTCCTTTGCCAACCAAGCTTGGCACTATTTATTCGCTATTTTTTCGGAGATTGATCCAATTGCTATTTTCTTGCAGCCTGATCTGATCCTGTTTTTTGGGGTTCAACAGCTACTTGGCTGGGCATAAAATTCCCCTTCTCTGCCAACTGATGCTTTGGCAATATTTGGTCCATCTGTGCTAACAACATATCAACATTCTCTCTAGCATTCCCTTCATACGTTGCTATGTTCTACCAACCGTTATGTCGATCCTGCAAAAATGCCAACAAAACAACCCTTCACACTAGCATAGACAAAATTCCAAACTCCTTATGCAAATGCACGAAATTAACAACTAAATGTACTCAAAAGCAAGCAAAGGCATCGTAAAATAGGCATAAAAATTAGTACTTTTGAAGAGTTAACACTCCTCCAAACCTAGCTCATTGCTTGTCCTCAAGTAATGCAAAAAAGCTAAAATAAAAACAAAAGGTTGAAAATATTACCTCGGCAAAGTTTTGGTTGGAATGCCAACAAGTGCTGGCAAGCAGAATTAGGCCTTGCTTCTATGCCAAGATTTCTAAAAAGTGACATTGGCATCAGGTTGATGCTGGCTTCTAGGTCACACAGTGCCTTGCCCATGAATCTATTGCCAATGGTGTAGGGAATAGTAAAACTTCTCGGATCTTTCAGCTTTGGTGGTAATCGATTAAGTATCATGGTGATGCATCCTTCTGTGAGAGCTACGGTCTCAAAATCTCCCAACTTTCTCTTTTTGGACAAAATGTCCTTTATGAATTTGACATAGTTGGGCATTTGCTCAAGAGCCTCTACCAATGGTATGCTGATTTGCAATTGTTTAAGAACTTCCAAGAAGTGCTTAAATTATTGGTCTTGCTTATGATTTTGAAGCCTTGTTTGAAATGGTGGTGGAGGATAAGCGAATGCCGACTCCACTGGCTTTGCCAAGGTGGTGCTAGCATTTGACTCATGTTTGTCATTGGTATGCTGTTTGGCATCAGGTATCGTTATGGCAATAGAATGTTGTCTGGCATCAGGTCTGGCATTATCAGCTATTGTTTCTCTCTTCTTTGCTTCTTTGGGATCATCTGCTAGCATTAGATTTTCAGTTTGGCAATAAGTTGGTTGCTTAGCAGCCATCTCTGTCTTGCATTGCTTGCAACTATGAAGAGTTATAGCTTTGCATTGGTCATTGTTTGTATGTCGAGCATCCTCTGTATCACTTGGCAACGCTCCCTGGGGTTGACTGCTAAGTGCATTGGCAATCTGCCCAAGCTGAACCTCCAAGTTACTCATTGATGGTACCAAACTCTAGACTGTTGCATCATTCCTCTCTATGTACTCTACGAGAGAGTTTCCTTAGTTATATCTTTGCCCTTGCTCAAAATTGTTTTGGGCTCTTTGTGGCATGGCATGCTGATTGAATGCTAGCATCATATTGTTATTCTTCCTCTGGGCATTGTTGTTCTGATGCAGGGCATTGTACTAGTTACATCCTTGATTTCCCAAGCTAAATTTGGGTGTTGTCTCCAACATGCATTGTAAGTATTGGTGTTAGAATTATAGTAACGACCAAAATTACCAATAGAATTTACCGACTCATTGTTGGTAGGGTAATCATCTGTGTGATGATCTTCTCCACATGTTGTGCAAAATGGTTCCAATGCCTTGACTTCTCGCGAATCATTACTCTTTTGCAAAGTTTTCACAATGCTAGTAAGATTGGTGTAAAGTGTGTTGAGTGTATAAAAGTTCTATATTTTACCCCTTATTTACCCATATTTCTGCTGCATTCAAGCATATTTCATTGCATTTAGGATAGATTTCTGCATGTACATCACAATTAGATAAAATGGCACAGTTGCTACTAATTTTTGTCACTTTTGCAGGTATCTGTTGCGGAAGACTCAGGGCAGCAAAAGAGCAGAGCTAGATCACAGAACTGGAGTCGAGGAGCACACGATGCCATGGCCACTGTCGTAGAAGCCATGACGACAGAAGGGTGAAGTGGAAAAATGAAGTAGATCTTGATAGATAGAGGAATTGAAGCCGATCTGTCGTGGACCACTCCTATATTTTTCTGAGCCTTGAGAAAGAATGAAGGCCAAGCCTAAAGTCCAAGGAAGAAACTCAAAGCAAGAAAAGAGGACGAATTAAAGGCGTCTACTCAGAAGATTTAATCTTTAATAGAGTTGTACTTTAGTTTAAACTTGTATTCTTTCCATATTAGAAAACTTGGACCCAAGGCCTATGTAAAGGCATGTAATTCGACCTAGGTAAGGATATCTCATTCCTAGCCATCTTCCCCAAAACCCTTGTCGTTTTCCCTTCTCCACAATGTTCTAAACTCCCCCTAAGGCTAAGGGTTGATTCTGTAAAGTAGTTGCAAGGATTGTACTGTTTAGGAATTTTCTGTCAAGTAATAAAAAGCTTCAAGTTTATTTATTCTGGTTTTCATATCTCCCAAGAGTATCGGGAGAGCATTGTGAGGTTATCTATTTGTTTGATATCGGGAGAGTCAAGCATACGAACGGAATAAATATGTGTTTTCCTGTTTATGGTTAAACCATCTCGACTTAGGGATAAGTACGAGGTTAAGTGGCTAAAGAAGAATTCAACAACATTGGTGTTCACCCTTTGATTAACGCCGGGAGGTATCATCCAAGAAGTGTCCATCAACAGAACTTGGACCTAGGGATAGGACAAGTCACAGCAGGGATTCTTGCCAAGCTTGAAGTACAGAGTTGTGTGATCGCTGCCGCGACATCAACAGACTTCTGCCACGACAGGTGCTGCCGCGACAGGGACGACGATAGAGAACAGAAGTTCCTCTTACAGTGCAACACCTGCAGTACTAAGCAAATCAATATCGACCTATTTCTTAAACCTGATTCCTTACTCTTTTATTTTAGTTGTTTATCAAGATTTCTTCACAATCCATTTAAACTACTTCTCTCTCTTGTGCAGCAATTCAAGGATAGAGTATTTCCAGTCCCTGTGGAGACGATATCCGATACTCCAAGTATAATTTTACTACTTGCGTCGTGTACACTTGCACTATTTACGATAGGACTCTTTTACACGCAACAAGTTTTTGGCGTCGTTGTCGGGGACTGACAACATATCTTTACCCTTTCTATTATTGCACTTTT
The DNA here is from genome assembly GCA_958450335.1 of Hibiscus tridactylites. Taxonomy (NCBI): domain Eukaryota; kingdom Viridiplantae; phylum Streptophyta; class Magnoliopsida; order Malvales; family Malvaceae; genus Hibiscus; species Hibiscus tridactylites. The sequence goes on along the minus strand of OY288271.1, from coordinate 95,987,704 downwards.
TCTTTTTTATTTTTTTGTTTTAGTGGTGCTATTTACCTTGTGCTTTTCACAAGGTTTTTTGTTTACTTATGCGTGGATCTAGACGAGGCAAAGAACCATAGTACGAACTAGACCCCGAAATTGAACGCACATACCAACTCAGGAACCAAGCCCGACTTTTGATTGCACGAAACAACTATCTTGAGGAGAGACTAGAAGCGATGGTGAACGGAAGGCAAAACGACGGGGTAGATGACCCACACAACAATAACCAGAGGGTTATTGATGATCCTCCCTAAGATGCCCGGAATGAACGGCCTATTGCCGCTGCCGCACGGCAGTCCTTCCGCGACTACATGGTCAATGACCATGTTTAGCTGAAACCACCTTGCCAGACGTGGAAGCTAAAAACTTCAAGCTGAAACCTATCATGTTCAGCATGATAAATTCCGCTTGCCAATTTAGTGGTTCTGCAACTGAGGATGCCCGATAACATCTGAAAACTTTCCAAGAAATCTGTGGATCGTTGAAACTGCCAGTAATAAATCCGGAAGTACTGAGGCTCTGATTATTTCCTCATTCATTGAGAGACAGAGCTAAAACTTGGTGGAATAAATTAACATCGGGTTCAATACGAACTTGGGCAGATCTCTCTCGTGAATTCTTATCTCGTTTTAATCCTTCTCATTTATTTGAAAGATTGCGTAACGAGATTGCTACTTTTTAACATGAAGATGATGAACCAATGCACGAGGTGTGGGACAGATTTACAACTCTTATTCAGAAATTCCCGATGCATGGATTCCCCGTGTGGAATCAGGTCGTCAAATTCTACAACGCTGCCAATGCACACACTCGTCTGAGAATAGATTCAGCAGCGAATGAGCTATTACTGGATAAGGAGCCATATGAGGCAATGATAGTGTTGAAAAAGCTAGCGAAAAATGTTAAGCAATTTCCTACATCTAGGAGAGGGGGCAAACGAGCGATATCTGTAAAGGATTATGAAGCTGAAAATTCAATGAAATCACAGGTTGCATACCTCACAAAGATAGTATAAAATCTGCAGCGGAAAGATTCTAAAGCCGTATATTCTGCAGAAGAGATATGTGAACCCTGTAGTCGGAATCACAGTTCAGAAGACTGTCCTTTACAGTTGGAAGAAAGGATGTATGTTGGGAATTATAACAAGTTGAGAAACTATGATTCCAACAATTACAATCTCAATTGGAGGAAAGATCCTAAATTTTCCTGGAGCAATTCAAACAATGCACTGAATCCACCAATGCAGAACAACCAAAACGAGAGGGTACCCAGAATTCTATCGCGACAGCAGCCACAACACCAGCCGGCAGCCGCACCTAGTATACTGGACCAAACCTTGGCAACATTTATGTCACAGACAAGAGCATACATGGCGAACATGGATCACTTTGTCAAGAAAACTGAATCATTCATGGACAAGACAGAGATGAGGATGACAAAACCATGAGGCTACCCTGAAATCTCTGGAGACACAGATGGGCCAAGTTTCTCAGCATATCAAGCCAAGGCAGAACGGAGGATTCCCTAGTGATACTAAGGTCACTAGAAAACTCACACATGAGCAGTGTAAAGCAATTACAACTAGGAGTGGGAAACAGTTACAAGGGTCGGAGATGAAAAACATACCAAGTAAGGAACCGACCCTAGATACACATGCTGTGAACACTGCCCCGGCAGAGGAAGAACAACCTGCTGTCGACACACCTGCCGCGATAGCAGAAGGGACAGAGGAGCAAACAGAGGATGCTAAAGAACTCAAGCCTCCTCGGATCCGAATTCCATGTGGAGGACGCCTTGAAGATTACCGTTCTCCACCTTCTTTTCCACAGCGGTTACAGAAACAAAAACAGGAGTACTAGCTCAAAAAGATCTATGATATTTTTAAGCAGGTACACATTAACATACCGCTGCTAGAGGCCATCAAGAAAATGCATGGTTATGTGAAGTTTCTCAAGGACGCAATGTCAAAAAGGTCCAGACTTGGGGAATTCGAGACGATGAAGATGACAGAAGGATGCATGACCATCTTACACATGCATCCACCCAAAAAGAAGAAGGATCCTGAGAGCTTCATCATACCATGCATAATTGGCGATAAATTCATGGGTAAGGCACTTTGTGATCTTGGTGCTAGCATAAATCTAATGCCTAAATATGTGTTTCAGAAATTAGGTATTGGACGAGCAAGGCCCACGACAGTGATGCTGCACTTGGCAGGCCGCTTTTACGTACAATCATAAGGGAAAATCGAATATTTTATTGTAAGAGTGGATAAATTTATTTTTCCTGGTGACTTTCTTGTTTTAGACTGTGAAGCAGATGAAAACACACTGATCGTCCTGGGGTGACCCTTCCTAGCCATAGGCAGAACTGTGATCGACGTTGAGAAAGTAGAACTGACCATGAGAGTGAATGATCAGGAAATCAAACTCAATGTTCTCCAAGCAATTAAACAGGCTGATGCAAAAGAAGAGTGCAAGGCAATCTTTGAAGTAGTCCTTGACCAACGCAGCCACCGGTTTTGGGGGTTTTGAAATTCAATGTTGATGGTGCTACGAGGGGTAAGCCGGGGCATGCGGGCTTTGGGGGCGTGATGCGTGACGAGGAGAGTCGGATTTTGGGGCTGTTCTCGGGGCAGTTGGGGGTGATGGACTTAAATGAAGCTGAAATTCGGGCTATAGCATTCGCCTTGAGTTTGGTGGTGGACAGGAGTTGGCGACATCAATGTGTGATGATTGAGTCGGATTCACAGGTGGCTTTGAGTTGGGCTACACGATCGACAAAAAGGCCATGGCGGTTGTGGGACGTGTTTACGGTGATTGACCAAGCGTGTCAGGCTTCATACGAGCTACAGTTTTGTTATGTGCCTAGGGAGGCTAATGGCTTCGTCGATGTATTGGCCAAGGAAGGCGTGGATCGTGTTTCATTGTTCGTGGCTTGTTTATGATAGTTTCTGGTGGTGTTTGTTTTTTTAGACATGTCATATCGTACTCTTTTCCTCCACTAGGGAGGTTTTTAACGAGGCGTATGGCTTGTCGCGCTGTATGCTTTTTTTCCTATTGAATAAAATCATACAGTTTGCTGATCAAAAAAAAATAAATTAGGGACTAATCTGAACATGAAAAGTCAGGGGAAAGCAAGGTAAAATAAGGTAAAAAGGACTAAAATGAACTAGTAAGGGTCCTAGGTGAATTAGCCCCTAAAAGTGGACTTAAATGAAAACTAGGCAGATTTGAAATTGTAAATTGGCCTGACTTTAATTAATAAATTGTATTGATCTAGAAAGGCTAAAAATATGAGCCATACATGGTTGAAAAGATAATTGAATTAGATTTCCAATGGTATGAATTAATCGAAATTCCAATGTTTAGATTAAAGGATATGAATAGATTAATAACTAGTTGCATTCTGCCTGGAAGTGGCAGAGTTGCTACTTGTAATGAATTGTGTGTCTTGGATAATTGGTGTGATTGATTGCTTAGCCTTGACTCTAATGCATGATTGTGTTATTTGAATACTAGATTAAGTAAATGGTGGAAAGGATGGATAAGTATCAGGATGAGAATGAGGATTCGAGTATCCCGTAACTTCGGTAACCAAGGTGAGTGTAGCTATACTTAGGGTTGGGACTTAGGTCCTAACCACCCTTGCATGTCTACTTTATTGTTCAAATAAATATGCCATGAAATGAATCTAAATTCTACTTGGTAAATGCTTAAGGGAATGATGCTTAATTGGAAACTTGATGTGTAAAATGTGGCTTGTTAGTGATTATGTATCAAGCGCTTGTTGCCATGCTTTGATTGAATTAAATGAGCGACCTTGATTGTTATGAGACCTTGATTTATTCTTGTGGCTACTGAGTTCTTGATAAATGGTAATGTAGAAATGGCCTAAGGGTAAAACTTGATCTTGTTTTGGATATACATGAATCATGACACTTGAAATCTTGAAATATGAAAGTTTAATCTTGCTATGCTTGATAATTAAAGTCATGCCAAGCTTAAAGTATGATTTTGTACCTATTATGATGTACCCTTATATGGTGGCTACTAGATTTGTGTATAAGTCTTATAGGTCATGCATTGGGTGTTTTGTAAACGTATATAAGCTTGATAAAGTCTTGTAAAGGCCTTAATAGTACTCTTGATATGTATATGTATATGTATATAAGATGATTACTTGGTAATGATGTAAACCTATTTTGCATTTGAATCATGATAATAATTTGCTTGTTTCAAATTGACTAAGGACTTAAAGATCATAATTAGTTTAGTTTGATCCTAGACAACTTGATTAGTAGACTACTTGAATAGGACCATGAACCCAACTTGTATGCCTTTGAAGTTTAGACTAATCCAAATGAATTGGTGATGTTAATTCAATGAATCTAACGGTCTAATGGTTGCGCATTTAGGTAATGGGTTTTAGTAAAAATGACCAATGTGTATTAAATCAATGTCTAGATCGAATTTAGCTTTACTGGCTTGTATTGAAAGTTAACATGGACTTTAGTAACTTGCTAAATAAGCAACTCAATTATTAGAGTTGAGTTCTAAATGAAAATAAAATTTTAATTGCCTCGTAATTTTTGTATTATGCATGCTCAGTTTTCTCTTCGTAACGCTTCTCGCTCTTAAACCAACTGAGGGGTGTTACAAAATTTCTCTCTTTAGAGGTTTTAAAACTATTCTTGAAGGTTAGAAGCTAAGAAGATGGCATCGCAAAAAGAGTACCAGAGCTTTATAGCTTTGGGAATCTGATATCAGTGTTATGACTTATGAACTAGCACAAACTCGAGATGAGCCCATTCCTCAATTCCTTTATCATTATTCTTCTCCGATTAATTTTTGATGATGAAATTGATGTGTTTGTTGGTTCCGGTGTGAGTTAAGAGTGAGAGATGATAAATTTGAAGAAAGAGAAGAAAATAAATTAAAGAATGAGAAAATATGTAAAAAAATAAAAAAATTGAAAAGATAAACAAGTGCAGAATTTTTATTTAAAAATTCACGTCATAACATTCTTAAAAAATATATGTGAAAATTAAAAAAAAAAAAACTTAATATCAACGGCAAGAACCCAAATAGTAAAAATAGTGGACGACTAGGTGCAATAGTATTGAATTTAGATTTTATTGGTTGAATCGAAAATTGAAAGTTCTGGTTTAGTATTAAGTTTTTTTTTCAAAAAATATTATTTTTAAGAATATTTTAAAATTTCAAGTATTTTAATATGTTATAATGATTTTTTTTTTGATAAATAAGAAATTTATTCATCGAAAGTAACTATTCCTGTACACGAATAGAAAGCCACTTAAAACAATACAACTATCAACAAAAAAGAATTAATAATATGATCCCCACTCAGTAACCAAAGAAAGATTAGAATCGAAGATCTTCTTCCAGCTCAGATTTTATTGTCGAACTAGGGAAAAAATAACAGTAGTCCCGCGAGGCCCCTTACCATGGAATCTGTAATTCCTTTCCTGCTACACAAAATAATTTAGCCCACACCATGCAAGGCGAACATGCGTGCTTCTCAAAGATTTACCCTTCCCATTCCTCTGCACCCAGTCAAGTACTTCCATCCAACCACAATGAGAGACTTGAATAAAATATGCCTACAAAATAAGCTTCCAAATCTCCATGAAGAAACCACACTCGGCAAACAAGTGGTTCATTGTCTCCAGGCCCATATTGGAAAGAAAACACCCTGAGTCGGTTTGGCAACCCAACGCAACATTCTATCCTTAGTTGGGAGCCTTTCCAGCACTACCAAAAAAAAATAAAAGAATAACGAGGTATAGATACTCCCCAAACTATTCGATACCAAAAGACCTTAACTTGTTGGTTTCACAGCAACTCTCAAGCAAGCCGAGCCTTATATCCACCCTGCATATTACCACAAATATTAACACGCGTCGTTTTCGCGTCAAAATAATTCATTCTTTTCAAACAATAAATAAAGGAAATTAAGCGTAGTAAGGGAGAAGTAAGGGTCGATCCTATAGGGGCTAAGAAACTTCATGATTTATGTTTGTTCAATCGGTGAGCCAAGAAGAGAGTTGAATAATGTTTAAGTAAAAAGGAGGTTATGGATAAAATTAAGTAAAAATAAGAGATTGTAGAGAATATTAAAAATAATTGATTTAGTATGATAAAGATTAGCCTTAGAATCTTGCTTTGACTCAATTTCCTCAGATCATCGGAAAAAGGATTTTTCGCTTCAGGATTCACGTCGGTTACTTGTCTACAAGTATCAATCCTTGTGACTAAGCTTTGTAAACCGAATACCCAAGTGCCATCTTTCATATCGATTTTGTAAATTGATCTAACCAACGCAATGTTTTAGATAAAATCGTTTAAGTTCGTAAAAGACCGACTCGGGTTATGTTGTTTCAATAATAACTGATCTGATCTCAGTTTCCTCTTACCAAACGATTTTGCTAAGTGTGTGCCCAAGAAGTCGAATGTGATTCAATAGTCAATCCTTCCTCCCACACAGTTAACCAAAACAACATCCTGACCAACATCAATTTTTGGTTTTGAAATCATTTTGATTTTGAAATTAAGATTAGAAAAATGAAAGAGATACCCGAAATTGATGAAATGCTTTTCAATCCTCACGTTAGAATTGAGTCATTGCTTAAGCCTTTGGCTATAGAAAACTTAGCTAAGCATGATTATAGAAGAAATCATACTTAGTATTTTTTAAAATAAAATAAATAAACTAAAAGTAAATAAAGAACTAAAGAGAAGAGAAATTTTATAAACTTCAAAGTATAACAAACCAAGAACAAAAGAGATGATTTTGAGTTTCACCCCAAAAGGGGTATTTATAGTATTCTAAAAACCTTAAAATAACCTAAAGTAATAAAAGATAAATCCGAAAATATTCAAATTAAATACAAAAGATAATTTCAAAGTTTGAATTTTAATTCGGTTGATAAATCATCTTGATACGTGACTGATAAGCTGTCACCATGCTGACGTCGTCTTCTAGAAACTGCTGACGTGGCATCCAGTCAGCACTTTCATGCCCCAATTCATGCCCACTAATCCAACCATGAATCCAGAAAAACCAAAAACTACAGAGTTCAGCCTCATTTAGCACATTATCTGAAATCCAATGTCTTGCCTAGAAAATAAGGGAAAACGCCAAAATTAACTACCTAAACCGACAAATAAAGAGTAATTAACAACAAGATAATAACTATTTAAATCACTCATCAAATCCCCCTTCACTTATTCAATGCTTGTCCTCAAGCATTTCTAAATTATCATGCTATAAACCTTAAGTTGCCAACTCCAATTTCATGAAATTTCCAAGATTTCTTAAGTAAACTAAATCAAGTAAATGCTGAAATTCAAAGATCAATCAAGCAAGGCATAATCAATTAAGTGTAAATCTACCAATGTATTTCAATCGTCTATCAATTTCAAAGAATTCAAGACTTAGCTCCTCACATTGGTTCACTCATTTTGCTCAAGTGTTTCGGGTGAAAGAATCGATCAAGCCTAAACTAATCAACTCATTACCATAGTCTTGTAACTAAATCTAATCTCCACTATTTAATATGAAAATGATGAAATAATCAAGAGGTCTTTGAAAGGGTTTTAATGGGGTTAAGGTTCGGGTAGGATAAAGGCCAAAGATCGGGTTTAAAAATTCAAGACAAAGAGAAAATTATTCTAAAGAATTAATCAAAGAGGAAAATGAAAGAAAGGAAAACAAGAAATCAAGCAATCAAAGCTTATTCTCTCTCTTTTTTTCTCTTTTTTTTTTCTTTTTTTACACTACTACTCAAACCAAACTTTTTTTACTGTTTGAACAGTTTATTCGAATTGATCTGTAGTGTATTTTTTTGCACTGGTCTTTTTTTCTGCACACTATTTTTTTTTTGCACTGTTCGAGCATAATTCGAATCTGATTTTTTCTGCACTGTTCGAACTGTGTTTTTTTCTTCTTTTTTTTCTCGAAGTCTCCCTTTTTTCGCTCAGAATAACCTTAACTTTGTCTTGAAAATGGATAACAAAAAAGAGGGGGGAAAACTACAAAATCAGTTCGGGTTAAAAATGTGGTAAATTAAAAAAAATGATATGGCTCAAAATTGGTTCACTAAGGGAAAATAAATAAGAAGGGTATGCTATTTTGTTTGGGAAGAGAAAAGTGTTAAATCCTAATGTCTCTATCACATTAAAGCATCATAATCAAAATGTGTAGTCTCAACAAGTATCGAGTTACAAGACCTAGAATGCAATCGATTAATTCGGCACACTCAATTGAAACAAAGAGCAAGAATAAAAGATATGTTCATTAAGCTGAAAACTCACATGAAAGTTTATTGAACTAAGTCATGCATCCAATTCAATCAACAAATTCATGAAATTACAAAGAAAAATTTACATCAATTAACTATGCCATGCAATCTTACTTCCTAAATTCAACAAATTCACAAAGAAATACAAAGAAATTAAATCAAACAAGAGATTGGCAACAAAAATTAGCAACAATTCTAACAAAGAAATAGCTCAATTTTAATCACAAAGCATAAGGAAGAGTTAATTTAATTACACCCCCTCACTTAAGTCATTTTGTCCCAAAATGTAATGTAATGCGCAAGAGAGGAAACAGAAATACTCCCCATTCTATCGACGGCCATGGCTATGTTTGGATGTTCCCGAGAGAAAGTAAGATAGGATCTCGGCAACTTGGGTTTCAATGGAGTTGAGTAGACCGTGCACTTCATAGATCTCATTGAGCTCTTCCGACTGTGGGTTTGCTTCTTATGTCGGTTGAGGTGCAGGCCTTCGAAGGAAAACATGCTCATTACCATGGTTGTTGGGTGTATAGAAGGAGACGAATGGTGAAAAAGGGGGTGCGGCTGAGAGCAAAGCAAATGAAGAAAAAATGTGAAAGGGTTGGTAGGGTTAATAAGTCATGTGAGGTTCTTTTGAGTAAAAAGGATGTGGCCCTACAGGTATTTAAAAGAAAAAGGGATTAGTTTAAAAGGTTTTGATCGATTGGGAGAAAGGTGGGGTTCACAAGGGAGTTTTCTAGCATGCGGCCGCTTAATATAAGGCTAATATACGGTGTTACCGGAAACATCATAAAATATACCGGAAACATCATAAAATATACCGGAAACATCATAAAATATACCGGAAACATGATAAGGTATACCGGGTATGTTGATTTTGAAAGTATCGATACTTTTGGATATGTTGATTTCGAAAGTATCCATACTTTTTCGAAAGTATCCATGTTTCCGGTATATTTTATGATGTTTCCGGTATATTTTATGATGTTTCCGGTAACGTCGTATATTAGCCTTATATTAGGCGGTCGTACCGCAGAACTACCCGGTTCACAAGTGATTGAAATTTAAAGGGAAAGGATAGAGATAAAATATGGCGGCAAGTGAAAATTGGTTGGGGTTTGCTATTGTGCACCGAAGGAAAAGGGGTGTGCTATTCTGCACCCAAAAATAATTCCCCCATTGTACGTTCCAAGGCATGTATAATTGATTAATTGCCACGTTCGATCAAAAACATTTGGGTACCTGAAAAATGTATAGAAAAATAAGATAAAGTAAAGAAATAAATAAATAAAATTAAAACGAATAGAAATAAAGCAAAATAAAAATGGGTTGCCTCCCATTCAGCGCTTTATTTAACGTCTTTTAGCTCGACGACCTGGTTCAGACTACAAGTTCCTCCAAATCGAATTCTTCAATTAAACCAATCAGAGCATTTTCATAATACGGTTTCAGCCGTTGACGTTAACCTTAAACTAAGCTCCCAAGTCATCTTTGATTTCGATCGCAGCATGGGAAAAGATTTGAACAACTGTAACGGGTCCTAGCCACTTCGATCGTAATTTACCTGCATAAAGTTTAAGCTTTGAGTTAAATAATAAAACTTTTTAACCAATAGAAAAAGACTTATAAGCAATATTACGATCATGGAAATCTTTAGTTTTTTATTTGAATATTCGGGCGTTGTCCTAAGCGTTTTTACAGATTTCCTCAAGTTCTTAGATGTACAATTTACACGATTCGCCGATCGCATCCATTTCCATGTTACATTGCTATACCGCCCAATGTGTGCGGTGTTCTAATTCAACCGAAAAATGACACGACTTACCGAAAACAAGACGATATGGAGACATTCCAATGGGACCTTTATACGCGATTCGGTATGCCCATAATGCATCAGCTAATTTAACACTCCATTCTTTACGGTCCGGCTTTACAATTTTCTTAATTATCGATTTAATCTCACGATTTGAAACTTCCGCTTGTCCGTTGGTTTGCGGATGGTAAGATGTTGCAATCCGCCGAGTGACACCAAATTTCTTTATGAGAGCGTCAATTATCATGTTGATAAAGTGCTTCCCTCTATCGCTTATTATTTCCCGTGGTGTGCCAAACCTGGAAAAATTAAAATCCTTGAGAAAATTAATTGTGGTTTTAGCATCATTATTTTTAGTGGCCTTAGCTTCTACCCACCGCGACACATAATCTACGGCAAGTATAATGTAAAAATTCTCGAATGAAGAAACAAAATGACCCATATAATCAATTCCCCACACTTCAAATATTTCGCATACATAAATAGGGGTAAGAGGCATTTCGTTTCTACAACTAAGATTCCCTATGCGTTGACATCTTTCACAAGATTTAAAGAATAAATATGTGTCGTGTAAGATGTTAGGCCAGAAAAAACCACATTCAAGAATTTTGTGTGCAATTCTCTTGGGTCCAAAATAACTGTCGCATGAGTAAGTATGACAAAAGTTAAGGATCGAATTTACCTCATCTTTGGCAATACATCACCTAATTACCTGATCCGAGCAGTGTTTCCAAAGGTAAAGATCATCCCAAATATAAAATCTGGACTATCGCTTAAGTCGATTAATTTCACCTCTCGGTAAATCTTGTGGTAACTTACATGTGGCCAAGTAATTGATCATATCCATGAACCATGGTGTAGTTCCCTGTGCCAACATTAATCTTTCTTCAGGGAACTCATCGTTAACCGGCGGGTCGGATGTAGTTAGGGGAATGTGACTCAAGTGATCAGCTACGAGATTTTCACATCCCTTTTTATCATTAATTTCTAGATTAAACTCCTGTAGAACTAAGATCCATCGGATAAGCCTCGGCTTCGCCTCCTTTTTGCTCATCAAATATAGCAAGGTTGTATGATCAGAAAACACAATGATTTTAGTGCCAAGAAAATATGACTGAAACTTCTCTAGAGCAAAAATAATAGCAAATAGTTCTTTTTCTGTTGTTGAGTAGTTTTTCTGGCCTGGATCTAAGGTACAAGATGCGTAAGCTATAACATGGGGTTCTTTTATAATCTTTCAGCCTAGAACGGCTCCAACTTGCATCTAACGCGTCACACATTAGCTTGAACGGATAATCCCAGTTTGGTGGTTGAACGATTGGTGTCATCACAAGTTTTTCTTTTAGCGTATTGAACGAATCCCTGCACTTCTTGTCGAAATCAAAAGCTTGATCCTTCTAAAGCAACTGACATAGTGGTTGCGCTATTTTTGAGAAGACCTTGATGAATCTACGGTAAAAGCTTGCATGACCAAGAAAAGAACAGATTTCCCTCACAGTTGTGGGGTAAGGAAGTGAGCGTATAATATCGGTTTTTGCCTTATCGATAGAAATTCCATTAGACGAAACAATATGTCCTAGTATTAATCCTTTATCAACCATAAAATGGCATTTTTCATAATTTAGCACAAGATTAAATTCAAGACAACATCTTAGAACATTTGTTAGATTCAGTAAACACTCACCAAATGAATTATTGTAAACCGTGAAGTCGTCCATAAACACCTCAATTCCTTTCTCTATATAATCGGAAAATATGCTTACCATACATCTTTGAAACGTAGCCAACGCGTTACAAAGCCCAAATGGCATCCGCCGATAAGTGAATGTTCTGAATGGACATGTAAAAGTCATTTTTTCTTGGTCTTTAGGTGCCACGGGGATTTGGAAAAAACCTAAAAAACCATCAAGACAACAATAGTGAGTCTTACCAGCTAAATGTTCTATCATTTGATCTATAAATTTTAATGAAAAATGATATTTTCTAGTTAGGGAGTTCAACTTCCTGTAATCGATGCAAACCACCACCCATTCTAAACTCGTGTTGGAACTAACTCACCTTCCGGATTTTTTATTATCGTAACTCTAGTCTTTTTAGGGACCAAGTGAATTGGACTTACCAGTCACTGTCCGAAATTGGGTAAATTACATCTGCATCAAGGAGTTTTTGTGTCTCCTTTTTTACTACCTCCATCATTGGTTGGTTCAACTAGCGATGGCCTTGTCGTGATGGCTTTGCCCCTTCTTCAGTTTTTATCTTGTGCATACAAGTTGATGGACTAAGTCCTTTTATATATGCTATAGTCCAGCCGATGGCCTCTTTGTGTGCTCGCAACACTGTGACTAGGTCATCTTCCTCTTCTTCAGACAGTTTGTTCGAGTTAATTACCATCAAGGTTTTTTTCCTAAAACGCATATTTAAGGTGATCCGACAACTATTTTAATTCTATCTCTGGCACCTGCAAAATAGAAGGTAACATTTTAGTTTTAGAGGGAGTTAAAAATAAGTCAGAATTGATAGAAAAAATATTTTCAAACTCCCTTTCTTCCTCTTTGCGGCAAAGTTCAAGATCCATGTAAAACTTTTCAAAAAAATTAGTTTCAACATATTCATCAACTAAGGGATCAATAATATCGATAGAATTAATTCTTTTAACTTGATCTGGGTATTTCATCGCTTTATAAACATCAAATTCTACGACCTCTTCATCAAACTCCATTGTTAATATACCGCTTCTCACATCAATCTTTGTATGCACGGTGCTTAAGAAGGTTCGGTCTAAAAGTACCTCAGAGCAAGTGTTCGTCCTATTGTTTTCCATGTCGATGACATAGAAGTCGGCAGGAAAAATAAGAAAATCAACTTTAACAAGGACATTTTCAAGCACTCCCTCCTGATAGATAATAGAATGATCTGCCAACTAGATAGTTACTCTTGTTTCCTTCAAAGGCTCGTTAGTAATCATTTTATAAACAGAAAGTGGCATAACGTTAATTGAAGCACCTAAGTCGCACATTGCACGTTTAATTAAAACATTTCCTATTTTTCAAGGTATAGTGAACATACCTTGGTCCTTCATCTTTGGTGTAAGCTTCCGCTGAAATATTGCGGAGACATGTTCTTCCAGATTTACCTTCTCGTGACCAGTCAGTCTTCGCTTTGTGGTGCAAAGCTTCTTTAAAAATCAGCCATACCTTGGCCCTTGTCGGATTACTTCTAGGAGGGGTATGTTGACTTGTACTTTTTAGAACACCTCTATGATTTCCTTTTTTCGGCTCTTTTTTCACGCCTCATCAACCTTGACGGGAATGGTGGTGCGATCTCATAAGAAGGAGGAGGAGGTGGTGGTGGCGAAGAAGACGTACCTTGGGAGTTGAAAGGTGAAATTTCCTTCTCCTTCTTGAACTGTGTGGCATTCTCTTTTGGGATTTCTGGGTTGACAACGGTTCCACTTCGGAGGGTGCACTAACATTCTCTATCGAATTTGACTCCGTTTGAGAATGAAATCTTCCATGTGATTCTAGTCTCCCCATGGTTTGGGCCAACTGGCTCATTTGTTTATCTAAATCTTGTACGTGGACCTCAGTGCGGTTTTGAAACTTTTCTTGGGATATTGCCAACCGTTCAATGATGGATTTCAATGATGACTTCAGTTGTTGAAATTGTTGTTGAGTGGGTGTTCTCTGCTAATATGGTTGATTTTGCCTTTGATTTTGAGCATAACTGAAGTTCGGGTGACCTTTCCAACCTAGATTATACGAGTTGGCATAGGGATTGTATTGTCTTTGTAGAGCTCCCAGGAAATTCCCTATGGAATTTACTTGCATAGTGTCCTCTTCTTGCAGGTGGGCCTCAGTGCGGTTTTGAGCTGGCTCATTTGTTTATCTAAATCTTGTAGGTGGACCTCAGTGCGGTTTTGAAACTTTTCTTGGGATATTGCCAATCGTTCAATGATGACTTCAGTTGTTGAAATTGTTGTTGAGTAGGTGTTCTCTGCTAATATGATTGATTTTGCCTTTGATTTTGAGCATAACTGAAGTTCGGGTGACCTTTCCAACCTAGATTATACGAGTTGGCATAGGAATTGTATTGTCTTTGTGGAGGTCTTAGGAAATTCCCTATGGAATTCACTTGCATAGTGTTCTCTTCTTGCACCATCGGACAACAGTTCGTTGGATGTTCTGGGCTCGTACATATCCCGCAAAGCATGGCTGCAATTCTTCTATCTGTAACAAGAGATTGAACAATGTCAGTTAATTTATCAATTTTGTTTTCCATCAAAATTGTACTTACCTCGTGAACCCGTCGAGATGTTTCACTTGAAGAGTGAAATCGTTGCGAGTTAGCGGCCATAGTAGATATTAACGTTCTCGTTGCGGTTGGAGTCATGTTAACAAGTGCTCCTCCACTTGCCTCATCGATCACCTTCATATCCATAGATGTTAACCCTTCGTAGAAATATTGGAGAAGTGTTTGTTAGGTTAAACCGTGTTGTGGACAATTTGTGCATAGCTTTTTGAAACGCTCTCAATATTCGTACAACGATTCGGTATCATTTTGTCGTATGCCTAAGATACTTCGCCTTAGCTCGCTTGCCTTAGCTGCTAGGAAAAACCTGTCAAGAAAAAGGCGAGCCATATCAGTCTAAGTTGTAACCGAGTTGGAAGGTCAATCAAATAACTAGTCTTTTGCTATATCAGATGGAGAAAAGGGAAAGGCGCGAAGTTTTATTTGATCTTCAAAAACTCCCTGCAGTTTTGTACTCAAATAGACCGTATTGAATTCCTTGAGATGTTTGTGTGGATTTTCACTTGACAAATCATGATAGGTTGGTAAAAGGTGTATTAAGCATGTCTTGAAAGCGAATGGTGTCTCGCCATTCGAGAATGTTATGCACATCGGCTGGTTATCATCAGGATCTGCAGTCAGTTGTCGAATAGTTTGGTCGTTGTCTCTTATCGGAACTGGTTCTTCGGTTGTGTGGTCGAAATGTGATTCTGCTTTAGATGTTATTTCTAGATCACGTTTTAGTCATTGTTGTTGTTGTCTTTACTTCTTTTTCTGAAGTGTCTTGGCGTGCAATCTTCGGGCGTATGCTTCGATTTCCGGGATATAGTCTTCTTGTTCTCCCGGATTCTTCTTGGTCATAAATCAAACAAAATATTTCAGTAATTTTGACGAAGTCCCCGACAATGGCGCCAATTTGACACGCGTCGTTTTCGCGTCAAAATAATTCCTTCTTCTCAAATAATAAATAAAGGAAATTAAGTGTAGTAAGGGAGAAGTAAGGGTCGATCCCACATGAACTAAGAAACTTCCTGATTTATGTTTGTTCAATCGGTGAGCCAAGAAGAGAGTTGAATAATGTTTAAGTAAAAAGGGGGTTTGTGGATAAAATTAAGTAAAAATAAGAGATTATAAAGAATATTAAAAAGAAATGATTTAGTATGATAAATGTTAGTCTCAGACTCTTGCTATGACTCAATTTCCTCGGATCATCGGAAAAAGGATTTTTCACTTCGGGATTCACGTCGGTTACTTGTCTACAAGGATCAATCCTTGTGACTAAGCTTTGTAAATTGAATACCCAAGTGCCATCTTTGATATCGATTTTGTAAATTGATCTAATCAACGCAATGTTGTAGATAAAATCGTTTAAGTTCATAAATGACCGACTCGGATTATGTTGTTTTAATAATAATTGATCTGATCTCAGTTTTCTCTTAACAAACGATTTTGCTAAGTGTGTTCACAGGAAGTCGAATGTGCTTCAATAGCTGATCCTTCCTCCCACACAGTCAACCAAAACAACATCTTGACCAATGTGAATCTTTGGTTTTGAAATCATTTTGATTTTGAAATTAAGCTTAGAAAACTGAGAGAGATGTCCGAAGTTGATTAACTGCTTTTCAATCCTCACGTTGGAATTGAGTCATTGCTTAAGTTTTGGGTATAGAAAACTTAGCTAAGCATGATTATGGAAGAAATCATACTTAGCTTTTTTCAAAATAAAATAAAAAAGTAAAAGTAAATAAAGAACTAAAGAGAAGAAAAATTTTATAAACTTCAAAGTAAAGCAAAACCAAGAACAAGAGAGATGGCTTTGAATTTCACCCCAAAGGGGTATTTATAATATTCTAAAAACTCTAAAATAACCTAAAGTGATAAAAGATAAATCCTAAAATAGTCAAATTAAATTCAAAAGATAATTTCAAAGTTTGAATTTAAATTACGGTTGATAAGTCATCTTGATACGCGGCTAATAAGCTATCACCGTGCTGGCGTCATCTTCTAGAAGCTACTGATGTGGTGGCGTCCTGTCAACACTTTCATCCCCCAATTCATGCCCACTATTCCAGCCATGAATCCAGAAAAATCAAAAACTTCAAAATTCAGCCCCTTTTAGCACAGTTTCTGAAATCCAATGTCCTGCATAAAAAATAAGAAAAAATGCCCAAATTAACTATCTAAACTAACAAATAAGGAGTAATTAACAACAAGATAATAACTATTTAAATCACTCATCAAATATCAAGAGGATCTCTAAGTTTCATCAGCTTCCTCCATTCCCAACTATGCGAGGCCTTCACTTGAGCATTTAAAACTGAGACAGCCTTCAAAATATATTGCTCCTCCCAAGCAACCCATATAGATCCACATTGTGTAAGAAGAAGCCAAACACACTTCAACATACAAGCTTTGTTCTATACAATCATGTCCATTACGCCAAGTTCCCTTCGCGTTTTGGGAGATAAATTTTCTCTCAACTGATTCTAGCCCCACAAGCTAAACCCTCAACTCCCTTCTAAGAAGCCATTACACAGTTGAGAAATCTTTTTCAAAACCTTAGAAGGCAGGATAAAACTTCTACACCAGAAGTTATGGATACTAAATGTGTAAAAATTTAATATGCAATCAAAAAAATTAAGACGAAAGAAGTATATTAGATTTGAGTTAACAATTAAGTTAAAGTTGATGAAAAAATATGATTGATACTATAAGTCTTAATTAAAATATTTTAAAGCTTAGAGATCAATTACAAATTCAAATAAAAAATTAAGGTTTCACATGAATTAACCCATTATTTTAATAGAAAGTAGGATCTAAGATTCTATTTTGACATTGTTTTTGAAAAGTAATTTTTGAAGTTATACACATAAATTTTATGAGAAAAAAGTATTTTTGAAAAATATTTTTAATTCAAACGCATAATTTAAAAAATTTAGTTTTTATAACGAAAAATATCTTTGAAGTTAAAATTACAGTTTTAACATTTATTTTGATAAGTTTATTTTATAATTTATACATTTACATTTTTTATGAAAATATAATTATATGTTACAAAGTTTCATTTTAACATTAGTTTTAAAAAAACATGTGGAGTGGTTATACTGGTAAAGGATGATATATTTCATCCATGTAACTCGGATTCAAGCACTATATGTGTATGGTGTGTACCCGTTATTAAAAGGTTAAGAAAATTAACAGATGTTACCTTATAATTACACGACACATAAAAAAACATTATTTTCAAAAAGTGTTTTTTTAACCAAAAAAAATACGGCGCGGCTCATGAGCGCAAAAAATAGACAGCCTAAAAACGGCGCGATTTTATAACAAGTCAAAATCCAATCCGGTGGAAGCCGCCGGCGGCGGGCAGTTAGCCACCAAACTAAAAATAGAAGAAACGGATTTAGACGCACAGAAAGAGGGGGAAAAAGTGTTTAAGCTTTCCTTGAAATTGAATTAAACCCGTACAAGTGTTTGTTCAAAGCTTCAGTTTCGGACATTTACAGAATCTTCATTCCAACAGATTTTCTCTTTTTCTCCTTTTAACAACAGTCCCCTTTTCTTTTCCCTTTCCCATCTGTCTGAAACCCCAAATCGCATTTCGTTCTCCTTTTGTCTGATCTATTGGTTTATGTTTTTGGTTTTGGAAGAGAATTTGTATTGGGTTTTTTTTTTCTTCTTAGAAAATAAAATTTTAGGGGAAGAAAAGAATGGAATTGGAGAGGATAGGTTTGGTGTAAAGAAAATGAGGGGATTGCTAGGCAAGGTATTCGGGGTTATGAATTGTAAACGCGGTTCATTGCCTCGGAACAATGTCGTTGTTGCCGTGATCGAATGCCGGTTCCGTTCTCGGTCGGTATTCGATTCATTCTCCATGGCCTCTGAAACCTTCTCCGAGCACCACCACCACCAACAGCAACAACAACGTTATCGTCACCTCCCCATCCTGGTTCTTTAACAGCTAACTCTTTCATTGCTTATTCCCAATCTCTTTCCCTTCCTCTGCCCAAAAAATTTAAGGTGAAAAAGTGAATTTTAAGAAAGAAAGAAAAAACAAAAACTCTCCTTGTTTTTTTGGGTTGTTACTTTGTTCTTAAGCAGGAATGAATTCTGGGTTAGGTTTGGAAATGCCAGCCAATGATGGAATGCATTTTACTTCTGAATCAGATCCCGGTTTCGTAGAAAGGGATCCTACGGGTCGTTACATTCGGGTACGGATCATTTCACAAGTTAGGAATGGAATGTTGAGAGGAAGTTTCATGTTTTAATATAACATTTGTTCTTTTTTTATGTTACAGTTTGATGAAGTCTTGGGAAAGGGTGCATTTAAGACAGTGTATGGTTCTTTATCTCCTCTGATCTTAGCAACAATATGGATATACTGTTTCAATGATTGTTTAGTGGTTACCATTAGGCTTTTGTTTGCAATACCTGCAGTTATAGGGCCTTTGATGAAGCCGATGGAATCGAAGTTGCTTGGAACCAAGTGAGGATCAACGACGTGTTGCGGACGCCGGAAGATTTGGAAAAACTGTACTCTGAAGTTCATATCCTGAGATCATTGAAGAATGAGAACATCATCAAGCTGCACGATTCATGGGTGGATGACAAGAAGAAAACTGTTAACATGATCACTGAGCTATTCACATCCGGGAGTCTCAGGATGTATGCACGATCTTTGATTGTTTTAATTGTTGTTCTTCCCGATTTAAGTCCTGTTCTATATGAAGTGATTTTCTTGTTTCGATATCAGATATCGGAAGAAGCATAAACATGTAGATACAAAGGCGATAAAGAACTGGGCGAGGCAGATTCTTCGAGGGCTAGTGTATCTTCATAGTCATGTACCCCCTATTATTCACAGGGATTTGAAGTGTGACAATATTTTTGTTAATGGGAACAATGGAGAAATCAAAATCGGTGATCTTGGATTGGCAATTGTCATGCAGCAGCCAACTGCTCGGAGCGTTATCGGTACCCCTGAATTTATGGCTCCAGAGCTCTATGAGGAGGAATATAATGAACTGATAGATGTATACTCTTTCGGAATGTGTATGTTAGAGATGGTTACTTTCGAGTATCCATATAATGAATGCAAAAATCCAGCACAGATCTATAAGAAAGTTATGTCCGTAAGTACCTCATGCAACTGCTTTCATCTTGCTCTTTGTTTTTGTTAACTTCTGTTATATATTTTGGTGAATTGCATTCAGGGTGTTAAACCTGCTTCCCTGAGTAAGGTTGCCGAACCACAAATAAAGGAATTCATCGAGAAATGTCTGGTTCGAGCATCTGAGAGATTGTCTGCAAAGGAGCTTTTGGAGGATCCATTTCTTAAAGTAGAGAGTCCAAAACAACCAGTTCGACTTCCCCTCCTACTACTGAACCCAATTTCAAAGCCTTCGTCCACGGACATAGATACCAACTATAAGCAGCTTGCCATAAGCCCATGTGCTGGAAGTAATAGCGAGAGTCCTCGATGTCCAGTGGTGGAGTTGCAGAGGATGCATAATAACAGTATATTCAGGTTGAAAGGGAAAAGGGATGATGATAACTCAGTTTCATTGACCTTTCGCATTGCTGATTCTTACGGTAAGTGCTTGTAGTGCCTTTAAACATTGAATTGATTCCTGATCGCAGTATAAAACAGAAGTTACCTGCTATTTCACAGGTCGAGTCAGAAACATACATTTCCAGTTTTACCTTGATAGCGATACTGCACACTCTGTTGCAACTGAGATGATCGAACAACTAGAATTAACAGACCATGATGTCGCCTTCATAGCTGAGTTTATTGATTCCTTGATAACGAAGCTTCAACCCGGTTGGAAGCCTTCTGTTTATCTCTCGAGTGGAACTGCAAGTCCATGTGCTGAGCATTCTGTTTCAACCAGCAAACCTTCATCGCCCACAGGAGGTGTCTCTGCTCTAAACACATGCCTCAACAAATGTGTCATACAAGCCCCGGGTGGATCCGATAATGAGTGTCTTTCATTTTTGGAAGATCAAGAGTCACAAGCATCGGCCGTTTCAGAGATATTGGTTGAGGATGCTTCCATTAAGAATGCTAAACCATCGGAGGACACCGACTCAAATATAAATCAAACCTGTAAAGATTTAGGTGGATACATATCTGAACACTTTCAGGATACTTGTTATGATGAATTCAATAACTCAAGAAGAAACGAAAGCAATACCGAGGAGTGCATACCTGTTAACGAATTCATGAAGGCTTCAGGGCTTTCTTTCTCCAATTTAGTCAGAGAATTGAATTTCACTTGCTTGCCAAGTAGTTGCTCGTCGCAGTCTAAAGCAGACAAAGATCTAGATATAGGACTAAAGCTGGAGCTTGATGCAGTTGAGGCACAGTATCAACAATGGTTTCATAAGCTTTCTAGGATGAGGGATGAAGAATTAGAGGCTACCAAAAAGAGATGGATGTCAAAGAAAAACTTGGCTGTTAAGTGAAAAAAAAATTAACAGTTGTATTACTCTGTTCTGTATTCATTCATTGTTTCTGCTCGACATGTTTATTCTCAGAACTCATGCTGTTTTTCTCTAATCTTTCTTTGGAATGGTAATGTATTAATAGCATGCATTTGTAGAGTTTCAAGCTTTTGATACTCTAATTATTGATGTCTCATTGCCAAGACAGTTTGTTCAAGTTGCAGTGATTCATGTAGAGGCTACTTGAATTGACCTTCTCACAAATTCACATATTTATTAGCAACTCAAAGTACAAAATCCCAGCCAACTATTTAGACAAAGATTTAATAGTACCATGGACAAAATTAGAAGTGAAAGCAGCGAGGATCTATTGTTTTCGGTATTCCGTTGTCTCTAATACACAAAGTTTTGCCTTTTCTCTTCACTGCCTATTATCACTTTGAAGTTTGTTGTCCAGAAAGTATTACATCTTAGGAAACTGAAAATTTGAAACTCAGAGTTCTAAAAAATCATGTCCCACAAAGTCAGGCCAATAAGAAAAAAGGGAGATAACATGTACTCAATCCTCACGCCACATCTTCTCGCATTTCAAGCACTGATAGAATGTTGTTGCTGGCTCGTCAGCTGACCGGATCTGCACCTGTGAGAAAAGGGCCCTTCCATGGCTACAAGAAGGGCAGGTTGCTGCAAGAAAACAGAGAGAAGGTTTAAAAGTGAATGACAAGAAAATAAAGCAACAATAGTAACAAGAAGAGAGACAGTAAGCGTGTGTCTGATTCTATATGTCACCATAATTGACTTTCTCAAATAATAGTCAACTAATGGCAGTAAGAACACCTAAACATAAATGTGGCTTCGCCTCGCAAGTTTCAGCCTAACTCTCAACCGGCAATATTTACATGGCTTTCTATCCAAACGAGAACAGATAATTATGACAATAGGAAAAAATAAAACAAAAAAACTATGTGAGATCATTCCTGAACCATATGAAATGCACTTTCTATTAGAACTTTGGCCTGCAATCTAATTGTAATGATGAACTACCCTTGAGAACTTTCACTCAGTGGTTTTTGTCTTGAAAGATATAACTTCTTCAAATTTAGGCCATCTTCTCTTGCCAAGCAACTCCGTACTTCACCGTGATTTTAGTTCTCTTTTTCCCACCCATCATGTGGCATCTACCTAACATTACTTCTTTCTTTACCATTTTTATGCATAAATTTTAAAAGCATATTGCAGTTCATAGGCCACCACTGGCTACCTCCGTCGACTACACCAAAACCCAATAGTAACGACCTCTAATTGAAAGAATCACAATCACAATCAAGTGTTGAATAGATAATCATAGCACATCAAGAATGAAACAAAAAAAAACCCAAAAAATTCCAATTTATAACCACAAAAGACTCGTATGACAATACACAATGGATACCATGGAACAAAATTCTAAATAACCCAACAAAACCATGACAGAGAAAAAAATTAACAATAATCTCCAGGTTGTGAAGAAAAAGAAACACTTTCAAGGAAAAATGTAACTTACCATCAGTCTCAGACCCGCCTATCTTCATATCTTCTTTGTTGAAAACAGGTTCAATTTCTTTCTTAACAAGATGCTGCCTCCTCTTTATTTTAACCTATTAAAGGGGGAAACCCCAGAAAACAAAATCAATCAACAGTGAATAAAATTGAAAATTTTCAAAAGAAAAATCAAATTAATTCAAGAATAGAACACCTTGGTTTCAAGGTGACAAACGTAGGGACAAGTCCGGCAATAAAACCTGGAAGAGCGACCCATATGCGGCAACTCATACTGTAACATGTTCCCACAAGTTGGACAAAACTCCATCCTTCATCCGCAGACGGTACTCCTCTAAAGTGAAAACCTAATTAGCTTAGGAAATTATGAGCTTCTATGTGTGTATATAGTACGTGGAGTTGGAGTGTTCCGATTTCTCTGAAGGCTCAACTATAATTTTCTTTTTTGGGTAAACTACGTTCAACGGTCATCGAACTTTTAGGCCAGATTCATTTTAGTCACTATACTTTTAAAATATTTGATAAGCTCACCCAACTTTTAGTTTGATTTCGATACGGTCCCTCCCGTTAGAAGTTTATGTTAAATTTTCATTTTTTCTTAATAAAAAATGGGTAAACTAAATCAATCATCACTCAACTTTCTTCCCACTCCTATTTTGGGCACTAGAGTTTAACAATTTTCAATTTAATAACTTAACTTTCAAATTGTTCATATTTTGGTCACTCTCATATGACATGGTTATAAAAAAAATTCGATTAATCCTTAAAAAAATTCGGGTAATGATTTTCTTTACTTTTCTTATTAAATTTACCACATTACCATATTTGATATTTTAATAAGCAAAGTAAAAAAAATATTACTCGAGTCAAATATTCCAATTAATCGGCCAATCGATTATTTGATTTAATTGGTACAATATAAAATCAAGAATTGAATAATATGTTAGCAATTAACCAAAATAATTTTTTAAGGATTAATTGAACCTGATTTCGGTACAAATTTTTAAAATAAATTATTTTGATTCAGTTATGGTTCATAATTTTAATAAAAATTGATTAACAAGTCATATCTATTATATACAATATTTCTAAATTTTATGCAATTACAATATCTTATAGTCTAGTGATTTTGATACTATTCTGATTTTTTTTTAAATGGCTCTGGTAGGATTAATAGGTGTGAACTTTCAATTTTTGGCTTTCTATATGTTTTTACACTTTTATCCCAACCGAATAATTATTAAATTTATCATATTATCATATTCGATGCTTTAATAAACAAAGTAAAAAAATCATTTCCAAAATCAAATATTTCAGTTAATTAGTTAATCAATTATTTGGTTAAATTGGTACAATATAAGATCGAGAATTGAATAATCTAAATTTATCAATTAACCCAAATAAGTTTTTAAGGATTAATCGAACTTTTCTATTTGCATAAACATGTCATTTGAGAGTGGCCAAAATATGAACAATTCGAAAGTTAAGTTATTAAATTGAAAATTTTTAAACTCTAGTGACCAAAATATGAGTGAAAAGAAAGTTGAGTGATGATTGATGTAGTTTACCATTTTTTATTAAGTAAAAATGAAATCTAACGCCAGCTTCTAACGGAAGGTAACGGGAGGGACCATATTAAAAGCGAACTAAAAGTTGAGTGACTATATTGAAATCGAACTAAAAGTTGGGTGACCTTATTGAATATTTTAAAAGTATGGTGACCAAAATGAATATGCCCTAAAAGTTCGGTGATCATTTATGCAGTTTACATGTTTTGTAATAGGGAATTAATTTTTTTTTTCTGAAATAGGTGCTTCAAGTTTTTTTTGTCAAAGTATGTGATTCAGTTGACTTTAAAACAAGCTAAAAATAAAATTTTAGGTATATATTTCAGCCAAAAATAAAACTTTAAACATATATTTCAGTCAAAAAATATTTTAAGCATCTATTCAAAAAACAAGAGTCATAGTTTGGGACTTATTTTATAGTTAAGCATTTTCTAAAAAAAACATTTTTTTAGTAATTACATGTCTAGTTTATGGCTAATCTTCAAGATTCGTAATCGTTTTTAAGATTCGGACACAGTTTCTCTTCTTGGTTTTGAAAAAATAATTTGAAACTATTATCACATGTGATATTTTTAGGTTTAACCATCAAATAAGTGTCCAAACTATTTTTTTCAAATAAATGCCTAAAGAATTTTTCGGTCCAAGTAAGTAACTAATGTTTTACTGCGTAATTCTAAAAAGTTTTTCATCAGTGCCCGTTAAAAAGTTTATCATCAAATTAAAACGCGACAAAGGACCTATTTCTTAGTTTTTATTTAATTTGTTTAAAAGATCAGAAAGTTTATTAACTTTTAAAAAAAATCTCAAAATTTTAATGTTTTCCAAAACAAACCCAAATTCCTAAATCTCTTCTCTATCGTTGTCTAACACCACGTCGTTGCTGCAGCAGTGATGTGCCCTGCTCTCGTCGCAAGGCTCAGTTTGTCATTTATCCATCTATTGTTTATCGTTCAATTAAAGATTTAACGTTCGACGTTCATGGTTCGATTGCCCGCTCATTTTTTGATTTCTAATGACGTACAGTTAGAGTTGTCGACTGTGGAAGGTCAGCGAAGGAATAGGTAGCTGGTGGTGATTGAATCGACGACTGAAGGAGAAGAATTTATGAGTTAGTAATTTAGGGTTAGAGATTGAGTTTTTTAAGAAATTAAAGATTTAAGGTTTTTATATAATTAAATATTTGTTATTTTTAAAAATAAATATTAAAGAAAACAACATAATACCACATGTCGCATTTTTATTGGATAATGAAATTTTTTTAATGTATGTCACAGAAAAACTTTAAAAGATTATGGAATGAAATATTAGGCACTTACTTTGACCGAAAATATACTTTAAACACTTATATGAAAAAAAAGTATAGTTTAAGCACTTATTTGAAGGTTAAGCTTTTTTTATTAAGTTTTACATTTCAAAAATAAATGATATGATTCAAACAGTTAATGGTTCTTAATCTTATATGTGATATTAAAGATTAAAAATTGGTCTACCATCAACAATCAATTACTAATTTATCCATAATAAAATTTATCTAATATAAAAATTAATCAATAATTAAATAAGATAAGGACGAGTATAGAAAATAAGAGTAAACTACACTAGTGACCACCTAACTATGGTGTCGTTCATATTTTGACCATTAGACTAATAAACTCGTCAATCAGACAAACGAATTATTAAAGTGACAGTTAACAAAATTTTGTATAATTATACTTTTAGTGCCTGTTACTTATATATTATATATTAATTTAAAGAATTTAGATTAATTTTATTTAATTTTGGTTTGTGAGAAACAAAGGAAACAACTAAAAAGTAAAATTTATCTAATATAAAAATTAATCAATAATTAAATAAGATAAGGACGAGTATAAAAAATAAGAGTAAACTACACTAGTGACCACCTAACTATGGTGTCGTTCATATTTTGACCATCAGACTAATAAACTCGTCAATCAGACAAACGAATTATTAAAGTGACAGTTAACAAAATTTTGTATAATTATACTTTTAGTGCCTGTTACTTATATATTATATATTAATTTAAAGAATTTAGATTAATTTTATTTAATTTTGGTTTGTGAGAAACAAAGGAAACAACTAAAAAGGAAGAAAGTGAGCTAGGTGGGATATGATCCCACGCCAGATGGTCGGAAAGCAAGCACCCAAACCACTAGACTATCACTTAATTCTTATAAAGGATTTGTAACATTGTTTATTTATAAAGGCTTTGTGAAAATTAAAGAGAGTAAATATAGTGTGAGGG
The DNA here is from genome assembly GCA_958450335.1 of Hibiscus tridactylites. Classification (NCBI taxonomy): domain Eukaryota; kingdom Viridiplantae; phylum Streptophyta; class Magnoliopsida; order Malvales; family Malvaceae; genus Hibiscus; species Hibiscus tridactylites. The sequence goes on along the minus strand of OY288271.1, from coordinate 95,961,437 downwards.
GATTTAAATATGGTTTTAATAAAAAAAAAATAAGAATGATGCATGATCGTTGGACCAAAGTTTTTATATAATTAAAACTGATGAAATATTATTTATTAATAAATATGTTATTAAATAGAATACTAATAATAAGGTTACTACATTATACTGCAATAAAATTTGATTTCATTAATAAATTGAATGCTTTAATAATATTTTCTATGTGTAATATTATAATAATTTAGTTATTAAAATTCACTGACATAAATCGGTTAAGTACGCTATTGTGGTATATTTTATATGCTATTAATAATAATTTAATAAAAAAACTATTTTACATTTATTAAATATAGTGTCATCCACATATAATATTTCATCATTTTAATCAAATATTAAATCTGGTCGAACGATTAAGCATCATTTTTATTTTTATTTTATTAAAACCGGATTCTAATTCCCTCACACTATAGTTACTTTCTTTAATTTTCACAAAGCCTTTATAAGAATGAAAGTGATAGCCTAGTGGTTTGGGTGCTTACTTTCTAACCTGTTAGCGTGGGTTTAATCCCACCAAGATGTTTTAGGGTGAAACCTCTAATTTGAGACTAATTTAAGGCTAACTGGTTGCAAGGTTTCCACCTAATTGATTATAGAAAGTGTAGTTAAAAAGGTACATACATAGTTTGTTACAAGAGGTCACAAAATCTAAAAAACCTCAACAAAGGGTAATAAACTATGTACATATATAGTTTAAAAGTATGAAAACATAATTTGTTGCAAAAAGTATGGTAAATTAAGTATGTACTTAATTTATTACATGTTGTACATAATTTGTTACACAATCTGTAATGAAAATGCTATGTAATTAAATTATTACACGACATCACCAAAACCTAAACCAGCTCAACCAAGGGTAATAAACTATGTACATACCTAGTTTCTTACAAGAAAACCTAATTTGTTACAAAAAGTATGAAAAATTAAGTATGTACTTAAATCATTACATGTTGTACGTAATTTGTTACAAAATTTGTAATGAAAACGGTATGTACTTAAATTATTACACGACATCACCAACCCCAAAAGTACCTCAACCAAGGGTACTAAACTATGTACATACATAGTTTCTTACAAAAAAAACCTAATTTGTTACAAAATGTATGAGAAATTAAGTATGTACTTAATTTATTACACGTTTTACGTAATTTGTTACAGAATTTGTAATGAAAAAGGTATGTACGGAAAATTATTACAAGAGATCACCAACCCCAAAAGTACTCAACCAAAGGCAATAAACTATGTACATACAAATTTTCTTACATGAAAACGTGTTGTTACAAAAAGCATGAGAAGTGAAGTATGTACTTAATCTATTACAGCTTGTACGTAAGTTGTTACAAAATTTGTAATGAAAAAGGTGTGTACTGAAATTATTACAAGAGATCACCAACCCCAAAAGTACCTCAACCAAGGGTAATAAACTATGTACATACACAGTTTCTTACACGAAAGCCTATATTTTTTACAAAAAGCATGAGAAAATAAGTATGTACTTAATTTATTACACGTTATACGTAATTTGTTACAGAATCTGTAATGAAAAGGGTATGTACCTAAATTATTACACGAGATCACCAATCCTATAAGTACCTCAACCAAGGGTAATAAACTATGTACATACATAGTTTCTTACACGAAAACGTATTTTGTTACAAAAAACATGAGAAATGAAGTATGTACTTAATTTATTACAACTTGTACGTAAGTTGTTACAGAATTTGTAATGAAAAAGGTATGTACCGAAATTATTACAAGAGATCACCAACCCCAAAAGTACCTCAACCTGTTAGAGTATGCCCAAAGACCAATCATATGATGATTGTATTGACATACTATCTTTACCAATTTTATCAAATAAAAGCATCGCCGTTATTTTCTTCTATTATATTTCTGTGCATCAAATTAACAAAAGACAGTAATGTCCATATATATGATTATTATTAAAAGATCCTTAGTTGAGTATTATTATGGTCATGGATAATAATAAAACGTTTAAAGCTAACATGTTGTTAATTGATGACAATGTGTTGTCATTGACATAGTGATGTCAAAATCAAAGCATGAATATGATGTTGGATAACAACATATTGGATTGACCCGCTATGGGTATATGTCTTGGATTATTATGTAATTGTCACGATATTGCTCATAATGATAACTATATGTATGATCATTTAACTTGAGATCATTACTATCTTAACATATATTGTTGTGTGCTTTGATGCAGTTAAACGTGCACCGTAAATGGTTACACTATAAAGATTAACATTAAGCATATCATGATATGTGTAGTGGGGTATGAATGGTCAAGATATGATTCGTCCTTCCTACATAATAGGAAACATATCACATGCCACTTGATTGAGTAAGACTAGAAATGCATGACCATACTCGAATAAGTTGATATGAGATATCACATATTATTCGTCTATTGTCTACTCTAGATATCAAGAAAAAATAGATGGGCAAAACAAGTGTGACTATTCCAAGACTTGTGCCTATTCTAGATATAAAGGACAAGAGGATATAATACATTAGAATAGTTGATCACGAAGATGTTACGTTGAATCTTTACTTCCAGTAATTTAGGTGACACTGATACATTGCTAGATGTCACTCATTGTTTGTGATATTGTAATAGTTCTGATAATTGCTACTAATGTACTGGAATCTACAGGGTCACACCTCAGGGTTGAAAAGAACAATTAATAAATAAGTTACATATGTACTCCCTCTGTCCCACTAAAACTGTCACATGTTGACTTTTTTTTGTTAAACATTTTTAACTTTGACCTCTTATAATTTAAAATTTATTATTGATAAAAATATGAAAAAATATATTTTAAAAACCTTGAATCAACTAGTTTTTAAATATACTTTTTTATACTATTTAATTAATTAAAATATTTAAATAAATTATAGTCAAAGTTGAAAAAATTTGACTAAAAAAATGTCAACATGTGACAGTTTTAGTGGGACGGAGGGAGTACAATTTAGTTGTACGTATATAACATGTATAATTAGTATTAAGCCATATATATCTGATATATATGCTAAAGTGTTTTATTATACATAGAATTCCGAATTTAAAATAATTATAGTTCATAATTAATTAAAAATCTTATGCAGTTAGGGTAACATATTATAAAAAGGGTTAATGGTCTAGCACCCGTCTAACCCTTTTGAAATGTATTTTTCTAAAAAAAAACGTTTTGTGAAAATTAAAATTGCTCTCAACTTTTCAACCGGGTGAACTGAGAAGAAGCTGAGACGATCTATTCGTGGAGGCTAAGATTCGTATCGTTCATGAGATCGTTAGACTTTTCTGTTCGTGTTGTTTATCAAGGAACTCGATGTAAGTAAACATATATCTTCCTCCTGAATTCGAATTAAACGTACATGGATCGCTGGTGAGATCGTCGTGTTTGTTTTTCCACTGTGCCATGGGGTGCGCCGATGATCTAACACAACCAAGGGTAATAAACTATGTACATACATAGTTTCTTACAAGAAAATGTATTTTGTTACTGAAGCATGAGAAATAAAGTATGTACTTAATTTATTACACGTTGTACGTAATTTGTTACAGAATTTGTAATTAAAAAGGTATGTACCGAAATTATTACAAGAGATCACCAACCCCAAAAGTACCTCAACCAAGGGTAATAAACTATGTACATACATAGTTTATTACACGAAAACTTAATTTGTTACAAAAAACATGAGAAATTAAGTATGTACTTAATTTATTACCCATTGTACGTAATTTGTTACAAAATTTGTAATGAAAAAGGCATGTACCGGAATTATTACACGAGATCACCAACTCCAAAAGTACTCAACCAAAGGTAATAAACTATGTACATACAATTTTTCTTACACGAAAACGTATTTTGTTACAAAAACCATGAGAAATTAAGTATGTACTTAGTTTATTACACGTTATACGTAATTTGTTACAGAAATTATAATTAAAAAGGTATGTACCAAAATTATAACACGAGATCACCAACCCCAAAAGTACCTCAACCAAGGGTAATAAACTATGTACATACATAGTTTCTTACACAAAAACCTAATTTGTTATAAAAAAGCATGAGAAATTAAGTATGTACTTAATTTATTACACGTTGTAGGTAATTTGTTACAGAATCTGTAATGGAAAAGGTATGTACCAAATTTATTACAAGAGATCACCAACCCCAAAAGTACTCCACCAAAGGTAAGAAACTATGTACATACATAGTTTCTTACACGAAAACCTAATTTGTTACAAAAAGTATGACAAATTAAGTATGTACTTAATTTATTATAAGTTGTACGTAAGTTGTTACAAAATTTGTAATGAAAAAGGTATGTACCGATTTTATTACACGAGATCACCAACCCCAAAAGTACCTCAACCAAGGGTAATAAACTATGTACATACATAGTTTCTTACATGAAAACCTAATTTGTTACAAAAAAACATGAGAAATTAAGTATGTACTTAATTTATTACATGTTGTACGTAATTTGTTACAAAATCTGTAATGAAAAGGGTATGTACCTAAATTATTACACGATATCACCAATCCCAAATGTACCTCAATCAAGGGTAATAAACTATGTACATGCATAATTTCTTACACGAAAACCTAATTTGTTACAAAAAAGTATGATAAATTAATTATGCACTTAATTAAGTACACATTGTACGTAATTTGTTACATAATTTGTAATTAAAAAGATATGTACCGAAATTATTACATGAGATTACCAACCCTTTTAATTTGTGCCTTCAAGTTTTAGGTGACCGGTTAATCGAGTCACCTTTTTTTCTTTTTTTAATCCATCGATTATTATTCTACCATCTGAATCTAACGGTTTAAAATAGTTGGTCTTATATTAGCCTTAAATTAAAGGTTTTTTTTTAGACAAATCCAATCCCACCTAGTTTAATCTCTTTCTTTTATTTGTTTCCTTTGTTTCTCACCTACCAAATGGTGACACGTGTCACCATCTAATTGGTGGGGAATAAACTTATTTAATTAAATAAAATTAATTTAAACTCCTCAAATAAGGTTGTGACATGTGTCATCATAGGATTGTATGATTAAATTCTTTAAATTAAATTAAATTAAAATCATGACCAAATTGATATAATATGTAAGTAACAATAGAGGTGGCAAACAAGTCATTCGGTTTCGATTCGGGTCATTATTGGTCTGACTATATTCGGTTTAAGTTTGGTTCCGTTTTAGTTCGGGTCTATGGTGATTTTACTTCGTGTATCGAGTCGGGTCGGCTCATTTTCAGTTTGGTTAATATCGGGTATGTTATTTTCGGGTCATTTGATTTCGAGTTAGTAGGTGATCGATCAGTTTTAGTCGGGTTTTCAAGTCAAGTTAGGATTTTTAAACCATATATATGACATTATATAACATGTATTTAGCTTAATATATTATCTTTATTTCGGGTTGTCTTTGGTTCGAGTTGCTTTCGATTAGGTAAAATCGGTTCGGGTTCATTCGGTTCAGTTGAAAATGGGTCTAGGTCTATTTTCGGTTCAATTAAGATTCATGTTGGTTCGATTTGACTTATTTCGGGTTTCAGATCAAATTCAAGTCATCGTGTTTGGGTCGATTTTGGGTATCGGTTCAGGTAAATTGGTTCGGTTCTTGGGTCAAGTTTGCCAAGTCTAAGTAACATGACTAAAAGTGTAATTATATAAATTTTCGTTAACTGCCACTTCACCTCCTCCGTTACATTTTAACAGTCGGTGGTCAAAATAAGAGCAATTTAATAGTTCGGTGGTCTGATTGACAATTTATTAGTTCGATGGTCAAAATAAAAATAACTCCAGTTGGGTAGTCACTGATATAGTTTACCAAAAAAAACCTTCCCAAAAGTACACCTGTTGCTTACTTTACATAAATTTCTTTTCCATTAAAATATGTGTTTAATGTTTTATTATGTACTATTTTAGGTTCGTTGTTAAAAGAAAAATAATTATCCTCTATTAATAATTCTTCAAGCACTACAAAAAATTTTTTCTACCCAGTTTGCCATCACAAACGAAATCGAAATGTTTTGGTACTGATTTTTTAGAGTTGAGTCTTGATTTCACTTTTGCGTAGATGAGTTGTCGCAATCAAAGTATTGTTGGATAAACTTTTGGAATTTAAGGTTTTTACTTAGCAAAAAAAAAATGAGAATGAAGAAGCATAAATCAAATTTTGATGCATTGAATAGATGAAGACATTATTATAGAAAAATCTCGTATAAATAGTATCTACGTAAATACCTTTAAATCGTTTACGCAAGGCGAATTCGCGTTCTACAAGCGAGTTTCAAAACTGACTTTCTATAAAAAGCAAGTTTCATGTTAAAAAACACGAGAAATTAATTTTTGTTCTATTTTTACCAACTTACTCAACACAGAACTCGCGTTTTGTAGAAAACGAAGTTCAAACAAAAAGCGAGTTCACAATGTGAACGGTTTGAGGTCATTTTTTTAAAATAACATTGACTGGATATCATTTACATAAATAACTATTTAAAAGGATTTTTTATGTAATAATGCCATAGATGAATTCTAGAAATAAAAGTGTTTGAGAGCTAGGATTATTCAATTTATCAAAAATAAATTAATTTTTTTTGAAAATTTCCCTTTGCTTTTCTATTTGTTTCTTAGAAAATCGAATGGGAGAAAAAAAAATGAACAGACACAACATGTTACCTATTTATTAGGTAAAAAGTTTTAGCGTATTACTTAAACTGGTAATATATAAAATATTAGACTCTTATTCTAATAACAAGAAGGCTTAACTACAAAATATTGCAAAAGAGTTGAGGGAAGCAAAAGAGTGAAGAGTGAGAGAAAAATAGAGAAAAGTCTTTAACAAAAACCAAACAATTTGGGAAACTTTGCTCTTTTGTATAAATGAAAAAAAAAAGCTACTCTTTCAAGAAAAAATATTGCAAAGCAAGGTTTACTGTATAATATTAATGGACGGAATTATTTTATATTTTTGTGTTTTGTTTCGGATTTTTTATTTTTTAATAAAAATTAACATGTATATTTATGGACTTTTTTAATAAAACATATATTATACATATAGTATTAATGTATGATATACATATAAATTATCTCAAACATACATATTTCTATGCAATTATAAAAAATAAAAGTGTTAATATCATAAAATTGAAATTAGTTCAAAATATCAAAAATTTGTACCGATTACTATGAGTTGGCATTGGCCCAAAGCATATCAAATTTTCGACCGGAATAGAATTTAAATTACTTGATATCAAGTAAGGACTATAATAATATAGTTGGAATGATATGCACTATATATACCTATATCGATTACGATGACATAAAGCATATGTTATATGTATTTTTTGTACGATATCTAAACTATATGTAACACATTTGACGTCCAAACTAAAAGTTATTGTGCATATAAACAATTCTAATACACAATGTTCAAAACATAACAGAAAACAATAATATCAATCGAATTAAAACTACACTATATAAACACATTTGCTTACTTATCTCTTATTTCTGTTTATTTATTTTAATCTTTATAAGAATAACTCTACCTTTATGATAAGTTTTTTTTATGTTGTTATAGTTCTCGTCCTTTTTTGTTGGTCGTTCGACCGTTCTTTTCGTATTTTTTTTTAGAATTATATTTGATGTCGCCTCGACTGATCAAGATGGTGTTGATTTGTTATCATGTTGATCTTCCCTGCTTTGGACCCTCTGATTGAATTTGGATACACAATTGATGTTCATGGATAGCTTTTTCACGATGCTTGGCTCTAATTAGCGATTGACGGTGTTCTTTCAGTAGTTTGACCCCTTTTATGATTTTTTTCGTATCTATCTTTAGTTTGAGTCTTTTGATTAGGTTTTCCCCTCCCTTTCGTTGTATAGTCATTGTATGATCTAAGTGATTACTTTCTTTTGAGTTATAGGAAAATGTTCAAGTTGTGTGCTTAATTTACAATAATAATTGTAAACCTTCATTGTAATATTGAATATTTCTTTTCTTTTTTAATAAAACGAACCGCTTCTGTAAAATAAAAACTATAGAATAAGTATGGCAGATTAATAATATTTCATGAAGGAATATAATTTGAATTTCAGCCAAGAAAGGGATTAAGATTACCGTGTTGGATGCTGCTGACATGAATTCCCCTCCCACGCAACTCTCTTAGGCAAAAGAAAAATCCTGCAAATCACTCCATTCGATACCTACCGTAACATATTAACCATTCCTTCTACTTCTGCTGTGCATTTCTTTGTCTTTCCTTCTCCTATGTCAGATTATGGTCGCTTTCGTTGCGGACTCAAACTTTTTAGATGCTGCATTTTTCTAAGAATAATTGAACCAACCACATTAATTAAATCGAATAAAGATTTGTGTTTGTAATCGATCCTTGATTACTGATTACTATATAAGAACATTTCGTTAAGTCATTGTTCGTGTGCCCATTTTCTAAAGCATTTCGATTTTTATATCTTTTCCGCATTATGTCAAACCAACAGGCGCCATCTCGTCCTTGGTTTCGTTTAGCATCCCTAGCAAGGCCAGCACCTACACCTACCCCTGAACCCACGCCAGCTCCGCCAACACCTGCAGACACTGTTCCACCTGCGTTCAGGCCGCCTCAGTCCCCACCAACCGCCGTTTCCTCCGTTCCAACATCCCCTGCTGCTGTTGGCAGAGCTTCTCAATCTCAACCGTCTTCTCCTTCCTACAGAAAACCTACAAGTACAACTTCTTCTTCAGTGCCTAGTAATTCCCCAACTGTACCGAAAACAGCAGCAACTGCATCATCAATGGCAAGTTCCCCAACTGCTGTAAAACCTGCCATGCAATCTCCAATTAAATCACCAAAGGTCAAACCACCAACTGCTCCAACACCTTCTCCTTTAACTCTCCCACCTCCGCAGTTGAAAGCTCAAGCTGAGGTTGAACCCAAGAGTAAGATCCCTGTCGAGGTTCAAAAAACGATAGACAAGCCCAAGGAATGGCTCTTTGGTGCCCCTCAAAAGGATGTTGGCGAGACTTCCAAGCCGAGCATTCCGCTGAATGAACCGTACAATAATGGCGAAACAAAGGAGAAAGGTCATGGCAAGGATGATGTTGGCACGAGGGTTATAACAATTGCCGGAGCAAACAAAGGTGCTTTCATGGAAATAATCGGATCACCCCATAACAATGGCTTTCAGGGCAGTCCTCATCGTCTCGGAAAGATGGTCGATTCTTCGAGAACTGGCAGCGACTACCAAATCTACAGCAGCAGCGACGGAGAAGGTGATGGTAAGATGAACAACAACAGCAATCGCACATCAAAAACAAAGCCTATGAATGCGTTCATGAACAGCAATGTGCAAGGCGTTAATAACTCGATTCTTTACAATTCTTCGTCCACTCACCATGACCCTGGCGTTCACCTTTCTCTCCAGAGAAAACCAGCCGCTGGTGCCGGAGGATTCCATGTCAAGGAACGCATCAATGGTTACAACAGCTAGAGAAAAAAAGAGAGCAAAAAATCATATGGATTTTAGAATAAATTTAATACTAATACTTTATTGAGATGGGTAAAGGGCACGTGGATTTGGATTCTTGCATGTCCAGGCCTTTTAGTATTGAACATTACGAGTATACATGCTGAACTCCTAATTTAATACCAATGTATTTGCAGTTCACAATAACTCAACTTCCAATTTGCATACTGAACATTCAAGTCCACAAGGGATATGGGAAACCAGTTTACCAAGCTCTTGAATTATGAACCGGACGGACGCATGATTTTACGTCAAAATGTGCTAATTATTAAGGAATTATATTAAAATTTTAGCGGTGCGAAATTACAAAATTTTAAGAAGCGAGAATTTAGATCATTGATTAAAAAAAATACAAAAAAATACATAAAGTATATGAGAGTTTGAAATTTGTATCGTTCTCTCTAGAGATTAAGATTGTTTAGATTTTAGCATCAGCTGTCAAGGTTGAGCCCAAAACTTTTGATTCAAGTTTGGGTTTCAGTAGCTCCCTTTTATCCCAATCAATTACTCCACGGCCTGCCTTTATCTTTTGGGTTTAACTAATTGCACAATGTATCAATAACCGGTTGATTTATTGATAAACCATCAAAACTTAACCATTCAATTGAAATGATAATTATGTGTTGGTTCCAAATATTTTCAAATTTGGAACTTCTTTTTTAGTATGAATTACAGTAAAACAGAAGATTAGTATTGACTGGACAAGATAAAAAATAAACGATCGAATAGAAGAATGTATTCACTGTGTCGTGGTAAATTACTGTAAATACACCACAATTTGTGTAATCGTTACATTGGATTCTCCTGAAACTAACACAATCTCTCCAAAAATCGTACACCTAATGTTCGGAGTGAACAACAACAGTATTGATCTTCTCGGATGATTGTAACTCAGAAAAGCTTTTCGGAAATACACAACTGAAAAACAGAGTAAAACTTGCAATTTCAATTTATGGGATGAATTGAAAATAGTTGAAATGCCTAGGAGTGTTCAAACTTCCGTTTTTAACCGAATTAATCAACCGAATCAATTTTTTTTCCGATTAATTGTAGTTCGGTCGGTTAATGGTTAATGGTGTTTTTTAAACTCCGGTTATCGGTTAATTTGGTTCGAAATTGGTTAACTAACCAAGTTAACCAAATTTTATATATATTATATATTATATAATTGCATACATTTATTTTTGGTCATTGAAATTTTAAAACCTATAAAATGATCATTAATTTTTTTTGATATATTATAGAATGTTCATTAAATTTTATCAAATTAGCACAAAATGATCATCAAATTTATTGAATTATTAAAAAAATCATTATTTTTCAATAATTTATAATCCGTAATGAATCAATGAAAATTTTGTAAAAGTTTAATGGTTGTTTTATAACTTTTAAAAGTTCAATCGCTAAAATGATTATTTTAACATAGTTTAGTGACTATTTGTGTAATTTACCAAAAATATTATAAAAATTTCAGTTAATTCCAAAACCGACCGAATTAACAAAAAAAATTCAGTTCGATTAATTTTTTTTTTAAAAAAATCAGTTCAATTGACATTAGTAAGAAAAAAAATTCAGTTAATAAATTTTTGATAGTTCGATTGGATCGGTTAACCGAACTGACCAATTGAACATCCCTAGAAATGCCTAGTATTTAGACTAAAATCTGAGGGAAAAAAACGTCCAAGAAAACATATTCTTAAACTTTGTTTAATGGTCTGTTCGAAAGTTGTCAAAAATCGATTAAATGTTGCAGAAGAAACAGTTCAGAAATGATGCGATTAAGGTCCAATTCAACAACCGGATTTAAGGTAGAATTCACACTGTAATGAAAGCTGATCGGTCCAGTTCAACTGCCTATTACAACATGTAAATCATTTTAAATCCGAGTCCTTATAAATACTCAGTAGGAGAAACTCTTTCATACTTCAAAAAAACTCAAGAAAACCTTGTGGACTTTCAACAAAAAAAAGGGAATTATACATCAGCAATGAAGTTTCATAGGTGGATTAAGAAAGTCCTACGTGTCCTTAATTAATATTTTTAGAAAATAAATGAAGCATATGATAGGTTTTTAGTTCATTTGTGAAATGAAAAATATACATCCTTAATCGATCAAATAATGATGTTTTAAAAGAAAATAAAACGTGTTGGAGCCTATTAAAAAGTGCAGATACATCTAATAAAAGTTAGGTACAATGGCAAGGCGCATTGTTCTCCTAAAGAAAGAATTCGACTTTGAGTCTTGGAGATGACAGAATCACAAATCTCGAACATAATTTGGGCATAACACATCAAATGCCTGCTAATTTCAATAGACCACAAACAAGCTAATCATATAATTTGATTTTAGCATATTTTCCATCATCAACTTTACATATCAAACATTGTTGCCATTAAAATGTGGGAAAAGGTTAACCATTAATCAAGAACCAACAATAACTACTCCCTCCCCTTTACTTTCACCATGATTCATCTACGAGGCAAATGTTGCTATTAGTGTTAGAAAATAAAATAATTAGTTATTAATTTCTTAACTTTTTGGAGTCAGTTGGGCCAGCTGTTTCAGCCTATTAATTTTGTTAAGTTTGTTAGTAGTTTGTTATAAGTTTGGGGTTATATAAGCCCACCTTTTGCTATGAGAAAGATACACAGATAAGTTCAATTTCTAATATATCACTTTCCTTTTTCTCTCTTCTTTGTTGTTCACTACCTCTACCAACACTCCACCGTCGGTTATAATCTTCAACCATCATGGCACCATTCTCACATGGTATCATTCGCCGTCGATCTTGAGGTCGTTGTGATTCCGCTGCCGATCTAGCTCAGTTTTCATCGTCACATCTTTCTTTGATGTCGTTCTCCGTCACTGCTGCTGGCAGTCCAATGTACAGTTTGTTGATTCACCGTCGTTTCTTCATCAATCGTACCTCAAATAGCGGTTACTTTCTTCGCCGATTTCACCATCTTTGTCACTGGTTCAGATCTCAAAATTACAGTTTGCTCATGTCGTTGATTCCAGTGTTGCAAATCTACATCTCATGTCCTTTGTCGGTTCGTTTCTAGATCCGCCTCCATCATCTTCGTCGGAATTGCAATCCACTTTTCGATTGCATGTACAAGTCTGGTTCAAATCTCTGATTTGAAACTGGTGGAAGATTTGATTTCTTTCGTTCGCCGTCAGCCATATTTCGATTTATAACTCATTGCACATGAGTCTGGTGAGATCTTCTAATTCTTCTGTGCGTTGCTTCGTGGCTATTCTGTTTTTTGGTTTCAACTGTAGCTTTATTTTTTCTGGCATCTGAAATATGGGTTTGTGTTTGAGCATCTAAATTGCTGATCTCCCAATCTAATTTTGATTTAATCTGGATAATGCTGCTTGTTGTTGTTGGTGGATGTGCTCTAAATGTGAAATTGAATTTTTTGGGAACCGATTTTGTGTGGATGAATTGAAATTTCAAAGATAAGTGTGTCTGATGTTTCGTTTCAGCGGTTGTTTACTATTGGAATTGGAGAATGTCATCTTATTGGTATTGTAGCTGATAAATCGGCCTATTGTGTTGAGTTGCTAGTTATTTCTCCTTTCTTGAAGTACTATTGGATTCGTTTCGGTTTATAGTTTAATTCTTTCCAGATTGTTTGTTGCTTCATCTAGTATATTTGTTCATCCGATTGAGATATAGACAAGTTTTGTTAAAAACCTTCACTCTCTACTTTGTGGTGCTTTACTTGTCCATTCCTATTTTGTTTGCTACTGCAAGTGCTGAGTTGGATGACTTCAATATTGTTGGTTCTCCTATGATCAATTGATTTTTTTGAGGGATTTCGAATGAAAATAAAAAAGTATGACAGAAAGGTGAGTAAGGAAGAACGAAAGGATGAAGAACACCTTCGATTCTCAGTAAACCACCAAGTAAGAAATATGAATTTTTTTCTGAAGAAATTCTGAATGAAAGAATATTGATTGAAGGAAGAAAGCGTTTGATTGAAGGAAGAAAACCTTTGTTCAAAGGTCAGTTTATTGTTGTTCTATCATCTCAACGGTTTGAAGAAGAAGAAGGAAGAAGAAAGCAAGGTGAATGTTAGAAAATAAAATAATTAGTTATTAATTTCTTAGCTTTTTGGAGTCAATTGGGCCAGCTGTTTCAGCCCATTAATTTTGTTAAGTTTGTTATAAGTTTGGGGTTATATAAGCTCATCTTTTGCTATGAGAAAGATACACTGATAAGTTCAATTTCTAATATATCACTTTCCCTTTTCTCTCTTCTCTGTCGTTCACTACCTCTACCAACACTCCACCGTCGGTTATAATCTTCAACCATCATGGCACCATTCTCACAATTAGCATATAAATTGGCTCCTCGCAATTTGTAGGTAGTCGAATAATTAATCATATGTGGTAAATAAAATAAAGAAGAACAAGAATAATAACGAAGAACAAGAAGAACAAAGAGATGAGAGAATGAGGGAGATTCATATTATTCTCAAAAACTAGAATTGTGTACAATGCCTTCATCTATTTATAGGAATAAGAAGTACGTAATACATTAAACTCTAATTAATAGAGATAATATTCCTAATAATAAATAAATCAAACTCCTTAGATAAAGTTCTAATCATGATAGACACCCACATATATAAATATTCATAACACTCTCCCTTGGATGTCTATGAAGATAATGCGTCTCGTTAAAACCTTACTAAGATAAAAACTTAGTGGGAAAAAATTTCATTAGTGAAGGAAAAAGAGTACACACATCTTTGATAGCATAACATGTTGCCTCAATAAAAACCTTACCAGGAAAACTCATTGGGACAAAACCTCGGTTAAGGAAAAAAAAGTGCAATGTGTATTTACTCCCCTCATGAAAATACCACAGAAGATCTTTGAATCATCATAATTCAATCTTGAATACTTTTTCTAAAGATCACGAAGGATGAAACTTTGGAGTAATATGTTTCATGATGTATCCACCTTTCATTATCTCTACACAAGATAGCATTTGTATCATATCTTGTGAAACTAAATCACATATCTTCTGGATATGTTGGGTCAATGGTCTTAGCCAAACACATTTTTAGTTTGCCTCGTGCATAATAAATATTTCTTCAAGATTTGAGGAGGCATCGATGAATATTTGAAGATCTAAAGGTAATGATCTTTGTATATCCATAGATATTTCTTGACCAACTAATATATGGTGCTTCAAGACTAAGAAATATATTATTATCTTTTTTCACATCCAACAAGCTTACAATTATTGGGATACTCAATAGATATGTTTTATCCATATTGAATCTTCTTTAAGATTCTTTCAGCTTATGTCCATTCATAGACTAAAATGTATATTTAAGTGCTCGATCTTTAGGTCGAGACAAAACCACATCTCAAGATTCTTTTTCTCAAATACTTTCATCAAATGCTTTGAAAGTTCTTCATGAGTTTCCAATTTGAAGCTCTTCAGGAGTTTTAATGAAATTCAAATTATCATAATAAATCTTGATCGAAAACTCATTTATAAAATACATAAGGAAATCTGATCAATCTTGCAATATTTTCTCAATTAGTACTCACTAAGGCGATTATACCAAATGCGCCAAAATATTCAATGAGATATGTCCAAATAAATTTCCTCAAAAATTTTTAAATGCTTCTAGCATTTTAAATCCTTTAAGGATAAATAGGGATCCATAAATAATTAGACGCGTGTAATATATTTCATAACTGCCAAATTAATTGCATCCACCATGAAGTAATTAAAACTCTTTATAAATCATAAGTCAATTTGTATTTACGACTACTTATTTGTGCCTCACTTGCATTACACCTTTAGGTGTTTGGACTGCTAGTCCAAATACTTTACTTTTGGAAGTTCAAAGCGTCTTTCTATATTGGCCAATCATTTCAATATCTATAAATTCTTATACAATATCCTTTTTTTCTTTCTTTACTTCTATAGAAGTATTCTATGTAAAATTGTTTACAAAATCGTTGTCGATAACTTTTCTATTTTGGTTCCATTCTCTTAGTGACATAACTCATCGAGATCTCTTCAAGATTTCAATCTTTATTTCAGGTACCGGAAACTCTTCTAGAGTTTTATTATTAATTATGTCTTGGGTCTCTTTAGGAGCACCCACTTCCAATATATGACCATCTCATATTACTTTCCATTTACGAGAATTTTGATCATTAGAATCATTTCAACTATCATACTTCAAGCATGATTTACATTCTCTCGTTCTAACATGTAATTTAAACTTAGAGCATTTCAGTTGGTATATGAGACTTAATTACTCTCATTAGGTCATTAAATATGTCTGGCAGTTGACATGTAATAACATGAATTATCTTATGAACTTCTAGTTCATATACGAGGATCTAGATAATGATAATTCAATTTCCTCTATCCAGTTGATTATTATCCCCCCTAATGTTGAGAAAAATCATGTCATAAATGATTCTCCAATTAATGTTTAAGAATTTAAACATAAAAGGAGTCTCATACTCAATATATATTCTCAACCCTTTTTATTTACCCATTTTGTGCGTTGTGGTGGAGCAATTCAATAATACATCGAACATTCAAAAATTATAAAATGGGAAATGTATGGCTTCTAACCAAAAACGAATCATAAGAGAGAGTTTATTATAACTCGTTGGTTTGATGCGTATAAGTGCTTCTATATGAAAATACCATATAAATAATAATTGTTTTGTTCTCATAGTTTAGCTATTAAAGAGGAGGCATCCAATAGAAATTTTGCTAAACTGTATTTTTCATAATCAATAGGGTTCATATCAACTGATATAGCCTAAAATATAAACCCACTAGCTTTTGCAAGACGAATAGTCTAACTGCATAATCTGAATCTTTTTATAATCGATCTCACAAATTTCTGGTTGTAAGTTGATAAAACAATGTAGATGCATCTACTAAAATCATATAAAACTTTCCACATTTGCGGATATATGGGCCTATATTTCATTCAAATATGCAAGACATGTAGTCTCAGCTTTTGTACAAGAACTTCAAATTCTTTTGGTAAATGGTATCTTAATCATTTCCTTTGAGAACAAGCAACACAAAAATTTCGTATTCTTTCAACAAGTGGAATTTAATCAATTCCTTTGAGAACAAGCACCATAAGAACTTTATGTTCTTTTAATAAACGTGCATATAAATCTCAATAGATTTCGCATCATTATTGATCAGGATGGTTTAATCCATCATACCAACTATATACAAGTGTATGTATATACATTTCTAATTTCGTAAACTTCTGGTTTACCATAACATGTGATTTAATCTCACTCATACTTGTCTAGTACAATCATCAAAATTGTTCCTTTGAATAGGAATATATTTAGCTCTTTCGGAGCTTTCAATGGAAATTATCTTTTGGTAGCAATATATAGCTTTTCTAGAGCTTTCAACTGACTTTTGGCTACTAGAACTTATATCCACAATGACTTATTTCAAAAGCCAATTGATAACATATGTTATCTATAATTCTCAAAGGGATATTTTGCGAACTCATATTGCTCTCTTAAAAATTTCACTTCTAGTGGTGACGATATTATTACCATTAGCGGTAATTATTGCAATATTCACAATTCTACACTTTTCATAATGTGCTTTCTCTCAAGAATTTATTGCTCTTCTAGAGCATCAATATTTTCAGTACTTTGAGGTATAACACTCATATTATTCTCTTGCATTTAAATGGGAAAATATATTTTATTCTTATGTTGAGCATAAATCGTCACCATAAATTGCATTTGGCAAGTAATCATGTTAAACAAAATAAATAAATGTCATATTATATAAATATAAATATAAAACATAAATAATTAATGTGTGTAAAGTAAATAAACATAAAGAAAAATAAATAAAAAGATAAATAATTTCTTCAAAGTTATGAGAATAATTAGAAGATGATTTATTCCCTTCGAGGGTTATAAGAAAATCGACAACGTCCAAATGAGTTGGACCAACAATGTCCAAATAAAGTTGGACCAATATCATCTTCGTCATTTTTCACAAAAAATTGCTTCTATTTTTTTCCCTTTATCATTCAATAATTGTTGATTTTTCAACGTATGATAAGTACGAGACCAATAATTGCATGGAATAAACATCATGATTGCATTCACTTCAGGGAATGCCTCATCATTGATAATCGCATGAATAAACATCATGCTTGCATTCACTTCAAGGAATGCCTCCCACAAAATTCTTGTCAAGATGATTTTTTGTAATATGACATTAAGAGAATTCTATAGTTGAGTTTTTTATGTAGAAGAAATATTACTTTCGAACAAAATCACCATGATTTATCGCACTTTAAAATAATAATATAAAGAATAAAAATAAAATCAGAATTTATCGATATTGATTTTCCTCTCGAGGACAGTGGAGATATAAATAACCAAGACAGATCCTCGTAATCTCTTTATGTCATATCTCTTTCCAAGCCGTTTAAAGACATGTAAAACTTAAAACACGGTTAAAATATCAATTCTCAACGATAAAATAATATATATAAAAAATAGGATCCATAATTGCAATTCGTATGATTGGATTTCTAATTAGCAAAATCATGTAGACTGCATGTTATTTCCCACCTAAGATATCTGTAAATCGACGAATCATACCTAAATGTCGTCACTATTAACTTTAATAAAAACGGTCAAACCCTTAATCAAAATTATTAAAACAAGACAATAACCAAATAATAGATCAAGATATATTGACCTTAATTTAAGAACGATTAAAAAAATATACCAAAATTTCCAAGATAATTTGAATATATAGTGGATGTATTCTTCAATATCATATTGAAATCTTTTCCAAGAATCACCAACAAAACCACGGTAATTGAGCGAGATCATGTTTTAAGTTAAAATATGCTTCCACACCATTCAAAAATTGTGAGAAATCACAAACTCATCTCTGCCCAATTGTCAAAATTCAAATACAATCAAACATGCTTTCATGTCTTTCAAAAATTAAAAACCAAGTTAAAATATAAACATACATATAATCAGTAACTAAAAAATAAGGGGAAAAAAGAAACTTATCTTTGGTTCATTCTATACTCGAATTTTTTCCAGTAACTTATTTTAGATTCAAACGATGAAGAGCTCAGTTGATTAAAGTCTCGTGCTGATAACGTGTTGTAAATAAAATAAAGAAGAACAAAAATAATAACGAAGAACAAGAAGAACAAAGATATGAGAGAAAGAGGAAGATTCGTATTATTCTCAAAAACTAGAATTGTGTACAATGTCTTCATCTATTTATAGGCATAAAACATAATATATTAAACTCTAATTAATAGAGATAATATTTCTAATAATAAATAAACCAACTCCTTAGATAAAGTTTTAATCATGATAGATATCCACATAAAAAAATATTTATAACATCATAATATTTGTTATTCAGAACCGGCTGATGAGTTGAATCAATTTTGTGTGGTCCTACTAATTTTACTAAGCAAAATAGGAGCCATTAATTTGATCCACCACAGTGGGTTTGTGAGTGCATGTGTGTTAGGTAACAGATATAGTATGACCAACGACGGACGTAGAACTTTATGTTAGAGTGTGAACTTATAAAATTTTAAGAGGGGCGAAAATATATTATCAATAGAAAATACATAATTTTTTTTTAAAAAATTCTAAATCATATAGAAATTTCAAATTTTAAAGGGGCGACCTCCCTTCCAGGCCCATCCCTGGTTATGACCAATTGACAGTGGAAGCTCTGAGGAACTTATGGTCCTCATCAATTCTCGTAGCTGTAATGGCGACCTATGATAATTAATAAAGCAAAACTATATGTTCTGGAAGAAGAAAAGAAAAGAGCAGACAGGATTGTGCCATTTCATCTCCAATAATTAATGAGAGTATGTATTCACAGCCAGGAAAAATGGCTCAATTTCTTTCTCTCCTGGATATCAACTTCTCAGCCAGATATATATAAAGTGAATTTTATAAGAATGCGAAGCTACACAAAACTGAACTGTGCTTTTGATCCAAATCAATCACACAATGTTCAATGTTTGGTCAAATTATTTGTAGGGTCATTGTAATTTTTTCACCACATCCAAAACTTAGCTCAGATCTTTTTTCCATGGGTTCCGGTAGGGGTGAGCAACGAAACCGAGAAAACCAAAAAATCGACACGATTTTTTACTAATTGATTTTGGTTTTCTTTTTGAAAAACTGCAGATTACGGTTCGGTTTATATTTTGTTAAAAAATCGAACTGAATACACCCTTAGGTTCCAGTTCCAAACTTTAAGTCGACAATTTTACATTATTGATAGTAAGGACTAAGGGAAATAGCCAATTGATCCAACTGTTATTCTATTCCATCCATGCAGCAAATTTTTAAACATGGCATTCAATAAATCTGAATTTAAATTTCAGACTGTTTGAATGATTGATTTACTTTTAAAAGCTCAAATGTTTACTAGGGTTGTTCGAGAAAGATTGCGTTACAAATATATGTGAACGATAATGACAGTGAATTGATCACATAATATAAATAGACAGATTTTAGGTGAAAAATTTCAATAGAGAAAAACCACGGATAAACGAAAGAATTTATATTGTTGAATATGACAATAGGTATGCAGCTACGCGTGACTTCTAAGACTTAATTCTAGTCCTAATCCCGATAATCTATTTATAGGAATTACTTGAAGAGAGAGAAGCATAGTCATGTTTGAACTGTATAGGCAGGCCTCCACATGCACCATATATTGCCGTATGCTCTTAATTTTATTTCTTTACCAATTGGGTAGCAGCACAAACTTTTCAAGTCGTCTAAATTGAAATTCGGATCACAAACTCTACCGAATTGGACAAGACTTTAGTGAGTTGAATGGATTGAGGTTTATCTGAATTCTTATGTTGTTAATATGTTTATTAATTTGAAACTACACAAATTATGCATGATCATTTTTTAAAATACTTATTTTTTTTTAACAATTTTTAATTAGGGAAAGAGGAAAGAAAAATTCGCTCCCAATAGTTTTTTAAATATTTTTTTGAAAGCTTTTCTAAATACTTATTAAATCTATGTCAATTCAATTATATAAATAACACATTACCCGTAAATGTTTAAATTTTAAAATGTAACTTAACAATTAGACCCTGACAACCATTTTATTACTATTTATAGTTGTCCCCTCCCAAATAATTGTCCATCTTGAGTAAGAGATTTGAAATATTCACATTAAAAGCTAATATATATCTTGATAATAAAAATTATAATTAAAATTTCATGAGTTAATTAGGTCTATTTTGGGTTTTCTAAGGTATTTACTAGAGCAAATTTAGTGACTAATATTTCACGTTATATTAGCTCATATTGAGAATAGACACTCACCAAGTTTTAAAGCTATTCTATGCCCAGAGCAAGGATCAAACTCTCAATCACCGATTAAAATAAAATAGACCCTTATTATAATATCATCTCACCTAAGCCTCGTAACGATTAATTAGTCCTATTTAAGAGTAGTTAGACTATAATAATCGGATCATATTAGAAAATACATTTTAGATTTGGAATAGTTGAACTCATATTATTATTATTTCATAATAAAATATTTTCATTTAAATGTAAATTATAAAATATATAAATACCATTATATTTACCTTTTTATATGATTTAATAACAATTCAAAGTTTTTTTTTCAGATCTGACAAATTAAATCGAGAAGAATCATATAAAAAATACTTTTCTTGTTTAAACTAAACAGTCATAGTTGTTTTTTCCATTCAAAAAATAATTTTTTATTATAATTGTTTTAGATATTTAAATAATTAAATTTTATAAAAAAAATATTAGATTGAAAATTAATATATATATATTATCATTTTTTTTGTTAAAAATATAATTTAAATAATGAAAAAATATGACCACGTGGGGGCTGGCAGGGGCCAGACCCCGCGGTTCACCCTTAGCCATTTTTTTTTTAATTTTGCTCATTTAAAATTTAAAATTATAATTATTTTACTTGTTTTAATATTATAGAGTGAGGGTCCTTGATGAACCTTTTCGAGGAATGGTTAGACAATGGTGGATGTCGAGCTGTGCAGCGGCATTGTGGTCGGTGTGGCTCGCTCGCAACGACTTATTGTTCAATGGTAAGAGGGTTTCGTCGTCGGATTTATTTTTTACCATTAAATTGCGAGCATTCTCTTAGGTGAATGTGCTGGACCACACCGCAATGCTTGTGGAATCGGTGTGGTGGGACTGTCCTTGGTGGTGCGAGAGTAGGGGATGTGTCAATGGCCCTCGGGTGGGAGTGATGTGGGTGTCGCCATTGGTAAATATGGTCAAGCTTAATGTTGATGGTTCAGCTAGAGGAAAACCGGGACTAGCGGGATGCGGTGGGGTGTTACGTGATGTAGGGGGCAAGATGTTGGCGATGTTTGCAGGTCCTTTGGGGATTCTTGATTCGAATGAAGCTGAACTTCATGCGATATGCTATGCCCTTGAGGCATTTGGTGGATCGCAATGGCGTGCATGGCCTTGCGTTCTTGAATCTGATTCGTTAGTAGCTCTTTCTTGGGTTTTAAATATTGAGAATAGACCATGGAAATATAATTGGTTGTTTCGGAGGATTGATAGAGCATGTCGTGAGTTGAGTTGCACTTTTCAACATGCGAATCGTGAAGCTAATGGTATTGCGGATAAGCTAGCCAAGGGAGGTGTCGATCAGCGGGATTGGTTGCGTGTGGGATTTTAGTCGACTATTGGGGGAGCAGTACATGTGGTCGGCAATTGTGCAGGGGATCGACGCTAAGGCCCTGCGCCTGGGAGTTGGATGCGATACAGCAGGTGGGGGTGCGGGGGAGTACAGCAGGGTACATGGGCTGCTATCGGGAGGGTGGGTGTGTGGTGTGCGTTTTCCTGATTCTTTTCGAGGGAGGGGTGTCAATTACTTGTTATCGAGTTTGTTTCCGGGTTCAACTTGGGTACTCTTTTCCTTCATTTAGGTGTAGGGAGGTTTTTAATGAGGCCCGAGTTTGGACATTTTTTGTATGATTTCTTCTTCAATAAAATCATACGATTGAGCAAAAAAAAATATTATAGAGTGAGTGTTGTCTTAGTGGTAAAATGTGTATAGGTGTAAAACCAAAATTGATTTTGATATAATAATTTACCTTAATGACTAAATTGCAAAACAATAAATTTTTAATTATTTTCAAAGACTCACAATTTGACAAGCCATTTTGAACCAAGTACTATTTCAAGTCAAAACCCATTAAAAGGGTTCAAATTTTCTAAGTGTTTTCAAACCAAGAAGCAACAAAATGCACAGGCGTATCGATACCCTTAGGCGTATCGACACTGTTTTTCAACACTGAAATTTTAATTGTTCATAGCGTACTGATACGGTTTAACCCCGTATCGATACGATATTCATATGTGCAAGACTTTAAGCTATAGCGTATCGATACGCATTGGGACCCTATCGATACAATTTCCATATAAAAATATTCTTTGCTATAACGTATCGATAAAATATGCTAACCTTTGCAAAAGTCTTTGCATTTAATATTCGAACGTTGGTTTGTCAGTTATTGGAATCCAAAATTTTAAATGACCGTTGAACAATATCGATACACTAAGGTAACATACCGATACGCTTTTTAGCAAAACTCAATTCAGGATTCAAGTGAGCAAAATCCGTATCGATATGGCATTTCGTATCGATACACCCCTTAATATCGTACCGATACGCCCTTCAAGCGTATCGAACGCCCTATTTTTCGGTCACAACGACTCTTTTTCTTTGAGACAAGTATCGATATGCCTACGAACCATACCAATACGGTAGGTTGTTGAGGAGCATTTATTGCAGGAAATTGCAGCACAACGACTAGATTAATGACTTCAACCACCCAAACGGATAGAAATCAATGCAATGGTATAAAAAAGTCTCAAATGCTACAGTAACAACTATTGAGGCTTCAAGCAACATCAAAACATTCAAATCCAAACCTTGAGCCTTTTTAGAGTCATATCTTTGTACCCAACTCAATTGAGTCTTTTATTGTAAATTTGATTGAGAGTTTGGGGTGTGATTAATTGTATTTGGGTAAACATCAACCTTTGAGAGGTAACTGTAAGGTTTACCAAACTTCTTCTTTGTAAAGAGTGAGTTGGATTAAGCTTTGGGTAGAAAGCTTAATCGGTCTTTTAAGGTTTCCTCCTCATCCAAGAAAAGGGGAAGAATCAATTAGTGAATTGGTTGAAAATCCTTAGTGGGAGCTAGGTATAGTTCATTTAGGAACTTGAACCACTATAAATTGTCTTGTGTCCAATTTTTCATTCATCAATTTTCTCCCTTCAAATATTAATCTCCAATTCACCCCCTCTTGGCCATTTGCAATCGATTGATCAACTCAACAATAGGAAATTAAGTTTGTTTTACTTGAATTTAGTGAATTGAATCCTATTGATAACGTTTTTCCGTCTTTATTAAGCTTTTGGACTAAGAAATTGAATTAATTAAACCATTTGACCATTAAATCTTGACAATTTTTTTCTTTAGATATTACTGACATATTGTTACCGTGGTGCACCCTAGGGTCCAACCCGCCGTACACCTAGGGTCCATATCCAACACCATCGTCCGAGACTATGGGGCCAAGGTTCCAACACCCCATGCCGCTCCCAACGCACCCGAGGGGCCCGAGTCCGTCCGACCCATTCTGCTGCATCCTAAGGGCTACGATCCAGCCGAGCCAACAGCCCGAGGGGCCTTGCTAGGCACCTTGGGCCTGTCCGAGCAGGCAGCCCGTCCAGCCGCACCCATGGGCCTGTCCGAGCCGCACCCAACAGTACGCCAATCCGCACCCATGGGCCTATCCAAATTTCACCCTTCCATAGCCATCCAAGCCCATTCCTTGGGGAATCTTCACCCCTTTGACCATGGTACTCAAGGCAAGGATGGTGCATCGATATCTTTCCCGATTCATGGAGATCCACATCTTTTTCACATGGAAAGAAGACCTACCAAGAAGGAAGGAATCCTTGATTCTATTCTCTTACCTTCATTTTATAGATTAGGCCAATCTTGGCCATCCATTGTAATCGATAGTGACCGTTAGATCAGGAGGTGTTAGGCTATAAATAGAGCCTCACCCCTTCATTTGTAATCATCCTGAATTCCTTTGTTTTCTCATTTTTCTATCAATAATACAAAAGCAACGTAGAGTACTATTTTCCCCCTAACTAGGCTTAGAGGGGGTTTTTAACGAGGCTCCTCGTTTCGCAAATCACTCGAGCCATCTCTACTTCTTTCTTCTTCGCAACGCTTCCGCTCGTCTAGCCAAGCCAAGCTTGACTTTAGGCTTACTTGGTCCCTTTCGAAGTTCTTTCCCGACCAAGTGCCACATGTTGCTAGCCATATAAGCCTAGCCCCGTGACAAGTGGTATCAGAGTCTATGTTTTAGCGAAGAAATTTGTTCGAGATGACGAATCCAAGTGACGCTCCCATCGACGCCACCACGAAGACAATGGTGACCCGTGGCGGAAAAGCCAAGAGGGCTAGTTCGAGAGATGCCATATCTTCCTTGCAAGACAAAGTTACCCGTTTGGAGAACAACACGAATGAGTCCAGAGAGAAGATTGATGTTGTTGAGAACCGACTAGATGCGTTGGAGTCTCGGGGTGATGGTCACAAGGATGATTCCCATGAGCTCGAAGATAGAATCGAGACCGTGAAGTTAGAGAATCTATCTCTTAAAGATGGGTTAACCAAACTCGAGAAGGCGATGAGCGTGTTAAGGGCCGAGCTCAACATCTATAAAACCGCAGTGGCCAATAGAGTGGTTTCAAGTCCGACTAGAGTGCTAGCCGATGTGCCAAAACCAAAGGAATTCAAAGGATCGAGAGATGCTCAAGAAATCGATACATTCTTGTGGAGCATGAATCAATATTTCCGCAACACCAACATCGTGGATGAATCCACTAAGGTAAATATTGCTTCTAGTTATTTCATTAATAGTGCTCTTTTATGGTGGAGACGTAGGTGCTCCGAGGAGCCCGATAGAGACGTTCCCGTAGATACTTGGGAAGAGCTTCAAGACGAGATCCATGAGGCGTTCTATCCCAAGAATGCTCAAAGAGAGTTGCGCTCAAAGCTACGCCAACTCAAGCACAACAACAACATCCATGACTACGTGAAAAAGTTCACCGAGTTAAAGCTCCAAATCACCAACTTAAGAGAAGATGAAGGCTTCTCAATTTTCATGGATGTATTGAATCGATGGGCTAGTATAGAGTTGGAAAGACGTGGTGTCAAGGACCTTTCCTATGCCCTTGACGAGGCCGAGGCAATAGCCAAGTTCGAAAAGCGAGACTCGCCCAAACCAAAGCCGAAGTCTAAAGGTTGGGGAGATAAGAATGCCAAAGCCGGAGGTGAGAAATTTAACCACGATAGGCCTTCTAACAACAATAATTGACAAGGCCGATCAACTAAACCAGTTTAATTTTTAATTCCTTGCTTTTCCCCTGGTTCTGTCGATCCATATAGGGGCAGTTGCTGGCCAAAAATTTTAAAACTTCTCAATGCCTAAGGTGAGGATTAAACCTTCGACCACTGGCTAAGATAAAAAAAAAACCTTTACCATCTCACCTAACCTCATAGGTGATAATAGACCACTTTAATAGCAGGACTCAAATTATTTGGCAATGGACAAATGTAAACTATGATTGAAGGGCACGTCGGGAGTTTGGCGATCCATGTGAATAGTGGGGTGATCTTTCTCTGGTGTTAGTTTCGAATAAGAAAGATGAGATATGATATGAATGAATAAACATGAAATATTAAATTGAAAGCATCAACATATCCAAAATGAAAAGCAAGCAGTCCACCCATTCAAAGGGGTGGTACCACAGTTCCACTATCTATGGAATGTTTCTGCACTCAAATCTTACAACTCATTTAACTTCCATGTGACAAAAGAGAAAAAGAAAGAAAGAAAGGAAACTCCTTTGGAATCTTTTCTAATGATTTTCATCAAAGAAAATGTGAATGAATCTATCCATAGCCATATGTATTTTGAAAGAATGGAAAATGAAAATGGAGTAGCTTGCGCTGATTAATTTGGACCTACTCGCATCGTATATCTGGTTTTGATGGGAAAGTCTTTTTACAGAAATTTTTTGTATACAAAAAATTTCGAATTCGAAACATACTTAAACGATATCAAATTGTTTGTTGTCGGTTTTGGTAATAGCTTTTCTAGCAACACTTCCGCTGATAATTTCTATTATGGAACAAGTATCAACGTTGTTTCCTTTACTACACCATCTCAAACGAGATCACTATTGTTTCTTTTAATTTATCATTTGAAGAATAACTCTTGTTCTATTCCGAAATGGAATATACCACGAGCAACTATGTTAAGAACACCTTACAGTCGAAACATGTTTCACCAAAAACAATATTGCCACAAAATATTTTATAATAGAACAAGATTGCAACGAATACATATACTTATGAGACATTTATGCAAAAATAGGATCGAAGTGAAAATAACCCCATAATATGGCATGGTTCTTGGGTTATCCCTAAACTTTTCCTTGGAATACCAAGTGCTTCCCCTTTTTCTTCAAAAAGCATAGTGAACAAGAGTCCACCTTCCATTATTATCCGGTAAGGAATTTGGACATGTGCGAGATAAACGACCACATAAAATTCAAAAAAAAAAGTTCTCAAATGAGTTGAATTAAATGTCTGTAGGGAAAAACAAAAAAATTTGGTGTAATAAATTACAAGTAAAAAAATAAAAAATAACTTTTAAGAGAGATCATAATTTTTTTTAAGAAAATTATCTTTGAGATTTTAAATTAAAAAATCTAGTTTTAATTAAACTGTATAAGTCCTCGTGCACCTTTGGACCACACCTCTTATTATCAACAACCTGATTTCGTGATTATAATAACTCCTGTCATGGTGTTCTCTAAAAATAAACTGTTAATTATTAAATGTGTTTTATTCTCATGATTAAATATCAAACTCTGATCACATAATTGAGAATCGAAATGTGCTCTATAACTATTCGCATTATATTTTGAGGAAATATTGATATGAACATAACTCTATGTTTAGATTATGTTGTAAACATGAGAGTCATCAAGGGCAATAAATAACGGATATAACGCAAAATGGAAAGTAGGGGTGAGCAAGACCGGGTATTCGACCAATTTGTCTAGAACTAGTTCCAGTTTCGGTAATCACCAATTCTTGAAAATCGAAATCAGTTTTAATCTCGGTCAAATCGGGTCCCAGTGTAACACCCCAGAATTCGGTCTAGTCGGAATTTAGTTCCGGTGATAAAAAATTCTATTTTGATAAAGTCTAAATATTGTACCGACTAGTTAATTATTGATATCGAACCCTAATTGAGCTAAAAATATCGTCATTGGACTTTATTGAATAATAGTGAACCTATATAGTGATTAAATTGAAGAAAATGCAAGTTGGGAAGCAAAATATAGTATGGTGAAAGTCGAGGGACTAATCTTGTGATTAGCCCATCCTCAATTAAAAGTTACCTACGTGGATTGTCTGAGAGCTTTCCTTCACTAAATAGAATAAAATATATGTTGTAAAACAAAAGAAGTAAAAAGATAGAAGCTTACCCGAGAACCCCTAAGCAAACATCTTCATCTTCTTCCTTGAAGCAAGCACCTCCATTGGAGGAAGTTGTGAGCTTCACTTTTTCTTCATTATATCGATATCAAATCGTTGCTATCGATCGGGTAAGCTATAAGCCCCAATCCGTTATTGAATTCCATGGATACATTGAGTTTAATCTTAAGCTAGGGTTTTGACCATCCATGGATATTTCGTCGTTAGTGTTAATATTGAAGTCGGATATCGATTTTGATATCGTTGTACTGATTTTGATATCGAAATATCGATCCTAATAGTTTTCTATTGACTTTCTAGCTCAAGAAGTAGAGAAAGAGGTTTCACCGTCTCCATCTCAAGCTAGGAACAAGGGGATTGTTATCCGAGAGCCTTGAAAACTTCGGATTGCTAAGGTGAGTGTAGTCGGAGTCTCAGGTTTAGGCGAAAGGCCTTCTCGGATCATTATTCGATAATTTAGATTTCATCGCTAACATTGTTATTGAAGAAGTTTCATTGGATGGTTAATCGGACACCTTGGTAAGTGTCGGTAAGTTGTTATTGAACATTGTACATAATCATTGTTATCGTCATTGTGCATTGTCATCGAACTATTGTATAGAGACCATTGGACATTGATATTGGCATCGAACCATGAAATATTGATGATGAGATACATATATTTGTCATTGGTGACATTAAAATCATAGAACATTAGAATACTATTGATTATTGAAATGGATATGAACATTGCAACCTTGGATTGGAATGAACATTGGATACAATTGGCACGCCATAAAATTCATGAGCTCAATGTACGGGTGGACTACGGTCCTAAGGATACGACCTATATTGATTTGGCGAGGCGGAGGGATGTGTATTGATATTGGTCATATTAGTGAAGAGGAGGGATTAAACCATTCATTGATTTGGCGAGGCGTAGGAATTCGCGTATCCAATATCTCGAATCAATCCAATGATTTATGATGAGTTGAAAATGATAAACATAGTATATTGATGCATAGCATGACATTGATAAGCATGAGGTTTTTGTACATGGATATTTGATATATGTTATTAATGTTGTTTATGACTACCTCACTAGGCAAAGTATGCCTAACGTGTCTCGTCTCATGCATTTTCAGGTTAAAAAGGATCTTGAGTCGGAAGATCGGATTGGCAAGCAAGACAAGTCACTACAAGCCTCAAGTAATGTGTTTTTGTCTTATAAACTCCTAGGAAGGTGGCAAAGTAGTTGAACTAGTCATTTGTGCCTATTTTGATGTGTTCGTGTAATGCCTAAGTTGTAATATGGTATATGGCCCTAAATGGCATTTTTGGTTGGCTTAAAGTGGGGTAAAAATGCATACTTAGCTCAAAAAGTTAAAAACATAGTAAACGTATTCGTTTGATCATGAATTTTGGCGTGCTAGTAGTATATACCATTGAAATATTGTGTGTAAAGTTTCATTGCATTTGGACATTGTTCGATAGGTCAAATTGGATAAATAGCAGCAAAAATCTGTCATTTCAGGTCAGGCCGTATCGAAACAGGTGATGACGTTTCGATACGGGTAAGCATAATTTAGCCTAAGAAATAGAGTGTATCGGAACAGTTCATGGCCGTTTCGAAACATTTTGCCACTAGAATCTCTCATTACGATACGGGTTTGTAGCGTATCGAAACATGTCAAAGTCAAGGTCAAGGGAGGTCAACCCGTTTCGATATAGTTCATACCCGTATCAATACGGTGTATAGGGTAAAGTCAACAGAATTTGACCATTGTTCACCCGTTTTGAAACAACTTAGAGTGTTTTGATGCGGGGTTAGTTAAGTTAGTTAACGGACTATTGAACAAATTGTCAGTTTCACAGTTTAGTCACTGAATACGATAAGATTAAATTGAATGAGTTAATGATCTCCAAATTGAAGGAACTTTTGCAGACATGACATTAAGGTAGTGAATTTCAAAATGGTTAAATCAATTACATTGAAGGACTCATAGTTTGTCAGAATTACAAATTGGTCTCTATAGCCTAAAATAGTTGTGGTTTAACCCTTGAATGATTTATTGTTGCTTATCTGTGTATATTTGACTAAATTAATTGATAGTATCGAGTCGTTGTACATTGAGGTTGAAAATTTTAGTAATGAAATGAAATATTATTGCACCGGTTTTTGTATCGATCGTCGGTTACACCTTCCGACCCGATTCTCGACCAGACCAGGAAGGGGGTGTTACATTTGTGGTATCAGAGCTAGATTTCAGTCGATTCTAGGACTAAACCGAAGCTTGTTGCATTGCTATTGCGTTACTTTGCCACCTAGTTGTTATATATTGCATATATTGTAACTTATCGACTAATCTGATCTTTCATATAGATATGCCTGAGACAAACGAAGCTCATATCGACGAGCTCGCTACTGGCTCCTCGGCACACGGCGAGGAGATTAGAGGAGGAAATCCTCAGAACCCATCACAACCATAGGACCCTCTTGTTCAGGGTACTGAGCCTGCAGCACCTACCCCTCAGGCTAAATGTTACCAGAACATGGCTAATATGTTCAAACAGTTTATGGTTGCGATGCAAGCAACACCATCTGTTCATCCTACCCCTCTTGTTGTCCAGTATGTTCGTGCCCCTGTGGACAAGTTGGCTTCGCTCCGAGCCTATTCCTTTACCGGACAGGATGATGATAATCCTAAAGGTACAGTATACTGGCTGGATAACACACTGCGTATCTTGAACAAGCAGCTGCAGTTTTTGGATGAACACAAGTTGGAGTGTGCTATTGCATTATTCACCGATGAAGCTCTCATATGGTGGGAAACCACTATTCTCACAGTTTCTGAAGAATCGGTTACTTGGGAGTTCTTTCTCCGAGAATTACCGAATAAGTATATTAGTGAATATTACCTTGCGAAAAGGCGGAACACCTTTCTCCATCTGAGGCAGGGTGGACGACCTATCGAGCAATATATCCATAATTTCTGCAAATATTGCCGATACGGAGCAGAATTTATAAAGAAAGAGGAAGACAAGTGCATAATGTTCATAGCTAGTCTTAGCGATGAGTTACGACCCATGTTTACGGCCCTTGGTATCACCAACTTTTAAGATTTGGTAAACCGAGTTAAAGCCACCGAAGCTGCCCAGAGATCTCAACGATGGGCCTGGAAAATCTAAGAAGAGGTTCAGAGATGATTCTCGGCCTTCGAGATGGAACAAGAAGAGAGGATATCAAGGCCCCAAACAGAATACCTATCCACAGCCCTCTCGATCTGGGAACATTGAGAGACCTTAGTCTGTGACGCAGTCTTTTGTTAAAGCCAAGTCCGTTGATAGCACTAGAAGTTCGAATCAAGGTAACCAGCACCCTCTTTGCAATTATTGTCAGAATATGCACCCAACGGGTCAATGCTATAAGCAAACTGGAGCATGTTACTATTGTGGTGAGCAGGGTCACTTTATACGTGACTGTCCTTCAAATGCAACTAAACCTATTGCTACATCAGCAACTGTTGCTTCTTCTGCTCAGTCCTTTCGAGGTAAAGGATCGAAGCAGGGATCATCGAGAATTTTTGGGCGAGCAGGCGGCCCAGGAAAATCCTTTAATAAACAAGATTCAAAGGCTCCTGCCCAAATGTGCCATTTGAGGAGCAGGGAAGAAGATGATGAACATGATGTTATTGCAGGTACCATTGAGTTATATTCGCATCCTTTATATGCATTGATTGACCCCAGTTCTACTCATTCTTTCATAAGCATCATTGTAGTTAAGAAGTATAACATGTCTTGTGAACCAATAGCATCGAGGATTTCTGTAACCAAT
Organism: Hibiscus tridactylites; assembly: GCA_958450335.1. Classification (NCBI taxonomy): domain Eukaryota; kingdom Viridiplantae; phylum Streptophyta; class Magnoliopsida; order Malvales; family Malvaceae; genus Hibiscus; species Hibiscus tridactylites. The sequence continues at coordinate 95,929,321 of OY288271.1, read as the reverse complement.
CTCCTAGGAGATTGTGTCACCGTAAGGGTAATGTGCAGGAACTGTCCCTTAATGATCCAAGGGATTCCTTTTCCAGCCAATTTTTTGGCTTTACCGATCCACGAATTCGACGTCATCCTAGGCTTAGATTGGCTTAGTGAGCATCAAGCCTGGGTAGATTGTTGTAAAAGAAAATTGTATCTTCGAGGTTTAGGTAAAGGAAATGGCGTATTGATGAATGCGAGGAATCCATCATTGTATGCTTTGACATTGGAAACCAAAGGTGAACCTCAACTACAAGACATTGACAATGCGTGTGAGTTTCCTGATGTCTTCCCCGATGAACTTTCGGGATTACCCCCAACCTGTAAAGCGGAATTTGGTATCGAGGTGCAACCTGGGACTGCTCTAGTTTCCATTGCACCATATCAAATGTCAGCTATGGAGTTGAAAGAATTAAAGGCTTAGATTCAAGACCTATTGAACAAGGGTTTCATTCAACCGAGCTCTTCACCTTAGGGAGCTCTGGTTCTCTTTGTTAAGAAGAAGGATGGTTCTATGCGATTGTGCATCGACTACATGAAATTGAATAAAGTAACCATCAAGAATAAATATCCATTGCCTAGAATAGATGACATGTTCGATCAATTAAAAGATGCCTCTGTGTTTTCCAAGATCGACTTAAGGTCGGGCTACTATCAAATGAGAGTTAAGAAGTGTGATGTGCCAAAGACTGCCTTTCGTACGAGGTATGGACACTACGAATTCTTGGTGATGCCCTTTGGGTTAACCAATGCACCGGCGACCTTTATGGATCTGATGAATATGGTATTTAGACCCTACCTTGATAAATTCGTAGTGGTGTTTATAGATGACATATTGATCTATTCCAAGAATGAAGTAGAGCATCGAGATCATCTTCGTATTGTACTTCAGACTTTAAGAGAGAAACAATTGTATGCAAAGTTCTCTAAGTGTGAGTTCTGGCTCACCGAAGTTGCCTTTCTGGGCATATCGTGTCGGCTTCAGGTATTCAAGTAGACTCGAACAAAATCCAAGCCATTGTAGATTGGCATCCACCGAAGAACATTGGTGACGTCAGAAGCTTCCTTGGGCTTGCTGGCTATTATTGTAGATTTGTAAAAGGGTTTTCTATGATAGCTGCTCCTTTTTATTGAGGAAGGAAGCTCCTTTTGTTTGGACCGAGGTTCAACAAAGAAGTTTCAATCAATTGAAACAAGTATTGACCTATGCACTCGTCCTAACCCAACCTGAGTATGGAAAGGACTATACAGTTTATAGTGATGCATCACATCTCGGGTTAGGATGTGTATTGATGCAATAAGGCAAGGTTATTTCTTATACTTCGAGACAACTTAAGCCACACGAGATGAATTATCCCACCCACGATCTTGAATTGGCTGCAGTTGTCTTCGCATTGAAAATCTAGAGACATTATCTCTACGGAGAGAAATGCTATCTTTTCACTGACTATAAAAGCCTCAAAAATTTGTTGACCCAAAAGGAATTGAACCTTCGGCAACGGAGGTGGATGGAACTCCTTAAATATTATGACCTGGTCATTGATTACCATCCAGGCAAGGCCAATGTTGTAGCTGATGCACTCAGCCACAAACCTTCGCCTGGTAAGCATTGACAATAAACTTGAAGTTTTATTTATTATGAAGTACATTAACTCATCGTAATATTGCTATATTGTAGCCCCTCGAGCAATTAACGCTCACTTCCAACTTCGGAAGCATCGTTGTCTTGTAGCTGAACTCCAAGTTCAGTCTACCATCATTTCTCGAATCAAGGATTTGCAAGAGCAAGATCCTGAACTTCAAAACATTGTCTCTAAGCTACCGAATAACCCTGACTTTGGAGTAAACTCTGAAGGACTCTTATGTTTCCCTAATCGGGTTTGTGTACCTAATGATGAATCTTTTCGCACCGATATCCTTTCAGAAGCCCATTCGAGTTCTTTCTCTATTCACCCCGGATCTGTAAAGATGTATAAAGATCTACGCAAACTCTATTGGTGGCCGGGCATGAAGCAGGCCATAGTTGATTTCATTTCCAAATGCCTCATGTGCTAACGTGTTAAGGCAGAACATTGTGCTCCTATTGGACTATTACAGCCTATCGATCCACTGAAATGGAAATAGGAAAAGATAACTATGGATTTTGTTAGTGATCTATTGTTATCTCCCGCAAAGTATGATGCTATATAGGTCATTGTAGATCGTTTCACGAAGTCAGCTCATTTTATACCGGTTAGAATAGACTATGGTCTCCCTAAATTAGTTAACTTATATATATCAAGTAAGTAATCCGACTCCACGGAGTACTTAAGTCTATCATCTCCGATCGAGATCCTCGATTTGCATCTAGGTTTTGGAGGACCTTACAAGGAGCTCTGGGCACTAGAGTTAATCTTAGCACATCCTTTCACCCTCAATCTGACGGTCAGTCAGAAAGGGTAATCTAGGTAAACCATCAAAAAATATGTCTATTGAAAATCTTAGAAACTTGCATTGTTGCTGAACCTCTCTATACAGATCTTGGAAGACATGCTTCGAGCATGCATCATTGACTTTGGTGGAACTTGGGAAAAATCTCTACCTCTAGTTGAGTTTGCTTACAACAACAACTACCAAGAATCCATTCAAATGGCCCCGTATGAAGCGTTGTATGGTAGGCGGTGCGGAACTCCATTGTGTTGGTCAGAGCTTGGTGAGGGCAAGATGTTAGGCCCTGACTTGCTTTGAGAAACCAAAGAGCGAGTCGTTATAATTCATGATCATTTAAAAGCAGCCTTTGATCGACAAAAGGCTTACGCTGATCTAAAGAGAAGAGACATTCAATATGAAGTTGGTGAGAAAGCCTTCCTCAAAGTGTCACCGCGGAAGAAAGTCTTAAGATTTGGCAAAAAGGGAAAATTGAGTCCCCGGTTCATTGGGCCCTTTGAAGTTATTGAAAAAGTTGGTCCTGTGCATATCGACTATTGTTACCCTCAAAATTGAGTAAAATATACGATGTCCTTCGTGTATCGATGCTTCGGAAGTATCATTCCGATCGCTCACATATTGTGGAAATTGAGCCTGTAGAACTTCAACCAAATTTATCCTACGAGGAAGAACCGGTTCAGATTTTTGCTAGAGAAGTCAAAAGACTTCGTAATAAAACTGTATCGTTGGTTAAAGTGCTATGGAGGAGTCACACCATTGTGGAAGCTACTTGGGAACCTAAAGAGACCATGAAACAACAGTATCCACATCTCTTTTGTTCAGGTAAAAATTCGAGGATGAATTTCTCTTAAGGGGGAGAGTTGTAACACCTCAGGATCCGGTCTAGTCGAAATTTAGTTCTGGTGATCAGAAATTCTATTTTGATAAAGTCTAAATATTGTACCGACTAGTTAGTTATTGATATCGAACCTTAATTGAGCTAAAAATATCGTCATAGGACCCTGTTGAATAATATTGAACCTATATAATGACTAAATTGAAGAAAATGCAAGTCGGGGAGCAAAACCATAGTATGGTGAGAGTCGAGGGACTAATCTTGCGATTAGCCCCTCCTCAATTAAAAGTTACCTATGTGGATTATCTGAGAGCTTTCCTTCAAGTGAAGGAAAGCTAAACAACCTAAAATATAAGTTGTAAAACAAAAGAAGTAAAAAGATATAAGCTTACCCGAGAACCCCTAAGCAAACATCTTCATCTTCTTCCTTGAAGCAAGCACCTCCATTGGAGGAAGTTGTGAACTTCACTTTTTCTTCGTTTTATCGATATCGAATCGTTGCTATCGATCGGGTAAGCTATAATCCTCAGTCGGTTATTGAATTCCATGGATATATTGAGTTTAATCTTAAGCTAGTGTTTTGATCATTCATGGATATTTCATCGTTAGTGTTTATATTTAAGTCGGATATCGATTTTGATATCGTTGTACTGATTTATTATATCGAAATATCGATTCTAATAGTTTTCTATTGACTTTCTAGCTCAAGAAGTGGAGAAAGAGGTCTCACCGTCTCTATCTCAAGCTAGGAACAAGGGGGTTGTTTTCCGAGAGCCTAGAAAGATTCGGATTGCTAAGGTGAGTGTAGTCGGAGTCTCGGGTTTCGGCGAAAGGCCTTCCCATATCATTATTCGATGATTTAGATTTCATCGCTAACATTGTTATTGAAGAAGTTGCATTGGACGGTTAATCAGACACCTTGGTAAGTGCCGGTAAGTTGTTATTGGACATTGGACATAGTCATTGTGCATTGTCATTGATATAGTCATTGTCATCGAACTATTGTATAGAAACTATTGGACATTGATATTGACATCGAACTATGAAATATTGATGATGAGATACATATATTTGTCATTGGTGACATTAAAATCATCGGACATTGGAATACTATTGATTATTGAAATGGATATGAACATTGCAACCTTGGATTGGAATGGACATTGTATACAATTGGCATGCCATAGAATTCATGAGCTCAATGTACGGGTGGACTATAGTCCTAAGGCTACGACCTATATTAATTTGGCGAGGCGGAGGGATGTGTATTGATATTGGTCATATTGGCGAGGCAGAGGGATTAGACCATTCATTGATTTGGTGAGGCATAGGAATTCGCGTATCCATTATCTCGATTCAATCCAAGGATTTATGATGAGTTGAAAATGATAAACATAGTATATTGATGCATAGCATGACATTGATAAGCATGAGGTTTTTGTACATAGATATTTGCTATATGTTATTCATGTTGTTTATGACTACCTCACTAGGCAAAGTATGCCTAACGTGTCTCATCTCATGCATTTTCAAGTTAAAAAGGATCGTATGTCGGAAGATCGGATTGACAAGCAAGACACACTACAAGCCTCAAGTAATACGTTTTTGTCTTATAAACTCCTAGGAAGGTGGCAAAGTAGTTGAAGTAGTCATTTGTGCCTATTTTGATGTGTTGGTGTAATGCCTAAGTTGTAATATGGTATATGGCCCTAAATGACCTTTTTGGTTGGCTTAAAGTGGGATAAAAATGCATACTTAGCTCAAAAAGGTGAAAACATAGTAAACGTATTCGTTTGATCATAAAATTTTGGCATGTTAGTAGTTTATACTATCAAAATATTGTGAGTAAAGTTTCATTGCATTTGGACATTGTTCGATATGTCAAATTGGATAAATACCAGCAAAAATCAGTCATTTTAGGTCATGTCGTATCGTAATGTGTGATGGCGTTTTGATACGAGTAAGCATAATTTAGCCTGAGGAATAAGGTGTATCGGAATGGTTCATGGTCGTTTCAAAACATTTTGCCACTAGAATCCCTCGTTTCGATACGGGTTTGTAGCGTATCGAAACATGTCAAAGTCAAGGTCAATGGAGGTCAACTCGTTTCGATACATGTGATACACGTATCGATACGGTCTATAGGGTAAAGTCAACAGAAGTTGACCATCGTTCACCCGCTTTGAAATAGCTTAGGGTGTTTCGATACGGGGTTAGTTGAGTTAGTTAAGGGCTTATTGAACAGATTGTCAGTTTCACAATTTAGTCACTGAATATGGTAAGATTAAATTGAATGAGTTAATGATCTCCAAATTGAATGAAATTTTGCAGACATAACATTAAGGTAGTGACTTTCAAAATGGTTAAATCAATTACATTGAAGGACCCCTAGTTTGTTAGAATTACAAATTGGTCCCTATAACCTAAAATAGTTGTGGTTTAACCCCTAAATGATTTATTGTTGCTTATCTATATGTATATTGGACTAAATTAATTGATAGTATCGAGTCGTTGTACATTGAGGTTGAAAATGTTAATAATGAAATGAAATTTTATTGCACCGGTTTCTATATCGATCGTCGGTTACACCTTCTGACCCGGTTCTCGACCAGACCGGGAAGGGGGTGTTACACCCAAATTCTAGGAAACAGTACTAGTATCGGGTACCCGGTCAATTGGTCTACTGTTAATAAAATTTGAGCACCAGGGAAAAAATTTCAACCATTAATAATAATATTAAATAACAAAGTCAAAATTTTCTAGGCTTGAAGGTTGAAGTCTTAAAACGAGTGATACTCATAATATTCATACATAAAGAGAAAGAATAAACTAAAGAACTCTATCTATTGCAAGCAATACAACCAGAAAGTTTGATAAAGGGGAAATAAATGAGTGCCTTCAATTGTTTCCAACCTCTTCAACGTCATTCGGTACCAGACCAGTACTACGTACCTAGTACTGGTCTCGGTCCCATTGAGTACCCACTAGGTATCGGGTCTAGAAAATTAAGATCCAGTCCTGATTCCGGTCGCAATCAGAACCTAAATTTTAAATTCAGTCTCGATCCTATCAAAATTAATTCCGAGTAAAAATTCACCAGGTTCGACCAGAATCAAGTTTTTTACTCACCCCTCATTTTCTTTATCCGTAAATCTTTAGCATATTTCTGGTTGGTGGCCTTGTATATAAAGTTTTCCACTCTCCCCTCTTACACGTCTCAAACAATATTCCCACTCTCCCCTCGCTCCACACTTCCGCCGGAAAAATGAAGGTAATAATTACACCACCATACCCATAATTTCTTACTCATTAGTATTATTTTATAAACTTAACACTTGTATTCCTTTTCTAATGTACTCCTCTGGATTTTTGTGTTTGAAAGATCTTCAACTGGGTGCACAAGGGTCATAATGTCCTCAGAGGTTTGATTTCTTAAAGTTTTCCACTTAATTCATATTCTTTTTTGGGATATTTAAGAGTGTGGCGACAAATTTTTATTGGACGTGTATCCAACCTCATGCATATATATGAGAAAACTTCCATATTTTGCAGATGGGATGGCTCGGAACGTTAAGAAGACTGATTCCATTGCAATCGACACAAATTCGAAAGACTTACTCGAACAAGTAGCACTGTTCGACGTGCTGGATTGTTGGCGCTATGGCGTTCTAACCATAGGAACCTTCGGTTTTGATCCTTTGAAATCCTTTAGCCAGCAAAAGGACCACTCAGCCTCGAAAAGTGACGAGGAAGAGGAAGAAGAAGAACGATGCTCTAACAACGACGACGACGAAGATAATAATATTGACAAAGAAGTGAACCCACTGTTGTTCGGACATACTTTGGAAGACAATGAGGGATCTACGGAGCATGAAATCAAGTTTAGCCCTGATGTCATTATGGACGATTCTGGTAAGCTGAGAAAAAGAACTACTTTAGCAGACCTGTTCTACGAAGAATCTGACATGAAAACGAAGCCCACCCCTCATGACTCGGAGTTAAATCCTGGCAAAAAGGCTTGTGATTTTTGTACAAAAAAGGAGCCTTCTTTTGCCAACAAATTCATTCCTCAAGTTGGAAAGGGTTCACGTCCTATCAAAGTGCTAAACAAAGTGAGTTTTCCTATTCATATATGGAATTTTGTGTTAATTTCACATATAATGCCGAATTCATTTGATTGAACAATTTTTATTTGGTTATTTAGATGGTTAAGAGGATGTTGAAAAGGAAGATCCATCCGGAGCTTGAACGCAAGGATAATAAAGGGGAGGGGCAATGCATGCAAGCCCTAATCTAATCAGTTTCTCATCATCCAGGTATATTTGTATAGTATTAAATTAGATTATACTATTTATAAATGAATAGATAAATAATGTAACTTTATGAGATGATTCACCCATGTTTCACCATTGTTGTTGCAGACGCTGCTACCGCATGACCTAATCTGCCTACAAGTTAATCTTTTCCGGGTGTTGTTGTTAAATTATTTATGTTTTCGTTTTTTTAATTATGGAAAATTTTCATTGATGATGCTATTCATGTATGTAATATTTTCATTTGGTTGTACTTTGGATTTTGTGAATGTTGGTTGTTTGATTGTCCTAGCGTTGGACAGGCTTTGGTTGTTCGTGTTTTGACATCTGATTGAATGCACTTTTATTCCGAAATAAAGCAGCTCAAATATCATTAATTTGTTGAAACTTTGGAGCAACAGTAGTCAGGCGGTCCATTTATAAGTGTGGCATGTGACACGTTACTGAGCCTTAAAATTTACGGGTTCCACACTTAAAAAAAATTGTTAACTCAAAAAATATTTTTAATTTTCCCCTTTATTATCTCAAGAATTTAATTGTAATTAATTCTTTAAAAAAATTCACTAAATTTATGGCGTTTAACGGGCAAAAAAAATTCTTATTTATGTCCATCCTAATTTCAATATTCTTCAATTACTTTAGATTCAACTACTACTTAGTAATATTTATCTTCTAAAGGTAAAGAAAGTTTCTACTACTACTATTTTTAATTAGTGTGTTGAATGTTAAATTTCTAATTGAGGAATTTGAAGATTTTGAAGTTTTGATAAAGCTATTGTTTCTCTTAATAGAAGATTTGAACAATACCAAGATTTTGAAGAAAAAAATAGGTTTTGGTTTACGTCTAATAAGTTGCAGTCACTAGGTGATGCGAGTCTAAAGTTTCGTAATGCTTATTTTGAGTCTATTCTTAAGAATAAAGGACAATTTGATATTGATGAAAATAAATTGTATTTGGAGTCGAGGTTACAGAGAGAGTTCTTGCCTGTCGAAAAAAATGAGCCACTAGAGATTTTGAGATTTTTGAAAGGTAGTATTTTTTTAATGCTATTATTGCACATAGAATTTTATTGATTATTCTTGTAACAATTGCATCCGCAGAAAGAAACCTTTTCAAATTGAAGTTGTTGAGGACCTATATGCACTCTACAATGTCACAAGAAAGGCTTAATGAGTTAGCATTGATAGCGATTGAGAATGATATTTTAGAGAAAGTTGACTATGAAGATTTGGTTGACATTGTTACTTCTAAGAGCGTCCGGATGATGGCACTTTTTAAATAAAGTGTCACGATTATAGAGTTGTTTTGTGATATTGTCTTAGTTTCATATGTTTGAAATTTCTTTATTTTCCAAGAAATAATATTAATGTAAAATTAAAATTGATTTTGATATAACAACATTTTTAAGGACTTAATTGCAAAATGAAATAAATTTTTAAATACTCAAAAGACTCACAAAATGACAAGGATTTGAACTTTAAATATGTATAAATCAAAAGCCAAGTATCTAAAATATTTTCTAAGTATTTTTGAACTTAAATTTTTGAAATTTGTCCAAGAGTACCCATACGGTCACACCCGTATCGATATGGTTTTTGGCTACTAGAAACGATTCAAGAAAAGTGTATTGATACGCTCCCTGCCGTATCGATATAGTTCTTAGACTCGATGTAATCCTGGATTCTAAAAACTATTTACTGTACTGATACGCTCTTTTGTGTACCGATACAAGTTAGTAAAATTTGAAAAATCTTGGCATTTAAATTTTGACCATTGCCTTGTCAGATTATTGGAACCAAACACTTTGAAAGTTGGTTAACAGTACCGATACGCCTAACTCGTACTGATACACTTTTTGGTTAACCAACTCTCCAGATTCTAGTGAGCAAAATCGGTACCGGTACACACTATGTTGTACCAATCCCTTATATAAAATATGGTTTATGTACCGATACGCCTCTTCACGTATCGATATGCTATTTGTATACAACGACTATTTCTTCTTTTGACAAGTACCGATACGGTGACGTGAGTACATGTACGGTAGGTTGCAAAACTGCATTTATGGTGGAAAAAGAGAGTCCAACGACTCTATTAATTACGCCAACAACCCAAACGGTTAGAATTCAATTAAGAGGTATAAAAGCAAGCCATTAAAGCTACAACAACAACTATTCATCAAGTCAAGCACATTCAAGTAAAAATCCAATCTAATTTGAGCAAAATAGAGTCAAACTCTTTTCCCAATTGAGTGATTTTTATTGTATTCATCTTTTGTCAATTTGGGTTGAGAGAACTTACAATTTGGGGCAAATATTAGGGTGTGGATAATTAACCGTAACCGCTAACCTTAACCGTTACATTTTATAGGTTAGTTAACTGAACCGTTAAGGTTAAACGATTTCAGTTAATCAAATCGTTGTAAATGATGGTTAATGGTTACGGTTACGAATTTTGACAAATGGTTAACCTATAGGCTTACCGTTTTTAAATTATTTATACATATATAAATCGATAAAGACCTTGAGTGATTTGATTATAGAGTTCGCTTTTGTGGCTTGTGGTACTAACTCATTGAAGTTTAATTTATCTTATGTTTTTTATGTTAGTTAAACATTTGTCTTTAGAACTTTGATGATATATTTCTATGTCTTGAACTTTGATGGTGTATTGTTATGTGTTGAACATTGTTGAAACTTGAAAATAAGTACGAAATTTTTTGTATTTTGTTGTGTTAGAACTTTGTAGTATCTAGGTAGCTTTTTAAATTAAGTATGAAGTTAGTGTTTAGAATCTCACTATTTAAGTTTTTTCTGAACATTTTTATATAATATTTATCGAAGAGATAGTTTCATTATTATCAAAAGAAGAACATGTACAAAAAAGTCTAATATGTTATTGGTTAACCTATTACCGAACCGTCAGTTAACCGTGTTTTAATGGTTAATCGTTAGTGGTTAATCGTTTCTTAACGGTTAGGTCACGGTTAGCAAAATTTAATAACTGTTATAACGGTTAACTGACCATTTATGTTAAATAGTACTGTTAACCCACCATGAACACCCCTAGCAAATATCCTACCTTGTGAGGTTTATTTTTCATTTGCCAACAATCTTTGTATTTGAGAGAGTCTTTGTTAATCTTTGGGTAGAAAGATTAACCGGTTTGTAAGGTTTCCTCCTAATCTAAGACAAGGGGCGAATTTCTAGTGAAATTGGTTGAAAATCCTTATTGGGAGCTAAGGTAGTGGATGTATAACTTGTTCTAAGCTTGAACCACTATAAATTGCCATGTCTTTAATTTTCAATCTTTCAATTTGCTCCCTTCAATTTTAAAAAGTCAATTCACCCTCCCTTGATCATTTTCGATTTGATTGATCCACTTAACATTTGGTATCAGAGCCTAAATACTTAAGGGACTCACATCCACAAGAGAAGATCCTAGAAGAAGATCAACCAACCTTCGAATCAAGCCATGACATCTACCTCCGGCCAAAACTTCCTTGAGTCACAATCAATCATCAAGCCGCCATTTTTCAATTGGGATAATTATCCCTATTAGAAAAATAGAATGAGGCTCTTCATCAAGTCAAATGACTATGTCCTTTGGGATGTAGTGGAAAATGGACCAACTATTCCGATGAAAATAGATGAAGAAGGAAGGCTAGATCCGAAAACAAGAGCGAAAATGGCTAATTTAGATCGAAGAAGGCTTCAAGTGAATGACAAGGCTCTTCACATCATCTTTTGTGCGCTTGGACCCGATATGTATGCAAAGATGTCGTCTTGCACAAATGCAAAGGAAGTGTGGGACAAGCTAGAGACCACCTACGAGGGCACCAACAATTTAAAGGAGACCAAGATTGGGATTCTTAATTTGAGTTACGAGAACTTCAAGATGGAACCGGATGAGAGTGTCTCCTAAATGTTTGATAGGTTATTCGTTATTGTAAATGATTTCAAGGGCTTCGGTGAGATCATTCTCGAAGACAAGCTAGTCCGAAAGCTTTTTTATTCTCTTCCCGTATCATGAGATAGGAAGAGCATCACAATCATCGAGGCCAAGAATTTGAAGATTTTGAAACTCGATGAGTTGGTGGGATCTCTCCTTACTCATGAGATCATGAATCAAGGAAGGAAAGAAGAAAAAAAGAGAGAAGAGAAAAGAGTGGAGAAGAAAGAGGTAGAGAAGAAGAAGCAAGGAATTGCTCTCAAGGCATCTCAAAAGGAAATCAATTCTAGTAAGGATGAGTTTGAGGAATTAGCTATGATAGACAAGAGATTCTCTCTGTTCATGAATTCCAATCGGGGGAAAAAGTTCCAAAGAAGAAAAGACTTCAAGAACAAGAACAAAGAAGAGGAGAAGGATCAACTCATTTTTTATGAGTGCAAGAAGTCGAGACACATAAGATCGGAATACCATCAACTCAAGAAGAATGGGTTCGATAAGAAGAAAAAGCACAAAACCCGCGTTGCTACTTAGAGCGATGAAGAATCATCATCCGATGAATAGGAGCACGAAATGGCTAATCTTTGCCTCATGGCCATTGATGGTGATCCTAAGGTAAACCCTAACTCGTCTACTTTTGATTTTACATGTGATGAACTTCAAGATGAATATAATGAGTTGCAAGAGGTTTACGATGAGTTGGTAGAAAATATAAGGAATTAGTTTTGAAAAACAAGAAAATTATTTCCGATTTGAAAATCCAAAATGATTCCCTTTCTACAACCAACTCGAAACTTGAAAATAAGATTATTGATTTACAAGATGATTTAAAGTATTTTCAAAATTAAAATGTTGACTTGAACAATCTTCTTTCAAAAAGTTTATGATGATCACCACAAAGTGGTGAATGAGCTTAAGGCTTCTCTAAACGTAGTTGAGAAACAAGATTTTGAAAAAACAAGTTCTTCAAAACCCAACCATGTGAAGAGGAAATTTAATTGTTACAGACAAACAGGCTCTCAAAGGCATCCTAAAGGTAAAAAGGTTAGAAATGTATGGGTTCCTAAGGAACTAGTAGTTTCTAATGATATTAATGTTATTGCTTATTGGATTCCGAAGGGAACCAAGTACTTGGGAGCTAACTCATATGGACCCAAATTGATTTGGGTACCAAAAATCAATAACTAATCTTTGTTTGTAGGGGGCATTGCTACAAGGCCAAAGCTTCAAGTCAAAACATTTGGTACCTTGATAGTGGATGCTCAAGACACATGACCGGCGACAAGAGTAGATTCATGGAGCTAAAGCCAAAGAGTGGTGGAGTGGTGACATTTGGTGACAACTCTAAAGGCCACATTGAGGGTATAGGTTCCATTGGTAATATCTCTTCCATTCTTATTGAAGATGTGTTATATGTCAATGGTCTAAGGCATAACTTGTTGATCATTAGTCAATTATGTAATAAAGGTTGTAATGTTATTTTTGATGTTAATGGTTGTAAAATTGTGGATATTAAAAAAATAAGATAATGCTCATTGGTCATCGTATAGGTAACATATACATGGTGCATCTAGATGACATTCATACATCCATTACATGTTTGGTTGCTCAAAATGAAAATGATGTATGGTTATGGCATAGGAAACTAGGACATGCTAGCATAAGTGTTTTAGAGAAATTGGTTTCCCAAAATCTAGTTAGAGGTTTACCTAAGCTAAAATTTCTTTAGATAAAATTTGTGATGCTTATGCTAAGGGTAAACAAAAACGAACTTCATTTAAATCCATTAATGATGTTTCAACTAGCAGGGTTTTACAATTGAACCATATGGATCTATTTTGGCCTATTAGGACAACTAGCTTGGGTGGAAAACCTTATGACTATGTTTTAGTTGATGATTTCTCTAGATACACTTGGGTTCTCTTTTTAAGTACAAAACATGAGGCTTTAGAAAATATCATCACATTTTCAAAAATTACTCAAAATGAACTTAGTCAAAACATTACTCATATTAGAAGTGACCATAGAACGGAATTTCAAAATATAGGTTTTGAGGATTTTTGTAACACTAATGGTATTAGCCACAATTTTTCTGCACTTCGCACTCTTCAACAAAATGGGGTAGTTTAGAGGAAAATCATACTTTAGAAGAAATGGCTAGAACCATGCTTTGTAAAAACAATTTACCTAAGTATTTTTGGGCGGAAGCCACAAACACCACTTGTTATATTATAAACCGTGTAATGATTATGCCAATTTTAAGGAAAACTCCTTATGAGGTTTTAAAATCAAAGAAGCCTAACATTAATTATTTTCATCCTTTTGGATGCAAGTGTTTTTTTAAACAATGAAAAAGATCATTTAGGTAAATTTGATGCAAAAAGTAATGAAGCTATTTTATTAGGATCATCTTTAACTTCTAAAGCCTATTCATGTTATTTTCGATGATAATCTCCTTCCGAGGAAGAATTCTTGTGATGATGATGATGTAGGGATCATTGAAGCCAATGATGATGAACAATCATCAAAGGTGGATGAGGTTCCAACCAAAGAAGAAGAAGCACAAGATCATCCCATAGAATCCTTGAAGGATATGAATTTTGGTGAAAAGGAAGCGAGCTACTCAAGGGAACTCAACTATGTCAAAGATGGTGAAATCTTGGGTGATCCATCCAAGGGGGTAACCACTAGATCCTCTCTTAGATTACTTAATAATGTTGTATTCATTTCATGCATTGAGCCTAAAAATATCAAATAAACATTAAAAAGATGATTTTTGGATATTAGTCATGCAAGGAGAACTTAATCAATTTGAGAGGAGTAAAGTTTGGACATTAGTTTATAGGCCTAGTAATAAGTCTACTATAGGAACTAAATGGATTTTTAGAAACAAAATAGATGAGAGTGGTAACATAGTGAGGAACAATGCTAGACTTGTTGCTCAAGGTTATACTCAAGAAGAGAGAATCAATTTTGATTAAACCTATGCACCCGTAGCTAGAATGGAAGCAATTAAGGTGCTTCTTGCATTTGCATGGTATCATGAATTCAAGCTTTTTCAAATGAATATTAAAAATGCATTTTAAATGGTTTTATTAAAAGTGTATGTTGAACAATCACCCGGTTTGAAGATCCAATTTATCCAAACCATGTTTTTAAATTAACTAAAGCTTTATATGGTTTGAAACAAACTCCTAGAGCTTGGTATAAAAGGCTTTCAAACTTTTTGGTTGAAAAAAGTTTGGAAAAAGGTAAGGTGGACACTACACTTTTCATTAAAAGAAATGAAAATGACATATTAGTAGTACAAATTTATGTTGATATAATCTTTGGTTCTACTAATGAGTTTTATTGCCAAGAATTTTCTAAGTTAATGCAAGGTGAGTTTGAGATGAGCATGATGGGGGAGCTCTCATTCTTCTTGGGGCTTCAAATCAAGCAAAGGAAGGATGACATCTTCATCAATCAAGCTAAGTACATCAAGGATATGCTCAAGAAGTTTGGCTTGGAGAATGTGAAGCCTCAAGCCACTCCAATGAGCTCATCAATTAAGCTTGACAAAGATGAAGGAGGTTAGTGTGTTAATTTTAAGCTTTGTCGTTCAATGATTGGCTCTTTGCTTTACCTTACCGCAAGTAGACTCGATATCATGTTTAGTGTTTGCTTGTGTGCTATGTTTCAAGCTAGCCCTAGAGAATCACACCTTGTAGCCATTAAGAGAATCTTTAGATACCTTAGAGACACACATTGTTTAGGCCTTTGGTATCCAAT
Source organism: Hibiscus tridactylites (assembly GCA_958450335.1). Classification (NCBI taxonomy): domain Eukaryota; kingdom Viridiplantae; phylum Streptophyta; class Magnoliopsida; order Malvales; family Malvaceae; genus Hibiscus; species Hibiscus tridactylites. The sequence goes on along the minus strand of OY288271.1, from coordinate 95,914,003 downwards.
TTGAGCAAAATAGAGTCAAACCCTTGTACCCAATTGAGTGATTTTTATTGTATTAATCTTTTGTCAATTTGAGTTGAGAGAACTTGTAATTTGGGGCAAATATCCTACCTTGTGAGATTTATTTTTCATTTGCCAACAATCTTTGTATTTGAGAGAGTCTTGGTTAATCTTTGGGTAGAAAGATTAACCGGTTTGTAAAGTTCCCTCCAAATCCAAGAAAAATGGACGAATTTCTAGTGAAATTAGTTGAAAATCCTTAGTGGGAGCTAAGGTAGTGGATGTAGAGTTTGTTCTAAGCTTGAACCACTATAAATTGCCTTGTCTTCAGTTTCCAATCTTTCAATTTGCTCCCTTCAATTTTAAAAAGCCAATTCACCCCCTCTTGGCCATTTTCGATTTGATTGATCCACTTAACAAGTAATATGATAAATTTTGATATTTTACAATTTTATCTTATTATAAAATATTTTAAAGGCCTCATTTTAAAAAGTATCACAGAGCTCGCACATCTTTTGGTCGGGCCCGGAAGTAGGCGTGGTTATTCCATAGCGTTTAAAAAAACTTTTATCTCATTACTTATGGATGTCAAGTTTAGTTAAAAATTGACCCAAAATTTCCTTTTCCAGTCAATTGGGATTGAGGAGAGAATCAACAATTACAAGCCCAAGCTGGTTGTCAACGGTGACTATGTCAAGATTTATTTTTTCATACAAGAATCTCCTCCAATGATTCTGAAATCATGTTTTGAATTTATAAATAAGAGTTAATTGTATAACACATATCTTCAAATTACGACCATCATTTTAAATTGGAAATAAACTTTTAAATATTTTATTTTCATCTCCAAATTATGACTCTCATTCTAAATTAGTCCTCAAACTTTTAAATATTTCAGTTTCATCCCCAAATTATGATCCTCATTCTAAATTGGTTCCAAACTTTTGAACGTTCTAATTTCTTCCTCAAATTATCTTTTATGTCGCATCATATTATTACATAATACACATGTAACCCTCTCGTCCCGGTCCGGACGCTTGACCGATTCGAGTGGGCTACACGGGGATAACTGAGATGAAACTCGTTAAGGCTCAACTTCGGTTACCGACCCTAGGAAAAACTTTTTCATTTTATCTTATCTAAATGCATTAATTAAACCTAAGCGGAAACCCAACAACAAACCGGGCCTAAGCCCAACTCTTGAAACCCCTTAGAGATGTCAAAAAGCCCAAAAATAGGCCTATGTTTCGAAACAGTCAAAGGCCGTTTCGAAACACCAGCTCCAGTTTAAAAAGTCAGACACCCGTTTCGAAATGCATCCACCCCGTTTCGGAACAGGGTCTCGTTTTGCCTTGCCGTTTCGATACTAGTTTCGAAACGGCAATTCCAGTAGCCAAAGTGTTCCGAAACTGATTTCGAAATAGGGGCTCACAGTAGCCAGAACGTATCGAAACGAGTTCCGATACGGGGGCCCTGGAACCATACCCGTTTCGAAACAGGTCAAGCTGTTTCGAAACACCTGTTGTCTGCAATTTCCCAAAATCAGTTTTAGACATCCTCAATTGATTCCAAACGTCCGAAACGACTACACAAAGCATACAAATCATACAAGTACATTCAAGAGGCATGCATCCTATAGCAACAAGCTCAAAATACACAAGATACAAGATAGACATCCAAACACCAAATTATACATAGCATTCAAGGTCCATATTTCAAAAGGGTCATGCACTTAGCCAAAATTAAGGAAGGCAAGATAGACATGGTTTACAAGCAACATGGCATCCAAAGCCAAGCCAACAAAACAAATAAATGGAGTCTAGCATGCTCCTAAACAAAAACATCAACATACTTCAAAGTATCACTTCACAAATACATGTCCCATTGCTTGACCATTACATCATAATTAAAATACCCATACTTGATAGCTAAGCTAGCACCACGAAGCACACTTGGAGGCCTCTTCTTGCACTAGCAACCCACGAGCTACTGATCTGCATTGTCGAACAAGAGAGAGCATAAGCATAAAGCTTAGTGAGGGTAAGCTCTTTAAAAAAGAACCTCGACAATGCAGGGTCCAAGCACGATCTCAACCAAGGTAAATGCATGTTCTTACCTTCGATCCTCAAGAGCCAAAATGTCAATGATGCATGAACAAATATCCATTAATATGTCATGCCCAACAAGCTCGTTACCACAACATATGTAAACACATATAGACATCCAAAAAGGAAAACACATTCCACATCACATTGATACACATATCAATTTATATTGGCACCTAGCTATGACTCGAATACGCGGTAACACGTTGGAACTCACATCCAACAACCATTTTACCTCACGGTGGGATTACACTCATCACCGGTCTCACAGAAAGGATTCCACTCATCCTCACGCCCCGTCGATGGGATTACACTCATCACCGACTATCACAATATAAAGAAGAATTTCCTGGCGAACCCGTACTCCATCTTGATGACTACCATCATCAAGACCACGTGCGCATTTGACTCACGTGTGCACACTAACATCCTAATGATCGGTCATTTGTACCCAAGCATACTAGTGCCAACATTTAACTCAATCCACATTATCAATTTACAACCAATTCCGTGCTTAGCATGTACTCACCATGATTAACATCATGCCCACATCTCATGCATGTAATAATGTATCACAACCATGCCTCAACATACATATATAATACATTTATACAAAATCATCATATCACAATTCATCATGAGGCATAAACATCAATTAAAAGTTCAACCAATGTCTCTAATTTAGGCTTAAAATTAGGCTACCACCCTAATTCTAACTCTAGGTGGGTCTACCAAGCCCGACTTAGTCTACTTGCTTGAACCAAATACTTAGAAAACACTTTGAAAACATTAACCACTCACATTCACTTCCAAGTTCAACTACCAAGCAAGCAATCACCTTCAAGCTTCCGGATTCACTCCCGAGGCTTCACCAACACTCGTCCTTGTCTCTAAACAATCCCAACACAATCCAAACAACTTCAAGTCAGCCCAAGGATCAAAGTAGCTAACCCGAAATACAATTCAAACATCAAACACAACATTTCAAGCCATGAACAACCCCCAAAATTACCAAACTCGAGCAGCCCACAAACCTCAATCGAAACTCATGTTTCCAACACTTTTAATACCCCCAAATGATTCCAAAACAACCCCAACCATAGTATCAACCTCAGCCCACAAATTCCAACCCAAAACAACCCCAAAAACTCATCCAAAACCCTTCAAAAACCCCCCACAACACTCAAATCCGAAAATTAGTTTAAATCATGTAAAAATCATATATGTTGGACCATTTGACTCACAAACACCATATCTAACATCATTAAATCGAAACTTTAAGTTAAACACCATAAAGCTACCATTTTTAATCAAATCCTCTAAAAACTCAATTTCCAAAACATTGGTGAAAATGAAAACTACTTGTACTTTTGAAGAGAGGAAGTTGAGGACAAGTCGAAAACGAAATTACCTTTCAAAACTGAGTTGAAATGAGGAAGCAAAGTGATGGAATAGTGGAAGGAGGATGAGAGCTCCTCTTTGTCGTGGGATTTGTTTTTGAGAAGAAGATGAATAGTGAAATTATTTAATAAAAGGGGATTTAAATTAAAAGTTGGGTTATTTACAAGGTTGCCATTAATGAATGGCCATTTTCCCTTTTCTTTAAAATCCATCCAAATTGAATTTCATTTCAATTTAGTCCAATCATAAAATGTTTGTTTTTGAAGCCCGAGGCCCAAAAGATTATTTTAATTATAAAACCGAACACGAAATAATATAAAAAATATTATTTTCACCCGACCCCTAAACCTCGGGTGTTACAACTCTCCCCCAGTTATGGAATTTCGTCTCCGAAATTACCTGACGGAAACAAGTACGGAAACTTCTCAAGCATATCAGCTTTCCTCTCCCACGTGGCCTCTTCCACACCTCTATGTCTCCACAACACCTTGACCAATTCTATGGTCTTGCCACGCAACACCGTGCTATCAAAAGCAAGTATCTCAACATGCTTTTCATTATAAGACAAATCCAAATTCAACACTATCTCCTCAACAGGCATAATATGAGATGGATCTAATCTATATCTCCTAAGCATCGACACATGAAAGACATCATGGATCTTCTCTAACTTAGAAGGTAATCTCAAACGGTAAGCTACAGGCCCAATCCACTCAACTATATCATACGGACCAATAAACCTCAGACTCAACTTGCCTTTCCGGCCAAATCTCATCAACTTGCCTTTCCGGCCAAACCTCAGACTCAATTTCTTTTCTCTTCAAATCCGCATAAGACTTCTGACGATCGGAAGCTGCTTTCAAACGGTCACAAATCAAATTCACTTTGTCGGTAGTCCCCTTAAGCAAATTCGGCATAGGTAACAATCTTTGACCCGTTTCAGCCCAACAAATCGGAGTCCTACATCGTCTACCATACAAAGCCTCATAAGGAGCCATCTGAATACTAGACTGATAATTGTTGTTGTAAGCAAACTCAACTAGAGGTAAGTGCTTCTCCCAAGAACCCTGGAAGTCAATCACACAACAACGAAGCATATCCTCTAAAATCTGAATCACTCGCTCTGATTGTCCATCGGACTGCGGATGATAAGAAGTACTAAAATGCAAACGGCTACCTAGAGCACTATGCAAGCAACCCCAAAACCTCAAAGTGAATCTAGGATCTCTATCTGAAACAATAGACTTCGGAACTCCATGAAGTCTCACAATCTCACGGATGTACAAGTTTGCCAACTTGTCTAAAGAATCCGTAGTGTTCACTGCTAAGAAGTGAGCACACTTAGTGAATCTGTCAACAATCACCCAAACAGAATTCTTCTTCGAAGGAGACAATGGTAACCCTGACACGAAATCCATGGTGATCCTCTCCCATTTCCATTCCGAAATCTTCAAAGGCTGTAACAAACCCGAAAGAACCTGATGTTCTGCCTTCACTCTCTGACAAACCATACAACGGCTCACAGACTCGGCTACATCCTTCTTCAAACCAACCTAGAAGTAATCATTCTTCAAGTCACGGTACATTTTGGTACTACCCAGATGCATAGAGAAAGGACTCGAATGTGCTTCACTCAGAATCAGACATCTCAACTCAACATCTTCCGGTACCACAATTCTATCTCTAAAGCACAACAAATTCTCACCACTGAAACTATACTCGGTCGGTCTACCTTCGACTATGTCCTGAACATGAGGAACTAAAGACACATCTTGCAACTGCTTCTCTCTAATCAACTGAATCAAAGAAGGCTTCACTTGCAACTCGGTGACCAGACCACCATCATCGAACACACTCAATCTAGCAAACATAGCTCTCAACTCAACGACAACTTTTCTACTCAAAGCATCGGCTACTACATTCCCCTTACCCGGATGGTACTCAATGGTCAAATCATAATCCTTTAACAACTCAAGCCATCTTCTCTGTCTCAAGTTCAACTCTTTCTGTGTCATCAAATACTTCAAGCTCTTGTGATCGGTGTAAACTATGCACTTCTCACCATACAAGTAGTGACGCCAAATCTTCAATGCAAATACAACTGCGGCTAACTCTATGTCATTAGTAGGATAGTTCTTCTCATGAACCTTCAACTGTCTAGAAGCATAAGCAACAACTCTTCTTTCTTACATCAAGACACAACCTAAACCTATGTAGGAAACATCACTATAGATCACAAACTCTTTACCTGAAACATGTTGCACTAACACTAGAGTATTTGTCAAAGCTTCTTTCAATTTCTCAAATGCCTTCTGTCTTGCATCTGGCCATTCAAACTTAGCTCATTTTTGCAACAATTTAGTCAAAGGAGCAGCTACCCTAGAGAAACCATCAACAAATCTCCTATAGTAACCGGCTAATCCTAGGAAACTCCTAATCTCAGTCACAGACTTAGGTTGCTTCCACTCAACAATAGCCTCAATCTTTGATGGATCAACACGGATACCTTCAGCCGAGACAACATGGCCAAGAAATACAACCTCTCGAATCCAGAACTCGCATTTGCTAAGCTTCACGTACAACTGATTGCTCAACAATCTCTGTAACACAAATCTCAAGTGCTCATCATGCTCTTCTTCTGTCTTCGAGTATACAAGAATATCATCAATGAAAACAACTACAAAGCGGTCTAGATAGTCTCTGAAAATTCTGTTCATCATATCCATGAATGCTGCAGGTGCATTCGTGAGCCCAAACGGCATCACAAGAAACTCATAGTGACCATATCTAGTTCTAAAAGTTGTCTTCGAAACATCGCACTCTTTTACTTTCAACTGATAGTACCCTGATCTCAAATCTATCTTCGAGAATATTGAGGCACATCTCAATTAATCAAACAAATCATCTATACGAGGCAACAGATACTTGTTCTTCACAGGCAACTGATTCAACTGCCTGTAGTCAATATACATGCGCATACTGTCATCTTTCTTCTTTACAAACAACACAGGATCACCCCAAGGAGAACTACTAGGCCTAATGAAACCACGGTCTAATAATTCTTGCAACTGACTCTTCAATTCTTTCAACTCTCTCGGAGCCATACGATACGAAGCTATCGAAACTGGAGTAGACCCTGAAACAGTCTCAATCACAAACTCAACATCTCTGTCAGGAGGTAAACCCGACAACTCTTCAGGAAACGCATCCGAAAAGTCACAAATTGTTCTAATATCTTTCGATCTAGCCTCACTCATATTCGGATTCATAACATATGCTAAGTAAGCCCCACATCTGGAATCCATCAACCTATGAGCCTCTAAAGCTGACACAACATTAGACAAGAACTTAATGTTCTCGCCTACTACTACTACCTCGTAGTCATCAGAAAGCTTCAAAGAAATCCTCTTCGTCTCAAAATCCACACTAGCTCGGTGCTCAACTAACCAGTCCATACCCAAAATAATATCAAAACCATAAAAAGGAAGCTCCATCATATCAACAGAAAACACATGACCCTGAATCTTCAGCGGGCATCTCCTATACATACGTCTAACCACAACTGTCTCACCAAAAGAACTAGTCACATGCATACCTACATCTAAGATCTCAATAGGTATATCTAACTTCTGTGCATGCTCACTCAAAATGTAGGAATGTGTAGAACCCGAATCAACCAAAGAAAGCAAAGACATAGACTGTAACTCAAAATTACATGCTATCACATTAGTGTCGTTCCCGGCCTCTCTCTGAGCATAAACTCTCGCTGGTCCTCCAGCCTCTGGCTGCACTGCCACAACATGAGCAAGGTTCCTCTGAGCATCTACTCTAGGTGCACCAGCCCTAGGCTGGAAGTAGCCACGACCGCGCCCACGGCCTCTCTGAAAATCAGTCGCTCTCGCAGGAGCCTGAGCTATGTTCGGTGCCTGAGCCGCCTGATGCGGACACTCCCTCCTAAAGTGGTCCCTCGAACCACAGTTCCAACAAGCATGGAAATTACCCCAACACTCACCAGAATGTTGTCTCCCACAACGTGTGCACTCGGGCAAACGCCCTCCTCCTCTATGGCCCTAGTGGCCTCTACCATGGTGGCCACCGCCACGTCTATGGTCAAACTGTTGTCCACCGCCTCTATGCCTCTTGGCATCCCCACGATCAAAGTTGTTTTGCCTCTTAGCAACCAAGACACCAAAACGCTTGGTCAGCCCCAAGCTATGCTCAATGTCCTTGGCTCTAGCAACCAAGACACCAAAATTAGAATAATTTGAAGCTAAGGTGTACCTCTTAACTTCCTCGTGAAGCCCATATCTGAAGCGGTTACAACGCTTCCACACAGACGGCACCAACTCTGGAGCATACTGACTCAGTCGCACAAAACGGATTCGTAGTCAATCACAGTAGCATCTTCCTGAACAAGAGCCATAAACTCTCGCTTCTTATCATCTAGATACCTCGGACCCAAGTATCTCTTTCTGAACACAGACTTAAAGAAATCCCAATCAACCCCTGCCTCTGTAACTCCGGTAGTGATGGTGACCCACCAGGTGTAGGCATCACCCTGAAGCAAGGAGATCACACAGACCAATCTATGTGCACCCACACAACCCATCTGAGCTAAGATGCAAACGGTCTTCTCTAACCACAACTCAGACCTCTTCGGTGTAGACACTCTGAACTCTTCATCCCCTAAATTACGGAGCCTCTCCAACGGTAAACTAGCATCGTCACACCTAGGCTGAGCTGCAGCCTGAGCTCCCGCAACTGCGGCCTGAAATGCTCCCGCTCTTGCTTGCACAAGCGGAGTCATATCTATTCCGGTCGGACCTTGGCCGCCCTGAGGTCCTTCTCCTTCAGCTCGATCCTCGCCTCCAACTCCAAGTGGATGAGGTGGTGGTGGTGGAGGTGGTGGAGGAGCTCCAACTCCAGCAGTAGGCTCCAATACGTGAGCCTCAACTCCAGCCACCGGCTCGTTAACAGGAGCCGCAACACGTGGTTCCTGGCGAACTACCCTCGGCCTACCTCTCGGCCTAGACATCACTCACAACAATAACTACAACCACAACAACAAAACACACAAATTTGGGTTAGCAAGGCAAGGCTCCAAGTGGCTCAAGTATGTTCTCTCACTTTAAAATCCTTTTTCGATGTAATAGTAGCAATGGGACTCAACAACATGCTCTTAAAACAAAACAACTAGCATACTTGTCACACAAGCAATCATGCTTACAAGGCAAGCAAACACCGTGCATATCAATCATAAAACACAACTTACCTCACTTACCTGCCCAAGGTCTCGGTAACCTTAGGCTCTGATACCAACAAGTGTAACCCCCTCGTCTCGGTCCAGACGCTTGACCGATTCGAGTGGGCTACACGAGGATAACCGAGATGAAACCCGTTAAGGCTCCACTTCGGTTACCGACCCTAGGAAAAACTTTTTAATTTTATCTTATCTAAATGCAGTAATTAAACCTAAGCGGAAACCCAACAACAAACCGGGCCTAAGCCCAACTCTTGAAACCCCTTAGAGATGTCAAAAAGCTCAAAAATAGGCCTATGTTTCGAAACTGTCAAAGGCCGTTTCGAAACACCAGCTCCAGTTTAAAAAGTCAGAGACCCGTTTCGAAATGCATCCACCCCATTTCGGAACAGGGTCTCGTTTTACCTTGTCGTTTCGATACCAGTTTCGAAACGGAAATTCCAATAGCCAAAGTGTTCCGAAACTGGTTTCGAAACAGGGGCTCACAGTAGCCAAAACATATCGAAACGAGTTTCGATACGGGGGCCCTGGAACCATACCCGTTTCGATACAGGTCAACCTGTTTCGAAACACCTGTTGTATGCAATTTCCCAAAATCAGTTTTAGACCTCCCCAATTGATTCTAAACGTCTGAAACGACTACACGAAGCATACAAATCATACAAGTACATTCTAGAGGCATGCATCCTATAGCAACAAGCTCAAAATACACAAGATATAAGATAGACATCCAAACACCAAATCATACATAGCATTCAAGGTCCATATTTCAAAAGGGTCATGCACTTAGCCAAAATTAAGGAAGGCAAGATAGACATGGTTTACAAGCAACATGGCATCCAAAGCCAAGCCAACAAAATAAATAAATGGAGTCTAGCATGCTCCTAAACAACAACATCAACATACTTCAAAGTATCACTTCACAAATACATGTCATGTTGCTTGACCATTACATCATAATTAAAATACCCATACTTGATAGCTAAGCTAGCACCATGAAGCACACTTGGAGGCCCCTTCTTGCACTAGCAACCCACGAGCTACCGATCTGCATTGTCGAACAAGAGAGAGCGTAAGCATAAAGCTTAGTGAGGGTAAGCTCTTTAAAAACAAACCTCAACAATGCAGGGTCCAAACACGATCTCAACCAAGGTAAATGCATGTTCTTACCTTCGATCCTCAAGAGCCAAAATTTCAATGATGCATGAACAAATATTCATTAATATGTCATGCCCAACAAGCTCATTACCACATCATATGTAAACACATATAGACATCCAAATAGGAAAACACATTCCACATCACATTGATACACATATCAATTTATATTGTCACCTAGCTATGACTCGAATACGCGGATAACACGTTGGAACTCACATCCAACAACCACTTTACCTCACGGTGGGATTACACTCATCACCGGTCTCGCGGAGGGAATTCCACTCATCCTCACGCCCCGTCAATGGGATTACACTCATCACCGACTATCACAATATAAAGAAGAATTTTCGGGCGAACCTGTACTCCATCTTGATGACTACCATCATCAAGACCACGCGTGCATTTGACTCACGTGTGCACACTAACATCCTAATGATCGATCATTTGTACCCAAGCATACTAGTGCCAACATTTAACTCAATCCACATTATCAATTTACAACCAATTCTGTGCTTAGCACGTACTCACCATGATTAACATCATGCTCACATCTCATGCATGTAACAATGCATCACAACCATGCTTCAACATACATGTATAATACATTTATACAAAATCATCATATCACAATTCATCACGAGGCATAAACATCAATTAAAAGTTCAACCAATGTCTCTAATTTAGGCTTAGGATTAGGCTACCACCCTAATCCTAACTCTAGGTGGGTCTACCAAGCCCGAACTAGTCCACTTCCTTGAACCAAATACTTAGAAAACACTTTGAAAACATTAACCACTCACCTTCACTACCAAGCTCAACTACCAAGCAAGCAATCACCTTCAAGCTTCCGGATTCAATCCCGAGGCTTCACCAACACCCGTCCTTGTCTCTAAACAATCCCAACACAATCCAAACAACTTCAAGTCAGCCCAAGCATCAAAGTAGCTAACCCGGAATACAATTCAAACATCAAACACAACATTTCAAGCCATGAACAACCCCCAAAATTACCAAACTCGAGCAGCCTACAAACCTCAATCGAAACTCATGTTTCCAACACTTTTAATACCCCCAAATGATTCCAAAACAACCCTCAACCATAGTACTAACCTCAGCCCACAAATTCCAACCCAAAACAACCCCAAAAACTCATCCAAAACCCTTCAAAAACCACCACAACACCCAAAGCCGAAAATTAGTTTAAATCATGTAAAAATCATATATGTTGGACCATTTGACTCACAAACACCATATCTAACATCATTAAATCGAAACTTTAAGTTAAACACCATAAAGCTACCATTTTTAATCAAATCTTCTAAAAACTCAATTTCCAAAACATTGATAAAAATGAAAACTACTTGTACTTTTGAAGAGAGGAAGTTGAGGACAAGTCAAAAACGAAATTACCTTTCAAAATCGAGTTGAAATGAGGAAGCAAAGTGGTGGAATAGTGGAAGGAGGATGAGAGCTCCTCTTTGTCGTGGGATTTGTTTTTGAGAGGAAGATGAATAGTGAAATTATTTGATAAAAGGGGATTTAAATTAAAAGTTGGGTTATTTACAAGGTTGCCATTAATGAATGGCCATTTTCCCTTTTCTTTAAAATCCATCCAAATTGAATTTCATTTCAATTTAGTCCAATCATAAAATGTTTGTTTTTGAAACCCGAGGCCCAAAAGATTATTTTAATTATAAAACCGAACCCGAAATATTATAAAAATTTTATTTTCACCCAACCCCTAAACCCGGTTGTTACAACACATAAGTGTTTACATGGCAATTGATATTTTTTATAAAGATTTTACTAACATGGGATATGATTAGCATATACTGATAATTTGAGGATGAAACCGGAACGCTTAAAAGTTTGAGGACTAAATTAGAATGAGAGTCATAGTTTGATGATGAAATTGTAATGTTTAAAAGTTTGGGAACCATTTTAGAACAAGGGTCATATTTTCATGATGAAATTGAGACACTTAAAAGTTTGCCAATTTAGAATGAGAGTTGTAGTTTGAGGATGTGGGGTGCAATTAACTCTATAAATAAATATATATTATTTTGACAAATCCTAATTCTAATTCTAATCCTACTTATAGGAGAGGAAAATGGGGCACTTTCAGTGAAAGAAGGGGAGGCTCCTAGTGGGTACATATATAGGGCTAGACACGTTCAAGGACAAGTTATTTTAGGGATGGCCATGGGTCGGAGTTTTGGTCAATCCGTACCCGACCCAAAAATTTAACACATCCATCCAAACCCGACCCGATATTTTTATTATGTTCCACTCAACCCGATATAAATAAAAAATTACTAATTTTTATTAGTATTGGTTAAAAATAAGGAGCTAATTCTAAAAATACAAATAGAGACAGAGTATTATAATAATTATTCTATTTTTATTAGAAAAAATAGAGAGATAATTGAAATATATATAAAGAGAGGGGTATTATAGTAATTATACCTAAATATTTATAATAAAATTAAACTATTATCCCGGGTCGAGTATTTTTCACCTTAAACTTAAATTCGACCCCACCTCATCGTAAAAAATCAAATCCAAACCCAACTCGAACCAAAAATTTTCTTTAAAAAGCTCGACCCTATAAAATTAAGTCAGGTCGAAACCCATTGAATATGGGTCAAACGGTCATCCCTAAGTTATTTGTCGAAGCTCGAAGACCCGTCTAATATTTAGGAGGATTTGGACAAAATATTAGGTTTGGAAAATAGACTTAGGACAAAATTAGACCTGTTTAAATTATAACAAGGCTAGACTGCAAAATCCAAAACTTAACACCACCCGACCCATTTTGTAAGTTTATAATATAATATGTTATATCGTATTATAGTATTTTTGGCTTGAGGGTATAAGAAGTTTAAAGTAAAAATAAATAAATTTAATGAAAGAGAATTTATATAAAATATTAGATATTTAAATTCATAATAATAATAATAATAATAATAATAATAATAAATGAATTTAAATATGAATTTAAACCTAATTAGTTTAAACCTAATAATAAGAATGCCAAAATATCTTCAGGATTAACCTAATTATCTGAATTATCTGAATTTAAATCTAAAGTAAAATTCAATTACCAAATCGGAAAAAAAAAAACCTAATTACCGAATTAAACCTTAAAGTTAAAGTCAAGCACCCGAGACATATATTAGTATAAAATGACAAATGAATGAATAAATAGTTTTTGTACATTTATAAAAGGCTTAAATTAAAAAACAACTCCTAAACTATATATTTTGTTTGTTTTTAGCCTTTAAACTATTTTTGTCAAAATAAATACCCAAATTATTATTTTAGTCACTTTAAGTCTGGTAATTATCTAAGTTTAAAAAAAATATTTTGACCACTTAGATTTTGACACATCACAAAAAAAAAATTGACCAATAGATCATTTAAGAACTAAAAGCAAAAAAATGGTATAATTTAAGTACTTGTTTTGACCAAAAAATAATTTAGGGGTTAAAAGCAAACAAATGACTTAATTTAAAGGTTGATTTTTCATTTAAGCCTTTATATAAATACATATATACCGTCCATCTTCCAAAGTTGCATTCAAATTAGGATGAGTCTGCCACGCTCGACGAGCATTGATGAGCACCATTAACGACGAGTACCGATGAGCACTATTAATTTAATTTATAAAGATTTAAAATCTAAAGGACTCAACATATAATTATAAATTATTTAAAAATTAAAAGGTAAATTAATTCAAATATATTATTTTATTTTTAATTATCTTTTAAACATAGATCAAAAAATATATATATCTATCTCTAAATTACAAAACCTTAATTTTTATTCATTTGAAATTTAAATCTGCGCCGACTCCGCTGCCCTAATGGAAACTTGACTCAAACAATAATTGAACCGAATCAAATGCAATTTGAGCTTTTTATTATTTAATTAGTTGAACCGAATCAAATGCATTTAACCGAATCAAACTTGATTCATGGAAACTTGACAGTTGACTCAAAACAATTAGCTTTTAATCGTCTGTCCGATTTGTGAAGCATTAAAACTTGTTCAAACCATTGACTGTTTGTAGGAGGCAGCGACGGCGGTAATGGCGAAGTGATAAATTTTAAATAAATTAAAATTAAAATTTTGTAGTTTAGGGGTAGATAGGTATTTTAATCTATGTTTAAAAGAAAATTAAAATTAAAATAATATATTTTAATTAATTTACTTTTTGATTTTAAAATAATTTATAATTATACGTTGAGTTATTTAGGTTTTAATTCTTTATAAATTAAATTAACAGTGCTCATCAGTGCTCGTTGTTAGTGGTGTTCATCGGTGCTCGTCGAGCGCTATAGAATTTTACTTCAAATTATATTTCAATTTTGTTAAAAAATCAATTTCATCTCAATTGTACATATTATTCCTTTATATTATTATTTGTTGTCAAATTTATTATTGATTAGATTTTTTTTAATTGATAAAGGGTAAAAAAACAATATTTTGACAAACAATTTCCTTATTTTGGAAATTAATTGAATTATTGTTGGAAATTTAATATACCGCCAACATGATACTTAGAAGATAAAGATAAATTTTGACAAATTCATAATTTTTTAATGGTCTAAAAGTGATTACAATGTAGTATATGTTCATACATATTTTTAATCCTTTAACAATGCGCATACACCTTGTAAACAAAGCGATTTGAACATATGTCTCTTACAATGAACATCATCCACTTTTCCACTAAAACACTTGTTGGGTTCACAAATTCATCATCTTGAAAACCAAAATCTCAATTTATCAAAAAATAATTTATATAGACTTGATGAATCTAGGTTTACTCTCAGACGAGAGTGTTTGGCTACCGAGAAAGAAAGAAAACGGATGAAAGAGAAGAAATGTAGGCCTCACTATTCAAGATAATGGGCCAGAGTCATCAGAGTCTTTATTTATATAGCCCAGTTTTTGGTATAACCCAACTGCCATATTGACTAGTTGGTTATAACCTTTGGGCCCTACAAATCCAACAGCCTAACCAATAACAATACCAACTGTAACAAACTAACAGATCCAGAACTTCAATAATATCAACATCCTCCCTACTTTCTTCCTCCTTCAACAGCACAACATTTTCCCTACTCATTCTACCCTTCTCTGAACTTCAAGCTTCAGCAAAGAAATTACACAAGAGCACTGCGTTCACAAACATTCAGTTTATCACGAGACAGCTGAAAACAAGCCTTGGAAAGAGGCTTAGTCAGGCCATCAGCAACTTGATGATCAGAGAGCACAAAATTAACTTGAACCAACCCTTGAGCAACCTTTTCACGAACAAAATGGACGTCTAACTCAACATGTTTAGACCAAGAGTGAAACATCGGATTTGTGGACATAGAAACAGCACTAGTATTATCATTCCACACCACCGGAATCAAACTAGGTACAATACTCATATCATATAGCAAAGCTTTGACCCACACAATTTCAGCGACTGTATCGGCAATGCTTCGATACTCTGCCTCAGTCGTGGAACGAGACATAGATTTTTGACGCTTGAAACTCCAAACAACTGGACAATGATTAATGTAAACACAGTAGCCCGTTGTTGATCGCATATCATCCAAATTACTACCCCAAGCAGCATCAGCATAGGCAACAATGTTTGTAACATTTGTATCAGACTTAGCAAAAACTAACCCATGATCCAAGGTGCCAGCAAGATAACGCAAAATGTGCTTAGCTGCTGTCAAATGAGTCTCAGTTGGCTTGTGCATAAATTGTGCCACTTTATGTACACTAAACATAACGTCGGGGCGAGTGTGTCAAACATAAAGCAGAGAACCAACCAAACTACGAAACTGCTGAGCATCCACAGGAGCACTGCCATCATCCTGAACCAGTTTAACAGAAGAAAGCATAGGAGTAAGGACAGGCTTAGCTTGCTGCATTTGAGCCTTGTGTAAAAAATCAAGAATATATTTCTTCTGACTTAAGTGTAAAGCACCATCAACTCTTGTTACTTCAACCCCAAGAAAAAAATAGAGATCACCAAGATCTTTCAAAGCAAACTTAGTGATCATATCAGCAATAACCTTTTCAATAAAACAAGTGGAAGAACCTGTAATGATTATATCGTCAACGTACACTATCACGTACGCAACGATATCACCAGAAGCACACACAAACAAGGAAGTGTCGGCCTTCGATTTAGAAAAACCAAGCTCAACGAGAAAATCATGAAGCTTAGTATACCAGTTGCGAGGCGCTTGACGAAGACCATACAAGGCTTTTTGTAACCTGCAAACCAGTAAGTTGCCATCATCATCAACACGTTCAAAACCAGGTGGTTGTTGCATAAACACCTCCTCATCTAATTCACCATGGAGGAAAGCATTATTGACATCCACCTGACGTAGACGCCACCCATTTGTAACAGCAAGAGATAACACAACAAAAACTGTAGAGAAGCGAACCACAAGACTAAAAGTGTCTAGGAAATCAGGACCAGAAACTTGAGAAAAACCCTTCGCTACAAGGCGAGCTTTATACCTTGCAATAGAACCATCAGGATTTCGTTTGATATGAAATACCCACTTACACCCCACAATATATCTGCCATCAGGTTTAGGAACTAACTCTCAAGTTCCATTCTGAACCAAAGCAGTGAACTCAGCAAGGGCAGCTGTTTTCCAAGATTCAGACTTAAAGGCCTCACGAATATCAGTAGGTACCTCTTCCTTAGAATCAGCAACATGCATGTACAATTTAGGCTTAAAAATTCCCCTTTTACTACGAGTAAGCATATTGTGTGTATTGCTAACAGACAGTGGGGCTAAACTATCTCGAACACCAAGACCACCACTGGAAACAAACTGCTCAGTATCAATACACAAAACAGGCTGACTAGAAACATTAAACACATTCTCAGCAGGAGCTAAAACTACACCATTAGAAGCACTAGAGCCAACTACTTCAGTTGCATCATCTAAAACATCATGACCATCAGTTGCAACAACTTCAGTGTCACCACTTAAAACATCCTGATCAGAGGTACCAAGAACAACAGTAGCCCCACCTGACACATTCTCAGCAGCAGCATCATAATTTTCAGCTGGAGAAACACTATTTGAGGATCCAGACAGCACAGGATCCAAGGGAGCAGCAGAAACATTAGGAACATAGGACACGCACGGCTGAGAAGAAGAAGGTTGACCAGAGACACGAGGAGAAACAACGGACTTAGAAGGAACACGAAGAGAAGGAGAAAGATGCACAGCACCAGAACGTGAGGAACAAGAACACGAACTAGCAGAAAAGGGAAAACTCGACTCATCAAAGACTACATGACGCGAGATAACGACTTTACCAGAAGGTAACAAACAAAAATAACCTTTGTGTTGAGGACTAACGCCCAGAAAAGTACATGGTTGAGACCTGAAATCTAACTTGTGTTTCTGAAAAGGACGCAAATGAGGAAAGCAACGACACCCAAAGACCCTAACACACTGATAATCTGGAGACTTGGAAAAAAAATTTCAAAGGGAGACACACCTCCTAACACATGAGTGGGTAAAAGATTGATTAGAAACACAGAAGTTATAACAGCATAAGACCAGAAACTGAGAGGTAAAGAGGCTTGGGACAGAAGAGTCAAGGCAAGCTCTAAAACATGCCTATGCTTGCGTTCAACCACACCAATTTGCTCAGACGTGTGTGGACAGGTAATCCGATGTTGAATTCCTAAAGAAGCAAGAACAGAAGATATACTTCTAAATTCACCCCCAATCACTTTGAACAGCTTTAATCTTAACCCCAAACTGAGTTTGAACCATAGCAGAAAACTGCTTAAAAGCATCTAAGGCTTGAGACTTATCTTTTAACAAAAAAAGCCAGGTATGCCTTGTGCAAACATCAACAAAAGTAACATAATATTTATAGCCATTTGAACAGATATGAGCAGGACCCCACAAGTCAGTATAAACAAGAAGAAATGGTTGTGTGTATTCAGTAGTTGAGTCAGGAAAGGGCAGTTTATGGCTTTTACCAACCTTACATGCAGTGCAAACGGAGAAGGTATGTTCATTATCAGGCAACACAACATTACATTTCTTAAGAACAGTAGCTAAAGTAGAATGAGCAGGGTGTCCTAGCCTACCATGCCACAACTCATAAGCAGAACATTTTATTTGCACAAAATTCAAACGAGCACAAGAATCAACAGAAGTAGCAGTAAGGGAATCATTACCAGAAAAAGTATAAAGACCATTGTCTTCAACACCTCGAAGTAACTTAGCTCCAGTTACCTCATCACGAACAAGGCAGCCATCAGCATGAAACTGGAAAAACACTCGGTTGTCCTTAGCAAACTTGGACACAGATAGCAAGTTTTTAGTTACTTGAAGAACAATTAACAGATCTCGTAACACAAGCAAACGAGACTTGGACGGAATGTTAGCAGTACCAATGAGTAATTGAGACACCCTTACCATCACCAAGAAGTAACTTACCTGAGCCCGTGAAGTCACTGCACTGCAAAGTACCAGAGGCGTCAGGAGACACATGATGCGTAGCACCAGTGTCTAGATACCATCCTTCAGACGAGTCACCAGATGGTGTGCAGAGATTGCAGTTGGCCATACCAGACCACGAGCCAAAAGAGGTGCTACCAGACGCCGTGCCAGAAGCATTAGGTGAACACACATGAGCAGACGCAGAACCATCATTGGATCGAGGCTTCTGACCAGTAGCATAAACACCAGCAAAGGACTTATCAAACCTCCGATAGCACCAATCCACTAGGTGCCCCATCTTACCACACAACTGGCACTGAAAACGATTGCGGCCACGCCCACAACCAGATGCACCAGCAGTCGAAGACGACTTCTGAACCGAACTCTCAAAGGAACGCCCACCTGAAACTTGAACATTATTGGCAACCATTGGAACAGATTGATCAAACAACGAATGTTGAGCTTCAGCATCAACCAAAATATTAGTGACAGTGACCAAAGTATAGGGCTCACGACTCGCAGTGATAACAGCTATGAAAGGTTTGTAATCAACAGGCAAACCATTTAGGATAGAAGCAACATGTTCAGTAGTAGACACTGGACTCCCGCACGAAGCTAAACCGTCACAAATTTCTTTAACCTTCGATATGTAAGACCGCATACTCAGATCCCCTTTCTGAATAGCACGCAGCTTGAAATGCAAGCTCATAACTGTTGTTTTGGAGCGACTGCTGAAGAATTCCACCACAACCTTCCAAACTTGCGCCGCCGACTCAGCTCCGACGAAATTGGACAGCAGATGCGGACTCATCGTCGACAGCAACCACGAGGCCAGCGCGCTATCCTGGGCAATGAAGTCCTCATAAGCCTCGTTGTTAACAAGAGATCCATTAGAAGACCTATCTTTCTCCGACGGAGCAGTGATTTTTCCGGTGAGAAGCTTTTCGAGGCGGTGGCTGCGCACTGTAAGTAGAACTTGCTGCCGCCAGATTAGAAAATTAGACTCATCGAGCAAAACATTGACTCTCTTATTTGTAAATGATCGACCGCCAACAACCGAATCACCAGATTCTTCACCAATCAAAACAGAATCAGCAAAATCCGGCATGACGAAAGGGAAAAGACCGAAACAAAGAGAGAAAATAGACTCAATCGAATCAGAGAAAGAAAGCGAAAGAAAGAAAAAACGGAAGCAAGAAATTACAACCTAGCGAATGATACCATGATGAATCTAGGTTTACTCTCAGACGATAGTGTTTGGCTACCGAGAAAGAAAGAAAACGGATGAAAGAAAAGAAATGTAGGCCTCACTATTCAAGATAATGGGCTAGAGTCATCAGACTCTTTATTTATATAGCCCAATTTTTGGTATAACCCAACTGTCATATTGACTAGTTGGTTATAACCTCTGGGCCCTACAAATCCAACAGCCTAACCAATAACAATACCGGCTGTAACAAACTAACAGATCCAGAACTTCAATAATATCAACATCCTCCCTACTTTCTTCCTCCTTCAACAGCACAACAAGACTAAAGCTGCCAACAAGGCAACAATGAATTCAAAATTAAAATAGTTGATGTAATCAGCGTTCAAACCACCTTATGTCGCGAGGACATGTCTTTTCTTCTATTGCCTATACTTCATTGTATCAAGGTTCCATCGGAGCAACAATTATTCGCGTTCCAAAACACCGACAATTAGCATGAATATGAATATATATATATATATATATATTATGGAAAATTCTACAACGAGGTCGAACATCGACGAACACCACTAACGCTAAACATCGTTGAATACTATTATATTTATTAATAAAGATTAAAACTTTTAAAGACTCAACATACAGTTATAAATTATTTAAAATAAAATTTTAATGAAATTATTTTTAATATATATTATATTTTTAATCAGTTTTTAAATAAATAGATCAAATACCAACCATAATTAATTCTTAAATTAAAAAACTTAAAATTTCCCCCCAAAATTAAAACCCTAATTCCCAAATTCAAATTCAAATTTCTAAATTAAAACCTTAAATTAATACTCCGCCTTCTCCGCACAATCACCTCTCCAAACCAAACTGAATCACACAAGTAGAAGACGGACGTAGAACTTAAAAAGGGAATCCACAACTTTAAGTTGCCAATCAAAACAAATCTCTAGCAGAAATCGTGCACAAGGGTTGGGAAATTTGGGGAGAAAGGCTAGGGATTTTTGTTTTTATAATAGGGGGAATTTAGGGTTTTAATTTAAGGAATAAAATATAGAGTTTTTTAATTTAGAAATTGACTATGGTTAGAATTTGATCTAATTATTTAAAAAAATTAAAAAATATAATACATATATAAAATAATTTAATTAAAATTTTATTTTAAATAATTTATAATTGTATGTTGAGTCCTTGAGATTTTTAATTTTTATTAATTAATTTAATAGTGTTTGAGCGATCTTCAACACACATGGTAGACTCATCCATATGTATATATAATGTTAATATTTGATACACAAGTTTTTTTTTCCCACAAACGGGCTTCAAATGATGTCACGTGTCATTTAGAGGCCCTAAAATTATAACCCTAGAACCCTAATTCTAAACTACAAAAATGCACTGATTGTGAAAAATCGTTTTCCACTGTCAGTGTATTAAATTATTTTTAATATATATATCCCAATCATTTGAACTATCAACTTGTATTTACCGGAAAGATGGATGATGAGTTTAATTCAATTAACATTACTCTCGATGGAATATACACAATGCCGTGAATTGAATAGGTTTAAGTGTTCTCCATCATTACCATAAAAGAACATTGAGATTCATGAATCTTGTCTGTCATTTATATCTGTTTTCGGGATCAAGTATTGGTTAATTATTACCTGTTTGATTTGATTTAATTTGTTTGTATATATTTGCATGGAGTTGTTGTTTTGGGAACTTTTTGTGGGGTTAGTTAGGCACGGTTTTATCGTTTTATTTTAGCTGTACCAAAATATCTATTTACTGTTTAATTCTCATTCAAGTTTCAACCGGAAACATGTATGTCGACATTATTCAACTAGGTTTTCTTCACATCGAACCATCACTTGCTTTGAGCCCACTTGCATTAGGCGGCACGCCAACACCTATATTTACTATATTACAAATTACAAATTCAATCATTCACTTCACAGACAAATAAATATGGGCAACGTTTTAAGGTGATTATAAGATAATATATGTTGATACATATTAATCCTTTGAGAATACACAAATATCTTACCGACAAAAACGAAGCTAGAATCAAATATTAAAAAGGGTAAAAACTTTTAAATTTAAAAATTAAAAAGAACAAAAAAACTTTATTTAACTACTACTTAAAATAAAAAAAGACCTCAAGTGATATTCAATTGCCGAGAATACGCATATAAATATAAACCATAAAAATCGCCTCTGAGGTGGGTACTGTCGTATCCCATAGATGGAGGAGTTTGTCAACAACTAGTAGATTTGACTTAATTTGATGATCGTACAATTGATCCCAAAAATCTAGCAGGAATTTGGGGAAGTGATTTAATTTGACGGTCCATTTGGGTTTGCTGTGCCCTGTATTTTGGACTTCTTATCATAAAACAAGGTACAAAGGCCTTGGTCCAAAACAGATCAAAAGGGTTTGTATTTAGGATAATAGTCCAATTGCCCTACCCACCCTAATTTATGATGATTATCACATACCAGCTGGACTAGACTCGGTAGGTGTTGAGCTACTCTAGGGACGGCAACAGGCGGGACGGGCTGAATTTTTGGCTGACCCAAAAATTTAAAATTTTTACTCAATTTGAACCGAATTCTATATATATTTATTCCCAACATGATCCGATATAATAAAAGTATAAATTACATTCACTTGATCTTAAAATTTTAATAAAAAAACTCGATTAAGCCCGACCCGACCACAAGAAAATTAATAAAAATATTAAATATAATATATAAAAGGCTTAATACGCTTTTTTCCTCCTAAACTATACCTGTTTTCCCAACTTGCCCCCTAAAGTTCATTTTGACCACTTTTTCCCCCTAACGTTTTCACCGTTACTCATATTGCTCCAAAAAGTTAACACCGTTAAAAAAATTCTGTCTTGACCAATAAAAACGCGCCACGTCATTTTCTTTATTTACTTTTAAATTTTTAAATAAATAAATATAATAAAATATTTATTAATTTAATTATATCTCCTAAATGCCCAAAATACCCCCATCTCTTCTTCTTCCCTAATTTTCCAATGTTCTCCAGCATATTTCTCTTCCACCAAACCTTAAAAACCTCGCCATGGATCAAATAATATAAACCAAATATAAAAAATAAAGCCATCAGATGTTAATCTTATACCGAAAATATTCAGCAAACGTTGCCATCGTCCTTGTTAATGTGGCTCGGTTTCTGGTTTCCGGTCGGTTTCCAGTTTCCGGTCGGTTCATCAACGCTCGGTTTCCGGTCGAAGTGTTGGTGGCTCAGTCTCAAAACGCCACCGCCATCGTCCCTGTTAATTCCAAACTCCACCGCTTCGCCGACTCACTTCAAGACAAACTCCACCGCCATCGTCCCTGTTAATTCCGAGCAGTGAAGTATACCCAAATTCAATTTGGCTGATAATTCCAAAGAAAAGAAAAAAACCTAGATAGCATTCGACTGTAAAATTGAGAGGGGGATGGGGGATGGGGGATGGGGGAAGAGGATGAAATTCAATGGATACATTGAAATAGACCAGTCCGGCGTTGGCCACGTCGGTGCCTTGTTTATGATCGACGAGGCCGAAGAGTCCCCGAGCGTAAAACAGCATCAGCCTAGCAATCCCGAATGGCCATGGAGTTCGCCGATTGCTTTAGGAAAAACATGGCGGCCCAATTCCTTCTCTTGTAAAAGCCTTTGCGTTTCCGTGAACCGGCAAGCGTAACTAGCGTCGCCATTGTTGATGCTAACAGCGTGAACCATACCGTCACCGTCGAACAAGTGGTGGCCAGCAACCGGCTCGAATAAAGGATTAGCTCCGTTTCGGAGATAAACGTCGTTTATACAAGAAGGGATGGTGCCATCGACGGGGAGAGAATGCTTCACCGGCTGCTCGGGAACATGAGCGAAGTTCCCAGCGATTTGAACGCGTGGGTCGGCGGTTTTAGGGAGTGGGTGTTGGAGTTCGCGTGAGAGCAACGCACTCTCCGCCATGTCGAGCGCCATGGCCGCCGCTCTTTGCAGGATGTTCAACTTGGGCTTTAAATCTTCACCGGAATTCGGAAGGAGAGTTGAGGGATGGGGGATGGGGGATGAAATTGAACAACCCAGGATGAGGGGTGGGGTGAAGTTTGGGGAGAGAGGTGGGTCTATTTTGGTAAAATAGAACTAATTAAATAAATATTTTAATGTATTAAATCGAAAATTAAGAAAATAAAATAATTAGGTGACGTGGCACGTTTTTATTGGTCAAGACAGATTTTTTTTAACGGTGATAACTTTTTGTGGCAATATGAGTAACGGTGAAAACGTTAGGGGTAAAAAGTGGTCAAAATGAACTTTAGGGGGCAAGTTGGGAAAACATGTATAGTTTAGGGGGGAAATGTGTATTAAGCCTATATAAAAATATAATAAATATAAATATATATATTTATAAATAAACCAGGTCATGGTGGGTCGGAAAATTTCGACACTAAACTTGAACCCGACTCGACCCAAACTTTTTTTAAAATATGACCCTATTATATCCGGTAGGGTTTGAACCCGCTGGTTTCGAGTTTTTTGCCATCCCTAAGCTACTCGTCTAAGTTGGATGGTCTATCTAAAATTTGAGAGAATTTAAATAAAAAAACTCAAAAAATAAGGTTGATTAAAAATGAAAAAACATTTAAAATATGAGGAGAAGACGGTATAACGAAGAGCTTTTAACCATATATTTTAGAGATTGTTGACATGTCGTAAATAAATATTAAAAAAATATATGAGTGCATTGAGAATAAGTTTGTGTTAATTATTTATAAATATGAGGAGGTTTGTATAAAATTTGAGACTCATTTTTAGGATAGATCGAGCTTGATCAAGATGTACTTTTAAGTATATAAAAAAGAGATTTTCTAATTTATTAACTATCGGTTAGTCTATTGGGACGAGACATTAGGTTTTTAAGTAAGATTAAAGGTTCAAATATTAAAGTTGTGAATGTAACAAATTAAATTAAAAAAATCGGGTCTCATAATAAACCACTGTAATACTTGATTTAGATTAGTCGATCGATTGAGATATTGAGCGTAATAGTAGTAGAATAGATAAGCAAGTTGTTCAACAAATCTAGTGGAATCCCCAAATTAGTAAATCTTTTAACTCCCATGTCACATCGCCATACCCAAAGCTACTGAGAGTGGAACTTGGCAGCATATGAAAGGGCATTAAATCCAATAATCTTTATGGGTTTTAAGGTCACATTTGGGTTAGTCCTTAACTGTTCCACTACCACTAACATATACAATATGTGTGCAAATTGTTAATATTAAAATGTGGAGAATGGGTTCTTCCTCTTCACTCATTTGTTGCTTGCGTTAGGTAATATACCCCTAGTGGCATAAAATGATTAGAGAATTATATAAAAGAAATAAGTGGAAACAAAGCAATAATCCAAACCAGGTAAAATATAATTTTCAAAGTTATAATAATATAACATTGTTAGAAGTTGATTGGCAATGAAATATTCTTCAATCTTGATTGCCAAGTTGATGCTTTGTTTCAAGTCTTGACTTACAACTGAGTTTGGTGCAAATTTTATGCTTTAATTAAAAGATTTTTGACCCTGGAAAGTCCATACACTTTTGGTGTGCTTCAAGGGACCTCACCTTGCCTTTATCACTTGCAAATAAATTAATTAGATTTTGGGATTTACGAATATTGCTCCTCCAACTTGCAATTTGTTTCCAATGTTTTAAGATTGCAAAATTCATATCTTTATTTTTTTTCTTTTGTGCTAAGAATGTTAAATGTTATTAATAAAAATAAATAACTCGTAGCACAGAGGCGAATGCTGGTAAGACTCAGGTGCGGCTCTGACCCTCAAAATTCAGAATAATTCACATTTGACTCCTTCAGAAAATTTAAAATTTTCATTAAGTTTTTATTTCTTTAAATATTTTTAATTAAATTCCTTTTAACTTTTTTGAAAATTTCTGTTTAAATCTCAAAAAATTTAAAAAAATTTAGTTTAGATTTCTAAAACTTTCGAAAATTTTAAATTAACCCCTTTAACTTATTTTATCAAGATCCGCCCCATCGTCAAGAGAGCATGGAAAAACAAAATTAATATTCAAAATAGTCATTATTCAAAGTAGAAATATGCAATTCAAAGCAAGTATATCCTAATTGAGAGTTTATTTCTTCCATATTTGAATTCTAAAATCAGCTTAAATCATACACCGTAAATCTATGCCTTCATTGATTTTCAATGGCGTGCAAATTGATATTAAATATTGATAGAGGTTATAGATGATTTGTAGTTTGATTCTCGATTCACTAATGTTCAAATATTTCCTTTCGTTATGTGTTTTAATATATATAGAGGGTCGTCTCAAATATTATCAGAGCTATGTGTAAAAACTCACAAATAGATTCCTATAGAACAAAAGTACATCTTATTATTTTGAATAATTAATTTAATATTTTACTAATAAATCATAGAAACATAATTAAACTTTGATAAATATATTATTTTTATTGTATTGTTAAAAAAATAATCTTGAGATTTGAGAAAGAGAATTAAATTTGAGAAAGAAAATTATTTTTATTGTTTTTTTTTGTTTGTTTACCCACCAGTATCAAACTCCATGGCTGACTAGTCTAGATCGGGTAATGTAGAGACCATTATGAGAACGATCTTCTCAACTCAATTTGCTCTATTCACAATGTTAAGGTTCGAACCTTTGACCTTGCTTCAGGGATTTAGTGCCTGGTCTCACTAGACCAATTGGTTGTTGGTAATTATTTTTTATGGTTAAATTAATTTATTTAATAAATTAAAAATAAATTTTAAAATAAAAATAGTTGTCTTTAGGGTCCCTAGACTGATTGGGGCCTGAGCAGTCGCTCATTATGCTCTTCCTATCAATCGACCCTATATATATAAAAGATCCAGTTACACAATAATAGAGTTTTTAATTTATACATGTTCTTTTCATGGAAAGTAATAAGCAATATATATATATATATATTAAAAATCCTCACATCTCTCTTTTTCTTATATGTTTCTGTCACTCAATTTTGTTTTTTTAGAATAATTATTTATATTATTACCGAAGAAGAAGGAAATCACTGCTACGATCAAACCAATCTGTACAACAAATCTACAGTTATCTATACCAGTATATCCCAACTAGTACAAAGCAATACATTAACCAAATCGGTCTTATTTAACAATTTACTCTCAATCTAGCCTGAACGATGGTTTTAATGGCCGGTAAAATTGTCTATTTGATTCCCAAAAGTTTGAAGAAAAAAAAATTATTTCATTCCTTCCAAACAAAGTAGATATATGCACTCTAAGCAAGCTTGAGAATAGTAACAATAAAGGACTTACCCTTCAAGTGACAAATCGTCCATTCGAACTCTTTCTTCCAGTCACCAACTTCTCTTGTTAAACCACAAAAAGCTAAAACATCCCTCTAGATCACTTTTGTCCCAAAACAAGTGAAGAACAAATGGTCTTTGGACTCCTCACCAGCTTCATAGACACCACAACCCCTTTCAACAGTCACTCCCCACTTGGATAATCTATCCCTAGTAGGAAGCCTCCCCTATATGGCTATCCAAGCAATTAAAGCATGCCTAGGGATATGGAAAGCGGTCCAGATCAGTTTGTGCCAACTTACCTTGTCCCTACTCTCCCTTATATCAACCCAAATGCGAACTGTAGGCAAAGAGGCACCCCTACCGCAAGTCTCTTATATTTCCCTTCAAATTGATCCCTAAGCTTCAAGAGCCTCTTCCAAAACTAACTCATAGAAAATTTCATCTGAATATGCCAAAAACTCACGCCCTTAAGAACATAAGCTTGATCCCAGGCAATCTATAAAGACCCTTACCCAACAAGGACATTACGAATGACCTGCAACATACAAGTATCGTTCCATCTCATCACCTCTCTCAAATCGAGCCCTTACTCAGACTTGTAAGCACAAATCGCAGTTGTAGGGTGTGTAGGTGTTCTTCTTTTTGTAAGAGTGCAAGTGCACACTCCTGCCAAGTTATAGTATAAAAGATGTCGAATTCCACGATGATTGGACAGTGATCTTCGGCTGTTTGGTTTTCTTGCACAAGAAGCAAGTAGTTTAGTTTTATGTTTAAGGAAGTGAAGAGAAAGCAAGTTTGTAAAGGAAATAATCAGATTGAAGAAGTGGGTCTGATTATGTTGTGTTGTAGTGAAAAATAGAATTGAATAGGATGAAGTGCTTCGTGCTGCCAGCCTTCGCTGCCTCGGTGGGTGATGGCAGGTTGCTGCCCTGACGCTCTCGCTACCCTGGCAGGTGAAATGGCGGGAAGTCCCGACGGAAAAAACAACATATCTTCCAAGGTTCAGTAGAATGTTCTGATGTGATCCCGCTTATGTTTAAGTCAGAATCTTGTCGTCGTCCTCTGTAGATAATACCTGTCGGCATGAATCTTGTAGTGAACATCAACGCTTTGGTCGTTCTCTTTTAGCAGCTTTAAACCCTAAACCTATGTCTAGACCGAGTTGATCGCACCGTCTATAGATGAACTTGTGCCTATCTCTTTCGTGAGTTCGACTCTTTCGATACTGAACAAATAGATTGCTTCGAATAAACTCTCGAATTACTCAAAACAATGAAGAACATAAGATAGACATGCCTTGAAGATATTATTAAAGAAAAGCATTCGAAATCCTAACAATAGTTCCCACTACTTTACAAAACACATGAAACCCAAAAGAAAGCTTAGAACATGACAGCTTCTCGAACTCTTTCTAATCTACTTTTAATGATCAATTACAAGCCTTTAGGTGTTTATTTATAGGGAAAGTCTAGGGTAATCCTACTTGGGGAAGAAGTAGGAGAAGGCTAGGGTAACTCCTACTTGGAGAAGAAGTAAGGTTGAAATACATTAAATAAAAGCTATCTTTTTGGGCCATAAATCTTCCTTCCTTGAAATTCTCCTATTTTCATAGGATTTGCCTTTGACTTTTCTCTGGTCTTTTCATGGTCTTCCCGTGGTCCGATTAGCATGCAAATGGTCTCTAAAAATTTGGCTTTTCCTGCTCTTCAAAACGCGTACCACTTTACATATTTCTACCACTATCGTATCTAGAAAGTTGCCGCCGCAGCGGCAAATCCACCGCCGGGGCTGGTTTTGCTTCCCTCGGTAGAAGCTGGCTTAGATCTGGACCATCTGGAGATAATTCTGTATTGTTTCCATCTTGTTCCTTCATTATGCACGTTGTGGCAGTGCCTGCCCGGGCAGCATCGCTGGCGGCATCACTCGCCAGGGCGACATCGCCGGCGGCATCACTGCTTTTTTAATGAGTAAATCTGCACAAGCGTCAAAGTGCATCAAAATAGTACCTTTCCCCCTAAATAACACAAATATAGAGATCAAGCAGCTTAAGACGTGAAATTCAGTGTTTTATGCAAAAAGGGCTACAATATAACTTGAATTGGTGTAGGTTTAGCAATAATTGTCATAGAAAAAATTGTGAAAATATAGAACTTTTAGACACTCATCAGCAGCCCAGCTAATACAAGCACCAGTGACTACAGAATCAAACCCCACTCACTTTTGTTGTCTTACCAAGCATTGAAGGAAATTTATTTCTACAGCAACTACTGGTCGGGGTAGATTTTTAATATTTAAAAAATAAAATCAGTTGAAGCACATTCCTAATAGGCTTGCAATTGCGAATAATTTCTTTCCTGTGAATTTTCTATATCATTACAATAATACATATGACACTAAATAATAATAATAATAATTGTGAATAGAATCATCTAGGAACAAATGAGGGAAAATTCGCAGTTATACTAGGATATGATGGTGATGAACGATAACAGCAAAACAATGAAGAAGGTGATTGCAAACAAAGAAAGAAAACAAAAAACACCAAAATTTACGTGAAAATTTCAAAATGAAAAAAACCACGGGCAGAGATGAGACATTTTACTATGTCAAAGAAGAAAAGATTACAATTAGTTTGCGTCTCAATGCTTTATAGAGTTATTGATCTACATATTGCATATTGTATTACGTTTTTTGTGTGTAAAACCTTAATCTGTAGTATCTATTTAAAGGGATGAGTTGTTTGTTTACATTAGAAACTTGCATAGAAAATAATTATACTTGATTCATACATTTAATTAATGTAAAGAAAACAAGATCTACTAAAATTAAAATTCGTACTTTAAACAAAATCTTACAAAAATTTGGGTCACAACTTTAACAAATCTCCACTTGTTTCATTTATGTGTTTGATTCATGTTGGTCTTGATTGGAGGATTCTTTAAGGACTCTTTTAAGTAGTGGATGTAAGCTTTGGTTAGAAAGTTGAACCACTCTAAATTTTTGTGTTAATTTTTCTATCTTTTTGCTTCCACCACTATCACCCAAGAAACCAATTCTCCACCACTTAGCAAGCATTTCAGTTGAAGAATTCAACCCAACAATTGGTATCAGAATGAGGCTCAATTGTGAAAGATTAACATCCTATTGAGGCGATCCCAGTAAGCTCAATCAACTATTTAATCAACCGGTGTTCATGGCGCAATCAATCGACAAGTCGCCATTCTTCAACGGTGAACATTATGCATATTGGAAGAATATGATGATGTTCTTCATCAAGGCAAAAGACTACCGATTTGGGACATTGTTGAAGAAAGATCGCTCGTGCCTCAACGAAGAAGGCAAGATTGGAGTGCAGGTGACAAGAATAAGATAGTGCTAAACTCAAAGGCTTTGCACATTCTATTTTGTGCATTAGGACCGAAGGAGTATGCCAAAGTCTCTTCTTGTGAGAGTGTCATTCAGGTTTGAGACAAGCTTGAAGTGATCCATGAAGGTACAAATGAGGTGAATAAGACAAAGTTTGGTCTACTCGACCTCAACTACGAAAACTTTAAGATGAGCCCAGATGAAAACATCAAGAATATGTTTGACCGTTTCTCCATGATTTTCAACGATCTTAAAGGATTTGGAGATGAGGTTTTGGAAGAAACACTCGTTCAAAAGTTGATGTATTCACTTCTTGAATCATGGGAGTCAAAGAAGACGATAATCATTGAAGCTAAAAACTTGAAAGAGCTTAAGCTTGATGAGCTCATCGGGTCTTTACTTACCTATGAATTGATGTCTCAACCCTTAAGAAGGGAGAAGGAGAAGATGATCAAAGAGCAAGGAATTGAAGTTCTAAACATTGTTACTCTTAAATCCTACACAAGTCATCTAGAAGATTCAAGTGAGAAGGAAAGTGAAGAAGAAAAGATGGCCTATCTCTTTAAGAAGTTCACTTGGTTCATGAAGAATGAAGTGGAAAAATCTTCAAGACATAAATCGAAGAAGAAGAAGAAGAAATATTCCCTAAAGAGTGTTGAATGCAAGAAGTGTTGAGTGTGTAAAAGTTCTATTATTTACACCCTTTTTAACCCATATTTCTGCTGCATTCAAGCATCATTGCATTGCATTTAGGTTAGTTTTCAGCAAAACATCACAAATATGTAAAAGGCACGGATTCTACTAAAAATGGCTGATTTTGCAGGATGCTGCCATCGTAGACGAAGAAGGCATGCGCAGGGCAGAGAAGCAGAAGAGCTGAACTGGACAAGCAGACGAGGAGGACGAAGCTGTCATGGATCTGTCGTGACAGCAAGGTGACAGCAGCCTTATGAGGAGGAAAAGTAAAGTGGACCTCGATAGATAGAGAAAAATCTGCTCGTCTGTCGTGTGAAAACCAAACAATTTTCCAAGCCCCGGATCAAAAGATATGTCAAGCCAAAGCTCAAGGAAAGGAAATCCCATGAAACAAGGAGGCGGCTGAAAAGTAGGATACTTAGAGATTAAGTCTTTATTAGAATCTTACTTTTAATTAAAGTTGTAATCCTTGTTAACTTAGAATACTTGAGCCCAAAGCTTATATAAGGGCATAGATTTTAACCTAGGAAAGAAGAGAGATCATAATACCCCATAACCGACAACAAAAACCCCTCCGCCGTTTACCCGTCGTCGACATGTTCTAAATTCCCCCTAGGGCCACGGGTTGTTTTGTAAAGTAGTTGCAATGGTTGCTTTGTTTTAGGATTTTTCAAGTTCAATAAAATAGACTTCAAGTTCTCTTATTTTGGTTATTAATATCTTGCAAGAGCATCGGGAGAGCATTGTGAGGTTATCCATTTACTTAGCATCGGGAGAGTTAAGTATATGAAAGAAATAAGAGCAAGTTCTCTAGTTTATAGTTGAACTATCTTGTGCCTAGGGATAGGGCAAGGTTAAGTGGCTAAGGAAGAATTCATACACATCGATGTTCATCCTTCGATTCACGCCGGGAGGTATCATCAAAGACGTGATCATCGACAGACTTGGACCTAGGGATAGGCCAAGGCAGATCTGGGATTCTTGCCAAACTTGAAGTACGGAGTTGGTGTGTTTGCTGCCGCGACAGCCAACGGACAGTCGCCGCGACAGGTGCTGCCGCGACGGGCACGACGACAGAACTGGAGTTCCTAAGCATTACAATACCTGCACTACTGAACAATTCAATACCAGCCCATTCTCTCTATCTTGATATCTCAATTATTTTATTTGCGATTTTCCTTATTATTTTCGTGACATCTTTCTAAACTATTTTCTTTACTTCGTGCAGTGAATCAAGGTGAAGCTATTAGCCCAATCCCTGTGGAGACAATATCCGATACTTCGTATCACTTTACTACTTGTGTCGTGTACACTTGCACTACAATTGCGATAGACTCTTTTACACGCAACAAGAAGCAATGACACACCAAATACGATTGCCTTTGCTTTAACAAAAAGGGATCATCTTCAAATAACGCATATATGGCAACATGGAGTGATGAAAAAGACTCCACCAATAATGAGGTAGCCCACTCATGTCTTATGACCCTCTAAGAGGGTGAGGTAACTTCTAACTCATCTATTTCTAATTCTTATACATTTGATGAGTTACAAGAAGCATGTGACAAATTGGTTTTTGAGTTCAAGACTTCATTTTCGAAAAATAAAAAATTGATTTTAAAATTGAAAACTGAAATGATTTGCTTTTGAAAACCAATTTGGAATTTGAAGCAAAATTTAATGATTTTTAAGTTTAATTCTTAAATTTACAAAATTTGCTTCTTTAGAAAAAGATCATCAAAGAAGGTGGATGGTCTTAAGAAAGAAAAGAATTTGATTTTCGAAGAACTTGAAAAGAAAAATAATTTTAGAAAATCAAATTTTTATCAAAGACAATCTAGTGCTCCTAGATTTTTGGACGGTAAATGTTTTAGAAGTATTTAGGTCCCAAAAGGACTAATTACTTCAAATAAAAAGGGTGAAATTATAAAATGGATTTCTAAGGGGACTAAAGTTTGTGCTACTAACGTTATTGGATCCAAAGCAATTTGGATACCAAAAATTACTTTATTGTCCTTTTATAGGTGTGATGGAGCATTGATTAACAAAATGATGAACCAAATAAGCTCTATGCACACAAGGAAGAACACTTGAAGAAGGAAGTCTTCACATCCTACCTTTGGTTCAAGTAGTAAAATTAGTTGAATTTATTTGTTTATCTTATTTTATTTCTTTTAATTCAACTAGTTAATCATAAATTGTTGGATAACATCCTATTTGATGCTTGAGAAAGGGGTTCATTTTCAAATTGCAAAAATATTTTTAAAACCTCTTTTGTTATTGAACTTAATGATTACAAAAATCTTTTTGATATAACAAAAAGGGGAAGAATAATTTGAAAATTTGAATTTTCAAATGAACAAGAAAGAGATTGAGTTTTCAAATGAATAAAGGGATATTTTTAACTCTTTTGATTTCTATATTCTCTTATTCAAAATTTACTTTTATAAGGGGGAATCGTAAAAACAATTTTTCAAGTTGGTTTTATTATATCAAAAATGGGAGATTGTTAGGATATTTCTTTTGATATAATAATATGAAAATTGTTTTTGGACTTCTTTGAAAATTTTGCAAACTTGTATGAAAGTACAAACAACTTGAAAATATGTTTGAAAATGTTTCTAATACTTTTGACATATTTTTAAAAGATTTTAAATTAGCCAAACTAGTCTTTTTCAAAGCCTCGTATCGATACACCTAGACTCGTATCGATACCTTTTAGGGTTTCAACTACAATAATTTTCCAGTAGAAATAATTCGTACTGGTACAAGCTTAGTTGTACCAATACGGAGGGGGTCGTACCGATATGCCTCAATGCGTACCGATACCCCTTTGTTTAAACTGCTCCAACAACTCTTTTTATTTTAGGATCGTACCGATACCAACACTCGTGTACTGATACGCCATGCTGCAGAAGTACATTTATGGCTGGAAAAGAAGTCTCTAACGACTCTAAAACCCTCCCAAGGGCTAGTAACGGCCATGAAGTTGTTAGAGGGTTTAAAAGAAACCTCCAAGCATCTATGAAAGACTAAGAAACATTGTCGCGACCATTTTTAAAATCGAGTGCGTAAAAATAGCCTGACGATTGATTCTTTTTAAAATTAAGGTTTCTATCCATTTTAATTCATTTAATTTTGAAAATTAGGATTTTTCGTTTTAAATCTAGTTTCCCTTTATTTATTTCTTGAAAATCAATTTGGAGTCACCACCGGTCACTTTGGTAGACCAGACACCATAAAAACAACCAAATATTCTTTTTATTAAAATTTGGGTTCGGGAGTCGGTTACGTGTGGGGAAGGATTAGCACCCCACAAACGCTCATTATCAGTACATCGTTAATTTCACGTGGCATATTGGCATTTCGAACAACAAATTGAATTTAATTAAATCCTTAATTGTTAACTAAATTCATTTTGAATGGAGATATCATTTTGCAAGAAAATACATTTAAAGCGAATATAAGTTTTGAAACATCATGTTACTTTAGGATACTTCAATTTATATTCAAAATGTATCTCAACACAAAAGGTTTAATGCATGTTCATTTATTTTCTTGTCAATTTTAAGTTCAAATCTAATTAGGGCTCCAATTGATTAAATTAATTAAGAATCTATGAATATTATCAAATTTATGGGTTTATGTGATAACACCCAAATAATTGACCACTATCCATATTATGCCATAAATCAACAATATTCTTAATTATTTAATGACTCTAACTATTTAAACATATTCCTAATTTATGTTAATTAGACTAACTATGTGTAATTACAATATTCTAAGTTTAAATGAAATATTAAATATTCAACTAAAATATCCTCTTGATCAACATCTCATTACAATAAGACACTAACCAACTTAGAACATTAAAGTTTCGATTTAATATTTATTTATTTTCTACAATTTTCTCCCTATTTAAATTAATTAATTAATTAAAGTTCTTAAGCTCAAAGGCTCTAATTTATTATGCTAAATGGATTTGTCACCTAAACAAATATACTACATGCCCATTTAAATTATGCAAACATACATACAATTAAGCAATTAAAATTAAAGCGGAAACAAGGATCAAATTGAATTAAATTCAATCTATGGTGCCAAATTACAAAGAAACTGTGACCAAATTGAAATGTTTACAAAAATCAGGGCCAAAACCATGAAATTCAAAGAGTTGGGTGCAAATCTATATCTAGACCCGGATATCCGGCGCGGGTCGAGTGAACCTGGTGCCAAAACGGCACTGTTTTAGCTCAGGTATTTAAACCCCCAAACAGAGTTAAATCGGTCATTTCTCACCTATTCACTCTCTCTCCTCATTCTCCCTATTTCCAAATCCTCTAAACTAAAACAACGTTTTCTAGAAACATGAACCAAAATCATATCAAATTCCTTATTTCTCACCAAAACTCAAACGTGTTCTTCACAATTTCTTCATTTGATCCACTAAAACTTTATTTCGGACATGCCCAACTGTTATCCGGCCGCCTTACCCAACTCCCGACCATTGCGCACGTCTGGCTGGCTGCCGCGAGAAGATTTCTAAGCACCGATCGAAACCCTAAAAACCTCAAAAATCTCAATTTTTAGCCTTGAAACCTAATCTAAGCCTCGATTCGACAGAATTCGCCCATCTTCGCTCAATCCTAGGTCTAGATCAAACCTCTCGGACACTCAATCACTCATTTTCAACTTCGACGATGTTACAAAGCATCTTCAACCTCCGGCAACATGAAACAAGCTCCGATCACTCTTTTTTTATTTTCGTTTTTATATGCTTTCAATTTTGGTGTATATATGTAAATTTGACTCCATTTGCCTTTGTTTTTGTAGGAAATGAAACAGTTCGAAAGGAGGAATACTGGTGACGATGAAGCTCTGGAACCATGCATTGGCGTTTGTTCGCATTTCAACGGCAGTCTCTTCGGCTTCCAGTGACATTTCGGCTTCACAGTGACACATTAACTCCCGAACGGTTCAGCTTCAGGTGATGGTTCGTTTCCCGATGAAGATTCGAGTTCTTGCAGCTCAATATCCTATGACCAATCAGATTTCGAGGGTAATACTCTCTCTCCTCATTTTATTATATTATTTTTTATTATTATTAATGGTTAATGATTAATCTGACATTTCTCTCTCATGAGTATTTATATTGGGCGGAAAGTGACGTCATTGTTGATGTCAACGGGGCCAGCTAGATCTAACTATTGGGAAAAGAAAATCACAATCTATGGCTAAGGGTTTGGACCAATGGTGGCATGACACGTGTACCTTGGATACCGGATTTGGTCGGGGAACTTGTTTTTCAGATAACATTGTGTTTGTTTGGTTCAAGTGAACTGTAAATTGGAATTTGGGCTTGTAATGGGATATGGTTTTTTGTAATTGTAAAGTGGAGTTTGAAATGGATTTTGAATTGCTATTTGAGACTTATTTATGGCTTTATTTATATCGAATTACTAATATTATACTAATCTCGGACAAAATTCGGGTATTACAAACATCAAGCTAACATTCCATTGATTTGTAAAATCTTTTAGAGCTTAATTTTTCACATTTTTATAGACAAACACTTGTGAGCTAAATTGTCAATGTATGCTCAAGTGTATTAGGATTGATGAGAGCTTTACACTGCAAACACACACTTTGTGTGAATGATCTCAGTTTACTTTTATTTCTCTTGTTGAGAGAGGTTCTCAAAGCTTTGGGTAGAAAGCTTTGGTTGCTATACTTAGGGGATTAAGTCTAGGTTGTAAGATTGCCTCCTAAGCCTTAAAAAGGGGAAGAAATTCTAGTGAATTTGGAAATCCTTAATGTGGAAGCTAAGGTAGTGGGTGTAGGCTTTGATTAGAAAGTCGAACCACTCTAAATTCTTATGTTAATTTTTCTATCATGTTGCGTCCACTACCGTCACCCAAGAAATCACTTCTCCGTTACTTGGCAAGCATTTCGGTTGAAAAATTTGAGCCCAGCACCTTTCCTTTTAACTCAACCAATTAAAATCAAATTACTACTTAAAAGATGCATATTTTGAATTTTTGAAGTACACATTGCTTGACAACCAATAGTAACAATTAATATATGGGCTGGTGGTGCTTATTCGAAAGTTGCTGTCTGCTTCTTGGGAGGTAAAGATTCGGCGTATCCGGCGTGATGCGAACTCAGTTGCCGATGCATTGGCAAGACTATTACGAGGAACTCCGATTGGCGGCCGGCTGTTTGGGGAATCGCCGCCTGAGGTTGCAAGCTTTATGCTGTCGGACATGGCCAGTGGCTTATAATTCACTTTTAGCTTCAGTATTACCAAAATATATATATATATATATATATATATATATATATATAGGGATAGGATCAAATTACACGGTGTAAAACTCTCTAAGTTTTACACCTTTTTTGGATCGTTGGATGAGTGAAACGGATGGATAAGATTAACAGTAAAATATGTGAAGATTATCACTTGGGAATTAAAAACACGGAGTTAATCTCAACCATCCATTTCCCCCATCCAACGATGCAAAAAAGGTGTAAAACTTAAAGAGTTTTACACGGTGTAAGTTGATCCTAACCCATATATATATATATATATATATATAAGTATGTGCTCAGTGTTACGAGGATATATATTTCTTTTATCAAATTATGAGGATATACTTGGTTGTCATGTCTAACGACATGCAAGTTTATCTTTTTTAACAATAGCATTTAAATTTTGTTAATCACCATAAAAGTTTATACAATACAATACATGAAAAAAAATGAAAAAAGGGACAAGTCTACTAAAAGTCTCTTACAATGGTGTAAAGAAAAGATGACACTTGCATCGAGATTAACATACTAAAATTCAAAAATATTCATGAATTTTATTGTCTCTATTCAAACGAAACGCTTTACGGTGTGAAAAAAGAGTGGTGAGCGAACCAAGCTATCAGACAGATTGTTCCACTACCTAGGTATGATTATATCGGCAACCAACCATCAACTGAGTGGGGATTCATCTTTCTAAGACCACCGACAGAATAATAATTAGAGATTAGCGTCGTGAAAATCTATGTACGAGCACCAACCGACCGCTAAGGTATGCTGAAAATCATGTCACAAGGACAGATGAAACGAACTAAAAAAATCAAAGAAAACGTGTCACAAGCAGAGCCGTCCCTGGGCATGGGCAATAGGGGCGCCCGCCCATGGCCCCTACCCTGCTCATGGCTCATTTTTTTGAATATTTATAGTTAAGGTTTAATATTTTTTAATATTTATTATTTAAAATTTAATTTTTTAATAATTGTTATTAGAGTTATATTCTTAAATTTTATTTTTTCTGATATTTTTTATTAGGGGTATAATTTTTTTTTCTTCAAAACTTGTTATTATAGGCTCATTTTTTGAATACTTGTAATTATGGGCCCATTTTTTATTATTTATTGTTATTTCAATACTTGTTATTAGGGTACAAATTTTTTAATACTTGTTATTATGAGGCCAATTTTTTAATATTTGTTACTAGGGGCCTATCGTTTCTAATATTTGTTATTAGGGCTCTACTTTTAAATTTTATTTTTTTCTAATACTTGTTATTACGAGTCTAATTTTTTTCAATACTTGTTATTTATGGTCTATTTTCTCTAATATTTGTTATTACATGCATACTCTTAAATTTTAAATTTTCAATACTTGTTATTAGGTTTCCATTTTTCCCTATATTAGTTATTACAAGAATACTCTTAAAATTTATTTTTTCAAAATTTGTTTATAGGGACCTATTTTTTTTTTATATATCACTTGTTACTAAGGGTCTAATTTCAAATTTTATTTTTTTTCCAATATTCGTTATTAGGGGAAAAGGTGAGCAAAACTCCACTCGACTCGAAAAAATTGATTTTTTCGACTCGACTCGTCTTGACTCGAAAAAAAATTTAAATAAAGTTTGAGTTGTAAATTAAAAATTCTAATAACTCAAAATTTTAGTATTTAGTAGATAAATTTTTAAGTTTGAGTCGTAAGGACTCGTAAACTCGCATAATTTGAATTTTTTTTACTCAATTTAACTCGATCGAACACTCACCCTTAATTAAGGGCCTATTTTTTAAGTTCGCCCATGGGCCACCAAAATCTCAGAAACGGGTCTGGTCACAAGAATAGAAGAAATGCATGCCACAAAAGTAGAGATTCTTATTAAAACATGAAAATTTAAAAAACAAAAAAAAATAATAGATCCGGTGATCGATAACCAATACTAAAATTAGTTGTCGACTACCCATCAAAGGAAGAAAAGTAATATTACATGCGATAGAGATTTGAAAAAATGCAGTTAAATTAAAAAACCTAAAAAAATGCGGCGGCTTTGAAATTAGTGTTCAGGTATGATAATTACATTGTATATTATATGATCCGATTCCAATATTCCATGCATTTCTAAAATAAGATTACATTAAATTGACCTTGGTTTTAGTCCTCGGTCTTGGTCTTGCCCTTTCTAGCAAACTGTTAAGTCCTAAAACGTCCAAACTTTTGAATTCTGACAACCTGATTGGTTTCTTCATTGCTACTTTGCTAGCAACATCAACGGTCAGGGATAGCTCATAATGGTTGAACCGACAACTGCGAAATACTAATACGTGGGCACCATATTATTATAAGGTTGATGGTTCAATTTTTTAGTCGACACTCGAGAGCAGTGGCAGAACAAATAAAACGACTTGTAGGGTAGGGGTGTTCATTACTGAATACTGCCCGAAGTTTCGAGTATTAGATTCTTCAGCCTATGTCTCGGCCTAATTTAATCGGGTATTCGTTATTTGGGTACCTATAAAATTCGAATACTCATATTTTTGTCTTTTTTAAAATCATTTAAATTTATTTTTAAAAAGAATTCATAACTAATAAAAGTTCGAATTATATAACTCTATCATAGAATTTAAGATCCAAAGTATCACTCAAACAACTTTAGAATATAAACTTCATAATTCTTAAAAATTACATGCATAATTAGGTTATTTGATTTGGGAATATAGTGAACATAATGACATTTTAAATAAATATAATTATATTTAAAATATAAAAAAATTACAAAACCATGTTATCGGGTCACTAGGTACCTGATAATAGGTATTCTTGCGGCCCGGACACGACCCGAGAAAATGTATACTTTAGCGGGCCGGGTACCCGACCTGGGTAAAAAAAATCCGGGTAATTATCCGATTATTTATGTTCGGGCAATCAGGTTGAGTTAGTCGGGTCGGGTATTTTTGAACACCCCTACTTGTAGGAACTTGGTTCCTCTAAAAATTTAAAATTTAAAATTTATTTTTTCAAATAAATTTAATTTAACCTTTTACAAAGTTTTTAAAAATTTATGTTAGAGTTTAGAATTTTTAAATATTTGTAATTAAATATTAAAAGTTTTAGTTAGACTCCTTCAAATTTAAAAAAAGAAAAGAAATTAAGCTCTTCAAAATTTTTAAAAATTTTATTTTAAATATCTATTATTTTAAAAAGTTTTAAATTAACCTCTTCAAACTCTTTTACCAAACTTCGTCACGGGAACAAGAGACTACATTAACCTTTGAGATTATGGTTTCTCAATTTTTTATATTAAAAATTATAATATTTTTACATATTAAAACCCTTAATTTTTAATTCATTTTATCTTTATTTTATATTAAAAATATAATCTTGATAACCACGATCATAATTGCCAAGAAGCAAGAGAATTAAAGGGAATACAAGATGAGGATTAGTGTCGAAAGAAGAAAAAGGATGTACTTTTTTATCATAAAAAAGGTTGTATTTGATCATTCATTTTAGGGTAAACTACAACCTATATTAAACTTCTAGATTACACTATTGAACTAAAAATTAATAATATTTAAAATTAAACTCTAGTTTAGGTATTAAATAAATTATAGGGTCATTAAAATTGATGATGTAGATATATTTCACGATCTACGATGATGTGAATAGATTTTAATAGTCTAATAATATAATTAAAATATAAATTAAAATTTAATTTTAAAATAATATCAACTATAGTTCAATAATATCATCTATACTAAACATAAAGTCCAGTGTATTTGGACCCTTCATTTCAACCCATATGAAAGGCAACATGTGAGGGATCAGTACGAAAAGAGTAGCACCATCATGTTCAGACATTGCATGAAACGAACACATGGGCAGAAGGCAGGCGACAGTTGGAATACGGTTTTTGGTGGTTTCCCGAGGAGTGGAGATTTAGATGGGCATGATGCATGTTTAGGTTCGCCTAAAAACGATAAGTTTCGAAATTTGTCCGCAAAGTAAAATTATTAAACTTTTCATAATATTTTTTGTTGTTTTTTTAGTTTTTTTAAGTATCGATATTTATTTTGTAAGTATCGATAATTTACCTTAAATTAAAAAATTATCAAAAAAATTAAGTATTGATAATAACAAAATAAGTATCGATAATGAAAAATAACTCAAAAAATAACCAAAAATATTATCAAAATATTTAATATTTTCGGCTCATGAACAAATTTCGAAACTTACTAACCGCACCAAACGAGATATTATATCATAGGCCCGGCTCACCACGTTATCCATGGTCCCAACCAATAAAAAGTATTTATTTCATTAATTTTTTCCATGTCATTTTTTTACGGAGTGAATCTTCTCTCAATTTTACCGTAAATTAAATTAAAAAATACTTTTTACCAATTGTAGATTCACTTGGTAAAAAAATAATATGAAAAAAAAAATTAATGAAATAGATGTTTTTTATTGATTGGACTATAGATGACCTGACGAGTCGGGGCTATGGTATAATTTTTCGTACCAAACATGTTGCATCTCAAACCTACCCAATTTAGATGCCATGCCGGGTGTGGTGTGTGTTTTTACGCCCAAAAGCCAGTGTATGGCATAGGTTCATGGGTGTCATGTGCTACCACCCGACAACATCCGTCCACACGACCCCCTCGTGTCATTCTTTTGGAACTTGAAACCCATGTTAACTTGTCCGATAAATTTGTCTCCTCTACGCGCCACCTTCCTCCTCCACTCCGGCAGTCACTCACACCTTCATACATTCATATAGTTTAATTATATAATATATACATATATATTACGGCTAATCGTAGTCAGTAGATGTGTCCATTTACGGATCAGATCATATTTGATCTGAAAAATTAGATATGTAAAATTTTATATCGATAAAATAGGGGTTCATTTCCCATCTATAACAAGTCGGACACGGATATTTAAATATCCAAGTATTCAATATAATATAATTTAAGTACTTTTCTGAATTTGGCTATTGTATCCATGAAATTTTGAATTTTTTAATATTTCAAGTTTTCAGATAATTCGAAACTTAAAATAATGTGATCCATATTCGATCTGAAATTAAAAAAATCAAATCAAATATTCAATCCTAAAATAAAACTCAGATCAAATATCTAATTTTTAGATCGAATCAATAAATAATCGAATTAGATATTTTTCCACACACCTAATAGTAAGGAGAACGGTGATAATGGCAATCGACGAGTTAGGGTTTTGGTCAAACTAATCTAACTCAGATTTAAATATAATTCTATTTTATCTAAAACTTAAATTAAAGTTTTATAAGATTTAATTTAATATAATTTTCAAAAATTATATTTATGTTAAAATAAAATATTAATTTATTCAATTAATAGCATAAAATCAAAATCAAATTTAATTTGAGACACACTAATTGATCTAGTGACTAAGGATGCTCATATAGCACCATCTTGTATAAATTCGCATTCCAACATAAGAATTGTAATGCTTCTCTATTTAATAAAAAAATTAATTTAATTTATAACCTCATAGTCCTAGTATTTTGTATGTTAATTATATTTATATATTATTTTTTCAAAAATTTAATTAAAAGTATAAATATATTTACATAATTATATATGGTTGAATTTTCTGTAAATCTGAATTTGAATTGGAACATAAAATTTATATAAAAAAAAACTGTACTCTCTCTAATCGAAATCCATTAAATACATGTTTTCTTGCCATTATTAGAAAAGAGGTTTTCATATTTGTATAACTAATGTTTTGGACTAATTTAAAAAGAATTTAAAAGTTGTCTTTAAATTCGAACAACTTGAATTTATGTTTGAGGGATCTTAAAAGATTTTTGGCAAAGTTTTTCATGCTTTAAAATAGCTAAACTTGAATTTTTAGGTTGCCCGTACCGATACGGTGTAACCCGTATCGATACCTTTTTGCCCAGGTTTGGTCACTGCTAAAACTCGTATAGAAACAGGCTTTGTTGTTTCGATACAGAGAGGGATCGTTTCGATACGCCTGGTAAGCGTACCGATCCTCATTTTAACAACCTCAATGGCTAGTTTCCCAACGTCCTTTTAAATGTCATATCGTACTGATACGCCCTCAAGCGTATCGATACGCTTAGGCTGACAAAAGCCCAACAGGTAGTTTCTGATGAAGGTCGTACTGATACGGGTCTACGCATATCGATACGGAAGGTTGTAGAACAACATTAAAGATGGGAAATAAAGTCTCCAACGGCTCCAATTCATCCCCAACGACTAGTAACGGGTACAAACTCAAAGAGAAGTATAAAAGGGACCTCCAAGATCTAGTAATGGTTAATGCTTCAATTGTAATACAACATATGATCAAGAAAGTGTCTTAGTGCTTGATTATCATTTCTTTGTATATACAAACACTAGTGAGCCAAAAGTGTTAGATTTGCTCAAGTGTTTTAGGTTTTGGGTGAGAGCTAAATTGTGCAAAACAATACCTATTAAAGG
This sequence comes from Hibiscus tridactylites, assembly GCA_958450335.1. Classification (NCBI taxonomy): domain Eukaryota; kingdom Viridiplantae; phylum Streptophyta; class Magnoliopsida; order Malvales; family Malvaceae; genus Hibiscus; species Hibiscus tridactylites. The sequence goes on along the minus strand of OY288271.1, from coordinate 95,870,137 downwards.
GATTTGAGTTTGCTTATTTGTTATCTCTTGTAAAGAGGGTTTGATCAAGGCTTTGGGTAAAAAGCTTGATCGGTGTGTAAGAGTTTCCTCCTAAGCCTAGAAAATGGGACGAATCAATAGTGGATTGATTGGAAATCTTTAGTGGGAAGCTAAGGTAGTGGATGTAGACCTTGATTAGAAGGTTGAACAACTATAAATCATTGTGTCTGTGAAAACAAATATTTTAATTTTGATATAACTAAAAACCTAAGGACTAAATCGAAAAAGTCAAAACGAATTTTAAGTCCTTAAAATATCCTCATATAATTTTAGTATTATGCCCAAGTTAAAAACATACATTTTCAAATATTTTTTCTAAGTGTTTCAAGCCAAAGCAGTGTTTTTCAAGTACCCGTTTCGAAACGGCCTTAAGGCGTTTCAAAACATTTTCACCACTGTCGACCACCGTTCCGAAACGTGTATCGAAACACTAGCAACCGTTTCGAAACGGCTCAACTCGTTTCGAAACTGTTCTTCATGTTGGATTTAAAAAAGGCTAAATTATTTCAAATATTTCAGGTTTTTAAATATAAAAGGGGTGTTTCGAAACGGATCAAGCCCGTTCCGAAACGACCCTTTGACAGTAGCCATTCCGTTTCAAAACGGATCAATACCGTTCCGAAACAGGGGCTAGGTTTTATTTTGAAAATATGACTGTTGTATGTTTTAACTGAATTTCTGAAAACCGTTAAGGCGTTTCGAAACGGGCTAGGACCGTTCCGAAACGACCCTTTTACAGTGGCAAAACCGTTCTGAAACGGCCATAAGGCGTTTTGAAACGGGCTCTTAAATGCACCCCAACGGCTCTTTCTATTTTAGTCCGTTCTGAAACAGGTTTCCCGTGTTCCGAAACGGGTTGGTGCAGACTGCATTTATGGTGGCAAGAGAGGGTTCCAACGGCTCCATTTATGTTCCCAACCACCCAAACGGCTAGAAATCAATGAGAAGGTATAAAAGAGACATCCAAAAGCATCAACAACAACTATTGATCCTAAAGCAAACATCCAAACATCAAATTCAAGCAATTGAGCAAAAATCCCATTTTGTGTAAAATCCCAATTTGTGTTCTTCATTCATATTTTGTAAAATTGGGTTGAGTGCTTGTATTGGGGCTATCATTTGTATTGAGAGATACTTAATTAGCCTAAAAATTTCTTTGTTCTCTTGTGTGAGGGTTGGGTTGATTTTTGGGTAGAAAAATCAACCGATGTTGTAAAGGGTTGCCTCCTTGTCCTAGAAAAGGGGAAGATCAATTTAGTGAAATTGTTGCAAATCCTTAGTGAGACTAAGGTAGTGGATGTAGAGTTCATTTGGAACTTGAACCACTCTAAATCCCTTGTTCTTCAATTTTTATTTGCCAATTTCCACTACAATCCTTTAAATTTCCAATTCACCCCCCCTCTTGGTAAATATCGATCTTTCGATCCACTCAACAATTGGTATCAGAGCTTAACTCTTTGAGGATTAACAACCACAAGAGGAGATCCTTGGAAGAGTGTGATCATCAAAATATCAAGAGATGGCTTCAACCTCCGGTTCCGGCATGTACGAGTCACAATCAACCACCAAGCCTCCTTTCTTCAATGGTGACAACTATTCTTTTTGGAAGAATAAAATGAGGCTATTCATCAAGTCAAGTGACTATCTTGTATGGGATGTCATTGAGGATGGGCCATACATTCCATTGAAGCAAGATGGTGAAGGCAATATGGTGTTGAAGAAGAAAGCCGAAATGAGTGAAGAGGAGAGGAAGAAGATTCAAGTCAACGATAAAGCTCTTCACATGATTTTTTGTGCTTTCAGTCCGGACATCTATTCAAAGGTCTCTTCCATTGAAAGTGCCAAAGAAGTGTGGGACACACTTGAGACCACTTATGAAGGCACCAATGATGTCAAAGAAACTAAGATTGGACTTCTCAATCTTAGTTATGAAAATTTCAAGATGGAGCCCGATGAGACGGTGTCAAAGATGTTTGATCGATTCTCCACAATTGTCAATGGTCTAAAGGGCTATGGAGAGATCATACCGGAAGACAAGCTTGTCCGGAAGCTACTCTATTCACTTCCCGAATCTTGGGATGGGAAGAGAACCGCTATCATCGAAGCAAAGAACTTGAAGACATTGAAGCTTGATGAGCTTGTGGGTTCTCTCCTTACTCATGAGATCATGAAGCAAGGAAGGGAAGATGAGAAAAAGAAAGAAGAGAAAAGAGTAGAGAAGCTTGAAGTTGAAAAGAAGAAGAAGATGGGAATAGCTCTCAAGGCTAAAGCTTCACAACATGATGAGAGCTCATCTTGTGAGGAGGATGAACTTGAAGAATTGTCTATGATAGCCAAACGATTCTCACGCTTCATGAGGTCCAACCGGGGAAGAAAAATCCAAAGAAAGATGGACTTCAAAGGAAGGAACAAAGAAGAAGGGAAGGATCCCATCATTTGCTATGAGTGCAAACAATCCGGTCACATCCGTTCGGAGTGCCCTCAACTCAAGAAGAAGGGCTTTGAGAAGAAGAAGAAACTCAAAGCCAAGCTTGCTACTTGGAGTGATGAGGAGTCATCGGAGGATGACGAACAAGAAGTGGCTAACCTTTGTCTCATGGCACTTGAGGAAGATTCCTCCTTGGTAACCTCTAACTCATCTACTTTAGATTTTTCATATGAAGAATTAAATGATGCATATGATGAGTTACAAAAGGTATATGATGAATTAGTTGAGAAGTTTAAAGAGTCGGTCATTAAAAACAAGAAAATCATTTTAGAGCTAAATGAGAAAATTGACTCACTCACTCAAGCTAATTCTAAATTTGAGAAAAAGATTTTAGGATTAAAAGATGAACTTAAGTTCTTTCAAGATGAAAATGTTGATCTTAATAATCTTTTGTCTCAATGCAATAGTGAACACCAAAAGGTGTTAGGTGAGCTAAATGAGCTCAAAAAGTCCTTAAAAAATGTTGGTAGTGTCAAACATGAAGTAGGAGAATCCTCTAGAACACACCAACCTAAGAAAAGGACTAATTACTACAAACAAGGTAGCTACCCTAGACATAGTAGAGCTAAAAGAATTAGAAGTGTATGGGTTCCTAAGGAACTTGTAAAGTCTAATAATATTATTGCTATGTCATCTTGGATTCCTAAGGGAACCAAGGTTTTGGGAGCTAACACTCATGGACCCAAAATGATTTGGGTACCAAAAACCAAGGTTTAATATCTTTGTTTGTAGGGGGAGCATTGCTACAAGGCCAAAGCACAAAGTCAAAACTCATGGTACCTTGATAGTGGATGCTCGAGGCACATGACCGGAGACAAGAGTCGATTCATGGATTTAAAGCCAAAAAGTGGAGGAGTAGTAACATTTGGTGACAACTCCAAAGGCCACATTAAAGGTATTGGCTCCATAGGTAATCACTCTACCATTCTCATTGAAAATGTCTTATATGTCGATGGTCTTAAACATAATTTATTGAGCATAAGTCAATTGTGTGATAAAGGATTTAATGTTTTATTTGATAAAAATGGATGCAAAATTGTTGACATTAAATCTAATAATATTATGCTCATAGGTCATCGCATAGGAAACATATACATGGTGCATTTAGATGACATACATACATCTCATGCATGTTTAGTTGCTCAAAATGAAAATGATGCATGGTTGTGGCATAGGAAGCTAGGACATGCTAGCATTAGTGTTTTGGAAAAACTAGTCTCTCTAAATCTAGTTAGAGGTTTGCCCAAAATTAAATTTTCAAATGATAAAATTTGTGATGCATGCTCAAAGGGTAAACAACATAAGTCTTCCTTTAAATCCATTAATGATGTTTCTACTAGTAGATGCTTACAATTAATTCATATGGATTTGTTTGGGCCAATTAGGACTATGAGCTTGGGTGGTAAATCTTATGCATTTGTGTTAGTTGATGATTTTTCTAGATTTACTTGGGTTCTCTTTTTAAGTACTAAAGATGAGGCTTTGGAAAAATTCATTACATTTTCAAAATTAACCCAAAATGATCTTGAACTTAGAATTTCACACATTAGAAGTGATCATGGAACCGAGTTTCAAAATTTAGGGTTTGAAGAATTTTTGAATGAAAATGGTATTAGCCATAATTTTTCGGCTCCTCGAACTCCTCAACAAAATGGGGTAGTTGAGAGGAAAAATAGAACTTTACAAGAAATGGCTAGAACTATGCTTTGTGAAAATAATTTACCTAAATATTTTTGGGCGGAAGCCACAAACACCGCTTGTTATATTGTAAATCGAGTAATGATTAGGCCAATTTTAAAGAAAACACCTTATGAGATTTTAAAATCTAAAAAGCCTAACATTAGCTATTTTCACCCTTTTAGGTGTAAGTGTTTTGTTTTAAATAATGGAAAAGACAACTTAGGTAAATTTGATGCAAAAAGTGATGAAGCTATTTTTATAGGTTACTCTTTAACCTCTAAAGCCTATCGAGTATTTAACAAAAGAACTTTAGTAGTAGAAGAATCTATTCATGTTGTATTCGATGATAACCTCCTTCCTAGGAAGGATTCTTGTGATGATGATGATGTAGGAATCATAAATGCCTTTGATGGAGGTCAAACTTCAAAGGAGGATGAGATTCAAACAAAAGTAGAAGACACACAAGAACCACCTCTTGAAGCCTTGAAGGACTTGGCTATTGAGGAAAATGAAGTGAGCTACCCAAGGGAGTTGAACTATGTCAAAGATGGTGAAATCTTGGGTGATCCATCCAAGGGGGTAACCACTCGTTCTTCTCTTAAATTAATGAACCATGTTGCATTTATCTCATGCATAGAGCCTAAAAATATAAAAGAAGCATTGAAAGATGACTTTTGGATTATGGCTATGCAAGAAGAGCTAAATCAATTTGAGAGAAGTAATGTATGGACATTAGTTGATAGGCCTAGTAATCAATCTACAATAGGAACTAAATGGGTCTTTAAGAACAAACTAGATGAGAGTGGTAACATTGTGAGAAATAAAGCTAGACTTGTAGCACAAGGTTACACTCAAGAAGAGGGAATAGATTTTGATGAAACCTATGCACCCGTAGCTAGAATGGAAGCCATTAGGATGTTGCTTGCATATGCATGTTATCATAATTTCAAGCTTTTTCAAATGGATGTTAAAAGCGCATTTTTAAATGGTTTTATAAATGAAGAAGTGTATGTGGAACAACCACCGGGTTTTGAAGATTCAAAATTTCCAAATCATGTTTTCAAACTTACCAAAGCTCTTTATGGGTTAAAACAAGCTCCTAGAGCTTGGTATGAAAGACTTTCAAATTTTTTGATTGAAAAAGGATTTGAAAAAGGTAAGGTGGACACTACACTTTTCATAAAAATGTATAAAAATGACATCTTAGTAGTTCAAATTTATGTTGATGATATTATTTTTGGTTCTACTAATGAATGTCATTGTCAAGAGTTTGCTAAGTTAATGCAAGGTGAATTTGAGATGAGCATGATGGGGGAGCTCTCAATCTTTTTGGGACTCCAAATCAAGCAAAAGAAGGATGGCACCTTCATCAACCAAGCAAAATACATAAAAGATATGCTCAAGAAGTTTGGCTTGGAGAATGCAAAGCCTCAAGCCACTCCTATGAGCTCATCTACAAAGCTTGACAAAGATGAAGGAGGTAAGTGTGTTGACTCTAAGCTTTATCGTTCTATGATTGGATCTTTGCTTTACCTTACCGCAAGTAGACCGGATATCTTGTTTAGTGTTTGCTTGTGTGCTAGGTTTCAAGCTAGTCCTAGAGAGTCTCACCTTATAGCCGTTAAGAGAATCTTTAGATACCTTAGAGACACTCCTTGTTTAGGCCTTTGGTATCCTAGAGACTCTACCTTCAACCTACATGCTTACTCGGATGCGGATTATGGGGGTTGTAAAATTGATAGGAAAAGTACTTCGGGAACTTGCCAATTCTTAGGTAGTATGCTCATATCTTGGTTCTCTAAGAAACAAAATAGTGTAGCCTTATCTACCACCGAAGCCGAGTACATATCTTTAGGGAGTTGTTGTGCTCAAGTCCTTTGGATGAAGCAACAACTCTTAGATTATGGAATTAAAGTTGAAACCATACCCCTAAAATGTGACAACACTAGTGCTATATGCTTAACTAAAAATCCCATCCAACACTCTAGAACCAAACATATAGAAATAAGGCATCATTTCATTAGAGATCATGTTCTTAAGGAAGATGTGGTTATAGAGTATGTGGACACCTTGAATCAATTAGCGGACATTTTTACAAAACCCTTAGATAAAGAGCGTTTTTGGTCCCTTAGGAGAGAGTTAGGTCTAGCTAGCCTATCTTAACCTTTTTGGACCTCTTTTGTGCTTAAATATGCTTGATCTTGTGAAATGCCATGTTGATGTGTTTAAACTCCTAATTTTATCCATGCTTATAGTTAGGGGGAGTATGTTTATGCTTAAATATGTTTTGCTTGCTCATTCATGACATTTATGCATGTTAGGCCTCTTAAAAGATCATTTTTCTGCATTTTTAGAGCCTCATCTGCACTTCCAGGCCCAGGTGTATCGAAACGGGTGAACCTGTTTCGATACGGATACCTTAAATCCAGCTCTGAGAGAAGGGCGTTTCGAAACGCCTCAAAAGCGTTCCGAAACGTTTTTGATTCTGCCAAAGGGGTGTATCGGAACGCGTTCCGATACGGGTCAAAGGGTGTTTCGATACAGTCAATACCGTATCGAAACGATCTGTTTATGGTTTTAAAATGGTCAAAACCCTAGCCGCCCGTTCCGTAACGGTTTTGACCGTTCCGAAACGGCATCGCGGACTGCTTTAAATTAGGGCTTTTAATGATACAAACTCACTTTATATCAAACTCTAAAACCCTAAACCGCCTCCCTCTCTATAAATACCCTCTAAAACTCTTTGATTTTCACAAAATTGTGAGGGGTTTTACTCTACAACTCAAGTCTAAGCAAGTTTCATCAATCTTGTGCAAGGATTTTTCTCAAATCATCCAAAATCCCAAACTAAGGTAATTTTTCTAATTTTCTTTTTCTTTCAATTCATGTTCGAATCTTAGGTTAGAAAATTTTATTTTTGTATAAATTATATGTTTTTGGTTGTGGGTTTTCAAAATTTTGTAAAATTTTTTTCAAATCTCAAAATTTTTGATTCGAATATAAAATTTTTCAATCGTATTTTTTTTAAACTGTTTTATTTATTTTATTTTAATTTTGTTTTCAAAAACCTAAGTGGGATTTATTATTGGATTGATTTTAATTATCAATGCATACACTTATTTTTAAAACACTTGCTTAATATTTTTAGATGGCGGATCAATCGAACAAGAAGCGGAAGGCCGTTCAATCCGGTGATTCGAGTATTCGTCCGAATATCACTATGCTTTTTCAGAAATCTCTTAAAAATCCGGACGCTCGTGCTCGCTTTGCTTATGTCAAGGATTTCGCGGTTCGTAAGGAACGTGTCATTGATCTTGATTTCCTCAATTCCGAGCGATTCCTTTTCCGTTATCTCGGCCGTTTAGATGAGTGGAATCTCTGGTATTTCTTGAGCACTCCGGATGTTTGCTACAAAAATATGGTACTCATCTTTTACTCCAATGCTCGTTTTCTTTATGATGAGTCCAAAACCGAGATCATAGGAATTGAGTCATCCTTGCTAGGCAAAAAGGTTGTTATAAATGTTGCTCTTTTAGAGTCTGCTCTTAAACTTAAGAATGAGGGTCTTGAGGATGAACGCCACTTTGGTACTTTCACCGGTAAAGCACTTAATTTGGATGTGCATGATCGTGTTCTTCACTTGATGGTCTCTTGGTTTATTCGCCCTTCCGGCGGTAAATATTCTCACATCCGTCAAACCGATCACTTTTGGCTAGAGTGTTTCCGTAAGGGTGAGCGCCCAAATGTGCCCAAGATTATTTTTGCCGAGATTGTCAATAATATCAAGCTTATTGACACAAATGAGTTAAAGTCTTTTACTTATGGCATTGTCTTGAGCGCCCTATTTGAACATCTTGAAATTGATTGTACCTATGACTCTCCGGAACCTCGCAAGACCAAGATTGGTGAGTCATCCCTTCGCAAGTCCGGGTTCCAATATGTGAATGGTATTTGGGAAAGAGTTGATAGAGAAGCGGATCCTCCTCTCGTTGCTCCTCCACCGCAAGTTCAAGCCGCAAACAATGACGCCCTCACGGTTTTTCTTACCGAGTGGTTCAATGCCTTGGACACTCGGATGAATGCTTTGGACACTAGCATTGCTTCGGGTTTTGAGACTATGGGCAATCGGTTGAAGAATGTCGAGGATCGTCTTCTTTCTCTTGAGACTTCTCATTCCAACTTGGACCTCTCCTTCTCCACTCTTTATGGGCAATGGACGAAGTTTCACCGTTCTCAAACCAAGAACGATGATGATGATGATGACGAGGATGATGATGACGAGGCTTAGGAATTTCATATCATATTATTTATGCTTTTAGGATTAAGATTGCATCTCTATGTTTTCTCATGTTTCAGGACCTATGCTTTTGGCTATTTTTCTTTGGGATTTTATGTTTGAACTTAATGTTTGAATTATGTTTTGGATATTTTGATTATGAATTTATAATATGGTTGATTATTATTGCTTATTGGTACTAATCTTTTATCTTCTCTATGAGCTTATGTTGTTCTTTTTGATCTAACAAAAAGGGGGAGAAGAAATTTAAGAGCCACAACACTAAAATTCGTTTTTAAATTTTAAAAGGTTTTTAAAAACCTATCTTAAATTCAGGGGGAGTTAGAATATTTTCAAAACTTTCAAAATTCTCAAAAATTCTAACTTTGGTTTTGTTATATCAAAAAGGGGGAGATTGTGAAAACAAATATTTTAATTTTGATATAACTAAAAACCTAAGGACTAAATCGAAAAAGTCAAAACGAATTTTAAGTCCTTAAAATATCCCCATATAATTTTAGTATTATGCCCAAGTTAAAAACATACATTTTCAAATATTTTTTCTAAGTGTTTCAAGCCAAAGCAGTGTTTTTCAAGTACCCGTTTCGAAACGGCCTTAAGGCGTTTCGAAACATTTTCACCACTGTCGACCACCGTTCCGAAACGTGTATCGAAACACTAGCAACCGTTTCGAAACGGCTCAACTCGTTTCGAAACTGTTCTTCATGTTGGATTTAAAAAGGGCTAAATTATTTCAAATATTTTAGGTTTTTAAATATAAAAGGGGTGTTTCGAAACGGATCAAGCCCGTTCTGAAACGACTCTTTGACAGTAGCCATTCCGTTTCGAAACGGATCAATACCGTTCCGAAACAGGGGCTAGGTTTTATTTTGAAAATATGACCGTTGTATGTTTTAACTGAATTTCTGAAAACCGTTAAGGCGTTTCGAAACGGGCTAGGACCGTTCCGAAACGACCCTTTTACAGTGGCAAAACCGTTCCGAAACGGCCATAAGGCGTTTCGAAACAGGCTCTTAAATGCACCCCAACGGCTCTTTCTATTTTAGTCCGTTCCGAAACAGGTTTCCCGTGTTCCGAAACGGGTTGGTGCAGACTGCATTTATGGTGGCAAGAGAGGGTTCCAACGGCTCCATTTATGTTCCCAACCACCCAAACGGCTAGAAATCAATGAGAAGGTATAAAAGAGACATCCAAAAGCATCAGCAACAACTATTGATCCTAAAGCAAACATCCAAACATCAAATTCAAGCAATTGAGCAAAAATCCCATTTTGTGTAAAATCCCAATTTGTGTTCTTCATTCATATTTTGTAAAATTGGGTTGAGTGCTTGTATTGGGGCTATCATTTGTATTGAGAGATACTTAATTAGCCTAAAAATTTCTTTGTTCTCTTGTGTGAGGGTTGGGTTGATTTTTGGGTAGAAAAATCAACCGATATTGTAAAGGGTTGCCTCCTTGTCCTAGAAAAGGGGAAGATCAATTTAGTGAAATTGTTGCAAATCCTTAGTGAGACTAAGGTAGTGGATGTAGAGTTCATTTGGAACTTGAACCACTCTAAATCCCTTGTTCTTCAATTTTTATTTGTCAATTTCCACTACAATCCTTTAAATTTCCAATTCACCCCCCTCTTGGTAAATATCGATCTTTCGATCCACTCAACAGTGTTCTTATTCAATTTTAGCTTCCACACCTCTTACACCCAAAATTCTTCTTCTCCACCACTTGACGAGGAAGAACGGTTGAAGGAATCGAGCACCGTAAATTCCAACAATAGGTATCATTGCTTGGCTCAATTAAAGAGGATTAACATCTTATTGAGAAGATCTAGCAAGCTCGATCATCATTTCAAACAACCAGCTCAATGGTGCAATCCATCGACAAACCGCCATTCTTCGACGGAACTCACTATGCCCATTGGAAGACAAGGATGAAGTTCTTCATAAAGTCAATGGACTACAAGCTTTGGGATATAGTAGATGATGGTCTGTTCGTGCCTCAACGAAGCAAAGCGGAATGGAGTGCCAAAGATCACAAGAAGATGAAGCTTATTTGCAAAGCCTTGCACATCCTCTTTTGTGCTTTTGGCCCAACCATCTATGAGAAGATGTCTTCTTGTGATAGTGCCAAGGAGGTATGTGACAAGCTTGAAGTCACATACGAAGGAACCGGTGAAGTAAAGGAGACCAAGATCAGCCTCCTCAACCTAGCATATGAGAACTTCAAGATGGATCCGGAAGAGAACATCGAGAAGATGTTTGATATTTTCTCCACTATCATCAATGGTCTCAAAGGCTATGGAGAAGCCATCCCGGAATAGAAGCTTGTCCGAAAGCTCATCTACTCTCTTCCCGAGTCATGGGACTCAAAAAGGACCGCCATCATCGAAGCCAAGAACCTCAAGACCTTGAAGCTTGATGAACTCATGAGGTCACTTCTCACTCACCAAATTATGAAGAAAAACAAAGAAGATGAGAAGAAGAGGGAAGAAATGAGAGCTATAGGGGAGAAGAAGCTCAAAAGGCTTGACATCAACACTAATGCCATTGCTCTTAAATCCTCCACATGTCATCATGTTGATTCAAGTGACGAGGAGGATGAAGAAGAAGAGATAGTTCATCTCTTCAAGAAGTGTGCCCCGTTCATGAAGAAAGCCTTGAGAGAGCTTGAAGGAGAATCCATGAAAAAGAAGAATGCAAGCACTTCAAGCCATAAAAAGAAGACACATGTGGCTACTTGGAGTGATGAGGACTCCACCGACGATGAATAAGCCAACCTTTGCCTTATGGCCATCGAAGAAAATTCAAGGGCAACTTCTAATTCATCTACTTCATGTTCATATTCTTTTGATGAATTACAAGATGCCTATGATGATTTGGTTTTAGAGTTTAAAAATCACATTTTGAAAAACAATAAAATGATTTCAAAGTTGAAAATTCAAAATGATTTGATTTCTAAAACCAAACTTGAACTTGAAGCAGAACTCGAAGAGTTTGAACAAAAATGTTTTGATTTACAAAATTTGCTTCATAAAGTTCAAGAAGAAAAATATTTGATTTCCAAAGAGCTTGAAAAGAAAAATAATTTTGAAAAATCAAACTTTTATGTAAGACAATCTAGTGCTCTTGGATTTGTAAATGGTAAATGTTTTAGAAGTGTTTGGGTCCCAAAAGAACTAACCACTTCAACTAAAAAGGGATGAAATTGAAAAATGGATTCCTAAGGGGACTAAATTTTGTGCTACTAACGTCTATGGATCCAAAGCAATTTGGATACCAAAAATTACTTGATTGTCTTTTGCTTGGTGTGATGAAGAGTGATCAACAAGTCAAAATTGAGGGGGAGCTTCATGCACACAAAGGAAGAACACTTGAAGAAGGAAGGCTTTACATCCTCATTTGGGTTCAAGTGTGGTAAAATCTAGTTGTTTTTGCCTTTATTTGATTTTTTTTTAATTTCAGCTAGATGATTATATATGTTGAACTAACATTTTAATGATGCTTTGAGTAAGGAGGAGCCATTTTAAAACCAAAAATTCTAAATTTTTGTCATCTTTTCAAACATCCTAAGTTATTTTGAACTTAATGTCTTTTGAATTCTTTTTGATATAACAAAAAGGGGAGAAATGGTTTAAAAAATTGATTTTTCAAATGAATAAGGGGAGCTTTAATTGATTTCAAATTTATCTCTTATTCACATTTTTTTAACTAAAAGGGGAGAGAATCCCAAACAATTTTCAAGTTAGTTTTATTATATCAAAAAATGGGAGATTGTAGAACTAATGTTTTGATATAATAATTGAAAAATGTTTTGGACTAATTTGAAAAGAATTTAAAAGTTGTCTTTAAGTCCAAACAACTTAAATTTATGTTTGAGGGATCTTAAAAGGTTTTTGGCAAAGTTTTTCATGCTTTAAAATAGCCAAACTTGAATTTTCAGGTTGTCCGTACCGATACGGTGTAACTCGTATCGATACATTTTTGCCCAGGTTTGGTCATTGTCAAAACTCGTATCCAAACAGGCTTTGTCGTTTCGAAAAGGAGAGGGATCGTTTCGATACGCCTGGTAAGCGTACTTATCCCCATTTTAACAACCCCAACGGCTAGTTTCCCAACGACCTTTTAAATGTTATACCGTACTGATACGCTCTCAAGCGTATCGATACGCTTAGGCTGGCAAAAGCCCAATGGCTAGTTTCTGATGAAGGCTGTACCGATACGGGTCCACGCGTATCGATACGGAAGGCTTCATCCCCAACGGGTAGTAACGACTACAAACTCAAAGAAGAGTATAAAAGGGACCTCCAAGCATCTAGTAATGGTTAATGCTTCAATTGTAATACAACATCAAGAAAGTGTCTTAGTGCTTAATTGTCATTTCTTTGTATAGACAAACACTAGTGAGCCAAAAATGTTAGATTTGCTCAAGTGTTTTAGGTTTTGGGTGAGAGCTAAATTGTGCAAACAAATACCTATTAGAGATATTTGAGTTTGCTTATTTGTTATCTCTTGTAAAGAGGGTTTGATCAAGGCTTTGGGTAGAAAGCTTGATCGGTGTGTAAGGGTTTCCTCATAAGCCTAGAAAAGGGGACGAATCAATAGTGGATTGATTGGAAATCTTTAGTGGGAAGCTAAGGTAGTGGATGTAGACCTTGGTTAGAAAGTTGAACCACTATAAATCATTGTGTCTTTATTCAATTTTAGCTTCCACACCTCTTACACTTAAAATTCTACTTCTCCACCACTTGACGAGCAATAACGATTGAAGGAATCGAGCACCGTAAATCCCAACAATATTCAATACCTAAATCTAGAATAAATTATTATAATTGGTACAATTTTAACTATACACGCTTCTAAACAAGTATGTTTTATAATTTGAATACATAAATTAAGGGATTTACTTAATAAATTAAAACCAATTCATAATAAGTTTCTATCAAATGAAGAGTGGTTTTAAAGAACACTCGTATTTTAATCTCTTTGGAACTGTGGGGCATTGTAATTATTGATCATTTCTTTGTTTTCTCAAATGCAGCCTAAAAGGATGCTTCTGGGAACATTTCTTGGTTGGGAATGAAAAAGACAAGTAATAAAATATTTTTGCCAATGAAAAAGGAGCTGGAAACATTGTTTTAAAATCAGAGCGAAATTAGGTAGGATTGAATGGATAGAAAAATAGGGGAAGTTTTAAAAAAATAACACCTTAAATACATGCTAAAAATGTATGTACTGAATTTATTATAAAAATCGTAAGAAATTTTGTACAGTGTACCAAAATTTTTATAAAATCGTAAAAAATTTGGTATGTACATAATTTCTTACTACTTTTTAAGAATTTCGGTACATTTACAAAATTCTTACAAGAGAATCGTGAAACTTAAAGTATGTACATAATTTCTTACAATTTTTGTAAGAAACTCAGATGTGTAAAACGGTCGTAAAAAATTATGTACATACCAAATTTCTTACTATTTTTATAAAAAATTCGATATATATACAAAATTTCTTACGACTTTTTTTTGTAACAAATTCAATATATATTTTTTTAGCCTGTATTGACGGTGTTGTTTTCTAAAACTACCCAAAAAAAATCATTATCAACGTTGAGGAATTCTGCTCCGTTTCACACTCCAAATTGGGCCTGAAACAGGTCAACACAATGTTGTTCAGATCTTTCAATTTCTGCAGCTTACCGACAAATAAACGTCAGCGCCGAAGCACAAGATCCCAGGAAATAGGGACATGTTTCCACGCGCTCCAATGTAGGAGCTCTCTTTTCCACATACTTCGTTATGCAATCGTGGCGGCGCATCTACTGTATAAAAAATGTTAATGGAGGAGTAACAAAATGAACAAAATTTGCGTGCCACGGTTTTCATATAATATATAACGTTTCATTATAAAATAGGTGCCTAAATTTTAATATTTATTTACAATAGGTGTTTAGTTAAAAATAATTAATTAAAATAAGTGTCTAATATTTATTTTTTTATTGGAAATAGGTGCTTAAAATTTCATTTCGTTACTGTTTTAAGGTAACACTATTAAAAAATTAACACTCAATTGATATTTAACACGTATTTTTTAATTTCATTAAATTTTTTTCAAAAAATTGAAAAAAAAATATTAAAAAAAAATCAAAAACTTCTCAAATTTCAAAACAGTTCCAAATCCAAACACTCAAATTTCAAAATTGGTGTCATTGTCGCAGCCGATAGCCTCGTCGGTCCTCACCACCGCCGTCGATGAAGTCCTCTGCCCATTTTCCCCAACCACTCATCTTCGGTAACCGGTGGGAGGCATGCTAATCGGACGTCGAACGGTTGAAGCCTTTCACATTCGTCGTGCGTCGTCCGATTGACGTGCTTCCTGCCAGTTATCGCCCCCGACGGCGGCGGTGAGGTCTAGCGAAACTATCGACAGCAACAATGATGCTAATTTTAAAATTTGGGGTTTAGAGTTTTAAGAATTTGGGGTTGTTTTGTATTTTTTTAAAATATTGAGATATTTTTAATTTGTTTTATTTTTAGTTTGTTTTTTTAAAATAAAAAATTAAAAAATATGTGTCAAGTTATAATTGAGTGATGATTTTTTTTTACAAATTGACTTTAAAACGAAAAAAATAAAATATTAAACACATATTTCAGCCAAAAAATAATTTAAGGCACTTATTACAAAAAGTAGTAAAGTTTGAGCACCTATTTTATAGTGATGCCAAAATATAAAATGAAAAAAACCAGTTGCAAAGTCTTATTCATCAAGGGTGCGTTTGGATTGAAAATCTTACATTACTAATTATGGAATAATACTACTTCGTTTGGATTATCAACATTAATTGGTGGAATAATATAAAATTACTAACAATAAGAGAGAGACTATTTTATGAATGGTGAATTCAATTTAAAATTTAAAAATTTAGGTCAGAGTTTATATTGTAGAATTAAGAATTTACGAGACTAAAACTAGTCATATTTATGAGAGAGAAAAATCACTTCCCGTCCATAGAGTAACTACCCATAATAAAATACTATTTGTGAATATTGAAGTTAATTTCATTACCACCTGATTCTCACTAATGTAAGATCGTGAACAATATACGTCATTTTAAACATTTTTATTATATATTTTTTTTTATTTTATCAAATTAATCATGTCAACTAGAATTTAAAATAAAATGTGATAAAAACGAAAATAATTATCTCAAATAAAAAGTTTTTTATTCGTACATGATTTAACACGAAAATAATGTTAAATTTTACTATATGACAATTGACAACCTAATTAATTTGATTAATCTAAAAATTAAATTTTATATAACTTTTATTTGACACGAAAATTAAATTAAATTAACTTTTAATTGTCAACTAGAATTAATTTTACTATAAGGAGATTTTGATAGTAGTTACTAGGTTTCTAAGGAAACTAAGGGTCATGTTCAAAGGAGGGTTTTGTTTTTATTCACACTCTTTTAGTTTTCATGTTTTACCTTCCTTTCTATACAAGTCTTTTTTTATTATTAAATATGAGAACTCGCTACATTCTCATGCCTCATTAAAAAACCTCCATAAGCTTAAATGAAGGAAAAAGAGTGCACTCAAATGTAGCTACATGTGACAAACACAATAATCAACGCCACAAACGGCGATACAAAACAACACCCCACATGTACCCCAACCCCTCCGGACTACACAACCACCGTATTGTGCATCTAATCTTGGTCCAACCATCGCCGCAAATCCGCCGGCTCAACTGTAACCCCCTCGTCCCGGTCTGGTCGGATGACCGGTCCGAGTGGGCCACACGGGGAAAACCAAAGCGAAACCCGTTAAGGTTTCCCCTCGGTTAACGACCCTAAAATTTTCTTTTTATTTTATCTTGTCTATATGCATAAATTAATCCTACATAAGGCACAGCAGTGGAATAAAAACATTTGCAACATACATCGACCAACCAAACATTAAACAGCTCATTTTAGTCTTTTACAGCAGGCCGTTTCGAAACGCCCTTAGGGTGTTCCAAAACGCCTTGACTTAGTCAACGGGCCAGGGTCAACCATAAGGTGACCGTTCCGAAACAGAGGAGACCCGTATCGGAACGACCTTGACGGTCAATATCTCGTGGTCAACGAGATTTGACCGTTTCGAAACGTTAGAGGCCCGTTCCGGAACGCCTTCATCTCGTCAATTTCTCAAAATTCCAGTAGCAAAAATGTTCCGGAACGACCCCCATCCGTTTCGAAACGGCAGGCCATTTGCAAACGAACCGTATCGGAACAGGGGGACCCGTTCCGAAACGCCCCCTGTCTGCAGACTCGTTTGGGCTGTTTTAAGGCACAATGGTGCCCCAAAACACCCCTAAAACACCTTACAACACCATAACAATACAACTTAAGGTAACCCAACTTTACTAGCATGCTTTAACTAGGTTAAGACAAGTCTAAGCATTAAGGCAAAACCTCACAAACATGCATTCATCAATCATCATTCAAACATAAAAATAACCTCTAAGGCATTTAGCTAACATTCAAAATAAGCAATTAGGCATGAGCTACAATTCAACATGGCAACACCAACCGTGCAAAAGCAAGATACTAAGGAGTCTATACATGCTCTTAAACAACAAACAACTACACAACAAAACAACACATGTCCCATTGCTCAAACTATTACATGTCTAACATTAAAAATCCATACTTGATGAACTCAAGCCAAAAACCACACTTGGAGGCCCTCTACTTGCTCGAGCAACCCGCGAACTAAGGATCTGCAATGTTGAACAAAGAGAGCGTAAGCAAGGATGCTTAGTGAGGGTAAGCTCTAAAATCAAACCTCAACATTGCAGGGTCCGAGCACGATCTAGCCAAGGCATTTCACCCACATACCAAGGATTCACAAGAGTCATGAGAATAAAATGCATGAGCAACGTACATTATAAATGTACACCTCAAACAACATTGGCACCTAGCTAAGACTCGAATACGCGGATAGACATGTTGGAACTCACATCCAACAACCACATTACCTCACGGTGGGATTTCACTCATCACCGGTCTCGCGGAGGGGATTCCACTCATCCTCACGCCCCGTCGATGGGATTCCACTCATCACCGACTACATTTAAATACAATTCCGGGCGAACCCGTACTCCTCCTTGGTGACTCAACGCCACCAAGGCCACGCGCGACTTTAGACTCATGTGTACACACTAACATCCTAATGATCGATAATTTGTATTCAAGTAAACTAGTGCCAATATTTACTCACTTCACATTACTCATTTCAACCAATCTCGTGCTTAGCACGTACTCACCAACAACCATCATCATGCATGTCTCAAGCATCATAAGTCATATCTCAACCCACATGTATAATACAATATACACAAGCATTCATACCACATTTCATACGAGACATACACAACATATAATGAGTTCATCCAAGGGCTCTAGATCAAGCTTAGGATTAGGCTACCACCCTAATCCTAACTCTAGGTGGGTCTACCAAGCCCAACCTAGTCCATATACTCGAACCAACTATTTTAAAATCATTCAAAGCGATTAACCACTCACCTAAACTCCCAAGCTCAAAGACCAAGCAAGCCACAACCTTCAACCTTCCGGACTCACTTCCGATGCTTCACCGATGCCCAAACTCGATTCTAATCAAACCCAAACACAAACAAAACATCCACAATCAATATTTTATCATCGAAACTAACCCGGATTAACATTACCAAGCATCCAACACTCAAAATCAACCCCAAAAACAGAATTTTCGAGCAGCCCTTAACACCCACTGAATTCTCCCATTTCAAACATCCAAACAACCACCAATTACACCCAAAATGATCCTCATATATCATACTACCTACAGCCCCCAAAATCCAACATTAAACAGCCCCAAATCCCACTTTAAAACCCTCCAAAAACCCTCTCAAAGCCTAATTCCGAAAATTCCCAAAATCACTTGAAATTCATATATGATATACCATTTGACTTCCTTATACCACAACTAAGTATATTAAATCAAAATACTTTACTTAACAACTTAAAAATCTCATTTTTAATCAAAATATTCAAAAATGGCATTTTTTAAAACTTCCATGGAAACTAAAATGAAAGGTACTTTTATGAAGGGGAAGATGAGGGGAAGTCAAAACTGTCCTTACCTTTCGATTTGGAGTTGAAATGGATGAGGAATAAGATGGAATAGTAGATTTGGGTGGAGAGCTCTTGTTCCCGTTGGTGTATTTTGAAGAAGGAGATGAATAGTAGAGAATAGGTGTTTTATTTCACATGTGACTTATTTTAGGGCTCAAAAGACTACCTTGCCCTTAATGGAATGGGGTATTCACAAGGGCACACCAACTATGGCTATTTGAGATTAAATTTCAAAACATTGTTAACTCTAATTAGTAAATTTGAAAACGAAAACCCGGAATTCTTAGAAATCATTTTAATTATAAAACTGAGCCCAAAATAATATTAAAATATTATTTTCACCTAACCCATAAACCCGGGTGTTACATCAACAACTAACAACTCCTCAGCAAAGTCGCCGTCCATCGATTTCGCCGCAATCCTATCGGCCACAGTGTTTGTCGAACAGTCAATGTGTCTCAACACAACTTCCCAATCCCCCCTCAAACTCTCTTTGATATCCGAAAGCATCACATTCTCCTTATTAGAGATCACCCTACCTTGCACCATCCGAACTGCCTCGGCACAATCCGACTCAATGACAACCTTATCAAACCCAAAATCCCGAGCATAACCAATTCCTTATTTAATCGCCCATAATTCAGCCGTGACAATGTCACACCTCCCTAAAAAACGATTAAAACCAACCAACCATTCGCCTTGGTCGCCCCGGATAGCACCCCCTATCGTTGCCAAACCGTTGGTAATGTTCCTTGCCGCATCAACATTCACCTTCACCCAACCCGGTTCCGGTGGCATCCAACGCATCACCACACCCTCCAACCGAGCCGGATTCCACACAACTCTACTCCAATCCTCACGACATTCCAAAATGAGCTATGCAAATCTACGCGCCTCATCGACAAAATCAACCTTCTCATCCCAATCACAATCAAATAATCTACTATTTCTTCTCGACCACAACCCCCAACAAACTACCGCGAAAAACACCTTCCAACTGTCATCCCCACACACACCTTTCCCGGTTATGTTTGCATGAATCCAGTTCGCACAAGATTGTGTCTAAAAGCCACCCCAATCATCCGAATTGCGCAGCTGTAGCCAAACGCGACTAGCATGTGTACAATCACGCAAAACATGCAGTACACTCTCAGCATCTCTCCCGTACCAATCACAACGATTGTTAGATGCCATATGTCGTCTTACTCGTTCCTCATTTGTAAGAAGTGTCCCTTTGAAGGCAAGCCAAAATAAGGTCCGAATCCTTTGCGGTACAGGGCAACGCCACAAGCATTTCCACACAACATTCGGTTCCTCAGACTGTGGACTGAGAGATTTATACGCAGATCGAACTGAAAAGAGAAAATTCGTCTCCCCATTCCAACCAAGCCGATCCGGACCAAGCATATCCGAAGGCGGAATAAAAGTTAAAATTCTAAGGACACAATCCTCAGGAAGAATTATACGTAAAAAATCCACATCCCACCTACCTACGCTATTAACCATCGCGCCAACAACACAAGAAGCTGGTGGTGATGAATCCAGTGAAAATGACGCCAAAGGTCCCAAATCCGAAATCCACACATCATACCAAAAATCAACAGACCTACCATCACGAATAATCCAAACCATCCCTTGCCGAATCGCCTCCCAAACCGGCTAATGCCCGCCCACAAGCGAGAGCAATTATGCCGATGAATACTAGAAGGTAAAGTATCCCACCACTTATATTTCGCATACAAAATTCTAACCCACAGCTTATCAGTATCATTCAATAGCTGAAAACCCAACTTCATAAGAAATGCAAAATTCACATTCTCAAGATTCCGAAAACCCAACCCACCATAATCGATCGGCTTCTGCATCTCCTCCCAACGAACCAAATGCATACTCCTATGTTCCGATGTACTACCCCACACAAACGAACGTATCAGTTTTTCAATTTCCAAACACACATATTTAGGTAACCAAGAAGCCTGCATAGTATAGCTAGGAATGGCTTGGAGAACAGACTTCGCTAACGTGACCCTTCCGGCAAAGGATAACGAATGAGCTGGCCAAGAAGCAAGGTGACCTTTCACTTTTTCCACAAGATATTCATAAGTCACCGTAGTCACTCTAGAATGCAAAAGAGGAATCCCTAGGTATTTACCCAGATTACTCACCTCAGAAAACCCCAAACCATCTAAAATGACTCTACGTAAGGCACTATCAGTATTTTTGGAGAGAAAAAATATGAGTCTTAGCAGCACTAACCTTGTGTCCGGACGATGCACAGAACTCATTCAGCAGTTGACTAATAACATCCATCTGAGTGACTAACGCTTCCGAAAACAGAATCACATCATCAGCAAAAAACAAATGCGACAAACCTGGGCCATTTTGACTTAATCTGACCTCGGCCCAATTCCCCTGATCAACCTGTAAATTGATCATCTGTGATAACCGCTCCATACATAGAACAAAAATGTATGGAGAAAGAGGATCACCCTGCCTGATATCCCTAGACGGATAAAAATGCTCAGTTAGCTCACCATTCCACATAACATGCGAAGAGATGGACGTAATGCAGTCCATGATTAACCGACGGAGGCCTTGGGGTAAACCCAAATCACTAAGCGTATCCGCAATAAAATTCCAATCTAACCTGTCATACGTTTTTTCCAAATCGATCATTATCGCCATCCAACCAACACGCCCCTTTTTTTGCACATAGAGTGAATTGCTTCCTACGCCACAACAACATTATCCATTATGCATCGACCAGGCACAAAACTAACTTGGTTGTGCGAAATCCAGTTCGGGAGGAAAGGCTTTAGTCTATTCACAATACACTTCGATAACACCTTGTAAATAACCAGACACAAGCTGATAGGACGAAACTGGCTAAAGGACTCAGGCATCGGAACCTTAGGCAACAACACAATGATTGTTCGATTAAAACCATGCGGTATGAGATTTCCATGAAAACAATTGCGTACAAAATCAACAACTTGCGACCCCGCAATATCCCAATTTTGCTGATAAAACATCGCGTGAATACCATCAATCCCTGGCGCCTTCAACGGGTCCATAGAAAAGACGGCAGCACGGACCTCCGCCGCATCAATATCCTTATCAAGCAACACCCTTTCCCCACTAGAGATAGTGCAAAAAAGACCCATATGTTCCCAATCCGCAAGAGATCCCGCCTCCTTAGAAAACAGAAGCTGGAAAAAACGCACCACACCCACTTTAATTAGCTCAACATTATCGCACCAATTCCTATCCTCAAGCTTTATCATCGTATGAAGCTTGCGTCTCTGTCGTTGTTTTGTAGCACGATGGTAATACTTTGTGTTTCTATCGCCATCTTTGATCCACTGACTACGAGAGCACTGAAACCACAACAATTCCTCCTGTCGCATCACAAGATCAAGGTCTTTCTTCAACTCGTGTTCCAAATCATGAAGGCTAACATTAGAAGAAAATTCCGCCGCTTCCTCAATCCCTTTAATACGCGCTAACAGCTTCTTTTTCCGACGACCAATCCTAAAAATTCACCAAATTCGACTCAATCGATCCATTGGAATTCCAAGCCTTAACAAGCATATCACGGAAAGAAGTGTCACTTTGCCAAGTAGCGAGATATTTGAAGCTTGGTTTGCATTTAGAAATATCTGAAGCCTCAAACAACAATAACAAAGGCCTATGGTCCGACCCCAAACGCAGGAGATGCAAAACCCGAGCCAACGGCCATGTATCACACCATGCGACATTCGCAACACAACGATCAAGACGTTGTTGCAAATTCCCACGCTTCCACGTGAAACGAGGCCCTTGAAACCCTATATCTGTTATGTTCTCCTGCTGCATAAACTCCCCAAATTTGCGACACACACCTGAACATCTAGACGAGCCCCCAAGCATGTCCCGACGATCAAGAATGGCATTAAAATCACCGCCGATAACCCAAGGTAAATCAGATGACGGTGCAAGAGAACGCAGCATGTCCCACAAACCATTTCGACTCAACCTATCAGGACTAGCATACACGCACGTGACCAAACTCTTAACCCCTGAACTGCGATCAGTACACAGCGAGTGAATAAATTGACTTGAGACGGCAATCACATCCATACTCACCAAATCATTCCAAAAAAGCCAAATACCCCTAGAAAAACCGGAAGCTTCCACGCGATAAGAATGCAAAAACCGGTGGCGACGAATAAACCTATTAGCTTTCCTACCACTAATTCTAGGCTCCATCAGCACCACAACATTCAGATCATGCTGCCTTATAAATAAACTCAAATAACGATTAAAATCAGGGTCAAGAGCACCCTAAGTATTCCAAAAAATAACTTTAACCATTAAAAAATAAGAGGAGAAGACGAACCTCACAACCTATAACTGCACCGGCTCCACATCAAATATCGTGTTATCACGCCACTTGACCCTCTCCTCACGAACTACGGCACCCTTTGGACCGACACTCTCATCCACAACCCTGATCCTATTTGATGCATCCAACTCGTTTGATGTATTAGCAACCCAGTCACCAACATTCACAAGATTGGGATCCCTATTTTCTTGCTGCACCGGCGCCTTCTTTCGCTGCGAATACGGACTCAAACGCGCCGCATTTTTAATTTTGGACAGCCTACACACCAAGACAGGCCCAACCAGATTTTTGTCGCCATTCTTCGACTTAGAACTTCCATCCAATACTGTCACACTCGAATCCTTTGATCGTTCAACCACTTTAACGGCTGTATGATTCCCTGAATTTAACGACACCGACACCGAAACAACATGTCCAGCAGCCGCCACCTCATTACGCATACCCTTGTCCCCACCTTTATTCTCCACCGAACCGATAACAATCCCATTCACCTTTCCCACGTCTCGCGCGACAGACATAGCCCTTGACTCCGACACAGCGTTCGCCACCACAGGCTCCTTACCATGCCTTCTACCCTTCGACGCCCCCTCTACCACAGGTGAGACATTCTCGCCTAAACCTGACCGAGTATGCATCATAGACGTCTTGGAAATCACTGTGCCACTCGTTCCGACAGCACCTTTCACTGTTGTTTGTGTTGAACCTGTTGCTTCCCCTACAACCTCATCCTTGATAGCAATAGCAGCAAAACATCCACCCAACAAGCTTTTTCTGGGAATTGAGCTACCTCCACCTTTCCCATTAAGCTGTTTCCGAGGCTTGCGAGCCTGAACTTGCATCCATGGGCCATACTTCTCAGTAGGTTACGTGGCTGTTGTCTCCATAACCCCGCCATCCCCCTTGCTAGCATCATTACCCTTATGACTTTTGCACAACGCTTCAACATGGCCATACAAACCACAAGAATAGCAAATAGTCGGCAACCCTTCATATTCAATCCTCTGACGAATACCATCAATAATAATGCTCGACGATAGAGGTGCATTCAAATCAACAACAATCGCAAGTCTTGCAAACTTACCCCGTCTACCCTCTGTAGTATTATAATCTATCTGAACTATCTTCCCCACTACTCCAGCAATAATCCGAAATAAACTTTTGGTATAGTAACGGTACGGAAAACCAGGAAGCCTTACCCAAACCATAATCTTATCCGGGTGATCAGCCGCTGTCGAGAACTCTCTACTCCACGATTGCACCATTAAATAGCACCCATAAATGAGCCACGGACCCCCATCAGAACCTTCGTATAATCCTCCGCCTCCGCGAAACGTACCAGATAATAGTCATTATCCAGATCCACCAAAGCAATATCCCCCTTCGGGCTCCACAGCGATCGAATTCTAGATTCCAACGCAGCAAAACCAATAGAACGCCCTAATAACCTTACCACAACGGAATTAGCCAATTTAGCATCAATTAGATCATGCAATCGATTTGAAAACTTGATCACCGGCGTGCCCTCGACATAGCTAATCTCAACACCCCTCACCAACGTCCACGTCAAGGTCCGGTATAGTAGATGGTGGCTTGGGTGCAGCAACATTGCCCACCACCATGTCACGAAAAGATGGCTTTGAACCAGCATCCGCACCAGTCGCAGCCACCACTTCCTCCACCTTAACACCCACTGTCCCAGTTCGCTGTGCCTTCAATGCCTCCGTAGTCGAGCCTTCAGCCTCACCCACAACTTTCATATCCACTGGGACAGCATCCGACGATAACGTTGTGCCCTTGTCAATCTCCCCTTTATCGACCGAAACTCCACCAAGGCCAACACACGTCTTGGAGCATGACGACCAATCCACAGACGGGAACGGTACGCTCCGACTATGATCTGGTGGCTGATCTGTCGCCGCTGAGAAGACCGGCGCAGATGTGATCCCATATCGCGATTCGTTAGGGTTAGCATTCTTCACGTCCGAGAATCCCGGAGCTGTCATTCTTTCCAAATTTCCTTTCTATACAAGTCTTTAATTAACATAATCCTCAAATTTTTGTTTATGTTTGAGATGTGTTTTGTTGTACTTCTTTTCATTTTTTTCACCTAAGGGTTTATATATATATATATATGGATCTGCATTGTTGGAAAGAAAGAGCATAAGCAAGAATGCTTAGTGAGTAGTGCTCAAAACAACAACAACAACAATGTAGTGTTAAAATCATTTTGCTTGTATTTGAAAACAAAGTCATTCCCCATATCATTTCACAAAGGTAAACTTTCAACATATCATGCTCATTGCAAACTCATGCTTAAACTACAATTCAAGGCATAACATCCACTTTCTATAACCAAATGTATCATTTAACTCATGCACCTAACAATGCAAGACCAAGTCACGGCTTACACACATGCATGACACAAGTCATAGACTTTCTCAACATGATACATAGTAATCTCAAAGCTTCATAACATCATCAACACAATAAAAGTATAATGCATAAAATGAATATCACAAGTATATTGACATCTTTAGCACTAATGAGATACAATTTTTGTTTTAAAAAATAAAATATAATACAAGCAAAATATAATACAATCAATATATTTAATAAATTTTACTTTTAGGTAATCTTTTATTCCATCAATCAAACGGTTTAATCTTATAGTCTAATAATATATTATATTCTAAGACGAGTTTATCATGCACGATGACTACCGTTGAACACTATTAACGCTAAACATCGTTGAACACAATTAAATTGATTAATAAGTATTAAAAATCTCAAGGACTCAACATACAATTATAAATTATTTAAAATAAAATTTTCATTAAATTATTTTCTATATACTATATTTTTAAATTTTTTCAAATGATTGGATCAAATATCAATCATAGTCAATCCATTAATTAAAAACTCTAAATCTTTTCTTCCAAATTAGAACCCTAAATTAAAAAACTCAATTCGCCAGCTCTGTTTTCCATCGTACCTGCAAGTCAGCAATCATGTAAAGGATGGGAAAATAAAAATAAAAACCTGAGATCATGCACTACACCAAGTTTGGTATATAGCAGCACTTTTTGCGGCGTTTTTAGAGCAAACACAGCTAAATTTTTACATATTACGGTGGTTGTAGAAAAAACGCCACCAAACAACAACTATTGTGGCATTTGTAAAATAAACGCCGCTAAAAATGATATATGGCGGCGTTTGGGAAGGCAAAACGCCACAAAAAGTGTCTATTGGGTTTTGAAGTCATGACCTTAAGCAAATAAACCCTTAACTCCACCATTTTTCCTAACATTCGGTCGCCACAACCCACACACCACTCATTCCCCAAATTAGGGTTTCAAACCCTAACTCATTCTCTTCTACCACCGACGCTCCCTCCCCCGGCCACTCAGTAGTCGTTGCTACTTGTTGCTCCGCCGCCATAGCTATTCAAGCTCCATTTTTTTACGGCGGCTAAGGTTCTTTATTTTCTCCCCCTCTCATTCTTTTTATTATTATTTCTCTTTGTTTTGCTTCCGATGTTGAGTGTGTCTGTCAGTCAAGACTTGGGTGTGTCTATTAGCTTTGGTCTTTGCCTTAAGAAATAATAGAGTTGTAATTTATATGGTTGGATTTGCTGAAATTCTTTTGTTGTATGCGTCTCGGTTAAGGCATTTTCTGTGTGGTTTGAAATTTCCAGTAGTATTTTTAGGGATTTGAAAGGTTTTGAAGTCTCATCTCTTCTTCACACTTAATTTATATGGTTTTGGAATTGAATTTTGTTCATCCGAGTGTCTCAACATTTTCTTATTCCTCATGGGATTTACCCAGTGTGAAAAAGAAACCCACCTTAAATTTTGATTTATTAACACAAAATTTATGTTAGCTTAAATTGACCATAGTTTGGAGGAATTTGTTGGCTGATTGCTAAGTAATTTATGTTAGCTTTAAGGACGTTGTTGGAGTCCATGATCTTTTATTGATAGAATATCTTCATGGATTTTAAACTTGGACTTTGATTTTTGAGCAAATTGTGTTGTAAATGAGTTATAATGGACTTTGGAGAGATTCACGTTATTGACTCTACATTGTTGTCTAGTCACTAGTGTATGTAAGCAATGGTTGGAGAAGGATTAAGGTTGGAATCAAAAGTCTTCACTGGCTTGGCTTAGGTTCCTTGAGTCTTTCAATAATCACCCTTGTTTAGTTTTTTATCTAAGAATTGTCCTTCTTTGTGTATTCTGTTAAATATGTAATTTGTGCTGTTTTTCTCAGGAAGCTGTAGAATTTTATTCTAGCTCTATCCAAGTAAGTTAGCTGAATACCAGCTACAGTATTAACTGTAGAATTTTGTCCTTAATCGGCCTCAGTCAGAACTTTTAAATCTAATTTGTTTTTGAATTTGTACTTTGTTTAACCAAAGCACTTAGATTTTATTGGATTTTTTTTCATTTTTTTCCAAGTATTAAGGAAGTCATAGCAAGCGATTCAGCCTGGTGTTTCAACCTTTACCGTTTCTGCCAATTCTGGAATAGAGGTGAAATGATTAATATTGAAAATGAATTTGATTTGATGATTCATGATTGTAGTTCATTTGGAATTTCGATTGATCTGGATTCAATTTTGTATGTAACTGATTTCGAAGATGCTTGATTTGTTTAGGCTTTTACTGAACGTTGATATAAAGTAAAAATATGGTAAAGAAGTGCAAGATCAACTTTGCCTTTTAATTTTGGTGAAGAGGATTGACATCAATGTTTGCCAGGCCGATCTTTCGCTATTCGAGATGTCATTGCTAGGTTCAAATGGTGATAATGATGGTGAATCGAGTGAGAATAAAAGGAAGAGAGAATAATGGAGATCCTGGAAATGGCTTTTTACTGTCGAAGACGGAAAGCCGTGGTTTGGCCTTTGAATAATGAATGATGATAGGAATAATGTTGTAGACACTAGACATAGTGTTTCAGATATATATATATATATATCAAGTTCGAGTTAATGAAATAAATATTTTGTTTAACAAATATTTTAAGTTAATTGTGACAATATATTTTTGGGATGAAATAAATATTTTATTTAACAAATATTTTAAATTTGTAATTTATATTTTTTGACGAAATAGAAATAGGGAAAATTTAATTTATTATTATTTTATTTCCCCTAAAATCAAGATTAGCGGCGTTTGAAAAACAAAACACCACTTTAGTCACGCCATTGCGGCATTTGTAAAATAAAACGCCACTAAAGATCAGACTTTTGCGGCGTTTGAAATATAAAACGCCGCTACAGAACTTGACTTTTTTCGCAAACTATTGCGTCGCTTCTTTAAGCGACATTTTTTTGTGGCGTTTTCTTAAGCTCCGGAAAAGTTTTTAATGACACTAAAAAACGCCGTTAAAGAACTGTTTTGTTGTAGTGATGTGGCCTCTCCATAGCCATAACAGAAGAATCCTTGGCCTTGGTTAAGTTTATTATTTTATCAATTGTTAAATGATAATTCACCATGAATAATACCCATCTCGATTTTCAACCTTTGGGGGGGGGGGGGGGGGGGGGAATATTTCTCTTGTCGACCAGCAGACTTTTTTTTAATTAGAACCTTATTTCTCAAATTAGAACCAATTATTTGAGGTTTTAATTTGAGAATTTGGGTTTTAATTTGGAGGAAAATTTTATGGTTTTTTTAATTTAGGGATTGACTATGATTTGTATTTAACCCAATTATTTAAAAAAATAAAAATATAATATATATAAAAATAATTTAATTAAAATTTTATAATTAATAATTTACAATTGTATGTTGAATTTTTAAAATTTTTAATCTTTTTTAATTAATTTAATGGTGTTCAGCGTGTTTAGTGTTAATGATATTCGTCGAGGGTTCGTAAAATTTTCCTTTTAACAATATTTTCAGAGATAATGTAAGATTGTTATATTAAAATGCCCAACGGTTATTATTTTCTCGCCGTTTAAGCTCTTTGTCCCCTATATAAATGCAGCCAAACTCGTTAGTTTACACCCCAAAATCTAAAGCCCACATATCCTCTACTACCACCTTCTTTCAATTCTCAGAATCCAGCCATGAGAAGTGACATAGAGAGTGTGTGGCTCTTTGCCCTCGCTTCCAAATGGCGAGCTTTTTCTGAAGAAAACTTTGCATGCTCCGTTTTGATCTTCTTTCTTGCCTGGCTTGTTATGACCCTACTCTATTGGGCTCACCCCGGCGGTCCTGCTTGGGGTAAGTTCAGCTTCTTAAACCGCTCCTTTCTTTCTGCAGTTAACAACCGGATTCCAGGGCCTAGAGGGTTGCCTGTAATTGGCAGCATGAACCTCATGGCCAGCTCCTTGGCTCACCACCGGATTGCGGCCGCTGCTGAAGTATGCAAAGCCAAGAGGCTAATGGCCTTTAGCCTCGGTCACACTCGTGTTATCGTCACGTGTAATCCTGATGTAGCCAGAGAGATTCTTAACAGCTCTGTATTTGCTGATCGGCCGGTGAAAGAGTCGGCTTATAGCTTGATGTTCAACCGTGCTATGGGCTTCGCTCCTTACGGTGTTTACTGGCGAACCCTGAGGAGAATCGCGGCGACGCACCTTTTCTGTCCCAAACAAATAAAAGGTGCGGAGGATCAGAGGCGCGAGATTGCCTCCGAAATGGTCACTTTATATTCTCAACATGACCGAAGCTTCCGCGTTCGCCAACTGCTCAAACGAGCTTCTTTGAACAACATGATGGCTTCAATATTCGGACGAAAGTACAAGCTAAATTCTTCCAATAACGAAGTTGAACAACTCCAAGCGCTGGTTGATGAAGGGTACGATTTACTCGGCACATTAAACTGGTCCGACCACCTTCCTTGGCTAGCAGAATTCGACCCTCAAAAAATCAGAGCTCGATGCTCTAACGTTGTACCTAAAGTTAACCGCTTTGTCTCCCGAATTATATCCCAACACAGAGCTAAAACAAACCGCGAAACACAAGATTTCGTTGATGTTTTACTTTCTCTCCAAGGTGCCGATAAATTATCAGACTCCGACATGATTGCCGTTCTGTGGGTAAGCTATATGTCCAAATTCCAATAGTACTTGAGTTCGGGGGTACTAAAATCAATCATTTGTTTATTGTTAATTTGTTTTTGTGCAGGAAATGATATTCAGGGGAACTGATACCGTAGCGGTCCTGATCGAGTGGATATTGGCCAGGATTGTGCTTCATCCCGATGTTCAACAAAGGGTCCATGATGAGCTTGACAAAGTTGTTGGCAGATCAAGAGCCGTTGACGAGTCTGATGTAACCAACATGATTTATCTTCCGGCTGTGATCAAGGAGGTTCTGAGGCTTCATCCGCCTGGCCCACTTCTCTCCTGGGCCCGCCTTGCTATCTCCGATACGACTCTCGATGGGTATGACGTGCCGAAAGGGACGATGGCAATGGTTAACATGTGGGCCATCACGAGGGACCCTCAAGAGTGGGCGGACCCACTCGAATTTATCCCCGATAGATTTGTTCCCAAAGAGGGTGAGGTGGAGTTTTCTGTGCTTGGTTCGGACCTTAGATTGGCTCCATTCGGGTCGGGCAGGCGGACATGCCCGGGAAAGAACTTGGGTTTGACCACCGTCAGCTTCTGGGTTGCCACCCTTGTGCATGAGTTCGAGTGGCTGACGTCCGATCAAAATACTATCGACTTATCCGAGGTTCTTAGGCTATCTTGTGAAATGGCCAATCCTTTGAATGTCAAAGTTCGTCCTAGACGTAGGTGAAACCTATCTCTCTAAAGTTATCCCATGGAAATTAAGTTAGGAAGGAATGACTACTAGCGGAAACGGACGCATAACTTTATATTTGTAGGCAAATTTATAAAATTTTAGTGGGCGAACTTATAAAATTTTAGTAGGTAAAAATAGATTTTTAATAGAAAATATATAAAAAAATTTTAAAAAAAGATTTTAAATCATGTACTAATTTCAAATTTCTAGGTGGGCAACCGTCCCTCCAGTCCTTCGGTCTAGAATGACCACTAGTAATAGTTTCTATTAGTTTATATGCATATCCTAAACCCTTGATAATGTTGTCTTGGTGCTCGTGTTTTTTATTTCTTTGTTTTAACCCTTGTAAATATGGGTGGTCAAGAGAGTAATACATGTTCCTAAGTATTGTAACACTCTTCATTTTTTCTACCTTCCCATTTTTTTATTGCATAGCAACTTGTCAATTTTACTGAAATATTGTCTCTAGTTAAAGTTTTGCATTTCTATTCTGCTCACAAAAAAAATTGTCTTAAATTATATCACATGATAAGAATATCTCGAACTATTTAAATAAAAGACATATCAAAGAAATTGAAGAGTTTTATGTTTAATGAGCTCGACCTCGTAACGAAAATTAATATAAATCAGAATATCTTTAGTGACCTAGTAGATGGAAAGAATCCTAATAAATCTATCCATATAATCAAAACGAAGATTGTTGTTACTTGGAAAGAACGAAAGGACGTCAAGTAAGAGTTCTGGAGTCAATGTCAATGGAGGAATAATTTCGAACATGTCAACATAATATTCTTCATGAGACTTGTTTTATTTGCAAAGAAGCCGAATTGATTTTTTTCTAAAAAAATTTCGACACCGAAAACTCAGAACAAAACCTGCAAGTTGAAGATATGTTTGTGGTTGTGTCTTGTCTAAGGCCATTTTCAACCAAATCTCTTACGAAAAAAAGAAAGTAAGAGTGACAAAAATTAGAAAAAGGACACGACCGTTTATCAAATTTTGACAATAATTGTCGTCATTATAGATAGATAGATGTAAGCAAATCCAACACCGAATGCATATGCGTAGGGTATCGAAATATACCATTTGTGTTTCAACTCTATATGCAGCTCTGCGTACTCTTCTTTCTCGTTTTCAGAATTCTTTCATCACATGTGTTCATCTAAATTTTCTTTTTCCCTTTTGTTTCTTATTAGTATTAATGCTAAATAAATAAATAAATAGCAATTGTATATAGGCATCATAACATTTGATTTGATTGCGGTTTTCCCTGTCCTGTAAGGAAAGTGGGCGAAGCATTGAGATAAGTATGAGATTTCTAAAAATATCAAAGTTGAATGTTTGAGAATGAGACAAGTAGTTTACAAGAGAATGAGTAATCATGGCTGGATTTGGCTGTTTCTGGCATTAAATCCCAACAGACAACTTGGGTGGATGAGCATCGGTCATGAGATGAACATCGCTCGCCGGTCGCCACTCGCCAGAGAAGTGTAATAAAACCAACACCTTGCAAATGGCCCAGCCGTGGGTGGCTGTTCTGTGTTTGTTGGTAATACAAAAAAGTTGTTCTATATCGTATACTAGTTGGATATAGTCTTCTTCAAATATTTTAAAAAATAATCTATTCTCAACATGTGGTTGGTATTTTTTAAAAAAATACCAAAGCAGATTTATCCATTTTCCCCAAGGGAAAAAATGAAGCTCTAATGCACTGTTCTTTCAATTTCTTTGTTTATTTACTGATCAATACTAACATATTTATTTTACAGCAACATATTTATTCAGTTGAAGATATAAAGAAATTTACATCATGCGATAGATGCATGATTTACCTACCTACTACTCATCGATTCAAAAAAGCTACCTACTCATAGTATAAACATATATATTCACATAATTTTTTTTAGTAAAAGGCATAAACTTCATTAACAATCATAAATAGCATCGTCTACAAAATCATTTGCCACACAATCTGACACCTCAACAGAAAAATAAAAAGGCTCAATATATGTAAAGTTTAGTTGAGCAAGAGAACAAGCTACTCTATTTGCCTCACGGCTTACATGAGAAATAAAAAAAAACCATGGTGTGTTCTAATAATATGCTTAGCCTCCTCCAGAATAATGATATCTAAAGAGAGATTAGGGCCGGAAGAATGCAACCTGTTGATCACACCAATGGAATCACCTTCTACGATCACCTTGCTCCAACCATTAGAGGCCGCTAGCTTGATGCCTTCTGAGAACGCCCACGCCTTAGCAAGTTTAGCCGCGAGGATCTCCGAAATGACTTGGGCATGTCCATCAACCATAAGACCATGCTCATCTCGGGCCACAACTTCAAAGGCAGTTGCTCCGGTTTCAAGAATAAAAGCTTCATCAACATTGATCTTAAACACCGGTTTAGGAGGGCATTTCCATCTAGTAAACCTGTTACAAGTAACATTAGGCACATAATAGACTTATGCACTAGATGGTTTCTCTTATTCCACAAGTTCTAGACCAACACCGTTAGAAAGGTAAACTGCTCTTTATCCAATTTCTCCAAGCAACTCTCTAACCATTTCTTGCAATTATTCATCAGATCCATAGGTATTAACCCCAAGAGACTACAATAAACAAAAGCTTCTTAAATCATAGGACAATCTCTACTTAGCATGTAAAAGAGACTCAGTCTCCTTGGTGCATAAAGGGTATAAACCAAGGCCTAGGTGAGCTGTTGCAAGCTTTTCACTGATAGGGATGGCATTTTGACAGTCTTCATAAGAAGATATTGATCTTAGACAAATTATGTAACTTTTAAAAGGCTTTCCACAAGGGGAGATGTCCCTTTCCACATTTCTACTTTTTCTAATCTAATTATATCATGTTTTGGTAGTATAGGTTCCAAAAGAGTGATGATCCCAAACAACAATATCCCTCTGGATAGAAGCAATATGACACCCCTAAACTTCTCTCGACATCCACATTAGAGAAGACACTTCTTATTTTTATAACATCCGATCTAGCTTTATCCTGAACCATGAATTCACCACATACAATCGGTTGAGAAGTACCATCAATATAAGATCCTTCTAGAGTAATTGTCGAACGCCTCCCTATTTTCCTTTAAACATTGGGGTTTGACTACTGATGCCAATTCTCGCATGGAACTCCTCTTTCAACAATTCTTTTGCCTTGTAAATGTTGTTCCAAACAAAGGAAGGCTTATTGTGGGGTTTTGCCTCGAGCACGAACCCATTAGGGAAGTACTTTGCCGATAAGACCTTATAACAAAGGGAGTCTTTGTTTGACAATAGCCTCCAAACTTGTTTCTCGAGCAAAGCCAATGTAAACATTTTCAAGTCCTTGAACCCTAGCCCACATCCTTCTTTGGCCTACAAAGCTTGTTCCAAGCTACATGTGCCCATCCTCTTTTATTTGCCCTACCCGACCACCAATAGGATCTCATCGTAGTAATAATGTGATCAATTATACAATTCGGTAGTAGAAAGCATCCCATAGCATAAGATGGAAGTGCTTGAGCCACATCTTTCAACATGACATCCCTTCCTCCATATGAAACAAATTCTTGGTCCACCCTCTTACTCTTTTATCCACCTTTTTAAACAAAGAGCCCAAAGCATTAGTTTTGTTCTTACTGACATTCAAGGGCAAACTTAAGTAGATCACTAAATCAGCTTCCTCCCGTATTCTGAGTGCATCTCTAATAAGGTCCTTATTTTTTGTCAGGCATCCCATTGATAAAATAGATGAAAGACTTGTCCATATTCACTTTCTGCCCTGAAGACTCCTCATAAATTTGTAAGACCTCTTTTAACATTGCCGCTTCCTAAATCGAGTTTTTGATGAAAAGCAAACTGTCATCCGCATGTAAAAGATGATTAACCAAAGGACCATGCATACTCGCTTTTATCCTTTAATTCTCCCTTCTTCATGTTCCTTCAAGAGTAGAGCTGAAAGACCTTGAGAACATAACAAAAACAAATAAGGTGACAAGGGGTCTCTCGGTCTAATACCCTTTCTCGGCCTAAATTCACTAGATAGTTTACCATTAATTCTCAAACAGAAAGACACTGAAGTAACACATGACATAATCAAGTCAACCACTATTGTGCAAAGCCAAGTTTCAACATCACATCTTGTAGAAAATGCCATTCTACCTTGGCATATGCTATCTCCATATCCAATTTCACAGCAGCACCTTTATTAGGACAACTTCTTGCAACTTTCAAGTAATGTATCAACTCATGTGCGACAACCACATTATCAGAAATCAATCTACCTTGGACAAAGGCACTCTGATTTTCAGCAATACATACAAGCATAACCTTTTTTAAACTGTTAACAAGCACTTTAGAAACAAATTTATAAATGACAGTGCAAAGGCTTATAGGCCTATATTGCTTAATAAGGCTAGGTTCATCTAATTTGGGGATTAAAACAATGGTTAACTACTGGAATAGTCACTTATGTTTTCCCCAGTATAAAGTTGGTCACCGATTTTGAAAAACGACCAGTAAGGTCACTTACGTTTTCGGGGCGTAAACTTTAGGTCACTCTACCGTTAAACATTGACGACTTGCTGACCTAGCAGCGAAAAAAATAAGGGTAAACTACTACAATGACCACTAAAGTTTATCTCATATACATTTCTGCTCCCTAATTTTAAAAAATAAACATTATGGTCACTATTAAAAAAGTTTCTTTATAATTTTACCCTTGAATTTTTAAAAAATTATTTTTCAACCCTAAAACTTTACAATCAATTAGTACAATAATATTATAAAAGGCTTAAATGAAAAATAGGTACCCAAAGTATACCCTTTTTAAATTTTAGGTGTTCAAATTGCTTATATTTAATAACTAAACTTTCGAATTGCTCTTATTTTTTCACTCTAAATTATTTTATTATTGTTTAATAAAAAGGGTGCATTGACAAAATTTTGAAGTATAAAGGCTCAATTAGATATAAAAAAATTTCAAAGACTTAATTAATTTTTTTTAAAGTTCAAGGATTTATAGTGCCCTTGAACCTAAAAAATAGAACTGGAAGTCCTCGTACCAACTGCTTCCAGTTGCTAGTTTATAGTGCCATTTACTGCATAATTTTCTGGTTTAAAAATAAATTTTTAAAAATTCAAGGGTAAAATTATAAAGAAACCTTTTTAATAGTGACCATAATGTTTATTTCTTAAAATTAGGGAGCAGAAATGTATATAAGATAAACTTTAGTGGCCATTGCAGTAGTTTACCCTTATTTTTTTAACTGCCAGGTCAGCAAGCCGTCAATGTTTAACTGCAACAAACGTGCGATTGACCAAAAGTTTACGCCCCGAAAACGTAAGTGACCTTACTGGTCATTTTTCAAAATCGGTGACCAACTCTGTACTGGAGGAAAACATAAGTGAATATTCCAGTAGTTAACCCTTAAAACAATAACAATTTTGTTAACATAACCAAAATCCACTCTACCAGAAAATAAATCAAGGAACAAATTAATTAAATCATTACCAAAAATATGCCAAAATTTATGAAAGAAAAAGGTTGGATAATCATCTATACATGGGGCCTTAGAGGGGTGAATTTGAAGAAATGTTGCTTTTACTTCGCTTGTAGTGAATCTAGAGCATAGTTTGGCATTCATGTCCGATGTAATGCAGTGCTTGATGGATTCCAGGATCAGGTTTGAAAAAGCTCCACCATTGGATTGGAAAAGTTTTGTAAAGAAGCTCATTGCAATATCAAACACCTTCTCCTCATCCTCTTGCCAGACCCTTTCCTCATGAAAGAAGAAAGTATTCTTATCTCCCTTCTTTAGTCATAACACCTTGGACATTTGTTTCCAATAGATCTCATCTTTATCCAAAAGGTTCTTCAATTTCTTCTTTGCAGCATTCAACTCCCTCACATGAGCATCCAAGATATCCCCTTCACCAAATTTTCTAACCTATCTTGCAAGACCTTTTTTCTCTTATGAGCTTTCCTTCTCCTTCTTTTCTGCCACCAGAGTAAACCTTCCCCAACTGCCTTGAACTTGTCTAAAGTAGAGCCAGAGGTGTCCAACCAGTTCTGATTAACAGTAGCTTCACATTCTTTCTCATCTGCCAAACAGTTATCAAATCTGAAGTGATCCTCAAATCTACCACTTCTATTTTTGGGAGCCTCGGTGTTTAACATGATGAAATGGTGATCAAAATAAGGGGAGTACTCAGAAATGACTTCACATTGCGCATACTTTTGTAACCAAGAGATTGTAGCTGTAAACCTGTCAAGTCTCACTTTGACATATGATTCAGAGTCATTCCCAATATGCCAAGTAAACCACCTTTGACTTGGTTTGATGTCCCATAAACCATTTCTTTTAAGGGCCTCCATGAAATTGTTCACTTCCACTCTAGGATTCCTTCTTCCTCCAACTTTTTCATTAAATTCCAAAATCGCATTTAGATCACCACCAAGTAACCAAGGCAGATCAGACCTGCCACTGAAAGGATCCTACAACTCCCAATCCTCTTGCTTCCTAGGTCTAATGTGGGTATCATACATCCTAGTGAACCTAAAGTGATCACTTCGCTCATCACCTGGACGTCCTCCTTCCATAAAAGCATAAGCCACATACAATCATCAGCTCTCTCTATCACAATGTTACCTTCCATTCCAAGCCTCTTCTTGACTTCGTTAGCCTTATTCTTGTGTAGTTTAGTATCACTAAGGAAAACAAAACAAGAATCTTTTGAAGCCACTAAGTGCCCCAAGGTTCAAACTATCTCAGGGTTCCTAAGCCCCTTGACAGTTCCAACATATAATTTTCACGGCTTACGGCGAGGCTGATCCTCAGCCTTCATCGTTAGATCAAGGGTCTTGATAGGAGAGATAACTTCCACACCACCCTCAACTGTGTTAGAAACTGTAGCAGAGCAGGACTTTGACTTCTTTGAACCAACAAGGTTACAAACTTCATACTTTCCCTAAAGCACCCTTTTAACACTTCTATTCCTTGTTATCGAGATCATCACAGGTTTTCCTCTCAACATGCTAGCTCCTAGAGCCACATTAATATCACCTACCACTTTCATGATCTTCTTTTTTTTCGAACTTGAGCCTCCATGGAAGTGAACAATTCCAGGCTTAGGGGCTCCAGGGGTTACTCCTTTTGACTTGAAAACAACCTTCAACCAAAAGCCATATTGAAACTGGCCTCTCTCGTTTTCAGGAGGTATGGAGGGGCATAACTTAAACTCATGCCCAATCAATCCACACCAATAGCAAAATTTAGGCAATCTCTCATACTTGGCCATAAAAATCTTAGGAGACCCATCCGCCATCTTCCCCGCGTGCACACATCTCCTCAACGGCTTATTACAATCAATCTTCACTCTAACTCTAAGAAATTCCCCTAGGCGACCATCATCTTTCCTTAAATCCGCTCTAAGACAATTCCTAAATCGAGCTCCAATTGATTTTTCAACCTCCTCTTCCGTACCAACCAAAGGTAAATTATAAATGCGAATCCAAATAAGTAAAAGAGAGAAATCATAATTATAAAATATTTAAGATAACAAATAAATAAATAAATAAATATTGAATTAAAATATTAAAATTTGTACCAACTAGCAACCAGTACGAGTTGATACGGTACACACTGATACGGCCAATATTGACCGAAATATGCTGAACCATATTGAAATGTGGAATACACTAAAATTTTGACAATTATTATTTTTAAATAATTATGAAAAACACTTTGAAATTTTATCAAATAAAATTCAAAAACCATAAAATATTGTATTTTTTCTCAATATAAAGTCCAAAAATCAAATTTCAATTTTTTTAAATATGGTCACTGAATTTTTATTATAACCATAGAAGATATCACAATTACAACGCATCCATGAAAGAAAATAATGAGACTAATCTACTAAATTTCTTACAACTCAAAAACAAAGGAAAGTGAAAAACTTCTATGGAGATAAGCATACCATTAAAATTAAAAAACTTCTTGAATCTCCTTGTCTCTATCCAATCGGGACTCATAACTGATGAAAAAGGAGTGGTGAGCGATCCAAACTATCAGACAGAATGTTCCGCTACTCATGACTGATTATATCGGCAAACAACCATCAACCGAGTGAGGATCTAACCTTGCGTGACCACCGACAAATCATAATCAAGAACTAGCGCCGATTAAAAACTCTATGCGAGTAACGATCGACCGCTAAAGTATGTTGAATCATGCCACAAGGACAGATGAAACAAAACCACAAAACAAAAAAAAACATGTCACAAAGACAGAAAAAACACGTGTCACAAGGACAGAGAAATCACGTGCCATAAAGACATAGATTCTTATTAAAAAAATAAGAAAATAATAAACACCGGCAATCGACAATCAATAACTAGGTGATTGTCAATTGCCGGCTAACGCATAAAGATTGAAGAAACTTGTGGGCAGCGCAGGGTTATTAGAGAAAAAAAAAACTAAATTTTTTTAGAGTAGATTAATAAAAATAAAATCACGAAATTAAACAAAATTGAATATGTAAAAACAAAAAAATGAATTATAATAAAAACCAACTTAACTGATCTGGTCTTAAGAATGGTTGAAAGGTTTCTCATAAAATTTAACCATCCATAGTTAAACAAAATCACGAAGGTTAAATTTAGGCCTAATGACTTTTTTGCCCTTAAACATTTAAAAAATATCATTTTAGCACTTAAATTTGTTCCAATTCTTTTGACCTTTGAAATTATGTTTTTTTTTTGTCAAACTGAACCACATGACAAAAAAAGTAATTGAACTGTAAGACTGACGTAAACTTGTCTTTTTCAATATTATAGTTTGTTATTTTATCTTTTTATAAAAAATAAAAATATTTAAAAATGATATCCTTTAAAAAATTAAAATATATTTAAATTATATATATGTGCTGTTATTTTTTCTGACAAGTGGTTCAATTGGACAAAAATAAAATAAAAGTTCGAAGGTCAAAAGAAGCGAAAAATTATAAAGGCCATGTTCGGTAAAGAGCGGTTTGGGCAAAAAATAGAGGCTTTAGGCATAATTACAGGTTTGACCAGTCAAATCCGCTAATATTGTTGTTTGGTGAACATCGGATTGAAAGAGTGGATTGGGGGAAACCGCTAATTTTGAAAGAAAAAAACTCATAATAGGAGCTTTTTGAGATTAGAGGTTTGATATTAGAGTTGTAAAGACTCTTTTACCCTTACCATGTACCAAAAATCTCAAAATAACCTAAATTAAATATTTTCTCACCCTATTTATAAGATAATCCTATTTAATTTTTCTTTTTATTATCACATATTTATATGTGTATTTAAATTTATTAATCAATTAAATTATATTAAAAAAATTATATAAATAATAAATTAATATATAAATCATTCAAATATGTTTAGAAAAGTTATATTAAAAATAATTTTATAGATCTAATTAATAATAATTAGATGCAAAATATTGATAACTAATAAACTATTTAAACAATTATTGAATATAATTATGTCCTTATATGTCATTTTGCTTGTTTAAATAATCTAACAGCTATCAATTATTAATTTTACCAAACACTTTTATACAATCAGCTAATTTAATCCGCTAGTCAAATCAGCTAATGCAATAAGCTATCAACTAATATAATCTGCTATCCGCTATCAGCTAATTGCTAACAAGGCAAAGACTAAGATGACTTTTATGGAAAAAAGAAATTGAGGGCAAAATGTCATTAGATCATAAATTTAACAAATTTTAGCACATGATATCAAAATAGTGTCAAATACATCTTTAATATTTTAAATATAATTTAAAATTATATATTTTTAATATATATATGTATATATATATATAATTACAAATATATTTGATCACCGTAGAGTAAGGACGAAAAAAATTGTAAATACTAAAGTAATAAATAGGCTTATGGAGTATTTTGTTCCTCGGAACTTATATCAAACAATAAATTTAGCTTCATCTACGAAAGACACATTAATTGCATCAATTGATCGCTTTAACCGACGTTAATCGTTTATGTGCCGAAGTTTCAAACAACAATGTTCACATAGCGGTATTAGGGTTTTAAGATCTAGCATAAGAATGATGGAGAGAATTTTTTCCCAAAAAAAGTGATGAAGAGATTTGATTCTAAATCGACCCCAAACTCCAAACTAGGGTTTTAGATCTGGCGATGAATTTATAGGCGGTCGGCAGTTTTGAATATGCTAATGACGGGTATCTTATTTAGGGGTTTTTGCTGGGTTTCTGAACACTACCAAGCAACACATAATCAGCAAAATCAAAATTGGCCCAAAATTACCAAAGTAAATTGGTTTCCATTAGTTAGCCCAATGATATCACGCATCATGTGTGTTCGAGTGAAGATTTTTTTTTTTTTTGAATATGCTGGTGCGATGCAAGGGTAGCTGTTCAACTTTCTTAGTCTTTTCAAAGACGGCACACACAGCATGACATATCTGGTGCTCGAACTCGGGTCCCAAGGGATGATAAACATCTACCTTTGCCACCAGGACACAAGGAGATGAGCTCGAGTGAAGATTTTTTAAATATTATCAAACACTAAAATCGTGATTTTAAACTTAAAATTTTAACCTTAAAAACTAAATGCTTTTGGAATATTTTTTACCACGAAATATTTTTCTTTATATTAATATATATTAAAAATAATTATATATTACTATTATTCTTATGAATCAGTTGCAATGATTTTTTCTCATCAATATCAATTGGCCGAGATCCATTAGAGAACCATTAGTATAACTTAAAATCCGTGATTATTATTTTTATGGCGAAGACGGAAGAGAATGAAGTGATTTTTTAAAATACAAATACTATTAGAGCTTCATTAACTAGTCGAGTGGTTAAGAATGTTTATGTTATTATTTCTTGTGTGATTTTGAATCTTTACATTTGACATAAAAAATAATTAAAGATTCATTAATTAGCCGAATGTTTAAGAATGTTCTTGACATCTGTCATTTGAAATGTAAAAACTACATGTTTAATAAAAAACTATTAAAATGTGGGGTAAAGTATTATACGAACATTATATGATACCATTTTCTTTGATTAGGGATGAGCATGAGTGGAGAGTTTTTGATAATTTGAACCTGAACTTGATATTTGATGATATTCCACCCGATTGAAATTTTAGATAAAATCTTGCATTCGACTCCACACGAATTTTCTGGACAAGTACTCAACCCGTGATTTTTTTGAGTAGTCGAATCAGGTCTAGGGTACCCGACACAACTCGGCACTTTCATGATATACATATATATATATATATATATATATATATATATATATAATTTTAAATTCTATTTTTATTCTAGGTTTCTTATTATTTTTATCCAAAAATTAAATTTAAATCTCTAAATTCTTTTTATGCTTACATTATGTACTTTTTAAGTTTTATTTTTTCAAAAATATTTATATTAATTTGTTAATATGAGATTCAAAGTAAAAAAATCAAGATCGAAATTAATATTTTTAATACGTATGACACCACATCTCCCGACCATTCCCTTATTTAATTATTCATTTTCAAAACACAATTGAAATTTATGGTCAAATACACCTATATATTCAAGACAGTTTTGAATTTGAAGCCAAACATTTTCATTGTATTTTTTGATCAAAGATAAAATTCATTAACAAAGATGAAAGTTACAGAAGACAATAAAGTTCGAAGGGATGAGAAACATTCCAAGAAGGGGAACATGTTGCACATCGTGTAGCTTTGGCAACTCAATCAGCCACTTGATTACAATGTTTCTTAACAAAGGAAAAAGAAACGCTATCAAAGTTCTGAGTTATCAGATTCAACAATGATGTTCTTGAAACCTTTCAAGAGAGTAGAGTAGATACCTAAGCGAAAATCTTCCGCTTCAGCATTTTGTGCCGATGAGGCAAGGATGGTC
This sequence comes from Hibiscus tridactylites, assembly GCA_958450335.1. Taxonomy (NCBI): domain Eukaryota; kingdom Viridiplantae; phylum Streptophyta; class Magnoliopsida; order Malvales; family Malvaceae; genus Hibiscus; species Hibiscus tridactylites. The sequence goes on along the minus strand of OY288271.1, from coordinate 95,827,375 downwards.
TTAAAAGAACCTCCAACGATTAATAGGGTTTTCCTTTACGCCGGAAAAAATCGATCGATTACTAGATTTCCAAAGATGCCAATAGAGGAAGGCAATAATAGAAATTCATGTATTAAAATCAATCGCAGCACATAATTCTATTAAAAACCACCATTTAGCAAACCTGGGAAGCCAACCTGACTTGGACAGTAACTAAAATTCGAAGCTTTCCACATAGCCTGAGCAAAAGGACAGAAAAAAAAAAAAAAGAATATGCTCTAAACTTTCTGTTACGCAGAGGCATCGAGGGCAAAGGGGAGATGGAGATTTTAGTCTCGCATTCAAGTTACCAATAGAGGCAAGAGCATTGTTACAAGTTTTATGTTGCGTGTTTAAAGTGCTCCGCAATTGTGCAAGTGTACACGTCTCAAGTAATAAAGTGAGAAGTATAGGGTATCGTCTCCACAGGGATTGGTTTGGGCCAACTTGCTTAAGTTACTGCACTGTGAAAGTAAAAACACAATTGATAATATGAATAGTTTTATCTAACAAATAAACTAAAGAACAATAAAAATAAAAGATAGATAGATCGAATAAGAAAGAGTATGCCAAATTAAGTTGCGTTGTAGTGTGGAAACTAGTTAGAATTGTCCCGGTTCTTGAATGCAACAAACACCAAACTGCCTCGGCAGAAACCAAAGTTACTGCCGCCGCGTCAATGGGTTAAGTAGATGCCTCGACAATCCCTTGCCCGGGCAGCAACGATCAACGTCAAGGTTCGACAAAGCATTCTTTAGTGGCTCCTCCTTATCCCTAAGTCGAAACATTGTTGATGAGCAGGCCTTGATAATACCTCCCAGCGTGAACCAAGGATGAACAACAATAAATCTTACGCTTCTTTTAGCCGTTGAAACTCTTAACTTATTCATAAGCCGAGTTAGCTTTCACTGTTTGGGATGAAAATCATGCTTATCCGTTTCGTGAGTCTAACTCTCCCGATATTAAACAAATAGATAACCTCACAATACCCTCTCTCGATTCGATTGCAAGAATAAAATCAAAACCAAGAATAAGCAAACCTTGAACTTTATTTGCATTAACAAAAACCTAAACAATTACAAATGTTTTCTCACAACTACTAAATAGAATAACCTTAGCCTAAGAAAAGAACCAGAACATGCTAAGTCTCTCAAACTCTCGATACTCGACTATCCTCCAATTTGGTGGCTTGGCCTTCTTTAAATAGGAGTAGGCTTGGGGCAAATCTTTCTTGGGGAGGAAGTTAAGTTGGAGTTGGACATGTCTTCATTAAAGAGGTAAATCTCTTTAATTTAATCCATTTTATCCACTTTGGCCGAATTCCATATTTAACCTTCCTTCCATGCTTTCGCCATCTTCCCGTGCTCCGATCGCCATGAAAAGTATGTGGAAAAATTCAGCGTTTTATTCTCTTCAAATCTGTAACCCCCTAGACCCGCCTATGCGTTACAACGGATCCTAGGAAGTCACATTAGGGTCACAAGAGCGACCCACAGTGAAAATACACATGAAAACATTTTTTTTCTTTCTCAAAACACTTATTAAACTGAGAAAAAAAATCCACTTCTGTTTAAAATACAATTTCAGGAAATCATTTAAACACATAACAAAATTTCAGAAAAGTATTTTACAGACACTGCCATGAAACCATACATGACCTACATGCCCCCTAACTATATAGTACCGTACTCCAGAGGCAACGCCGAGGGAACTCCGAACACTGATGTCAACATTTTGTTATGCTATATTCTTTTAACCTGCGATAGTAAAAATAACGTGAGCTTGAAAAAGCTCAGTAATACAGAACTACCAAAAGATGCTATAAGCTCATGCAGACATAGGGTATGCATAACATTTTTGTGATGTTCCAGGCAATACTTGTCTCCATTTATGTTTCGCTAATTTAGTGAAGCACTATTCTTGAGGACAACAAGGTTTGTTCTTTCTATGTTACTGAGTATTAAAAGAGAGCTTATTGTTCAGAGAATCAACAGAGTGGCTGGTTGGAGAAGTTAAACCACGAAGCCTAGTGTGTTTTAATAAGTTGCAAATCAAGCATACATAAGTACTTAACATCATATCATATGAGCACATAACAGATTAATGCAAATGTTCAATGTTCATACAAAAGTTTACAAGAACTACCCTCCAACCTTACACCAATATGCAGTCTCCCAGAACTGCATACAGAAGGTCTTACCCTAGGCCTGAGGCGTAGGAGCCTACCTAAGGGAATGCCTTAGGTCCATAAAGACTTACCCTAGGCCCGTGGGCGTAGGAGCTTAACATAAGGGTTTACCAGCTAGATCAAGGCTGTACCTGCAGACACTTCATAACATAACCCAACAGTATACCCCAGATAGTAATCGGTGTTCAGATTCCAGACATGAGTAACATAATACATGTAACAGACATATTCTATTCAGAGTATCAGAAATAGAAGTTCATGCTTTTGACAGATAAATGAACATACTATTAAGCAGAGCAGACATTTTCAGCATTCATCATGCAAACAGATTATCCCATCATAGGTCAAACTAACAGATCATGCTAACAAATTCATCAAACAGTCAGACAATATCATCACAAATCAAACGATCACATACCACGTATACAGATTGAGCAGACATATATCAGGTAGGCAGAGAATGTCATCGTATATCAAGTTCATCATTTTATCTCATTTTCTAACATAGTGATGCAATCTCAATAACAATTGAAATGTTCATCAAACATAATATTATTCATGATTAAATAATTATACAATCCATTCAACAGAATATATCACACATGGAACACACTAGGTGGGACAAATCATTTCTTGGAGATACTTGGCATTTACGGAATGAGACATATTGAACTCTTTGACAACTTGAACGAATTTCTGAAACGTGGCCCTATTAGAAGGGGTTCATACTAACGGTTTAACCCAGATATTCAGGATGTGATACATCAAGATCTTTGAGAGTTTAGACGCATCATGAGTTATTTAGTCATTTAAGCCTACAAGGGCATTATGGTCATTTTATCATATATGGACAATTTAGTAATTTATACCAACAAAGCATAAACAGTTGCTCAGAGAATTTTATTTGCTTATTAGGCTTCCAATGAGGCATTCAGAGATTTCTATGTCAAGGTTTGTCATGATATCGGATACATTCAGGGCTATCTTAATTATTTTGGTCAACGAGGGCATTTTGGTCTTTTAATTATCAGGGGTGATTAACATACATGAGTGTGCTTCCTAACACTTAGGGGCACTTTAGCCCTTAAAGTCTTATTAGAGATTCCAGAATTTCATCAAATGCATAACTACTTGTTTAACGTAAGAGGGCATTTCAGTCATTTTAGAAATTGGGATAAATCCACCATTTTCGTCAAATTTTACTATTTAGCACCTTCATCGTTTACGTACCCGATACAGATTAAGTCGTCATAACTCTACGGCCCTTTACAGACGATTCATTATTTACAGAACTTGAGGGTATAATGTCATTCAAATTAATCAGACATTTCGGTGCTCGAGGGCATTCCCGTCTTTTTGGTCATTACGAACATTCTCATTTAATTCATGCATTACTGTCATAAGGATCGACTTAGGATTTCAACAATATTTCCAGAGAATTCTCATTCATGTCTTATATAGAGTTTAAGGGATTATCCAAGTTTGTATCACACGTATTGCATAATGATGCCGAAGTCTTTCCATTAAAACATACCTCTTGGGTAGTTTAAATTGCATAATCAGGTCGAATGCTGACTTTAGGTCATTTCCTTTATTAGAGGGGTGGTTTAGTCATACTTATGCTCCAAGGGCATTTTCGTAATTTCATAATTAATATTTCTCACTCCGTATCCTGGGCCTCGATTCTTACACACTATTGATTGAGTTGCGGATTAACTGAATTTAACTATTAGAACTTCTAATACTGTTAGCCCATTAGTAATCTTATTCAGATAATTTGGTCTTATTAATATCCATACTTATTGCTCGAATCTGATTCAATTTAAGCAGAATTTACAGTATTCGTCATCATAAGCATGCATGCGTTAACTGAATATCAGCATGTTCATAAAGCATACAAGGGGTAGTAGTGTATTACCTTAGTTCCGAGCTATAACAGTTGATTCATGACACCTCATTCGATCGCACTCGATACCAAGATTCGACGGCCCCCAACATCTCAAATTCAAGGGTACCTTGATACCTTTAACGACATAGATTCACATTTTAGTCCTTATTCAGAGAGCTCATAACCAAAATTAAATATATATAAGCAATCTCAGATTCAAGGTCAGATTCGGAGACTTTCGGGTTGAAATTTTGCAAAACGGGCTTCAAAAACGAACTCAGAACGTCAAAAAACATAAAATGGGAGTTTTCGGAAACTTTGACTTTTTGGTCAACGGTCAAAGTCAACGCTGACGTCAGCAGGTCAACAGTCAACGGGGCCAGAGTCAACGCTGACGTCAGCAGGTCAACAGTCAACGGGGCCAGAGTCAACGCTGACGTCAGCAGGTCAATGCTGACATCAGCAGTCAACTGATAAGGGTCAACTAAGTTGACTCGGACGAGTTGACTCAGCTGACTCGGACGAGTTGACTCGGCTGACTCGGGCGAGTTGACTCGACTGACTCGGGTTAACTCGGTTCGGATTTTCGGATCGGGCAGACGAGTTGGGTTAACGGGTCGGGTTCGGGTACGGTTTGGGTCAGACTCGGGTTGGCCGGTTATTGGGTTGGCCGGTTTGTTTGGATCGGTTCGGACGGCTCGGCTCAGGCTAGACCGGGTCTGAGCCGGTTCGAGTTTGGGCTTAAACCAAACCGTTCCACTTACCCTTGTATATGACTTCGTCGGCCGGTCACCGGAATCGGTCATCGGAGACGCCCCTTGGTCGCGATTCTGTCGGAAAATGGTAGATCGTTAACTCAAGGTTTCAACCCACAAAATAATAACACGAAACAAACCGGAAATCGAACGGAAATTACCTATAACGCACTTGAACGGCCTGAAAACGACGAGACTCCGATGATGGGCTTGCCGGCGTCGGACACACAATCGGTCGGTCGGGTTTTGCTCCCCACGACACGCTGAACCCACCTGCACGGTCGATGCGCCTTGCCGACGACGGAGGCGGCCGGAATCACGAAAAAAGAGGGGCGGCAAACCAAGGGTTTCGAACGGACATTCAACAGAATCTCCATGGAGAACGGTGGCTACTTGCCGCGAGTGGAGGCTATGGTTGTGATCGGTGTGAGGCGACGTTGCCGTTGACGGTGGCGGTGAAGGCCACGGCCGGGCGGTGTGGCAGATCGGAGCAAAAACCAGAGCGGGGAAGGTGAGGGGTCGAGAGAAAAATTGGAAGGGTCTGGATAATTTTTTTTGGGAGTTAATTCTCCCATGTGGATTTTTGGTTCAGACTTTTTATTGAATTTCGATTTAAACAAAAAGATTAGTTTAAAAGAAAAACGAGGTGAAGAATGATAGAAGATTGCCTTAGCTCAAATGGCTAAGTCATGTGTTCTCCATGCCAAGTGGTGCGGGTTCAAACCTTATTGGCAACAATTTCTCTTTTTTTTAACAAGGGGTGTTACAAAATCGACTACCACTTTGCATATTTTCTCTACCGGCAACTTCGTTTGTGCACTACCTCGACGGCGGCTAGATGCTGCCTCGGCAGAGGTCTGTCAACTAATTCTGGTCCATAAGGCTTTATCTTCATGATTTAGCTTCCTTCAGTAGAAACTGTCATCTTTGGCTGGCTTGACTTGGACCTGTCGAGAGCTCGTTCTGCACCATCTTCTGTTTCCTTCATTGCCCGCACGACATTGAACTACCGCGGCAGTAGTTCGGCATGGCTTGGCTATCCTTGGCATAACCTGCACATGCACAACACAAATACCCAGCAGTACCTTTTTCCACCAAAATCACTTAAAACATGAACTCAAGCATAACTATGAAAGAAATTACGAAATTAAGTATGAATGCTTAATAATGTAATTAAAATGTACCTAAGTCTAACAATAATATGAGTAAAAAGATAATAAAAATAGTACTTTTAAACACTCATCACATTCCAAAGGAATGTGCGAATTTTTGGAGGAACATTTAAACTCCAAATTAACTTTCACAGTTTCTTATCATTTCGCACATTGTAGCTTGATGATGGAGTTTCCGTAGAAATCTTCTGCTTCATGAAAGAGTGGTAGCATGACTTGATAGTGTACAATTTGGTTTTATCCTCATACAGAGTCCTCCATTAGGAACCTTGAGAATGTGATCAATTTCTATAGGCAAAAATAACTCGCAAAACTTTTGTTGGTTCTATTCCTTCTCGTTACTCATAATAAGATGAGTAACAAGGGCATCCTGACACCTAAATGACTTTTCCGATGAAATAGATGATCCTGGAAGATTAGATATCCACCTATCTTCCCAAATAGAGAAAACATTTTCATTGTATAAAAGCAAATTGGGGCCTCATAGTCATAGTGATCTTTATGGTATAATATTATTTCAGACATAAAGTAATACCCTTTCCCTCAGGGAAGGTATTGGTGTTGTCAATTCCATTTTGTACGTATCAACAATATTATTAAAAGGGATTTGACAGCTACCTCTTGAGTACTTAATTTGACGACAAAAATACCTATAAACATTCGTTAATACAACTGTAAGTAATTAATGAGATGCCCTAAATATATATTAGACGTAGAGTAATAAAAAAAATGAAAACATTGACCTTATAGCTTAGGCCAAATAGTTGGGATGTGTAAACCCTGACCCGGTCTTGGCCTCGAACTCCTCCCCAAGCTACACGTCATACGAGGCCTGCCCCTCACTCTCTTCTCACATTTAAATATCACGTTAATAAAGCTTCCCATTTTTTATTATTAATTTTCAAAATTAATTACTACTTATATATACAACATAAATTATAAATTATTATAATAATATATTTGTTACATCGATTAAAATATAATGATTTAATAAAAATATTATAAATATATTACAAAATAAAAGATAAATGAAGAATAAGTGAAATAATAATAATATATTAATTAACTCAATTTATTTTTTTACAATTTAAATTACGATTAATATATTATTATTTAATCCAAAAAAAATTATGTGATGTATAACGATGTATCGCATACAACTTACAAGTATCAGTTATGTGTTGATACAAGAGGAGAAGGTCATGGTTTACACGTACAGATAGTTGAAACCTCATTACTAGAATTACCGAATCCATGACTTGTAGTTGGTCATCATGGTGTTCCACCTAAAAATTTTGACACATTATTTGTGTAATACTCCCTACCAGGATGGACTCAGAGAGGCTGGAAGGGGCAGTCGCCTCTCTTAAAAATTTGTAAATTATATATGATTTAGAAAATTTTAAAAATTTTCTATGTATTTTATATTGAAAATCTATCTTCGTCCTTTCTAAAATTTTATAAGCTCGTCCTCCTTTATATTTTATAAGTTCGCCTCTCCTAATATAAAATTCTACGTATGTCCCTGCTTCCTACCCTGTCCAGACGTATGATCAAGCTGGAGATATCACATTTACACATAAGAGTAGTAAACAATCTTATTCATGCACAAATTTTGTATACGAGACTTTATAATTAAACAAGGAATAATTTGCAATCATTTTAAACTTACAGGTGATCCAAGAAAATATTATTTTTATAAATATTTTCATATAATATTATCTATTTATGTTATAATTAAAATATTATTATTATATATTCTTCTCAATTAATCTTTTATTTTCGTAACACAATGTATAAATGTTTTTTTATAAAATTGATATACTTTAACGGGTAATTATTTCATACACCGGTGGAGGAAACTAAAAGTTACCATAAGCACTATAATTTTAGGGTTTAAGAACTTAGTTTAGGGTGTATGGTTTAGGGTTTAGGTCCATGGATTTAGAATTTAAGGGTAGTGGTTAAATTTAGGGTTTATAGGTTAAAACCTAAGTCCTTACCGTATTACCCTAAAAACTAAACCATAACCTCTAAACCCTAAATTCTAAACCTAAATCCTAAATTCTTACACATAAACCCCTAAATCCTACACTCTAAACTAAGCCCCTAAACTCTAAATCTGAGGCACTTATGGAAACTTTTTAATTTCTACCACCAGTGTAATGAATATAAATCCTACTTAATTTAATTTATGTTTTAAATATATTATAATCGTTTAGATTATAATTAATACATTTTTCTAAAATAAAAGTAACAAAATTCAAATATAATTTAACATAAATATATTTTTGTCAACAATATATTAAATCTTTAACTTGAAGGAGTGGTTGGGACGTTAGTCACTCTCCTAGAGGTTACAAATTTAAATTTTATGGCTTGGATTTCATATTTAAGATATAACACGTCATCATCTTATTAACTCAAGAAAAAAATTTAATATGCAAATTCAAATCCCTCGAAGGAAAAAAAAAACATAACCTTCTTTTCCTTCATATCCTATATAAAGCTATCAATCATCATCAAAATTTTTCTCTCTATCCAGCTAGATGTTATATAGATGTATTAATAATAATAAAAAATTAGTAGATTACTATACTAACAGTTTTGATTGTATTGTCAAACTAACACAAAGCGTATCTAATTGTATTAAACTATTTATCTTCCTTGATCAAAAGATGCGTCGTGCTGACTGTGCCACAAACGTTAAACTATCATAAAGGTAAAAAAAAATTAAATTATCACAAAAAAAATATTATCACAAAAAAATGAACAAACATAATAAAATGTACAAAAAATTAATTATAAATGAAGAAGACTCTTATTTAGAACTGAAAACAAAACAAAAAAGGTTAGATGCCGACACTAAAACCATGAAGAAAAAACACTTAAAAGAATTAGACAAACATTTCATATAAAAAAAAGATTTTATTTTATTATAACTACAGGTTTAGTGTATATATACACATTCAATGGCAAAATACAAAGTGAGTGATATTAAATGTGTTTTTCCATCATGGGGCAGCTCAATGACTCAACAACTCCTCTGACTCACTTTTAGCCTTTAGGCTCTCCTTTTTACTTTGATGCCTTTTAAATTCATCATTATATATTTTATATGTTTTTAACATTGTACTTTATCAGTTGCATAATTTGAATTAGGTTGATATATGAATAAGATTCTTCTAGTAATGATAAATTTTGGAGAAGACAACCCTGGTCATCCCTGTTCGCAAATCTCACAAATCCTACGGTTCTTAAGGGGTCCGGGTTAGTAGGCTTTCATGAAGGAATAGACAGTACTGAGTACAGCCTCTGTAGTTTATTTATCATCTTTGATGACACAATCAACCATCATGCCCCTAAATCTAATGCTGGCTTTTGGTCAAGTATTTGCTTGTACGAGGAGTTTAACTTCCTAATCATACATTGGAATACAATCCAACGGTTGGCAAACACCCAAATTAGAGATAGAGAGAGAATAGAGTGCATGAAATGGTGGTCATTTATGGAACTTAGAAAAACAGCTGGTAGGGTCGGTCGAGTCTGCAGCTATGTTTTTGTCTTTTTTAACGTTGGCTTTCCACTCCCTTTTAACTCATCTTTAACCTCCCCCCTTTCTTCATCACATGATCATCCAACCCACCGCTCTTTCATGTCCTAAAAAAGGAGAGTTTCTTTTGAATATGGTTTTAATTGGGATGTTCTAAGGGCGTTACTCTTTGAGGGGAATGTTGTCTGGCTCGAGGATGCTTCCATGAATCAGTTTGTTCTTATGGATCTGATTGTTGTCGTTGTTGTTGTAAGGGATTTGATTTGAGTTTGAGCCAGCGCCGTCGGACCAGGCTTCATTCCCCCCAATTTCTGCTCCCGTTTCGAACATCCCAACAAAGGTTGTTGTTTTCTAGATCAAGGACTGCAGCATGTGAAAAAAGGTTTGATTTTTACCTTGAATGATCATTTTGGGTGTTTTCTTTTTGCCAGTCATGGGAAGATTTGGAGGTTTTAGATCATTGGGTGTTTTTGTTTTTTTAGAGCATTCAATTAAGGTTCTTATTTTATTTGCAGATTGGTGTAATGATAAGGGGTTTGACCAGTTTTCTTTTCTATCATTTGTATAAAAGTTTCATCATTACTCCTTTTTTTTCTGTGATGTTTTTGTCAGTCCCTTTCTGGTTCATCATTAGGCAGGTGTTTCCCATGATGGTTTCCAATATCAGATCTGTCTCTTTCAGTTTCACCTGTTTTTAGATCTACATTTCAAATCTGCCATTTCTCTTGTTTTTCATCTCTCTAGGGTTTCAAGATGGAGATCCTTGTTAGATCTTCCTCAAAATGAATCCTTTTGAACAAAGCTTGGCCTGGGTACAGAACCAAAGGTAAATGGAAATGAAAGACTTTCCCTTGCTTTAACAGTTTGAAAATCCCATGAAATCAAAGATTTCTTACAACGAGGAGTTACTAAATTCAACACCGACAAGTGGTAAATGATGTTTGAATTTGAGGCCTGAGGGTGTGCAGAAATAAAAAGATGTCCAGTACAGCTTTCTTATTCATTGTTCTGCATCACATCTCTTACCTACTTTGCATGCATTTGCTGGATTAGAGTCTTGTATAGTTATTCTATTTTAGTTCCTATATATACATAGCCAGCTAGCTAGAGTGAACAATGGAGCTTTCAGTGTAAATGAAACCCCTAACGTTTTAATCTAAAAACCCTAAATTTGATCGTCGAGGTTAGAATGCTGAAGCTGAAAATCCAGGTCCAGGGTTTGTTTCATCTTGCAAACAGGGTTAAGGAGTGATTATCGTTTGAAACAAAGGGGGATTTTTCCAATGGTGTGCTTTCTTTAGTACATATTTGGGAAATAAGGAACAAGAAACGAGGTGTAAAAATGTTATTACATTAACATTTCCATAAATTGCAATTTGCTTGACTCATGGATGCCTTGGAACAGAACACATGAAGAAACAGTTGATTGGAAAGATTGGCAGGCTTTAGATCATATGTCACGTTATTTATCCCACTTACTGTATGCTTGTCCTTCCTTTCCACCACCCCTACATTACGATTGTTTACATATTAATTTAAACCTCAAAATTGTGTAGAATTATGATAAGGGGTTTTTCTAATGTGAGACGGCTAAAATGAAGCTATACAAAAATGTTTATAAAAATAATAAGAATTTGTGTAACGATCAGTAAAGTTTTATGTAGGTACATAAAAATCGGTAAAATTTGTGTATATATCGAAATTTTTAGCAATTTTGTAGGTATGTAAAAATTGATACATAAATTCTTACTATTTTATAAGCATTTCTATATAGCCTCATTTTAGCGTGCCTCACCCTAGAATCACCCATTTGTTGAGCGGTTTGATCTCGGAAAAACATATTCGGTTTTTGGTGTTAGTGTTCGGTATGATTCTATGAATCACTTTCTATTAAGAGGAGTTCAAATGCTCTCTTTAAGGAAGAGGAACAAAATTCCAATGCTAAGTTATTAGTACAAGCATCTTGAGAATATAATATCGAACATATTGAAGTCCTAAACCATTAAGGAAAAGAATTAACCCAAATGGTTCCATGTACACATAAAAATGTCCTAAAAAAGCTAAAGTATTTATCTTCTTTGGTGGGTTGTCTTCTTAGGCATCTTAGTGCTCTCAATCTAAATTTTAAAGAGTTCCGAAGACAATACCACAATCACAATCCGAGATAATACTAACCGATTATTAAGGTGAACATTATTCGTTTTTTTATTGGAACCACTTGTTGAGTTCAAAATGCGTGAATTTTTTATATGAGTCTACATACTTATATTCACATATTTAATGAGTTAATAATATATATTGTTTATAAATAAAAATATATATTCTCAATATATTTTTGTGTATATACAAAAGTTTAAAAAGCTTTTGAAACTTTGTTTCCAGAATTTCAAAAGAAAATTTTCTTTTGAACTAATGTTCCCAGTTTTAGTTTTAACCTATTGGCCTTTGTTTCTCTTTACTATTCTCTCATTCACATGGTTGAAAAAAACATTCGTTTAAAAAAATTACTGTCCCCTAAAGAACTGCGTTCTGGGGAATGGATTTTTTTTACCATTGCAAAAAGATTAAAAAAAGTGTTTTTGCTTAGGTTTTTATAGAACGTCTGGTTAAAGTAACCTAAAATAAACAAACGAACACGAACATAGTCTTATTCGTTCAGGCTTAGTTCATTTACACCCCTAGTCTTAGGGTAGTTCTGCGGTACAACATCCTAATTTAAGGATAAAAAACTGCAAGTTTCAAAACTGGTTAAAGTAACCTAAAATGTTATACTTTTTGACAATATTTTAAGTTGTTTTTTCGCGATTTTTCTCAAGTTTCGAAACTTAAAAACAGGTTTCGAAATTTGTTGAAAAAACCAACTTAAAAAAAGTTTTGAAACTTGTAACAAACCAACCTACAATGTTGTCAAAAGTATAACATTTTAGGTTGTTTGACAAATTTCAAAACTTGCTATTTTTAACCTTAAATTAAACCATTGTTCTTTAGACTCTTTCATGTGTCTTATCAAATAGTTAAGAAAAAAATATAAACAGGTACTACCGTATAATTATTTAAAAAAATTCAAAAAAGAAAAGAAAATCATAGCACCATTTAGTTCACTCCTACCCCTTCATAAATCTGTCGACCATCTTCTGGTTTCCGTCTGCAAGTAAATCCTGCTTGATGATCTAAATCTTGTCATAAAAATGGGTTGTTTTTACATTTGTCGATGTTGTGAGTATGTCAAATCACACAACTGCTTAATTTAGTAATCCACTCACTAAAAACCCAATGGTGAAGGAAAGATTCATCTTTGACATCTCCGGATTATAATGCAGCTTTTTCAGACAAAGCTACCTTAAAACAAACTGGATTTAATTTGGTTTCTCAAATTCATACTATAATTAAACTCCTCATTATCTTCCAGTTAATAAACCAAATATCACAATTGATCAAAATAAAAAAATGGCTTAAAACCCAATCCCTGTTTAAAGATCAGCGAGTCCAAGTCTATCACAAAGTTCTTTTCAAACCCAAATATTTCTTCCACTCGGTCCAAATTTGATTTAGTGCCTTGGAGTCTGTTCTGAAGTGGAATCATATCTTTGGAAGAAAACGTAATTAAAGAGGCAATATTAGATTGGTGAAAAAGATGCAAAGTCAAGGAAAAAGTGGGGAATCAACACACCATCTAATGTGAGTTTTTTTAACCACCTTTACGTCACTTATTGCTCGACTAATTTGAATTAGATTTTACATAGGTCTAATATGACAGTGACAGATCTAAAAATATTTTTTAAAATAGAGACAAGTCAAAATATTTTTGAGGGTGTGCACAAATTATAAAATTTCTAAATTTTAGGGTGTGCACAAGTGACAAAAATTAAAAAAATAAGGACTAATTCATAAAATTAAAAAAAAATTAAAACCAAATTGTGAACTTTAAAAACTACAGGGTAGTCACGGGTTGACCCAAGCTTAAACTTGCATTCTCCGCTGTAACATGAAGTGACCCTCGCAACTTATTTTTATCCATTCACAATGTTAGAATTTAAATTTATGACCTTGCTAAATGGATTAGCGTCTTATCTCGTTAGACCAAAGGGTTGTTGTTAATGTGAAAGATTTTTTTTTAAGAATGAATATTCAAGTTGACTGGAAAAGAAATTGAGTTAGTTCCTTGGAGCCTGTTCTTTAGAAGAACTTCTCCTTTGAAATATTCCTTTTGATGTTTTTTTGAATAATGAAGATTTAAGTTGACTGGAAAACACACTAGTGTAGTGTATTGGAATCATGATTACTTGCGGAGTGCAGGGTTATCCAAATTCTGTGCTTAATTGAGACACGTGCTTGACAAAATGTATTCAATTTAAGTTGACCGGAAAAGTTATGTTTTTTAAGGTTTAATACACAATTTGAACTTAGAGCATGATCGGATTTTCATTTTTGCCTTTACAATTTTGTTGTGTCCATGGTTTTGACCCCTTCGTACGTTGATAAGAAAAGACCAATCAATTAATGAGTGAGACGTGAAGAGTCAAATTGGAAATAAACTATAATTTAAGGGTCAAATTGAGCTTAAGTCTAAAATAGGCTTTATATATATCATGCATGTTTCTGAGATTTTGGTGGTCCTAGTGCGAATAAAAAATTAGGCTCATGATTAAGGATTTAAATTACGGTTGCGGTCACGTTTTCAGTCGCGATGTGTTTATTGTGATAGCAGACATAATAGATAATATTATGGTCATTGCGAGTATCGTAGTTGTGAATTATTAATAGCATATGTTATTAGATTTTGATCACTCAAGATTATCTTTTCCTATTTTCTCTCTACCCGATTCTTTGCCCTAACTTATCTTTTCTTTCTAAACGCCACCGCTCTCTATTTTGATTTAAACTAAGGCCGGCGGCGGCAGCAAATTTAGGGTTGTTTTGTCGACCGTCGGCCGCTCACTTTTATTTTTTTGTTTCGTTCTTTTATTTTTCAATCTTTTAATTCAATAAATCTGTCTTCATGGCACGTTTTCTTCTACCGTTTGGTACGTTTCTCTGCTTTTTGGCACGCTTTTTTATTTGTTTTCTATCAGGGTTGTAACTGACGTCGCCACGACTGATCAAGATGACGCTCTTTTATTATGTTGTTGATCTCCCTGTCTCGGGCCCTTGAATCAGATTCGGATACGCGATTACATCTACCGTTTATTCGCGATTGAGTTGTGGTAATGACCTTTTTGTCAACGTACGTTCACTGTAATATGCATTTGTCAATGTTGTTTGTTGATGGTTTTACCCATCATCGCCGATTTGGGGATGTTTGTATCCGTCTTTTGTTTCGAGTCTTTGGATTAGGTTCTTACCTGGTCTTGTATGGTCCTATTATGATCTAGAGCCGCTAATTTAGTTTTTGGGTTTGTATATGGATTTAGATGTTCGTTTATAAACTTTCATTGTAATTTCGGATATTCCCTCATTTAATAAAATTAGTGGATTCAATTTAAAAAAAAATAACATATGTTATTGTTGACAAAACTGTTGTGAAGCGTTATTTAAACCAACATCCCTAATAACAAGTGTTCAAAAAATTAGGCACTTAATAACAAATATTAGAAAAATTAATTTATAAGAATAGGTCCCTAATAATAAATTTTGAGAAAAAATTAGGCTTTAATAATAAAAATTGAAAAAAAAATTAAGCTCATAATAACAAGTATTGAAAATAATCGGGCCCTATATTTAATATAAAAATATTTTTTATAAGTACAATACACTATAAAAATTCTGGACCCTTGGGGGGATACGGCCCTGATATATATATATATATATCTTAGATTTTGGGGTTATTTGTGTATTGTGCCCCGACTCTTCTTTACTTGATCGGATCAAAAATATTGATGTGATTTATGTCAAAAGTTAGTGCAATTTGCTGTTATTTGAATTTGGTCAAGTCCTTTATTTTAGGAGTCAATCAACAATTAATTTTATTTTTTGATTTGTGCAAATAAAGAAGTACGTGAGTTACTCTCAATTTAATTAAGATATTTTAGAAGTTTTTTTTAGTATAAATAGAGATTATTCTTAGCTAATTCACCACACATCAATCTTTGATTTTTTCTTGTACTCTCTTAATTGATTGAGTAATAAAGTTTATTTTTAGTTTTTTAGTTTATTTTATTTGTGTCAGGTTGGTCATCAAGTGTTTTCTATTTTTACCCGACCAATATAAATAGTGAAAGTGCTTCTTTGGGCATAGCTGTAGAAAAGCATGTTGGTAACAATTATAATTATTGAAGGTTATGTATGGAAGCTTTTTTACATGGGCAAGATTTGTGGGATTTGATTGATGTTGATGACAGAACGATCCCAGCAGATACTCCATAAAATGTTGAATTACGACGAAAATGGTAAATTAGGCGTGGAAAGGTTTTATTTGCTTTGCGAACATCGATCAACAAGGAGTACATAGATCATTTTTGCGATTTGAAGTCACCGAAGCAAGTGTGGGAGACTCTTTGACAACTGTTTACCAAGAAAAATACAACTAGATTGCATTTTTTTTAGAATGAATTAGCCTTGGTAACTCAAGGTAATCTTTCTATTGAAGAATATTTTTTGAAAGTTAAAAATTTGTGTTCTGAAATTTCAGAATTGGACACGAAGGAGCCTGTGAGTGATGCACGTTTGCGTCGCTATCTTATTCATGGGCTGCGGGAAGATCTCATGCCTTTTGTTTCTTCAATACTAGGGTAGGCAAATCAACTTTCAATTATTGAGTTAGAAAATTTACTTTCTAACCAAGAAGCTTTGATAAAGTAAATGACAAGCATTAAGCTTTCTTCCAAGTCAGAGGATGTGTTGTTTGTCAAGGATCAAATGAGGAAATTTTTTTACTCGAAGACTTTCTCAGGTGACAGAAACCAATCTAGAAGCAAGGAGCAGCCCAAAAGATCTTTCAAGTCTTACTACAGGTGCGGAAAACTTGAACATCTTAAACGAGATTGTATAGTGAAAGTGGTGTGTAATCGATGCAGGAAGTCAGGCCATATTGAGGTGAACTGTCGAGTCAAAATGCAAGAAGCCGCGAATGTTGTACTTGACAACAATGAGTTTCAACAACCAATTTGAGAACAATGTTTATCTATTGAAGTGTTTCATCAACCAATAAATGTGACTTCCCTTGTGCACCAAGATGATGTTCATGCTTTTATCAACTATGATGATGAGTGGGTTGTTGATTCTGGTTGTTCTCATCATGCTACCATAAAGGATAATCTTTTATCGGATGTTTATGTTGGGTTTTATGATGCTCGATTTCCTTCAAACGATGTGTTTGCCAAGTTTGGAAGCTAAAAGATTGGAATTGGACACAAGAATTTATAGTGGTTTAGCCTTCTAACAAGCACCTACATCCACTACCTTAGCTTCCCACTAAGGATTTCAACCAAATTCACTAAGAATTTCGTCCCCTTTTCTCGGCTTAGGAGGCAACCTTTACAACCCTAAAGCTTTCTACCCAAAGCTTGAGTAAACCCTCTTTACAAGATAAATTCTAAGCAAACTTGAAATCCCTCTAAAAAGTATCTGTTTGCACTATTTAGCTCTCACCCAAAACCTAAACACTTGAGCAAATTTAACAATGTTTAGCTCACTAGTGTTGTCTATACAAGAAAATGGACAGTTGAGCTCTAAGACAAAATCTTAATCATAGTGTTGTTGACAATTGAAGCATTTGTTTGCACTATTTAGCTCTCACCCAAAACCTAAACACTTCTCTTGATGCTTGGAGGTCCCTTTTATACTTCTAATTGAGTTTGTAGCCGTTACTAGCCGTTAGGGTTGAATTGGAGCCATTGGAGATTTTATTTCCCACCATAAATGTAGTTTTGCAACTCCCCGTTTCGAAACACTCGATTTTATTTCGAAACATACCTGAAATAGAAAGAGTCGTTGCAGTCTGATGCAACACCCGTTTCGGAACATCCTTGGCCGTATCGAAACAGTCGTATCGAAACGTTGATTTTTGTATCAAAACGTCCTGCAATTTAAAAGGCTGTTGGGGGTTTTGACCGTTGAGGTCATTGTCACATAGGCGTATCGAAACGGAAGTGGTCGTATCGAAACGCTATGCAAAATTCTCACCCAGATCAAGCCCTATTTCGAAACAGACAAGGCTATATCGAAACGCTTTGTCTCTATAAAGTCCTGTATCGAAACACCTAGGGGGCGTTTCGAAACACCTGGGTGGTTTTTCAATGTTTGGCTTTAAAAACACTTTAGAAACCCCTTTAAAATACTTCAAACATATTTTCAAGATATTTGGACTTAAAAGCAAAATTGAAATCTTTTTCAATTTAGTCCAAAACTATTTTCAATTATTATATCAAAACATTAGTTCTTTAGTTTTTCTGCACCGTGAGAAGAAGATCATTGTGACAGTTGATAATTCACTACATTCTGTGACGAAAGAAAGAGATTTGAATGATGGATGAGTTCATCTCAAAGATGTTTATCATGTTCTTGCCTAAAAAAACTTACTTTTGTCTCACAAATAACAGATTCAGGAAGGTATGTTCTTTTTTGCCCTAATGACGTTCAAATTCTATCAAATGTGAAACATATTGCTGCTGATATCTTGTTTTGTGGAAAAAGGAAAGAATCATATATATTTTATTCGCAAGTGATGAATATGTTAAAAAGGCAGGTCACAATGCAAGCTTAATGCTCTGGCATGCTCGTATGGGTCACGTGGGTTTTCAGTTGCTACAAAAGATATCCACAAATCAGCTTCTTGATGGTGTTCCCATTTTTAAAGATATTCATTATAACGATATTTGTCCAGGTTGTCAATATGAAAAGTCACATCGTTTTCCTTTCTCAAGTTCAAAGAGTAAAGAATCAGTGGCATTGCAATTGGTCCGCTCTGATCTTTTGGGACCAACGACAACACCAAGCTACACAAGCCTTTATTATGTGATGGTATTGTAGACGATTTTTCTGGTTTCAGTTGGGTATATTTTTTGAAACACAAAATCGAGGCTTTCTTTAAATTTTTTCAGTTCAAGTATGATGTAGAAAAAGAAATTGGGTTGTCAATCAAGTGTTTGCGCACAAATAATGGAGGGGAATTTCTATCAAACGAAGTTATGGATTACTGTAGAGAGCATGTGATTCAATGTCAAATGAATTGTCTAGAAACCCCACAACAAAATGGGGTTTTTGAGCGCAAGTTAGCTCATCTCACATCAGTTTGTTTGTCGTGGTTACACGCGAAGAACCTTCTGAGAGAATTATGGACAATAGCTTTTCAAACAGCTTGTCATGTTATAAACCAGCTGCCTCCATGGCCAGGGTCAGAACCATCTCATTTTGAGCATTTATATCGTAGTAAACTCAATGTAAGTTATTTTCGTATTTTTGGGTTCATTTGTCATGTTCATGTGTTGAAACACAATTGAACTAAACTTGATCCAAAGGCCAAGAAAGGTATTTTTGTTGGCTATGATACTCATAGGAAAGGCTGGAGATGTATGGATTTGGATACAAAGAAGGCCATCATATCCCACGATGTGGTGTTCGACGAAGTGTCATGTCACAAAGATTATGCAAATTGCAGCAAAGGTACAACTAATGTTGCACTCTTTCCAAATAATGTTTCTTTAATTGAAGGATGCATTCAACCTGAGGAAAATATTGAGGCTATCGCAAGTACCGAGACTGCTACACGCAAAAATGCATCGAAACAGAAAAGGCCACTTGGACATTTGTCTGATTATGCGGTTGAAATGAATCATCTTTCTATGTTGTCTTGTTTCTTCATTAAAAGGTCACGTGGAAATGAGCCCATATCGTATAATGAAGTTAAAGGAGTTCCAGAATGAGAAAATGCAATGGTAGAAGAAATTTTAGCAATTAACAAAAATGACATGTGGGAGCTTGTACCAAAGCCCATTGATGTTGACTTAATTACTTGTAAGTGGGTTTACAAGTTAAAGAAAAAGGCTGACGATACAATTGATAGATACAAAGTCCGTCTCGTTGCTCGTGGGTTCTCTCAAAAATACAGTCGAGGTTATGATGAGACTTTTGGTCGTGTTGCAAGAATGACAACGGTTCAAGCAATCATTTCACTAGCTGCTAGTAAAGGTTGGTAGTTATGGTAACTAGATGTGAAAAACGACTTCCTTTATGACGAGTTGGATTACGATATCTTTATGGAACAACCACAGGGATTTATATTCAAGGAGTATCCTTATCACGTGTGCAAGCTTAAGAAGGCGTTATATGGTCTCAAGCAAGCTCCTCGTGCTTGGTTCGGTAAGATTGCTCAATATCTTAACTTTTGTTGTTTTAAATATTCAAGTTCTGATCCAAGCTTATTTATCAAGCAAACACCCACTGTGTGCACTTTACTTTTGTTTTATGTGGATGATATGATTATTACGGGTGATGACAGTGTCGAAATTAACAATCTTCAAGATGATTTAACGGTTCGTTTTGAAATGAAAAGTTTGGGTGATGCTAGTTGTTTTCTTGGTTTGGAAATTGAAAAAAAAAATGTGAAGGTTATTTTCTTTCTCAAAAAGGGTATACAACAAGCTTGTTACATAGGTTTCGCATGGAGGATTCAAAAGCAAAAATAACTCCTATGGAACCTAATCTCAAGTTAGTTAAAGATGAAGGAAAGCCTTTGTAAGATGCAATATTTTTTCGTCAAATTGTTGATAGTTTATTTTATTTTAACTATCACAGGACCTGATATTGTATTTTTTGTTGGAGTTATTTTTCAGTTTATGGATCAACCATGTGATGATCATTTAATTGCAGCAAAGAAGATTCTTCGCTACATCAATGACACTCTAAGTTATGGCTTAATGTATGAGCAATCTAAGACATTTTCTTTGAGTGGCTTTGTAGATGCAGATAGGGCTGGTGATGTGAATGATCGACGCTCTACAACAGGTTTTTGTTTTACAACAGGTTCCGTTGTAATTTCATGGTGTAGTAAAAAACAAACTACCGTGGCTTTTTCAAGTTGCAGAGCAGAATATGTAGCAACTACAATGGCTACTCAAGAATGTTTGTGTTTAAGGAGACTCATTCAAGAAATGGTAGCTTCTTTCAATTATCCAATTCCGATTTATTGTGATAATGAGAGTGCTATAAAGCTTGCTGGAAATCCTGTATTTCATGCTCGTTCAAAACACATTGAAACGCATTATCACTTTGTTCGAGAGAAAATGTTATCTCAGGATATTGAGTTGCAAAAAATTCAGGACTAATGAACAAGTTGAAGATATCTTTACTAAGGCACTTGAAAAGGCTAAGTTTAAAGTTTTCTGTGGAGACCTTGGCGTCATTGAAAGGAAGCTTGCACTAAGAAAGGTTGTCAAAAGTTAGTGCAACTTGCTGTTATTTGAATTTGGTCAAATCCTTTATTTTAGGAGTCAATCAATAGTTACTTTTGTTCCTAGATTTGTTCAAATAAAGGAGTACATGAGTTACTCTCAATTTAGTTGAGATATTTTAGGAGTTTTTTTAGTATAAATAGAGCATTATTCTTAGCTAATTCACCACACTTCAATCTTTGATTT
Source organism: Hibiscus tridactylites (assembly GCA_958450335.1). Lineage (NCBI taxonomy): Eukaryota > Viridiplantae > Streptophyta > Magnoliopsida > Malvales > Malvaceae > Hibiscus > Hibiscus tridactylites. The sequence continues at coordinate 95,806,228 of OY288271.1, read as the reverse complement.
TTCTTTGTACTCTTTTAATTGATTGAGTAATAAAATTCATTTTTATCTTCTTTTGAGTTTCCTTTATTTGTATCAGTTTATCCATATCTTGAAACGTCTTTTAATCATTTGGATTTATAAAAAATACCTTGAAGCCCTTCAATCGATTGAAATTTGAAGACCTTTTCACGATTTTCACTTTATGTCTTCGTCTTCTTTGTGTTTTAATCAAATGAAGGGTTTTGAGATGTTTTTTAACAAATCAAAACAGTCAAAAGATGTTTAAGGACTAAACCATTTTGACGTTTTTGATCTGATTTGACGATCAAAATTGGAGATGGGGTAGTGAGTATCTCAAAAATAAATCATCATTTTTGTGATTTTAGAGAAAATTTGTCAAAAATTTGATGATAATTTAGACATGAAGAAATGATGATGACAATTTCGATTTAAAATTCAAATAGAGTTGGAGCACAATGGTCAGAGGTCGTCAAAATCTGGTTTTTAGATTTAAGCCTATTTTTAGGATTATTTCCAATTTGACCTTTAAACTATAGTTTATACTCATTTAGCCCCCCCCATGTGTCACTATTTTTTGATTGACAATTTTTTAACGACAATAGATGGAGGAGCTAAACCGTTGAAATGAAACTTTAAGGGCCAAAACAAGAATCGAGTCATACTTTAGAGGCTAATTTGTTCATCAAACTTTAAAAAACATGTATATAAAAATAAAAGTGATCTTTTTATGCCTGACTTGTGTAAAGTTTACTCAACCATGTATATTTAAATCCAAAAACATAAAATCTAAAATTATAACCCCCTAAACCTCTAAACTCTACACCATAAATAAGATTCTTACACTATAAAATTAACAAAGTTGTGTAAACTAGAGCAAGCACATTTAGCCGGTTGGCCAAGCTGCTCATCTTTATTCTCTCGTATTCTCTTAGGTCATGAGTTTTAGACCCACCAAGAGCACTCCCCTTCTTTCCCCTAGAATCTCCCTTCCATTCCCCTCTAAATAGGATTATGATTAGATTTAGTAATTGTAAAAAAATGTGTAAGCTAAAGCTTATACAATTTATGTATAAGATAAATTTTCATAAAATAAATAACATGATTGCAACTCATTTTTCTAAACATGCTTTGAAATTCTTATTATTAATAAAATGGACCTTGTTAATCTTAGAACAAAAATAAATCAACATGTTACAGGAAATGAATGATTGCCCGAACGACTTAATTCTTGGTTCAGGGTCGATTTTGAGAGACATGAGACCTTTTTTACTCTTCTTTACCCATTTAACTACATGGAACGCCTTCTTTCTGGGGGGCAAAACAAAAAGAAGGCCCTGGCTTTTATCATGGAACGAGTTCAAAACAAACTTAGAGAATGAAGAGCCAAGTTCTTGAATCAGGCAGGGAAGGAAGTCCTCATCAAAGTCGTTGCTCAAGCCATTCCCACTTATGTGATGCAATGTTTTCTCCTTTCTGTCACCTTTTGCGATGAGCTCTGTTCACTCGTGGAAAATTTTTGGTGGAACAATTGCGGGCACAAGGAGAAAAGCTTTCTTTGGCTTAATTGGAGAAACCTTTACCATCCCAAGGATCAGGGTGGCCTAGGTTTCCGAAACCTCAGATCCTTTAACAAAGCTCTTATCGCAAAAATAGCATGGAAAGTTCTTAAAAACCCAGACTCCTTTCTGGCTCAAACTCTCCGTGGAATTTATTTTCCAAGCGGAAACATTTTTAAAGCTCCTAGGTGCAACAACCCTTCCTAGGCTTGGACAGGTATCAAGGAGGGGATCAGAATTATCAAGGAAGGTTCCTTATAGAGGGTCAAAAATGGCAGAAGCATCTCTACTTGGAAAGATAATTGGATTCCCAAGCTTCCCAAGTTTCGTATCTCTTCACAGCCTTTTCCCCTCTGCCCTAGTCCCTCAGTCTCTAGCCTCATGAATCTTGATCAAAGGTCATGGAACAAGTCAAAGATTGTTCTCCTCTTCTCGCCTATTGAAGTCGAAGCGGTATTGACCATTCCAATAGGAGGGTCAGGCGTCAAAGACTCCCTTATTTGGGTTGGGACAAGGAATTGAGACTATTCTGCTAAGTCGGGTTACCAGCTCATAGAGGACAACCTAAGGCCATCTACAGACCCTTCTTCGAGCGATGCCCCAAATACCAACAAAGCCTTTTGGAACTCTATCTGGGGATTGAAGGTGCCTTCTAAAATCCGCTTCTTTCTATGGAAGCTATGTCACAATATTGTTCCTACTAAAGGTATCCTTGTTGCTCGCTTCCATGGTAAAATCCAGGACTCGGACTGTTCCCACGGTGCGGGGATAAGGCGGAGTCCATTGAACACCTTCTATTTTTCTATCCCTTTGTGCAAGAGGTCTGGAGGGTCTCATGATTTATCTATTCACCATCATCCTTCGGTTTCCCTAGTTTTTCTAAGTGGTGGGTCAAAATTAATGACTTCCGAAAAATAGGGAATTTCGACGAAGGATGCGCTCTTATTGCCTTTCTCTTATGGGTGATTTGGAAATCCTGGAATGCCTTGATGTTCGAAGGCAGAAAGGACCTTCTGTGGGACGTTTGGTTGCATGCAGAACGAGCCTACGAGGAGTATTCTCAAGCGACACCATCTTGCTATTTGGAAAAGTCTCCCCAACCTGCCGAATCGAGACATTGGACTCTTCCTCCTACTGATACGTTCAAGATCAACTGTGATGCTTCCTTTGACTGCCTAACCGGGAAGGCAACGTCGGCAGCCATTACACGTGATAGTTCGGGATCATTTATCCAAGTAGTCTCCGCACCAACGCTCGCCCCGTCTGTAGAGGCGGCCGAAGCTTTTGCAATTAGGCTTGGAATCTCTTTGGCCTTTCTTAATGGCTTTTCTAATATTATCATCGAGGCCGATTGTCAAGCTGTTATTGGAAGACTATGTTCATACACCCTATCTGATTGGGTTTCTTTAGCAATCGAGGAGGATATCAGATCTGAGGCTGAATCTTTTGCTTCTTGTTCGTTCTCTTTTGTCTCTAGGTCTTGTAACCAAGCAGTGGACTGACTTGCTAAATACGCTAAGAACCTTCCGGCTCAAACTTTCTAGTAGGGGTGTGCATTTTCGGATACGGATAGTATCCGATTCGAAATTTTCGGATATGCAAAATTTCGGATAGTTAAAATAACGATCTGTATCTGATCCGAACAAATCGGATATCCAAAATTTCGAATCGGAAACGTTGTGAGCAACTAACAAGAACATAGTAGTAGCAAAAGTTGAGCATTTCATAGTAGAAAAATTTAAACTTTAAAACAATAATTAAAATCAAAAGAAACATTTGATATAAAAAAACTAACCTAACATTTCATAATAGAATGTAACGGGTTTTTTTTTTTCACAAATCAAGTTCCCCGCTACTTTTGAAAAATATTCAATTTAATTTAAAAAGGGGGAGTTTTAAAAAAAAATAATTCGGTTCGGGTTTCGGGAAAGAAAACCTTTTAAAAAAATCTTTTTTTCTCGGTTTGGAGTCGCCACCGGCCACTATGGTAGGCCAGACACCGTAAAAGCTAAACCAGAGATTCATTTGAAAGGGTTCGGGAGTTGGTTACGCGTGGGGAAGGGTTAGCACCCCCATCACGCCCGAAAATCGGTACCAAAACAATTGTTGCCTTTAATTGATGGAAATTATTCAAAATTTAAGAAGACTTTAATTAGGGGTTCTTAACTGAAAACCGAACTTTAATTTATACGAGCTTTTTCAAATTGGTGGTCTCGAAGTAATTTTTCGCTTAATTAAAAAGGATGACGGTACACCGGACCAAAGACTAAACCGACATCATATAAGACTGACTGCCGTGTTAGTTTAGGGTTCGGATCCCGTACGTCACCTTTATGCATGATGCAAGCAATTAAATGATGATGTTATGGTCTTGTTCGTTTTAATTGCGGATTTACCTTTAGACGATTCGAATTAATCCGAATATTCGCGGGACATCCAATAAGTTAGGCTAGTCGACCCGAATACGCGAATTAATAGGTATCTCCGTTTTATGATTAAAAATTAATTAATATGCAAATTAAAATGCTGAAAATTGCATGAATGACAATTAAAATGCATGCCACAAAAAATATATTCGAACCACATGAAAGCAGATAAACATACACTTATTAAAAACGCCTACATCTCATACCACATATGTACATCATAACAACATGGCAAAACTATATTCGACATATAAAAAAAAATGTAAAATGCATGAATGACAAGATCATTTAACACAAACATAGTGCAGAATTAACGGTTTAGGAAAAAAGTAAACTGATAGGGACTGAAACTGTAATATAACCCTAAAAAAACTAATTAAAAAGGCGAAATTGGGGCTAAATTACAAAAACACGGAAAACCAGGGGGGCCAAAACGACGATTTTACCGTCCGAAAAACAATTTAAACAAGAATGGTGGCGGAATTGAAAACATTTGAAAAAAGACGAGGACTGCAGGTGTTATTTTGAATTGCGGAACACCTCCCGCGCGAATATAATGATGCGGAGGGGCTTAAATCGTGATTTACCCGATTTTAAAACGTTTAAAACAATATATAAACCATATTAAAAGAACACTCCTCCCTTTCTGTTTTTTGTTGCTTTTTTTTTTATTCGTAAATGAGAAATGAAAACTATGGTACCTCTGAAAACTGAGATCTCTGCTTGTATTGATATCGGAAATGCGATTACAATGTCTCTCTCTCTCTGAATTTTTTTGAATCCGGAAATCCTCTCTTACAACTTTTTCTCTCTGAAAAATCCCTCCTTTTTAATTTCCGAATCCTCTAATGCTCTCTCTGAAAAACCTTTCCGAAAATCCTCTGAAAAATCCTCCTCTACATCGAATTCATTTCGGGTATTTATAGCCCGAATTACATGTTTTTTTCTTTTTCTTAAATGCCTAATATTGCTGGAATTTGTGCTGATTTGTACGATTTGTCTGCAATTTCCGTTGTTGATTTATGATTTCTGTTGCGTCTAATTTTTGTTGCCTTGCGTTTCTGACGTTTCGGTTTTTGGCTGCATGTACTGCCCGTGAGGAGGAGGGGACCAGAGGGTCAGGACGTGGCTGATTCACAGCCGTCGGAAGGATTCGAAAGGGCTCGGTTGTGGTTTACACGCGCGCGCGTGGGACTCGGATCGCCGCGCGTGGATCACACGCGCCATGGGAGGATGATCCTGACCGTTCGATGTCTCCAACTTGATCCAACGGCCAGGAGACGTGCGGCGCAAGGGCTTCAGCAGACAGCTCCTAGGGTTTTTGGTCTTGGCTCGATCTGGGCTGTTGGATCTCCCCTCCAGATCCAACGGTTGAGATGGGGTGGCGGCTGCAAACATAAGAATGGGCATTCAGATTAGGTTTTGTTAGTTTGGGCCTAAACGGGCCATGTATTCTGATATAATAATAATAATAATAATTTTTTTGGGTTTTTATAATGTGTAATGGACTTTGGAATAAACTGTGGGCTTTTATTTAATTATTCGGGCTTTATTTATTAGACTCAATTTTATTTTTAGATTTAATAATAATAATAATAAATATAAGATTAATAATAGTAATAATAAGTTAATAATAGTAGATAAAGATAATAATAATAGTAGTAAAATAATAGTAATAATCGGTAATAATGTTATTAATAATAATATAAGTAATAGTATTAATATATGATAATGGTATAGGTTATAATAATAGACTCTAATAGTAGTAATATATACTCTTTTTTCTTTTTTAATTTTTATACTTTATCACAATATATAAAGCCTATTAAAAGGAAAGAAAATAAGACGGGTTTAACACCTCGGACAAAATTAGTGATTACAGTTGCCCCCCTTTGCTTATACTTGTAGAACAAGGATAAAGCAAAGACCATAAGCACAAATTTTGTCCGACTTCCCTTTTCGGATTCCGAGTCACCATGCACTTGAACTACTGGCGGTTCGGAAGTCGGTACGGGAAAATGCAACGGTCGCGGAGGCCTGAAGCTGTTTTTCTCATTTCAACACTCTTCAACCCTTCGAAGTCCGATCAAATAGATAATTAGCAGAAGCTCCATTCTCCAAGTGCCCGAACGGATAGGCGAGTTCTATTCTCCAAGAGCCTGAATAGATAGGCATGTTCTATTCTCCAAGAGCCTGAGCGGATAGACGGGTTCTATTCTCCAAGAGCCTGAATAGATAGGCCGGTTCTATTCTCCAAGAGCCTGAATAGATAGGCGGGTTCCATTCTCCAAGAGCCTGAACGGATAGGCGGGTTCTATTCTCCAAGAGCCTGAATAGATAGGCTGGTTCCATTCTCCAAGAGCCTGAACGGATAGACGAGTTCTATTCTCCAAGAGCCTGAATAGATAGGCGGGTTCCATTCTCCAAGAGCCTGAACGGATAGGCGGGTTCTATTCTCCAAGAGCCTGAATAGATAGGCTGGTTCCATTCTCCAAGAGCCTGAACGGATAGGCGAGTTCTATTCTCTAAGAGCCTGAATAGATAGGCCGGTTCTATTCTCCAAGAGCCTGAATAGATAGGCGGGTTCCATTCTCCAAGAGCCTGAACGGATAGGCGGGTTCTATTCTCCAAAAGCCTGAATAGATAGGCTGGTTCTATTCTCCAAGAGCCTGAATAGATAGGCGGGTTCCATTCTCCAAGAGCCTGAACGGATAGGCGGGTTCTATTCTCCAAGAGCCTGAATAGATAGGCTGGTTCCATTCTCCAAGAGCCTGAACGGATAGGCGGGTTCTATTCTCCAAGAGCCTGAATAGATAGGCTGGTTCCATTCTCCAAGAGCCTGAACGGATAGACGGGTTCTATTCTCCAAGAGCCTGAATAGATAGGTTGGTTCCCTTTACGGGGAAAACTTTAAAATACCTGTCGAAAATAGGTAAAAATGATATGATGATGTGAGTTAGCATGCCCCTAATCCTAGGGATGCCTAACTACAAATGATGTATGAATTATGACATCAAAATTTCTCGGATGCTTCCACTTTTCAGATTGGTCAATCTCGACCTTCTTCTTCTTCTTAAACTATAAGCAAACTGGACAGGCCTTCTGACTCTTCTGTCCAGGGATCCTTGAACTCTCTTGCTCTCAGATCGTTGGCATGCCCTCCCTACACGGTCAAAGGACAAAGTCGATTCATTTTTCCTACGCGGTACAGAATGAACTTCAAAATGCGTGCTTTCCCGGAGCGGCGAAAGCAAACTGGGCAGGCCTTCTGGCTCTTCTGTCCAGGGATCCTTGAACTCTTTTGCTCGCAGATCAGTGGTATGTCCTCCCTACACGGTCAAAGGACAAAGTCGATTCATTTTCCTACGCGGTACAAAATGAACTTCAAATTGCGTGCTTTCCCGGAGCGGCGAAAGCAAACTGGGCAGGCCTTCTGGCTCTTCTGTCCAGGGATCCTTGAACTCTTTTGCTCTCAGATCAGTGGTATGTCCTCCCTACACGGTCAAAGGACAAAGTCGATTCATTTTCCTACGCGGTACAAAATGAACTTCAAATTGCGTGCTTTCCCGGAGCGGCGAAAGCAAGCTAGGCAAGCCTTCTGGCTCTTCTGCCCGGAAATCCTTGAGCTCTTAGATTCTGATGCGGTGGGTTTCTTTTCTCTTCTTCTTCTTTTTCTTCTTTTATTTCTTCTCGTTCTATCTTATCTCGTTCTTCTTCTTCTTCTTCTTTATCATCTTCTTTCTTCCTTCTTCTTCTTGTTCTTCTTTCTTCTCAATCTCTTTTGGCTTTCTCATCTTTGCCAAATCTCAATCTTTTTGTCTCTTCTCGAAAGATGACCGCTGGCTTTCGTTGGTCAAACTAGACATAGCACTTCTCGTAGTGCTCGTTCTCAAAACATTGCCCCCTTCTCAAACTGGGTGCTAAATTATTCTCTTCGTCTTCACTCCACTTGACGACCTCTTTTTTTTCTCAACAATAGGGGGAAGAACATGCCCCCAAGTCCCTGAACTTTTTCTCCTAAGTTCATTTTCTGAAGCGCTCGGACACTTTCACTCTTTGGATTGGTCCACCTTGTCCTTCTCCTTCTTCTTCTTAATCTAACTTGGCTTTCTCCTTGCCAAATCTCAATCTTTTAATGACGCCTTCATCTCTTTTCAATAATGGGGGGAACACATGCCCCCCAAGTCCCTGAACTTTTTCTCTTAAGTTCGTTAGGGACCACTTCTCAACTTCTGAAGCAATTGAAACATTTCGACAAAAATTTGGCTTCAAGTCCCTGAACTATAGCAAGTAGGAACTTATTACAACCTGCACCATAGCCACTGACAAGCTGTCATTTGTATTCATGGCATTGCATTCTAAACTTTATCCCTGAAGTAACGGGAAAAGTATTATGTTCAAAAGATTTAGATTGCATCTTTTTAATTTCAAAAATGAGATGCGTTTTTTTTAAAACTATTTTTTCTTTTCATATCAGGGATATATCAAGTCAAATTAAATACCCCAAATATCAAGTGCACGAACGACACTACTGTGGCTTACCAAGGATTGCCTCAAGCATCATGTGTCTAGGAGACCTCGAAAGCTGAGCTGATGTCTGAAAATGTGACATACTCTCCAAGTTATTTCGGCTTTTAATCAATTAGATTTATTTTCTGTAGGCTTCGCCTTTATCAATTCTTTAATTTTGGGGAAGTCAACTCATCACATTCCTTTAGCTTGAAATAAATGATGGAGCAAACAACAAAACCCCGAGCTACTCGGCAATGTCACGATTTGAAAATATTACCATCACTCATGTAGCTAAAGTGAATGGTGCATAGCAACCTTATTGGTCTTTTGCTACAGCGGAGTGCCCCAAAAATTCCACACTCGTATCCGAAGATGCCTATTACCAGGCTTCGAACATTGGAGTGCTTTTGTTACGCTTTTATTGTTCTCTCTCTTTTGTCTTCTCTTCTCTATTTTTTTTCTTTTTCTCTTTTTCTCTTTTTCTCTTTTCTTCTTTTTTCTTTTTTTTTCTTTTTCTTTTTCTTCTCTTTTTTTCTTCTTTTAGCACGGAAGGTTTCTGGTTATTCTCCCGAAGGCCCTAATTCTATGTGTATTTAATTAGGTGACCAAATTAACTTGGAGTGTAAACCACATATTCATCATCTTCAAAGCTTTCGATTTCCACTAGAAAAAAGCGGCTCAAAGTCAACCTTTGGGGTCAAAGTCTATGTCCCTTATGCAATTGATATACGGGGACTCGATAGACAAATATATACACACAAAATGAAAAGGCAATTGAAACATAATGCATCATTTCATTGAAATTTAAAAACATGCAGTCTGAGGCCCTTACAAAAAGAAAAATCTTTGTTTCCTTCGGGCAAAGTGTAGCAAAGGTTGATTTCACACATCACTTTAAAGAAAAGATTAAAATGCAATGAAATGAAGACAAGCGGTCTTGGATACACTAAAACTCTTAAATACTGCGGAGCTGACCATCCATTCCACCCTTCAAACTTCTTCGAGGAACTCAACCTCCCGATTGTCCATCAATTCCTGGACCAATTGCTTAAATTCTAAGCAACTCTGAATTTCATGCCCCACAATCTGGTGGTACTCGCAAAATGATCCATGGCCATCATATGCCCCATTTGGACTCTTCTTAAGTCGACTTCTAACTTAGCAAAACTTTCATCCATTTGCCTCCTTTGGTGGCGAGTAAAGTGTGGGTGCGGAATCTTCGGTAGTCATAAATGCTGCCATGACCCCGAACAATTAATTCCATGATTTAATGATGTAACGCATGAAATGTGTATGCATAACTGAAACAAATGAATGAAGGCAACAAATCGAAAAACGTAAAATCGAAAGCAAGGAAATGTTGATTCGACGAACATCCTCATTAAACAACTTTCTACAACGGAGATCAAGTCTTGTTGTAGTGAGGTAAGAAATACATAGGGTGCGTTTTTTAATAAATTTTCTCGTCCCCTCTTTCTAAATTAACGCGCTTCGGGAGCTTCGTTGCTATGGACTCTCTTCTCCCGTTGTGAAAGTTTTCAACTTTGGACTGTTCTCGAATCAACACTTCGTATGAAAATGCGATGAGTATGCAAAAATAATTAAAACAAGACAAGAAGGCAACTGGGTTAGTAACACCAATAATAAAGACTGAATAAAACAAGTCAACAGAAAACACCAAAGCAGGTTAATAAAGCAAGACCTATTAGCATGAATTCTAATTCTACGGTTAACCGCATGGCTCTAACTGGGGTAGGCTTCTTAAATTCTCACTCATGTGGTTCGGTTCTAACAAGGGTACCCGAACCTATTTTATCACCTACTAAGGTGACAAAAGCCCCAATTCTGGCCCATTACAAGCTTGCGAATTGGTTTCGGTTCGGGGGAAAGCACAACCCAATGACGTGGAGGGCTGCTCACATGTCAAAGGCGTGGATTCCGGAAGTGAATTACCGACCCGTGGAGGGAGACTCACGTGGGTATGGGCGTTTCACTCCCACTTAAGGGGCGAAGCTCGGGTATAGAGCCTAATGCGTGATGCAACACGTGTCGGTGATTCCTTTAAAATTAAATGAAGAATTAATTCAAAACCACCAATTATCAAAGCTCGTGTAATTAAAGTTAAATTTTCAAGGAGGAACCACCTCGCTAAAGTCAAATCAAATTTCAAAAATTTCCATCATTAAAAGCAACAATTATTTTCTTGGCCTAACTCTCTTTTTGTTTTGAAAAACAAAATTGTCCCCAGTGGAGTCGCCAAGCTGTAACGGGGTTTTTTTTTCACAAATCATGTTCCCGCTACTTTTGAAAAAATGTTCGATTTGATTTAAAAAGGGGGAGTTTTAAAAAAAATAATTCGGTTCGGGTTTCGGGAAAGAAAACCTTTTAAAAAAATCTTTTTTTCTCGGTTTGGAGTCGCCACCGGCCACTATGGTAGGCCAGACACCGTAAAAGCTAAACCAGAGATTCATTTGAAAGGGTTCGGGAGTTGGTTACGCGTGGGGAAGGGTTAGCACCCCCATCACGCCCGGAAATCGGTACCAAAACAATTGTTGCCTTTAATTGATGGAAATTATTCAAAATTTAAGAAGACTTTAATTAGGGGTTCTTAACTGAAAACCGAACTTTAATTTATACGAGCTTTTTCAAATTGGTGGTCTCGAAGTAATTTTTCGCTTAATTAAAAAGGATGACGGTACATCGGACCAAAGACTAAACCGACATCATATAAGACTGACTGCCGTGTTAGTTTAGGGTTCGGATCCCGTACGTCACCTTTATGCATGATGCAAGCAATTAAATGATGATGTTATGGTCTTGTTCGTTTTAATTGCGGATTTACCTTTAGACGATTCGAATTAATCCGAATATTCGCGGGACATCCAATAAGTTAGGCTAGTCGACCCGAATACGCGAATTAATAGGTATCTCCGTTTTATGATTAAAAATTAATTAATATGCAAATTAAAATGCTGAAAATTGCATGAATGACAATTAAAATGCATGCCACAAAAAATATATTCGAACCACATGAAAGCAGATAAACATACACTTATTAAAAACGCCTACATCTCATACCACATATGTACATCATAACAACATGGCAAAACTATATTCGACATATATAAAAAAATGTAAAATGCATGAATGACAAGATCATTTAACACAAACATAGTGCAGAATTAACGGTTTAGGAAAAAAGTAAACTGATAGGGACTGAAACTGTAATATAACCTTAAAAAAACTAATTAAAAAGGCGAAATTAGGGCTAAATTACAAAAACACGGAAAACCAGGGGGACCAAAACGGCGATTTTACCGTCCGAAAAACAATTTAAACAAGAATGGTGGCGGAATTGAAAACATTTGAAAAAAGACGAGGACTGCAGGCGTTATTTTGAATTGCGGAACCCCTCCCGCGCGAATATAATGATGCGGAGGGGCTTAAATCGTGATTTACCCGATTTTAAAACGTTTAAAACAATATATAAACCATATTAAAAGAACTCAGCCCCTTTTTATTTCTATTTACCCTAAACCGACCGAGCCCCCCTTTTCTCTGTAAAATCCGGCGCCTTTTTTTTTCTGAAACCCCGAAAACGCAAAAAAACCCTTTACCTTTCGAAAACCGAAAGCCAAAAAACAAACCTTAAAACCTCAAAACCGAGGGAACTCCTACCGATTTCCGATTTTTATGTTACCATCGCCGTCGGCTCACCATGCACGGCCCTAAGATGGACCGGAGGGCTTGTCGCCGAGGGGAAGATGGGAAGACGCGAATTGTAAAAACACTCCTCCCTTTCTGTTTTTTGTTGCTTTTTTTTTATTCGTAAATGAGAAATGAAAACTATGGTACCTCTGAAAACTGAGATCTCTGCTTGTATTGATATCGGAAATGCGATTACAATGTCTCTCTCTCTCTGAATTTTTTTGAATCCGGAAATCCTCTCTTACAACTTTTTCTCTCTGAAAAATCCCTCCTTTTTAATTTCCGAATCCTCTAATGCTCTCTCTGAAAAACCTTTCCGAAAATCCTCTGAAAAATCCTCCTCTACATCGAATTCATTTCGGGTATTTATAGCCCGAATTGCATGTTTTTTTCTTTTTCTTAAATGCCTAATATTGCTGTAATTTGTGCTGATTTGTAAGATTTGTCTGCAATTTCCGTTGTTGATTTTTGATTTCTGTTGCGTCTAATTTTTGTTGCCTTGCGTTTCTGACGTTTCGGTTTTTGGCTGCATGTACTGCCCGTGAGGAGGAGGGGACCAGAGGGTCAGGACGTGGCTGATTCACAGCCGTCGGAAGGATTCGAAAGGGCTCGGTTGTGGTTTACACGCGCGCGCGTGGGACTCGGATCGCCGCTCGTGGATCACACGCGCCATGGGAGGATGATCCTGACCGTTCGATGTCTCCAACTTGATCCAACGGCCAGGAGACGTGCGGCGCAAGGGCTTCAGCAGACAGCTCCTAGGGTTTTTGGTCTTGGCTCGATCTGGGCTGTTGGATCTCCCCTCCAGATCCAACGGTTGAGATGGGGTGGCGGCTGCAAACATAAGAATGGGCATTCAGATTAGGTTTTGTTAGTTTGGGCCTAAACGGGCCATGTATTCTGATATAATAATAATAATAATATTTTTTTGGGGTTTTGATAATGTGTAATGGACTTTGGAATAAACTGTGGGCTTTTATTTAATTATTCGGGCTTTATTTATTAGACTCAATTTTATTTTTAGATTTAATAATAATAATAATAAATATAAGATTAATAATAGTAATAATAAGTTAATAATAGTAGATAAAGATAATAATAATAGTAGTAAAATAATAGTAATAATCGGTAATAATGTTATTAATAATAATATAAGTAATAGTATTAATATATGATAATGGTATAGGTTATAATAATAGACTCTAATAGTAGTAATATATACTCTTTTTTTCTTTTTTAATTTTTATACTTTATCACAATATATAAAGCCTATTAAAAGGAAAGAAAATAAGACGGGTTTAACACCCCGGACAAAATTAGTGATTACATAGAAAAATAAACTTGGCACAACAAACTAACCTAACATTTGATATAACAGTGAGCTTTCATGGCACAACAAATTATGCATGTGAACAAACTAACCTAATATAAAAATAAAAGTCTGGAAAAATATAAAACATTTTGTAATGCGTAAGAGGCTAAGAGTGATCACGGCACAACAAAAACAGACCAGTAGCAAAAGTTGAGCATTTCATTAACTTAATATTTTTCATAACACATCACACATTGCACTTGAACAAATTATGCAGTGAACAATTTACTAGTATACCGTGTTCGACCATAATAGCATCATTCAAGTCTTAATATCAACTAAAATACTCAAAATAAAATACTACAAAAGTCTTAATATCATAATTAAAATTTAATACTCAAGCTCAAAATAAAATACTATGATAGTCTCAATAACAAAATAAAATTAGATCACTAAGTACTCATAAAATTCCAAGGTCCAAACTTTAGAAATCATCCAAACTATTATTCGTTTCATCAATTATGATGTCTGGGTTCTCCAAAGTTAGATCCTTCATGCCTACGACACAAGAAATAAAATAAACTAAGGTTAAATCATGCATTATGTTTAAAATATTGAACAAATAATAAAAGCTAAACTAACTAACCTTCCTCCAATTTTTCCAAGGCAAGCAAGCTTTCCTCAATTATAAGAGGTGACCGAGAGATGTGTAACCAATCTTGAGTGCAAACAAGTGCTTCAACCATTTTTAGAGTCAATGAAGTACGAAAAGAATCAAGGACACGACCTTGCGTGCTAAAAGCCGACTCAGAAGCTACAGTCGAAATGGGTATGGCAAGCACATCTTTAGCAATCTTATGAAGAATGAGATATCTTTTTGGTTGATCTTTCCACCATTGCAAGATTTCAAATTTTAGATTATGAGACACGCAAGCATCTTCTAAATACTTCTCCAACTCACTTTTATTGGCATTAATTAATGAACAACCGGTATCTCTTTGATATTTTAAAGTCATGAGTTGTTGAAGATCAACCTTGCCACTTTGAGTCCCAGTTTGAGTGAAAGTGGAGAAAGTAGAAGAAGTCGAAGAAGATGTATCATTTGTCTTTGATTGAGGCATCGAGGAAGCATACGAGTCAAACAAAGATTGTAAAACCATTTTAATCTTGAGGCATAAGAGATTTGCTCTTGTTTCATCATAAGAGTCTCGCACAATCCAATAAACATAACTCAATTTGTGCCTAGGGTCAAGGATCACCGCCACAAACACCAAAACATTAATATTATCAATATTTCCATAATATTTGTCATACTTAAACATCACTTGAGCTGCCATTTTCCTAACACCTTCATCATCATCACCAATGTTATTCGAAATCATTAATCTAGTTTCGTAAATCTCATGTGCATAAGAGTTGCAAGTCACATAGTGAGAACCAAATAATCTCAATGTTGCATCATAAAAAACACCTAAGAAAGGTAAAAAAAAAAACTACCCACCCTCTTCCAATCGTCTTCTTTAGGACCACCACCAAACTTTTTAAGTTCCTTGAAACAAGATAAATCTTTCATGTATAAACTAGCAAATGCCTTTTTAAACATGATAGCAGATTCAAGCATTAAAAAGGTTGAATTCCATATCGTTTCAACATCCAAAGTAACTAGACTTTTACTATACTCTTTCTCTTCTTCTATACAAGTTTTAAACTTTTGAAGTCTCGCAGGAGAAGACCGAACATACCTCACAAGAGCTCGAACTTTCATAATTGACAAATCAAGTTCTTTCAAACCATCTCTTACAATTAAATTTAAAATATGAGACGCACATCTCATATGTAAATATTTACCCTCCAACAAACTAGACTCCCAAATGTTAAGTCTTCTCCTCAAGTAATCAATTGCTAAATCGTTTGAGCTAGCATTGTCTACGGTCACAATCATAATATTTTTCAAACCTCATTCAATCAAACATTTTTCAACTGCTCTACCAATAAGTTGTCTGAAATGACCAGCAATAGGACAAAGATTATCCTCTTATGCAAATTCCAATCATCATCACTAAAATGGACAGTCAAACACATATAGCTTAAATTTTGACATGATGTCCATGTGTCTGTGGTTAGACAAATCCTAGAATGCAAGTTCTTAAAAGAAACTTTCAACTCATTTCTTTGTTCAATAAAGAGAGCATAACAATCTCTAGTGGCAGTAGTGCGAGAAGGAAGCCTAAAGAGGGGATTTAAAGCCTTACAAAAGTCAATGAAATATTCACGTTCAACAAACACAAAAGGCATTTCATCCACAATAAGCAATTTAGCAAGCTTTTTCCTACACAAATCATTATCAAATTCCCACAATTTTGAAACACTAATTGTTTCAGCAGTTCCGTCCTCGTTTATTAGTGTTTTAGTTTCAAAATCAATCATCTTTTACTTCTTATCTAACTTTGGGGATATTTTTTGCACCTATTAATGTGATTTGCTAATGGAGTGGTGCCATTTTTAGTTGAGCAACCAATACATTGTTGACAATACTTACAAGAAGCAAAAGTGGGATCTTCCTCGTCAACCGAAAAATGAGTCCACCACTTAGACTTTTTCTTCCTCTTCCCTAAAGTAGCATCACTTGTTGTTGGACTTTTCGTCTCATTTCTCTTCTTTTTTGGTGGTTGCATTTCCTCCTCATTATACTCGTTCGTCATCGAATCAATAAATACAGAATCAACATCTTCTTTCTCATTAAAAGATGATGGAACATTCTGCAACCAATTAATTATAGGACACCAAATAATTATTCTCATGCAAACAAGATCATATTAACTTATTAAGTATTAATTGTAATAAGTAATCAAAAAATAACTAGCTAAGTGAAACTGTCGATGCATGGTAAAAAAATACTTCATTGTACTCAAATAAATTCAAATGATAAGACTAATTTTATATTGAAAGCAATCTATATAAAAATAATGGAAGTAAAAAAACATATCGAAGTTTAATAAATACATGTATAACGTAATATGTAGATAAAGCAACAATCAAGAAAAAGACAAATATTATAAAGTAGTTATTTAAAGGTTTGGACGAGACTACCAAAAATATCTAAAATAGCAAAATCATTTTGATGTTTGCTTCCTCTAAATATCCATTATTAGACACTCTACCTAAATCAAAGTAAATATAGAATCCAATGCTATATTGTTCAAACATTTCATTTGTTTGAAATATCTGTGATAATCAACAAACAGAACAAATCATTAAATCGCCTACCAATTCCAAAATCATTGTTCAAACTTTAAAACTTATTCAAGTTAATGTTTTGGATTTAAAATTTTCAATATTATTTAAATATAAAAAATGCAGAGAATTTACCAAGGATTTGGATAGAGGTTTTGGAGGGTTTCGGCTCGTCATAGACAAGATCGTGACTTGTAACGTGAGAGAGGATAACCAATTGGTCACCGAAGGGTTTTAGCTGGAGCTTGGAGGTGGAGTGGTGGAAGTCTGGAGAGTGGAGAATAGGTCTGGGAAATTATCGTGCAGAACAGAGGGGTTGGCAAATTAAAATTGGGGGATAAAATTTTATTTTGGGCTTTACCAGGCTGCTTGGGCTAGGGATAAAAGGCTTAATTTTTAATCGAATTTTCGGATAATCCGAATTCCATTTTAGGTCGATCCGATTATCCAAAAAATTTACCGGGTATCCGATCTGAACTATCCGAAAATTTAAAAACGGATTGGATATCTAAATTTTCGGATCAGATTACCGGACAAACAGATCGAATTACCCGAATCGAATTTTTTTGCACACCCTTACTTTCTGGGGCCTCCTTGCCCCCGCTTCTGTGTTTGTATTTGTAACTTGTTTTGCAATGAAGATTTCTTTTCTATCGATAAAAAAAACACTTCTCTCGCCTACTGCCTAATGTCCCAAAAACGCATCATTGTTAATTCACAGTTGACCTTTGCACTTTTGCCAATGTGTATACTGTTCCAAGTCAAACCATTTTGCAACCTAAAAACGAAAAAAAATGTCATGGTCACTCTATTCTAGTAAGTTTTGAAAGAAAAAAAAGTTAATTGTGTCACACGTCCTCAAACCACGACACTTATTCTAAATTAATTCCTAAATTTTTAACATTTTAATTCCATCCTTAAACTATGACATTTATTCTTTGTCCCCCAACTTTTGAACTATCCGGTTTCATCCTCAAACTATGACTCTTACTCTAAATTGGTTCTGAAACTTTTTGAACATTCTAATATTACCCTCTAAATTATCAATATATGCTAATCTTATCTTGTGTTAATACAACCGTTATAAAAGTTATTACTTGTCATGAAAAACTTATGTGTATTATGTAATAATATGATGTGGTATAAACGAAGATTTTATGATGGAACTAGAATATTCAAAAAGTCTAGGGGGCCAATTTAGAATGAGTGTCATTGTAACAACGGGGGAGTCGCCACCAATCCTTTGTTTTACTTTATGTGAGATTGGATCACCTGAAAACCCGGTTATTTTAATAAAACTTGTTTTTATTAAAACAACGAGTTTTGGTCTGCGAAACCAGAAAATAGGTTCGGGAGTCGGTTACGTGTGGGGAAGGGTGAGCACCCCCACATCGCCCAAAATTGGTACATGTCGATTACGTAATGTCTTAATGGTGAAATTATGAATTCGAATATAATTTATCAATGTGATCCCTTAAAATATTTAAACGAATAATTGTTTGTAAAAAAGAAAATTTACACCCCAACAACCGGGGCATAATTTTCGTATATAAAAGGAATTTACATTCCTACGTTCGAAGCATAATTTCTGTTAGATTTCCGACTGAAGGGAATTTATTTTAAAAATTATATTTTAGAATTAAAAATGATACTTTGTAATAGGGACTAAAGGAAAGCGGCACCCTTACGTCAGGGTACATTTTTCCATGATAATCTCTAATAAAAAAGTTTTAATTTAAAATTTAATTAAACAATATATACAAATATATAAATAATTCATAAAAGCATAACATACATAATAAAATTAAAATATACAAACATGACATATAAAATAAAAACATACCAATAAATGTAAGAACTTTTTATATTGTATACAAAGATATTTATTACAAAAAGTTGGCATTAAAACAAATACAAAGATAAAGATCAAAATTTACCCTACTAGAAGCTCGAATGAAGAACTTTGACCGACCCCTAGCAAGATCTCTGCATCATCTCGCCATAATTCAAAAATTGATTCGAACGAACCTCGATAGGGCCTCCGATCGAACCAACTGTTCGAACCATTAAAAGGGCACTGCCCCTAAGGTTCGAAAGGAGTACTGCCCTAAACCTTACGCCATTTCCATGGCATTTGTTAGCCATTTCTATGGCTTTGCCATGTCTGTGTCTCTCTTTTACAAGACCTCGCCCTCCCCTTTTATAGCAATTGGGGTGGGGAGGTGAAACATGCAATTAGGGACGTGGTGGCTTGTATGTCACCCACGTAATTCCCCCCTTTTTTACTTTTTCTTTTTTTTTTTTCATTTTTTATGATATAAAATACATTTGAGTGAAAAATAAATAGTTATGGCCCGGACATAAAATGAGTATTACATTTGCCCCCCTTTGCTCACTGTTGTGTAACAGGAATTGAGCAAAGATAAAAGGATAACCATTTTATGTCTGTTCGGGTCTGGATTCCTTCCTTTGACCACCATTTCTTCTAAGCTTCAGTTGATCCGCTCGACCGCTCTTTGTAGGCAAAATCTTCAAAATGGAACGATCCGTTGGGGAGATAATCTTTAAACTACGGAGACCCGTGGGAGAAGCAAAATAAGTCCGGCTTGCTACGGCTCTGACATTGACGAATACCTGGAGAAAACTTGACCTAACTGCGACACTGATGAAGAAGCAAAAACTTGATCCGGCTGCAACACTGACAAAGAAACAGGATCGAAGGATGATGGTTTTGACAGTTGGTCTAAGGAGACATGATCGGGTGATGAAGGCTCCGATCTTGGATTCAGAAAATACCTTCAGCTCGACTCCTAGATTTCTTTTGCATTTTCCCAAATGCACAGGGATCAACGGATTTGACTTGCCTTTACCGGTAGCCGTTTGCTTCGGGCTAGTTGTATCATTCCCTTGGGTACAATCAGTTTGGACCAATCATGAGATTGGATTTTTCTCGAGGATTTATTTTCCTTGGACCATTCGTTAAAATGGATCGATGGACATTTGAATTGTCCATTGTCTTAAACTTAACCGTGTTTAAGCACGTTATGCCGACATTTCTGTCGGCTTTCAGATTTGGATTTTTCCCAAATGCACAAGGATCAACGGTTTTGACTTGCCTTTACCGGTAACCGTTTGTTCTGGGCTAGTTGTATCATTCCCCTGGGTACAATCAGTTTCTACCAATCATGAGATTAGATTTTTCCAAAGGATTTATTTTCCTTCGACCATTTGTGACAATGGATTTTCGATGGACATTTGAATTATCCATTGTCTTAAACTTAACCGTGTTTAAGCACGTTGTGCCGACATTTCTGTCGGACTTGTCAAAAATAGCTTCGATTCAGTCGCAATTTTGATGAAGGAACAAGATTTTTTTTATAACATGGATGAGGAAAAGATTTGGAAATCAAGAAATTTTTGTTGACCAAGCTACAACACCTGATGAAGAGGCATGGTCTAAAGTGATTTTGATCTAGCTACAACACCGACGATGAGGCAAGACCGAAAGTTAGTTTGGTCTAGCTACATCAACGACGAGGAGGTAGGATCGAAAGTTTAAGTTTGGTCTAGCTACATCCCTAACGAAAAGGCAAGACCAGAAGTTGACCGAGCTATGACACCTGACGAAGAGGCACGATCTAAAGTTGTTTTGATCCAGCTGCAACACCAACGAGGAGTCAGGATCGAGAGTTCAAGGTTGGTCTAGCTACATCCCTGACGAAGAAAAAAGACCAGAAGTTGACCGAGCTACGGCACCTAGAATATACAAAAAGTCTAGGGGGCCAATTTAGAATGAGTGTCATCGTAACAACGGGGGAGTCGCCACCAATCCTTTGTTTTACTTTAGGTGAGATTGGATCACCTGAAAACCCGGTTATTTTAATAAAACTTGTTTTTATTAAAACAACGAGTTTTGGTCTGCGAAACCAGAAAATAGGTTCGGGAGTCGGTTACGTGTGGGGAAGGGTGAGCACCCCCACATCGCCCAAAATTGGTACATGTCGATTACGTAATGTCTTAATGGTGAAATTATGAATTCGAATATAATTTATCAATGTGATCCCTTAAAATATTTAAACGAATATTTGTTTGTAAAAAAGAAAATTTACACCCCAACAACCGGGGCATAATTTTCGTATATAAAAGGAATTTACATTCCTACGTTCGAAGCATAATTTCTGTTAGATTTCCGACTGAAGGGAATTTATTTTAAAAATTATATTTTAGAATTAAAAATGATATTTTGTAATAGGGACTAAAGGAAAGCGGCACCCTTACGCCCGGGTACATTTTTTCATGATAATCTCTAATAAAAAAGTTTTAATTTAAAATTTAATTAAACAATATATACAAATATATAAATAATTCATAAAAGCATAACATACATAATAAAATTAAAATATACAAACATGACATATAAAATAAAAACATATCAATAAATGTAAGAACTTTTTATATTGTATACAAAGATATTTATTACAAAAAGTTGACATTAAAACAAATACAAAGATAAAGATCAAAATTTACCCTACTAGAAGCTCGAATGAAGAACTTTGACCGACCCCTAGCAAGATCTCTGCATCATCTCGCCATAATTCAAAAATTGATTCGAACGAACCTCGATAGGGCCTCCGATCGAACCAACTGTTTGAACCATTAAAAGGGCACTGCCCCTAAGGTTCGAAAGGGGTACTGCCCTAAACCTTACACCATTTCTATGGCTTTGCCGTGTCTGTGTCTCTCTTTTGCAAGACCTCGCCCTCCCCTTTTATAGCAATTGGGGTGGGGAGGTGAAACATGCAATTAGGGACGTGGTGGCTTGTATGTCACCCACGTAATTCCCCCCTTTTTTATTTTTTCATTTTTTTTCATTTTTTATGATATAAAATACATTTGAGTGAAAAATAAATAGTTATGGCCCGGACATAAAATGAGTATTACATTTGCCCCCCTTTGCTCACTGTTGTGTAACAGGAATTGAGCAAAGATAAAAGGATAACCATTTTATGTCTGTTCGGGTCTGGATTCCTTCCTTTGACCACCATTTCTTCTAAGCTTCAGTTGATCCGCTCGACCGCTCTTTGTAGGCAAAATCTTCAAAATAGAACGATCCGTTGGGAAGATAATATTTAAACTACGGAGACCAGTGGGAGAAGAAAAATAAGTCCGGCATGCTACGGCTCTGACATTGACGAATACTTGGAGAAAACTTGACCTAACTGCGACACTGATGAAGAAGCAAAAACTTGATCCGGCTGCAACACTGACAAAGAAACAGGATCGAAGGATGATGGTTTTGACAGTTGGTCTGAGGAGACATGATCAAGTGATGAAGGCTCCGATCTTGGATTCAGAAAATACCTTCAGCTCGACTCCTAGATTTCTTTTGCATTTTCCCAAATGCACAGGGATCAACGGATTTGACTTGCCTTTACCGGTAGCCGTTTGCTCCGGGCTAGTTGTATCATTCCCTTGGGTACAATCAGTTTGGACCAATCATGAGATTGGATTTTTCTCGAGGATTTATTTTCCTTGGACCATTCGTTAAAATTGATCGATGGACATTTGAATTGTCCATTGTCTTAAACTTAACCGTGTTTAAGCACGTTATGCCGACATTTCTGTCGGCTTTCAGATTTGGATTTTTCCCAAATGCACAAGGATCAACGGTTTTGACTTGCCTTTACCGGTAACCGTTTGTTCTGGGCTAGTTGTATCATTCCCCTGGGTACAATCAGTTTCTACCAATCATGAGATTGGATTTTTCCAAAGGATTTATTTTCCTTCGACCATTTGTGACAATGGATTTTCGATGGACATTTGAATTATCCATTGTCTTAAACTTAACCGTGTTTAAGCACGTTGTGCCGACATTTCTGTCGGACTTGTCAAAAATAGCTTCGATTCAGCCGCAATTTTGATGAAGGAACAAGATTTTTTTTATAACATGGATGAGGAAAAGATTTGGAAATCAAGAAATTTTTGTTGACCAAGCTACAACACCTGATGAAGAGGCATGGTCTAAAGTGATTTTGATCTAGCTACAACACCGACGATGAGGCGAGATCGAAAGTTAGTTTGGTATAGCTACATCAACGACGAGGAGGTAGGATCGAAAGTTTAAGTTTGGTCAAGCTACATCCCTAACGAAAAGGCAAGACCAGAAGTTGACCGAGCTATGACACCTGACGAAGAGGCACGATCTAAAGTTGTTTTGATCCAGCTGCAACACCAACGAGGAGTCAGGATCGAGAGTTCAAGGTTGGTCTAGCTACATCCCTGACGAAGAAAAAAGACCAGAAGTTGACCGAGCTACGACACCTGATGAAGACGCACGGTCTGAAGTTGTTTTGATCCAGCTACAACACCGACGAAGAGGCAGGATCGAGAGTTCAATTTTGGTCTAGCTACATCTCTGACGAAGAGGCAAGGCCAGAAATTGACCAAAATACGACACCTGATGAAGAGGCATGGTCTGAAGTTGTTTTGATCCAGCTACAACACCGACGAGGAGGTAGGATCGGGAGTTCAAGTTTGGTCTAGCTACATCCCTGACGAAGAGGCAAGACCAGAAGTTGATCGAGCTATGACACCTGACGAAGAGGCACGGTTTGAAGTTATTTTGATCCAGCTATAACACTGACGAAGAGGCAAGATCGAGAGTTCAAGTTTGGTCTAGCTACATCCCTGACGAAGAGGCAAGACCAGAAGTTGACCGAGCTACGACACCTGACGAAGAGGCACGGTCTGAAGTTGTTTTGATCAAGCTACAACACCGATGAGGAGGCAGAATCGAGAGTTCAAGTTTGGTCTAGCTACATCCCTGACGAAGAGACAAGACCGAAGTTGACCGAGCTACGAAAATTGACGAAGAGGCACGGTCTGAAGTTGTTTTGATCCAACTACAACACCGACAAGGAGGTAGGTTCGAGAGTTCAAGTTTGGTCTAGCTACATCCCTGACGAAGAGGCAAGACCAGAAGTTGACCGAGCTACGACAATTGACGAAGAGGCACGGTCTGAAGTTGTTTTGATCCAGTTACAATACCGATGATGAGACATGATCGAGAGTTCAAGTTTGGTCTAGCTACATCCCTGACGAAGAGGCAAGACCAGAAGTTGACCGAGTTACGACACCTAGCGAAGAGGCATGATCTGAAGTTGTTTTGATCTAGCTACAACACCGACGAGGAGGCAAGATCGAGAGTTCAATTTTGATCAAGCTACAACCTTGTAGAAGAGGTATGATCTGAGGTTCGATCTGCTATGGCTCAGGCGACGTAGAACGATCTAAATTTTGATCTATTCGCACCTACTACGGCAAAAATAGACCTGAAAAATGATTGGTCTGTCGTGACTCTGACAAAGCGACATGATCTGAGGTTTGATCTGCTATAGCTCTAGCGACGTAGCATGATCTGGATTTTGATCTATTCGCACCTACTACGGCAAAAATAGTCCTGAAAAATGATCAACCTGCTGCAACTCTGACGAAGCGGCATGATCTGAGGTTTGATCTTCTATGGCGCTGTCGTCGTGGCATGATATGTGCTTTGATCTAGTCGCACCTATTGCGGCGAAACTAGATCTGGGAAATATGATCTGCTGCAACTCTGACGAAGCGGTATGATCTGAGGTTTGATCTGCTACAGCTCTGTCGTCATAGCATGATTTGGGCTTTGATCTAGTCGCACCTATTGTGGCAAAACTAGACCTGGGAAATATAATCTACTGCAACTCTAACGAAGCAGCATGACCTGGGATTTGATCTACTACGGCCCTGACGACATAGTATGATTTGGATTTTGGTTTAGTCACACCTACTACGATGAAACTAGACCTGGAAGATATGACATGCTGCAACTCCAAGGAAGCAGCATGATTTGAGATTTGATCAACTACGACCCTGACGACGTAGCATGATTTGGATTTTGGTCTAGTCGCACCCTACTATGTTGAAACTAGACCTGGAAGATATGACATGTTGCAACTCCCTCGAAGCAGCATGATCTGAGATTTGATCTACTACGGCCCTGACGACGTAGCATGATTTGGATTTTGGTCTAGTCGCACCTACTACGACGAAACTAGTCCTAGAAGGTATGACATGCCGCAACTCCCACGAAGCAGCATGATCTGAGATTTGATCTACTACGGCCTTGACGACGTAGCATGATTTGGATTTTGGTCTAGTCGCACCTACTACATCAAAACTAGACCTGGAAGATATGACATGTTGCAATTCCCATAAAGCAACATGATCTAAGATTTGATCTACTACGGCCCTGACGACGTAGTATGATTTGGATTTTGGTCTAATCGCACCTACTACGGCGAAACTAGACCTGGAAGATACGACATGCTGCAACTCCCACGAAGCCGCATGATCTGAGATTTGATCTACTACGGCCTTGACGATGTAGCATGATTTGGATTTTGGTCTAGTTGCACCTACTACGGCGAAACTAGACATGGAAGATATGACATGTTGTATGTTCAGGGAGACGAGATTGTCGTTGTTTTGTTTTACAGCCAATTCAGGGAGACAAGGTTGTTGTTTGGTGTTCTTCTTTCGCTACAAATTCAAGGAGATGAAATTGTTGTCGTGCTTATCCTGCCGCAAATTTAAGTAGATGAAATTATTGAAGCTTGTTCTACTGCAAAATTCAGGGAGACATATTTGTTGTTGTGTTCATTCCATCGTAATTCCAAGGAGCTAAACTTGTTGTCTGTGCTCAGTCCGCTACAAACTTAGGGAGATAAACTTGTTGTTGAGTTGATATGTTCCACCATTTGTTGGAGAAACATAATTTTCCCAATCTTGAAGAAGTAGAATCTGCAAATTTAGGGGTGATCTGCTGCACCTTTGACGGGGAGGCAGAATCTGAAAAAGTTGATCCGTTACACCATGCTACGGGTGAGATAGGACCTACAAAGGTTAAAAGAGTGACTGGTCAAAATGAGTCATGAACTAACTTTTCGTGAGCTATAAGGTTTGAATTGAGTGTTTGATTTGGTTGATCCACTCTTTCGTGTCAAGGATGTTGGTTCTTGTTAACGATTGTATGTGCTTTCTTTAGTTGAAGGCGCCATACAACATTTTCATATTTGCTCCAGTCCTTCATGTCAAGGATGTTGGAATTTATTGATAACGATTTGCTCCTTCCTGTTTGAGGATATTAGACCTGCAAATTTTCATTCTTTAAGAAATGGTCAAATATTTGTAAAAAGAGGTAGAGTTGATTTAAGAAAAGATCTTTGAGGAAATATCCAAAAAATCCAGAAAAATATCCTTGTGGAAGGATTGAACTAAGGAATTCATGCTTTCAGAAAAAAGTCCTTGTGAAAGGACGGGATTAAGAAATTCTGGTTTTGAGAAGGAGTATCCTTATGAAAGGATGAAATTAATAAATTTTGAGTTTGAGAAAAATTTTCCTTATGAAAGGATGGTTAAGAGATTCCGAGTTTGAGAAAATGTCCTTAAGGAAGGATAGAGTTAAGAAACTTCTGTTTTTGAAGAAAACGTCCTTAAGAAAGGACAGAGTTAAGAAACTCATGTTTTGAAGGAAATGTCCTTAAGAATGGACAGAGTTAAGAAACTCATGTTTTGAGGAAATGTTCTTAAGAAAGGATAGAGTTAAGAAACACACGTTTTTGAGGAAAATGGGTCATTATGAAAAGATTGGTTTCAAAAAAAATTCTTTGAGTAACCAGTGCAAGGTTAGTTTCCGGGAATGTATTTATGCAAATGACATGTATGTGCATGCATTATTGATGATGTAGAGATGTATGAAATTCTTGTAGAAGTCCCTTTCTTTTGACTTAGTTTGGTCTTCTGATCTTTGTTTAAAATTTGTCTCAGCAGAAGTTTGCACCCCAAGCTTCATTGTCCTTATTCTTTTTTTGGACTTGAACTTCTAAGCTGAATGATCTCGAAGTTAACTCATTTTTCTTTTTTCCAGGGAAATTTACTTGGCTCACCACCGCTGACGGAGGCGAGATTGAAGAAAGGTTGATTTCGAAACTTCATGGCATGAAGTTATGGCCCTAAAAATAGAACATTAGTTAGTAGTCTATTCGAAAAAAGTTACCGTTTTTTTACCTAGATGTTCGAGCTTTTTACATATTCGGCCTCCTTCAAGGCTAAAGGTTGATCATTATGTTGTCGCCCCAACAGTTGAGGTCTTTTGGTTTCTCTTTTCTAGACCTGTTTGTATGTACAAGAAAAAAGTATGTAATGGATGTACCTAGCTTTGTACTTAATGCATGTGTCTAGCCTAAATACATGATGACTTGAATGTATGTACAATGCATATAGATGATGCATGATGATGAATATGTGAATGAGATTCTATTTTTCCCCTTAAAAGGATGCTTCTGGTTCGCTGCTAGTCAGATATTTACTTCTGATTAAACAGTGCTCAGTGCTTTGTTTGTAAGAATGGCCCAACTTTCCTTGGGTTCGATCATTTTTTGAATTACTTCCTTAGGTGAATGTCTCAACATTTTTGTCTAAGACTTCTCTTGAAGCGAACTCGAAGCTTGAAGTATGTTTTCATCTCTTCTTGAAGAGTTGTCATTGTTCTTGTGAACACGTTAGGTTGCACCCCGGTCAGGTCTATAAATTTGTTGTTGATTCATGGTAGCTCATCACTTTTTGACTCTAGCAAAGTGCTACAGACAATAGTTGATGTAGTCGTCTAGGGTGCAAAAGTCTGACTCGACATCGGAGGCTCTCTTCCTAAACTCGTCAAGGAATGTTCTCAGCTTGAAGCCTTGTAGAGGTATGATGTCTGTATGAGTGCAAAGGTTATTTGAAAATGCCCTTGGACCGGGCTCTTGTATGATGTTAGATTGGTCAACTTTATTTTATCCGGCATTTTCTAACATGGGGCATCCCAAGATCGATTTCAAAGTTCCGAAATGAATGCATGTAAGGTACATGTTCTAGATGTGAAGGTACCGATTCAAAATAGAATGTATGCATGTAAATGGAAAATGCATGTCCTAGATGAGAAATCACTGATTCAAAAATGGTTCTCGTGGTTCAACTTTTGAATTTACAAGATTTATTCGCAACTTTTGAATGTTGCATCGATATCTATGGAACTAGATTTGCTCCCGATGATAATTTTTCAAATAGGGAACCAAACGTGAATCAATACTTCATGTTGATGAAATGCAAAAATTAAAATGTTATAGTGGTGTCATGTAATTAATGTGAAATGAATGACTTAATGCAACGCGATCACCAAAGAGAAGAAACATGTTAGTTCATAATAAAAGAGTCAAATGGATAAATTGAATAATGAATAAGACAAAAATTAACAGCAAACAAAATTGAACATATATAGCAAATAAAGGCATCAAAACCTAAACAGGGTGCCTGCTAACGGGTAGAGTTTTGGTTTGGCTTTAAGGGTTAAGCTCTTAGGGTTTACTATATGTGTTTTGGTTATAAAGTAACGGTACCCGAATTGTCGCTAGGACATCGATTCGGGAGGATACATTTCCCTAGGTCTGCACGGAGACAGAGGTCTCACGAAGACAAAGGGACATATATCCCGGAAGCGTTTCACCATCCTACACGGAGGAAGTACCTCATGAAGGCGTGATTTCTCGCTCCCACTTAAGAGACGGAGCTCGGGTATAGAGCTCGTGATATAAAAACTCAAAAAATAAATTTATAAAAAAATTTGTAAAAAAATTAGAAAAAAGGGATCACAAATTAATTAAATTGAAGTCGTAATTTCCACCTATAGACAAAAGGTAATCGACTTGTGGCTTGACTCTCTAAAAAAACTCTCCAGCGGAGTCGCCAAGCTGTAACAACGGGGGAGTCACCACCAATCCTTTGTTTTACTTTAAGTGAGATTGGATCACTTAAAAACCCGGTTATTTTAATAAAACTTATTTTTATTAAAACAACGAGTTTTGGTCTGCGAAACCAGAAAATAGGTTCGAGAGTCGGTTACGTGTGGGGAAGGGTGAGCACCCCCACAACGCCCAAAATTGGTATCTGTCAATTACGTAATGTCTTAATGGTGGAATTATGAATTCGAATATAATTTATCAATGTGATCCCTTAAAATATTTAAACGAATATTTGTTTGTAGAAAAGAAAATTTACACCCAACAACCGGGGCATAATTTTTGTATATAAAAGAAATTTACACCCCTACGTTCAGGGCATAATTTCTGTTAGATTCTCGACTGAAGGGAATTTATTCTAAAAATTATATTTTAGAATTAAAAATGATATTTTGTAATAGGGACTAAAGGAAAGCGGCACCCTTACGCTCAGGTACGTTTTTTCATGATAATCCCTAGTAAGAAAGTTTTAATTTAAAATTTAATTAAACAATATATACGAATATATAAATAATTCATAAAAGCGTAACACACATAATAAAATTAAAATATACAAACATGGCATATAAAATAAAAACATACCAACAAATGTAAGAACTTTTTTATATTGCACACAAAGATATTTATTACAAAAAGTCGACATTAAAACAAATACAAATACAAAGATTAAAATTTACCCTACTAAAAGCTCGAATGAAGAACTTCGACTGACCCCTAACAAGATCTCTGTCATCTCGCCATAATTCAAAAATTAATTCGAACGAACCTTATCATCTCGCCATAATTCAAAAATTAATTCGAACGAACCTTGATAGGGCCTCTAATCGAACCAATTGTTCGAACCATTAAAAGGGCACTGCCCCTAAACCTTGCGCCATTTCCATGGCATTTGTTAGCCATTTCTATGGCTTTGCCGTGTCTGCGTCTCTCTTTTGCAAGACCTCGCCCTCCCCTTTTATAGCAATTGGGGTGGGGGGGTGAATCATGCAATTAGGGACGTGGTGGCTTGCATGTCACCCACGTAATTCTCTTTTTTTACCTTTTTTTTTATTTTTGTATGATATAAAAATACATTTGAGTAAAAAATAAATAGTTATGGCCCGGAAATAAAATTGGTATTACAGTCATAATTTGAGGATGAAAATAGAACATTCAAAAGTTTGAGGACAAACATAAGAGTGATAGTTTGAGGATAAAAATTAAACATTTAAAAATTTATAAACCAATTTAAAATGTGTGTCATAGTTTGGAGATGTGTGGTGCTATTAACTCGGTCATTCTAGATTTTTTTTTTAATGGAATTGCAGTATTATGTTGAAAAATAATAAACAAATCTAATGGACATCGAGGATTGGAATGGAACTTTTTAAATAGAAAAACTAAGTGAAATTGTTTTTTAAAGGAATTTTTTAAATTATATTGTTCAGTTTAGGGACAAAACTATTTTCACAGATTTTGATCTCAAATAAGAAAAGGCATCTCAATAGGAGAAGCGTATCTCTAATTTTTCTAAGCACAAATTCAGCACACGCTTGCTTGCTAGTTTCAATGTATTTACGTCAAATTCACAAGTTCCATACGTATTCCTCTTCTTCCCGTTCAATTCTTTTCTTAAAAGCTAAATTTGTTCACAATTACCTATGAAAAATATTTTTAAGTATATTTCATGTTTATTTCAAAGTCCATATACGAAGTTTGAGATTATTCTTTTAATATTAATTTTAAAGTTTAAATTTGATTTTTATTGTTAAAATTACAAAATATGTTATGAAACTTTTTATACTAGAGAATATTATGCCAAAATTATATTTCATGTAATTAATTGGATTTTATTTGAAGATGGAACTTAAATTGAGTAAAAGGTTTAAAAGATAATTTTTGTCTATGTAATAATATTGTCGGTATTACAAGATGAGACAACCAGTAGGCTAATGAGTGGAATTAAATGTTGATCTTTCTTTTATTGAATAGTAATGTATTATATTTTAATATATGTGCGAATTTGAACTCATACAAAATAGAATAAGGTGAACATTCTTAACCATTAGGCCAATCAATGGATCTCAACGTTATTTTTTTTAATTTTCATCAATTTAACTTCAAACTTTTAATTTACATCAATCTCATCATCTGATGTCGTTGACCAAAAGACTCAAAAATTATATATAAAAAAAAGACAACATTATTTATTTGAGATTGCTGCATGGACGCCAAAAAGAAATTGAAAGGTCAAACTCAAAAAATAGGAAAAATAAATAATCGTGCAACTGACCATCCAACTTCAATGGAACCCCTAAATCAACGCTCAGCCTAGCTAATCTAGATCTTGATTGGATCAAGATCAAACGGTGAGAAAGCTTTTAGTAACCTTTCTTCTTGAGATGAACACATTTGGCATCAATTTCAGCCTTTATTTTGGCTTTTGGGTTCCATCGTCAGCCATATTAGATGCCATGTCCTTACCATTCATAAAAGAGTAATTAGGGTTCTTTTAGTAATATTATCGCTAAAATTTATTTACTTATTTTTATCAAAATTATCTCTAAAATTGAGATTTAGTGCTATTCTCCGATTTAAAGTAAATGAATAAAGTAAAAAATGAAGATAAATTGATCTAAAATCTAAGATTACACCCGTAATTATAGAATACACTAATCAAACGACCCTAAGTATTCGGTTGATATTAATCCTGAATTTGATCTCTAACCACTCTTATCTACAAAAGTGTATGACAGCATCAAAACGACATGTTGCCTGTCGTGTTGGACTATTCCCTCCCGCTGTCCATTCACCATCCACGTGTCCATCTGGCCATTCACAGTTTGCCATTCCTACGCCATTTCGTCCGTTACAACGATAAACTAATCAATCTTCTCCAAATCCAAAATTTCCCCTTTACATCTTCTCCAAATCCCTTTAAATCAAACGTATAGAAACCTCCCTTTCCCTTTTCCCTATATATTTTAACTTCTCAAGTTCCGGTTGGTACGAAGTTTCACATATGTTGATGTTGGATTCTAACGTCGGATACTCTCCACTCACTACACAGGACCTAACACCTTAGCTTTTAACTTTTCCTCCTCCTTCTTCTTCTTCTTCAAAATGAAAAGTTCGAGGAACTTTCATTTACACCTGCCGCACCTTCATCATCAAGGGAAGAAACAGACGAGGGATGTCCCGAAAGGGTGTTTGGCCATCAAGGTTGGGTCGCAGGGGGAGGAGCAGCAGAGATTTGTGGTGCCTGTTATGTACTTCAACCACCCTTTGTTCCTTCAGCTGTTGAAAGAAGCCGAGGAGGAGTACGGGTTCGACCAGAAGGGGACCATCACAATCCCTTGTCACGTCCAAGACTTCAGGAATGTACGGTGCTTGATCGACAGGGAAATGTCCCTCCACCATCATGTCGGGTGTTTTAGGGTTTGATTTGATTCCTTTGTTTGTTTGTTTTTATGGTTTTCAAAGTGGCCAGAAAGGCAGAAACCATTCTCTTTGAATCTGGGAAGCGTTTAATTTCTTGTTGGAGTTTGTTTTTCTCTTGCTTTTCTTTTTCCTGTTTCTCGGTAGGCGCTAAGATGATGCAGGGTGAAGCGATAACGACGACAGATGTTGCTTGCGATTTTGTTTGCAACCGTATTGGATAAAAAGCAAGAAAGTAATTGCCTTTTTTTTCAATTGCTTTAAGTTTTAAATATCAAACTCAGCCAATTGTAAATATTTTGCCAATTTAAATTAATAGTGAGAACATGATTTAAGATAATAGACTGTAAGCATGAGAATATGGATGAGTGTATTAAATTTACGAAAAATGAAGTGACATCGAAATGGGTGAAAGAGTGTATCCCCTGCATTCCATGCAACACGAGTAAAACTTAAACAAATTCTGACTCATACATCATACATGAACCTGCGTAACTCTTCTTTTTATTATTTGGACCACATATGATATGAATGGGGGTATCGAAAGAGTCAACTAAAACTGCTCCTTGATTCCAAGGTTATTTTTTAGGGCAGAGCCAGACAGGTTCACACGGGACACGAACAAAGACTGTTTTTGTAACATTTGGGATTGTACAGGTTCATTCATGTAACGCACGGTTCAAACACTACCGAGTTTCTCTTTCTCTGGTTTGGATGTGCTGTGTCTTACCAAAAATAAAACAGAAATAAAAAAAATTAATTTTTCATCTTTTTATTTTTTATTATTATTTCAATTTTCTTTCCGCTGGACCAAATAAAATGAACACTATGTTGAGCTGGAAACGAATTGTATGCATCATTGCATAAATATGGGGTAGCAGACTAGAAATAGTATCAGTGCCTGCGTGGGCCTTGGTTTTTCATCAAAAGAGACGACGGTGTAATATCCATTCTTGGTCACACAAGTTCAGTTTGGGATGTTGCTGAAAGGCCTCATAACATGAAACTTTACCAACGGCCCAGTGAAGACTCCTTTTGCCTACAAAACATCTATGTAATATAAGGTTAAAGGGTCAAATTTACTTATGTAGTCATTTGAAATTAACAATGTTGTTGTTCTTTTTTTTTATTCGTAATTTTACCTTCAAAGTCAGTCAATTGCAGTAATGTTGTCCTTTAACCGACGTCAACAATTGAATGACTTTGAGGGCAAAATTGCATGACTGACTTCACCGTTAACTGTCACATCAACACTTTAATAGTAAACGCCGGTCAAAGGGGAAAATTGCTTCAATTGACTAACTTTA
This sequence comes from Hibiscus tridactylites, assembly GCA_958450335.1. Lineage (NCBI taxonomy): Eukaryota > Viridiplantae > Streptophyta > Magnoliopsida > Malvales > Malvaceae > Hibiscus > Hibiscus tridactylites. Next base: position 95,772,886 of record OY288271.1, on the reverse strand, counting down.
AAGGTAAAATTACGAGAAAAAAAGTAAGGTCAACATTGTTGATTTCGGATTACTACATAAAAGTAATTCAAGATATTATTAACTATTGTTAAAATATAAATCATAATAAAAAGCCTAATAGTAGTCAAATGCTTATATTATTTATTCAACTATTTTTGATTAAGTAATTACATTCCTGATACAAATAGGGAAATACAAAAATTTTAAAATCCGAACACATACAAAATAATATAAAATGAACATCTTTGATAATTCAACCAATTTATTGTTCCCAATTTATTCAAATGTTTTAAAACAAATGAATCCCTTGAATGCAAAAGTGGTAGAATGAAATATACCCACTTGTCTCTTCCTTTGAACGACCATAAGCATGAAGTGAAATTTTAACAAATCCAACTCCTCAACCTTCCAATTCATAAATTAATTCTTAAGATATAAACCACAACCATATAAGTTTCTACCACGTTGCTTATTTCAGTTGGTGGCTTAGTTAAAGCCGTCCACTACAAGATTTCACCCACTTCCTTGGGCTGTGTTCCTTTGGAGTAGCTTCAAAGTAACTCATAAACAAATCAAACGGTGTTTTCCTTACATATCTACATATTTCTGTAACCATTTTTTTTTTTTGCATGAAATTACGATGCATGATCTGCAACGCTTGTAACACAAGCATTCCTTCGCCTGCAGTCGGCTGAGGCGTTTAGATCGTCATCACCAACCATATACGTTTTGCTCATTTCCCACATATAATCAACCCGCAACCACCCTGCATATACCGCACCGTAACGTCGTGCAGTTGGCCGTTGGTGGACATTTCCCCTATGCACGTTCCATTTTCGACATACGATTAAGACAATGACTGAAGTTATTTATATTTACAATCTTTTCCGCTGCGTTTATGCTGATTTATGCTTACAAAATTACCTTACGGTCGTTCTCGGATGCTGCTAGTGAAGCTTTCTAAATAGGGTAATTTAGGTCTAGAAACCGTCGAATCAACATCAATGGGTGGTATAGCAATGTCGGATAGGTTGCGTTTTGCATGATTTTGCATGGTAGATGTTCAGTTTTCACGTGCCTCGCTCGTTCTGTTTACCAATGTATCAAATCTGATAATACCTTTCGATGTGTGCCTTAATTTTCCCCTGCTTTTAGAAAAGTTTGTTCATACGCTTGGACCAAATCAAAAGGACCACTCTGTACTATCATTACTGGTGGATTTAAAAAGTAATATTTAAGACTCAATTTAAAGCTCTATCCGACTTCAAAAGGTTAGTTCTTATAGAAATATTACACTCAGGTAAAGGAAGAAATAACGTAGTGTTAGTAATATTTTAAGGGTAAATTATATGGATGGAAATCGTTTGCCCTTTTATTATGCCCCTTCCATGTTCTACTTTAAAATAGTAGATTAGGGTTTAAAGTTTAAGGTTTAAGGTTAGAGGTTGTAGTTAGGATTTAAGATGTGAAAATTAAGATTATAGTTTAGAATTTAATTTTTAAGTGATTTGTAGTGTGAGGCATAGAAGGGGACATGATTAGAGCATATTATTTTTACCCAAATTATACTGGATACCACTTAATTTTAATATGTATCATTTTTATCGGTGAACTTTAACTCTTTAAAACATTTCAATTATAGCTTCACACTTTTATTTTGTTTCATTTATACTACTAGATCGTTAAAATTTAATTGGTGTGATGATGTGGATGAGTCTTTTGTCGCTGTGATGACGTAGACAAAACAAAGTAGTTTTGGTGTGATTATTGATGCGTAAAACGCTGTTGTTTTAGACACAGAACTTAATATTGTAGAAGGAAAGAAACAGCCACCAAACCAAAGCTTAAGATCGGGGACAAGAAACCAACAATCGGCATGTGTCCATGTGATTATGCTGTGAGCAAGAAATCGAATGTCACTGTCAATTCCTTTACCATTATCCAGAATCTGCATCTCCAAGCAACCTCCGCCCCTTCTCTCCTTTTTCTTTTCAACCAAGCCCAACTCTTTTACTTCTTTAATTTTTTTCTTACCACCCTTAACTTCTCCATCTTCTTATATTTATTTATTTACATGTTCCTTCCTTCTCATTTTCTCCTAAGACATAGAGCGTGTGTAAGTGTTAGAACTGGGAAAGAAAAACAGAAAGATGACAGGGTTGTTTCGATCCAAATCTTGTGGACTTGTCGGAATCAGAGAGTTTAACCGTGCTCCTCCCACTCCATTCTTCAACCGAACCAAGACCAACCACGTTTTCAAACCCAATGACGAAGAAGAAGAAGAGGAAGAAGAAGAAAATGGGTTTTATGGGAACCCCATTGCTACGGCGGCGACAATCGGGAACGGTGATCCAATGCCGAAAGACAATAACCAGGTGCTGGATGTTTTGGCGGCGTTGTTAAGGAAGTCTCTGGTCACGTGTAGCGTGGATACTGGAGACGTGTCTTCCATGGATATCAGCACGCCAACTGAAGTCAAGCACGTCTCTCACGTCACCTTCGACCGCTTTAATGGTTTCCTCGGCTTGCCTACTGATCTACAGCCCCATGTGCCCACAAGGGTTCCGAGTGCCAGGTTTGGTTCTCAGTTTTTTATTTGTTACGCATTGCAAAATTTTAGATTTTTAAGCAAGTTAAAATCTTCTGAATTTGTTTGATTTTGGAACCATTTAATTCTGTCCTTCTCATGTTTGTTATGGTTTATGGGCGTGTCTTTGAACAATGCTGTACAAGAAAGAGACATGCCAACTACTTTTGCTATGTTGGATAAGGAAGTTGTTAATGTTTTTGCAGTAAAGGTTCACTTTTTTTTCAGAAAAAGTTTATTCTTTGTTTAAGATGGAAATTTAAGGATGGCGCTTTTAACCATTAGGATTTCTCTTTGTAGCCTGCTGATAATCGAAGTTTTCGAATGCTGATATTGAGCAGTGTTTTCTCTTGATTTAGCATGTTGATCATGATTTTGATTTTTTTTCATGCAACCAATTTGTTGAGCAGAGTTGATTTCTAGCAGCATTTGATTTGTTTTAAAAACCAGAAAACGAAAAACAATCATGTTTGTTGGGTTAATCATGCAAGATATGTTTTTTCCATTGTCCAGTGCAAGTGTGTTTGGAGTTTCTGCCAAGTCAATGCAATGTTCTTATGATGACAGAGGGAACAGTGTTCCAACGATTCTTCTTATGATGCAGAAGCGCTTGTACGTCGAAGGAGGCCTTAAGGTAAGTCTAAGTCTATGCTGGTTAATGATTGAATACTATTCTAAATGCTTAAGGTTTTGAATTTGATTGAAGGCCGAAGGAATATTCCGAATTAATGCTGAGAATAGTCAAGAAGAGTATGTTCGGAACAAGTTAAACAAAGGTGTCGTACCGCGCGGAATCGATGTGCATTGTTTGGCTGGTTTGATAAAGGTAGTATATATTACCTGTTCTTGTTTCCAACATTGCTTTTGCCCTTCATTTTAGATTTAACATAAGAAAGAGGATTATGAATGTGGTTTTGGACCTTGCAAATAGCTGATTTTGTGCCTCGCTAATCGATACAACCCGCACCTTTCGATTTTACTGTCTAGTAACTCGTCCTTTTCACGAGTTTCTGAAATGCGCCTGCTACACTTAGTTTTCGTGCATGAGATCATTATCAGAAATTCTCAATTGGTGGCTGTACTTTAACTTGAAATGTTTTTATAGGCATGGTTTAGAGAACTTCCAAGTGGAGTGCTTGATTCCCTTACACCGGAACAGGTGATGCACTGCAACACCGAAGAAGACTGCATCGAACTTACGAAATTACTTCCTTCAACTGAAGCTGCCCTGCTTGACTGGTGTATCAACTTGATGGCAGATGTTGTCCAACACGAACAATACAACAAAATGAATGCACGCAACATCGCCATGGTTTTTGCACCAAACATGACTCAGGTTTGTCTACTTGTCTTTCTTGATTTCTTTCAGGCTTTAGTCCGAAAAATCCGAGAAATTAATGTTAGGAGTCATACCGATGGATTTTCGATCCATGAACTTCGCTAACAATGACTAAATTAGAGTCTCTGTATCTGTTTTCAGATGGCGGATCCTTTGACAGCATTGATTCATGCCGTGCAAGTAATGAATTTCCTAAAAACACTGATCTTAAAGACATTACAAGACAGGGAGAAGTCTGCTGCTGAGGGCCGGTTCCTGCAATCATGTTCAGGTTCTCCTGCCAGCATAATTGACATTCATTCCGATCGTCAAGCTCTAGATGCATGTCCACCTAAGGAACCTGCCACTGCTAAGTTCTTGAGGTCTGCCACACTGAGTAGACTCGAATGTGGCCCCGACTATAAACTATGGAGCTTTCAGGAGAGCAACGGAGAGGAGGAATTTGAATCCATTTCAGGTAACAGAGCGTCAAATGTGCACGAAATAGAGACGGTTGAAAACGAATGTAGAGGTGGATATGATATCAGGACATGTTTAGTTTAAGGCGATTACGGTGGCGCCCTGAGACGCTCAGGCGTGATATGCCGAAATGTTCATATGTTACTTATTGATCATGAGATGATATTGCTGGTGTTGTATAGCCTTATGACGGTATGATTCTTAGTGTTTGAGCGAAATTTGTAGTTTCCTGGGTATGTTTTAAGGCACTAACTGAAGCTTTAGATTAGTGTACTGATTTATGAGATAAAAAAAACAGTTGGTTAGTCTTCTTGTACTAAGATTTGCAATAAAACTAATTTTAAAGAATGAAAAATGTTGAGATAATTCCTTTTTTTCTTGTTCTTTTTCTAGGAAAGAAAAACAGAAATGAAATAATCTCTTGAATATGCCATAAAACTATCTATATGGGTTGGATAGGGCTGCATATTGATAATTTTAAAAAAAGTTAAGTAGGATTGAATTCATTATATATATATTAGGGATAAATATGAATTTAACAAGTCGTCTCAGTAGCAAAAGTGGATGATGTTCATCTTATGAGACTTAAGTTCAATCGTCTTATCTGCAAATTGTGTGTATTGTCAAAGGGTTAAGAATATGTATAAACAAATATTACATTGTATCCACCTTTAGACTATTCAAAAAATATTAAGGATAAATATGAAAACATCGTGCGGATACCTGAATTTTGATTATGTGCAATTACAGGGACGAAGCCACATCTCCAATGGGAGGGGTTGTGCCCCCGGTAGGGAAAATTTTTTTTTACCCTTTAATTCTTTATATTTTTCCTAAAAAGTTTGGGATAATTGTAAATTTATCCCCACCTTTTAAAATTTATGTTTTGCCCCCCAACTTCAAATCCTAGCTCCGTCCCTGTGCAATTATATACATGTAATTTATTTTTCATTCAATTTTCACATATTACTAAAATTGTTATAACATTGTGTCATTTTATGTTTGAATCAAATATAAAAGAGATTAAAATATAATCGAATACAAATTAAAATTTCATATGTATAATTGTACCAAATATAAAATTAGGTATCACATATAAATTAAATATTTATCTCTATATATTAATAAAATATTTAAAATATAATTTATATAATCAAATTTAATTAAAGGGTTAACTATTGGAATGATTACTTATGTTTCACTCAGTACAGAGTTGGTCACCAATTTTAAAAAACGACCAGTAAGGTCACTTACGTTTTCGAGGCGTAAATTTTTTGTCACTCAGCCGTTGGTTGTCGTTAAGCGTTAACGGGAGGCTGATCTGGCAGAATAAAAAGAATGATAAATTACCTAAATAGACCCTAAATTATTACTTCACTCCTATTTTGATCACCAAAATAAAAATAATTCATATAATTACACATTTAATCCTCCATATTTATAAAAAAAAATTATTTCTTCTCTCCTCTACCAAGTTTTCTACTTTTTCTTCCATCTGTGGGCTTCTCAAACACTCAAATTAGGGTGATGACTGTTATTGTTCTAAAGGACATTCATATTGATATCGTGGACTATATTTCTCATGTTGTTTGTACTGATACTGCATTCAGAACTATGTGGGCAGAATTTGAGTGGGAAATAAGGTATTTTTTAAACTATTTCCTATTTTATTATTATCACCTTGCTTTTACAGCCTCCATGTTTTTTTAGTTAGCTAGCCCAATATTGATATCTCAATTTAGTGTAATTTTATACCTTTATTCTTATCTGCATTGATGTTTCGATTTATTATTCTTATTATTATTAATTATTTTGTTTGTGATATAGGTTGTTGTTAACACACTGTAATTCAAAATGAGAAGAAATTCCTTGACCATATTATTAAGTCAACTAACATAAAGTGCCTAACTACACTGTGAGTTTGCCTTGTCTGCTAATATATTTACATTTAAAAATAAACTGAGCAGGTTTTGGTTTCTGCAAACCATACTGAAGGTTGCACATTATTAGTAATACAACATGCAATGTGGTTTATAATGTGGTCGCTTAATCGTTGTGAAAAAGTATTTGAATCTGATCATGCTCTGTATGTAGTATGTTGATTTTGAAATACATTTGTATATTGTTTTCAAGTTACTGTTGTAACATGGTAATAAGTTTCTCGACTAAGATCCTTATAAGCTATCTTAAATCCTTTTTGCTGCTGGTTGGTTTATGTTTCAGATCTGCACTAGATGGGAAGTGTGGATTCCTGGCTGCGAACTTGTATGTAAAGAGTGTGTTCGGGGACGATGCTTTGGTGAATTTCAGTGTTGAGAAGCAAATATATGGAAAGCTGAGTGGATACATCTATGTAAATATGGAAGATGGTGGAGGGAGGAAAATAAAAAAAAATTGTAAATATGGAAGATTAAATGTGTAATTATACAAATTATTTTTATTTTGGTGGTTAAAATAAGATTGAAGTAATAGTTAAGGGACTATTTAAGTAATTTATCCTTTTTATTGTTCTAGACCAGCCTCCCGTTCACGTTTAACGGATGAGTGACCAAAAATTTACCCCCCGAAAACGTAAGTGACGTTACTGGCCGTTTCTAAAAATCGGTTTTTAACTTTGAATTGCGAAGAAACATAAGTGATAATTACAGTAGTTAACCCTTAATTAAATGGAAAATACTTTGATGCACAAGCTTGTGTAAACTTTAGTTTACACAAGTCCTTTAATTTTAGGGTTTAGGGTTTAGGGTTTTAGGTTAGGGTTTAGGGGTTTAGTATGTAGGGTATATAATTTAAGGTTTATGGGTAGAATTTAGAATTTAGAGTTTAGGATTTAGGGCTTAGGTTTTAGGTTGCTAGGGTTTGTGATTTAAATTTTAAATTTTATAAAAGGAATGTGTAAAAAAAAATTTACACAGCTTGTGCATCAAAATAAAACCCTAATTAAATTCAAACCAAATTGGACCGGTCTAAAATAAAAACTCTCCTACCCAATCCCTGTCGGGTCTATCGGACCGTTTGGACAGATCTAATATGTCTGGCCCCATGATGAATGACAGCAAAGCCTAGGTTTTTATCGAATACTATATAAACTTAAAAGTGCAAAAAATATTATGTAAACTTTTCTTAGTCGATATATTTTAATAAAATAATAAATGATGTGCATTTATTTCTTTTCTATTAATTAACACTGCTAAAGTCAATACGAATATTAGAAAACATGTTTTTTTGTTAAGAATAAAATTTTATTTACCTGAATATGCATTATTTTTTTAATAATTTTAAAATGGATTATAAAGTAATATATGTTTAAATTTTGACTATACATTAAAATTTAATATAATTAATATATGAAGATATAATAAAGAATATATATAATAAATTTGATAGTGTGACTCATTTTGATAATGAAACCATGTTAAATTATAATATATTTTTTTTTCTTAAGTTGTAGGTTTAAGACGAGTAAAATTGTCCTTTTCTTCAAAATAGAAATTGTTTAAGAAAATACTGATTTAAAAATATTTTGAGTCATGATTTGAAAGTTTGTGTTTAGAATTTTGTTTAAAACAGTATTTTTATGAAATATATAATATTTTTAATGTTATTTAATATTTTGGTCTTAATCAAGGCAATTATTTTTGTATCGGTGTTTTTCGTACGAGTTTTAAATCAATACCGAAGATTTTAAGTTCCATTTCGTTTAAATTTCAGTATGCTTCGATCCATTTTAATAAATATCACCTGTATTGATACATACTGACCTTGATACAAAATTGATACTTTCAACTAATTTTTATTTTTTTATGTTAACTATTTTTTGAATTACAACATTTAAAATAAAATATGTTTATTTAAAAATTATTGAATTTAAACCATGAGATGTGGTGTGGCGATTGATGATCTCATTCTTTAACCATGAGGTTAGGAGTTCGATTCCTACTAATGAGAATGGAGTATATTTCAAGACCAATTATTTACCTTTTAGTGAGAACACCCACAACACAACGAGAGGATTAGTCACTGCGATCGGCGATAGATTATTGACTCAAACCAAAAAAAAATATTGAATTTAATTATTAATTTTAAGATTTATATTTTCATATAAACATGTTTATGTAATGATGTGTATGTAACTTAAGTATATTAACATTATGTAGAATTCGGTTAAAGTTAAGCGGAAGCCCTTGTACCATAGCAAAAACTTCAGTTTAGCCCTAGTACCCTTGGAATAAACATTCTAGTTCCTATACTTTTAAAATCCTACTATTTTAATTCAAAATGTTAATTCCCCCACTAACTGACTAATATGGTTTAAGGGTGGTTGATGATGCAAGTAGAGACGGAATTAGAATTTGGGGTTTAGGGGATAAAACATAAATGTTTGTGAGTGGAGGGCAAATTTAAAAATAAATTAATTTAGAAAGAAATTTGTAAAAAAAAAATTTGCGCCCCACCCCAACATACCTCCGTCACAAATGCAAGTGATCAAGGAGAGGATTTGAGTTCGAACTTTAGAGACGACATTATTGGAAGGAGGAGCATCGCATCTCAAACATGAACCGTACTACGAACATGCATAATAATAAAAATGAAATAAAACGATTTGAGTAACGCTTGAAAATTAAAGACAAAACTATTTATTATTATATTTTAATTAACATGCAAAATATGTCTTATTTTGGGGCAATAATTTCAAAGGAAATTTTAATAGCTTCCCCAAAACAAATGGGCCACGCGTTTTTTTGTTTTAATTTTGTTTATAGTTGCAACTTGCAAGGGAACGTATCAAATATTTCACCATAAATAAATTGGAGAAAGAAATAATTAAAAGAAATTTAGCTTTCTTGAAAGCTAAACATATAAATATTTTTTCAGTTGGATTTGTTAGATTACATAACTATATTATGTTTTTTTTTATTAAAGAAGAGATTTGTTCAACAGTAACTGACAATGCAAATTGGTGGAGGTTTCAACTAATATCCAAATTAACTATTCAATATTTTGTCAATCCATATTAATATTATTTTATTATTTTAGAAATCATTTGGGTTATTTTCACAGACAACTCAATGATATTTTCTTTAGGGAAAATTATATATTTAGTACTATAACTATGTTTGCATTACTGTTTTGATACCCCAACTATTATTTTTGGCAAAATAGTATCTAACGTTACGTTTTTGTTCTATTTTAGTACTATGTTGTTTAAAATTAACGGAAATGGTGACATGACTTTGGTTAATAACAGTTTTAGTCCAAAAATTTATACAAATCCTATCAATTTAAACATTATTTAATTTTTAGATTAAAATTGTAAATTCCTCATTTTTTCTTCTTCCAATCGAACATTTTTTGGGTTTTGGAGTTTAAAAAATACGACATGGACAATTAAAACTTAGAATTTGCGGATCAACAGGGGGCTAATGTGGGGTCCATTGGAGGATCTAAACTCCACGATCGAGATACCAACGAGGATACGAGGGGGTGAGAAAGGGATGATACAAAATTCAATCAAAACTAAGATGATGTTTTACCCCCAAAATTAAGATGATATTTTAAATTGATAAATTTTGGACTAAATTGATAATATATAAGTGTTTGGACTAAAACAGTGATTATACCAAGCCACGTCATCATCTTCGTTAGTTTTTAATGGCCGGGTACCAAAACAGAACAAAAACGTAATATTATGTACCATTTTACAAAAAATAATAGTAGAAATACCAAAACAATAATACCTATATAGTTTAGGTACTAAATATGTAGTTTTCTCTTTTCCATATTAGGACGGGATCCATAATTGGCAATAAAAAAGTCAAAAGAAAAACTTTAACATCATGATAAATGTTAAAAATGCTTCCTTTTCAAATAAAAACATTATCTTTTTAAATTAGTATTTTTAATCAATCTAGTATTAGTATAAGGTTAGCTCTATTTCAACTCTAGACAATAGACTATGACGCATAAAAAAGACAAGCCTTTAATTTAATCGATTTCAAGTCGAGAGGGGCATACATAACACCTTTTTAATGTGTTGTAAATGACTAAATGGTGCATTACAATAATTTGGTAATTACAGGGAATCTTGAATTCTTGTAGCTCTCCTCTCGTATTGGACACTTTCTCTTGGAATTTAATTATGTAACATAAAAAAAACCGGTGTAGTTTATTATTATAAAATTTAAGAAAAAAATTTGATCGTAATTTTTAAAAAATTATATTAGTCAATCAATAAATTAGATATTAAAGATTAAAAAAAATTAGTATTAGTTTTTCTCTCTTAACCCTAGCCGCTCTTGGCTTTTTTCCCTTCTAATCTAAATGCTCAACTCTTTTTTTCATCTTTGTTTGGCCGACAACGATACTAATGTTAGTGTTGGTTGCTGACCGTTAGTATTTTTTTATTTTTCTTGCTTTGTTATATCTTATCCTTGCTTTTCCTTTGTTTTTTTTCTAGTTTTGAATAAGAATAATTTTATCTTTGTGACACGTTTTTCTCTGACTTATGACATGTTTGTCTTCTTCCTCGATCGTTTGACCGTTCTTTTCATTTTATATTTTCTCATAGGTGTATTTGACAACGACAAGCTAATCAAGATGACGCTTATTTTTATTTTGTTGATCTTCCGTGCTTTTGGACCCTCAGGTTGGATTTGGATACATGTTCACAATCATTATTTATTGTTCGTTATTGAGTTGTGATAATGACTGTTTTGTCAACGTGTCATAAGGGTTATATGCATTTTTTAATGTTTAGTGTTTATGGTTTTTTCCTTCATCGATGATTATTGGTGTTGTTCGTTTCTATTTTTTGTTTGAGTCTTTTGGTTAGGTTTTTTTTATTACCTTTTTTATTGTATGGTCCATGAATGATCTTAAGTGGCTAATTTTTGATCCAATGATTATAGGAAAATATCCATATTAAGTGTATAGCTTATGTTTATTGTTATAAACCCTCATTGTGATTTTGAATATTTCATTCTTTTAATAAAATTAGCGATTTTTATATAAAGTTGTTAGTATTTAAAATTTGAGTAAAATACATCAAAGATCACTTAATTATAAGTTTTGTTACTAAACATGTCATTTTTCTTCTAAAATTAACAATTTAGTCACCCAATTAAAATTATATAACAAACAGATCACTTTCCTTTAAAGGAAATAATTTAATCACTTCATTAAAATTTTATAAAAAAACTTAAGAGTAGTAATTTGGCCACTCGATTAAAATTTTAAAATAAACATCATTTTTCTTTTAAAGACACAATTGACAAAACACGTCTTTATCTTATGTATCAAAAAATATTATTTCAAAAATTAATCTCAAATGAATATTATTTTAATAATTAATTTTAGTAATAAATCCGAAAGCCTTTTAAGGGTAGCACCCTAAACATAAAAGTATTGAATGGCAAATTGTTAGGTTTAAAAAACATTATTTTAATCAACTTTTTACTCCACTTTCAATTAGAAAATATAAAATTGAAAGCTTTTCAATGAGATTTAAGTTTTTATGAAAAGTTAAAAACTTTTTTTTAAATGAAAAAGTTAAAAACTTAAATTCTAATGTTGTGAATAAAATAAATTAAACTGTAAAATCACCTCAATAATAAATTTCTGTAGTATTTAACACGAATTACTCGGTTATAAAAAAATCAAAATAACTATTTTTTCATTAAAGAAAAGTAATATTTACATAATTAATATAGTTGAAGCATATTGTCACGGGGCAGAGTCTTGGCGCAGAGACATCTCCCCCGTGCGGCAACCCAGGGCTCTCATCAGTCCGGGCTCAGCCTTTTTCACGCCGATGCTTACCGGTTTCGCCCTCCCATGGGCTCATCAGGGAAGCGGTGACAGCTCCCGACCAGTGTGGTGCCTAACCAGCACGCCCGTCCCCAGGACTGAACGGGTGTACGACACGTACTACACCCTTATTGCTATCGCATCCTGCATTAAGCACAACCATCAAACATCTCGTCACGGTCTTGCCTATCACGCAAACGGACCGTGACAATATGCATTAATTCACTGTTTAATTAGTTCATAATCAAATAACCAATTAACTGTCCTTTTTTCGCTCAACAAAATATCAATTTATTAGAGAATTAAATGTTGTTTGTCAACTTTACTGACCATAATTGTTTTGGTAATTTAATAGATTCATTAATTAATTTTTCATGATGTATTGATTTTCGAATAAAAATCATTTGTCTCTAAATATACTACTCTATAACCCGTACATAAAAATATTAAAAAAAATAAAAGGGTAAACTACTTCATTGACCACCATACTTTTCATAAAGTTGCGATTTGACCATATTACTTTTTTCGAAGCAATTAAACCACCAAACTATTTAAATGGTATCAATGTGACCACCAGCCGTTAAAACTTAACAGAGGGAGTGACGTGACAGTTAGTAAAAATTCGTATAATTATACATTTAGTCCTTGTTACTTAAACATTTTATCAATCTAGTCCTAATTTTAATTTGATAAAATAAATAAATTATTTAATTAGGTGGTGACACGTGTCACCTGATTGAAGGATGAAAATAAATGGAACAAAACTGAGTATATGCTCCCAGCGTGAATCAAACCTGGGTAACCAAGGAAAGAAAACGCATGGCAACGCCAAAAAGCCAAAGCCATTTTTATGATGCAAAATGCAAATATTTAATATAAGTCATACTTGGTTCTTTATGCCAAGGAAAAGTAAATAAATGTGGATTAACGAGATTCGAACATGGCACGCTTATAATGCATAAAAACATTTAATCCAATGAAATAAACATAATAATTAAATTATAATTTAAAATTATATCAATTCATTTCAATTATGTTCGTGAGTTTGTATTCACTAAATAAATTTAATATAGTCTTAAATTTTTAAAGTTGTAATATAATTTCATATATATATATATATAGTAATTTAATTAAATTTTTAATAAATATTAAAATTATAAATTAAGTTAAAAAAATCAATTCAACGATTATATACGTGAAATTATAAAAATAAATGCGAAAAAATATATTAAATTTAGTTTAAAATACAAAACTCTTAAAACTATTTTATTTTAAATTGTGCACTAACTATATTTTAAAATATATACAAAATGTTGTTAACTTTAATTTAATTATTAAATTTATTTCATTAGATTATATGTTTTTATACATTATAAGTGTGTCATGTTCGAATCTCGTTAATCCACATTTATTTACTTTTCCTTGGCATATAAGAACCAACTATGAATTATATTAATTATTTGCATTTTGCATCACAAAAATTGTAACACCCGTGTTTTGGGCCTAGGAGTTAACCGGGTTTAGAGTCCGAGTCAATAAAATTTAATTAAATCAATTCAACTCTAACTAATGACCAAATTGAGCTTTAATAAAGAAGGGAGGGACCTACAATGTAATTTTCCCCAAAAGATTTTAAAAGGATGACAACTTTCAAAAGTTATCATCTTCTTCTCCTTTTTCCATTTTTTCAAAGTGGAAACACCAAACCCATCTTCAAACTCTCTCTAACTTTCAAACTACTATTCCATTTGATTACAACTTTATTTCAATGGGGTTTTGAAAGGTAAAATCATATTCTCACTCTCCTCTCTATTATCTATCCATACATGGTCTTAAATTTTAAAGATATGAACTTTTGAAAATTAGGGTTTGATTTAAAGTTTGGATTTTTAAGGGGTTTTTCATATTGTCTTGATAAATTGAGTTGGGGTTTTGTTTATTCATGTTAAAAGGTGCAACATATATTAATTTGGTTGAGTTTTGTTGAAAATCCGAAGTGGGTTCTTGGAGCCATTTTTAAGGTGTCAAAAAGTTGATTTTTAGTGAGTTTTAGGGTGTAATTAGAGGGCTGATGGTATATGTATGCTAAGGGGATGATTTGGGACCATTTAGATGTCATTTGGGTGTTTAAAAACATGATTTTCTGTTGGGTAAAATATGAGTACGAAAATGGAGTTTTGGAGGGTTTTGGGTGAGTTTTGGGGGGGTTTTTAGGTGGGAATTGATAGCCCCATGGTAGCACTATGGTTAGAGATTGATTAGGGATCATTTGTGGGTGCAATGGATGTTGGAAACATAGCTTTTGGAAGAGATATTGGGGCTGTCCGAAATTGCTAAGTATGAGGTTTGGTCATGGCTTGCAACATTGTAAATTGTACTTGAATTGTATTCCGGGTTGATATTTTTATGTTGGACTGATTTGAGGTTGTTTGAATTGTAATGAGGTTGTTTAGAAACAAGAATTTGGGTCGGCGAAGCATCGGGAAGAAATCCGAAAATTTGGAGGTGATGGTTGCTTGGTATTTGAGCTTGGAAGTAGAGGTGAGTGGTTAATGTTTTAAATCGATTTTTAAGTGGTTGGTTCAAGCATGTGAACTAGGTTGGGCTTGGTAGACCCACCTAGAGTTAGGATTAGGGCGGTAGCCTAATCCTAAGCTTTAGTTAGAGACCTTGGATGTACTCTTTAATCGTTGTTATGCCTCCTGATAAGTATGTATAATGTGATACACATATATGTGAAAGTATGACTTAATGTATTGATTTTATATGCATGTTGATGGCAAATAAAATGTGGATATATGATGAGATAATTGTTCGGTTGACATACATGTGGTGTTGGTTTGTGAAATGAGGTTGTGTTGTGGATTGCATGATTTTGGAGAATCATGGTGAGTACGTGCTAGGCACGGAATTTATATTGAAATTGATATTGTAAAAAGTTGTGTAGTTTGATTTATATTGGTACTAGTATGCTTGGGTACAATGATCGATCATTAGGATGAGTGTGCACACAAATTGAGTCAAAACGTACGTGGCCTTGGTGGCGTTAAGGCACCAAGGAGGAGTACGGTGATGTAATATTCCACCGGAAACTTTTATATATTTCTACGTGATGATGAGTGGAATCCCACCGAGGTAATGTTGTTGTTGGAAATGCGTTCCAACGGGTTATCTGCGTATTCGGGTCATAACTAGGTGTCAATATGAGGTTGTGTGTGTATACCAATATGAGATTATGTACATGTGCTTATATGATACGAAATGTGATGCCCTTTATGAATTGATATATGATGTGGTTAATGCATATAGTTATGTATCATTGTACGTTGAGCTTATGGGTTGTTGAGCATGGCATAATGTTGACTACATGTTCATGCATCATGTTCATTTTGGGCTTGACGGATCGGAGGTAAGATCATGCATTTCATTTTGGAAATTGCTCGTGCTTGGACCCTGCATTGTCGAAGGTTTGTTTTATGAGCTTACCCTCACTAAGCTTTTATGCTTACACTCTCTTTTGTTCGACAATGCAGATTAATAGCTTGTGGGTGGCAAGGGCAAGGAAAGGTCTCCAAGTGCTGCTATGGTTAGCTCAAGTATGATCTTTGAATTGTAGATTGTAATAGTCAAGCAATGGGATAGGTGTTATTGATTTGAGTTAATGTTGGATGTTTAAGAGCATGTTCAAACTCCTTAATTATGTTGTTTTGATTGGCTTGTCGATGCCATGTTTGAATTGTAAATCATGTCTAAATTACTTATCATGTGTGTTGGTCATATCCCTTGTGAGAATGCCTAAGTGTATGGATGTTGAAGAATGAGACCTTATGTGCTTGTTTGCCTTCTTTTGATCGAATGCATGATTTCCTTGGTTGATTGAGGTAAGCTCATGTTGGGTGTCATGTATGAATAGTTTATGGTTAATAGATGTTGTATGAATGCTTGATTGGGTATAGGGAGGTCTTAAATCGCATCTAGGTTCGAGTCTTGTATGTCTTTACTGAAATTGGGAGTCTTGCAGTGCAGGGTGTATCGATACGCCTAAGGGCTGTATCGATACAGTCTTGCCTAAAGGGCACAATTTTGGTTGGGCGTATCGATACACGGGAGTGTATCGATACGGTCCCAACTCTCTGGAATCCTGAGGAGTTGTGGAGTGTAGGGATCGACCTAGTTGACCAAGAGGTGTTGACCGAGAAGGGCGTATCGATACGCTCGAGAGCTGTATCGATACGGCCTTCTTGTCTTGACTTTAGGGTGTTGACCTTGGTCAAGGTGTATCGATACCCTCTAAAGGTGTATCGATACGACCTGCTTAAAAAAGATAAATGGGTTGTTTTAATGTGTTGATTTGGTTGGTCGTTGATATATCGTTCGTGTTTCCGCTGTCGTGCTTCACATAGGACTTAATAATGCATTTAGACAAGATTAATTAAAAGAAAAAAAATAGGGTCGCTAACCGAAGGGGAACCTTAACGGGTTTTGCTTCGGTTTTCCCCGTGTGACCTACTCGGACCGGTCATCCGACCAGACCGGGACGAGGGGTTACAAAAATGGCTTTGGCCTAGTGGCTTTGCCATGTGGTTTCTTCCCTTGGTTACCCAAGTTTGATTAACACTGGGAGCACATACCTAGTTTTGTTCCATTTATTTTCATCCTTCAATCAGGTGACACGTGTCACCACCTGATTGGAGGATGAAAATAAATGTATTAAATTAAATATAAATGGCAAAGTCTTCCAATAAGGTGGTGACACGTGTCACCACCTAATTAAATATTTATTTATTTTATTAAATTAAAATTAAGACTAAATTGATAGAATGTTTAAGTAACGAGGACTAAATGTGTAATTATACGAATTTTTACTAACTGCCACGTCACTCCCTCCGTTAGGTTTTAACGGTTGGTGGTCACATTGATACCATTTAAATAGTTTGGTGGTTTAATTGCTTCGAAAAAAAGTAATGTGGTCAAATCACAACTTTATCAAAAATATGGTGGTCAATAAAATAGTTTATCCAAAAATAAATTATGAACTCTAACCCCTACTCTATACTATAAAAATGCACATTACTCTTAATTTTCTTTATTCTAACCCTAGATTCTAAACTTAAATTTCAATATATATAACGCGAAAAAAGGACATATTTAAGTAGTCATACGATTTTCATGATTTTCGCATTCAAAATGTGATGTTAAACGAATAATAATATATTAAACTTGCTTATGTGTAGAATTGTGGTTGCATTTCAAAAACGCATCTATGTAAAAAAAAAGAAAACAACTGATAAAAGTTAAGATATTTCCTGATCAGTTTTAGTCCTGGTTTGATTTAATTTAGGGTAAACTACATAAATGACCACCATACTATTGGTAAAGTCGCGATTTGACCACCTTACTATTTTTTTAAGCAATTAAACCACCAAACTATTTAATTGGTTGCAATGTGACCACCAGCCGTTAGAAACTAACGGAAGGAGTGACGTGGCTGTTAATAAAATTGGTATAATTACATATTTGATCCTTTCTATTTGTACATTTTATCAATTTAGTCCTAATTTTAATAAATAAAATAATTTAATTATTTAATTAGACATCAACACGTGTCGGCGCCTTATTGGAGGACTTTATTTATATATTTTTTATTTAATAATTTTTATTTTACTCCTCCAATCAGGTGGTGACACGTGTCACCATATTGGAGGAGCAAAATAAATCAAGGAATACTTTGCATTCAGTAAGACTCGAAACCGGGTTGGCTAGGTGGAAAATAAGCACGCCTACCACCAGGCCAATTCTATCCTTGTGATATTTTATACAAAATTTAGTATATAACACTTTAATCATAAAAAGTAGATGAACAACTTCAAAAAGGGAGCTCTCAAATACTGTTTGGTCCTGGTCTGCTGTTTAGCTCCTAAAGTGTAAGCATAGCTAATCATTTATGTTTTTACAGCAAGGAAATTCAAATGCAACAGAATGGTATGAATCAAAGCATAATTAGAAACCACATATACTGCAGATAAACTTCCTTCCCTAATCAATGAACTTCATGGAAGGATTCATGTAGCCTTTGACACGAGAACATCAAACAAGAACACTTTCATGATATGGGCAAACCATGGCAAGATTCGACATGTCGTGATAACACCCAGATCGACAAATCTTTTCTTACCATCTTCTTCACATTCAAAGATATGGGCAAAGCATGTCATTTTATTTTTATAAACGGGAATAGCAATTAGTAAATGCCAACATCTGCAGCCATTTTAAGAACATTATCTGAACAAAGAATGATTCCAAATCCCCTTGTCGGGTTCTCTGGAATGAAAAGGAACAGGTTTTCGAGAAAACTTGAACCATACCCATTTTCAAAAATCTATTCAATCAAAAATCTATTCCAAATCTCCATTCCTACAACACCAATATCACATTTATGAAGATCATGGTTTCCATAACAGAATAAATATGGTTTACATACACCCAGAAAATCAAACTAAAACTCTCCTAATAAAGAAACAAAATCAATAAGAATATAGAGGAAAATGATCTGCAAAAAAAAAATTCATGGAAATATTAAGAATTCTGGCATGAGCAAATTTCTAAGTTATATACTAGATTTTGTACAAAATATCACAAGGATAAAATTGGCCTGGTGGTAGGCGTGCTTATTTTCCACCTAGCCAACCTGGTTTCGAGTCTTACTGAACGCAAAGTATTCCTTGATTTATTTTGCTCCTCCAATATGGTGACACGTGTCACCACTGATTGGAGGAGTAAAATAAAAATTATTAAATAAAAAATATATAAATAAAGTCCTCCAATAAGGCGCCGACACGTGTCGATGTCTAATTAAATAATTAAATTATTTTATTTATTAAAATTAGGACTAAATTGATAAAATGTACAAATAGAAAGGATCAAATATGTAATTATACCAATTTTATTAACAGCCACGTCACTTCTTCCGTTAGTTTCTAACGGCTGGTGGTCACATTGTAACCAATTAAATAGTTTGGTGGTTTAATTGCTTAAAAAAATAGTAAGGTGGTCAAATCGCGACTTTACCAATACTATGGTGGTCATTTATGTAGTTTACCCTTTAATTTAATCATTGAATCAATTTTATAATTAATGATTAATTCTAGTTTCAGTGCTTGTTTCTGAACGATTGTATTAATTGTTTTAGTTGAATTTTGTAATTTAAAAAATATTATAAACTATTTTTATGATTAAATTCTAGAAAATAATATTTATTTTTAAATTAAAATCGGACATCTTGATTAATAAACAAAGAAAATTAAGAACATAATCTTCAAAGGTTTCAAACATAAAAAAAACAATAAAAATGACAAATCTAAAAAGAAAATTAAAGGGATGCTCCGGCCAAATTAGACATTTCTTATTTGTACCACAACAAATCTCTTAAGTCCATTGTAGGAAAAGTGTCTTGGGGCCGGAGTTGTAAAACAGTTCTGATTACATCGGCAAACAACCACAAAAGATTATCAAACTATAAATGATTACCGACAAACCTAAATCAAGAACAAACGTAGTGAGGGATACTACACGAGCATCAACTGGACACAAATATACCCATAAAATGTGTCATAAATGTTACCGACTCGATTTTTAAGTTCGAGTCTCCCGCACCCATAGGTGCTAAGCTTCGCGCACCACCCGCACAAGCCGACCGAGGGACACAAAGTGCTACTGTCTTCACGCACCAAGGGGCCATACACAACGCCCTTGGTGGTGTCCGCGCCCAAGAGATCCGTCCTGGGCCTATTTCTCCGCACCATGGGGCCCTTTCTAGCACCTCATGTGCTGCCCACAAGCCTTGCACCCGAGGGGGGCCAACACACGCACCCGAGGGGCCTTTGTTACGCACCCTCTATGCTGGCCAAGGCATAGAGCCCGAGCCCGCACCTGATGTGCGCACCATGAAGAGCAAGTCCGCACACGAGGGGGCCTTACCATCCAACCTTCATGCCGCCCAAGCCATGAAGCTCAAGCCCGCACCCGACGTGCACGCCTACGAGGCCGAGTCCGCACCCGATGTGCATGCCAAGAGGCCTAGGGGTTTCCATCCAAGTTACCCACACCCCTAGGGCCCGTTTTAGCACCCAATGTGCTTAAAAGGAGGTTTTGGAGCCAATATCCGGGCCACACCAAGCCCAATCCGCCCAAGCACCCAAGACCAAAGCCAAGGAGTCATCTTTGGACCAACGCACATGGAAAGGTATCTTCCATGGAGACTATTCGAGGAAAGTATCCATCCTTGAAGCCACATTCGAGGAAACAAGCCAATGCCACCAAGACAATGATGTCATTGAGCTCTTATCTTAGGCAACCATGTATTAGAGTGATCTAGTTGCCATGTATAATTGATTAGCTTTCCTTTCTTAAAGATTCTCTTTGTAAGACTCATCCATAGCCATTGGATCGAGTCGTTCCTAGCCATTAGATCTAGGGGGCAAGGCTATAAATAAGAGCCTTGCCCAACCATTGTAATCACTCCATTTTTCCCATCTTTCTTCATTTCTCATTTTCTTAATACAAGAGGGCTCGAGTACTCTTTTCTCCCCGTCTAGGATTAGGGGGAGTTTTTAACGAGGCTCGTTGCTTGTTTAATTCCTCGCCTCCTTCCTTTTTGCCTTGTTAGCCATCACCATTATACTTTTCCAAAGCTTCCGCACAACACCTACTAAGCGCATCAGCTTAGTTTTCAAAGGCTTACTTAGTCCCCGACCTAAGATCGTCGACTAAGGCCGCACGGGTTAGCGAGCCAAAGTCTAGCCCCGTGACAAGTGGTATCAGAGCGTGTTCCGCTCCTATCCAAGACGAGATGGCGCGAGGAAGAAGAATGGACGTTGCGACAAAGATAGACGTGGAGTCACAAAATTTCTCGTTTGAAAGCGAGGTAAGTAAAACACGTTTGAATAGTGTTTTTACTAACTCATGGTATTGTTCCCTTTGTAGGATCAATCATGATGATGACTGCCCAAAGAGGGAGCCATCGAGATGCTGGAGGTGTGAAAATCCACACTTGTCTTTCCACTGCCCGCACAAGTTCAAGCAGTCCGAGTTACGGGACGAGTCCGACGAGATCGAGGCTTTGAAGCTTGACGAAAGGTGCAATGTGCTACCATTTGGTATGGTAGAGGCGACCAAGGAGCATGTCTTGCCCGATGAGACCGAGGCCGAAGAGCTTGCTTCCTTGTTCGGTGAATCACCTAGTTTGGTGATTGTTGGGGCGTCAAAGTTCGATAGCGCAACTTTGGTTAAGGAAAGGTTGCAAATGTGCAACGAGTCCACATATTACGTGGAGTATTCCAGCGAAAAAGATGAAGATTCATCTTGTGATTCAAGCGAAGCCGATAGTGACTTCGAGGAGGAGGAGCCTACGTTTGTAGACGTAGTGTTTCCCAATGCAACACTAAGTGCACTAGTGGATCCGAGTGCACCCTCGCTAATCGTGTCCGAGCGAGTTGCCGAGGGCTTAAACCTTCAAATTGAGAAGGAAAAAGATCCAGTTGAAACAGTCGACTTCGATGATGAAGCAGTTGTGGGAATCGCAAGGGACGTGTACCTTGAAATTGGCGATTTCCGAGGCACAACAAACATCATGGTAATATCTTGTGATTTTGTTGATGAACATGGAATTGTTATTGGTTTATCTTGTTTGGAGCAATTTAATGCACTTGATTTGCCAAAGTTCGACGATGAGGTTGATGCAGGTTCAACCAAGATAACCAACGATGATGAAGCACTTGCCATCGAGGAGTTGCCGATGCGAGTGGGACATCTCTACGCTTTCGAGAGTAGAGAGCCAAGTGATCGAGATGATGATGAAGCCATGGAAGAATCCATGGATGTTTCCGACACAACGGAACAAGTCTTTGATGAGATCAAGGACGTGAAGGCATTCGAAGTCCATACCTTCGCAAATGCCAACTATGTTGAATGAATCCTTGTAGAGAAGGGAGTTCCAATTGCCCGAGCGAGTCGAGGGCTTAACGAGTCCGAGAGGAATTACACGGATCGTGACAAAGAGATTATCGCAGCCGTGCATTGCTTGCACACTTGGAGACAACGCTTAAATGGGTCGAGGTTTGATGTCTATTCCGAAAGTTCATTAAACGTTTATTTTCTAACCCATGCCAAGTTGTCTTCTAAGCAAATTCGTTGGGACAAAATCCTTGCAAAGCATGACTTTGCTTGGAAGTGCAACCCAAGTTATTCGAGGGAAGTAGCCAATGCCTCAAGCCGTGGGTATGCTACTTGTTCGCCAAATGAGGTGGACGATGTGAACGAAAACGAGAAGTCTTTAGAGCCGCCAAAGAGTAAAGTGGTTCAAGAGATGGAGTACCCATCCAAGCCATCCGAGTTTGATGAAGTGTTTCAAGAGCCAACCGAGTTTGGTGATCAAGCCGATGGAGATGAGCTAGCATTTTTCCTTGAGGAAGTGCAACCCGAGTTCGATGAGTGGACCAACTCCATGGACGAGTGGCATGAATCCATGGAACCAAGCACCGAGGTGCCCAAGCCCATTGAAGAGGGGCCAAACCATGCCAACACTTTCCTTGGGTATCGACAAGGAAAAGTGGATCGAGATGAAACGGACCTTGAGTCCGAGGTAAGTGGTTCTTTATTGTTCAAAAAATTCTTTTTAACCCATTGTTCTTTGGATTTTTGTAGGGACTCTACATTTTTGAGTGAAGATCCAAATCAAAACGTGGGGCAAACGACTATCCTAGTCGAACCATGCGATAAGAAGCCAAGCGACGAGGTAAGTGATCCAATTTTTCAGTTGAATTCGGATCTAACTTGTTGCAATTCTGTCCGCAGGTTGCTTGCTATGCCAAGCGAAAAACCGAGTGATGAAGTAGTTGGAACAATCCGAAATAATCCAACCTTCATCCATGATGAGAGACGAGTGCTAGAGAGCACCGACGAAGGGGATCTAGTTCTACAAGACCCCGCAATCATCACTTGTCTTGAGTATCGACAAGGCGAAGTGAAGCCACCCGACAAGGACTTTTCGTCCGAGGTAAGTAAGTTTAGTTATTGTGATGACTCAAGACTAACTTACTCTGGTTCTATTTTCAGGCCGCCGATGCGATCGAGCCAAGCACAAAGCAAGGTGAGACCAACCATCGAGACGAGCCAATCGTCAAGGCACAAAGACCTTGTGTTTTGGAGGGATAATCCCTTATTCGAGGATGATCGTGAGTTTGCCAAGGTGTGGCAACCGTTCGAGATTGATCGAAGGCCAAGGCATGAAAGCCTTGCTTTTTCCACGAGTTTTTCCTTATTCAAGCGAGAACAAGAAGATGAGCCGGGGTCGTTCGAGATCAAGGCGACCGAGCCTCATCCCTACCAATCGACGAAGACGTCGATAGCTTCAGTGTGGGAGAATGTTACCGACTCAATTTTCAAGTTCGAGTCTCCCGCACCCATAGGTGTTAAGCTTCGCGCACCACCCGCACAAGCCGACCGAGGGACACAAAGTGCTATTGTCTTCACGCACCAAGGGGCCATGCACAACGCCCTTGGTGGTGTCCGCGCCCAAGAGATCCGTCCTGGGCCTATTTCTCCGCACCATGGGGCCCTTTCTAGCACCCCATGTGCTGCCCACAAGCCTTGCACCCGAGGGGGCCCAACACACGCACCCGAGGGGCCTTTGCTACGCACCCTCTATGCCGGCCAAGGCATAGAGCCCGAGCCCGCACCTGATGTGCGCACCATGAAGAGCAAGTTCGCAGACGAGGGGGCCTTACCATCCAACCTTCATGCCGCCCAAGCCATGAAGCTCAAGCCCGCACCCGACGTGCACGCCTACGAGGCCGAGTCCGCACCCGATGTGCATGCCAAGAGGCCTAGGGGCTTTCCATCCAAGTTGCCCACACCCCTAGGGCCCGTTTTAGCACCCAATGTGCTTAAAAGGAGGTTTTGGAGCCAATATCCGGGCCACACCAAGCCCAATCCGCCCAAGCACCCAAGACCAAAGCCAAGGAGTCATCTTTGGACCAACGCACGTGGAAAGGTATCTTCCATGGAGACTATTCGAGGAAAGTATCCATCCTTGAAGCCACATTCGAGGAAACAAGCCAATGCCACCAAGACAATGATGTCATTGAGCTCTTATCTTAGGCAACCATGTATTAGAGTGATCTAGTTGCCATGTATAGTTGATTAGCTTTCCTTTCTTAAAGATCCTCTTTGTAAGACTCATTCATAGCCATTGGATCGAGTCGTTCCTAGCCATTAGATCTAGGGGGCCAAGGCTATAAATAAGAGCCTTGCCCAACCATTGTAATCACTTCACTTTTCCCATCTTTTCTCATTGATGTGCTTTATTAATACAAGAGGGCTCGAGTACTCTTTTCTCCCCGTCTAGGCTTAGGGGGAGTTTTTAACGAGGCTCGTTGCTTGTTTAATTCCTCGCCTCCTTCCTTTTTACCTTGTCTAGCCATCACCCAAATACTTTTCCAAAGCTTTCGCACAACACCTACTAAGCGCATCAGCTTAGTTTTCAAAGGCTTACTTAGTCCCCGACCTAAGGTCGTCGACTAAGGCCGCACGGGTTAGCGAGCCAAAGTCTAGCCCCGTGACAATAAGATAGAAATGTACCATAAAGACAAAGAAAAGACGTGCCACAAAGCCTGAAAAAATAAACGCATCAAGATTTGCGAAAAATAGATAACTAAAATACATAAAATTTTATTAAAAACTAAAAAATTAAAAAATAAAAACCAAATTGAAATTAAAAAAATATAGAAAAAATTGAACACCGACTATTAGCGACCAACATTAAAATTAATGTCGGCCAAATAAACAAACAAACAATTGAGTTATGAGAAAACTAGCTGCTAATTGGCTAGAGTTCCTAAAAAATAGTATTTTATTTGAATCTAAACCTAACCGGATTAATCCTAGATTGGATTATCTCCTAGCCGAAACATTTTTATACCGAAAAGATACAGAAATATTATTATATAATACAGTGGCTCACGATAAACATATGAAAGCTGTCTTTTAATAAATAAAGTATTAGCACTAAACATATGAAAACTCCAATGATTCACCGTCCATGATATATATTCTAAGCATAAACTAATTGCATTAACAACACCGCTTTTACCTAATTTTTTAATAGTCTAAAAATGTCTAGCTATTCAGAAGAAATTGGTAAAATAAATAACAAGGGCAAAATTAGAACGAACATTATTATTAATCATATCATTACAAAACTTCTGTTTTCTTTGTATAAATGTATTTATATACAATTGAATTGAAGCATTAAAAGATTTTTTAATTGACTGAGTGATGAAAAATTCATGTAATTTTATTTTCTATCGATTTAAATATTAATATTTTACTTTTAAAATGTAATAGTTGTTTATTTAATAAAAAATAACCATTTGAAAACAATAATTCATATATTGCCAATTTGCTATTAAGTATATGTTTTTAACCTTTGGTGCTTACAAAAGTCTAATTATCACATGAATACAAACATGTTTTTTCTATTGGAATCGTGTTTAAAATATTACAGTTTTGACACACCTTCAGGAAGATAAGTGAAAGAGAGAGGGGGGGGGGGTCCATTTTTGTTTGCTTGCTCGTGGTAAAAACCAAAAAACTATATAATAAAAAAACAATATGCAATTAATTCAAATTCTAGCCATCATTTTCATGATTAATAATTGCAAACTTAATTACATTGGATTCCACGATTTTTTAAAGATTTTGTCCGTACCATTTAAGCTATTTTAATTAGGAATTGTCTAACCTATGCATACATGCATATAATTAAGAACCATTTCAAAGCTTTTATTAAATACAGAATTCTATTTGATAAATTACAATTATGTAATGTATTAGAAAATTCTAAAAGATTTTAATAAAAATACTCATTTAATTTAGTAAATCCTAAAACTAAAACAATAAACCCTAAATCATAACTCTAAACCTTAAATTTTAAAATTATAAACCCTAAACTTTATGTTAGAGTATGCCCAAAGACCAATCGTGAGATGATTGTAAAAGACATTTATTTTATCTTGTTTATTAATAAAGTCATTATTATTATCTCAGTCTTATTTTGTGCATCTATAAATAAACTGAATTATAATAAAGTCTTTAGAATAATATAGTTATTCTTGAATGTCTTTAGTCGAGAATTATTGTGGGCGTGGACAACAACAATATATTAAGACTAATATGTGGTTGAATGATAACAAAGTGTTGTTATTGACATAGAGATGTCAAAATCAATACATAAATATGTGTTAGAGAACGACATACTGGACTGACCCGCTATAAGCATGTTTCTTGGATTATTATGTAACAGTCACATCATTGCTCATGGTGATAACTAAGTGTATGATCCTCAAACTTGAGATCATCATTATTTCAATATCGAGAGTGACATATTTTGATGCAGTCAAACGTGTGTTGTAACAGATATTGGAGTAATATCGTAGGCCACTTGCTTGAGTGATATGGATATGACACACTCTATATAGCGAAATATAGTTGATATTGGATATGTCACACTCTATATAGCGAAATATAGTTGATCAAGATAGGATTTGTCCCTCATACATAATAGGAGTAATATCGTAGGCCACTTGCTTGAGTGAGACTAGAAAGTGCATGTCAATGTTCGAATAAATTGATATGAGATATCATAGTTATTCGTTACTTATAGTCTACTCAAGATATCAATAACTATTAGATGAACTATACAAGTGTGACTAATCTATGATTTGTGTTCGATTTAGATATAAGGACAAAATGATGTAATACATAAAAGAAGTTAATCACGGAAAAAAGTAAAGTTGAACCACGACTTCATGTAACTTAGGTAGCAATGATGTATTGCTAGATGTCACTCATTATTTGTAATATTAGAATTGTTTTAGATATTACTACTAACGTTATATGAACCTACAAGGGTCACACCTTATGATTGAAACGAACAAATATCGACTAGATAACATGTGCACAAACTTGTTGTACACGTAATAATTATTAAAGGCGAAATTATTATAATTATTGTAATTATAGATAATATCGTGTATATATATATTAATAATTAGATAATTATTGTAATAATCAAACACTATTAAAATACATATCTCTAAAGAAACCTAATTAAATTAGAATCAGATTTTACATATTTAATTGTATTCGGTTAAATATATTGTATGTTTAATAAATTCGAGTTAAAGTAGAATTGGATTCTACATATTTAATTATATTCGGTTAAATATATTGTGGCACGTTTTTTTTGCCTTTATGGCACGTTGTTGCCTTATGACACGCTTTTATAGTTACTTTTGCAAGTTTTTGGTGTTCGTACGGTGACCCTCACATCGATTGTCTCTAATTCGTGTTTGTCGGTGGCCACATGGAGTTTGATCTCCTTTTGGGTTGTTTGCCGATGTAATCTATAACGAATCGTCATTTTTGAGAATATGCGTGAATAATATATTTATGTATTTTTTATATTTTTATATATTTTCTTGAAATTTTTATTTGTAATAGAAAAATTCAACTTAATGTTTTTCCTATAATACTTCACTCAATTTTCCTACGAAGACTGAACATCAGGATTAGTGATGATCATATTGTTAATGTTACGCCCAATCGATGAATAATTGATAGTAAAAAAAGGAAAAAATCATATGGTGGCGTTTATTATAAATTCAGTTTTTGAACAATCTCTGTTTTTTAATTGAAAACATATAATTAAATTTAAATAAGATAGTATATTTAAATGTTGAATTAAATTTATCTTTTAAATATTTAGTTCTCTTAAATAATGTAACAAATTATCATATCGGTAGAAGCTCAGTCCAAATCAAATTAAATATTTACTTTTTTAATGTTAAATATTTACTTAAAAACTCTTATATTCTGTAAACGAATCATATATATATATGGTTAAGATTAACTTACACAATGTAAAACTCTTTAAATTTTATACGTTTTTCAAATCGTTGGATGGAGAAAATGAATGGCTAAGATTAACTTCTTACCTTTTTCTTTTCCAAGTGATAATCTTCACATATTCTACTATTAATCTCATCCATCAATTTCACTCATCCAACGATCCAAAAAACGTGTAAAACTTAAAGAGTTTTACACTGTGTAACTAGATCCTACCTCGTATATATATTTGTTTGATTACTACAAATACGACATAAGGTTTTGTAAGTGATATTCACTTGATTTAATTATCAAGTCCATTTAATATAATATATATTTATTAATTATAAAATATCTTTATATATATATTAAAAAAATATAATCAAATAATGTTGTTGGAGTGAATAGAAATCCTCTTGCCCTTTTCGATATCTTATTTATGTCCGACATTAAAAAATTAAGTTTAGTGTTTAAGGTTAGGGTTTAAGGTTAAGGTTTAAGAATTATATGTATGTGTCTATTTTTAGGGTTTAGGCTTTAAGATTAAGAATTTAGAGTTAAGACTTAGAATTTAATTTTTTAGTATTGAAGCATATAAAAAATCATCGAAAAGGGTCAGAAAATTTTTATCCTAACGCATAGTTGTGTTTATTTATTTTTGTGTACATGACACTAAAGGTGTTTTTTTTCTTCTTCTTCTAGATCTAGTTTGAAGGATATCAAGATCTACATGTGACATTATTCAATTTTTTTTTAGTTTTGGAGCGGTTTCTGATTTTAATATGGATTTAGGGTATTGTTTTTTTTAATTATTTCTTTGTGAGAATGGTATGTAATCTTTTACGTGCAAAAATTACATGTTGTGAGGATTGTTTGTAGCTTCATTCGTGCAAAGCTTTAATTTTAGTGAATGAAACTTTATCGTTCGAGATCGTACAGGTAAACTAAAAAAAACTTCAACCACGTTAAATATGATCTTTTATTAATGTGAGTATGTGACTCGTTCTCTACATTAGTCTTCATCTCATGTTAAATTATGTTTCTATCCACAAATTATGTCCGTCTTATGGTTTATGTTTGGGGTGCGATGTTACCCTTCCCAATAATATTGTCTCTAAAGTTTGAGCTCGCGTTTTTCTTTGGGCGTGTAATGTGTCTTACCAATGCACCCAACATTTGTTGGTATTTGCGTGAAATTTTGATTATTTATCTTGATCATTTCTAATTTTTAAATATATAATTATAATTAAATACATAATTAAATTAAATTAAAAACAAAATGTAAAGGAAAAAAACAATGAACTAGAGATTTTTATACTCTTCTAATCTCCGATTGAAGAGAGAGTAAAAGAATAGAATGAAATAGATAAAAGTTGCTCTAAATTTTCTGACTTTATCTGAACAAGCACGTTTCCAAATGTATAGGGGACCATCGTAATTCATTTCCAATACTTTCTCTTTCAATTCTGACGAAGACAAAATACCTATAATTGCACGGACAACATATTGGACACTTGTATTGTTATTTTGATATAATATAACTAATTTATTATAAAGTTGTACAAAGGGTAAAATATGAATTTCATCCTTCCTATTTTTTCTCACTCTTATTTTGGTCATTCAAGTTTAAAAATATTTAATTTAACCATTAAACTTTTATTTGTTCTTATTTTGATCACTCGGCAGTTAAATCAGAAATGGAAGGCTGACAAGGCAGCCACATCAACTGACATGTACTGTTTTTTTACAGACATGACAACCAAATGCCATCCATGTCATTTCCCCCCTCCCCTTTCATTTTTTTTTTAATTTTATCTTAGGCATAATGCAAAAAATGTCCAAAATGTTTGATTGAATAATTACTTTGTCCCTTATTTTTTAAGCAACTCTCAATGTTTTATTTTGGGTCAAAATGGCTCTTCTACAGATGAAAATCGTTAGTCAATTAACAATAAATGACTTTAAATGACATGACAAAACGGCCTAACAAAGCATGCTAATATGACAATGTCATATAAACAAAGGTCTTGACTTGAAAGAATGTCACATCAGTCAAAAATATTTTTATAAAATTATATAAAATATAAAATTATTTTTATGTTGGCGTGTTATTCTATCAAATCATGTCAAACAATTTAACATTAATTGATAATAATTTTCATTCGTAGATGGGTCATTTTGACCCAAAACAAAACGTTGTGTTAAATTGCTAAAAAAAAGAATAGAAGTCAAAGTGACTATTCAGTCAAACATTAGGGGCATTTTTAGCATTATTCCTTTATCTTATTTCCACAAGGTGAAAGTTATAAAATTCACCCATCTGTCACACTGACGCTAAAATAATCATTTTTCTAATGTTTTCTCCGGCTACTCAAGACACCAGCAAATTCGTCTCATCGTCTCCTCCACTTTATCATTTAAAGTATCCCAAAAATCACTTTAAACTCACAAAACTCAACTCACAACTTAAAATGCGCGAAACCTCAGACTACTAGGATACAGAATATCCGCCATTCGATCAGCATGAAATCAAGATATATTGCATGCTTCCTCGTTCTCTATCTCTCCACCATTGGGATTCGAAAGAAGATGCTCTATCGTTGAGAAATAAAAGGGAATATGAAACTAGGGGTTTTTTCCACATAAAACAAAGTTTTGGGGCCATTTAATATTTTTTTTAAAAGATTGATGTTTAATCATAACACCGTTAAATAATTAATGGCAGTGTGTGACCAAAATAAGAACAAGTCGGAAGCTCAATGGTCAAATTAAATATTTGAAAAATTAAATGACCAAAATAGACGTGAGAAGAAAGTTGAATTATGAAATTTATAATTTAACTTTTATAAAAAGGGTAAACTACTGCAGGGTCACTTTCGTTTCCCGTTTGTATAGATTTAGTCACCACTTTTGAAAAGTGTCAGTAAGTGGTCATCAACGTTTTCGATGTGTAAAGACTTGGTCACTCCGACGTTATAGTCCGTTAATCCCCTAATGGATTGATGATGTGGCAAAATTAATTAAATGGCAATATCCACGTGTATTCCCACGTGGATAATAACGTTGGAAGGTTGCTGATGTGGCCGACCATTTCCAGTAGATTTAAAGGGGGAAAAGGGTTTCTTTTCTCTTCAATTTCAGCTTTTTTCTTGTTGTTTTCGTCGAATATTTTGGATAGCTTAGTAGGAGAGATGGCTAAACTCTTGGCTCAGACGAATGTTGTTCCTGCTCTAGTTACCAGTCGAAGTCATGGTCCGTCAAAACAATCTGGAAAATCGAAAAGGTCTGCTAAAATGATGTGCACTTTAAGAACACCTGGATTGACGATAGGCAGCTTCGCTGGGTTGCGTGGTTCAACTTCTTTAGATAGTAAGGTTAGAGTCGGCCAAGATTTCCATTCTAAGGTTGCAATTTCAATATCTTCTCGACGTGGTAGAGAAAGTCGATGTGTACCTAAAGCCATGTTTGAGCGGTTCACTGAGAAAGCAATTAAAGTAATCATGCTTGCTCAAGAGGAAGCCAGACGACTTGGTCATAATTTTGTTGGTACCGAGCAAATTTTGTTAGGCCTTATTGGTGAAGGTACTGGCATTGTTGCAAAAGTTCTGAAATCCATGGGAATCAATCTTAAAGATGCTCGTGTAGAAGTCGAGAAGATAATTGGAAGGGGCAGTGGTTTTGTTGCTGTGGAGATTCCATTTACTCCTCGTGCCAAACGTGTTTTGAAACTCTCATTGGAAGAAGCTCGCCAACTTGGTCATAATTATATTAGATCCAAGCATTTTCTTCTTGGTTTGCTTCGTGAAGGTAAAGGTGTTGCAGCCCGTGTTCTTGAGAATTTAGGTGCTGACCCAAGTAATATCTGCACACATGTTATTCGCATGGATGGTGAGGACAACGAAGTTAGTGTTGTTACTGGAGGATCAACTGGAAACACGAAAATGCCAACGCTTGAGGAATATGGAACCAATTTAACCAAGTTAGCTGAAGAGCGTAAATTAGATCATGTTGTTGGAAGGCAGGATCAAATTGAACGTGTTGTCCAAATATTGGGCAGAAGGACCAAAAACAACCCGTGTTTTATTGGAGAACTTGGTGTTGGGAAAACTGCTATTGCCGAAGGCCTTGTCCAACGAATTGCTAGTGGTGATGTTCCTCAGACAATTGAGGGCAAGAAGGTTATAACTCTTGATA
This sequence comes from Hibiscus tridactylites, assembly GCA_958450335.1. Taxonomy (NCBI): domain Eukaryota; kingdom Viridiplantae; phylum Streptophyta; class Magnoliopsida; order Malvales; family Malvaceae; genus Hibiscus; species Hibiscus tridactylites. The sequence continues at coordinate 95,740,559 of OY288271.1, read as the reverse complement.
TGGGTCTTCTTGTTGCTGAAACAAAATATCATGGAGAGTTTGGTGAGAGATTGAAGAAGCTAATGGAGGAAATCAATCAAAGTGATGAGATAATATTGTTTATTGATGAGGTTCACACTTTGATTGGAGCAGAAGCAGCGGAAGGTGCCATTGATGCAGCCAATATTTTAAAGCATGCTCTTGCAAGAGGTGAATTGCAGTGTATTGGAGCTACAATACTTGATGAATACCAGAAGCATATTGAGAAAGACCCAGATTTGGAAAGACGTTTCCATCCAGTCAAAGTTCCCGAACCAACTGTGGATGAAACTATACAGATTTTAAAAGGTTTGCGGGAGCGTTACGAGATTCACCACAAGCTTCGTTACACGAATGAGTCCTTAGTTTCTGCTGCACAACGGTTGAGAAAGTATCAACCGATGAATCTGACCGTCTACTTAAAATGGAAGAGACTCTTCATAAACGAGTCATTGGTCAGGATGAAGCTGTCAAAGCCATTAGTCGTGCTATTCGACGTGAACTGCATCGAAAGAAACTCGCCCCACACTTCAACTTATTACCCACGTGAGAATACACGTGGATATTGCCATTTAATCAATTCCGCCACATCAGCAATCCGTTAGGGGATTAACGGACTATAACGTCGGAGTGACCAAGTCTTTACACATCGAAAACGTAAATGATCACTTATTGGCACTTTTCAAAATTGGTGACTAAATCTGTACAAACGGGAAACGAAAGTGACCCCTGCAGTAGTTTACCCTTATAAAAATTATGAAATTGTATTAAATTTTTTCATATATATTCCTCTTATTGTCAGTATATGGTGTTCGGTACGTATGGAAATTCTCTGCCTTTTTTCGGTGTCTCTAGTTATGCTACATGCTCAAAATTAGGTTTATGGTTTAGAGTTTAGGGTTTTAGGTTAGAGTATGGTGTATTTTTTTAGGGCATAAGGTGTAAGGTTTAGGATTTAAAATTTAAGGTTAGGGCTTGGAATTTAATTTTATAATATTTTTTATTGTTTGGGTATAAATAGAGCTACCAAAAAGGACATAAAATTTTTATACGTTCGGTTCGATTAGTAGACCTCTTGCTTCTGATAAATTAAAGGTGATTTTGGTTTAAACAAATTTTACTTGTACGGTGTATATTTTATTAAAAAATACTAAACTTAATAAATAGACACCATGTTTTAATCACACACAGAATTAAAAAAATAAAGGTGTGAATTAATTGTTGATGTATATAGCTTCTAAGAAATTTAAAATAATAATAATAAAGTATTATTATTCTTGTAAAAGGACTGAAGGAGAAGAAGAAGAACGCCCCCACAACAGTAGTAATCACTGGCCCCTCTCGCTGTTAAAACACGTGGTAGGAGGGCCCAACAGTGACTCACCTATGCCTACTCAACAATAGGAGTAATTATTAGATAGCTCACCACATTATTTATCATCTATCCAATAATATTTATTTATTTTAATGTAATTTTCATGTAAATTACCCACTGCTTAGTGACATGTAAAAAAGATGTGAATATTTATATTAAAAAAATAACATAAAAAAATATTATTAGATGAGACCATAGACGGCGTAGTAAGCTAGAACCATTTAATAATTTTTTCAATAATAGACTAGTTTGGACACTTCCGTTCGAGCACAACCCTCTACATTAAACTTAAGAGTACATTTGATGTATATAATGTAATATATCTTTGGGAATAAGATTCTCGAACTACAGCATTATCTTATACAATAATGAAAATATTATATTACTTGGTTTATTTGACAGCAACGTAAGATTCCAATACTTAATTGGAAAAATATAAAATTATTTGAATATATATTTTACCAAAATGTCATTGTGACATTTTTTAACAAGAAATAAAAAGTAAGAGTAAAACTTAAATTGCCAAATTGTATAGATCTATTAATTGTTTTAGTGGTCAAAGATATTTATATTTGTTTATTTTATATGAGTTAAATTTTGATATTTATTATTTATAATGTAAAAAATTTCTATTCAACTAAAAAAATACCGGGTTGCCAAGCCTATTAATTAAAACGTCATGGGCTTTATTTTTAGACACTTTTTGGAACCTAAAATCAAATAATAAAAACAATAAAAAGAAATCAAATGTTACGAAAATGGGCATAGAAGGTTTATTCTCTCGCCATTTCCTTATAATTATCACCGGAAAAGTTCATTTTAACTGGCATTTTTTTAAAAGTTTTCGAAGACATTTGCTTCCCTAACAACAATTGCAGATGAAATAAAAAGCTCATCTTTATTTATTTAATTTTTTAAAGTTAAAGTATAAAAAAATACCGAAAAGAGTAAAACTAATTTATCCAAAAAATATTTTTATCATTTAATCAAAAAAATATCGTTCCACTTAAAATGAACTTTTCCAAATCAAAAGTGAGTATGTAATTCTAAAAAAAAACAGTAACGATAATCTTTACAAACCAAACACTTCCTAACAAAGGCGAATCCTTGTGGAAGCTAGTGGGGCACGCCCCCCAAAATTTTAATTTTTTTAGATTTAGTCTTTTGAATAATTTAAAATTTTTAATTTAACCCCTTTAATATTTTAAAAATAGTTTTATATTTTTTAAAAAATTAAATAATTTTAATTAAATTCCCTCCTAGAATTTTTAAGATAAGTATTTTTTTAAAACTTTAGTTAACCCCAATTTTTTATGAAAATTTTAATTCAAACATTTCAAAATTTTCAAACTTAATTTAAGCTTCAAAATTTTAAAAATTTTAAATAGGCCCCCTCAAATTTAGTGGTCAAGATCCACCCCTACTTCCTAAGGATCTGTTTGGATACCGAGACCAGATCCTCCTTATCATGGAAAATTCTAAGGAAAGACGGACTAATATACGACTAAGAAACGGTGTGACCAAAAATTTAATAAGATAAGTAACAAAATCGGTAAAGCGCGACAAGATATGTTGATATAATATAATGTAGTAGGTAGAAAACATGAAGATATTTAAAAAAAAAATTGGTAACCGACAAACTTTAGTTATCGGTAGGTATCGATACAAATATAACAAAATAGGTAAATTACTTATTTTGTTGATAAAAGTATCAACATATTAAGTACTGTAGCGCCTATTATGTTATTAAAGTTTAAGCTGACGGGGCCATGAAAATCCGACGATAACAAAATAGGTAAATTACTTATTTTGTTGATAAAAGTATCAACATATTAGGTAGTGCATATTATGTTATTAAAGTTTAAGTTGATGGGGCTTTGGAAATCCGATGATAACAAAATATGTAAATTACTTATTTTGTTGATAAAAGTATCAACATATTAGGTAGCGCCTATTATGTTATTAAAGTATAGATATTTTCGAAAGTATCTATACTTTTTTAAAAGTTTAAGTTGATTGACATAACATACTGGGAATGTTGCTCGAAGTATCTATACTTTTTTAAAATTATCGACATTTAAAAAAAAACAATGTAACCGGTTGCAATGTGGCTCAAAAGTATCTATACTTTTTAAAAAAGCATTGTAACTGGTTGCATAAAAGGATAAATAGTTTCGAGCCACATTGCAACCGGTTACATTAAAAAAGTATCAATACTTTTAAAAAATTATAGATAGTTTCGAGCCACATTGCAACCGGTTACATTAAAAAACAATCTTTACTTTTAAAAAAATATAGATACTTTCGAGCCACATTCCTAGTATGCTATGTCAATCAGCTTAAACTTTTAAAAAAGTAAAGATACTTTCGAAAGTATCTATAATTTAATAACATAATAGGCACTACATAATATATTGATACTCTTATCTACAAAATAAGTAATTTACCTATTTTGTTACCGTCGGATTTCCAATGCTCTATCAGCTTAAACTTTAATAACATAATAAGCGTTTTTTAATATGTTGATAATATTATCAGCACAAATAATCTTTTCGGTAGAAACATATAACATATTCAGAGCATCACCTTTCTCTTCTCATCAATATCGTACAGTAACTGTATAATTTCTCTTAGATTCGTCCGTACTAGTATATGTTTTATTATTATTTTTAGTAATATTGAAATATTTTCAGTTTTTCTTGTTTGCCTTTTAGTTTATTTCTTTTTTTCTTTCTCGATTTTTGGGATTTTAACCTTTTCTCGGTTTCCCACCTCGCTCTATATATACACACAATACACCATTTCCTCCCGGTCAGAAAACTCTATAGTTGTGATAATTAAGAAGGCAAAGACAAAAACCTGAAGCAGCTCCTCAGCTACTACAGTCCACACGTTATCTGTCGGCCATGGAAGAAGTAATTATCTCTCCATCTTCATCTTCTTCATTGGTTTCCTTTTCACATGAAACTCCACCTTTGACTCTCCAACAGAGGCTTCAATATGTAACTGAAAGGCAGCCGGATTGGTGGGCCTACGCTATTTTTTGGCAGACGTCGACCGATGATCAGGGCCGACTGGTCTTGGCTTGGGGAGACGGTCATTTCCAAGGCACCAAAGATACGTCCCCCAAGTTAAGTGCCAACAACAGTTCAGACATTCAGGGCTTGCACGATGAACGGAGGAAGGTGATGAAAGGAATCCAAGCCCTCGTCGGAGACAACCACGACGTTGACATGTCGATGATCGACGGCACTGATATCAGCGATGCTGAATGGTTCTACATGTTGTCTTTGACCCGGAGTTTCTCCGCCGGCGATGGGATCCCCGGGAAGTCTCTTACGACCGGCTCTTTGGTGTGGTTGACCGGTGCCCATGAGTTGCAGTTTTACAATTGCCAAAGGGCTAAAGAAGCACAGTTGCACGGCATTCAAACACTGGTCTGCATACCCACTTCTTTTGGCGTTCTTGAACTTGGCTCCTCGGAAATTATCAGGGAAAATTGGGGATTAGTCCAACAAGTGAAGTACTTATTCGGGTCGGATCTCAACGGCCTGCTACCAAAACAATCAACTCCGAACCCAGGTCCAAGTCCAATCCAGGTCCTTGATAGAAGCATCCCGTTTTCCGACATCGGCGTAATTGCCGATGTTCAAGAAGACCACAACAACGAGGCCAAGAAAGATTGTACAAGATCCGGGGAATTGTCCTTTGTTAACTCAGAGCATTCGGACTCCGATTTTCCATTGCTTCCGGTGAACAAGACAGAGAAGAGAACCCCAAAGAAACGTGGAAGAAAACCGGGTTCGGGACGAGAGACATTGTTGAACCACGTGGAAGCCGAAAGGCAACGCCGGGAGAAGCTGAACCACAGGTTCTATGCACTCCGAGCTGTAGTCCCGAACGTGTCCCGCATGGACAAAGCATCCCTCTTGTCCGACGCCGTCTCATACATCAACGAGCTCAAGTCCAAGATCGAAGACCTCGAATCGGAGCTCCGTAGAGAGTGTAAGAGAGTGAAGGCAGAAACGGTGGAGGCCATGGACAACCAAAGCACCACAACCACTACCACCTCGGTGGAGCAGGTAACAGCAGCCAAGCCTAGCAATTCATCATCGGCGAGCGGTGGATCTAGTGGAGTGGAAGTAGATATCAAGATCATAGGAAACGATGCAATGATTAGGGTCCAATCGGAGAACGTGAACTATCCGTCGGCAAGATTAATGGACGGCCTCCGTGATTTGGAGTTTGAGGTCCAACATGCGAGCGTGTCGTGCGTTAACGACATCGTGCTCCAGGATATCGTCGTCAAGGTTCCTCATAGGTTCAAAACTAATGAAAATGGCATCAAATCTGCTCTTCTCAGGAAGCTAGAGCAGTAAATTTCACTACTTTTTCCACTTGATTTTGTATTTTACTTCATCCAGTTCGCTTTAACTCTGCTTGTCATGTAATTAATTCGGAAGATAAATTCAAGCAGCTACGTTATGTTTATTTCCTCTTCAATTTTTTCTACAGGAATTTGTTACGGGTGTCCCCCGAGTCTATATCAACCTTGAAAGGAAACCAAACCTTAATAAATGTTCGGACCACTATAAATACTATAAATTAAAACTTATGATGTTTATACACACGTTAAAAATCATCTATCTATTTTCGGTGCCCATTTTTATCCCCAACATCAGGCTCGTCCATTTACAAGTGTGGCATGTGACACATCACGTTGCCTCAAAATTTGGGGCACTACACTTTAAAAAAATCTGCTAACTCAAAAAAATATTTTTCATATGATACGCACACGTGAAAAAAACTCAATGAAAAATTCAGTCATTCTAATTTCTACATCAATTCTCTCTACTCATCAATTCTTTGTTCCCTACATCAATCAAGAAAATTCTTGTTATCACTCCTTTATCAATTCTCATGGCAAGATTCAGCAAAAAAAACTTTTAATTTTTTTCTTTTATTATCTCAAGATTTCAATTGTAACAAATTCTTCTTAAAAGAACCACCAAATTTATGATGTTTAACGGACAATTTTTTATTTTTTTATGTCCATCCTAATTTTTAATCTTCTTCAATTACTATATATTCAAGTATCAATTAGTGATGTTCATCGTTTAAAATCGGAAAAAAAAAATTATACTATAACTTTTAATTAGTGTTTTGAAGGTTGAATTTTTAATTGAAGAATTTGAAAATTTTGAAAATTTGAAGATTGTTTATTCTCTAATTCGGTGGTCTTGTTGAATGTAACATGCTTTTTTTCTTCTTTTATTTTTTTTGTTGGGGATATAAGTTATTTTTTCATTTTTTAAAATCATAAATTTATCAATATTTTCATATAAGTTACACTTTTTATTGTCTTAGTTTCATATGTTTGGAAATTTTTTATTTTGTAAGAAACAATCGTAATATTATAAATTTTGATATTTTACAATTTTATCTTATTTTAAAATATTTTATGGGTCTCATTTTAAAAAGTAACACAAGGCCTCCACAACTTTTGAAACATATCTGTCCAACACTAAAAATTTAAAGTATAAGACATAATCTTAAATTCTAAATCTTAAACCCTACACCCTATACCCTAAAAAATACACTTTACCTAAAAATCTTTAAACCTTAACCACAAACTCTAACTTTAAACCCTAAACCTAATTGTTAGTGTGAGCATAAATAAAAATACCGAAAAAGAAAGAAATTTTCTATTCGTCTATACATTCCTACACGTTTTATATATGAAACAATTATTTAGGAATACATTATGATTTGTTAAAGGGTACTCCATTTTCTATAACTTTACGTCGGTTAATTTTCCATATCCAGGAAAACCCAGTATGTCGCAACTTTTATGCACAAAATTATGGAAGGAAAAAAAAAAACTTTAAGCATAAAAGCAAAATAAATGGTGGAACCTTCGTCAAATTATGAAATCCCTCCACTTTGGTATTACAGAAGATGATTGGGACCTGTTTTTTTTAGTGTCTAATTCAAAATTGTAATATATATTTATATTATTTATAACAATTTTATGAAATTTGTATCATGAGTTAATTGTATATTAATTTAATTAAAAAATATCAAAATATTTTAAAAATTATAATTCACAATATTGTAATAGAGTATTCTTCTTTCTATATTTTAAATAATTTTTAAAAAATAACTAAAGTAATATAATTAAAAATTCAAATTTACATTTAATAAGATTCACATAATAAATTTTCACCACTTCAATTAAATCATTATCAAATAAATTTAAATATATATATATATATATATATATATATATATATATTATAGCATGAACCAACTTGTCTCAATGGTTAAGGGAACGGTTGTTATTCTTAGAGATCACGAGTTTGAGCAGCAAAAACTGTAGAAGGTTGATTATATATTTAAAACAGATACTACTTGTAATCACCTTAGCTTCAAAAAATATATTTTTTATTATAAAATAGTACTGATTTATATGTGACAAAATCCAAACCAAATTTTCTAACAATATCGTTGTTTTCGGCAACCACCTAGCTATTAGTTGTCGATCACATGTGTTTATTATTTTTTATTATTTTTTTTTAATTTTTGAATAAGAAATTTTGCCTTTATGGCACGTATTTTCTATCCTTGTGACACGTGTTTTCTTTTATCGTTGTGACATGTTTTTTTTGTAATTTTGTTTTATTTGTCCTTGTGGCATGATTCAACATACCCTAGCGGCCGATCGTTACTCGCATAGAGTTTTTAATCGGCACTAGTTTCTGATAATGATTTTGTCGGTGGTCACAGAATTGTTAGATCCCCACTCAGCTGATGGTTGTTTGTCGATGTAATCAGTCCTGGGTAGCAGAATAGTTTGCCTGATAGTTTGGATCGCTCACCACTCATTTTCATCAGTTATGAATCTCGATTGGATAGAGACAAGGAGATTCAGGAAGCTTTTAAATTTTGATGGTATACTTATCTCCATAGAAGTTTTTCACTTTTCTTTGCTTTTAGGTTATAAGAAATTTGAGTAGATTAGCCTCATTATTTTTCTTCCTTGATGTATTATAATTGTGATATCTTCTATGGCTATAATAAAAATTCAGCAATCATATTCAAAACAAATGTTCCACATCAATTGATATCATCGATTTTGGTCTCAATTTATTTCACTAATCAGGATCTTATTTTCATATAGAAGAAATCAGAGAATGGCAGCGGCACGACAATCATACAAAAATAGTAAGTAATTATAAGGTAGTATCTGTTTATATCAAAATAAAAATAATTACTCCATAAAAATGGGTACATTAATGCTGAGTGTGAATTCTGCCCCGATCTATCGAAATCCTAATCGTAGCATTAATTTAAATTTTTCTTTAGTTTACACAAGCCTTTTAATTTTGGGATTTATGGTTTAGATTTTAGGGTGCTAGGGTTTGAGATTTAGTTTTAAGTTTTATAAAAGGGTTATGTAAATTTTTTACACAACTTGTGTATCAGAGTATAACTCATATATATATACATAGAGAGAGGGGGGAGAGGGAGAGGGAGAGAGAGAGAGAGACTTGATTGACATCAAACGTGTTCATAATCAATCTTAAAGTTTAGTATTTTCATCACCGATAAACTACAATAATTTTAGCTGTCAGATAATAAAGTCAGTCGGTATGTTAGATAGACTTGATTGACATCATGTCAATAGCACTCTAACTATCTGGCAAAACACGCCATGAAAACTTCAAAGACTTCAAAACCCTGTATTAGGAGAGTTTGGAGTGGAGAAATAACAGCGATTTTGTTTGTGGAGAACCTAGTTAGAGATACAATGATTCTATTATTCTTTTCTAAAAGAATAAGTCATCCTTTTATTTTTATTATAATATGTCCACTCCTTACACTTCCTGAAACTAAATTAAAACTTCAAATAACATAATTATATTGACTTATATTAGATATACAATTTACTTTTAAAATAAATAATTTTGTATCAATTTAAATTATGGATACATCGGTGGTAGTAGAAACGTTAAGTTTTAGATTTAGGGTGTAAGGGATAGGGGTTACGTTTAGTAATTTAGAATTTAGGTAATGTGAATAGAATTTAGAGTTCATAGGTTAAAACCTAAATCCTCAACATATTATAACTTAAAACCTAACTTCTAAACCTTAAATCTTAACCCCTAAATTCTAAACCCATACACATAAACCCTTAAACTTTACACCCTAAAATAAGTCCCTAAACCCTAAAACTAAAGTGATTGTGGAAACTAAAAATTTCTACCGCCAGTGTATTAGATAAAAATTATTAAATTATTATGAAAAAAATTATGAAATAAAATGAAGCATGAAACATAACAAACATTGAAATTAACTAAAAATGACAAAAAAAGAGCACAACAAAAATGCATGAATGTGTGTCAATATATTAATTGTTAGCATGTAAATATGATATAAATTTATATTTTTACAATAAAAGTTCAAAACTTAACACAAACATCTATTTTTTCTTTAAATTGATTCAAAATTTTCCTCTGAATTGAATCTTTTGAAACATTACATAAAAGTGTGTTAAGGAATCAATACATGTTATTAACATTATAATTTTTTTGAATTGAGTCACTATAAATTTCGAAAACACATACAACATGAAAGATATAACAATTAATTTGATAAACACATACACGATATTGTACATAGCCTGCAAATTTAATAAACTTTTTACATCCAAATTTATCGTTTCTGCACAGTTCTAAAAATACTTTTTAATTTCACCATATCTGATGAGTATCGTAGAAGATTCACGATAGTTGCCTCTATAAAGAAAGATTTCTCCAGAGACTAATGATCCCGGAGGCCTCACTTTAGCAATTCTGCACAGTGTCTATGTGTCCAACATGCAAAGCCTACATACTCGGAAGTTGAACTTATCTTGCCAACCCATCTGTAGATCATCACTAGGCTTGACACCATCTAATCACCAACGGTCCCAGGAACTTTAAATACCTGGGCTAGCAAATAGAGAAGGTGTAACCCCCTAAACCCGACTTAGAAGAAAAGACCGAATTTAGGAAGTCACGTTTGAAAACTTAACCCTCAAGAAAACAAATTTTGAAATTACACTTTAATTTAAATATATATATATATGCAACGATAATTAATAAATATATAATAATAAATAAAAATATAAATATCATAATAAGTGTTCGAATGATTGTATAAAATCTTTGAATTAAAATAATAGTAGATGAATGCTAAAAATAATCCTAAAATTTAAATAGTCTAAAATTACATTCATGTCCCAAAATAATAAATAGAAATTTGATTAAACTAAAATAGTTTCGTACTGAATAATAAAATAACCGAATAAAATCTGAGATCCTCCAAGTACCACGTCGCCTAAAGTCCAAAGATATCTGTAAGAGGAAACTATGGGGGAGTAAGCTAAAGAGCTTAGTGTGTCTCTAAAGTGCAAGAAAAACCATAATTATAAAACATAGTATTATTTTGAATGAAATCTTTTAAACCATAATACAAATCACAAGCGCAATGCAATGCACCCAACTACATCACCGTCCGAAGAGTAAGATTCCCCAGAACCACTCTCTACATCGTCACCAATCCGAAGTGGAACTCAACCCGAAGGGTGGAACCACTGATCCGAAGTGGAATTCAGCCCGAAGGATGAAACCACTGAACTTCCTCCGTACAAATCCCAACCCATGCTCATACATATATGATGTTTAAAAATCAAATTCCATAAACACAGTTCCATAAATCCGATATTCCGTAAACATACTTCATAAACCATAGTCCATAAATTCATAAATCATAGTTCCGAAAATCCGATGTTTCATAAATCAAATATTCCATAAATCATAACTAAAACACATTCTGAAATCGTATGCATGTGATGTCAACCATACAAACCATAATACATATAAATAATCACAAAGAGGTAAAACACCAACACATAAAAAAATAGTATATAATTTAATTATAGCACCGGAAGAAAACATACCTCTAATGTCCAATAGCTTTAACGTTGCGGAGGACGTCTCCCACACTTAGATCAAATACTAATTCTGATGTATTAATTTATAGATATGACTTGACGTTGTCTAACAACACGTATTGACACGAGTAGAGTACGGACGCATCAAGAACATGGCTGAGATGACTTTTCGCTCAAAATTGAACAACTGATATTTGAATTTCACAAAAATCCGTCTAAGCATTTGTGTGGAAAAAAAGAAGAAGATAAAAATAGGGTAAAAAGAAAAGGTTATGCGGCGGAAGTTGGAACTGAATTGGGGGGTTTGGTGGGGCGGCAGTTAATGATTTAGGGTGGAATTTTATTGATAGGTTTAGGGTAATATATATATATATATAAGATTTGACTAATTATAATTTTATTAGGAATCTCATAATAATAAAAAAAATAAAGTATAGGAAAATAAGAATATGTAAATATCACGAAACCATTAACCATGGAAACATTGTTTTTTAATTAGCAAACGGGTAAATGCCACATGTGCTCCTTAGACTCTCATGATTTTATAAATTGACTTCCAAGTTCAATGAAAATTTTATTTAGTCCTTATAAAACTAATTAGGGTTCTGAATTAAAAATTCTCAATTGTTAGGGTTTTCAATTAGGGATTTAAAATTTAGGGTTTTTGAATTAGGGATTTTTTTTCGAATATATGGTTTATAATTTTGGGCGTAATTTTTGGGGTGTTACAGAAGGCAGGTCGGATCATAAAGGCATACCCCTTTTTTTTCATCACCTCTCCTTATTTACTTCACCGCTAAGTCATACTGATCGCGACTCTCCGCACCAAATCTATAAGGGTAAACCGCCTAAATCTGTCACAATTACTTTGGTGTGTCGTTTCTACCTCCTGTGTTTAGTGTCTTCTCATTTTGATATCAACAAAATTAATAATAATTTGTAAATGATACATTACTTGAATACAGTAATGTGTAGTTTGGATAAAATGATACATTGTTCATGTAAAGATGCTTAGCTTGAATGAAAAGTGGCATGGTTCGGTGAAAAATTGATGTATTGGTGAAATGGTACAATTATCGGTGAAAAGTACATGGTCTATCTTTCACCAATAGTTGCTATTGTAACTTAAAAAAAAATCAAAGAATAAGACTTTTCATCCAAAAGTATCTCAATTGAATTGCATCATTTTGGTGATCTACAACTAACAACTCCATGGCCAATTTCATTATATTCATTCCAACACAATGTGTACTTTTTTTTACAAGAATAAGATATTTGAGAATTATTCGATATTATTAATTACAGAGTTCGTAAGGCTTCGTTGTCCCCTAAATTTAAATATTTTTAAATGACCCCTCAATAAATAATGTTGAGTTTTGCCACCGAATAAAAAAGAAGTGTTCCTGTTTTATTCTAAATCAATCAATTTCATTTAAAACAACATCACAATTCAAAGGAATGGTATGTTTTTTCTGCATTTTTCAAAAGGTTGGAATCAAAATCCCAATTGTGGAATTTATTGAATGAAGGTTAGTTGGGATTTGAAGCATGTCTTCTTGGTTGGGGGGGGGGGGGGGAGCTTTTCTACTTATGGAAAAAGAGTATCAAGTTTCACACATTGAAATATTTGTGTTTGTGTTTTCGGATGTGTTGTATTATTGGATACATTGTTTTTCGACAATGTTTCTGTGTTTTTCAGACATTCAGTTTCAGTTCATGAACCAAAATTCAAGCACGCGGGGTTTACTTTTTGCTTACACGGATTTACAACGTGGGAAATTTGGGCATTTCTCAATGTGACCACGTGACTACTAACATCATGGAAACGTTGAATGTATTTGTTGGCAAGTCAACCATTCCATTACTACTTTTTGCTCCCTTGGATCCATGAATCAACTACATTTCATCACGTGAAATGAATCTACTAAACGAACACACATATTCTTATTTTTGTACCACTCACGCGCTTGTTAAATATTTCAAACATTAGGTTTTTTAATGTTTTATGTGATATTCTTTTATTTTAAAAAATTAAATAATATATTATCGTATGCGTTTTAATTGTTTGAACTGTAATTGGGTCGATTGAATTAGTTTAAGAAATTCATATTATGTAAGTTGTACAAGAATTTTTTTTTCTCTAAGTTAGACTCCACAGAGATAACCATATTTTTTTCTGAAAAAAATGATATTATTTTAATTATTTTTACTTACCATTTTTTCTTATAAATTATACATAACCAAGATAGAATTATCAATCGAAAGTCAAGTTGCTACTTGATAGATGTCTGTCAATTTTACAATATGCAACCAACCAATTATTGGACTTAAACCTACTTTTCAATTGATTTATTTATTTATTTTTACTTATAATTTATTTCTTATTATTTTATATTTTTTATCGAAAAAATAGTATAATATTAATAGAAAACATCATAGATACTAAAACACATGATCATGAGTCTCGTTAAAAAACTTTTTAATCCTAAATAAAAAAAAAAAATCCATAATCATAGAGCAAAAGAAGAAAAATAAAACACCAAAAAATAAACACAACTCTTCAAAAATGGCTCGAATACAAAGCAGCACACCTATCTACTATGGTCTATGCAAACCGAAAACAATAAACAAAATAACCCCTCCATTGAGCCATAAATGCGAAGTAAAGCCATCCTTAGCAGCAACCCGCGCATTATCGAACCATCCGACCGCTCAATAACTTTTTTTTCTTAATTTTTACTACTTAAAAATTAGGGTAAACTATCTCGTTGACCATCAATCTTTAGGTAAAGTTTTAAAATGACCACCTTAAAAAAAACGCGTCATTTGACTACCCAAACTATTAAAATGGGATCAATTTGGCCACCTACCGTTAAGAGGCTAACGGAAGGTGACGTGACAGTTAAAAAATTAAAGGTATAATGCCACGGATATCTATTTAGTAGAATATTGTACATAACATCCGGCTTCCCCGAACCGAACATAAATGAAACCTCTTATGCATACGTAAACATGATATAGGGTTAAATGAATTATAGCAAGTACCGAACGGATGTATGAAATTAAAGTCTATATATCTAGTAGATCTGTATAGGGGATCATATAATAAGGGGATGATTTTAGATCTAAGCAATTTGATGAATTCCTTCTAAAAGTTCATATCAAAATATCAAAATAGTACTAGTTGATGAGAGTTACTTCGGAAACAAAAAAAAGTAAATTTTGGTTATTCTCTCAATTCCAATAAAATGCAATTGGATCTAGTATGTATGAGTTGGCGATTAGAATCTATATGGATAGAATTTATAGTGGGATCTCGAAAAACAAGCAATTTCTGCTGGGCCTTTATCCTTTTTTTTGGTTCATTAGGGTTTTTATTAGTTGGAACTTCTAGTTATCTTGGTAGGAATTTGATACGTGTCATCACCTTATTGGAGAAATTTAATTATTTATATTTAATTTAATAAATTTATTTTCATCCCCCAATCAGGTGGTGACACATGTCACCTGATTGAAGGATGAAAATAAATGGAACTTTTGCACCCAGCGTGAATCAAACTTGGGTAGCTAGGTAACCTAGGCAAGACACAACATGGCAAAGCCACTGGGCTAAAGCCATTTTTTGTGATACAAAGTGCAAATAATTAATATAATTCGGTGGTATTGGCTGAGGGAGGAGGAGACGAGAACATAATCGGTGTCCGTTGAATGTGGTACTCATCCATTATTGGAACATTATGCCAATTCATGGTGTCTCTGAAGCTCCAGAAGCGGCTCGCCGCTAGCGTTCTCAAGTGCGGCCGTGGCAAGGTCTGGCTTGATCCTAATGAAATCAATGAGATCTCCATGGCCAACTCCAGTACGTTGCTCCTTCTCTAGTTTATTATCCATTATTCGATTTGTTTCCGAATGCACAATCCAAATCTGTTTAGTGTTTAATCCTCGATGTTACTGTTAGTCTATGATTGTTGCTTGCTTGTTTGTTTTAGAGAACTCATGAACGTAGCTGATGGATTTGGTTTCTGCATTTTATCTTTTACTAGCTAAGCAGATTTAGTAACAAAGTTTTAGCTCAATTAGGCTTGTGAGCTACTTGAGTCGAGCATTGTGATTCTGGAATTTGTCTTGCATGATAGTTTGAGCTGGTTTTGTGTTATTTTCAAGCTGGATTTGAGTAGCTTATGAGAATGAATCTCATTTGACAATTTTGGATAATTCGGGATTGTGTTCTGTCTTGTTATGAAGCAGCTTCAAGGCTTTTTTATTCAGTTATGTTTAGATCTAGCTGTTATTAATTTCCCTCTTTCTTCGAATAGGTGTGTATGTTGATAAAATTTCAGGATGAAAAAATTAATTATTTGCACTTTGTATCACAAAAAATGGCTTTAGCACAGTGGCTTTGTCATGTTGCGTCTTGCCTAGGTTACCTACCCACCCAAGTTTGATTCACGCTGGGTGCAAAAGTTCCAATTTATTTTCATCATCCAATCAGGTGACACGTGTCACCACCTGATTGGGGGATGAAAATAAATTTATTAAATTAAATATAAATAATTAAATTCCTCCAATAAGGTATTGACACGTGTCACCACCTAATTAATTTATTTTATTAGATTAAAATTAGGACTAAATTGAAAGAATGTGTAAATAATAAGGACGAAATGTGTAATTATACCTTTAATTTTTTAACTGCCACGTCACCTTCCGTTAGCCTCTTAACGGCAGGTGGCGAAATTGATCCCATTTTAATAGTTTGGGTAGTCAAATGACGCGTTTTTTTTAGGTGGTCATTTTAAAACTTTACCTAAAGATTGGTGGTCAACGAGATAGTTTACCCTAAAAATTATAATAGAAAAAATTTCAAAATTTAATTATAATATTAAATAGAGACCTCCACTTTAGGCCATAAATAAAAAGTAAATCAAATAATAATTTGGTTATAATATTAAATAAAGGCTTCATCTTTTTTCTAATTTTTACTACTTAAATAGTTATATTTTAATTTTTTTCTAATAGTTAGTATTCGGGGTTCAATTTTTTTAATACTTGTTTAAATTTTTTCAATACTTGTTATTAGATGCTCGATTTTTCTTAATATTTGTTATTATGGGCTTACTCTTAATTTTTTTAATATTTGTTATTAGGTGTCCAATTTTTTTCTTCAATATTTGTTATTTGAGGCCCAATTTTTCTTGATATTTATTATTAGGGACATACTTTTCAAATTCATTTTTTAATACTTTTTATTTGGGGTCCAATTTTTTCAATACATGTTATTTGATGTCCAATTTTTCTTGATATTTCTTCTTAGGGACCTACTCTTAAAATTCAATTTTTTCAATACTTGTTATTTAGGCTCCATTTTTTCAATACTTGTTATTTAGGGTCTAATTTTTTCAAAACTTGTTATTATAGACTTGTTTTCCCCCAATATTTGTTATTAGAGGCATACTCTTAAAATTAAAAATTTTCAATAATTGTTTAGGGCCTTAAAATTGATTTTTTAAATATTTGTTATTAAAAGTCTACTATTAATTTCTTTTTAAACTTATTATTAGGGGCTTAATTTTTCAGTTCACCCTATAACCTCTCAAATCTCAAAATCGGCTCTGCGCGCATCCAAGCTATACCAAATAATCCAAGACCCAAAGCTCGACTCCAATGTTGCTCCACCACTCCCATGCGAATAGAAATTACTATTATTAAAATACAGACCACGTTCGATACTTAATGTAGAACTAAACCCCCACATCATGACAAGACAAAACCTCCACAATTCCTTAACCGAATAACATCGCATCATGGCCCTCAACAGACTCATCAACTCTAACAAGATACTTTTGTAGCTAAATTTACAATAAAAATAAAATTTACTCGTTTTAAATTATTTCATATGTGTTGATTAACCTATAATGTATTAATAAAAAAACATTATTTTAATTTTAGTGAACATTAGGTCCCAGATTCGGTTTCAGACCCTTTCACTCTCTCCATATATATATACAGCAATTTTCATGAATTTTATATATGTGTTTATCATTTAATGACTTCCTTTTTCACATTTATTTTCAATAAAAATAATTAATTGTTTTAAATTCAATTACAAAGAATTTGTTCATGACAAATTCCGCTGGCAGCAGGGGAGACTAATAAACAGGGGAAGTAAAACAGAGGAAAATTTCCTCTTGATGTTCATGACAAATTGTTAGAATTAAGGAAAAATTTAAGTACATGGTACATAAAGTACAAATCCCATGTCCAAGGCTCTTTGATTATGAAAAAAGGAAAATCAAATTGAGGTATTCGAAGGCTAAGAATCGGGCAGATACAAGAATAAGAGTAAGTGGTATTTCCTTTGTATACATAGTTTTGAGTTCAATTATTAAATGATCAAATAGTGATCATGTTATTTGTGTTTCGAATATATATTTTAAATTCTAGTGAAAAAGATGATGAAAGCGTTTAAAGAAGATAGTTAAGTGATGGAGATGATAGTAGAAAGCTTACGACGCAATTCGATTTTAAATTCGAACTATATTATGATTTGCTTATAAGTCAATGATCTACATTATGCTTCTATATGACACTTTATGTTAAGTTCCCAGAAGTACATGTAAATCGATTGATTGTATAGGAATTATACAAATATTGGATGTAATTGACAGGTTGCTTTTAAGATGTGAATATAATTCGAATGAAGATGTTACGTTGAGCTTACAATTTCATGATAATTGATGTATGTTTTTATTGTTGTTACAAGATTAGAATATTTACAGCTAAAACCCTGATATCGGTGGGGAGAAGTTTTTAAAGATACAAATTATTCATTTGGCTAAATTACAAGGTCTTTCCTCTGATGTTATTAAATCATTCAATTTCTTATCTTAAGTAGAATCTTCAATAAATTTGCTATCTCAGAAGTCTTGTACAGTCAGGTCAGAAAGTTTTTCACCAACAGATAACATGAATAGATGAGTTGAGGGAATGCTAGAGGCAGTTGTACCTTTAAAAATTTTAATTTTTCATATATTTTAAAAAAATTCTATTTATTATTAATGATCGAGTTTTACTACTGATTTTTTTTCTTCTTCAAATTCTCATAATTTTATTAAATTTGCACTCCGACCATGTTCTTGTCTTCATCTTCCACATGTTCGGTTCTTTGTGCTTCTGATGATTGATCTTTGCCATCCACCCCAGATTTCGAGTCCCCATACTCTTTGTACACCATTTTCTCCCTCAATTCCATCACTAACAGCATAAATGAACTGAGTTTGAACGAATAAGACTATGTTCGTGTTCGTTTGTTTATTTTTAAAGGTGTTTATGTTTGGTTCGTGTTCGTTTAAATTTTTAATATTGTGTTCATATTCATTTATTTATTTTTGAAAGTGTTCGTTTATTTAGTGTTCACGTTCACGGATGTGTTCGTTTATATGTTCAGAAATGTTAACTAAATTAACTATAAATAAACAAGACAAAAGCAACAAAATAAAACATACATTTCAACATGAACTTATATAACATATTTAGCAACAACAAAAAGTAGTATTTAGATTAATAAAAATTCTCTATCATTTTCTGGTGCTTCTATTATGCCTTTGTACTAAAAATTTAGGTTTAGAGTTTAGGGTTAAGGCTTAAGGTTAGGTTTATGATTAGGATTAAAGTTTAGGAAATTTAGGATATGCTATATTTTTTTATGATTTATGGTTTAAAGTTTAAGATTTAGAATTTAGTAATAGGGCTTAGAATTTAATTTTTTCAATGTTGGAGGATAGAAAGTGGCATCAAAAAGGGACAAGGGATTTTTGTCCGTATTTAGATACATCCACACGCATTTTCATCCTATAAACGAGCCTATAAATAAGCCTATAAACGAGTTTATAAACGAGCTTGTTCGTGAGCATAAATGAATCGAACAAACTCTGCTCGTATTCGTTCGTTAATTAAGCGAACATAAAAATTTTGTTCATACTCATTTATTTAACTTAAAAAATGAACATAAACGAATAATTCATCGAACGCTCCTTTCATTTACAGCCCTATTCATGAACACCATAATTTAAGTGCAACGCGTAAAACCTCGTTGAGCCAAAAGCTTACCACTAGACCTAATAAATTTAATTTGAGACTCGAATTAATTTATTTAATCTGAAACTCGATATCAATTTACATATGATGACCCAAACTTGATCCAATACTCGAAATAAATTGAACTGAATCAAAATATACCCAAATTTTAGTCGAGCCGAAATAGATCCGAACCGATTTTCAACCAAACTGATTTTACCCGAACCGAAGGCAACCCGAAACAAAGAAAAAATATTAAAAGAAATAAAAAAATGATATGTGAATTGCCACATAACTTACCAAAAAGTCAAATATACTGACTTTATGAAGCCATATATATGAGTGCAAAAAATTGTCCCGACATAAAAACCTGACTGAAACTGACCGATCACCTATTGATCCGACCCGAAATCAACTGAGCCGAAAATACCGACTTAATATTAGCTGACCTAAAAGTCAACCGAACGGATATGGCACGACCGGCCCGATACATAACTCGAATCATTATAGACTAGAACCAAAACCAGTAAATCTTGACCCGAACTTAAACTGAATATAATCAGATTCGAACCCAACCTAGACGACCCATTTGCCACCTCTACTTGCCTCTTTCTCTACATCTTTCTTTAAATCCCCAAGCAAAATATAACAAATTGTAATGCTACCAAACAAGCGGATGTCGAATAGCAATCATCTATTTTTTTATATATCTCTATTTATACCTTATAGTAAAAAAATTTTATAATTTAGGGTTAATGTTTAGAGTTAGAGTCTAAGAAATTGATGATAAAATGTATTTATAAAATTTAGAATTAAAACTTAAAATTTTATTATTTATTATTTGGACATATAAAATACAAAATTTTTGTTCGTGTTATTTAAAAAAATTGTTCGCAAATATCGGCTAAAAACAGAGGAAAGATAATAAGATATCAGGGCAGTTTAAAACAAAGGAAAAGGGTGATTTTGGGCTTACCAACTGACCATTTATTGGTTTTCTGAGCTTTGATTTCATGGGTTTCTTCTCCTGTTCGTGTTCTTATGAGCCTATATTATGAGTTATATTTATCCGACGACGAGCCCAATTGGGCGAGTGATTAATCTTTTAGGTTTTTTTTTTCAATTAGGATAGCTAAAAACTTTTCTCTTTTATTTCTCTCTTTACTTTTTCTCCCTGGGCTGTCATTTTTCTATATTATGTGTTACATATCTAAATTATGTTATTTTATTTGTTAGTTTAATTTTTTTATAAAAATAATAGATGTTTTTGCTTGTTTTTATAATATGTTTTTTTATTTATTTTTGTAGCACGTTTAGATTTATCACCTCCTTTTAAATAATATTTATTTGATTATTTTGTTGATCTACTCTCATTTTAATGTGTTCACAATCTCTTAAAATAAGTTACACTTGAGTTGTGATAATGCCGGATTATCAATATGTCAATTTTATTATATTGATTTTTTACATTAGTGCCCAGTAACGGATCCAAAAATATTTTTAAGGTGGGCACATATATATTAATATTATAAAACTTTTTAAAATAAAAATACTAATAATATTTTAATTATAATAACAAGTCTTACAAAAAACATAACTATTTTTTTACAATTCTTCCCGCCTAGGCTTATTTTTTGGAAAAATTATATAATGGGTTATTTCCCCCACGATATTTATGGGACCAACTAATAAAAATCATCCATCTCATTATTTTTACCATATTATCTTTTTATTAAGTGGATATTCACTCATATTTATTGTAAATCAAATTTAAAATATTTTTTACCAATGAAGATTCACTTGGTAAAAAGATGACATGAAAAAAAATATGAATAGTTCTTATTGGTTGGTCTCATATATGACGTTGGCGGGAATGACCCATAATGTAATTTCTCCATTTTTTTAATATCATTGTATGATTTTTTCATTGGCCTTGTTTGGCAATTAGCGGATAGCTGATAGCGGATTACATTAGCTGATTTGACTAGCAGATTGTATTAGCTGATTATATAAAAGTGTTTGATAAAATTAACTGATAGCTGTTAGATTATTTAAACAAGTAAAATGACATATAAGGACATGATTATATTCAATACTTGTTTGAATAATTTATTAGTTATCAATATTTTGTATCTAATTAATATTAATTAGATCTATAAAATTATTTTTAATATAACTTTTCTAAACATATTTGAATGATTTATATATTAGTTTATTATTTATATAATTATTTTAATATAATTTAATTAATTAATAAATTTAAATACACATATAAATATGTGATAATAAAAAAGTAAATAAGATTAGCTTATAAACAAGGTGAGAAAATATTTAATTTAGGTTATTTTGAGATTTTTGGTAACTGGTAATGGTAAAAGAATCTTTACAACTCTAATATTAAACCTCTAATCTCAAAAAGCTCATATTATGAGCTTTTTCAAAATTAGTAGTTTTACCCCAATATGCTATTTACCAAGCAACAATATTAGCGGATTTGACTGGCCAAACCTCTAATTATGCCTCAAACCTCTAATTTTTGCCCAAACCTCTATTTAGCAAACAACAATATTATCATGTTGAATTTAATTGATAATTACATTTAATAATTACTATGTTAATATATTGATAATTACAATTACCGTGTTGAACATGTTGAATTTAATTGATAAATATAATTACCATGTAAAATTTAATTGATAATTATAATTACCATGTTGAATTTGATAATTACATAACTACCATGTTGAGTTTAATTGATAATTATTTTTTTTGAAAGTTAAGTATTATTAATCAGAGACCTATACCCCGTGCCTCATTAAAAAACCTTCTTAACCTACAATGGAGGAAAAAGAGTGCAAAACGGGGCAAGGATAATAGCTACAACACACTAACATGAAATGAAAAACAGTGGCCACAAAGTACCTGCCCATACGCTAAACTAAATACAGATTTGACAAGAAACTAAATCTCAACACATCACATAGGTAACTAAGAAAAGCATGTGACTCTACTGATCCAAAGTATTGCAAGGAACCGAAACGTTCCATTTAAGAGGCTGAGCTCTATTAATTCCCGATTTGGCTAGTTTATCAGCAGCCCCGTTAGCCTCTCGAGCGATCACACTGATACTCCAATTAATGTTCGACAACATGTTACGTATTTCAAGAATAAAAGGCCTGAAAACTGGCGGGGAGCGATCCGATCTAATCAACCAATCTTCAATGTTTCTGCAATCCGTTTCTAGGATTAGAGCAACCCTGGAAACCCAACTGGAATTGATGAAAGTAGAGACAGCCTCACGTAGGGCAGTAAGTTCAACTGAAGTAGCGTCCGTGATTCCAACATGTTTAGAGAAGACAGACAACATTCTACCTTTCTCATCGCACAACACACCTCCAATTCCCGCTTTACCGAAACCACCAATAACCGCTCCATCAAAATTAAATTTAACGGAGCCTTTAGGGGGACGTGACCATAGAACATTTGCACCCTGTTTCGGATCCTTTTTCCTGAAAGAAGTAGCACAAGGATTTAGCATGAAATCACTGATCGAAGAGAAAGACAATGGCCATTTCAACTTGCACCACCAGCCAAGACGGACAATGAAAGAGTCGAAAATTTTCTGCTCTGACACCGCTATTTTTTTAAAAACTGCCTCATTTCTAAATATCCAAATGGACCAAATTAGAGCGATAAAGGAAAGCTGCCAAAAATCTTTAGAGTTGACCGAAATATAGCCATTCACCCACTGAAGAAAAAGAGATCGAAAATCTCTCGGGAGCACGCTGACCAACCCCCACAAGTTGCACCATCTCTGCATCAATCTCCACGACACCAAGCATTTGCAAAAGAGGTGATCTATAGTTTCAACCTCATGGGAACACAGAGGGCAGGTGGACAAAGTCTGAGGGAGGACCCCCCTCTTAACTAATTCGGCTTTGGTAGGAATTCGACCATGAAGCACCTTCAACAAGAATGCTTCCGCTTTAGGAGGTGCTATATTAACCCATATCTTCGGCCACATAGAACTATTACTGTCGTTAGGCAAAGGCAACGCCTGAAGAAAATTCTTGGTGGAGTAACAACCATCCGAACAATTGCCCCAACGAATATTGTCCGCTCTCTGCAAGGAAATAGGAGCACTATGAATTCTATCCACAAATCTCAGCCATATATCTCGTTCCCAATCAAAGACATTCCTGCGTAATTTGATATCCCAAGTCCAGCGACCATCCACCGACATGCCAAAACTCGAAACTGGGCCTGATTTGAAGACTGCCAGTGCAAAAATTCTGGGGAAATCAGCTTTAAGTGAATTCGAGCCTACTCAGACATCATTCCAGAAATCGGTATTTTTACCATCTTCAATCGCCAAGTGTAAATTTCTGGTGAAAACATTATCGCTATCCACCAGGGGGATATAATGTTGCGCCATATCCACGATTTGCCATAAGGTTTCAGATTAGAGGGCATTAACCTGAAGGAATCATGTTCGTATAAAGCTGACAGAATTCTTCTCCACAAACCATTTGGTTCCACTGCAAATCTCCATAGCCATTTGTTGAGCAAAGCACGATTTTTCAGCTTGAAATCGACAAGTCCTAAGCCCCCTAAGCATTTTGGACGGCAAATAACTTCCCATGAAATCCAGTGAATACACTTATTATCCATAGCACCCCACAGAAATTTCGCTACAAGGCTGGAGATCTTCTTTGTGACGGCTGTCGGCATTGAGAATAACGACATAAAATAGATGGGCATATTTGACAGAGCAGCCTTGATTAATGTAATTCTTTCCGCGAAAGATAGCAGAGCAGGCTTCCAACCCGCGAGTTTTTTCTTTAATTTTTCCGCAATCGGCTCCCAAAGATGTGCCGAATTTTTCTTAACCCCTAGAGGAAGACCAAGATATTGACATGGAAGACTATCTTTTTGGCAGTGCATCAGGGAGGCCCAACGAATAATACGATCTTCTTCCACATTGATACCAATCAACTTCGACTTTTTCCTGTTTAGTTTGAGACCGGCACACACTTCAAAGCCTTTTAAAATCCTTATCACATTCCGGATTTGATTCTCACTGGCCCCACAAAATATTAATAGGTCATCGGCGAATTGGATGTGAGAAACCTCAATTTCGCTTGTCCCGATTACAACTCCGTTAAACACCCCACAAGAATTAGCCTTTCTCAATAGTGCACTGAGAGCTTCAGCCACTATGTTGAACAAAAGTGGCGAGAGGGGACAACCTTGCCTCAGTCCTCTTTTGATTTTGAACGGTGGGCACGCAGTCCCGTTGACTAAATTGAAATAGAGGTTGTACTAAGACATAGTTTTATCCAGTGACACCACTTGCTGCCGAAACCCATTTGTTTCATAATGGTGATTAAAAAGTCCCACTCGACCGTATCGTATGCCTTGCGAAAATCAACTTTGAAGATAGTACCTTCCAACCCTTTCCTTCAGATGTAATCAATGACTTCGTTCGCGATTAAGGAACAATCTAAGATTTGTCTGCCGGCACAGAATGCAAACTGATTTTCTCCGATGATAGAGCCCAAAACCTCATCCAACCGAACAACCAAGACCTTGGCCAAGAGCTTATAAATGCATCCAACAAGACTTATTTGCCTGAAATCTTCCATTGAAACTGGATTGTGCACCTTTGGTATCAAAGTTATAAATGAATTATTAAAGGAGAAATCTGATAATTCACCTGAATGAAACCTAGAGAAGAAATCCAGCACCTCAACCTTCAAATCATCCCAATTTTTTTTTTACAAATCCCATGTTGAATCCGTCGGGGCCGGGGGCTTTGGAAGACTCTAACCTTGATAGAACATTTGAGATTTCTTCAATTAGAATCTATATTTGTAATCAATTAGAATTTAATTGGACCATTCCGACTCTGGAAACCAACTATACCAGATATGAAGTGCTAATTGGAACTATTTTTGACATGTCTGTTTGCTGTCATGTTGTTTTATTATATTATATAGTAATTTGGACCAAATCACGAGAATTAAGAATTTACAAGGCTCTACTGCTAAAAAAAACTCTTCAAATGAGGACCTAATCGAAAAGCTTCAAAAGCGGCATGGCCACGCGTATAATTTACCCTAAAATAAGGAAAAAGCGTGGATCTATGATTGCTACGGGTCGGGTCAGATGGTTATTCGGGTAAGTTTTTAACTAAAATTCTAGCCTAAATTTCATTTTAGACCATTTTATTTTTTAGCCTCATTCTTTACTTTCAAGATCCTTTGGGATTCAGACCATGGCTGAATGACATTAGTCATGACGGCCACCATTCGTTAGCACCGCCTGTTGTTGGCGACGGTCGAAAAACTCAAAAGAAATATATTTTTATATTTTCCGTGTTTCAATCAAATTCTATGTCGTTTTTTTAAAAATAATTAAAATTGCATCGATCTAAATTTGAAAACAGCGGGCGTTACAATTTTGCCGTCTGATCAAGGTGCCTCGAATATCCCTGTCCACTCGCCGGAGCAAGTTGCTCGCCGTACATATTCACGGTCGAAATTGTTGTTCGTCAAAAAATTTATAATATAGTTTTGTTATTTCCTTTAAATTTGTCTCTTTTTTCTAGTTTTTACTGCTAATTTTTCTATTTATTTTTTTTTTTGCAAAATTTTATCTTCAAGAATGTTTTAGGATTGGAGGGGTTTGGGTTTACCCGGTTTGAAACAAGTATTGGGTTTGGATAACATAGTGTTATTGGGTTAATTTTGTTGTCTCAGTTGGGAAATAGGAATAGTTATTGGGTCTAGGTGTAGAGTTGATTTGGGCCTCACTTAAATAGATTTTAAGCTTTAGTTTTAGTCTAGACTTGGTGATTAGATTTTTGGGTTGGATAAAAATAATAGGCACAAATTATATTGAGGGTGGGCACAAACATATAAAGCATAAAATTTAAATTTTAAGGTGGGCCTGGGCTCACCTTTACAAAGCTATAGATCCGCTACTGTTAATGCCAATGATGTTTATCGGTCGTTAATAATAATATTAATCATTTAAAAGAATTTGTCGTTCTTTCGAACCGTAGCCAACTAGCCATAGCTCAGTACTCTATATATCAACTTTTTAACTTAATATTATGGTTCGGCACTCATCCTGCATACACTGCATTTATACGACAAAGGTTTGAACCAACAATGCTTAAATTAGCTTTTCTAATTTCTAAAATACTTTTGAAATACGTATATGTACCGGTAATATAGCGTAGTCAGAGGACCTGCTTTTTCTCAACAGTAGACACGAGGCACTGCCTTAACGCATTTTGACCAGCCTCTTTTCTCTCTTCTCCGACAATTTTTCAGCCCTCCATGCTATAAATATTTACCTATACTTCAAACAAAGCTTCAGGATCACTGCACCATTCTCCATTCATAATCAATAACTTCTTTCTTCTTTTTTATCCCACAACCAAAGGTACTTTAATCTTCACTTTCTGCTTTGTTTACTGAAACCCTTCTCATTGTTTCCTGTTGATGCAGTATGAGCGATGAAACTCGTGGACCGCCCCGTCTAAATGAGAGGATCCTCTCGTCTATGTCAAAGAGATCAGTTGCTGCACATCCTTGGCATGATCTTGAGAGTGGTATCTATCCAATGTCTGAATAATCAGATTCCATGTTTTTATATCATTCTTGACATGTTTTAAAAAACATTGTCTGCTGCAGGATCTGAAGCTCCAACCGTTGTCAACTGTGTATGCCTCAACTTGTTCAATTATTTATATTGTCTGAATGAATAATCAGACTGGGGATTTTTTTGGTCAACTGTACAGGTTGTTGAGATATCAAAAGGTAGTAAGGTCAAATATGAACTTGACAAAAAGACCGGAATGATTATGGTATGAAAAAGCTTTCCTTGAGCTACTATAGCATATAGAGAAGAGGAATACCTCAAATAGGCAAAGGCTTTTCCCGTCCTGATGAGTTTCTTACTGTTTAAATGAATCTCACAGGTTGATCGGATTCTGTATTCCTCAGTAGTCTATCCTCACAACTATGGTTTCATCCCTCGCACGCTATGCGAAGACAATGATCCCATGGATTGTCTGGTGATTATGCAGGTGAAAATAGTCCTACAACTTTATAGTTGCATCCTTGAGCAGCATGTTAACATTGATCTTCAAGTTCTGAGGTTATGTCATTTGTTCGAATAGGAGCCAGTTCTTCCAGGATGTTTTCTTCGAGCCAGAGCCCTTGGACTTATGCCCATGATCGACCAGGTATTTCATTGAAGTTTACATTACTGGACATTTTTTATACTTCTTCCCTTCAGTTGGTGTGAAAACTGCTTCATTATTCTGTCACTCAGGGGGAGAAAGATGATAAGATCATTGCAGTTTGTGTTGATGATCCAGAGTACAAACATTTCACTGATATCAAACAACTTCCCCCTCACCGCCTTACTGAGATCCGCCGTTTCTTCGAAGACTGTATGTTTTTCAATCTCAAATCATGAACTCATTGCATCACAACGTTAAAATTTGCTTCCTAATGTGAGGGAATACTGATTTCTTAACATTGCACAGACAAGAAAAATGAGAACAAGGAGGTTGCTGTCAACGATATTTTACCTGCAAACACTGCTATTGAAGCCATCCAGCATTCAATGTATGCCCAAAGCTGATGGACATTTCCCTTTTGTTTAACTTAAACTTTGCTCTATAGTTATTAGTAAGTGTTGCTCTTTCGGTTCTATATCTGACATAGGGCGTTATTCTGATATGATGCAGGGATCTTTACAACGAGTACATCTTAGAAACACTGAAGCATGACAAATGACCTAGTATCACATCTTTTTGATACGCTTTCATCTACTTTTTTTATATATTCTACATATTTCTCATATTATTCGATTGATTAACATTTTGAATCGCTC
Organism: Hibiscus tridactylites; assembly: GCA_958450335.1. Taxonomy (NCBI): domain Eukaryota; kingdom Viridiplantae; phylum Streptophyta; class Magnoliopsida; order Malvales; family Malvaceae; genus Hibiscus; species Hibiscus tridactylites. Next base: position 95,712,183 of record OY288271.1, on the reverse strand, counting down.
TTATTTCTATTTTGTAGTTTCAAATGCATCATACTAAATAAAAGCATATCATCATTACTATCGTTATTATAATTATTTTTATAGCTTGTTGGATTAAACTCTCATGTGAAATGAAATGACAAAAGGAATGTATAAGTTAACGACAGCTAGTAATATCAAATATTAATGATAAAAGGAATGTATAAGTTTACTAGAGCTAGTAATATCAAATACTCTTACACATTTTCTGTTGTTTAGGACTCTTCCTTTGGAGTCAAAGGAGTTTTCAACCCATATTTGGAGAAGACCCCTGTTAGCTGAGCCTTTTCCTTAATCTTTAGCCTGAAAAAAATGATAACATAACTTATAATTTTAAACCATATTGGAGAAAAACTATTTACTAATGAGTTTTTAGTAATGCAGACAAATACCTCTTTGAAGATCCTGGAATATCTAGCTTTTGAACCTTTTGCTCTTTCGGAAATTTTTGTTGGTTTCTTTTAGTAACTACCTTTTTCTTAATAGACCTCACTCTTTCTAGCTTCTGATCTTTTTGCTCTTTTGGATCTCTTTGCTGTCTTCCTCTTGCAAGTAGCTTTTTCTCAAGAGCCCGAATTCGTTCCAGCCGAGATGAATCAGCTTCACGTTTAGACGTCATTTCCATTATAGCAGCATCTTTTGCCTCTACTAAACTAATAGCATTAATATTGTTTCTACCTTTTCCTATTTCCACTTCATCAAACTCATCATCCTGCTCATCAAATTCATCAGATACAAGCTCTTCATCCTGATCATCAAATTCATCCAATACAAGCACATCATCCTGATCATCAAATTCATCATGTACAAGCTCATCATCTTGATCATCAAATTCATCCGATACAAGCTCATCATCCTGATCTTTGACTTCATCTGATAAACTTTCCAATGATAAATCTGAGGAAGAGTCATTCGTATTGAAAATAGCATTTGAACTGTCTACGAAGCGAGAACTTGCCACTACAGGTGTGATGGATTCATTGTCACTCAATTCACGAGCAGGATTCATCATCTCACATTTTATTTGCTTCTGGATCCTACCAAACGTGAGCTTATGTCCAGAGAAATTTTGCACAAACCTACCATAAGAAAGATATCATTTCAGTTGAAGGATCATATTACAATGCTAACTCTCTAAAAACAAGAATGATAAGCCGCCTGAAGTCAATTAGAACAAGGTGCAATATTGCATTACCGGTGAATATGCCAGTTCTTAATCTTATTGCATGAGTTTTATATAATGCAGTAGCTTCTTTTACACAAAATTCTGAACTACCAATGATTTAAGTTTGCAATATAGAACACCATACCTGATTGCATCCGCTTCGCGCTTAAAATCAACATAGGCAAAACCTTTGCAGACAGGATCTTTAGTCTTCTTATTCCCAGAAACAGCCGGAGATATATTAAGTAATCCAGAAACCCCATCGAAAGCAGCTTTCAAATCCCTGTGAATGTTCTTTTTCCTAGGAAGATTGCCCACTCTCACACGAATTCCAACCGGGACACTTTCAACTACTGCAAAGCAAATAAAATGGGCCATAAACCAGTTAAACCAGTTTCAGCTATAGTTGAATATCTTAAGGAAATAAATAGATTTAGACAGAGGCTAGATAATATAAATATTCAATTATGTAATGCTTGGGGTATGTTTAGAAATAGGCTGATCATTGCAGATATTGTAGTTTGAAGCAAATTGGATTTATATAAAAAAAACCAGAAACCCTTTCAATAAAATTGCTACTAAAGTTGAAAAGGCCCAACCTTTCTTGGTTTTGTGATCATCTTTCTTAGAACCAGGCTTGACAGGATTGTTTTTAAGATTATTGACATTAACAGTTTGTGCTTCTCTGCTTTGCTCTATATCTTCGAGCAGCTTGTCTTCAATGGAAGTATCGTATACTTTCCCTTCACCGAACCCACGAGGCTTGTTCTCAAGCCACTTCTTCATGTTTTCAAGCGGAACAAACATGCCCTCTTCGCCGTCGTCGTTATCGGCATCGTCGATTTCATCATCGAAATCAATGAACTCGTCGACCTCCTCCTCCTCCTCCTCCTTCTCGTCCATTTCGAATAGGGTAGTGTCGAGTTTTCTTCCTTTGTTAAAAGCAGAAGCCCGCAATCTATTAGAATCCATTACATTAGGGAAAACGGAAAGAGAAGGGAAATGGGTGGATTGAGAAAGTGGAAGCAAGGAAGAAGAGAGAAAGAAAGTGGCGGCGTTCTTCTGGTTACGAGGGCGGAAGCTGCTGCTGCTGGCGGTGCTGCCGCCAATGCCAAAGTGAAGAGGACGGAAGAGAATCGCCGAATTAGACAATGAAGACATTCCCATCGTCTTCATCTTCCGCACTTTCACAGTTTCACTAATCTATCTACTTGCTCTCCCTCGAATTCAAGTTGAGCTTTCTTTCGGAGCTTATCCTTTTACTAGAATTGTAATTATTTATAGGTTAAATTCTGTAGAAGGTCCCTATGCAATGCATCTTTTGTATATTTAACCTCCGCAATTGATTGTTCTGACATTACGGTTCGATCTAATTTTTTATTTTGTCGATTTCCTTGGGCTTAAATGAAAATTTAGTGCCCAAAGCCTATTTTTTTAACATTTAAGTGTCTAAAGTATTTTTTGTGATAATAAGTGTCAAAAGTATCAAACTTTATAATTTTAGGTGCTCAGCCGTCAGTAGTCGTTTAAATTTTTTTTTACTCAATCTGAAAAAGATACGTGGCAAGATTATTCTTTCATTTTAAAAACAAATAAAAAATAAAAAATATTTTAACCTAAATCTAATATTACCCAAAAATAAAACCTATCTATATTTTACCTCGCTCTTCTCTTTCTCACTCTCGATGAACAAAGGTCTGTTTTTATGGAAAATTTTTAACTTATTCTTGTTGGATTAAGATTAAGGTTTAATTGATCCTGATTTTCACTATCTTTTGCCTAAAACTCTTCTCCCCTCTTTTCTAACCCTTTACGTTTTTTATTTGTTATCTGAACAAATTCTACACCATAAAATTTCAAATCAAAATGTAAAAAAAAAATCTTCTACTATAACTTAGTGTTTGTTACTTTTGAAATCGAAAACCCATCATTTGAAAGAAAAATCGAAACTTTAATAGTAAAAGAAGGAGGGTCGGAGAAGCGTGGAGCCAAAGTAGTTGAGAGGTTTTTTTTTTTTTGATCAAAGGGCACCTTTTATGAACATCGTTAAAAAACCTCCGGATGGAAAAAAAAAAAGTGCTCATGTAAGGCGATCAAACAAATACAAAATTTACGGAAGAAACTCAACTCTCACTGATAGAAATCGACATGACATCACCTCTAACTTTCATTGGAGGTTCGAGAAATATGTAATATTTTAAAGGAAGAGTTTTAGCAGTTGAGAGGTATTTTGAAACCAACATTTTATTACCCGAGTTTTCTATTTGTAAACAAACTAAAATTTAATGCATTAATTTTGACAGATTTTATGTGGAGTCCAACATAAAGTGAAAGCACAATACTGTTGTAGATTCTTTATTGACTATACTTAAAGGTATAGGAAAATTTTACAATGTTCGACGAACACCGCTAAATACTACTAACGACGAACATCGTTAAATATTATTAAATTAATTAATAAAAATTAAAAATTTGAATGACTCAAAATATAATTATAACTACAAATGTTGTTTACCCTAAAAAAATCATAGATGGAAATGAAACATTGATAAACATTGTAACTTAAATTCTTTGACATTTGAAAAATGCAATGAAACAATTAGTGGGATGACCTGCTACTGCATTCAGTCTTCAAATTTGGCATGATAAAATATATATTTCAACTCAAATGCTAAATCTAAAAATTTTAACTTTTGATTCAATAAAAAGCTCTGTTTTCTCCTCCTCTCTAACCAAACTCTAAATTTTTGAGCTGCTTCGGGTGATCAGTCGTTCCTTTTGTCGACGACTGGCCTCTCCTCATTTTGTTTGTTTTCTTTTTTTCTCACCAGTTCTCTTGTCCTAGCTGTCGTTTTCCCTTCCCTTCCACTTTTAATTCTCGAAGAGGTCTTGTATTATGTTCAGTTCTGTGATAAAAAGTTCTCTAATCAAAATTTTAACTTTCGTTTCGATAAAAATTAATTCTTAAACAATATAATTTTTTTTTGCCCCTAAGCTATTTTTTTTTGTTAAAATAAATACTTAAACTACTTCGGGTCATTTTAAGTACTTAAACTATTTTTTGATCAATATAAGTACCTAAATTATATATATATATATATATTTTTTTGCTTTTAGTTTCTAAAATATCTTTTGATCAAAAAAATCTATATTGCATCGGCATTTTTATTGACCAAAATAAATTTTTTAGCTTATACATAAATGTTACTTTAAGTGACCAAAATTAATAGTTTAAGTACTTATTTTTAACAAAACATAGTCTAGGACTAAAAAGATGATATAATTTAAAGATTGATTTTTCATTTAAGCCTTTGCATGAACTTATAATTTTTTTTATCAAAATATAAGTATATGATTAATAAATTATTTAAGGTTAAAATCTTATATCTCAACCTACTAATTTTTTAAATAAAATTTAAAACACGTACCATCATTATAAATTTATTTTTTTAATAAATATTTTTATATATTTTTATCATAATTAAAATTGATGTATTTCATATATTATAATATTAAGTAATTTAAATGTCATTTAAATATATATTGTTTTAGTTTACAGGACCGTGTCTAAAACAATCGTTTAGATTTCCAAAAGCACATTTTGACAACAGCAAACACTTAAATTAAACCAAACAATCTAAACACAAAAGAAAAATGACATGACTAAGATAATAGCCTTCATCAGAAAACTTCAGGCAGCAAGCTGGGATGAAAGAACCAAAACTTCTTCGTACACAGCTTCGAGAATCGAGAGTGCAGTCACCTTTTTCCCGAGAACACCGCGGTTACATCATGAACCTATTTACTTCTCACAGTCACAGGAATGCATGCATTATTTAGAGCAGCAAAGATTATAAACTGTGAAGATATTACATATAGATTCATCGACGGGACTCGGCGAAAACCTCAAATTCAAAGAACTAGTTCCTAATGAAGGTAACCATGTCAAGTATATGTGAGAAGGATATGTCTAGGTGGCACATGCTTTGATGCTTTAGTTGTGGGAATCACACAGGAATTGCTATTGAAACTAATTCATAAATGACAGATATATAGACTATTATGCCTAAAAGTGCATTGATAAAAATATATTGACGGTTGACTAGATTTATGGTTCAATGAAGGTTTATATATGCATATGAAGAAACCTTTTTTATCACTGTCAGCTGACTCATTCAAATGAGTCTGCAGTCGTGTATTTCCGTAGTTTTTTTCTGCTGTTTTCTGCTTACCGTTGGATTCCATAATAGGATTTTCCTTTAAAGGAAGATTGACAGCAGTGGCATGTTTTTTTAAATCTATAGCCTGCAAGAGGAGTTAAAAGCAAGTTACATAAACTTCAGCATTTCATTTCGAGAGCATTTTTCTTTAATGCAGGTGAACTGTTTGGTTTCCAATTGATGCAGCCTGCGGGTTGATTCCCTTACCTTGTCTTGGGAGAGTAGTTTTCCGCAAAACTTCCTCCGCTTAGCGATTCTTTTTGGCTCATCATTTTGCTCTATCAATTTTTGACATCTTTCTTTTTGATATTGAGGGTTGTCAATTCTTGTAGCACGAACTGTACACTGCAGATCAACAACTGACTCAACAGCAGGGGCATCCATTTCCCAGGATTCTTTACAGACAGATACCACCCTTTCTCTTCCATGGGGATCATGCTTTACAGCAGATAAAGTCACATTTGGTACATTAACCATTGCCGATGCTTGGAGTTTCTTAGAACCAGCATGTTCGTCAAGCATCATTGAATCAGTTAGCACCTGCTCATACTGTCAACATAAAAGAAGAAACGGGCAATTAATTAAGCATCCAAAAAGAGGAATTATAAGCAATTCAGAACTTCTGAAAGGTTAAAGGATGCCAAGACTGCCACAAAGCATTTTCACTTTTAATTTTCATTTCCGGGAGCAGTTTATTTGTGAAATAGGCATGCTTTTTAATTGTTAGGCAGGACAAACAAGTTTTTTTTAATTAATCCATAAACACCACGCCAGCATAACAACTATCTTGCTTGCATAAGAGAGTACTCTAATAACTATTTTTCTGCTTATTATAATACTCTTTGATTTCAATATTTTACCATTGGTGGACATTCTTCGTTCACAATGGCCCTGCACAATACACCATCTTTGGAGCGTGTTCTTTTTCTAGAGGACTCTCCGGGGCAGGTCATACCCGTATCCACTAAGGGTAAATTGCATCCCTCATTTCCAAGAACTTGTCCACTGCTTCTTTCATCAGGATAGAGTTCAGCTTCATCGGTTAAATATCTAATCCAGAAATCATCATTCTGTTCCTCGGGGTTAGATAGGTGTGGAAGTTCATCATAGGAACCACTCAAATGTGTGAATTCCTCGCAAGGCAACTGATGCTCATGCATCAGCAGTTGTTTTGCTAGAGAGAAGAGGTTATCGGACTCATGCAATTCATGCCTCCCATCCGGTTGTTTTGCTAGAGAGAAGAGGTTATCAGACTCATGCAATTCATGCATCCCATCCGGTTCTTCCAACGAGGCAAGCATCTCATCAGGGTTAAACATGGTCGAGTTCTGAATCATGGAGAAACAAGAATTGTTACATATATTTCTACCGGTCCAAACAATTGACTTGAGAGAAATTTGCATAAGGTATCTTACATCGGGAATCTCCTCATCTGCAACCCGACTTGGCTGACAACTCTCACTAGGTGAAGTGTTGGCCTTTTCATCATCTTTTTTCTTCAATTTACAGAGAAAAATGCGCTCCTGCAAGGGTGCAAGGAAATACGAAGTCAGCCTTAAAAGATAAATTTCAAAAATATAAATATATATAACAAAAAGGGTCTCTTTTTCAAACTCTTAGGATTACAAAAACAGAACACAAATTACACATCAAAACTCTGAAGACTTGAAATTTTCCTCCAATCACCTCAACAACCACTGAAAATGCAGTGACTAACTTGTTGGTCATGAAACCTTACCAACCGAGTAATGAAAATTACTACCGTATTTCAGCAAAGATGAAAAAAGACACAATTTTTAGTTCAAAATTAGGAAATAAGATGTGCAAGAAAGAACATACTTTGTTATCGAGAACAGTGGAGGTGAAAGTGTACTCGTGGATGACCCAAGGTGTCCACTTTGCATTAGAGAAACGACCCTCATAAAAAACCAAACTTTTCTTTTCAGCACACCCTTTCTTCCCCTTCACATTCCGACTCTTTCCCGTCACTTTCCAGAACCCTGTATCCGTTGTCCTCTTGACCCGTTTGTCGTCTCCTCGCCGGGAAAAGAAATACCACACCTGATCAGCTGATTTTATTTTAGAGCAACCTTAGAGAAAGAAAGAAAAAAAAGGATAACCCAGGGTTATGACTTATGAGTGATAAAAGTAGTGTTTTTCAAGTCACAAACTTTTATATAAAGATAAAACAATAAACTTTGGAGTTCTTACCGGGAAGTTCCCAGGGATCTTTGTTGAAAAGAGAATCGACCTCTTTTATAGCTTGGACGAGAGAATCACGGTCGAGGATTTTGTTCCATAGATAATGGTCGACGAGTTCTTTTTCAGTTGGATGGAATCTGTATCCCACTATGTCGCTGTTGCCATTGATGCTCATCGTCTCATAAAAGAAGAAAAAAGATTTGATGGGAGGGGGCGATGATCGATAGCAAGTTCAGATTTTTCTGAATCCAAAAGAAAGAAACCATCCCCTGAATAATGATCTGGTCAGATAATCTCCAATTATCACTATTTCCTAAGTTGATCAAACTTAAAAAACTGAGTTAAAAAAATCAAATAAAGTGAGTGATGAAATAAATTTAGAAAAACTCAAAAATTTTATAATCAGTTGATAATTTACAAGTTTAAATCGAATCTTTAAACTCTAGCTAATATATGTATACTGCACATGAAGAAATATATATATATATATATATCATTATAAAAAGTTGTTTGAATTGAAGTAAATTACTATCATGCTCGTCCCTTTGTGTCTTGATGGCAAAGATAGATGTTTATCATCCCTTGGGACCCGGGTTCGAGCACCAGTAATGTCATGCTGTGTGTGCTGTCTTTGAAAAGACTTAGAAAGTTGAACAGATGCTACCCTTGCATCGCACCAGCATATTAAAAAAAAAAAAAGTAAATTACTATCATAACAATATAAATGTTTATAATTAATTTTGAATATAAACTCGAATAATTTAACATTATAAACTTTATTCGAAAAAATAAGAATTTGAATTATAAAATATGACTCGTCAATTTGACTAACTCAAAATTTTTCATTCAAATCGATTATATCGAATACTCACACTCCTAATTCTAATCTTTTGGAGTATTAAAGAGAACAAAGAAAATTATGTGATGCCCACTCTTTTTTCTAATCTTTGATGTAACGTAAACATACGATATAAATCGTGTATCTAACCCATATATGTATTTATGTTTTAAGGCTTTTTTTTTAATCTATGCATGCATGCATAAATTAAGGGTCCTTAAAGTGCTTATATTAAATATAAAATTCTATTAGAAAAAAATATAATATTCTATTGAAAAATTCTCGTATTAAGATTTTGAATTTATAGTTTAGTGTTTAGGATTAGAATTAGGATTCAGAATTTAGAGTTTGGGGTTATTATTTTAGGGTTCATAGTTAAAGTTTAAGATTCTAGAGTCTAGGGTTAAGTTCTAGGGTTTACTAATACATTAAATGAGTGCTTTTTAATAAAATCTTGTAGGATTCTATAATACGTTAAATAATTGTGTTTTTAAATAAAATCTTGTATTTAATGCAAGCTCTTAAAGTTAGACAAAATTATACTATTAAAATTGTACTATATCTATTTTAGTTTTTTTTAAATTACTCATACTTTATTTAGAACTCACAAGTCACAACCTAAGAGAGTGAACAAGTGTCAACTGAAAACTTTTAACCACTTGCTCTAGAGATTGTTGATAGACAAATAAATATATCTATCTATATATGAAGAGACATATTATATCATATATGGTTATAAAATGAATGGCAAAACACCTGAGCAAGTTAACTTTCCAGGGCTATATGCAAAAAAAAAAAAAATCAAAATTTTACAGTTCTCTTTTTCCTTTTTAAATGTGTAACAAAACTTGTGTTCCGTTGTGTAATCAACAATTCTACTCTACAAGCTTCGCTTTGAACACCGTAATCTCATCGGTGAGAATACTGCGGTGAGTCGGGCATGATCAGAGAGCGAGTAATTCTCAGGCCATATCCCCTTCTCTGCTTCACGAGGGAAGAGAACTGCTTTCTTTACCGCAAAACCGAATGTTTCTTCTTCTGCAACGCCTTCATTCAAGTCTGCTAAGCTGCAGTCTTCATCCATATGTTGCAACCATGTAGCATCCCAGATTCTCTGCAGACATGCCAACCAATTACTTTAACATGCAAAATGAAATTCTGTTTCGAGGAGAAAAGTAACCTTAAATATTACATCAGATATGTAGTCAAAACTTATTGCAGTGACAACTGACAAGACAATATGAGTCCATGCACAAAGGCATCCTGCTACAAGTAAAATTAGAGAACTTTGAAACAAAGTGATAAACCAAGAATGCAACACACCTTAAATTCTTCATAATCTAGAACACCATTTCCATTGGTGTCTGCTTGGACCCAGAGATCTTTTGTCTCCTGGAAACTTAATCCGTAAGAAAGACCGGTCAAATTCACCTGTAGATGGTTCAGACAGGTGAGACTTTTACCACTCCCATTATATATTAGGGAACTGTATCAAGGAAGTGAATGAGAAGTACCTGTCTAAGTGCATCACAAAAAGCTGAATAAGTTATATTGTTGCCATTGTTGTCAGACCTTAGAAAGGCAAAGGCATCATTTTCAGCCAATGAAACCTTTTTAAGTTGGTACTGTCACCGAGAAGATGGGAATTAAATTTTAGATGTGGAAGCATGATAATAATTGATATTCATTTGCAAAAGAAACGGTAAAACATAACTTCCCCGTCATGCTCCTAATCATAAGATACACAAGTGTCAGGTGAGAACCAGAGAGATGGCTAAAAGTTTCAGATTCCAGAACCAGTCACTCGACAATTTTGTCATAGGTCACAGATTTAAGTAGTAATTTTTGAGCGAATAATCAGACATGGCCAGCCCTGATGTAATCTTCTAATGGCACGCTCTAAAGAGAGAATCGGCTTAAATTTGACTGCTGTAGTAAGAATTAAGCTATAATTTTGAGCTAGAAGGACAGAATTTGGAACTATAAACTAACAGCTCAAAATGAAAAAATGCAGAACTAACCTTTATTATACCAAAAGCTGCTTCAGCCCAACTTATCTTCAACGGTTTTCGAGATTTATGAGGATTACGAAGCCATATGAAATCGACACCACAGATGTTACCCCTATGATTTCGATGGCTAACCCACTGTGGAAGCCAACATATTTCATCAGTAAGCACTGCAGACTCAAGAAACATAGTGGTATATTGATAAAGAGGTGCTAAAATGAAATCTGAAATTGAATATACTAACCCTGTGAGCATCTGCATCGCTGTCTGTATATTCATGAGCAATATCATAAGATGATACAAATCCCTGGGACCTGAGGAACTTGTAGACATGTCCACGCTTGCTTCCATTCCAGTCACTGCAAAATCGATAGCATTTAAGGGGGGGGGGGGGGGGGGGGGGGGAGACCACGTAAAACAAAACAAATGCCTTATACTGAGGAGATCATCAAGCGATAAAACCAAAGATAATGCTTACCCGCAGAGTATGACAGGCATCTGGCTGAGTTTGTTTTCTCTCTGATACGTTTCCAGATATTGTAGTATTTGGTAAACCTAAGAGAAGAATATCAAAGGTAGAGATAAGTCAGCTTGGTTAACATAAAAAAGAACTGAAAAAGAAAGTGGAGTTGCACACTGACATATTTCATAAGACAATATATCTACCTGGTGCAGTCTTACAATGGATAAACTAGAATCATGAGGAAATAAAAGGTGGGTGTTCACAATGATAATTTCTTGTTCAACGCTGTCATTCTGATTTCTTGAGAATGGTACAACTGACTGAACATGTAATAGTTGTGCAACACGATCTCCAAAGTCATTGAAGAACAACTCTCTATGGTTTAAAACCTTGAAGTACTCCTTGTTTATAGCAGTCAACAAACCTGTGGAAGTAAAATTAATATAAGTTCTCAAGCCGGAGACTAAAAAGCACTTAAGACTCAAATTGAATCATAACAACAAAAACATTAAGAACTAAAGCAATCAAATTTAAATCCTGCAGGATGATCTACACACATTATAAGGACTGTAACCAGCCCAAGAGGTATGACCATCCTTTCCCATGTCGCAAGCAACTGAAACCATAGAGCAAAAGGAAAAATATGTGAATTATAATGGAAATAGTTTGGCTCTCAAAAGGTAAGAAAAGGTCATTCTTCTGTTTACCCTATTCTATATGAGCCGATCAAAATAGAAGATTTGCATTCTGAAAGTGGACAAGTAGAAATGAACTTCCAAACTAAACAACACTAGCTGCATCAAACTATTAACTAATGTTACAAAATTATCTGTCAAGCTCTCAAATTGTCTAATGATTTTGACTTGATTTAAGCTATGCTTGAACTCGGTACGACGTCAAATGAGAACATACATAACTATCAATCTACAAACAAAATCTTAAACTCGGCCTCCAGTATGAGAATAATAAGTTAAAGTGAGTGTACCATCTCCTCTGTTGTTGCTTCTTGCAAGCTTGAAGGTATTATAGCCTGCATCACCAAGCTTTTCTTCATACATATGCACCAACTCTTCATTTCCAACCCAAAATTCCTAATCATTGAACAAGCAAATAGTCATTAAATAAAGGCTTATGCCTTAAGAGTTGACATTAAAAGGCTCTTGTTGGAAGGAAAGTGCCCATTATTTAATTTAATAATTCATAACATGAAAGTCAAACACTGATGTGAGAGGGAGAGGAGGTAATAGAAGAAAATGGCATATGAAACCCACCTGGAGACAGATAATGGAGGACCTTTCGTAAAGCAACCAATTTATGATCTTCTCGTTTCTAGCCAACCAAAATGCTCTAAAATCACTCTCTCTTACGCTCTGGTTCTGTCCCATAATCACCAAAAAAAGACAATGAAATGAGCAAAATTTGCAAACCTTAACTCTTAAGACATCAACAATAGCCCAAAAGGAATCACCTGCTGGTCCAATCGCTTGTAAATAGGAGCTAGGATGTTGAAGGTGGTACAAGAAATGCAAGGCTCCCCCATTGTTGAACAAACATAACCAGTTTCTTTAAAAGGAACAGAATCATTTTCACTTGAATCCACATCAGCAACAGCAGAGTTATTATAATATCCCGCCAACAGCACCTTTCACACAAAAAAAAAGGAAAAAGGAAAGGTTACAATACAGGATAGTGAAAGGAGTGACAAACCCAAAGTCTGAAACAAGAAAAAGATTCCAAATTTGCAGATACCATTTCAGAATTGTTGCCACTTCGATTGTTGTTGAGGTAAGCAAGGAGAAAGGGGGAAATGAAAAAAGGGAGGACGCAGACAACAAAGATTTTGAGAAGGGTGGGTTTATTGAAGTAAGATTTAAGGGTTGGCCTTACGGAGTTTGATGGAGGATGAACTCTAATGTCTTGATTCATATGGTCGAGATTTTTTGTTTATTTATATAGAAGTTGGAGAGATACTGATGGCAAGGAGAGCGAGCTGTGTTTTGTTCGGATTATTAGAAACAACGAGGTTCCGGTGTTCTCTTGGTAAAAACCTGGCTCAGGTTTCTTAGCTTGGATCTGCTTGTTTTTGTCGGTTCTGTTCGTAGGTTTTCTCCTGGATATACTCGAAGGATTTTTCACTAAAAATGGATTCGAAGTGAGTTTTTATATATTTAGAGTCATAGGGGTAAACTGGTGATTCGGATCAAGTTCAGATCAAGTAATTTTGGTTTAAGTTTCGAAAGGGTATGGTTCGATTTTAATTTCGGTCTATGATAATTTAGGTTGGGTGAATCAAGGGCGGAGCCACCCTTTTAATTGGGGTGTCTCATGACACCCAAAATTTTTAGGAAACCTATTTTTTCTATATAAATTGTATATAAAAAATTAAAAATATGAACAAATGAGATCCCTTTTATGAATAAAATGACACCCCTTTATAAATAATTAATCTTCTTTAAATATCGTTGAAAAAATGACACCCTTAACTATATTTCTAGCTCCGCCCTGGGGTGAATACATGGGCGGATGCACCATGGTGCTTTAAAAAATAAGATAAACTACTTTGGTAATCATTAAAATTTTAGGGAGTTTTTACTTTGGTCATTGAAATTGAAAATTCTTCAGTATAGTCACTAAACTTTTAATTTAAATTTATTATAATTATTGGTGTAGTGCTTTTAATCCCGTTAAGAAATATTGATGTGGCACGTTAAAGTCTTATTCCCAAAAAGAATTTTAATTTTTCAAAGTTACAACTTTTGCCAAGATTATAATTTTGATTAACGGAATGATTGTCGATCAATCCCAGCGGTTGGAAAGATTCGTTTTGCCAAAAGTTTAATAAAGTTTAGTTTTAAGTTGATCTTATGGTTGACAGTATTGAATCATAAACTAAAATTTACAATTTGAGTATTTGAAACTTAAAACGATTTTGATTTCGTAATTTTTTTAAAAAATCATAGAACTCCAAACCGGATTTGAATATAAAACTTATGCTTGCTTGCACAACAATTACCACTATCAATACTTAATTTCACTAGAGTAAGTTTTTCTATTCTCTAAAACACAATTACATCGGTGTAATATAGTTCTAATTTCCCAAACATATTTACGCAGATTGGTTCTTCAATGTCAATATGTCTTTGAATATAAATCATGTTTGTTTGCGCAACAATTATCACTTATTAATACAATATTACAGCGGTGTAAATTGATTCTAAATTATTACATTGGTAGGTGAACTACCACGTTTAAATTTCTAAATCCGCCCCTGGGTGAATATCGGGTGGGGTATTGTTTTTTATTCATGTCAACCTTTGGATCTTAAGATTTAATTGAATATGAGTTCAATCGAAGTATATATAAAATATTGATATATTCATATAAAAAAACTTATCATTTTGTTTTCAAATTATCATATAGGTTTTTTTATTTAAAAAACTACTTTAATTTTTAAATATGAATGATACATTGATGTAAAACTCATTTCTTATATTTTATTATATATATATATATATATAAACGACAATAAACCAGTAAAAATTTGTTTGATTATTGAAAGAGGAAGCTCTACCACTACCACCAACAGTCCAATAATGAAAACTAGTGTTATGGTCCCTTATTTCATGTTTTTCACTAGATTTTAGGGTTTGTCTTTTAATTGTGTTAAAGATCTATATCGCTTTCATGTCTAATGAAAACAAAGTTGATTTTAATTATTAATTTAAAAAACAAATAACATTTTTTTATAAATGAGTATCTTAGTCGTCACAGGCAGCGGAGAAACTTGGTGGTAAAATTTGGGGGGAAATTTTAAATTTAAAAAATTTAGAGGTTTAATTAAAAAATTCAAAAATTTTGAAGGGTTAAATTTATTTTTTTTTTCAAAATATTTAGGGTCTAACTAAAATTTTTGAAAATTTGAGAGGCCTAACAAGAACTTTTAAGAATTATGGGAGGGATTTAATTAAAAAGTCACAAATTTTAAAGCTTAATTTGAATTTCTAAAAATTTTGTGGGGTCCAAATTAAATTTTTTTAAAAACTGTAAGGGCCAAAACTATAATTTTACAAATTTTAGGAGGGGTCGTGGCCCCCACCTGTCTCTACTGTGTTACGCCACTGGTCACATGTTAAAATGAGCTTGATATTCGGTTTAAATTGGGTTTGCGTAAAATAAATTTGGGTTACTTTAGTTTGAATGAAAATCAGTTCGGCTCAACTAAAAATTGGGTTGATTTCGATTTGATTCGCTTTATTTCAAGTTTCGGATCATGTTCAAGTCAAGTGTATTTAAAGTATTAAAAAATAAATTTAACAATGTGAGCTAATATGTATCTTCATTATAATAAAATTTGAAGTTTATATCAAATTCATTAAATTAACAAAATAAAAATATTTATGTAATCTAAATTTTGTAGGCTTAATATAACTTTTTCCCCTAAATTATACCCGCTTTCCCAACTTGCCCCCTAAACTTCATTTTGCCCACTTTTCCCCTTAAACATTTCACCGTTACCCATATACCCCAAAAACTGACGTCGTTTAAAAAAACACGACAACCAATCACAAGCCGCCACGTCGCCTCTTTTTTTTCTAATTTCTTATTTTCTAAATATTAAAGATAAAATACAGAAAATAAAAAAGAAATTAATATAATAATAATAAAATAATAATTTCACCCCTGTGCGGTAAAATTAGTCAACCCCCAAAACTACCCCATTCTCTAAACCCATACGCATTCTGAAACTAAATTCTGATTTCTTCTTTCTTCATCAGAACATAATGACGATTGGACTTCTAGGGCTAGAATCTGTTGCGATTTCTTTGTTTAGTGTTAATCGGATTTGAATTTAGGGCTTGTATCGATTCAAATTTCTTTGATTAAGGTTTGATTAATCCTTATTTTTAGGATTCATTTAGTTTTATCCTCTCATTTGAACGGTACTGAAGCAAACAACGACTGAAATCTGTGGAGTTGAATCCCTAAATCGTAAAAAGAGGGAAAAGTAAGTTACCAGTTGTAGTTACCATTTGCTCTGAAATTTCGATTTTTTACTTACAGAGTTGAGAAGTAACCTTGTGTTGACTGTTGAGAAGTAACCTTGTTTTTATTTGCTTCGTTTTTGCAGGTTGTGTTAAGGAGCACTTTGTTGACAGGTAAGAAAATGAATGCATTGTCATTTAGTTAGTTGACTATTTTACTTTGATTACTGTTAAATTAGTGGTTGTTGTAGGAAATTACTCCTTCCATGTTTATTTTAATTAGTGGTGGTTGTAGCAAATTAAATTCTTTAGTTAGTTGAAAGGCTTATACTGTTTAGTTTCAATAACTGTGGAAAAAATTGTTTAATTGTTTTGGTTAATTAACTGTTCAGTTAGTTGATTTGTTTAATGATCTTGTGGGATGCTTTGGTTGGTTTGTTTAATTGAGTTGTTTAATATTGGGATCAAATTGTTGTTTTGTTTTGGTTTATAATTGATTTGTTTAAGGCTTTATCTTTTTAATATTGGGATCATATTGAGATCAAATTTATTGTTTTGGTTTAATTTGGTTTAATTGTTTTGTTGTTTTGGTTTAATTTGGTTGATATTATAGGTCTGTTTTTGGATATTTTTGTAGGTTAAATAGCATGGATAGAGCAGTCTTTAGTAATACATTTTGGGGTAGATTTAGTCATTTTCCTAAGTTTGATTATGTAGGGGGCACAGAAGTAGAAAAAAAGATCGACCTTGACTATATATGTTACCCCACTATTGTTTCTTTTATTCAGGATGTAAGAATTCCCAAACATAACATTGAATATTTAGCATATTTAGAACCATGTTTTAGTTTGGATGGAGGTTTGAGGGTCTTAGGTAGTGAAAATAGCACTTATTTGGATTTGATTAACCATTTGTCAAGAGAAGGAAGCATACACATATATGTTGTTGGGGATTTTGGTGAAACAGCTTGTAGTGATGAAGATGTGCCTGTTGTTGGAGAAAATGATGCTAATGAGGTAATGCTGGGAGAAAATGATGGCATTAATGCTAGTGGGCTTGCTGCTAGTAGGCTTGCTGATAGTGGGCTTGCTGCTAATGGGCCTGCCACAAATACAAATGATGCCAATGATGATGTCTGACTTGAGGAAGTAGAAAAGGATGATTTAGGGTTGGGAAATAGTGATAGCAGCTTTTGTGAAGATAGTGAAAAAAGTGAAGATAGTGATTCTGAAGATTTGAGAGATGAAGGATGACTTACTGATGAAGATGATGAAGAGATAAGTAGGATTTTGAGAACAAGAAAAGATTTAAAAAGAGAAGTTTGGAGGATGAGCAACAAGGGGCAGAACCTAGAAGCACTGGCACTAGTTCTCAGGAGAAAGAGGCAACCACTGTAGCAAATGAAAGTAGTGACAGTGACACTGATTACATTGAATCAGATGATCCAGGCAACTATGAAATTGATTCTGAAGGTGAGATTTGTGTTAAGAAAGGTAAGAAAAAATTCTTCCATAAAACTAGTGAGGTTCCTAGGATTGAGTTGGGTATGATATTTGAGAGCTCCACACAGTTTAAGGAAGCTTTGGGTGCTTATGCTGTTACAAATAGATTTGATTATAGGTATTTGAAAAATGATCCTGATAGGACTAGAGCAAAATGTAAGGGGGTCGGGTGTCCTTTTCTAATATATGCATCTCTAGAAAAAAAAGATGGGGTTTATAGGGTTAGAACATTTATGAACAAACATTCATGTTCTGTAACCTTTAAAAACAAAAAGGCTAATTACAAGTTTATTGGGAAACATTTCTTGAGTAAACTTAGGATTTTGCCTAACTTGAAATTGAGGGACATGATGAGGCTTGCTAAGGAGGAGGTTAAAGTGGAATTGAACAAAAATGTGTGCCACAGAGCTAGAATTTGGGCTACTGAAAAAAATTAAGGGTAAATTGCATGAGGAGTTTAGTAAATTGTTTGATTATGTGTTTGCATTGAGGGAAGCAGATCCAAATGGTACATTTGACCTTTTTGTTGAAAAACCACCCCATCTTCTAACCCTATTTTTAGAAGACTGTATGTATGTTTTGGTGGTTTGAAGGAAGGATTTAAAAGATATTATCTTAAAGGAGACTTTAAGGGTGAAATACTAGCTGATGTAGGTAGAGATGGTAATAACCAAATATTCTCTGTTGCATGGGCTGTGGTGGAGGTGGAAAATAGGGAAACTTGGGTCTGGTTTTTGGAACACATTAAAAGTGATCTGCAAATAGGAGAGGGGGATAAGTTTACTATACTAAGTGACATGCAGAAGGTAAATTTTTTTCTTAATTGATTTTGTTTAATACAATTGTAGATAGTTTATACTACATGCTTATCTAAACTACTTTCTCAACTATTTTAGGGGCTTTTGGAAGAAGTTCAAGTTGTTATTCCAGAAGTTGAGCATAGATTTTGTGCAAGACATATGTATGCACATTGGAAGAAGGAGAACAGTGGACGTGAAATGCAACAACTTTTTTAGGCATGCTGCAAGGCAACCAATATGGCAGAATTCCAGAAGCAGTCTACAAAGATAGAAACTATGAAGCCCAATGCTATGTCAAGTTTAATGAAGAGAGATCCAAAACATTGGTCAAAAGCATTTTTCAAAACACATTCAAAGTGTGATGCAGTAGACAACAAGTTTGGGGAGGTTTTTAACTCAGCAATCATTGCTGCAAGGTACAAATCTGTCATCTCTCTATTTGAGGACATTAGACATCATGTGACGAATAGAAATTTTGCACACAAAGTTAATTGTCAAAAATGGGAAGGTCTTTTATGCCCTAAAATTGCTAAGTTAGTTGAAAGCCACAAAGCCTCTTCTGCATTTTGTCATGTCACTTGGAATGGTAAACATGGGTATGAGGTTTACTGTAGTGGGCAAACATATGTTGTTGATGTACAAGGTCATAAATGCACATGCAGATATTGGGATCTAACTGGTATTCCATGCCAACATGCTGTATGTGTCATACTGTTCAATTGTGAGCCACTTGAGAGGTATGTTCATGAGGCATACAAAAAGGAAAGATACCAGTCACTTTATGATTATGCATTACCAACCATACCTAGTGAGGCTTTCTGGAAAGACACAAAAATGGGAACAATTGAACCACCTTTGAAAAGGAAGCTCTTTGAAAGACCAAAATTAAAGAGAAGAAGAGAGGAAGGAGAAACAAGTAAGGGGACCAAGTTTTCTAAAAAGGAAACAAGTGCACATGTAGATCTTGTGTGCTGCTTGGACACAATAGTAGAACATGTCCTTCAAAAAACAAAGCTGTAAGTGCATTTTAGTTTAATTTCTTCTTTGAATTCATGAATTATTACCTACTAACTGATTTTATAATTTCAGTCTCAACAAACACATGAGTCTGCATCTTATCAAGCAGCCCCTAATGCCTCACAACTGCCAACTACTCATTCCTCATAACCAGCATATACTTCAACAAGGGCAAGACAAAGTCAAACATCACTTGGACCAAGGGGAAGGCCAAGGGAAAGGACAATTATGCAAGGCATTGGACTGTACACAAATGAAAAAATAGGCATGCAAATTCTCAATGTGAGTGATGCATCAAATATTATTCATCATGTATTAGATTTTGACTATATTTTAATCTTATGTTACTATGTTTTTTGTAGCCTGGCAGACCAAGTCAAATGATGGTAAGGAGGCCTAACACCAGATCTCAAGTGCAAGGGATGTCAGAACCTCTAATTCCAGCTCAGTCTACACCATTGAGTCAACAATCTCAATCCAGTCACCCTGCAGTTATGTCTACATCACCATCAGCTTTAACTAACAACAACAATAGAATTCCTAAGTTAATCCCAAGAAGGAGGCCAACTTAAGCTTAAGCAAGCATTGGGACTGCTTTATTTTGTGATCTTTAGTTGTATTAAACCATTATGCCCTTATATAGGATATTTTGTACAACTCAGTGTTATGCAACTATTGTGCCCTTATATGGGATATTTTGTGAACATCTAATATATGTGTTATGTAATACAAGTTTATGTGTTATGTAAATTGTCTTATTCAAATCAATTCATTTCATAAGATTTTTAAACACAATTTTATGTTTTAAGGAAACTAACACTCCATTGACAACACACAATTCACCATTGACATAATAATCCATTTACATAATGTTGAGTTGATCGAACACTTGCAAATGGCCAAGAGGGGGTGAATTGGCAATTAAAATTTTGGTGAAGAGAAAGATTGAAAATAAAAATGACACAAGGGGTTATAGTGGTTCAAGTTCTCCAAATGAACTCTACATCCACTACCTTAGCTCCCACTAAGGATTTTCAAACAATTCACTAATTGAATTCGTCCCCTTTTCTTGGATGAGGAGGAAACCTTACAATTTCGATTAAGCTTTCTACCCAAAGCTTAATCCACTCAAATACAAAGAAGAATTTGGTAAACTCAAATGTTTCCTCTCAAAGGATATTTGTCTACCCAATTACAATTTGAACAACCCCAAACTCACAATACAATTTGACAAATTGAAAGACAAAAGAGTTGGATACAAGAATATGACTTTGAATAGCTCAAGGGTTTGGATTTTTTGCTTTGATGATGCTTGAATGTTCAATGGTTGTTGCTTGGTCAAATGAAGCTTGTTTTTATACCCTTGCATTGATTTCTAGCCGTTTGGGTAGTTGGGATCATCAATAGAACCGTTGTGGACATTTTTCCCGCATTAAATGCAGCTCTGCAGCCTACCGTATCGGTACTCGAAAAGAGCGTATCGATACCTGCATCAAAGAGGAAAGAGCCGTTGTGCCTGTAAACAGAGCGTATCGATACGCATAGAAGGCGTATCGGTACGTTTTTAAGGGGTGTATCGATACAGAGAGCAGTATCGATACGGTTCAAAGTTAATGGAATCCCAAGTTATGTTTGTATAAAAAGCGTATCGATACGCATACCAAGCGTATCAGTACGGTATAACGACCTTTTGAAAATTGGGAAACCAACCAACTGACAAGTAACGGTCAAATAATTAAATGCCCGGATTTTTCAAAGATATGCTTAGCGTATCGATACGGTTGCTAGGCGTATCGGTACGGTTTCATGAAAATAGTTGCCCAGATGCATATCGTATCGATACAGTTTCAGGTTGTATCGGTACGATATGTTTAATAAAATTCCAGTGACAAAATAGGGTATCGATACGATGAGGGTATCGATACGCTTGGGCGTTTTTGCATACTTAGGCTTGAAAATCATAGAAAAAGACTTAGGGAATTATATATGTTTGAGAGCCAGTCTTTAAATATAATTTTGTTCAAAAATACTTGTCAATTGTGAGACTTTAAAGAGTACTTAAAAATTTATTGTTTTACAAATTGGTCCTTAAGTTTATGTGTTATATCAAAATCAATTTCGGTTTTACAATCTCCCCCTTTTTGATATAACAAAACCATAAATAAATTTTTAAGTTTTTGAAACTTTGAAAAGCTTTCTCCCCCTTACTTTAAGATAGATTTTCAAAACAAAAATATTTTGACTCTATGATCCTTCTCCCCCCTTTTGTTAGATCAAAATAGAATACAAGGATAATAGCAATATAAAGCAACAATAATTCATTAAACTAAAAGCAAGCAAAGAGTTCAAATTCATAAACTTCAAAATAAACATAAAGGTTCAAATGCATAAATGTCAAAGCAACCATCATAATCCAAACTCTTAAAATCCTAAAAACATAGATAATAGGCATAAACTTCAAATCCTAAAAGCAAAAATGCAATAACAATAATACAAGACTAAATGGCCTAAGATGAGATGCATTATCTACTCGTCCCCTTCGTCATCATGATCGTCCTCGTCATCTTCTTCTTCATCTTCTTGAGAGGGTTGATTCCTTCGGGTTTGATTGATCCAAGCACCATGGAAGGCGGTAAGAGAGATGTCCATGGAGTTTTGGCGAGCGACCATGGTATCTATCTTCTTGTCCATGCCTTGGACGCGATCCTCTAAGGATGTGAAACGAGTATCTATCGCGGTGAACTTCTCATTGAGAAAGGTCATGAGAGTATCCATGGAGGAGGAATCAAGAGGAGCACGGTGAGAACTCGAAGAAGCACGAGAGGTATCGACCGGAGCAACGGGCTGAAGATCTTGAGGATTGCGAACCCACTCATTATCAACATAAGTGAACCCGGAGCGAGCTAGGGAACGCTCATCAATAGGTAGGCCAAGGGTTTCGGGAAAATCATGTGAACAATCAATGCCAAGGGAATGAAATAGACAACTCAAAGCCGTGGAGTAGTAAAAGGATGAGACTAGTTTGGTGTGACGGTTTTGAACTAAGAAGACAAGGTCGGCAAACATGATTTGACACAAATTTGGACGTTTACCTTCTCTAAAACACTTAAGCCAAAAATCATCCGTGTGACGAATAGTTGAATATTTCCCACCCGATGGACGAATAAACCAAGAAATAAGAAGGTGAAGGATACGGTCATGAGCATTTAAAACTTTTGCGGGACCTAAATAACCCGTACCCAAGGAATGTTCATCATCAATACCAACATCTTCAAAACCAAAGACATTGCATAAAACTTTTTGATCAATTTGAAAACGTTTGCCCATAATGGAAGATTCAATGGCAATGACATGCTCCCTAGGTTCATCATGTATACATACGACATTAGAAAAGAACACAATGACTAGGTTCCTATAGAGGATAGGAGGAATATTCAAAAAGGTTATGAATTTCCATTGCTTAATCAAAGGTAGGTATTGAAACTTGAAATGAGCAGAATTTAAAAAAGGAATAGACACAACTCGCTCTTCCTAAGGTTCATTCCTTGAAAAAGTTTATATCGTTCCCTATCAAGAGGTTCGGGAAAACTTAATTGGATGATATAAGGAAGGTTAGGTGTAGGATTACCCTCGACATCCTCGTTAGGATTGGAAGAAGAACGATGACGCTTAGTGCCCTTTTTCGGTGCCATAATCCTGAAAATACATCAAAAATGATTCGAATATGTATGCAATTAACATCCTATTGGATCCAATAAATTATAATAATTCAAGGTAAGTTGTTAATTTTTTTTTAAAATTAAAGAGATATTCACAAAACAAAAAAAAACAGTTTTTTTTAAAATATCGAATATAAAATATATTCGAATAAAAAAAATTAATTTTTGAAAAATTTTGTGAAAAAAAGTGAAACCCATAACAATCAAACAAGGTTTGTACAAAAAATCAGTTGAAACATGAATTAAAAGCAAACGAAAATAAAAAAAAAAGAAAAGAGAAATTTTATACCTTGAATCTTAGAATGGATGAAAGAGGGGATGTGAATGCACAAGATTTGATGCCCAAGGTTTGCCTTGATGTGTAGAGTAAAAACCCTCAAGAAATTTTGAAGATTGATGGTAAAATTTGAAGTATTGAGGGGGTTTATATAGGGTTTCGCGGCTAGGGTTTGTGGAGAGAAAAGGGGTTTTTGTGTTTTAAAGAGTTTTAACATATACAACCCTAAATAGCCTCTCCGTCGAGGCCGTATCGATACGCTATACACGCGTATCGATACGCATTAACCCTAATTTTATATTCGTCGTTACTACCGTATTGATACGTGTGTCCGTATCGGTACGCTTGGCTTTGACTATTTCCCTTGACCTCGTATCGATACTTGTTCATCTGCAAAAATTCCCAGATATCAACCCGTATCGATACCCCTAAGTCGTATCGATACACCATTACCAGTTTCTGCAGTTTTGACAGATTTAAGTGTAAAAATCCAATTTGAAACGTCCCTAAATACATGTACATGTCATATGAACAGGTTTTAATGACTAAAACTAATATGTACTCCCCCTAGCAACATGCATAGAAGCAAGAAGGACAAAATTAACACAAGCATGAATCACAAACAATTTCAAGCAAATTTTGACATTTTGGGACCAAAAAGGTGTCAAGCAAGGCTAGTTAAACCTAACTCTCTCCTAAGGGTCCAAAAGCGTTCTTTATCTAAAGGTTTTGTAAATATGTCCGCTAATTGGTTCAAGGTGTCAACAAACTCTATAACAACATCATTTTTCAAAACATGATCTCTAATGAAATGATGTCTAATTTCTATGTGTTTAGTTCTAGAGTGTTGGATGGGATTCTTAGTAAGACAAATGGCACTAGTGTTGTCACACCTAAGGGGTATGGTTTCTATTTTAACACCATAATCTAAGAGTTGTTGCTTCATCCAAAGGACTTGAGCACAACAACTCCCTAAGGATATGTACTCCGCTTCGGTGGTAGATAAGGCTACACTATTTTGTTTCTTAGAGAACCAAGATACGAGCATACTACCTAAGAATTGGCATGTCCCGGAAGTACTTTTCCTATCTATCTTACATCCCCCATAATCCGCATCCAAAAAAGCATGAAGGCTAAAGGAAGAATCATTAGGATACCAAAGGCCTAAAGTAGGTGTGTCTCTAAGGTATCTAAAAATTCTCTTAATGGCAACTAAGTGTGATTCTCTAGGACTAGCTTGAAACCTAGCACACAAGCAAACACTAAACATAATATCCGGTCTACTTGCGGTAAGGTAAAGCAAAGAACCTATCATGGATCTATAAAGCTTAGAATCAACACACTTACCTCCTTCATCTTTGTCAAGCTTTATTGAAGAACTCATAGGAGTGGCTTGAGGTTTTGCATTCTCCAAGCCAAACTTCTTGAGCATATCATTCACGTACTTAGCTTGATTTATGAAGGTGTCATCCTTCCTTTGCTTGATTTGGAGTCCCAAAAAGAATGAGAGCTCCCCCATCATGCTCATCTCGAACTCACCTTGCATTAGCTTAGAAAACTCCTTACAATAACACTCATTAGTAGAACCAAAAATAATATAATCAACATAAATTTGAACTACTAAGATGTCATTGTTATATCTTTTTATGAAGAGTGTTGTATCCATCTTTCCTTTTTCAAAACCCTTTTCAATTAAGAAATTTGAAAGTCTCTCATACCAAGCTCTAGGAGCTTGTTTTAAACCATAGAGAGCTTTTGTAAGTTTAAACATGTGGTTTGGAAATTTTGAATCCTCAAAACCCGGTGGTTGTTCGACATACACCTCTTCATTTATAAAACCATTTAAAAAGGCACTTTTCACATCCATTTGAAAAAGCTTGAAATCATGATAACATGCAAATGCAAGTAACATCTTAATAGCTTCCATCCTAGCTACGGGTGCATAAGTCTCATCAAAATCAATTCCCTCTTCTTGTGTATAGCCTTGAGCAACAAGCCTAGCCTTGTTTCTCACTATATTACCACTTTCATCTAATTTATTCCTAAAAACCCATTTTGTACCTATAGTAGATTGATTATTAGGCCTTTCAACTAATGTCCAAACTCTACTTCTCTCAAATTGATTTAATTCCTCTTGCATGGCCAAAATCCAAAAATCATCTTTTAAAGCTTCTTTAATATTTTTAGGCTCAATGCATGAAAGAAATGCAACATGATTCATTAATTTGAGAGAGGATCTAGTAGTTACCCCCTTGGATGGATCACCCAAGATTTCACCACCTTTGACATAGTTTAACTCCCTTGGGTAAGACACCTCCCTTTCCTCAAGAGCCAAGTCCTTCAAGGCTTCAAGAGGTGGATCTTGTGAATCCTCTTCTTTAGTTGGAATCTCATCCACCTTTGACGTTTGTCCTCCATCAATGGCATCAATGATTCCTACATCATCATCATCACAAGATTCCTTCCTAGGAAGGAGGTTATCATCGAAAACAACATGAATTGACTCTTCAACAACTAGAGTTCTTTTATTAAATACACGATAGGCTTTAGAATTTAAAGAATACCCTAATAAAATAGCTTCATCACTTTTAGCATCAAATTTACCTAAGTTTTCTTTACCATTATTTAAAACAAAACACTTGCAACCAAAAGGGTGAAAATAGCTAATGTTAGGCTTCTTAGATTTTAAAATCTCATAAGGTGTTTTCTTTAAAATTGGCCTAATCATTACTCGATTTATAATATAGCAAGCGGTATTTATGGCTTCCGCCCAAAAATATTTAGGTAAATTATTTTCGCAAAGCATGGTTCTAGCCATTTCTTCTAAAGTTCGATTTTTCCTCTCAACTACCCCATTTTGTTGAGGAGTGCGAGGTGCGGAAAAATTGTGGCTAATCCCATTTTCATTTAAAAACTCATCGAAACCTAGATTTTGAAATTCGGTTCCATGATCACTTCTAATGTGAGAAATTTTAAGTTCAAGATCATTTTGAGTTATTTTAGAAAATGTGATGAATTTTTCTAAAGCCTCATCCTTTGTACTTAAGAATAGAACCCAAGTATACCTAGAATAGTCATCTACAAGCACAAAAGCATATGATTTTCCACCCAAGCTCATTGTTCTAATTGGCCCAAAAAGATCCATATGAATCAATTGTAAACATCTACTAGTAGAGACATCATTTATGGATTTAAAAGAACTTCTATGTTGTTTACCCTTTGAACATGCATCACAAATTTTATCATTTGAAAATTTTAGTTTGGGTAAACCTCTAACTAGATTAAGGGAAATTAATTTTTCTAAGACACTCATGCTAGCATGTCCTAACTTTCTATGCCAAAGCCATAAGTCATGTTCATCATGTGCAACTAAGCATGTATGGGATGAATGGATGTCATCTAAATGCACCATGTAAATATTGCCTATTCTATGTCCTATGAGCATTATTTGATTTGTTTTAATGTTTACAATTTTGCAACCACTTTTATTAAATAAAACATTAAAACCCCTATCACATAATTGACTAATGCTCAACAAATTATGTTTAAGACCGTTGACATACAAAACATTTTCAATGAAAATAGAAGAGTGATACCAATGGAGCCTATTCCTTCAATGTGGTCTTTGGAGTTGTCACCGAAAGTTACTACTCCACCACTCTTAGGCTTTAGTTCCACAAATCTACTCTTGTCACCGGTCATGTGTCTTGAGCATCCACTATCAAGGTACCAAGAATTTTTGCTTGAAGCTTTAGCCTTGTAGCAATGCTCCTCCTACAAACAAAGAAATTAGGCCTTGGTTTTTGGTACCAAAATCATTTTGGGTCCATGAGTGTTAGCCTTCAACAATTTGGTTCCCTTAGGAATCCAAGAAGCAATAGCATTCAAATCATTAGAAATAATGAGTTCTTTAGGAACCCAAACACTCCTAACTCTATGACTTCTAGCTTGCTTATAAAAATTTCTTTGTTTAGGTACAAAATGTTTTCTTTTTACATATTGGGATTTAGAATGATTTCCTTTTTCAAAATTATTTTTCCCAATAGCAATAGATGTTTTAAGATTATCCACTTCCTTTGTGTGATAATCTTGAAAATCGGAAAGAAGTTTTTCAAGTTCAATATTTTTAGTTTTAAGATCATTTGAAAGATTAACTAAAAACAAAACATTCTTTTCCAATTCGGAGTTAGTTTTTGAAAATGTCTCATTTTGAATTTTTAATTCGGAAATTGTTTTCTTGTTTTTCAAAATGGACTCTTTGTATTTTCCTACTAACTCATCATACACTTCTTGCAATTCATCATAAGCATCTTGAAGTTCCTCAATAGAAAAATCGAAATTGGATGAGTTAGAGTTTACCTTAGGTTCATCATCGATGGCCATGAGACATAGGTTGACCACTTCCTCCTCTTCCTCGGAAGACTCATCGTCACTCTAAGTAGCAATTTGTGCTTTGAGCTTGTTCTTCTTCCCAAAGCTTTTCTTTTTCAATTGAGGACACTCGGAACGAATGTGACCCGGTTTCTTGCATTCATAGCAAGTAATTTGGTCCTTCTCCTCTTCCTTGCTTTTACTCTTGAAGTCTCACTTTCTAATGAATTTTCTTCCACGATTTGACTTCATAAACCGAGTAAAGCGTTTGGCCAACATAGCCATCTCCTCATCTTCATCCTCACTAGAATCGCTTTCTTGTTGTGAAGCCTTTAGTGCGATTCCAACTTCCTTCTTCTCCACTATCTTCTTCTCTTGTTCTCTTCCCTTCCTCATAATCTCATGTGTGAGTAGAGATCCAACAAGAGCATCTAGCTTGAGAG
This sequence comes from Hibiscus tridactylites, assembly GCA_958450335.1. Lineage (NCBI taxonomy): Eukaryota > Viridiplantae > Streptophyta > Magnoliopsida > Malvales > Malvaceae > Hibiscus > Hibiscus tridactylites. Next base: position 95,684,157 of record OY288271.1, on the reverse strand, counting down.
TCTTCAAATCTCTAGCTTCAATAATGGTCGTTCTCTTGCCATCCCATGATTCCGGAAGAGAATACAACAACTTTCTCACTAGCTTGTCTTCGGGAATGATTTCACTGAAACCCTTCAAACCATTGACAATGACCAAGAACCGATCAAACATCTTGGAGACACTTTCTTCAGGATCCATCTTGAAGTTCTCGTAGCTTAGATTGAGTAGCCCAATATTTGTCTCCTTGACATCACTAGTTCCCTCGTATGTTGTCTCGAGGGTGTCCCAAACCTCCTTGGCATTTTCGATTGAAGACACCTTGGAGTAGATATCCGGACCAAGTGCACAAAATATTATATGAAGAGCTTTGTCATTCACTTGCATCCTTCTTCTTTCATCATCGGTCATTTCGGCTTTGATCTTTGGGGTGAGCCTTTCTCCATCTCTCCTCATGGGAATGTATGGACCTTCTTCAACTACATCCCACACCATATAGTCGGTAGACTTGATGAAGAGCCTCATCCTATTCTTCCAATAAGGATAGTTATCCCCATTGAAGAATGGTGGCTTGGTTGTGGATTGGGACTCATAGTTGGAGGTGGATGTCATTGCTTGACTTGTTGTTGATCAAAATCTCCAAGAATCGACTCAAGAGGGTTGTAATCCTTCCAATGAGTGTAGCTCTGATACCAATTGTTGAGTTGATCGAACACTTGCAAATGGCCAAGAGGGGGTGAATTGGCAATTAAAATTTTGGTGAAGAGAAAGATTGAAAATAAAAATGACACAAGGGGTTATAGTGGTTCAAGTTCTCCAAATGAACTCTACATCCACTACCTTAGCTCCCACTAAGGATTTTCAAACAATTCACTAATTGAATTCGTCCCCTTTTCTTGGATGAGGAGGAAACCTTACAATTTCGATTAAGCTTTCTACCCAAAGCTTAATCCACTCAAATACAAAGAAGAATTTGGTAAACTCAAATGTTTCCTCTCAAAGGATATTTGTCTACCCAATTACAATTTGAACAACCCCAAACTCACAATACAATTTGACAAATTGAAAGACAAAAGAGTTGGGTACAAGAATATGACTTTGAATAGCTCAAGGGTTTGGATTTTTTGCTTTGATGATGCTTGAATGTTCAATGGTTGTTGCTTGGTCAAATGAAGCTTGTTTTTATACCCTTGCATTGATTTCTAGCCGTTTGGGTAGTTGGGATCATCAATAGAGCCGTTGTGGACATTTTTCCCGTATTAAATGCAGCTCTACAGCCTACCGTATCGGTACTCGGGAAGGGCGTATCGATACCTGCATCAAAGAGGAAAGAGCCATTGTGCCTGTAAACAGAGCGTATCGATACGCATAGAAGGCGTATCGGTACGTTTTTAAGGGGTGTATCGATACGGAGAGCAGTATCGATACGATTCAAAGTTACTGGAATCCCAAGTTATGTTTGTATAAAAAGCGTATCGATATGCATACCAAGCGTATCGATACGGTATAACGACCTTTTGAAAATTGGGAAACCAACCAACTAACAAGTAACGGTCAAATAATTAAATGCCCGGATTTTTCAAAGATATGCTTAGCGTATCGATACGGTTGCTAGGCGTATCGGTACGGTTTCATGAAAATAGTTGCCCAGATGCATATCGTATCGATACGGTTTCAGGTCGTACCGGTACGGTATGTTTAATAAAATTCCAGTGACAAAATAGGGTATCGATACGATGAGGGTATCGATACGCTTCGGCGTTTTTGCATACTTAGGCTTGAAAATCATAGAAAAAGACTTAGGGAATTATATATGTTTGAGAGCCAGTCTTTAAATATAATTCTGTTCAAAAATACTTGTCAATTGTGAGACTTTAAAGAGTACTTAAAAATTTATTGTTTTACAAATTGGTCCTTAAGTTTATGTGTTATATCAAAATCAATTTCGGTTTTACACATAACAAAACAACATCAATTCATCATTCACATTTCACCAGTCACATATCATAAACCAATCTTCCATAACATTTCATCCTTCACAACATTAAACCTACCATTCTCAGTTCACTTTAAATGAAAAACTTGAGTACAACATAACAGAAACATGAAACAATTAAAATACTCTTGTAGAACATTGCATCATTCTTCAATTTGCTTGTTTCAACTTTGAATTTTTCTTTCACCTTTTCTAGCTTTTTCTCCAATCTTCTAACTTCATCAATATTGACCATCTTCTTCAATTCTGCATTCTCAATTCTTATTTCCCTGTTCTCCACCAATAATTTATGAACTTCATTCCTTAAGTCTTCATATTCATTTAATGTTGCATCATCATAGTCAAGCCACCTAAAGAAATTACATCCAATCTACAAAATATGTACAACAAATTAAATTAAACATTTTGCACAATATTTCTAACCATTATAACTAACAGTAGAATCTTCTACCTTTAGGACATCCATTGAACTCACAATTACATTGAATATATAACTAACAGTAGAATCTTCTACCTTTAGGACATCCATTGAACATCCAATCACACATTGAACATTTACCACAATATGTCAACCGAATCTTCTACCTAAAGAAATTAATTTAACATTGCCAAAAAACAACAACTTACATCTCGGCCTTTAGGACACCCATAGAATCTTCCACCTTTGCTTCGCGGAACAGTAGAAGTGCAAATTCGAGCTTTCAACTCACAGTTACATTGAACATCTCCTTCAACGACAAATTTCGAACTATCGGTTGACATGCTTCTTTTGTATTATTGGGTATCCTACAAAACAAAACAAAACAAAGATGGTGAAGAATCGAACGAAATTGAAGAACCCTAAATCGAGTTCAAAACAACATTTACAATTTTCCCCCAAATCAAACGATTGACGAACCCTGAATTGAACTAATTTCGGATTTAGGATTCAAGGTAAGCAACCCGTGCTTTTAATTAGAGGGGTTGACTTATTTTACCGCACGGGGGGGGATTATTATTTTATTATTATATTAATTTCTTTTTTATTTTCTGTATTTTATCTTTAATATTTAGAAAATAAGAAATCAGAAAAAAGAGGCGACGTGGCGGCTTGTGATTGGTTGTCGTGTTTTTTTAAACGGTGTCAGTTTTTGGGGGTATATGGGTAACAGTGAAATGTTTAAGGGGAAAAAGTGGGCAAAATGAAGTTTAGGGGGCAAGTTGGGAAAACGGGTATAATTTAGGGGGAAAAAGTTGTATTAAGCCAATTTTGTATTAAGATATTTTTTATAAAAATAGTTAATTTATAGGATTAATATCCTATACACTGGCGGTGGAAAGTTTTTATTTCCACAAGCGCCTCAATTATAGGGTTTAGGGTTAGTGTTTAGGGTTTAGAGTTTAGGGCTTTTAGTGTAAAGGTTTAGAATTTAGGGTTCATGTTTAGAATTTAGGAATTAGGGTTAGAATTTAGGGTTTAGGGTTAGGGTTTAGTTTTAGGGTAATATGAGTGGGGATTTAGGTTTTAACCTATAAACCCTAAATTTTAACCCTAAACCCTAAATTCTATCAACAATCTCTAAATTCAAAACTACTACACTTATACCCCTAAATTTTAAACCCTAAACGAAGTCCCTAACCCCTAAAACTAAGGCGCTTGTGTAAAAAAGTTTCCACAAGCGCTTGTGTATAGAACAATTACCCTAATTTATATATATGTAAAATCTAATCCAACTTCTAAAAGGATCATCACATCACTAATTAAGTTGAACTAATATTCTATAGGTAATTATTCAATACACACTAGTGAAAACAAAAATTCCCACAAGCACCTTAGTTTTAGGGTTTAAGATTAGATTTTATAATTTAAAGGTTAGAGGTTTAGGTTTAACAGTTCATAATTTTAGGATTAGGGTTATAATTTAAGGTTTATAGGTTAAAACTTAAATCTTTAACCATATTACACTAAACTTTAAACCACAGCCTCCAAACCCTAAATTCTAAATGTTGAGATGATCAATCAAATCCAAATAGCCAAGAGGAGGTGAATTGGCAATTAAAAAATTGAAGGGAGCAAGTTGGAAAGATAAAAATGAAGAACACGAGATTTATAGTGGTTCAAGCTTCTAACAAGCTCTACACCCACTACCTTAGCTCCCACTAAAGATTTTCAAACGAGTCATTACTGAATTCGTCCTCTTTTCTAGGCTTAGGAGGAAACCGTTACAAAACGATCAAGCTTTCTACCCAAAGCTTGATTAAGAACACTCATTTACAAGGAATTGTTGGCAAACTTAAAGTGACCTCTCAAATAGGATTATATGTTGCACAATTACAAGTGAACTCTCCCCAAACTTGAAATAAAAGATTACAATGAAAAATCACAAGTTGGGTGCAAGGGTTTGACTCTAAAAAGCTCAAATAGATTGAATTTTTGCTTGATTGCTTCTCACTTGATGAATAGTTGTTGTTGTTGTAGCTTTTGAGGCTTGCTTTTATATCCCCTCATTGACTTCTAACCGTTTGGGTAGCTAATATCATTAATAGAGCCGTTGGAGACCATTTTTCTCGCAATAAATGCACTTCTGATGTAGGGCGTATCAGTACACGGGAGTCCCGTATCGGTACCTGTAAGATAGAAACTAGTTGTTGCAAGAGTAAATGTAGGGGCGTACCGATACATGGGAAGGCATATCGAAACGGTCTTAGTGTAAAATTGGGGTCGTATGGAAAAGGCTAGGACATATCAGTACAATTTTTGCTCACTGGAATCTGATGAAAAAATCTTTGGAAAAAGGTATCGGTACGCTTTAAGAGCGTATCGAAACGGAAAGCTTGTTTTTATAAAAGCGTATCGAAACAGACGTAACCGTATTGGTACGAGTTAACTAAATTTTAAAGCTTTAACTAACACTCAACGGTCGAAAAATTTAATGCAAAGATTTTAAAATCTTAAGACCCCGTATCGGTACGCTGACGTGTCGTACCAAAACTAAAGATCGATATGAATAAGCCATGTACCGAAACTCAAAAGTATAAACCAGGTTGAAGGTCGTATCGAAACAAGTAAGCCCGTATCACAACACTATATCGAAACGCTATAGAGCATATCAATACGCATAGGAGATTTTGTAGAGTTTGGCTTGAAAATACTTAGAAAAAAATTTGGGTTTAAGTTTTGACTTTAAATGAGACTTTTGAGTGCTTAAAAATTTATTTACTTTTGCAAATTGGTCCTTAAATAAATTGTTATATCAAAATCAAACATATGTTTTACACTAACCATTATCCTTAAATTTTAACCACGACCACTAAAATCGCTTGAATTGCTTAAATTGCTTGACCTAAATGTGTTAGGTCTAACTAGCCTATCTTGACCTTTTAGGACCTTTTTGTGCTTAAATTGCTTGATTTCTTGTAAAATGTCATGCTTTTGTGTTTTTTGATCCTAATTTCATCCATGCGTATAGTTAGGGGTAGTATGTTTATGTTTTTAACATGTTTCTCTTGCTCATTCATATCATTTATGCATCCATGACTCATTGAAATTCAATTTTTCTGTAATTTAGAGCATCATCTGCACCTCCAGGCCTAGAGGTATCGAAATGGGTCAATCTATTTCGATATGAGTGTCTTAAAAGTATACAATGTGACCAAGGTGTTTCGAAACGCCCCAAAGGGTTTCGAAACATTTTGCCTCTGCCAAGAAATGTATCGAAATGACCTAAATGTGTTTCGATACGGGATATCTCGTGGGATTCGATACGGTCAAATCCGTATCGGAATGGTCAATAGGTTTCGGAACGGTAGTAGACGTTTCGGTACGCCTGTTTCGAAACGGTCGTGTCTGTTTCAAAACGCGTATCCAGACAACTTTTATAAGGAGTTTTAATTGCTCAATAACACTTTTTATTAAACTCCTAAAAACCCTAAAAACCTTAGCCCAATTTTTCTCTATAAAAAACCCTCCAAACCTCATTGTTTTTCATCAAATCTTGAAGGCTTTTACGCCCAAACTAAAATCTAAGCAAGCTTCAACAACTTGGTGCAATTTCATCCACCCATTCTTCCAAAATCCTTTTTTGAGGTATTTTCTAACCTTTTCTTTTTCCTTTGATTTCATTCGAATCCTAGGTTAGAAAATATTAGTTTTATATAGAATATAAGTTTTACATCTTGGGTTTTCCAAAACTTGTAAAAATCTTTCAAAATCTCAATTTTTTTAATTCGAATATATTTGTTTTTAATCGTATTTTCTTTACACAGTTTTTCAAATTTTGTTTTCTTTAAAAATATTTATATATGTATATACGTTTTAAAGTGTTTTTAAAACCTTCATGGGATTTTTATTGGATTGAATTAAGGATTTAAGTGCATACACTCCAACTTTCTTATTGCTTGCTTTGTGTTTTTAGGAATTTATAATGGAAAACGTTAACAAGAAAAGAAAGACTCAAACGGGTGAAGGTTCGAACCAAGAAAACATTCTTCCAAACCTTACCCTCCTTTTTAAAAAGAGCCTTAGGAATCAAGATGCCATGGATCGCTTCAAAATCATTCATGATTTAGCTTTTCGATGAGAGCGTGTTGTAGATATCACCTTACTTGACTTCGAGCGTTTCGAATTCCATTATCTACCTCTTTTGCAAGATTGGGATTTCTTAGTCTTTTTGGGAATTCCCGACCTTGTTTACAAGAACATGGTATTGCTCTTCTACTCCAATTCCGTTCTAATCGACAATGAAGATCATACTGAGGTAATTAGCATCAAGTCTTATCTTTTAGGCAAGAAGTGACGTATTGATATATTCGTTTTAAAGGACGCTCTTGGGCTAAAAGATGAAGGTATTGAGGATGAGAATCACTTTAGTGCTCACACCGGATCCGTTCTTACATTGGATGCCCATGACCGATTTCTTCATTTGATCATCTCTTGATTTATTTGCCATTCAGGAGGTAAATTTTCTCATATCCGACAAGTTGATTACTTTTGGCTCGAGTGTTTCCGCCAAGCACAACACCCAAACTTGGTCAAAATTATGTTCGCCGAGATGGTCCATCAAGTGAAGATTCGTACAACCGACTCACTTACATCCTTCACTTATGGAACAATGTTAAGCTATGTTTTCGCTCACCTCGGTTATGGTTGCTCCTATGATTCTCCGGAACCCCGAAAGTAAAAGATTGGTGAATCTTCTCTTATTAAGTCCGGGTTTCGTTATACTTTTGGTCAATGGGTTCGTGTTGATAGGAGAGCTCCGGCACCTCAAGTTGAGCCTCTACCTCAAGTTTCGGCTCCTAACAATGATGCACTTATGGCTTTCCTTACCGAGCATTTCAACTCGATAGATACGAACATCACTTCGGGTTTTGGTGCTCTCAACACTCGCATTCAATCCTTGGAGGAACGTTTCTCCACTCTTGAGAATCAACAAACATCGATGGATCTATCTTTCTCCACATTTTATGGTGATTGGAGGAATTATCGTCATGCTCAAGCTAAGGGCAATGATGATTCTCTTGATGATGGTGGCGACGATGATGACGAGGCTTAGGATTCATATTGCATATCATATTAGTCTATCATATTAGGATTAAGTTTGCACCTAGCTATGTTTTTATGTTTTAAAGACCTATGCTTTGATTATTATTTTTTTGGGGATTGAGCTTGAACTTCAATGCTTTAAATATCTATGTTGTTTGGTTTGATTATTTGTTTCTTGAACTTAATGATATCTATGAGAATTATATTGTTTGGTTTATTGCTTATGACTTTGTTTCTTCTCTTGATTAGCCTTGATTATCTATTTTTTGATCTAACAAAAAGGGGGAGAAGTAATCTAAGAGCCTAAGTGTTTTTAAAGTTGTTTTTGAGTTTCAAACACTTGAATTTTAAATCTTTTCAAAACTTTAAAACTCATCTTACATTGAGGGGGAGTTAGTATTTTTTTCAAAGATTTCAAAGTTCTTAAAAATTCATATTTGGTTTTATTATATCAAAAGGGGGAGATTGTAAAACTAATGAATTGATTTTGATATAACAAATGATTTAAGGACTAAATTGACAAAGAGAAAATGAATTTTTAATTCCTCAAATTCCTTATGTCTCTAAGAAAAATGTCCAAGTCAAAACCTAAGAGTATTCAAATTTTTCTAAGTGTTTACCAAGTCAAAACAGTGATTTTCGTGTCACCGTTTCAGAACGGCCCTTAGGCGTTTCGGAACGTTTTGAAACTGTTAACCTCTATTTTGGAACTAGCTTTCCCGTTTCGATACGTGTGTATCGAAATAGGTCTTCGTGTTTTGAAATGAATGAAGAACAACAGAACGGGTTGAACCGTTTCGATACGGCAGTATCGAAATGACCTCAAACATTTCGAAACGATTTTCAAACTTGGTTTCAAAATATGACCGTTGCACTTTTATAACCAATTTTTAAGAGACTGTTAGAGTGTATCGAAACGCTTCTAAGCCATTTCGGTACAGGTTTTGACAGTGGCAAAATGTTTCGAAACGGACTTTAGCACATTTCAGAACATGCTCTTAGCGTATCGAAACGATCGTGTCCATTTCGGTACGGCCTATTAATTACACCCCAACGACTTTTTCTATTTTGGTCTGTTTCGAAACATGGTCGAGCGTTTTGGAACGTGTAGTTGTAGACTGCATTTATGGTGGGAAGATAACATCCCAACGGCTATAATTATGAAGGCAACAACCCCAACGGCCAGAATTCAATGAGAAGATATAAAAAGAAGTTCTAAAAGCACCAACAACAACTATTGATCCTAAGAGAAACATCCAAACATCAAATTCAAGCTATTGTGCTAAATTCCTATATTTTCTTGTTAAGCCCAATTGTAGTACTTTGTATTTCCAATTTTATTTGTTCCAATTGGGTTAAGTGCTTGTAAAAAGGCTACATTTTTATTAAGAGATGCTAGCTATTAGCCTAAAACTTCTTTGTAAACCTTGTGTGAGGATTGGGTCAATTTTTGGGTAGAAAAGTTGGCCATTGTGTAAAGGTTTCCTCCTAAGCCTAGAAAAGGGGAAGATCAACTAGTGGAGTTGTAGGAAAATCCTTAGTGAAGCTAAGGTAGTGGATGTAGAGTTTAATTGGAACTTGAACCACTCTAAATCCCTTGTCTTGAAAATTTTTATTTTCTACTTCACCACCAAAATTTCTAAAAATCCAATTCACCCCTTCTTGGCTTAAATCGATTCTACGATCCACTCAACACAACATAATCTAAACTGATCCTTTCTCCTAGAAGAAATCCTTCATTGCTCGGTACAACCCAATTCAACCGACCATTTCCTTTGAAGAGATCCATCCCTTTTTTGTGCATAAGCAAAGCTATAGATAAACCCCACGGTACCTTGACCAAAGCGTCACACAAATATGTCATTCAAGAGACTTAACTTATGCTTCAGAACTCAAAAGTTTTGTTGCACAACAAAATCCTTCCGTAACTCTGTATAATCTAAATGATCATGAGGTTAAGCAACCATTACATCCAAAATGAAATGATTCCTCTTGTGGCGACTCCCTAAAGGAGACTTTAACTTTGATGACATCCCAAAACTACAACATTACTTGTCTGGTGCAAGACTTCTAACAACGAATGGCGTCTCAACACGCTCCAAGCACATACCTTAAACTCATCATGCTACTTCAAATCAACAACTAAAGTAGCCCCCCCAAACTCGGTCCACCCAAGAGTCTTAAACTCCAAACTATCATGTCTCTGGAGAACACGTCATATGTACCTTCACCAAGGTCCGTCATCGCATGGAATCCCACCTAGGGATAAGGTTCCAACACAACCCTCGTATCTCGTACCCATAAGGTAGCATGTACACACCATAGTGTCGTACATCCCAACCCGCAAGCAACCTAATCAGACTTTTTATCTAAATCTCGCATTGCCGAAAATATCAACGGTACTTACTAAGGACCACATCATTACCCAAGGAAATTTATTGAAATCGTGCGCTCATAATCCTTTGCAAAAACATCAAACGAAACCTACCAAGAATCATTTCATCACTCAACATAATTCCAATGAACTGTGCACTTACAAATCCTTCACAACGTCCACGGTCATCAATTTAACTTCCTTTAAATAACATCAAATCTTCACAACAACTCTGAGAACTTAGTGTTAGACTCCCAACCGAGGTCAAGTCAACCCCTTATCATTATCTCAAACACTCAGCCCCACACTGTTTCCCCAAAACACGTGGCGAAAGCTTGATTCAACTGTCGCTCTCAAAATTCACCATGTGCTTACTTTTGTACAACGTCAAAGAACTTATAGACGGATACATCGATCTCTAAAGCACACTTAAAAGATCTCGAGGTCAACAAAATCCATCAAGCTTACCTATAATCTTAACATTGTACCCATTTAAAAACAATAAGATGTTTCTTCTTGCAGTTTCCAAGGCAAATCAATCCTTAGCTCGAAACTCAGCTACCAAAATGCATGTGTACCAATAAATACCGTTTAATACTATGTAAGAAGAATCTCTTGCATTGACATGTCTTTCTCAAAAACACCCACAATAAGATCTCATAACCCATCAAAAACCATCAAACCTAAATCCAACCATAACACTGAACCCACTCAATTATAATCAATCGCTACTTCTCATAGCTTCCATAACTAATTAATTCTCTATACAAAGCTTGACCATAAAGACCCACACGAGTATCAGTGTTGGCCGATTAGTATCAAAACTGAAAGAAACAAGTAATGGTACCGCATAGAGCTGGTATCGACACTCCCAAACATTCCATCACTTGCAATCCTAGATCGCCCCACTTGGACATCATGATACACTAACCTGAACTAACTCCATACATTATGTCACTTATCAAGCTCACTTTACTTATGTGGTGATTGATCACACGATCAACAGTTATCAATTCCTTTGACTTACGACATCGTCCAAAACTCAAATTCCGTAAAGGTTAAATACCCAAAATTCACATTGTTGGGGTAGGCACACCCTTCATCCTTCTTGCACAAAAACGTAGTCTTGATAAACAACAAAACATCTTTGAAAATCTTGAACCTTTACTCAAGCTTAATCAAGTCGAAACCACTATCACCACAAAACGATCTCAGGTAGCTCGGATTCCCACTAACGTTCCTCAGCTTGCCTCGAGGAAACCGTGATACAACCAAAAGCATTTACGAAGTCTCAAACCCTTGCTTCCCTAACTAATTACACGGTAACTAACCATTCTTATACACAAGGTCGTTGAGGTAATTATCTTGCCAACACTCACCTTTCCATGTTCCTTATACATTCACATGTATCACACAAAGCATCGAACTTACATTCGAGTGACAGTATGGTGGCCCTCACCCTATCATCATTGAAACACCTCAACATCACTGCAGACATCAATTGTTACCACAACACACTTTAAAGAGAGAAATCCTCATTCCAAGGTTCATTTCAACTACAAGTCGTTGACAATTTAATAGCAATCATCATGTTCTCGAACTAATCTCTGGAAAACACACAGGTACATCACAACCGGTTAATCAAGACATCCACCTTTGGAGACATTCAACGATCTTTCACTATTACTTGACAAGTTATCAATAGTTTAAACATCACCACAGCGAACCAACTTCTCGTTAGCGAACAAGCCCGACTCTTCCTTGAGCGAAACACTTAGACAAAGAAAACCTCGTTTGAGTTGCGCCTTCATAACTGAACCTCTAACTTTTTCACTAGGATGATGTCCTTTGACAACAATGATGGGCACCGACGTCCAACTCGGTCTTGCCTTAACACCCACTCACATTCTTGGTGGGGAAGAAGTCTTGACGACTCTTCCAAGGAGCATAAATAAACACTTAAGCGATCCAAAAGCTCCCGAGCATCGAGCTGAGCACATTAGCATCTATCAAACGATCATACATGCTTCACAACACCGTTATGCCATTCTACGAACAACCACCACAAAAATCCTAATAAAAGGGCAACCGTTCAACATACTCATTACCAAAGGCTAGGTTTGCTCGAGATCTCAAGGCCTCGAGTACAACTCTCGATATAAAGGACTAGCATTGCGCTTGATTATCCCAAAGCAATTTCTGAAATACAACAACTCTCAAGAAGGTAGCTCTCTCTCAAATCTGTAGAATGTCTCACTTCGGTCACACTCTAAAGAGTTAGTGGATCCCGAACCCACTATCCCCAAGAAACGCCTCTAAGAAGCGTGATGATACTTTCCAAGTATTAACAAAACTCACTTTTAAGCGAACAAAGGGTCATCCAACCAACATGCATCCACTGATCAATTCTAAAAGCGGTTTGTCCAAACCCGCAACAGAACTGCAATTCACGCATAATGATGAAGAATCCTTACCACAAACTCTTATAATGTATCTGAAGGCTCCGGAATGATCACAATACGCAACGAAGACACCATTTAGATGGCGGGAGAATGACACATCCTCGACTCCAACATCATTCAACCAACTCGTATCTCAACAATCTAGGGCAACCCCGCCCATAGAATCGCTCCTAAGAGCGACTCAACAGTTAACTCGGCCCTCTCGGCCACGATCGCAACCATTTTATTATCGCAACATTGGACGTACCAACAATATTCCAGTCTTTAAGGAGTACGAACTTAATTTAAGGGCTTGTATTCACTAGAAACCTTAGTAATACACCTATACCACCCCGGGGTTTCCTAGAACCGACTAAACTTAAGCTCTGATACCATTGTTGTAACACCCCCACCTGGATGTCACAATTGGGCCTCAAGCTCAATCCAAAAACCATAAAAATTCTCAATTGGGTTCAACCCAAACAAGTTATTTCTAAAATATTTAAATCCAATAGGTGAAAACATAGATAAATAACTGAAATCGTTACAAAGGAGCTATGCTTCAATTAAAAAGATTTAAACATTCGACTTGAATTAAATACAATTTCAAAAGGAAGATTTACGGACTCAACCACATAAGGCCATATGATTACATATCCCACTAAACACAAGTATCGTACTCTAAAAGCCTCAACATGCTAGAATCCCGAACTAATATTGCTACACGGTCTCATGAATCGGTGATTAACCTACACATGAAAACAACAATTTCGAGCGATGAGCTTATAAAGCTCAGTGATACACATCTAATCTACTATACTTCATGCTAATCATAAACATAAGCATACAAGCTATTACGAGCAATAAGGATAGATAAATAAACACATTGTGCTACCACTCTTCGCCAAAACACATGCTCTTAACATAACAATCATCAAACATGGCCCACAAGGCCCAAGCATACTTGATATCTCACCAGATCATTTGAGCGAAAGCACACAAGTCATAGCAAAAACCTAGAGTATCATCGGATGAGGCCCAACGTCGCACAGCCTCGGGAACGTACATCCGACATCTCTAACCATAGTGTTGCAACACTCTTCCACTAGTATCTGAATCCCATCAATCAAGGTGACTCAACCACACAAGTGCCCATACTTGGCACGTAACCACACAAGATCCACCGCGGATCCCTATAGTTGTTATTATAGACAAGTCATTCAATATTCACTCAGTTATTACTCATTATGTTGGTACATAATTAATCTCGTTCATTGGCTTCATTAATCCATATTATCACATTTATTTGACCCCTAAAGCTTATGAAAGTCATTAAAATTGGTTTACTAACTTAATAATCATTACCCAATTAATATTATTTACCGACTTCATAATCATTTATTCAAATATAACCATTATTCATTTATTACATAGTTTCATTCGAATTGCATCAGTTCATTCGAACAAGCATACAAAACATTACATTCATCTCAATCAATCCAACAATTAACAATTAATCATACTGGCATCGCAAACGACCATATACGGTCTCTAAATCCTCTAACAGTCCCATCATATTCATATTATTATCATGCACCTCATAAATATCAAGTCTCAATATATCGATCTCTACTCATGCTTATCTATCATCAACCGATATTGTAACCACTAACAAGCAAGGCAACCATATTTATGATACTCATGAAGCGATAGGAGTTCGAGGTGTACTAACCTTATGCTGACATCACTAAAAATCCACATCCAAGCTTCTCGAATATTTCACTTGACCTGATATCTGATCCCAAACAATCCTCGTATACCGACAAATATGAAACTATATTAATACATGCATCCCCTAGTCAATTTACAAGGTTAAATGCGTAAAAATAGCTTATTGGGTTCGAATTTGGCAAAACGTACTGCATTATTGGATCCGGAACGTCGAGAAACCCTCAGGTAGGGTTCCCCGAAAAAGTCAACTCCCGCTCAATGCTGGGCAACGATCCGGTCAACCCATGCGATCCGGTGCGGTCAGGCACATGGTAAGCAGCGTATACCCTAGGCGCGAGATTTGGTGTGAGTGAGTGCACGGGAGGTTAGGTGCACCCGCGGGCAATGCTTGGGTGCAGCAGGGTCCATGTGCACCTGGGGAGATCTATCCCGTATGGAGTAGTGCATCACAGCAAAGTGCACCCGCCTGGCCAAGCACACAGCCTCTCGTAAGGGTGGCACGTGGGTCGCCCTCCGGTGGCCGGACGATGGCGGCGAGCTCCAACCCCTCTGTTCTCTAGCCGCCGGTTCCGATGGCGTCCTCTATATGCGGCGATGACGACTGGAATGTGCCGAACCATACTCCCCCGAACCTTATTTCTCTTCACTCCGACGAACGACGGCTCGGACGGTGGTGGGACGACCACCGTTGGGCTCGTCTCGGTGAGACCTTCCTAATGACACCGGCGGTGTAGTGCACAATGACTATGACGATCGTAGATCGAGCTTCAAAACCTTCACCCCTTTACTTTTTCTCTCTTTCCCTCCTTTCTCTCTCTCTCATAAAATATCCTCTTTATTTTCTTTTCTTTCTCTCACCATCAAATCATCCACCTTTTATTTATTTTTTTTCCTCTTTTCTTTTTAAAGTATCCTCACACCTATTATCTCCTTAATTTGTCACAAAGCCCAACTATCCATGGTTTGGGCTCCCAAACATAAGGTCCAAAATTCGGGTCGTTACAGGATTAGAATTTAGGGATAATGGCTAGAAATTAAGGTTTATGGTTAGAATTTAAGGTTTAAAGGTTATGGTTTAATTTTTAGGGTAATATGGTAAGGATTTAGGTTTTAACCTATAAACCCTAAATTCTAACACTAAACCTTAAATTTTAACGACTATCCCTAAATTCTAAACACCTACACCTAAACCCCTAAATCGTACACCCTAAACTAAGTCCTTAAACCCTAAAACTAAGGCATTTGTGAAAACTTTCAGTTTCCACCACCAGTGTATAGAATAATTACCCTATTTAAAAAGGTAACTATTTCATGCACAGACTGTGGAAACAAAAAGTTTCCACAAGTGCCCTAGTTTTACGGTTTAGGGGCTCAATATAGGGTTTAACGCTTAGAGGTTTAAATGTAAGAGTTTTGAGTTTAGGGGTGAGGTTAGAAATTATGGTTTAAGGTTAAAATTTAGGGTTTATAAGTTAAAACCTAATTCCCTAATTATATTACCTTAAACTTGAACCCTAAAATCTAACCATAAACCATAAATTTAACCATGATCTATAAATTATAAACCTTATACACTTAAACCCTAAATCCTAAACCAAGTCTCTAAACGTTAAAACTAAGGGCGATTGTGAATTTTTTTTCGCGTTCCACCGCTAATGCATTGAATATTTTTCCTATTTAAAATGTTATATTATGTGAATATATACCATACACTGGTTGTGGAAACATTTTATTTTCACAAGCATCGCAAGGGTTAGAGATCTAGTTTGTGGTTTAGGTTTATGGGTTTAGAATTTAGGGTTTATTGTTAGAATTTAAGTTTTAGTGTTAGTATTTAGAGTTTAGATGTTAGTGTTTAGGTTTATGGGTTTAGAATTTAGGGTTTATGGTTAGAATTTAAGGTTTAAGGTTAGGATTTAAACTTTAGATGTTAGGGTTTAGGTTTTAGGGTAACATGTTAGGGATTTAGGTTTTTACCTATAACCCCTAAATCGTACCTTAAACTTTAAATTCAAACAACAATTCTTAAATTCTAAACAAATAAACATAAACCTCTAAATTATCCCATAGTAATTTCAAATTATTAATATTGTTATTCTTTTTAATTGTATCTATTTAGTCATCACAGTCTTTCAAAAATAAACAAGGTTATTTTTTTTAATTTCATCAATTATCTCTCGAACTCTTAAATTGTATCAATCGTGCACATTGATTTTCGTTGACTAACAGAGCCGTTAAATTTTGTGCATGTGTCTGTTATCTACTTTCACATAAGTCGTTATCACCAATTGTCTCATCATGTTGATCATGATATGTCAGTTTTGATGACGTGATAATACAAATGAAGAGTTTTAGAATTATTTATTAATTTTAAAAATACAGATATAAAAAATTCACATCAACTGTACTGCCATGTCATCAAAATTGATTTGTATTGAAGGGCATTAATTTATTAAAGAAAATTACATATGGACATGCTAACTTATAAGTTGTTAATTATTTAACAATGAAATGTCTGACATGACAAAGGGCGACTGACGATAACGATTCTGTTAATCATTGACAATAACGACGATCAAAAGATGAGATTGATGCAATTCAAAAATTTGAAGCTAAATTGATGAAATTTAAAAAAATCAAATACATAAAGAATAATATTTCATAAACTACAACATTATCCATATCATGATTCATCTATATACTTCTCGGTAAACGTATTTATAGATTAGATTTCGATTTGATTCAAAAGAAACTAAAATCCAAACTAAAATTTTATCTGACAATTTATTTTCTTATTTATATATTAATAAATATATAAAATATATTTTATATTAAAGTTGGATTTTAGTAAAATGTTATATATATATTCCTATTTAAGTTGAATCTGGTGGATCACTTGATACGTATTAAACCCAGACAATGTACATAAACCAAATGTTTTATATTTATACATTTGTTAATTGGCTAAACTGTTCATACTTTTTTTAAGTCATGAATTTTAGTCCCATTAAGAACACTTATTTTCCTTCCCCTACATTCCCCTAGATCTTCTTTTTCTTCTTTTAGGCACGATTAGAATTAGATTTAAAATTGTAAAAAAAAAAAAAAAAAACCAATAGATAAGCAAAGAAGCCGTGAACTCAAGGTACCGTATGCGTATACTCCCATTTTAATCGGTCATCAGTAGCGATCAGTCACTCGGCCGCGACTCAACAGCATTTCTTGACAACCAAGTTGCTTCAAAATCTCTCATCCATTGGCATTGCACCTCATGAATACGCACCCTTACCAACCACACCCTTGCAACTGCATTGTAATATTCCAAATTACGATTATGTAATCATATTTCATATATTTTCCAAATGCTGATATTATTCCCAATATATTCAATTTGTCACTATATGTACAATTTTTAATCGAAAAAGTTTATCATATCAGTGTTTTTTATATATATAATATGGTTATAAAAAAGATGTAAAAATAGAAAGATAGATGGAACTTCATCATCCATTTCACCAACCTTATAGCATCTCAACGGGCAGAGGGTCTATTTTCCTGATAATAAAAAAACAGCCACTGCATTTTGCTTTAACTTCAAGTCATATAAAATAAAGTCCCTGCAAAAGAAAAGAGAAATGGAATGCAAACAACATAATGGAGAACCAAATTCTTCATCCAGCATTTCAACCTGAATGGGACCTGGAGGATATCCGCATGGCCTTCTTCAAATGCACCAGATGGCAAGTGGAAGAAACTCTGGATCCAGCCGCCTGCCCCTTTCATTACTTCTGCGACAGCGTTTATCCCGGACATTATCCGCCGGCCGTCGACGTTCTCGTTCTTCTCCTTTCAACTGCATCATACCTGGCCACATTAATCATCATGTTGGTAGATATATCAAAAAGAGGGCGGCCTTGTCTAAGCCAGTCCAAGAGATTGTTGCTGCCTTCAGGTCCTCTGTTACTCCCCCTGATCCTATTGGCACTTGCTAAGGGCTTACGAATCAACACACTCTACCCTCTCTCCTGCATTGCTCCGGCGATTCTTCAACTGGTTCAAGTTTCTTCGCTCGCCTTCGACACCGGAGTCGACAAGGACCCTAGGTACGCATTCTTGGAAGCTTCCACCATTTCAGGGATTTTGCATGCAAGTGTATACCTGGATTCCATCATCCTTCCTTACTACACAGGCATTGATGCTTTAGCATCATCGACGTTTTCCGGTGAGTGTCTATCGTGTGTGTGTCGTAAACAGGTTTTAGTTGCGGGAGGGAAGTTGATCACGTACCGAGGACTATCGGTCACAACATTTTGTGTCATGGGAGGCTTGTGTTTGAGGATTATTTGCAGGCTGTCAACAGAGAACAAAGGGCTTTCCTCGGCTGTCAAGTCTCTGCTGGAGTGTTTAGCTTGGATCTTGATCACCAAAGATTGCATTTATTTGGTAGCCAACTCTCCGCCGGAACAGCCACTGCTCCGGGGTGCTGCATTCGGGGGCATACTGGTGTTAATTTGCCTTCACGGACTCAAGAAGTTATGCATGCAAATAACGCAATGGCATCGGTGAGGTTGAAGTGATTTGTATGGTATCTGAGGTGTGGGTTTCTCGTCGGCTTTAAAATGTTCTTCTGCAAAAGATTTGTCTCATCACAATTAACCGTAGAAGTAGTTGTGTAGAATTTAGATGGTTGAGGTTCGAACTTGGAAGAATCCATCAAAGATTCAAAGTTGTATAAACAGACCAAATGTACAGTTGAATTCATGCCATTGCCTCATTGTAGAACGAATCAGTTGATTGTTTGGCCCCCACGATACCCTTATTTGCCTTTTTTTCTGGTTCTTTGTTGAGGATAAAATTAATCTGATTACATTTTCTATATAGTAATATTTTCTCACATATGTTGTACAAAAGGCCAAAACTGGATGGAAATCGTTTGTCTCTACATATGGTCTTTATTATACTTCCACCTGAAATATTAAGATTTATAGTTCATGTTAAGATTAGGATTAAAAGAATTAGAGATATAATATATTTTTTAGGGTTTAGGGTTTAAGTTCTAGAATTTAAGTTTAAAATATATAATTTAAAATTATTGCTTAAAATTTAATTTTTTTAATATTAAAATATAAAAAAAACACTAAAAAGGTACATAAGATTTTTGTTCAAAATGTATAGATATAAATTTAACAAAGATCAAACAACATCTAGGATGTCACATATAAATATAAATGTCGAGCCTCTAGTTTTTAATGTTTGTTTTAAACATTTTTATGAGCATGCGTAAGTGGAGAAGAAAGTGAAACGACAGAATAAAATTGAAAAAAAATAACAATAAACTCAAATCAAAATAGACAATACATAAATGAACTTGACTAATAAGCATAAAACAAAATATTGAATTTCAATAAAGTTATATTATAGATGCCATGAAACACTTATATGCACAACAATTTCGTTTACAAAAGAAATCCAAGACCAAGACAAAGTAATTTATAAAATCTAAACAAAATACGTAATTTAAGGTTTAGCTTGACCAAAAGTTTAAACATAGAAGAAACTAAAATAGTAGGATGTATTAAGATATATATACATACATATTCTTGATAAGAGATACTATTGTCAAAATCCAGCACCTTTCTAGGCTTTTCGGACAATAACTCATGCGACAAAATGTGTTTGTCATTAAATTTTTCTGGGAAGTTCTGCCGCGAGGTACACTTAGGGTGCAGTTAAAATAAGACGGTCCTACACAAATTCTTACTCAAATAGTGAGAATTTTAGTTATAACATAAGAATTTGTGTAGTTACACAAATTCTTATTTAAGGTCAAATTTACATAGATTATTACTCAGTTGATAAAAATATACCTAATTGTACAAATATTTACCCAGTTAATAAAAATTTTAATTATACTTAAATTATTATCTAATTGTATATATTTTTTTACCAAAATAATAAGTAGGGCCGCATTTTAGTTGCACCTAAAGGTGTCGCATCTTAACGTGTCCCAATTTTTCCTCATGAAAGATATGTTATTGTGAAATTGCAGCCATTGGCGGCAGTGATCGATGACAGTGACCAACGGTAATTGGTGCAGCTGGGCTGAGCAATTTTGGTCTGAGTAAAATCAATGGGAGGAAAATAGAGGGGGAAAGGAAAAATAGAAAAGAAATGAAAAGAAAAAAGATTTATATAGTCTTTTAAAATGATGTCATTTTAGGTATTAATATAGTCACACAAAATAACATTATTTTAACTATGTCATTACTTTAACAGAATTGTCATTCACGTTATCTCAATTCTCATTGTTACTGAATAAAATTGTCTAGTGGTATAATTGAACTTAAAATATAAAAGGATAACTATATTTTTAATAACTCACCTTTACTCGTTTTTCTTTTTTGGTACTCTATCTATTTTTTTGGTAAAATAGTACCTAACGTTACGTTTTGTTTCTATTTTGATATTCCGCCGTTAAAAAATTAGTGAAAGATTAACTAGGAGAGAGAAAATGTCGTGGCAGCACTTTTTTCATGATTTTTGTTGATGTGACATGCTGACCAAGAGAGAGAAAATGATGTGTCAGCATGCCACGTGTGATTTTTTCTCTCCTAGTCAGCCTTCTGTTAATTTTTTAACGGTGGAGTACCAAAATAAAAACAAAACGTAACATTAGATACTATTTTATCAAAAGAATAGGTAGGGTACCAAAATAGGAAAACGAGTAAAGGTGGGGTACTAAAAATATAGTTATCCCAAATATAAATTTAGTGGTAAATTAAACCAATTAAAAATTAGATAGTATAAAAAAATCAACATCAATAATTTCGTGGTATTTGGTGTAGTTTACGCACAACATATTTTTAAAGGTCTAATGTTATTTTTAGTCTTCAAATTTAAAAAAAAAATCATTTTAACTCTTAATTTTCTTTTACCTATTTGAACTCTCAAATTGTTATGGATTTTTATCGATTTGAACCAATTAACAGAAAAAGTAGTTGACAATAAATCTATAATGTTAGTTTCTTTTTTGTATGTTTTAATCATTGTTGACTACATTTACTTTATTTTATTGCATGAAAATTTAAAAATTACAAATAATAAAAATGTAAACAAAATATAAATAACTATATTTAAACTATTAAAAATCTAAAATTTAAAAATATTATTAAAATATATAATATTAAAAAATCTTATATTAGCTTATTGAGGCACATGATAATATCTTATTTATATAATTTCTTGCTCTAATAAAATCATACTTGCTTATAATTTTTTATATTAAATATATTATTTTTCGATCAATTAATTTAATTTAACAAAAATTAAAAGTTCAAGTATCATAAAAATGAAATTTAAAATTTAAAATATTTATTTTAAAAAATAAATGTAAAAATATCATTAGATTTTTTGAATAAAGTAATACAGTGCTATATCATAAAAAAGATTAAAACCGTTGAGAGTTAAGTTAAAATTTCTAACAGCATCATTAAAAAATAAAGAGTTAACTACTGAAATGGTCATTTATGTTTCACCCTACGACAAAATTAGTCATCGATTCTAAAAAATGACCAGTAATATCACTTACGTTTTCGAGGCGTAAACTTTTGGTCACTTAACACTTTGTTGCCGTCAAACATTAACGTGAGGTTGATCTGAAACAAAAAAAAAAATGATAATTACCTAGACGTCCTCAAACTATTACTTCACTCCTATTTTGATCACCGAAATAAAAATAATTTGTATAATTACACATTTAATCCTCCACATTTATATTTTTTTTATTTCATCACCAAACACAATCTCTAATTTTCTACTATATTAATCCTCAATTCACACCGTATATTATAATACATCATCGTATATATCCATGTTTCAAACAATTTTTGTAATCCTTAACTCATAATTTTTAATCTTTCAAAAAATTATGAAAATTTGGAAAATTTACAAACCAGTCCTCAAATCCCTAAATTTACCCAAACCCCCAAATCACTGGCGCTTCCACAGTCGATCGCCACCTCTGACCACACCCCTTTGGTCGACGGAGCATGGCGGTCACTTCCCCTAACACTGCGTCACTGAAAATGACGAACGCGAAATCGACGTTCGGCTGGCACGCCGTTCATCGTTTTCAGTGACGATGTATTGGGGAAAATTAATGTCATGCTCCAACGATCAAAGGGTGTGGTCAGGGGCGACGGAAGCGGCGGCGATTTGAGAGTTTGGGTAATTTTTGGGATTTGAGGATTGTTTTGTAAAATTTCAAGATTAAAAATTCTGAGTTTTTTTTCATTAAATTGATTTTAAAAAATAAAAATAGTGTCACATGTCGAGCATTGATTGGTTGATAATTTTTTAACACTCTTTTAACGAACTGACACCTAAAATTATAACAGTTAAAATTTTGGGCCCCTATTTTTACAAAAATAAAACTTTAGGCACCTAAAGTTCAAAAAAGTATACTTTAGGCACCTATTTTCATTTCAGCATTTTGAATATGCTATGTTGCACGTAAATTAGGCATTATTTTGTACTGAACCATATTAAAAATTATAAACATTATTTGAAACATAGATATATACGGTGATGGATTATAATATACGGTGTGAATTGAATATTAATATAATAAAAATTTAAAGATTGAGTTAGATGAAGAAGAGTATGAAAGATGGTGGAGGAGAAAGAAAATAAAAAATGTAAATGTGGAGGATTTAATATGTAATTATACAAATTATTTTTATTTCGGTTGTCAAAATAGGAGTAAAATGATAGTTTAGAAACTGTCTAGGTAATTTATCTTTTTTTATTATTTCAAATCAACCTCTAGGTAAAGGTTAACGACAACAAACGGTTGGGTGACCAAAAGTTTACGCCCTTGAAAACGTAAGTGACTTTACCGGTCTTTTTTTAAAACTGGTAATCAACTTTGTACTGGATGAAACATAAGTGACCATCCTAGTAGTTAACCCAAAAATAAAAGGTAATCATTATATATTTCTGTTTTTTTTTTCCGACAATTTATCATTATAATGTATTGGTTCTATGGTGTAGTGGTTAGCACTCTGGACTTTGAATCCAGCGACCTGGGTTCGACTCCCGGTAGGACCTAATTAGTAGAATTAATCTATTAGGTAGACGTAGAATTTTACAAATGTAATTGTCTATGTTTTTATTCCTCTAACTCTTCAATTGTCAAATTAATAAGCATGCACATTGACAAATTTATATGAGTATAATATTTATAATGCTTATTTCTGTTTCATGCATTACATTACGGATATTTGAGAAAAAAATGTTAAGCATCGCTAAAGCACCGTAAGCTATGAATAATAATTATGCTCGACTACAAAATAGGTGTTTAACTTTAAACTATATTTTTTGTTTAAAAATTAATAAAAATATCCCACTCCTTTCATTTGCTATGCGGCGATTACAAGAAATTTTTAAAATTATTTTTTTTATGATATTTCGTTTTTACTGGTGTTTTTTTAGCTATTTTACTAGTTTTGATATAAATAAAACTCATCTTGGTCGATGAATATTTCCTTTTCAAGTTTTTTTGTCTTGTCGAATTTTTTTCACATTTGTTTTATGGTAGTTCTTTCGTTTGTTTTTATAGCAGTTATAGTCTATTTTTGTAACAGTTGTCTGCCTTTTGACAGTTTAACATTCAAGTGACGAGTATCAACGAGCGTTCTTGTTAGCGAAGAAAGCCGATCTGTATATGCTTATAATTCTCTTTTGTGGTTGTGTCGATATGCCAAGAACAAGTAACCGAAGAATTTACTTTCTTATAGAGCATTCTGGTCAAAGTAGTTGTTTGCTAAATTTCATTCAGAAAATTATTTAAGTCCTTCTAAAAGTGATAGGTTGATTTAATAAATTTAGTAGTATAATTGACGAGTTCGATAGTTTTGTGGTCAAAATAATTACGCCTCCAAAGTTCGGTGGTCACCAGAGTAGTTTTCCCTTTATTGTTTTTCTCCCCGACAATTTATCATTATAACGTATTGGTTCTATGGTGTAGTGGTTAGCACTCTGGACTTTGAATCCAGCGACCTGGGTTCGACTCCCGGTAGGACCTCTTATATTCTTTTAGTAGTGTAAACTGGGCCCAAACATTTCAAATGGTCCTACAATTATATTTAAAAAACAAAACGTATTTTATATTTTAATCAATATAATATTTATTTACGCATTTTAATCAATAATTTATAAGTTAAACGTTTTTCATAAATCACAACGTACTAAAGTTATTTCCTTATATGTACTCAATTGATCTTACTTTAGAAGTTAATTCAGTTATTGCAGTTTTAGTTTAGAATTTTGTTTTTGATATTTATGTTAAAATAATAAATTTCAAAATTATATATAATTGTTGATTTAATATATAAATTAGCACCTTAAATTTTAATCTAATTATACACAAAGAACTTGTATATATTTCAAAAAATAAATATAATTATTTATATATGAAATAAATATTTCTACCTCAATAACCTCACCCTCACAAAACTAACGTTTATGTATCTTATTACATATTGAGCTGAGTTTCGGGTACTATAATTTCAGTATTTATTCCTTTTTTTAAGAATATTATAAAAATGTCATAAAATACTACAACTACTCTTGCACGTCTTTAGAAATGTTTACATGCAGTGTCATACAAGATTTAAAATCCAGAATGTAGATGTTCCTTTAGGGCAAGACCAACCCATTGTGTGCATAAGTGTGACCAAAGTTACTTGCGTAGTTTACCAGCTGAGTTCTTGCTCCAGAGGACTTGGCCATCAATGGCATTGAGATGTCGATCATCGAGGCGCTTCCATGTCTTGATCGACTTAACCGCCCCCCAACCGCCTATCTCCGTCTTCTCTAAAGACGCCACCACCACCCTGGCTCTCCTGGACCATCCAGCTTTCCCGTAGGCATGGTACCCGAAACCCCCAGCATAGCACATTTGTATACCAGTCAATTGGCCACAGAAATCGTTGAGGTGATCATGGCCTGTAAAAACAGCCTTCACATCGCCTGCTTCTACCATTGTTGTGAAGAAGCCTGAGTTTATAGAAGCAGAGCTAATCCCTTCTTGTCTCACCCCGGTGTAGTTAGATGAGTCGAAACTACCGAATTCGGGCAGTGGGATGTGGAAATACACAAGCCCTGGTGCAGATGATTTTTGAGCCTTTGGTGGCCTCATGTATGCTCTCTGCCATATAAACAGAATTGTTGCTATTTACCTAAGAAATGGCCTCCAAATCCAATTATGCATAATGTGGTTCTAAGTTGTAACCTGAAGTTTTGCAGAAGTGCGTTGAAACCACAGCTGCTGAGAGGGTTTAATCCAACCATAGCCAGGGATATTAGGAACCGTGGAGTAATCTCCACTGTCAAGGAAGTAGAGGTTGAGAACCGATTTGTTTGCGAAACCAGACCCTTCAACCCCGCCAACCTCCACGTTATAGTTGCCGAAACCGTCGATGATATGTGCTTCAGAAGGATTGAATTGAGACACCGTATGCTTCAATCCAACTATGTGTTTCATAACTCCTTCCCTCGATAACGTGCCTTCCTGGTCATGGTTCCCCAAAACAGCAGCCCATGGAATTCTTGCAGCAATTGCAGGGGCAAATGCTGCATTCAGTGATTTGGCTGAATCTCTGGCATCAAATCCAAAGATGTTGTCCCCTAAACACACACTCAAGAGTGAACTTGCAAATCACCATAAACATACTTAGAAAAGATCATTCTATTCTACTATTACTATGCTATTAAAAGATAGCAAACAATAATTAAACAATTTTAGCCAATAAGGCCACCGAAACAAAACCAACACTGCACTTCCTCAAAGATTTCTACAGTTGATGAAAGATTAAATTTTTCAGTGTTCATGTCACAAAGTTTCAATTTTTATTTTGTTTTTCTATAAGAAATCTCACTATATTCAAATAATAGGAAAAGGGGTTTATTGAATTACCGGTGAAAATGATTAAATTTGGTTTCTCAGCTTCAATCATGCGCTGGATAAACGAGCTAGTGTTGAGGTCAGAGCAACCGTGAACCTGACTAGGCAACACATCCAAACACGGCGTTGTTTTACCATCAGCATAGTGCATGTCCGCCACTTGCAGTATCTTAAACTCCCCGTTCCGATCGAATCTCAGCTTCTGCGACAGCTGCAGCTGCGGAGGTTGTCGCCTGATGGCGGCCGAGACGTTATTGGGTACAAAACAAAGCAAAAGCACAGCCGTGGCGACAACAAAACCGTGAAAAGGAATCGAAAAGCAAAGTTTCCTCCTTTTGATTTTAACAACCGAAGAAACTTGTGCCATTGTTGTTGGTTTTTCTCTTTTTTTCTGGGTTTACAGTTCCTGAGAGGGTTCCCCTTGTTGGGTTGTAGAGTTTCCTATTAAACTTGAGGAAAACAAACGAGAAGTTCACAATCATAAGAGCATCTTATCTTTACTAAATCTTCTTTTTTGGGGGGATCATTTTGTGCAACGTGGATATTCCAAGTGAATGTTTTGGCAGATACCCAGAGACAGTTGACAGTATTTGTCAATCAATTTCAAAAGCATTTAATACAGTAACTGTGACTAATTCCAAGAATTTACAGAAAAAAATTTGCCATAATTTCCAGTTAACAACAAATTATTCTTAATGTTATGTTAAACTTGAGCAAATATTGTTTTCTTAAACTAAACAAAGAAAGAAAAAGATATTCTTCAAAAGGAGATGAAACACCATCATTTGGCTTCTAGAAAAAGTACTACGACTACATGCAATGAATGCAAGAGTAAATTTTGTCGCGTTTTTAAATAAAAATCTTATTTATTAATTATTTGTATAAATGACCCCGCCGTCTTTTATTTAGAAAGATGACCCCAAATCTGTCACGTATGAAAAATTCATTTTTTCTGAGAAACGCGAGATGCAATATCGCTTTCTGCAGAAAGCGAGTTCTGCATACGTGACAACGCTTTTCAAAATAACGAATTTAACAGGAACTCGCGTTCCCCGATAATTTGAAAAGCCAACTGAATATATCGCGGGGAATTCACTTTCTGTAGAAAGCGAGTTTTTTGTAAATCGGGTTGCCAGACCAAGCGTCTATATGCATGTTCGAGCAATATTTCGAGCTTATTAATCGTATATTTTTAGTAAACATTGAGTTTGGTTTCGTAGTACTGGAAATTTTCTTTCATTTGACACCAATATGGGCAAGTTCGGTCCATTCTAAACCGACTAAAATTCGCGTCGAAAACGGTTACATAGCTTGTTTTGTGAATGATTTTGCCTTTAAAAATGCTTGATAGGCTCGGTTTATTAATCTAATAATGTAGGTTATTGTTTATCAAAAAACGAAATTAAATATAAATTCTAAAAATTATGTAAAAAAATAAGGCAGAATAAAATATTTGTAATATATAAAATTAAAAAAAAATAATGTCTTGAATAAAATAATGGCTTCCAGAAATAGTACTACGACTACATGCAATGAATGCAAGAGTAAATTTTGTTCGTACCACACATATGGCTGCACTTAATGCCGAAACCATACCAATCAAATCGTCAGCAATCAGCAGCTTTTTCCAAAATTTGAGCTCTGAATTTCCGTTTAATGCTTGCATGTCATCATGTATGTATAAATAAGTTATTTGTGGGTTCATATGAAACATTTAGTTTAACGTTACTGTCTCACCACCCGACTTCACACATCCGGTGAGCTTACCTGGGGAACTGCAGCAGATTAGTAATCAAATCGATAAGCAAAAATCATTACTTACATCAGCCATGAACGAGAATGTGATGCCGTGACTCGTTAGTACTAATATTTTCACTGCTCCAGGCCACAGTCCACAAATGTTTAAGAAAATACTAGTATTTTTCATCGGTTGAGATTCGTTGACAGTTTCAAATCAGCATCTTCTTCTTTTCTTTCTTTTTTTTACAGATGTGCACCCATGAGAAAATGAAAATGGGTTAACATGTTAACTTTCTTGTGGTAGGGAGCTGGAGGGTGGGTCGCTCTATAAAAATTTAAAATTCTTATATGATTTATAAATTTTATAGAGATCAGAGATAAAAATAAATGTTTGAAAGCAAGACACAAATTCATCATTAAACTGTTTTTAAAATATATATTTTTTAGGATCGGTCGATTTTATAAAAAGGTGAAAAATGAGTCATTTGGTTTGGATTATTTCGGTTTGGGTCATTTCGAGTTTGACTACATTCAGTTTAAGTTCGGTTCGGTTTTAGTTCGAGTCTATGGTGATTTCGGTTCGGGTATCAGGTCAGGATGTCAGGTCGATTGATTTTCGATTCGAATGACTTTCTGTTCGGTTGATTTCGGGTCGGGTCAATGCCAGGTTAATAAGAGATCGAACGATTTTAGTCGGATTTTCAGGCCGTGTTAGGTTTTTCCACCCTATATATGACTTTATATAGCATAGAAATTTGACTTTTTTGGTGAGTTGTACGACAGTTCACATCTCATCTTTATTTATTTATTTAAATATTTTTTCTTTATTTCAGGTTGCCTTCGGTTCAAGTTACTTTCGGTTTGGGTGAAATCGGTTTGAGTTGATTTGGTTCGGTTAAAAATCGGTTCGGATTTATTTTCGGTTCAACTGAAATTCGGTTCGGTTTAATTTTTTCGAGTTTTGGGTCAAATTTAGGTCACCGTGTTGAGGTCAATTAAGGGTTTCGATTCGATTCTCGGATCTTGAGTCAAGTTTGCTAGGTCCAATTTTAAATAAGCTCATGGACCATTTGACAATAAACCACTGGACCAAGAAAATCATGCGTTAGGAAATACATCCATTTATTTATGTTCCAAGTTCAGCCCAAAAAGAGAAATCAGTGGACTCAGCAACTTTACCTGAACCCCAAGAATAACAGGAATCCACAGTTTTGCCTTATCATTTGCATCAGACCCATCAACCAAAACTTCTTGCTAACTATGACGAAATACATTTTTGCTTGAAAATAAAACTTTGAGTGCTAGTTACTCCAAAAAAGGATAAAGATCAAAGTGAGAAATCTTTAAAACGTCGAAGGCATATTAAGACATCATGTCTTTCATTTATAACTAGTATTTTAGTATTTGGATAAGATTTAAAGTTCAACTACTACAAAAAATAAAAGAAACAATTTCATACGATAAGTGTAGATGGATGATGATGAACGGTAAATAACAGACATTTTGGAGAGGAATAAAAACTAAAATGATAAAAAAATATATGAAGAATTAAATTTATTAGATTATCTCAAATTAAGACCAATTTGATAGTATATAACTTTTGGTACTAAAACTTCTATTATACTAAAATCACTACAGGCTTCCGTTTAACTTTAACGAATGAGTGATTTAATTGTAAAAATGTATTAATTGAATGACTCGATTAAAATTTTCTAAAATTAAGTGACCTATTTGTGATCATAATGTTAATTGAGTGACCCCTACCCAAAATTTGAACATTGATAAGAAAGGTGTGACATCTTCAAAGATGGTGACCCAAACAATAATGAAATAATCAAAAGACAAAACGACAAAAGTGGTTGAGAACTTACCATCAAATCGAACCTGGCCTTAAATTTACGAACAAAAACGAAAGAAAGAAGAGTACTCTATTTTTGGGTACAAAGCCTACAATATATGACATTGATTTAGATTTTAAAAAGTCTTTACAATCAGCCATATGTTATTTCAACCTTTATTAAAGTGTGTGGTTAACGACTACTCCAATATGAACTTATAAAACACAAAACACGAATAATTTGTCATTAAACTTTTAACTCTACTTTATACATCGACACACTTTAACCATGGTACACTACTAATTCACCACAAATTTTAATCATAGTCCATTTTACATAAAGACAAAGTCATGATTGAACTACGAGGGGCAGACCGATTAATTTTGAAACGAATAAGGTCTTAAAAAGTAATTTTTTTTGTTGAAAGATACTTAAGAAGTAATTAAATCATAAAAATTAAAGGAGTTTAAGTTTAATTTTATAAATTTTAAAATTAAAAGGTCTTAAAAATAATTAAACCAGAAAAAATGTGGGGCCAAAATTTAATTTTAGATTATAGAGTTTTAAAAAAACAATAAACCAAAAAAATTTTGGGAAAGACAGAAAAAAGAAAATGACTTAAGTATAATAGTTTTAAAATTATTAAAACTTAAAATATAATTAACATATAAAATTTGAAAGAATCGCCCCTTCACACAATGTATATAGATCCGTTCCTGATTCTACATAATCTAAATTCACCAAGAAATTTTCTATTTCCTCCCCGGTGCGTTACAACTAGAGTTCAATTATGATATGTTAATGACCATTGTTGATCGACTCTATGGTGTGTAGGGTAGTTTGGAATGAGCTTTTATCTTATTCTCATGCACTAATTTTTTTAATCTTTATTTTGTATAATTTTTTAAAAAATAACATTTACCTCTTAGTTTTTAACATTTATGTTTTGTCATCCGACTTTTAAATTTTGACTTACACGAATCATTTTTCGGGTAGATTTTTCCTTTTGTTCCTCAGCCTATAGGGTATTAGCAGTCGTTTCTAACTGTTGTTCACCTCTCAAGGGCAGGTTCTTACGCGTTACTCACTCGTCTGTCACTGAAAACACCACTCTCTGTCCGACTTGTATGTGTTAAGCATGCCGCTAGCGTTCATCTTGAGCCAAGATCGGTTCCTCCATGAGATTCATAGCTGCATTACCGATAATTTTTTTTTGTTTGTAGACAAAATTGGTTCAGAATTGTTCCGTCCATGCTCTAGTGATTACATTTTCCGTCATAATAAATGGATTTTGTTGCTGAAAACAACCACTTCGATTCGGATAATTTACAAAAATAAGTTTAAGTGAAAAAAATGAACATGAACACTTACAAGTATAAAATAAAAAATTAAACCCTATCAGTGTTGCATTCCAAAAAGGCATGAAGAAAGTAATAAAGTGGAAGAACAACTCACCTAACACCTTAAAACTCAGCATGCCATCATTATTCAACTATTTTTTTTCTGCCTTTTCAACGTGAGTCGCATTCACCAAGCACTACAACTTTGAAGTTTGAACTGCTTTCAACACCTTTCAATGGAGAACTATAAAAGTGAAACTTCAACAGCTTTTACAAACCATGGTTTTAGCTTTTAATCAATTAATGCCAAACAATGAGCATATAATTTTGGCAAGTGGTTTTTGGCACTCCGCTCCAAGCTTCTAAATAAATTTGTTACCCACCACAATCTGAATTTTTTTATAATTATAATTTAAATTAGATACGATAGAGACAAATTTTTCAACCCAATTTTTTTTTTAAATTTAAATTTTAATTTTATTTAAAAAATATAATACTTCATCTTGCTAGACTTAATGACTGTTAGTATGATGTGAACTATTCGACAAATGCATGATTCTATAAAAAACTTGATAAACAAGAAACACTTCATTCGTCAACTTTTTGCAAGCATACATGAGATAGGTGGAACCGTGGAAACATATATAATAATATAAATATATAGTATTTATACTAATTTAAGCATCCATCAGACACGTTCCCTTGATTTATCTTTATGTTTTTTTTATAAAAATTATTACATAAACTCACACAGTTTCATTGTTTAAGAAGACGTCAACAAACATAATCCGTTTTGGTTATTCTTTCTTGCAAGCAACGAGTGTGTGCAAAGCATGGCATTGTTTTTTAAGCAATCTTTATGATTTCATCATCATTTCATTTAATCAATTCTCATAATGCTTTTAAACTGTAAATAAATATTTCAAGTTAGGTCAATATCAATAAATTCTACTAATTCATCTTTTATTTCATAATTTTGAAATTACAAGAACTCAATATGCAACTCTAGTGAAAAAGTCGACGATATTCATTTTAAAAGACTCAATTTCAAATCAACTTGTTTGTAAAATGTGTGTACATTGTGAAAAGATTAAGAATATCTATTAACAGATACTACATTGTAATCATCTTAAGACTATTTTTTTAAGTTACAAAAATTTTTTTTATGATAACGCTTTGATTTTATAAAACATTCGTATAATTTGAAGGGTATAATAAAGTTAACTCTATGTTTATACTTTTCGTCAATCTGATTATTTTTCTTGCTAAATTTAATCTTTTATTTAAAAAATAATCGAATTTAACCATCAATCTTAAAAAACACACACTAAATCTCTAATAACTTATCCAAAACAGAAAGCTGACTTGTTTTTTAAGGACTAAGATATTTTTTAAAAGAGTTATATTAAAAAAAAGATATTTTTAAAAGAGTTGACGTGGCACCCACATACATGTATCTATATATATATATATGCTATTTTTAATTTTCTGAATAATAACTAATTTCTGAAAATCTTATAAATTTTAAATAATTTGTTAACGGATGGGAATCTCAGCCGTTTTTCGTACTCATTACTTATGCTCCAATGTTTAAAATTAAGTTTAGAATTTAGAGTTTAAGATTTTAGGTTAAGATTTATGGTTAGAATTTAACAATTTAGGGCATTATATATTTTTTAGGGTATAGAGTGTAAGATTTAGGATATAGAATTTAGGGTTAGAGCTTAAAATTTAATTTTGTACTGTTTTTTAGTGTTGAACATAAGTAAAGACACCGAAAAAAAGGCAGAAGCTTTTTATCACTTGTTAAGGTGGTATAAATGAAAAATAGTACTATAACATGAAATACATGTATATTATCATGCGGGTTACCATGTTAAAACTATCAGAGTTAAGAACTAATTTCTCTTGAATTGTGAGTTCAAAACTTATTAAGAACAACACTCATAAAAAATAAAATTAAGAATTAAATTTGTGATGATTGTTAGTAATTTAAAAGTGACTAAAAAGCATTTTACTGAGATTCCATCATACCGGAAGCAAACAAAGGAAAATAATGTTGGAAAGAAACAAAATGTACTGAAAACAATAACAAAATTCAGCTGGATCTATAAACGGGACAAGAAGAAAAAGAAGCATATTCTCTCAACGCCGGTTCTTATCCTGATTCCGCCTTCCCAGCACCATCCCCATTTACTCTTCATTAATGGGTTACTGAGTTTCGATGAAAATCATTAAAAAAAAAGCATTTGTTGTACAACCTGTTTTTCTCCCTCTGGTAACACAAATCAAAGTTAAAAAAAAAAAGGATTAAAAACAAGGGGCTGCCTTTCTTCTCTGCCTGCAGATTCCAAGTTATCCAAAACTAAAAGAACAGAAGATTAGGTGGCAATGGCCGATGGGTTGTTGGGAATATCGAGGGAGAGCCAGCGGGAATAAAAGAAAAAGGAAATCTCAACTACATATCCAGTTTCTGTCTAAAGTAGATAAACAATGAAATAAATACAGCCTACTGTATTTGGTATATGGAATATTTTTGTTCAGCCAAATGAAATAATAATTGATAATTCGCTCAACACACGTCTTTCACGTTCCTACTGTAGGAGAAAAAGAAAAGAAAGTAAACATCATTCTGTCGTAGTAGATGGATTTATACACAAAGCCTTCCTCTTTTCTCTCTGTTCTGTGTTCTTTTTTGTGGTATTTAAGTGGCGTTGGACACATGCACCAATAGCTCCTCAGCTACTAACCTTTCCTTCCATTTCCCATTGTTTCAAGCTAAAGACTTTTCTTTCTTTTGTTTTCTGCCATTGGTTCCTTAGAAATATAAAGGAAAAGGGTCAGGTTCCAATCTGTAAAGGATTGATTTGAAGGTGAAGTTCGTTTATTCTACTTTCCATATCTCGTTTGGAAATTCTTTTCTGGCATTGGGTTTCGTAGAAGGATATAGTTGGAATATTGGGAGGGATTGAAGTTCAATTTTTTTTCCTCTTGTCAAGTAAAAATCTGTCCTTTTTAAACTTTAGTTTTCTGGGATTGAGCGGGTGAACTGTGAAGTTGGATTCTGAGGAGGATTGAAGTGTTGTGCACGAGAAGATGTCGATTCCAAAGGAGCTGGAGCAGGTGATGAAGGTGAGAGAGGGGTCGGTGTTGGGTAAAAAGACCATTCTCAAGAGCGACCATTTCCCTGGGTGCCAAAACAAGCGTTTGTCTCCCCAGATCGATGGTGCTCCCAATTACCGTCAGGTTCTTTCCCTTTTAATTATTTTTTACTCTCTATATAGATTTCTTTTTCTTTTGCTACATTTTACCTCTACTAGTTATCTTTTTCATTACTACTTCCTTGGATATGTGTCCTAAAAAACAGATCGGATTACAATATTTGATTATATCTACTTATTATTGTTATTTTTAAAGGAAAAAAAACATGTTCATTATGAGCTTCGTGACCTTCTTAGTGAATTGCTCATGCTGGATATTGCTTAAACTTACAAAACAACAGAGCTGTATTATCGTAGGTGATTTAAGTTCTAACAGTATCAGTAGGCTGAACTATGCCCTTAATTTCATCTTAACTTATGCAGATGGTAGATGCTGCCATGCTTGCATATTGGAATACCACTTTGAATTGTTCACTTTATTTAATGGATTCATATATTTTGTTAAAGTTTCATATTTTTGAACCATTTCCCTTTTCTATTAACAGGCAGATTCATTGCGTGTTCATGGTGTTGCAATTCCAACAATTGTTGGAATTCAAAATGTTCTTAAACATATTGGAGCCCAGAAAGATGGGAAGCAAGCGCATGTTCTTTGGATTAGTCTTCGGGAGGAACCGGTAAAATGATAACTCGCCATTTGATTCCTATTGATATGTCCATGGACTGACTGCTATGTTTAGTTGACATTTGGGATACTTTGGTTGACTACTAAAAACATGATTCATAAAAATAATCTAGAATTGGGAGAAAAAAGCTGAAAGTTGATTGAGGTTCAAGACTAGTCATGATTTTGAAGATAAGATAATATGAACTAACTTGGAAGTTCAAGTTCTCTCTCTGGGCCCCCAGCCTCCAACAAAGATGAAAAATACATCTTTTACTTTGCCATAATACTTCCATGCATTATTCATTAGAAACTTTATGATGAAGACCTTGATTCTGGTGTGCATGTTGTTTTACATGGATTTTTTAAGAGTTTGAAAATTGCACAATTTGCTTGTTCTAATTTATTATGTATTATGCGTAAATAGGTTGTGTATATCAATGGACGTCCTTTTGTTTTGCGTGACGTGGAAATGCCCTTCTCAAACCTTGAATATACGGTATGTAAGCTTAAGTAAACTTTTGATGTATTCATTTATTTTTGACACCTGGTTTCTGGCTTTATCACCATTTCTTATTTTTAATTTCGTGACTACTGCATTTTGGAAACTATGATGTAGTTTTCTTACTCGCTAATATAGTGGTAATGTGCTATCTAATGTATTCAACTTGGGAGGATTGAGCAGATGATGCAGATATAATGTCTCTAGGCATTAAGCTTATCTTCTTAGTAATAAAATGCATCACTTTTGTAACTCTGCTACATATGCATTGAGCTTGTGTCTCTATCATCTATTATTTTTTGTGAGGAATTTCCAGCATACTGGTTTCATGTGAGCATATGATGCCCAAATTATTAAGGCGAAAAAAAAAACTACACTCATACCTATTATGCATTCTGCATGTGTGTGCTAAAAGCCTGCTGAGTGGTGACATTAACCTTTCATCTTTATTGTTAGCTTGATCATAGCCTTTATATTGAATAGGGAATTAACAGGAATAGGGTTGAGCAAATGGAAGCTCGATTGAAGGAAGATATTCTGATGGAAGCTGCAAGGTATTTCCTTTGGTTGCATAATTTATTTATAGTGACTTGTAAATGTTCCCCTTCCCTGGATAATGGTAAATTTCATGTGGAAACGTGACAGCAGATATGGAAATAAGATCCTTGTCACTGATGAACTGCCAGATGGTCAGATGGTGGACCAGTGGGAGCGAGTATCCTCTGATTCTGTGAAGACACCATTAGAGGTATAAGCTTTGGAAATAAGAAAATGTGGCTGATCTGTCAAAATATTGAGTCATCATGTCAAAACTCCTTTTTCTTTTTGGTTTTTACTGGTATAGGTCTATGAAGAATTGCAGCTCAAAGGGTACCTGGTTGACTATGAGCGTGTGCCTATAACCGACGAAAAATCACCAAAGGAGCTGGATTTTGATATCCTGGTGAGTTCCTTATTATTGACCTTCTTCTTTTTGCTGGTTTGAATAAATTAATTTATTTGTTTGCTTTTGGGATCCTCCTCCTTTGACTTTGTTACATACTTCCTATTAAATTTCTGCTAATACATGGACACCCAAATGTCCTAATATCAACTTTTATTTATATAAAACTTGGAGTAATATGGTAATATGGAATGCTCTTCCGATACGTTGAATTTCTAACTGTAAAATTTTGCCACAGTATAATTTTATTTCGGCCTGGTAATAGGGTATACCTGGAATTCATTCTATGAGTATTTGCTCTTGGGTTGTCTGATTGAAAATCAATGCATACTTTTCTTCACTCTCTTTTGAGCTCATAACACACATCAAAGTGCTGCAAAACAATTCAAATAGTGAAATAAATTTCTAATTGTCGATGAATTCATTAGATGCTTCCACCATTAAGAAAGAAGTACAATAACAGGGAGAAGCTTGTACAATTTCATGTTTTACATGATTTAAGGAATATGGTGACTCAAAATCTTCGTTTTAAATTCATCATCATCATAGAAGTGCCTGTTTTTGGTGCTTTGGTATTTTCTATATCGAAGCCTTGTGATGGCCACGTCAGTCTTTGTCTATTTGATAAATTTGCTGAAAATTATGACTTCAATATGATGGTTGTTATATTCATTTTGTGCATAAGGATACTTGGATATGAAGTCAATCTTGTGGTTTTATGATTTTTGAATAAATAAGCATTAACATCTGAACATTCATTTCTGTTTCCAGGTTAATAAAATTTCTGAAGCTGACATAAGCACAGAGGTTATTTTTAATTGTCAAATGGGACGAGGAAGAACTACTACTGGCATGGTGATTGCAACATTGGTTTATCTCAATAGAATTGGAGCTTCTGGTAGTGCTGTCTCCTTATTTATGCAATTTTAAGTTTCTACTATTTATGTCATCCCTGTTATTGACATAAATACGTTTGTGCTACTCTATTGGTATATTCAGATTATTCAGCTTGAAGTTTCTCATTGCATATGTTTCGTTTGTACTGGCTTTCTTATGCCTATACTGGCTTACATAATAAATGTGCTAAGACATAAGTCACTGATTTGTCCTAGGCAAATCCTTGTAATTTTTGTGACTGAAATGGATTTGATGTTGGAAGAAAGAAAGGGGATTCCTCAACTTTTCTCTCTTTGCGTTTGTCAATCAAATCTAACCGGAGTGTAACTTGTCCTTGAACATGTACAGAGACAGAAAAGCTTTTGCGAGGGATTTACAAGAAAAGTTTTTCTGGTGTTAATTTGTTTGCTTTAAAATCTTTTGGCGTTTCTTCTTTAGATCTATTATTGTTTAGAGTTAAAGGTGAGGCTAAGTGATCTTAGGAGCCATAGAGAAGTAGAGTAACATAGAGAAAGAGAAGCATGCGCTTGACTAGTCTAGTAAGGTATGATTGACTGGAACTTGAAAAAATAAAACCTTTATGAGGTATGAAGCTATCTTGTCCTCTATTGAATGATCTAGCATGAACCTACGTTTTTTCCTCGGTTAAAGATCTAGATGAAGCTGCAATAGTGGGACACAGAGTCCTTTTAATTAAACAAAACAATAATAACTAGATCCTCTAATTAAATCATAACTAGGTTTCTATCAAATCAGTTATTTGTTATATTTATCAAACTGCTTTATGAACTGCCTTGGGAGATTATTTGACTTCTCTTGTACTTCATGTTTGTAATGTTGTTATATCTAATGACATAGGCATCCCAAGAACCAATTCAATAGGGAGAATTTCTGAGTCTGGTTCTAATGTCACTGACAATCTGCCCAATTCCATGGAAGCAATCCGTAGAGGAGAATATGCTGTCATAAGAAGCCTGATTCGGGTCCTAGAGGTATTTAATACCACTACTTGCTCTTGGTTGATTCTTTAACATTCTCTTTGTTCTTTTTTCTTATAAAGAGTGACATTCCTTTAGGGTGGTGTTGAAGGGAAAAGACAAGTGGACAAGGTCATTGACAAATGTGCTTCCATGCAGGTATGGCTTTCTAAGTATCCTATTTGATTCAGGTTTATCTTCCAAATTCATGCTCTAAAATCAATGCAAGTCTTTGTTTGAGATATAACTTATATTGGGCAGATGATTTCCCTGTTGCTTTTTTGGTACAAGATTTTATTCTCTTTTTCTGCAAAGCTTATTAAGTTTAACCATAGGTCAATACAACTCACAGACGTGTTGCTTTAAATGCAAATACAGAACTTAAGAGAAGCGATTGCCACTTATCGCAACAGTATTCTTCGTCAGCCAGATGAGATGAAGAGGGAAGCATCACTTTCATTTTTTATGGAGTACCTGGAGAGATATTACTTTCTTATATGCTTTGCAGTATATATTCATTCCGAGAGAGCAGCTCTTCATTCTAAGTTGTCTAATCATACCAGTTTCACTGACTGGATGAAGGCAAGGCCAGAGCTATATAGCATTATTCGCAGGTAATGACATAAATGGACGTCTTAAAAGAAGTTTCCTGATTTGTTTTAAGGACTTAAGCTAAGTCC
This sequence comes from Hibiscus tridactylites, assembly GCA_958450335.1. NCBI lineage: Eukaryota > Viridiplantae > Streptophyta > Magnoliopsida > Malvales > Malvaceae > Hibiscus > Hibiscus tridactylites. The sequence goes on along the minus strand of OY288271.1, from coordinate 95,645,407 downwards.
TTTATGATACTAATTTTATGCTTTTAGAAGCAGTAAGACACAAATATCACTTGTTTAAAAATACACTTGAGGATCATATAGTGAGTCAAATTGAAGTTTGAACACACAAGTTGATGTTGAGTTCATATAGATAACCAGCAACAAGTTGCTTCTTCCCGACCGCATTTTTTATGTCTTTGTTCTTCCAGGGAATTGTTTTAGTAAAGAAAGGTACCAAGAAGGGAAAATGCATTTGTAGCAATTGAATATGCCAGCTTATGAAAGTCTGTTGGTTGAATACAAAACTTGACCTGCATTGTTAAATGTCATTTTCTCGTCCCAATGTAATACTAAACTTGACCAGCAATGTATTGTTTCAGGTTGCTGCGAAGAGATCCAATGGGTGCTCTTGGATACGCAAGTTTGAAACCGTCTTTGACAAAGATTGTTGAGTCTGCTGGTGGTCACCCTCATGAAGTGGGCGTAGTTGCTGCTCTGAGAAATGGAGAGGTTCTTGGGAGCCAGACTGTCCTAAAAAGTGACCATTGTCCTGGTTGTCAAAATGTGTGTTTACCAGAGAGAGTAGAGGGTGCTCCCAATTTCAGAGAGGTTCCTGGTTTTCCAGTTTATGGAGTTGCAAATCCAACTATTGATGGAATTCGATCTGTCATTCGAAGGATTGGCAGCTCCAAAGGTGGCCGTCCTGTTTTTTGGCACAATATGCGGGAAGAACCTGTCATCTACATTAATGGAAAGCCATTTGTTCTCCGTGAGGTTGAAAGACCCTATAAAAACATGTTGGAATACACGGTAAATAATGTTTAACTATAAAACATTTTGGAAAACATGGATAATTGTTCTTTTTTTTGCTGGGCATGGAAAATTGTTCTTGCTATATGTGGTAAAATTTTATTTGATCCATGTGGAGGAGCTTTGGGGTTAGGGCCTTAGGCACATATGTGGGTAGGGCACTGATGCCGGCACTAACTTATTGCATTTATGTGTCATCATGAGATAGTAGAGCCATCTGCATCAGGAACATGCCAATTAAGGAATTAAAATGGACTGTACTCCTAGAAGGGACAAACCTGAATTGTTTTAAGTATTGGTACTTATACCTCAAATAAATATGGCTCTTTCCCGAAGAGTACTTGTTTCTTTGTTCTGTAAAAATTGTTTTTGAATACTCCTTCCTCAAGTGCTTTGTAAGAAAAGGGCAAATTCTAACTGGAATCTTAATTGATACATGCATTAAGGGAATTGATCGCGAGAGAGTGGAGAGAATGGAAGCTCGATTGAAAGAAGATATCCTACGAGAAGCTGAACGCTATGAGGGTGCTATAATGGTCATTCATGAGACAGATGATGGACAAATATTTGATGCTTGGGAACATGTCAGCTGTGATTCTGTACAAACTCCACTAGAGGTTTTTAAATGCTTAGAGGATGATGGTTTTCCCATTAATTATGCACGTGTGCCCATTACTGATGGCAAAGCTCCAAAAAGTTCCGACTTTGATACTCTGGCTGCAAACATTGCTTCTGCTTCAAAGGATACTGCTTTTGTATTCAATTGCCAGGTATTTCAACTTTTTAATGGCTTCGAAGTACTATTTGGATTTGCAGGTGCTTGTTAAGTTTTCCTGTTTGTTTTCCTTTGGTTAAAAAATTTCTGCTCCTAAATGCGATTGTTCCTTTTTGTAGATGGGAAGAGGGAGGACAACTACTGGTACTGTGATAGCTTGCCTTGTCAAGCTTCGTATTAATTATGGGAGACCTATTAAAGTCCTGCTTGATGAGGTGAACCATGAACATCCAGATGAGAGCTCCTCCAGTGGTGACAAAAGTGGAAGCAATGCCACTAGACTGAACTATAGCATTGTTGAAGTAAGAAATAAAAATGAGCAAGGCTGTGCATTCGGCATTAATGATATCCTACTGCTGTGGAAGATAACAAGATTATTTGATTACGGGGTGGAATGCCGTGAGGCCTTAGACGCAATTATTGATAGATGTTCAGCACTCCAGAACATACGACAAGCAGTTCTGCAGTACAGGAAGGTATTCAACCAACAGCATGTTGAGCCAAGGGTGAGGAGAGTAGCGCTGAACCGTGGAGCTGAGTACTTGGAGCGGTACTTCCTTTTAATTGCTTTTGCTGCATATCTTGGAAGTGAAGCATTTGATGGGTTTTGTGGACAAGGAGAATGCATGATGACATTTAAGAATTGGTTGCATCAGAGACCAGAGGTCCAGGCAATGAAATGGAGTATAAGATTAAGGCCTGGGAGATTTTTCAATGTTCCTGTAAATCTTCTTAACTGTCTAGAATCAAGTCAAAGGCTTATTGAATACATTGTTTTTAAGATTGTCATATTTCGATTTTATTTATCTAACATATTTTGGTTTTCTGCATACAGGAGGAGTTGAGAGCACCACATGACTCCCAACATGGTGATGCTGTGATGGAGGCCATTGTGAGGGCACGGAATGGTTCTGTTTTAGGAAAAGGCTCTATACTTAAAATGTACTTTTTTCCTGGTCAGAGAACTTCCAGCCGCATCCAAGTTCATGGTGCACCACATGTTTTTAAGGTATGCTCAAAAGAACAATGACTTTCTTGATTGGTATGCCATAAGGCCATCTAAATTTTAGGTCATTCTAGCATGCCTTTAATTAATATTTTCCTGGTTGTTTTAAAACTTATGTTTTTGTAGTAAATGTTGTCCATAAGATAGGTATTAGATTTAAGATTTCTAGGTGTCACACGTACTGACACACAACAAGCATGGACATCATTGGTTCTAAGTTTATATGCATAATTAAAGTTATTAAACATTTGCGAATCTCTTCCGTAATATCCCTGTGAACCTATTTATTACAGGTGGATGGATACCCTGTTTATAGCATGGCAACTCCAACAATTATTGGTGCTAAAGAGATGCTAACATATCTTGGTGCCAAGTCCAATTCAGAAGTTGCTGGTCAGAAAGTGGTAGTAACTGATCTACGAGAAGAGGCAGTTGTGTACATTAATGGTACACCATTTGTACTAAGGGAGTTAAACAAGCCTGTTGATACCCTAAAGCATGTTGGAATTACTGGCCCGGTGGTATGTCATCTTGAATGTTGTTTACGGTTTATCTTAAGCTATTTATTTTCCAATCACTTCAGCCAATTTCTTGCATTGTGATTATAATTCAGGTGGAACACATGGAGACACGACTAAAGGAAGATATATTGTCTGAGATTAGACATTCTGGTGGTCGAATGCTTTTACATCGTGAAGAATACTGCCCATCTTCAAATCAGTCCAGTGTTGTAGGATACTGGGAAAACATCTTTGCTGATGATGTGAAGACACCTGCTGAAGTTTATGCTGCTCTAAAAGATGAGGGGTATAATATAGCATATAGAAGGATACCGCTAACTAGAGAGAGAGAGGCTTTAGCTTCTGACGTGGATGAAATCCAGAATTGTCAAGACCGGTAAGTATCAGTATATCTGGCTAGTGCTTCATTCTTCTTCTATCGAAGTTATTCCTATGATGGCCTGATTGGCCTAATAGTTTTAAATTGCTAATGACATCCATTTTTTTTATCGCTTAAGTGGTTTCTTTAAATTCAATGGTTTTGAAGCTGCACTAATGTCTTTTACAGCTCCTCAGGGTGTTACCTTTATGTATCACACACTGGATTCGGAGGAGTTGCATACACAATGGCAATTATGTGCTGCAAACTTGATGCAGAGGTAAATTTCGGGACATGCAGCGTCACGCAAACATTGGCTAATGTACATCCACATTCTACATGTGAGGAATGCTTGCCATCCCGGTCTTCTGAAGAAGAAGCACGAAGGATGGGTGATTATCGAGACATACTAAGCCTTACAAGAGTTCTCATGCATGGTCCCAGGAGCAAAGCAGATGTAGATATCATTATTGAAAGGTCCGTCTCATATCTTGTTTAGCTTTCTATAGAAATTGAAATGAAGTTTTTCTTACTATGTTACAATACCACCAATGTCTATAAGCCAAAGCCACTTACTGGCCTTTTTTTAACCCTTTAGATGATGCTGAGATTTCCTTTCAATTTTTTGTGAAGGTGTGCCGGTGCAGGGCATTTACGAGACGATATCCTTCTTTATAGTAAGGAACTCGAGGAAGTCTCGGATGACGTAGATGAGCGTCGAGCGTACCTCATGGATATGGGTATTAAGGCTTTAAGGTTAGTTCTTGCATCTCTAAGCAATGGGATTTTACTGCCTTCATCAAGTGGCTTGCCAATTAGTCTTTCACTTTTCGATTAACCGATTTAGCTATTGGTTTAATCTCATTGCAGGCGTTACTTCTTCCTCATAACATTCCGTTCATACTTATATTGCAAGTCTCCCACAGAGACAAAATTCACATCTTGGATGGATGCAAGGCCCGAACTTGGACATCTGTGTAATAATCTTAGAATCGATAAATAATTAGGCATAATTATAGCTCTCTTCAAAAATATCAAATGTATGTATGTATATGCATGTAGGTAGGTATATTGTATAGTGTGAATGCCTATCAAGTATTGCCCCCATCCAGTTTTCCCACCCCCACCAGTGTATTCTGACTGATTGGTTTTTATATGAAAAGGGTTGGTAATTTGATGAGAAACTTGATCTCTCGGCTGTTGGTGTTTAGAAGAATTTACATTTTAGTTTGGAGTTAGGGGAGTTGCATAAAAACTTATTGGATCATTGCACTTTGCACTTTGCATCAGCATCCTGAATCCTGGTTCATTTCCAGTTTCATCTGTTCTTGTTAAGTGAAATGATTTAGAAAGTTCGATTCTTGGAAGTTAAGACTCGTATGATGTTCCATTTTTAGGGATAACTTCATATTTAGTACCCATCTATTCCCGTATTATTATTTTAGTACTAACTTATTTTTTTTGGCAAAATGGTATTTAACATTACGTTTTGTTTCTATTTTGGTACCCGCTGTTAAAAAATTAACGGCAAACTGATTAGGAGAGAGAAAATCACACGTGATAGGCTGCCACGTCATTTTTTCTCTCATAGTCAGCATGCCACATCGATTAAAATCATAAAAAATCACATGTGGCATGCTAACTTGCCACATGTGACTCTTAGTCAACATGTTGTTAACATTTTTAACGGCAGAGTACCAAAATAGAAACAAAACATAACGTTACATACCATTTTACCAAAAAATAAGTAGGTATTAAAATAGTAACGCGTGAATTAGGGGTGTTCATGGCTAACCGTTGGTTAACCATTAAGAATGAGTCTCTAATTTTTTATGCATTCTTAGATACATTTTTCTATACATTTTCTCTCTAATTACATTAAGAACGTATAACTTTTTACACTAAGAACATAACTTATAGGTTAACCGTTATAGTATTTTGGTTAACCGCGAACACCCCTAGCGTGAATAGGTAGGATAGTAAATATGTAGTTTTTTTTTTCATTACATTTTTTCAGTCATTTCTGGGTTCCGCCAAATTGACAACTGGGCCTAATTTTGGGTATTCACCCAATCGACTGAGGTAAAGATCCAAATATTACACAAAAATTCTAGGTAAATTCACTACCAAAATTGGTCCTTGTCCATTCTTTAGTCTTTACACGTTGGGATTAGGATAATTATTCCATGCACTATCGTTTGTGGAAATTTTGTTTACATAAGCAGTTAATTTAATGTTTAGAGACTCTGTTTAGGGTATAGAGTCTAGGAGTTTAAGTGTAGTAGTTTTGAATTAGAGGTTGTTGATAGAATTTTGAATTCATGGTTAAAATTTAGGGTTTATAGGTTAAAACTTAAATCCTTAATTAGGGCTATAAATGAGACTAGACAAACAACGAGCTACTCGAGCTCAACTCGATCAAAGCTCGACTTGATTGGACTCGACTCGAGCTCGAACTCGGTTCGAGTTCTTGCCGAGCCGAGCCGAGCTACTTGATACCCGACTCGAAAAGCTCACGAGCTACTTGAAAATATAATATACTAAATTTTTTATTTTTTATAATATAAAATCTAAAATTTTAAACTTAAAACCTTAAATAAAACCCTAAACATAAGTATTAAACCCTAAAATATAATCCTAAATTCTAAAGCCAACAACCTAAACCTTTAAACCCTAAACTAACACCCTAAAGCTTAAAATTAACAAGCTTGAGTTTACACAACTTGTGTATCAAAGTTTTTTCTTCACAGGACTTTGAATGAGATGTGACAGATGAAGAGTTACTCGAGTCCAATGCTGTCAAAGATCGGTCAATACTTGACTCGATTGGGCTCGAATTAAGCTCGAACTCGACTCCAATTCTAAATGAGCCAAGTCGAGCTCAGATTTCGCAGGCTCAACTTGACTCGAAATCCTAACCATATTACCCTAAAACCTAAACCCTAACCTTAAACTCTAAATTCTAACCATAAACCCTAAAATTTAACCATGAATTCTAAATTCTAAAGGGTAAACTACACCGGTGGTACCCTAACTATGCCTGTATTCCTACTTTGGTCCCAAAACTATGTTTTTCGGCAAAAGAGTCCCTTCCGTTACATAGTTTTCCTGTTTTGGTCCCCCGACGTTAAATAACTAACAGTTTTGCTGATGTGGTATTTTTTTAATATTTTTAAGGCTGACGTGGCATTTTTTAATATTTTTTTAATCATTTCTCTCTCCTCTTATATATTATTTTTATTTAATTTTATTCACCCAATCATGTTGTGACACATGTCACTACACTATTAGGTGAACCCCCCCCCCAAAAAAAAAAAATCCTTAAAAATGAACTTGGTGCCCCTGGGATTTGAACCCAGGACCACCAGCGCACTAAGCATGCGCTTGAACCAACTAGGCTAGGCTAGATACTTGATTCTTATGTACTAACAATTATATTTAAGCTGTACAAATTAACCCAAAAAAACCTAAAAATATTATTGGTGCGGCTGGGAATCGAACCCAAGACCACCAACACATAAGGCATGTGCATGAACCAACTATGCTAAGCTGGTTAATTGATTCAAATCTACTAACATTTATATTTAAGCTGTACAAGTTAACCCAAAAAAATATTTTTAAATTAGAAACAACACATTCCAACGCAATACCTTATTGAATTTTTTTTAAAATATTTAACCACCAAGTTAAACTAGTAAATTGTGCTATTTTTAAATTAAATATATTTAACTAAATTATGTTTAAAATTAGAAAATCAAACTAATTTTTTTACTTTGATTGATAATAACAAAACTAATTAAATATTTATTTATTATTATAAAATTATTATAAATTAATATTTATTTATTATAAAATTAATATTTATTAATAATATAAGAGGAGAGAAATAATCAAAAAATATTAAACTAATAATATTTATTTGAAACAACACATTCGAACGCAATACCTTATTGAATTTTTTAAAATATTATTAGTTTAATATTTTTTATTATTTCCCTCCTCTTATATTATTAATAAATATTAATTTTATAATAAATAAATATTAATTTATAATAATTTTATAATAATAAATAAATATTTAATTAGTTTTGTTATTATCAATCAAAGTAAAAAAATTAGTTTGATTTTTTAATTTTAAACATAATTTAGTTAAATATACTTAATTTAAAAATAGCACAATTTATTAGTTTAACTTGGTGGTTAAATATTTAAAAAAAATTCAATAAGGTATTGCGTTGGAATGTGTTGTTTCTAATTTAAAAATATTTTTTTTGGGTTAATTTGTACAGCTTAAATATAAATGTTAGTAGATTTGAATCAATTAACCAGCCTAGCATAGTTGGTTCACGTGCATGCCTTATGCGCTAGTGGTCCTGGGTTCGATTCCCAACGGCACCATTTATGTTTTTAGGGTTTTTTGGGTTAATTTGTACAGCTTAAATATAATTGTTAGTACATTGAAATCAAGTATATAGCTTAGCTTGGTTGGTTCAAGCGCATGCTTGGTGCGCTGGTGGTCTTGGGTTCGAATCCCAGCGGCACCAAGTTCATTTTTAAGGATTTTTGGGGTTTTTTTCACCTAATAGTGTAGTGACACGTGTCACAACATGATTGGGTGAATAAAATTAAATAAAAATAATATATAAGATGAGAGAGAAATGATTAAAAAAATATTAAAAAATGCCACGTCAACCTTAAAAAATATTAAAAAATGCCACATCAGCAAAACCGTTAGTTATTTAACGTCGGGGGACCAAAACAGGAAAACTATGTAACGGAAGAGACTCTTTTGCCGAAAAACATAGTTTTGGGACCAAAGTAGGAATACAGGCATAGTTAGGGTACCACCGGTGTAGTTTACCCAATTCTAAACTCATACATTAAAACTCATAAACTCTAAACTCTAAGTTAAAATTCTAAACCCTAAAATTATGACACTTGTGAAAACAAAAAGTTTCCACCGTCTATGTATAAGATAATAATCCTTGAGATTATCGGTAAACATGATTGAATGCCTTTTTTTTAATATTATTTTTTGGTACAATGTCTTGTTATTCAATAGTAAACACATCCGATATTCTTGGTCCATGTATTTTTTTTAAATTTAGAGCACAATATAAAGAATAATTTTGTCACGCTCGACGAGCATCAATATGCACGACGAACATCGATGAGCACCATTAATTTTATTTATAAAGATTAAAAATCTAAAGGACTCACCGTATACTTATAAATTATTTAAAAATTAAAATATAAATTAATTAAAATATATTAATTTATTTTTAATTTTCTTTTAAACATATATCAAAATACTTATCTACCCCTAAATTACAAAACCTTAATTTTTGTTCATTTGAAATTAAAGTTGTCGTTGCCGCCACTGCCAAGAAAATTGTTATTATACATGATTAGTTCACGGCTATGGCAAATGCATTCGGGAATGAAACTTGTTAAGTGGTTAACAGACAAATCTAAGTGATAAAGAGAAGGTAATGCCCTCTTGTCCCAGCAGAAATCAGAAACATCTTCTATTTTGTTGTCGTGCAGATCCAGCCACTTGAGGTGCTTCAATTTTTGAAGCTCTACACTGCATAAAGTTAGAACTATACACTGGAGATGTTACGATTTATAGTTCGGGAGAACGTAGTGTTTAGTGTTTATGGCAGCGGTGGTGGCGGCTTAAATTTTAAATGAACAAAAATTAGAGTTTTGTAATTTAGGGGTAGGGTATGTATTTTGATCTATGTTTAAAAGAAAATTAAAATTAAAATAATATATTTTAATTAATTTACCTTTTAATTTTTAAATAATTTATAATCATACGGTGAATCATTTAAATTTTTAATCTTTATAAATTAAATTAAAGGTGTTAATCGGTGCTCGTCGTTAGTGATACTTATCGGTGCTCGTCGAGCGTGACAGACTCATCCCAATATAAATTACTAAACTAGTTTCTACATTGGTGGGATTAGTATAAACCTGTTTCAAATGTCATTTTAGAAAGAAAAAAAAAATTTATGACCAATTTATTAAAAAAAAATTCAACCGGAAGAAGACGAGAAGCAATTATATCTTTATTCAACCTGTTTCTAATTGTGACCATTTTAAAAAAGAAATAATAATAATAAATAATGAAATGAGGAAACACATTTGGTCGGTTAGTCAAACTGTATATCTTTATTCTTTTATATTTTTTAGGTCATGAGTTTGACATTAATTGCATTAAAATTTGATTTAAAATTTATTAAATATAAAATAAAATAATAAAATAAATTTATTGATAAGAAATATAACTCTTAATATCTCACTGATTTTTTAATAAAATAAAAAAACTATACCAATCTTCTACTTTAGATTAAGACACTGCTAAACTTCTTCAAGCAAAATTCAATGTCAACCCATTATTTAGGGATGTTGGTAGGCCAAGTTTTATAAGGATTTGTCTCATTTCGCATCTAATAGGGTAAGGATGGTTATAGATTTTACAGGTTATGGGACGTAGATGAAAATAAAAATTAGATTCGTCGTGGGTGGTAAGGCAGGTGTGAATATGACTTTGTACCTGTCTCATTCTTGCCCGCCTCGTATCATCCCCGCCCGCCCCACATCATTCCCACCAGCCCCGATAGATCTATAAAAATTATTAAAATATTTATTAAATTAAGTTTGAGATTGCTTAAATCAAATATCTAAATATTTAAAAAAAGTATCAGTTTGGATCAAAGTCAAATTTAAAGTAATTCATATTGACCTATCTTGAGATATTTATAAAAAAAAATATATTTTAATTCACTAATTAAAGGATCATGGCAACTTATTACTATTATTTCTTTTTTAAAATGGTGACAATTAGAATAATTACATATGTTATGCGAGTTCTAAGGACAAACATTTCATATTTTTATATAACAAAATTTTGTGTATATTTATTTAACTAATACTTATGAATATATTATATGAAGTGAGTCATGGGACGGGTAAAAAGGGTATTAGGTGGGTCCCAACACCCACGCCAGTGGTGGAGCGGGAATGATTTTAAATTTATGGGTCGCGAGACATAAATGATTTTGTACTCGCAGCAGGTCATAGGACGGGGATAAAGATAAAAATTGTTGACGAGAATGAATGTGGGGAGAGCACCATTCGCACACGCCCCGCTCAATATCCAATATTACCATTATTAGTTCTTATTAAGAGAAAAAAACTAATGGAAGATGTCGCAACCCTTTTCGAGCCCAACATTTTTGAAAACTAAAACATGGAGTCACCACCAATCTTTTAAAAGGTGTGATTGGATCACCTAAAAACGAGTCATTTTAATAATTTTTTTATTAAAACAACGGTTTTGGTCTGCGAAAATACGAAAACGGGTTTGGAAGTCGGTTACGCGTGGGGAAGGTTTAGCACCCCATAACGCCAAAAAATTGGTACCTAGCCGAATACAAAATGTTTTAATGTCGGAATTTTCAAGTTCATGTAAAGTCTAATTTAATTGTCCATTTATTAATATGATTCTATTTTAACGAGCTTATCATTCGGAAAATGAACTTTAATCACCGCCAACACTCCTGACGCTAACTCGTCATTTCTATTTGATAAGACACCACATTCATTATATTATTAAGCAATACAACAATAAACATATTAATCTACAAGATAATATACAAAACATTCAAAGATATAAAAAATACCTAAATAAACAAAAAGAGAACACAATTGTTAAAATAGGCCGATTTTATAAAAATATACAAGTTATGAATTATTATTTTTAAATGTGAAAATAAATTTATTAATATAAAAAGAATTTAAAGAAACCAAAACAACTGATGACCGAATTAAAACAAATCAAAATTGGAGGCCAGATTTTAAAGAAAACAGTGACCAGAATGAACAATTTGAAAAATTGGATACTCGCGGAGAGAAAAAGGGTAAGGCGGAGGGATTTAATGAGTGAATTAGCCCACTTTTCCTTGAGTATAAAACCAATTTAAAACACCTTTCATTTTAACTTTTCAACAAAGTTGGATCAAAATCCCTTCTTTTTCAAGTGTTCTTGGTGTTCTTCAAGAATGAAGAACACCGGGAACGAGCCACCGTGCCGACCGTCGACCGCCGTCTGACGGCGGTGACTTTAAATATTTTTTAATTTTTTCGAACAAAACCCAAGAAAACCCCTTTAAATTCAACCGAAAATTCGAAACCGAGTTTCAACAACAATAATTCAAAACAAAGGTAAGCATCAACCCTTTTTACATGTTGAATTCAGAATATATATATTTTTTTTAAAATGAACAAATAGTCAAAAGAAAAAAAAGAATACAATACCGAGAAAAGCTTGCTTCTTATTCCAACAATTCCTAGTACAATGCTTGTTGACCCGAATGCTCCTTCTCACTATTCCAGTGTTTTTCTTATGTAATTATTGTGGTTTTTGTCCTGATTTATAAAGGGAAGAAGGGGTTTTATAGTGTTTTCCCTACCAAAATTACAAGGCAAGTTGGGATCAAAATCCCTTAATTTTTCCAGTGATTTTTGCTCGATTTTGATTTCCCTTTATTTTAGTCTGATTTTGCTTCAATCTGGGAGTTGACTTGCTTGATTTTCTATGCTTGAATCAAATCTAATTTTTGTCTATTTTTTCTTTGTGTGTTCTACAGGGATTCAACTGATGGGGGTGTTGCGGCGGCGGCACGGTGGTACGACCGGTCATCGGAGCTTGTTCCGCAATCTCAAGATGGTCTAGCGTCGTCGTTGATCGGCCCTACATGTATCCCTGTGATTTTCTGGCGCTCAAACCCCAATCGTATGAGTTACAAGCGCAGGGAAGACAACTTGACTGAGCGGGCACATGGGGAGAGGGCTGGTTCGGCGGTTCAAGACGGTCACCGATGTCACTGGGTGGTGGCGGCGCTATAACGACCGACATTGGACAACCGAGAAAGCTTCCCGGAAGCCTCCAACAACGCCAAGTCCGCGCGCGTGGACTCTAGACGTTAGGTTGGCCTGACGCGCGGCGACGCACGCGTAGGGAGGCCGCCCCTTCTTTTTCTGGTTCAATTTGGACCATTAGATATTAACCCTAGATCCAACGGTTGGGATGAAAGCCTGCACATGAGGAAATAAAAGGGTTAGATAGGTTTTTTATTATTTGGGCCAAAATGGGCTAGTCATTGTAAAATGGGTCCTCATGTTATTTTTAAATGGACTCTTATTTAAACTAAGTGGACTCTCTCTTTTGGTTTTAAATATATACTAATTACTAATAATATACATACTAATATTAATAATTATAAAAAAAATATATAATACACTAACAAATAAAGAAAGAAAGAAAGAAAGGGTGAAAATTCAGTGACAACAGCTGTCCTTCTTTGCTCATTCCGGTGAAACAAGTATAAAGCAAAGAATAAAAGACACTTATTTTCACCGACTACCAATTCGATGGACGATTCCATTCTCTTTACGCTCGAACGGATAAGTGGGTTCTATTTTCCTGATGCCTGAACGGATAGGCGACCTCCATTCTTCTTATGCCTGAACGAATTGGCGGCCTTCATTCTCCTTATGCTTGAACGGATAGGCATGTTCTATTCTCTTCATGTTCTAAAAAAGGATTCCATTCTCCTCATGCTCGAATGGATAAGAAGAATTTGGCAAAAAGGGTTCCATCCTCCTCATGCTTGAATGGATAAGCAGGTTCTATCCTTCTCATGATAGGATAGATAAGCAAACAGAAAAAGGGTTCCATCCTCATCGTGCTCGAAAAGGTAAGCAGACTGAAAAAAAGGGTACCATCCCTCTTATTCTTGGATGGATAAGCATGTTCTATCCTCCTCATGCTCGGATAGATAAGCAGACTGAAAAAAGGGTTCCATCCTTCTCATGCTCGGATGGATAAGCAGGTTCTATTCTTTTAATGCTCGAATAGATAAGCAAGTACTAAAAAAAAGGTTCCACCTTCTTCATGCTCAGATGGATAAGCAAGTTCTATTCTCCTCATGCTCGAATAGATAAGCAAGTTTTGAAAAAAAAGGGTTATATCCTCCTCATGCTCGGATAGATAAGTAGGTTCTATCCTCCTTATGCTCGGATTGATAAGCAGACTGAAAAAAGGGTTTCATCCTCCTCATGCTCGGATGGATAAACAAATTCTATCCTCCTCATGCTCGGATAGATAAGTAGACTAAAAAAAGGGTTCCATCCTTTCATGCTTGGATGGATAAGCAGGTTCTATCCTCCTCATGCTCGGATAAATAAGCAGGTTTCATTCTTCATATGCCCGGACATATAGACACGTTCTTTTGTTGAAAAAGCTTTCGTATATATGTGAAAGTCCGATACATGATGCAATTATGATGGGCATGCCCCTAGGGATGTCTAAAACATGAATGCATGTCTCATTTCTTTTGCTTTTTAAATTCTTTTCCTCAAAATTATTTTTTCCTTTGATTTTTGAATCCACACGTTTGCTCGCTCAGTCTAGATAAACAATTGTGTTTTTCACTGTATTTCTTCAACTCATAGAAAATATCTGATCTTTGCAAATTTGCTCACTCAATCTCGTGATCTTATACTCCTGGTTAGAAGGAAAAACTTCTTCAACTGTCTATGCTTAGCCATTCTCATTCTTTATACATCTTTGTTTCATCGAAAACATTTGATCTTCGTAGGAAAATGTCTCAAGATCTACTATCATTGTAGTTGATACATCAATATCGAGTGAAAGGCCTCATTGAATGGTCTTGAAAGCTTCAACTCTTCATATTCCCCTAAAAATAACATTAAGCACCTTCAGCGCTTCTTGTGAATTCTCAAACTCTTGCCCTTATAGGACATCTTGAAGCATTTGTATGCTAAACCTTCACCTTGAATGTCTTTGCATGATGTTGGCGCTTTAATCTCTTCCTCTCATGCCTATCAAAGTCAGAGATCCTGAACCCTTGGTCGACATAACTTGCCCTAATCTGATGGCACAGTTTGCCCACTGGACATGGCTCTATCCCTTTTTATGCTTTAGGGATCTTACATCTTATGTGTGGATCTTGCTTGACAACGCATTCCACTTAAAACTCTTCAACACATGTACTTCTTCTTTTCTTTTTTACATTCTCATGCAAGGTGATGCCTTTGTTCAAACTGAGGTTCAATTGTTTCCTGAAAAAATGGAAAACATTCATTCATGGTTCCCTATGGTTGGGATCAATACCAAGAAATCCTTTGTTTTTTTCATAAATCTATGTCAGCCTACTTGTAAGATGCAAGAAAAAGGCTAGAAATGATAATTTAAAGGAAGAAGTCATGGTAGATGCAAGAAAAGGCTAAAAATGGGGATTTTAAGAAAATAGTCATGACAAACATGGAAAAGAGGAAATTCATATGCCCTAAAATTCATAGTATGAATGATTCATGAATCCATCAACCAGATAATGCCCCATTTTTAGGTAGCTTTCTTTAACTCACCCACTCCCCAAATTTTAAATTTCCCACTTTTCTAATCTTAATCAGACATTAGAAGTTTTGAGGTCCCTGAAGAAATGTTAACTCAATTAGGCAGAATGTGCTCTGAAAACAAACTCCTCTTCTCAAATATTTATGTGTGATTCTAATAGTCTTTTAAGGCTTGTAATGCAGGCTAGGCTCAAGTTACCAAGAAAATAGTATATAGGCTCAAATACATGTTTTAAGGGTAATTAAACCAAAGATCAATCTTTCTTGATGAAATCTTCATATTTTTTTTCTTCTCTAGACCACTATAGACTGCCTATTTTGGGTTTTCACCCTAGAGTTTATTTCTTTTTTTTGGCACATGTCTCATTTGAAGGATTTATTTCAAGTTTTCCTTCGTACTTCAGCTTTCATCTCTTCTTTTCTCCATTTCTTTTTTCTTTCTTTCTTCCTTCTTCTCTTTCTTCCCATTTTCCTTCTTTCTTCTTTCTTCTTTTTCTTTTGTCCTTTTTTCGTATCCATTCCATTTTCAGTTTAGGACATTCAACTCGATCTGAATAGCTTTTCATCCTCTTTGCCCTCTAGTGTGGGGAGTGATACTTAGTTAGGGTTAAATCACAAGAAAAATATTAGGCTCAAAGGGGGACAACAATGAATTTTTATTTTCTTATTCGTGAAAGGAAATGAAAGAATGTCATTTCACACACAAATATCATCGGAGAGAAGTAGTCTTCAGTTGGTAGATGTTTTAGAGTTATCACTTCATTCAAAGACTCTAACAATAATGCCTGAGAGGAAAATTCACTCAAAATCTATACATGGGATTTCCCCATTAATCCTGAACGCACTTTTTGTCCCTCTATCTCGAGATTAGATTCAAAAGTCATTCATACAATTAATAATAAGGGCTCTGCCAGAAAGACATATGTTTGAAGAGAAAGAGATGAAAAATGAATAAAAATGAGAAATGTTTACCACTTGAGAAAATAAAAAAAATACATCTTTAAACAAGTAGATTAACATAAAAGTCCTTACAAAAGATCCCTAATGCTCGCGGGCAAAAGCAAGAGGGTTGATTCTAGATGTGACCCCAACAATGTTCAGGAAAGTCCTTTATTATCCAAACGTGAAGCATTATTTCAAGAAGGCATGAAGTCTAACCAAGCTCGAGTAGTTCAAGTTATAGGTGCTCGTCATATTCTCCTTCCTCGAGTCTCCCGCTTTTGATAGCCGCCAATATCAACTCCCCATTCGTGACCATGTCTGCAAAACCTTCAGTGACATGGTTTAACATATGGTAATAGAAGGGACCATTTAAAGTCTCCACAAACATTGGAGTAACCTCATTTTCCAACAGTGGAGGTTGTACTTGGGTTGCCACATCTCGCCACCTCTAGGCATACTGGCGAAAGCTCTCGTTGGGTTTTTGTTCCATATCATGTAGTGCGGTCCTGCTTGGAGCCGTATTTGTCATATGCTTATACTGTTCTAGGAAAGCTTTTGAAAAATCTCTCCAAGTTCGCATGTTAACCCGACTCAATTGGGTATACCATCGGGTAGCAGACCTTGATAGACTGTCCTGAAAACAATGGATCAACACTTTCTCATTTCCCAAGTGTGGCGACATTTTTCTACAGTATATGGTCAAGTGCGCCGAAGGGCAAGTGGTCCCGTCATACTTCTCAAAGTTAGGAGCCTATCACATTGATCTTCTAGACTTAGATCTCTAGCGTCTTCACCACCATAGACATTTCTTCCTTGTAAGGCTTTGATGATCTCTTCGAGCCTATCACATTGATCTTCTAGCTTATTCATTCTGGACCTATCGGTTGTCTTATGGAGATCTCGCACCTTAATGCCTTGGTTTTCTTCATGATTTATCCTAGACCTTGCCGGAGTATGAGCTGAGGTTTCTGCTGTGCAGATTTGAAACCTCTTATTCGGTGGAAATGTAAGACCAGTCATCCCAGGCTAGGGCGACGAAACGTCAATAGCTTCAACCGCCTTTCCTCTTTCCGGGTCTTTGAAACCTAACATAGCCGGTATTTGGCTGACAGTGTTTCTCTAGGCTTGTGCAATTTCTTCCTTCAAGTCTTTCTCCATTTTATCAAGTTTGTCTTGGGTACCCTTGTGGCTATTCTCCAAAGTTGTTAATCTATCTTCCATGGCCATTGCTCTGGAATGAGAACGAGTACCGTATTTGTGAGAAGTTTTTGCTATTTTGGAAATTATGTCATGTGATTTTTAAAAAAAAATTAGTTTCTTATCATGTGTGAATGTATGCGGTGATCATAACATAAAAGCAAGCAAAAAAGATAGATAGATAAAAACATGCACGTGCATAAATGCAAGCGAAGGGACATCGATTCCACTAAGGTATTGCTATAGAAATAACCTTCATTGGATGGAAAAGGTCCTACAAATACGTCTTAGTCTGAACACCCAGTTCCTCTATTTCTTCGATCCGTCTTTGGAGACTTGGTCTCAATTTCCCTATCGGTCTAACGTGAGGGGCGAAGAAATGTAGCTTCTCTGACTATCATCGTCACATGCATAACTACGTCTTCAATTTAGGTTGTGATACTTTTGTCAGACTCGTCTCGCTCCTAGGTTCTTTTGACATTGCCCCTAAGCCGAGTGGACCAATGATCATCTTCAAATTCTTCATTTGCAATAACTGCTTGGTTGCATGGTCAAAGTAGTCCTATAGCACTTGCAGCTTATGCACGATATTTTGCTTGGTACTGATGTTAGCATACTTTGGTATTTCGTCCACGTGATCATTGTACATCCACACTGTTTTCCTCTTTCTTTAGGTACCTTCCATCCATGATAAAAAGTTTTTTTTAATAATTGAGCAACATGCTTCAGAATCGACCCCTTCTAAATATGAGATGCAAATGCAAGGGAAAGAATTAAAAAATAAAACCAAAATCAAGACAAGAAAAGGAAATGATTAATATTCTTAAAAATGGAAATAAAACATAAAAGGTCCAAAATAATTTCATTGTACAAATAATTCTAGGCAGCACATTACAACACTCTAGGATATGTCTCCACGGATTATCCTTACAAAATAATTTTGACCAGACTAAAGGCCTAAGGTTTTCCACATGGCTCTATTGGGGTGGGTTTTTTAGATTCTCGCACAAAAGTTTGGTTCTAAAAAGGATCCCAAGCTGTCCCCTACTAAAGGTAGCAAGGCCCCTGATTTTCACCCATTATAGGCTACAAACGAATCAAGTTTAACTCAAGAGGACTCATTTCCTACGCCTTTACGAAGGATCAATATCCTTACAAAGACATAAGGCATATGAGTCCTGAAGGTACTTTCTAGGCTCATACGGAGAATCAATATTCTGACATGAGCAAAGCGTTTTCCCCTCACTTAAACGAACTAGACAAAGCTCAGGTATAGAGCTTAACCAATTTTAAAATGCGTAAAATAGAATCATATTCATAGATGGAAAATTAAATTGAATTTTATGTGAACTTTGCAAATTCCAACGTTAAAACAAAATGTAATCAGCTTGTGACCCGACTCTTTTTTTTTGTAAAAAACAAAAATTCCACATCGGAGTCGCCAAGCTATCGCAACTCTTTCCGAGCCCGACATTTTTGAAAACTAAAGCACGGAGTCGCCACCAATCTTTTAAAAGGTGTGATTAGATCACCTAAAAACGAGTCATTTTAATAAAATATTTTATTTTATTAAAACAACGGTTTGGTCTGGGAAAACACGAAAATAGGTTCAAGAGTCGGTTACGCGTGGGGAAGGGTTAGCACTCCACAACGCTCAAAAATTGGTACCTAGCCGATTACAAAATGTTTTAATGTCGAAATTTTCAAGTTCATGTAAAGTTTAATTTAATTGTCCATTTATTAATATCATTCTATTTTAACGGCTTTATCATTCGAAAAATGAACTTTAATCACCGCCAACACTCCTAGCGCTAACACACCATTTTCATATGATAAGACACCCCATTTATTATATTATTAAACAATACAACAATAAATATATTAATCTACAAGATAATATAAAAACATTCAAATATATAAAAAAATACGTAAATAAACAAAAAGAGAACACAATTGTTAAAATATGTTGAGTTGTGAGGAGCTCGATTCGTTCAACCGATATGGCTCACTAAGTGGTGGTGATGTGGATTTTTGGGTGGAGGTGGTGTGGAAGCTAAAATGATAATTGACACAATGATTTATAGTGGTTCAACCTTCTAACCAAGGTCTACATCCACTACCTTAGCTCCCCTCTAAGGATTTCCAATCAATCCATTATTGATTCGTCCCCTTTTCTAGGCTTATGAGGTAACCCTTATACATCGATCAAGCTTTCTACCCAAAGCCTTGATCAAACCCTCTTTTACAAAGAGATAAACAAAGCAAACACAAATCCCTCTAATAGGTGCTTGTTTGCACAATTAAAGCATTCACCCAAAACCTAAAACACTTGAGCAAATCTGACAATTTTGGCTCACTAGTGTTTGTCTATACAATAAATGGCAATTTAAGCTCTAAGACAATTCTTGATCATTTGTTGATTGACAATATGAGCATTAGCCTTTACTTGATGCTTGGAGGTCCCTTTTATACTCCTTGATGAGTTTATAGCCGTTACTAGCCGTTGGGATTGAATTGGAGCCGTTGAGGACTTTAATTCCCACCATAAATGCAGTTCTGCAGCTCCCCGTTTCGAAACAGCCGTGCCCGTTTCGAAACACCCTTTAAGTAGAAAGAGCCGTTGCAGTCTGACATGGACCCGTATCGAAACGCTTTAGTCCATTTCGAAACACCCGTTTCGAAACGCCTGTCCCTATATCGAAACGACCTGCATTTAAAAGTTAGTTGGGAAATAGCCGTTGGGGTTTATGACCGTTGTGGTCAATGCCACATAGGCGTATCGAAACGGCATACCCCGTTTCGAAACGCTGGGCAAAAATCTCATCCAAGGAATGCCCGTTTCGATACGAGTATCGAAACGTTTTTGCTATTGGAATTCCCGTATCGAAACGCCCTAAGATGTTTCGAAACGCCTGGACAGTTTTGTGAAGTTTGGCTTTGAAAAACTTGTAAAACCCTTTTAAAAACTTCCCTAAACATAATTTCAAGTTGTTTGGACTTTGGAAATGTTTTAAATACTTTTTAAATCAGTCCAAAACATTTTTCAATTATTATATCAAAACATTAGTTCTACAATCTCCCCCTTTTTGATATAATAAAACTCTCTTGAAAAATTGTTTGAGATTCTCCCCCTTTAAATTTAAAAATGTGAATAAGAGATTGAATATATGAAATCAAATAAAGCTCCCCTTATTCATTTGAAAATTGAAAATTCAATTTTTCAAACCATTTCTTCCCTTTTTGTTATATCAAAAAGAATTTAAAACATTAAGTTCAAAATAACAATAGAGGTAAAAATTGACAAAATTAAGAATTTTGGTTTTAAAATGGCTCCCCCTTACTCAAAGCATCATCAAAGATATTAGTCCAACATATATGACCATCTAGTTTAATTTAAAAAAAATAAACAAATGAAATCGAAAACAACTAGAATTTTTACCAACACTTGAACCCAAAGGAGGATGTGAAGCCTTCCTTCTTCAAGTGTTCTTCCTTGTGTGCATGGAGCTCCCCCTCAATGTTTGACTTGTTGAACATCTCCATCACACCTTGCAAAAGACAATCAAGTAATTTTTGGTATCCAAATTGCTTTGGATCCATGAACATTAGTAACACAAATTTTAGTCCCCTTAGGAATCCATTTTTCAATGTCATCCTTTTCAATTGAAGTGGTTAGTCCTTTTGGGACCCAAACACTTCTAAAACATTTTCCTTTTACAAATATAGGGGCACTAGATTGTCTTACATAAAAATTTGATTTTCCAAAATTATTTTTCTTTTCAAGCTCTTTGGAAATCAAATCTTTTTCTTCTTGAACTTTTTGAAGCAAATTTTGTAAATCAAAACATTTTAATTCAAACTCTTCGAGTTTTGCTTCAAGTTCAAGTTTGGTTTTAGAAATCAAATCATTTTGAATTTTTAACTTTGAAATCAATTTATTGTTTTTCAAAATGTGATTTTTAAACTCCAAAACCAAATCATCATAGGCATCTTGTAATTCATCAAAAGAATAAGAACATGAAGTAGATGAATTAGAAGTTACCCTTGAATCTTCTTCGATGGCCATAAGGCAAAGGTTGGCTTGTTCATCGTCGGTGGAGTCCTCATCACTCCAAGTAGCCACATGTGCCTTCTTCTTATGGCTTGACGTGCTTGCCCTCTCCTTTTCTTGGAATCTCGTTCAAGCTCTCTCAAGGCTTTCTTCATGAACCGGGCACACTTCTTGAAGAGATGAACTATCTCTTCATCTTCATCCTCCTCTTCACTTGAGTAGACATGATGACAAGTGGAGGATTTGAGAGCCATGACACTTGCATTGATGCCAAGCCCTTTGATTTTCTTCTCTCCCATAGCTCTAATTTCTTCCCTCTTCTTCTCATATTCTTTATTATTCTTCATGATTTGATGAGTAAGGAGTGACCCCATGAGTTCATCAAGCTTCAAGGTCTTCAAATTCTTGGCTTCGATGATGGCGGTCCTCTTTGAGTCCCATGACTCGGGAAGTGAGTAGATGAGCTTTCGAACAAGCTTTTCCTCCAGAATGGCTTCTCCATAGCCTTTGAGACCATTGGTGATAGTGGAGAACCTATCAAACATCTTCTCGATGTTCTCTTCCGGATCTATTTTGAAGTTCTCATACTCTAAGGTTAGGAGCCCAATCTTGGTCTCCTTGACTTCATCGGTCCCCTCGTATGTGACTTCAAGCTTGTCCCATACCTCATTGGCACTCTCACAAGAAGACATCTTCTCATAGATGGTTGGGCCAAAAGCACAAAACAAGATGTGCAAGGCTTTGCAATTAAGCTCCATCTTCTTGCGGTCGTCGGCACTCCACTCCGCTTTTCTTCTTTGAGGCACGAACGAACCATCTTCAAATATATCCCATAGCTTGTAGTCTTTAGATTTGATGAAGAACTTCATCTTTGTCTTCCAATGGGCATAGTGGGTCCCGTCAAAGAAAGGCGGTTTGTCGATTGATTGTGCCATTTGAGCCGGTCGATGAAACAGTGATCGAGCTTGCTAGATCTTCTCAATAGGATGTGAATCCCCTTCGATTGAGCCAAGCTCTGATACCAATTGTTGTGTTGTGAGGAGCTCGATTCGTTCAACCGATATGGCTCACCAAGTGGCAGAGAGGTGGATTTTTGGGTGGAGGTGGTGTGGAAGCTAAAATGATAATTGACACAATGATTTATAGTGGTTCAACCTTCTAACCAAAGTCTACATCCACTACCTTAGCTCCCCTCTAAGGATTTCCAATCAATCCACTATTGATTCGTCCCCTTTTCTAGGCTTAGGAGGTAACCCTTATACACCGATCAAGCTTTCTACCCAAAGCCTTGATCAAACCCTCTTTTACAAAGAGATAAACAAAGCAAACACAAATCCCTCTAATAGGTGTTTGTTTGCACAATTAAAGCACTCACCCAAAACCTAAAACACTTGAGAAAATCTGACAATTTTGGCTCACTAGTGTTTGTTTATACAATAAATGACAATTTAAGCTCTAAGACAATTCTTGATCATTTGTTGATTGACAATATGAGAATTAGCCTTTACTTGATGCTTGGAGGTCCCTTTTATACTCCTTGATGAGTTTATAGCCGTTACTAGCCGTTGGGATTAAATTGGAGCCGTTAAGAACTTTAATTCCCACCATAAATGCAGTTCTGCAGCTCCCCGTTTCGAAACAGCCGTGCCCGTTTCGAAACACCCTTTAAGTAGAAAGAGCCGTTGCAGTCTGACATGGACCCGTATCGAAACGCTTGTCCCTGTATCGAAACGACCTACATTTAAAAGTTAGTTGGGAAATAGCCGTTGGGGTTTATGACCATTTTAGTCAATGCCACGTAGGCGTATCGAAACAACATAGCTCGCTTCGAAACGCTGGGCAAAAATCTCATCCAGGAAATGCCCGTTTCGATACGAGTATCGAAACGTTTTTGCTACTGGAATTCCCGTATCGAAACGCCCTAAGGTGTTTCGAATCGCCTGGACAGTTTTGTGAAGTTTGACTTTGAAAAACTTGTAAAACCCTTTTAAAAACTTCCCTAAACATAATTTCAAGTTGTTTGGACTTTGGAAATATTTTAAATACTTTTTAAATCAGTCCAAAACATTTTTCAATTATTATATCAAAACATTAGTTCTACAAAATAGATCGATTTTATAAAAATATACAAGTTATGAATTATTATTATTTTTAAAATGTGAAAATAAATTTATTAATATAAAAAGAATTTAAAGAAACCAAAACAACTGATGACCAAATTAAAACAAATCAAAACTGAAGGCCGGATTTTAAAGAAAATAGTTATCAGAATGAACAATTTGAAAACTTGGATACTCGAGGAGAGAATAAGGGTAAGGCAGAGGGATTTAATGAGTGAATTAGCCCACTTTGCCTTGGGTATACAACTAATTTAAAACACCTTTCTTTTTAAGTTTTCAACAAAGTTGGATCAAAAACCCTTCTTTTTCAAGTGTTCATGTTGTTCTTCAAGAATGAAGAACACCAGGAACGAGTCACCGTGCCGATCGCTTTCCACCGGCACCGACTGCCGTCTAACGGCAGTGACTTCAAATACTTTTTATTTTTTCGAACAAAACCCAAGAAAACCCCTTTTAAATCCAACTGAAAATTAGAAACCAGGTTTCAACAACGATAATTCAAAACAAAGGTAAGCATCAATCCTTTTACATGTTGGATTCAGAATAATTTAAAAAAAATGAAAAATTAGTCAAAATATAAAAAAAATAATGCAATACCGAGAAAAGCTTGCTTCTTATTCCAACAATTTCTAGTACAATGCTTGTTGACTCGAATGCTCATTCTCACTATTCCAGTGTTTTTCTTCTGTAATTGTTGTGTTTTTCGTCCTGATTTACAAGGGGAAGAAAGGGGGTTTTATAGTGTATCCCTACCAAAATTACAAGGCAAATTGGGATTAAAATCCCTTAATTTTTCCAATGATTTTTTCCTTGATTCTGATTCCCCTTTATTTCAGTCCAATTTTGCTTCAATTTGAGAGTTGACTTGCTTGATTTTCTATGCTTGAATCAAATCTAATTTTTGTCTCTTTTTTCTTTGCGTGTTCTGCAGGAATCCGGCCGATGGGGGTTTTGTGGCGGCGTCGCGATGGTACGAGCGGTCATCAGAGCTTGTTCGGCGGCCTCAAGATGATCCGACACCGTCGCTGATCGGCCCTACATGCAGCCTGGTGATTTTCCAGCGCTCAAACCTCGATCGTATGAGTTGCAGGCGCGGGGAAGATAGCTTGGCTGAGCGGGCACATGGGGTGAGGGCTGGTTCGGCGATTCGAGACGGTCACCGATGCCGCTGGGCGGTGGCGATGCTATAACGACAGGCGTTAAAGCATCAGAGAAAGCTGCCCGGAAGCCTCCAACAACGCCAAGCGTACGCGCGTGGACTGCAGACGTTGGGACGGCCTGACGTGCATGTTGGGAGGCTGCCCCCTTCTTTTTCTGGTTTAATTTGGACAATTGTATATTAATCCTAGATCCAACGGTTGGGATGAAAGCATGCACGTGAGGGAAAAAAAAGGTTAGATAAGTTTTTTTTTTATTTGGTCCAAAATGGGCTCTTATTTGGGTCCTTATTTAAATTTTAAATGGACTCTTATTTAAACTAAGTGAACTCTCTTTTTTGGTTTTAAAAAATATATTAATAATAATATACATACTAATAATAATAATTATACAAAATATAATATACTAACAAATAAATAAATGGTGAAAATTCAGTGATAACCGTAGAGATGCTTATTTCAATAGACTCCGACTCTTATATATAGGCATGTAAACGAGCCGAACGATGTGTTCATGTTCGTTCGTTTAATTTTAACCGAACAAATGATCAGACACGAACATAAACGAACACAAAATTTCTTGTTCGTGTTCGTTCATTAAGGAATGTAGCTTGTTCGTGTTCGTTCATGTTTGTTCGTTTAAATGGTAAACGAACACAAATGAACATAAACGAAATCAAACGAACATAAACGAGCACAAACAAACATATATAATGTGTTAAATATTTAATATTTTTGGCCAGTTCGATTAATTCAGTTAATTAACTGATTTTAAACCGAATTAATCGATAATTGAAATTTAAAAAACTCTTAATCATCAGTAGATACCTAAAATTATCTAATAGATTAACCAATTTTATTTTGGTTTGGTCGGTTAGTTCAGTTTAACCAAACAATGAACACTCCTAGACATATGTTAATAAATTTAAATGAACATAAACGAACGAAAATAAATGAACATAAATGAACGGATTACCGAACGTTCACGAACATAAATGAACGAACAAGCCCTTTGTTCGTGTTCGTTCATTTAATTAAATGAACAAAAAATCTTGTTCATGTTCGTTCACTTAATAAATAAACAAACATAAATGAACTTCCCACCAAACGGTTCACGAACAGTTCGCTGAACGTTGATTTCGTTTATAGGAAACTTCACGGCCTCTTCTATCAAAACAATAAGTAGTGACTATAAATAGTGTCGAAATATAAGACACTGTGATCTTTCAAAATTCATGGTATGAAATATATAATTTTATTTAGTAGAGAGAAAATAATATTTTTAAAGTAAATATCAAAATTTAAATTTATTTAAGATGAGATGAATATTTTTGACCACCCAATCAGTTAGTGAATCTTATATTTTTTTAGTGAAATGTACATTGACACATAAAAACAATAAATAGTGGTAGAGTAAAAAAGGTTTAATCGAGAAAATGTTTAAATTATATTTTTAGATGTTTAATTTTCTTGGGTCAAAATAAGTATTTAATGTTTATTTCATTATCAGTTTATATGCCTAACAATTTATTCTTTTGATTTTTTTATTTTTAAATTTAAATTTCATCCATTTTAAAACCCAAAATTTCTTAATTTCTCAAAAAAAATCCTAAATTGACAAAACACCAAAAATCTCTAAATCTTTAGCCTTAAATCTCAAAATTTGTCGTCGATGATCATTAAGTTATTGTCGCTGCATTTAAGTCTCCTCCTCTCGACGCGGTCATTCGTCCGCCCATTATTCATTAATCGTCGCTCGATTGAAAGTTTTTGGAGGTTCAAGGTTTGTCGTTCTATTGACACGTTGTGCATCAATTTTTAATGACGAAAGAGTAAGGTATTCGGTAGTGGTGGTCCGAAGACGACAATTGATAAATTTAAGAATTTGTGAATTTAGGTTAGGATTTTTTTAGAATTAGTATTTTTTAAAAATCTTGAGATTTTAGGTTTTTTTAAATAAGGATTTTGTTTTAAAAATTATATACATATATAAATTAAAACCCCACCACATATCACATTTTAATTGATTAATAAAATTATAATGGTAACATAGTAAATATTAGGGAAAATTCTACAACGGGCGACGAATATTGATGAACAGCACTAACGATGAACACCGATTAATACCATTAATTTTTTTAAATTTTAAAAATCTAAAGGACTAAAATTATAATTAAAATTATCTCTTAAAAAAATAAAAATCAAATTTAATAGTTACTTTATAATATTTTTTTAATATGTTAGCATCAATAATACCCAATTCAGCTAAACCCTAACAAAATCAATCTCTTAAAAAAATAGAAATCAGTTTATAATTTTTTAATAGATTAGAATCAAATATACTTGCATGTTCACATGGTTGTCGCGTCTATTAAATTTGGGTTTAAACTGATTTCTATCAAATAGATTTAAAAAACTGATTTCTATTTTTTAAGAGATTGATTTTATTAGGGTTTAGGAGAATTGGGTATATGTGATTCTAACCTATTAAAAAATATTATAAAGTAACTATTAAATTTGATTTTTATTTTTTAAGAGATAATTTTAATTATAATTTTAGTCCTTTAGATTTTTAAAATTTAAAAAAAAATTAATGGTGTTCATCAGTGTTCATCGTTAGTGGTGTTCATCAATGTTCGTCGCACGTGGTAGACTCATCCAAATATTAGACATTTATTTTGACAAAAAATATTTTATACATCTAAATTAAAACTCCGACATTGATGAGTTCTCAAATTTGTCATATTTCACATGCTACTTTTCTAGTTATTGGAACTTCTTGCTGCTTAGTACATGCTGTGTTCGTTACATTTTGTGCAGGGATCCAATTCTAGAAATAACAGTGAAAAGGGAGCATTTCTGCAGTTTTTTTTATATTCTGTCATGACTAGCATCATGGGCACGACACCAGGCACGACGCATCTGACGTGACAGTGACGTGTCAACTTCTAGAAGATCCTGGAATGTTCCGAGAGAAGAATCCGATCAGTTTATCAGTTTTTATCCATTTAGCTTTTATTTTGAATTTTAATCAACATTTGGATTTGAATTGTTATTTCTTATCTCTTATCTTTGTAAATCTAAGCCTATAAATACCAACCTTTGGTGAAGGCTTAAGAACATCTTCCAGCTTTGAGTCTTTTATATTTGTAAACATTTTTAGTTTAATCCAAGTTCTTTTCTTTTATTTTCTTTGTCTCGTTTCTTTTATGTTATTTAATTATTTTTCCAAAACCAAGTTAAGCATGATAACCAATATCATGTTTAGCTAAATCTTTTAAGCCAAGAACCAGCCAAGTCAATTCGATTCGTGAGAATTGGACTTGCTTAAATTATTTTGGGAAATCATTTTTATCTTTCTACTTAGATAGTTTGACAATCGGCCTTACTAAAGGTTTTAACTGTTTTTCAAATCAAAAAGAGCTCGTTGGTCTGGCTAAAAACATAGTTGGGAGGAAGGATCGGCCTGTGGCAAATTTCGACTTCCTGTGAACACTCTTAGCGGCGGTCCGCTAAGGAAAGATAAATTCAGAAGCGATTCTATTTTTTAGACAATTTCTGAGTCGGGTTTTTCCTGTTTTTATTCTAAATACTTTAACGGCGATAGACGTGGTTGATTTATTTAAGAACCCTCTTTCGAAGATAGACTTGGGAGGATTGGTTACTCGAGAGAGAAACAAGTTACGACGGGTTGGGCCTCGTAGACTATAACCGACATGATCCCCAAAATAAAAATCTATTTCAGTGATCGATAGAATTGAAGGAGCTGGTTCGAGGCTGTTTTGCACACTTGGCTTTTCTTATTACTTGCATTTTATTTTATTACTTCACTCAAAATCATATCACCCCTTTTTATTTCTTTGTTTTTACAGATATTCCTGGGAATTCAAATCCGACAAATTCAAGTCAATAATTCCAGCTAATCTCCCTGCGGATCGACCCTCTTTCCCTATATCTATTCAATTTCTTTATTTTATTTATTGTTGAAAGAGGTTAAACATTTACTTATTTTTGATCGGTTAAACGACGACTTGTCAAAATTGGCGCCGTTGCCGGGGAGATTTACTTTCAGCATTTTTGACTGATTTTTGTTTTATTTTTATGACCAGGAAGAACCCGGGTACTTTAGCTCCATATAACCCAGAAATCGAAGCAAGCGCTCGTAGAACTCACGGCGAAACACTTCGACGAAAGAAACAACAAAGCACACGACGACCCGAACAAGAATCCACCTCCGAAACTACACCAATCAAAGAACCTACACAGGAACCAGAACCGATGGCGGACCAAACAATTCGAGAGCTGAACGCAGCCCCTACTGTGCAACAACCACTCTGCATCGCCTTTCCTCAAGGCGATACTCCCTTCCAGCTCAAAACGAGATTAATTCACATACTTCCTACCTTTAATGACTTCCCTACTGAAAGCCCACACAAGCACCTTGCCGAATTTCATATGGTGTGCAGCAGCATGAAACCACAAGGGGTCTCAGAGGACCAAATAAAACTAAGGGCTTTTCCTGTTTCCTTAGCAGGAACGGCTAAAGAGTGGTTATTTTATTTACCTCCGAATTCAATTAATACATGGTCTGACCTTTCTCGTGTTTTTCTTGACAGATACTTCCCTGCGGCAAAAGCGATAGAAATTAGGCGAAACATATTGAGCATCCAACAAATGCACGACGAATCCCTATATGATTATTGGGAAAGGTTCAAGAAGCTATCCGCAAGCTGTCCGCAACATGGCTTATCCGAGCAGACACTCCTTCAATACCTATACGAAGGAATGTTACCGA
The DNA here is from genome assembly GCA_958450335.1 of Hibiscus tridactylites. Lineage (NCBI taxonomy): Eukaryota > Viridiplantae > Streptophyta > Magnoliopsida > Malvales > Malvaceae > Hibiscus > Hibiscus tridactylites. The sequence continues at coordinate 95,616,248 of OY288271.1, read as the reverse complement.
TGGACAAAAAGATGGTAGATGCAGCAAGCGGTGGCGCGCTCGTTAACATGACTCCTACTGCAGCGAGAACATTAATCTCCACAATGGCTGCAAATTCGCAGCAATTTGGTTATGCAAGTGAACCCAGTCGACGGGTTCAGACAATAAGCACAATTACATTATAAAATAAGATTGATAATTTGACTAATATTGTGCATTCACTTGTTTCAGGAGAAATAGGAGTTGCTAAGGTGTGCGGGATTTGTACTATGCAAGATCACGCAACCGATCTATGCCCACTGCTGAGGAAAACGTCTGGTGCCCAAGTCAACGCCTTACACAATTTTCCCAAACCTCCCCAAAGGTCATATAATCCGCAAAGCAACACATTCAACCCCGGTTGGAGAGATCATCCTAACCTTAGCTATGGTAATAGGAACCCAAATTTCCAAACTAGACAACCTCCCTACCAAAATCAAGCCCCCCAGAAATCTTCCCTTGAATCTATTGTTGAGAGGTTAGCCGTTTCACAGGAAAAGTTCCAAAACCAAACGCAATTTCACCTTCAGGAACTAGACAAACAAGTTAGCCAACTAGCTCAAACAATAGGGCGTATAGAGTCCCAAGGAAAATTGCCATCACAAACCGAAATCAACCCAAGGGAAAATGTGAGCGAAATCACTTTGCGAAGCGGAACCGTGATAGCACCTGAACCGCTAAAGAAGGACGAGCAAAAATCCGAAGGCTCCTCGGAACACCGAAAAGAAAAATCTCCTTCCACTTCAGGTAACATCAAATCTAAAATTCCTATTTCCACTTACGAACCTGTTCCACCTTTTTCCAGGAAAACTAGCAAAAAGAGACAAAAAGGAGGAAGAAAAGGAAATAACGGAGGTGTTCAAAAAGGTGGAAATTAACATTCCACTCTTGGATGTCATTAGGAAGGTTCCTAAATACGCAAAATTTTTGAAAGACCTGTGTACAAATCGAAGAAGGTTGTCGGGAAACGAGAGAGTCAACCTTAGCGAGAATATTTCAGCCATTTTTCAAAGACCTCTGCCACCAAAATACAAGGATCAAGGTATGTTTGCGATTCCCTGTAAAATTGGGAATGTTGGAATCAAAAGAGCTATGTGCGATTTGGGTGCCTCCATCAATGTCATGCCTCTAAATGTTTATAGAAAAATCTCAAATGATCCACTGAAGGAAACTAAGGTAATAGTACAATTGGCTGATAGGTCGATTATTTATCTCGAAGGGGTATTGGAAAATATTATGGTTAAGGTAAATAATCTCATTTTTCCCGCCGATTTTTACATTATTGATATGGAGAATGATCATAGCAACAATGGGTCTGAAATTTTGCTTGGACGTCCTTTTCTATCAACCGCACACACAAAAATCGATGTTCGCAATGGCATTTTAACCATGGAATTCGACGAAGAGGTAGTGAAGTTTGATGTGTATAAAGCTATGAAATATCCTGATTCTGTCGCAAGCATTAATTTTATTGATATTATAGATCCTTTGGCTAATGACTTTATCGGAACTGATTTATTTCATGATTTTTGTAGGGAATTGGAAGATCTCAACGATGACGACTTAGGAGAAACAATTTCTACTCTCTCTTTAATTTCTGAACTTCAATTAACTCCATCACAATCTAAACCTCTTCCCTCAATTTTGCAGGCACCTCAACTAGAATTGAAACAACTCCCACCACACTTGAAATATGCATATTTGGGCGACAAGGAAACTCTACCCGTCATCATATCAAGCGAATTGTCGTCACAACAGGAGGAGGAGTTGATAGCTACGTTGAGCATCCATAAAGAGGCGATCGGATGGACATTAGCCGATATCAAAGGCTTAAGTCCTTCCACGTGCATGCACAAAATAAAAATGGAGGATGGCGCGAAACCTATCCGAGAGGGGCAACGTCAATTGAACCCACCGATGATGGATGTGGTAAGACAAGAAATACAAAAATTGCTAGACGCCGATATCATCTACGCAATTTCTGACAGTAAGTGGGTTAGTCCAATTCATGTTGTGCCTAAGAAAACGAGAATAACTGTTGTCGAAAATGATGAAGGGGAAAAGATTCCAAAGAGAGTTGAAAACGGATGGCGAATGTGTATCGATTACAGGAAACTTAATTCTCAAACTCGAAAAGACCATTTCCCTTTACCATTCATCGATCAAATGATCGAAAGACTTGCTGGAAAAACACATTATTGTTGTCTTGACGGATTCTCTGGATTTTTTCAGGTACCTGTGGCACCCAAAGATCAAGAAAAGACTACATTTACTTGTCTATTTGGCACCTTTGCATATAGGCGAATGCCTTTCGGGCTATGCAACGCTCCAGCCACTTTCCAACGTTGCATGCTAAGCATTTTTTCCGATCACATTGAGCGAGGTATAGAGGTATTTATGGATGATTTTACCGTTTACGACGATTCATTTTCTAAATGTCTCTCTAATCTTTCATACGTGCTTAACCGATGCATTGAGTATAATTTAGTTCTAAACTATGAGAAGTGTCATTTTATGGTAAGTAAAGGTTTAATTCTCGGTCATGTGGTTTCTGCCTAAGGTATAGCTGTCGATATGGCTAAAGTAAACGTTATTCGCTCACTTCCATACCCCACTTCGGTGAGGGAAATTCGTAGCTTTCTTGGCCATGCAGGATTCTATCGACGCTTCATAAATGATTTCTCTAAGCTTGCGCAACCACTTTGTCGCCTATTACAAAAAGATGTACCGTTCGATGTAGACAAAGCTTGTAGAGAATCATTTGATGAACTAAAAGCACGACTTATTTCCGCCCCAATTGTGCAGCCCCCGGATTGGTCGTTACCCTTCGAAATCATGTGTGATGCCTCCGATCTAAGTGTAGGCGCAGTACTTGGGCAAAGATTCAAAGACGGACCACATGTTATCGCTTATGCCTCTAGAACTCTTGATTCGGCACATCGAAATTATTCTACAACAGAAAAGGAGCTTTTTGATGTCATTTTTGCATTAGATAAGTTTCGTCCTTATTTATTAGGAACTAAAATTCTTATTTTTTCTGATCATGCAACATTGAAATACTTGATCAACAAAAAGGACGCGAAACCTCGTTTGATTAGATGGATACTCTTGTTACAAGAGTTTGACATTCATATCAAAGACAAGAAGGGCAGCGAGAATTTGGTGGCGAATCACCTAAGCCGTTTAGCGACATCACCGATCGAACTCCCTTTACGAGATGAATTCCCGGATGAATCACTAATGGAAGTTAAGGTAACATTCCCCTTGTTTGCCGATTTGGCGAATTTCTTAGCCACTGGTAAGGTTCCTAGCAATTTTTCTCAATCTGCGATTAAACGTATTAAAAGAGATGCTAGATATTATATATTGGATGATCCATATTTGTGGAAATTGTGTTCTGATCAAATAGTTCGTCGTTGCGTAGGTAATAGCAAGGTAACATCTATACTTAAATTTTGTCATTCTTACGCTTGTGGCGGACATTTTGGTCCTAAACGAACTGCTCACAAAATCCTTGAGTGCGGTTTCTTTTGGCCTACTTTATTTAAAGATACTTACGATTTCTTCAAATCATGTGACAGATGCCAGCGGGTTGGGAATTTAAGCCGTCGAAGCGAAATGCCATTAAATCCAATACATGTATGTGAAGTATTCGAAGTGTGGGGACTTGACTATATGGGACCTTTTATTTCATCATATAGAAATCTTTATATCATTTTAGCGGTGATTACGTTTCAAAATGGGTTGAGGCGAAAGCCACCCGTGAAAATGATGCAAGAACCATGACTAATTTTTTGCGTGACTTTATTTTTTCCAGGTTTGGGACTCCAAGGGCGATCATTTGTGATAGAGGAACACATTTCGTCAATCGGATTGTCGAAGCTTTGATGAGGAAATATGGCGTGACGCAACGCATATCAACAGCCTATCATCCGCAAACAAACGGACAAGCGGAGGTTTCAAATAGGGAAATAAAATCAATCATAGAGAAAATCGTAAAACCCAATCGAAAGGATTGGAGCTTGAAATTAGTCGATGCGTTATGGGCATATAGGACCGCTTACAAAGGACCTATCGGCATGTCACCTTACCGCCTTGTCTTTGATAAACCTTGTCATCTTCCAGTCGAACTTGAACATAGAGCATTTTGGGCAGTGAAAGAATGTAATATGGAGATGAATGCCGTTGGCGAAACACGGAAACTCTACATCCAAGAACTTGAGGAAATTCACCGAAACGCTTACGACAGCGCACAACGTTATAAAGAACAAACAAAAGCGTTTCATGACAAGCACATTTCGTTTAAATCCTTTTCAATTGGACAAAAAATTCTCCTATTTAATTCGAAGTTGAAAATTTTTGCAGGAAAACTTAAGTCTAAGTGGAGCGGACTGTTTACCGTAGTCAATACCTTCCCTCATGGAGCCGTGGAGATTAAAGACAGCTCGGGTGCACAGTTTAAAGTGAATGGACAACGACTCAAACCGTTCTTCGAAAGCACACCCATCGAACAAATTGAAGAAATTATCCTCGAAGAACCAAAAATCTGAGCAATGAATTGGTCGAGCTTAACGACAATAAACAAAGCGCTAAATGGGAGGCAACCCATTGGTTCATTTATTATTATTATTATTTATCATTTTATTTTTACTCTTTGCTTCAGTTTATTTCTTTCTTAAATTTTTTTTCCTACTGCAGGTTCTTCTTTCGAATGGAGCAGAGCAATCTAATTCCCCCAGCCAAAGTGCACTGTTTCATTAACTGCGGTGCATTTTCGCACGCTCAATGAACGGTGCACGATAGCCCCGAGCCCCTTCCATTAAACATTTCGTCGAAAAAACCTTTCCCCCCTTTTCCCTTTCTTTCCTTCCCGCAAACACCACCAAACCCTAGCAAGCTCACCCCGCCACAAAACACACCCAGCCGGATTTTCACCTCCGACATCAGCCCACAATGCCACGCACAAGACAACAAGCCCGCCGACTCCCTCAAGAACCACCGATGGTTATCGGCGGACGGCGTCGTTTTCAACCGCCCTAGTTTATGGAGATTAGCAGGGAGTCCGAACCCTCCGCCATACCTCATCCTCGCCGCGGAGGCCGTCAACGACAAGCCACCACTCCGCCGGCCGAAAATCCTATCCCCCGACTACCGCGGCTCCTCTGCCTCCTTCCCCGAATGTCAGCCACCGTTCGCACCGTTCCAACAGCGTCGCTAGTCCAAGCACCAGCCGCCGTCCGCCATCCCCACGGTCTCCGTCACCATCATTTTACTCGATGCCCACTGTGGACTCCTCCACACCCTCTCGGCAGCATCTATCACATACCCAATAGAGGGATTCCACAACCTTTCATTTTCCATGCATTCTGCCGAATCGGAGCAACACCCCGAGGTAAATTCTACTCCGATTTTAACACGCCCGTTGCTAATGTATCACCCTTCTTTTGGTTACACAGAAGACTTCTCGGCCGATTACGGTTTCCACCACGATCACCAGTCCTCTGCAAACTATCACCATGGCGAGCACTCTGCCCAGCAGAATAGTGCATTATCTTTTCCCTCTCCACCCAGAGGCGACATAGGAAATTCAGAAAGAAATAGGCGTGGGCGTAAATACGCAATTCTGGCTGAAGAAGAACTCAAAGGTTTCCTCATCTTTCCTTCTGATCAGCTTGACCAATTTCAGAATATCAGACATCGACCTTTTCGGGTTTGCAAATTCATTCCCCAACTTACTATTGTTAATCTGAATATCTCTGAATCTGTCACAAACTATTTTAATGCTATCGGTTGGACTGCCTATTCTGAAATAAACTGTGGAACATTTTATGAGTTAGTTTTTGAATTTTACTCTACATTCTCTTTTGCCGAAACTAGTTACATTACGCCTGATTCCCCTGCTATTATCAAATTTCGGTTATGTGGTGAAAGCTTTGCTATGTCTGTCAATGAATTTAATTTAGCTATGGGTTTTGTGACTAACGTCACAGACCCTGATTATCTAACAACATTGTTTGAGATTTCTGCAGATTTTGATGAAAATGCAGCTTATTTTGAGCTCTCCGGACAAACAGACACAGTCTTCGACCCTCGTTCCACCAAAGCTATTACGCTTCAAGATCCAGGGCTACGTTACGTTCATCGCTTCCTTGCCTACAATTTTTATGGACGTAACGATGCCTCTGCTACTCTAAGTAAGACCGAATTGTTTTTCCTCTGGTGTATGCATTCGGGTAGAAAGGTAAACTTAGGATTTTGGTTAACTCGCCAATTCAAAGTCGTCATCCTGTATAATCGCCCCTTAATCCTTGGTCCTTTAATTACTCACCTTGCATCTAGAATAGCTCACTTTGATATTGAGAATTTCACTTACGCCTTTTCTATGGATGCTTTAGATGAGCGTTGCTTGGATTCCATGGGACTACTTGATGGACCATCGGATGCGCCCTTCCTCAATCCACCGGGAATTTTAATACCAAGAACAATGAGAGTTTTCACTCGCAGAAATACCCCACGCGCCCCTCGATCCCCTCCTCTTCAAAAGCAGCCTTCTCACGATGTTCCGGATTTCGCTGCGCGCCTCCACGCACTAGAAGACAACATTTCCGAAATCCTCTCTTATCTACGTCCTGGGCGCGGCTGCGGGCGTGGCCGCAATCATCGTTGATCACGGGGAGTTTCCTTTACCCCTCTTTGCCTTACTTTTTAATTCTTTTCTCTGAATTGGGGCAATTCATTTAAGTGAGGGGGAGGGTGCAACAACACCACTTGTCCTATGCTTGTTTAAATTATATGTTTGACTTTGCTTAAACTTGAGATGAATTTTTCTTGCCATTACTTGTTGAACAGCATGTTGTACTTGTTCTAGTGCTTAGGAATGATTGAATTGGAGCATTTTGATAATCAAAGGATGGGTAATCTGCAGTTTGACATCTCTTTTAAATTCTCTTGATTGTGTTGATTAGATTTCTCGCCTAGCTTAATCAAATTAGCCCAATTTTGGTAAGATTTGAGCCTTGAGCATGCATTCTTCATATTATGCTCGTTTCTTTTGCTTGAGAGTGTCATCCTGAATTTTAGGAATCTAGAACTTGTGGCTTGCTTACGATTCGAGACTACACTAAGAACGAGGTACTTTAAAATGATTTAGGCATTAGGCTTTAACCTCTTCCATCCCTTTCATTTTAATTTACCATTTCTCATCGCCTAGTGAGCCTTTGTAAGCCTTACATCCCATTCCTTTGCCTTAACCATTTCAATTGATCAAATGCTAGAACCTTTATTAGACACGAAGGAGATACTTTTCAAGTAAGGGCATAATTTTTCCAGAAAAAAATATGAAAAAACAAAGAAAAAAGGAAAAACAGAATAAAAGGAAGCAATTGCTTCGGAAAAAAAAGAAAAACAGTTTCGAAAAGAAGAAAAAAAAAAGTGTGTTTGCTTGCCCATTTTTAGCTCCTTTTTAATGTTTTCACTGTTTATTGTTTTGAAAAATCTTGCATTGATCATCTTCTTTGTTTATTTCCTTTCCATCTTTTTACCCTTTCCTAAACCCACATTACACCTTGAATAAAAGACCTAATGATTTTTGCACCTCGATTCTAATAAGTAGTGGAGAATTGAACTTGTTACAAGCTTATGGAAACCTTTGTTCATGCATGACTTAGAGTGTTTTTTGCTTCACATTTACCTTTAAACACTTTGAGTGCTCTTGAGTGTATCTTGGTGAGGATTAAGACTAGGCTAAGATTTGATTAATGCTTGATAGGTAATTGGAAGGGATAAGGGCTGTTCTTTGCTTGCATTCATTTGGTTTGATTATGTTTCTTTCAAAGCTCCTTTTGCGCTAGAACTCTTATGATTGTGTTTGATGCTTGTAATGGCATGAGAAATGCATTCTTGGGTTTATGTTTTTTCGGACATACTTGAGGACAAGTATGAGACAAGTGAGGGGGAATTTGATGAGTTCTCAAATTTGTCATATTTCACATGCTACTTTTCTAGTTATTGGAACTTCTTGCTGCTTAATACATGTTGTTTTCGTTACATTTTGTGCAGGGATCCAATTATGGAAATAGCAGTGAAAAGGGAGCATTTTTGCAGTTTTTTTATATTCTGTCATGACTAGCATCATGGGCACGACACCAGGCACGACGCGTCTGACGTGGCAGTGACGTGGCAACTTCTAGAAGATCCTGGAATGTTCCGAGAGAAGAATCCGATCAGTTTATCAGCTTTTATCCATTTAGCTTTTATTTTGAATTTTAATCAACATTTGAATTTGAATTGTTATTTCTTATCTCTTATCTTTTTAAATCTAAGCCTATAAATATCAAACTTTGGTGAAGGCTTAAGATCATCTTCCAGCTTTGAGTCTTTTATATTTGTAAACATTTTTAGTTTAATCCAAGTTCTTTTCTTTTATTTTCTTTGTCTCGTTTCTTTTATGTTATTTAATTATTTTTCCAAAACCAAGTTAAGCATGATAACCAATATCATGTTTAGCTAAATCTTTTAAGCCAAGAACCAGCCAAGTCAATTCGATTCGTGAGAATTGGACTTGCTTAAATTATTTTGGGAAATCATTTTTATCTTTCTGCTTAGATAGTCTGGCAATCGACCTTACTAAAGGTTTTTAACCGTTTTTCAAATAAAAAAGAGCTCGTTGGTCTGGAATCGTTTAAAAACATAGTTGGGAGGAAGGATCGGCCTGTGGCAAATTTCGACTTCCTGTGAACACTCTTAGCAGCGGTCCGCTAAGGAAAGATAAAATCAGAAGCGATTCTATTTTTTTAGACAATTTCTGAGTCGGTTTTTCCTGTTTTTATTCTAAATACTTTAACGGCGATAGACATTGTTGATTTATTTAAGAACCATCTTTCGAAGATAGACTTGGGAGGATTGGTTACTCGAGAGAGAAACAAGTTACGACGGGTTGGGCCTCGTAGACTGTAACCGACATGATCCCCGAAATAAAAATCTATTTCAGTGATCGAAAGAATTGAAGGAGCTGGTTCGAGGCTGTTTTGCACACTTGGCTTTTCTTATTACTTGCATTTTATTTTATTATTTCACTCAAAATCATATCACCCCTTTTTTATTTCTTTGTTTTTACAGATATTCCTGGGAATTCAAATCTGACAAATTCAAGTCAATAATTTCAGCTAATCTCCCTGCGGATCGACCCTCTTTCCTTATATCTATTCAATTTCTTTATTTTATTTATTATTGAAAGAGGTTAAACATTTACTTATTTTTGACCGGTTAAACGACGACTTGTCAGGCATATGTCACATTTTAATTGGTTAATAGTTTTATTTTAATGGTAACAAAATAAATATTAGACATCTATTTTGACAAAAATATATTTTAGACATGTAAAGAAAAATAAGTATAGTTTAAACATTTTTAGGATTAAGCCGAAAATGTTCTATGCATTGTGGGTGGAAACAAAATATTTCTATAAATGTTGTAGTTTTAGGGTTTAGGGATCTACTTTAGGATGTATGATTTAGAAGTTTAGGTTAAAAAGTTTAAAATTTAAACTTAGTGATTAGAATTTAGAGTATAGTGTTAATAATTTATGACCTAGAGGTTAGGGTTTAGGGTAATATGGTTAGAGATTTAGTTTTTAACCTTTAAACCTTAAATTATAACCCTAAACCCTAAATTCTAACCATAACTCTTAAATTCTAAACCTTAAACCTTTAACCTTAAGTTGAATTCATAAACCCTAAATTAAGATATTTGTAAAAACTTTTTATTTTCACCACCCTTACATAATATAATTATTCAATTTAAATTAGGCAAGCGTTCTCTGAAAGATAAAAATCGTATTTCTAACTATGTATTATAAAAAAGAGAATCAGATTTGCTGTTAAAAGAAGGAATTGGATTCCTCAAATTGTCAAATTTGCTCAAGTGTTTTAGGTTTTGGGTGAGTGCTTCATTGTGCAAACAAACACCTATTAGAGGGTTTAAGTTTGCTTTATTTATCTCTTTGTAAAAGAGGGTTTTGATCAAGGCTTTGGGTAGAAGCTTGATCGGTTGTAAGGGTTTCCTCCTAATCCTAGAAAAGGGGACGAATCAATTAGTGGATTGATTGAGAAATCCTTAGTGGGAAGCTAAGGTAGTGGATGTAGGTGCTTGTTAGAAGGCCGAACCACTATAAATCATTGTGTCCATTTTCATTTTAGCTTCCACAACCCTTCCACCCAAATATCCACCTCTCCACCACTTGGTGAGCTAAATTGGTTGATCGAATCGAGCCCCACACAACTCAACACCCTGCCTCTCGCTGATCATACACACTGGTCGATCCTCCTCCCTCGGGCTGGACTGCTACTACATGAGCCAAGTTCCTCTGACCCTCGTTCCTTGGCTGAAAGTTTTCACGACCGCGCCCACGGCCTCTCTGATGCTCAAAACCCCTAGCTGGAGCCGGTCCGCCCCTAGCAGGGTGTGGACAGTCATGCCTCAAATGGTCCCGGGAGCTACAGTTCCAACACGCTCCATAGATATCCATACACTCGCCTTGGTGGCGTCTCCCGCACTTAGTGAACTCCGGAGTGTGCACAACAACTCTTTGGCCCTGACGGCCCTGACCATAGTTACCACCCCTTTGTCTCAAGTCAGGTTGATACCTCCTATCTCTATGCCTCTTGACATGGTCTCGATCCCAATTCGTGTGTCTCTTCCTAGAGTCGGACCCACTAGCACGAGCACTGGAGCCCAAGTCCTGCTCAATATCCTTGGCCTTAGAGACCAAAACATCGAACTCAGTGTAGTCAGAGGCAAGCATGTAGGTCTTCACATCTCTAGTCAACCCATACCAGAAGCGCTCACACCGCTCCCTCTCATCAGGAGCCAGCTCAGGTGCATACTGGCTCAACCTCACAAACTGAACCTCGTACTCATACACGGTCCTGTTGCCCTGAACCAAGGCCATAAACTCCTTCTTCTTCTCATCCAAGTAACGAACTCCGAGATATTTTTTCTTTAAGGTATTTCTGAAGAACTCCCACGTGATATCCGCTTCGGCCATACCCGAAGTAACAATGATCCACCAAGTATATGCGTCCCCCGAAGCAAGGAAACAATGCAATCCATCTTACGGGCATCCAAACACTCCATCTGACCCAAAATGCGCGTAGTACTCTCAAGCCACGCCTCTGAACCCTCAAAAGTCAATCCAAGAAACTCAACTGCCCCCAAATTACGAAGCCTCTCTAAGGGTAGACTCGTCCCCGCACCCTGAGGTGGTGCTGTAGCTTGCATACTGGCCAAAGCTGTCTGAAAAGGTCCGGCTATGGTCTGAATCAAATGAGTCATGTCCGCGCCCGCTGAACCCTGACCCGTCTGTGCTCTAACCTAAATTATAACCCTAAACCCTAAATTCTAACCATAACTCTTAAATTCTAAACCTTAAACCTTTAACCTTAAGTTGAATTCATAAACTCTAAAATTAAGACATTTGTAAAATCCTTTTATTTTCACCATCCTTACGTAATATAATTATTCAATTCAAATTAAGCAAGCGTTCTCTGAAAAATAGAAGTCGTATTTCTAACTATGTATTATAAAAGAGAGAATCAGATTTGCTGTCAAAAGAAGGAATTGGATTCCTCAAATTTGTTGTACAAAAGACGAGAACTCTCTAGAAATAACAATTTCAAGTGAAAAAAAAAATCCTCCTTTAGAAAACTTCTATGAGAAAGTTTTGAGCACTACAATATCGTTTCTTTCGATATTTTTTTAAGCTTTCAAGATATATTCTTTAGGAAGTTTTCAATTTTCTAAATTTTTATTTTAAAAATCAAAATCAAATAATAAAAATTATTTAAATAAATGTATAACATTCCACGTCGTTTTGAATGATTTGTATCACTTGCCAAAAAAGGTGAAGAAACAAACCACAAGAAAAAAAATACATATTTAGACAATTGGTTAAGTGAACACTCTTCTCCCCTTTAAAGACATACTCAAATCATACTTTTGTTACCTGTAATAATTAAACAATACATGTTTCTTAAAGAGAAAAATTTAGATACACTGCTATATATAATTTTTAGATTATACAATTGCATGGTACAGTACATTGAACTTACAAAACAATCCCACCACCGTCTAAATTCCAAGATATTGAATCAATGCTTGACCATTGTAAGTAGGCTCAATCAAATTCAGATCACTTTAAAAACATGTATTGTCCAAACTTAAAATCGCAAAACAAGTTAGGCAAGGATTAGGACATACTAAAGCATTGTCGTTTTAACCTTTGATTTCTTGTTCATATGAAAACGTAATAACTTGAAGCATCGAAGCATTCCACCGATCATATTTAAAGATTTTCTTTTATTGTAATGTGAATGTGATTTCGTCTGTGTATTTTCTTCACTATCATTCCAGATCTAAATATTATTCATGTTGTTATCTGTCAATGTGCATTATAATCTTTCCATTTGTTCTCCCCCCTTTTCACACGCATGTTAATATTTTTTGTTAAAAAATAGCTTTTCGTATATTGGACAATGCCATTAAATTTGTGTAATTATATTTGATTCAGTAAATAACTTGAAAAAAGAAAATGTTATGCATGGTATATTTAGCTTGCGAAGGTTATGATATTGGAAGTTCATATTGACAGCCACATGGGTTTGCATGTAAACTGATTACGTGACATCATGAATTATGGTTGTTTCTATCATTTAAGGATTATGGAATCTCTTAACTCAGTCAGCAAACTTGCAATGATAGATTAATCTTCAAAAATTCAATAAATAATCGTTTTATCAGCTAAGCCAAGCTGTGTAGCAGTGATTATAAATACCTAGGATTTTGGCATCTGCAACATCCAACTCATTCTTAATTCTATATTCTTCGTCATTACTGAGACAACATTGGTTTTTAATGGAGAGTGCCTATCTTTTCATTACAGCCCTACTCCTTGTCGGGTTATTTCCCACTGAATTCCACGTAACAGATGCAGCTGCAGTTTGGTTTCCAGCCAGTGCAACATTCTATGAAGGCCCAACGGGTGATTTTTAACCCTTTTTTCCTTCATTTTTCATAATGTTGATCTTGAACTGATGGTGATTACAAATGCTATACCATGTTGGTTTTCTAGGTGGAGCTTGCGGCTATTCTAATGATCTTATAGGTGTTTATGGTTATAAAACGGCTGCACTCAGCACAGCTTTGTTTAATAATGGCGCGGCGTGCGGAGGCTGCTATCAGATAGTTTGTGATGCTAAAAAAGATCCTCAGTGGTGTCTCAAGGGCAAATACATTACTATCACGGCCACCAACTTCTGTCCTCCCAACCCTGCGGGCGGTTGGTGTAATCTTCCCCGTCAGCACTTCGACATGACTCCAATGGCATTCGAGACCATTGCCATATACAGGGCTGGAATTGTACCAGTCCTGTACAGGAGGTATGTTCAGATGTTAATTCTGCCATTAGAAAACTTGAACTGGGGAACAATACTAAAACTAAGAGTATCTCTTTTGTGTTTGGCAGGGTTACATGCAGAAGAAGTGGTGGTTTTGTATTCACCATGAATGGAAATGATTATTTTGAGCTGGTGAACATATCAAATGTAGGGGGTGCTGGAGAGGTTTCCATGGTATGGATAAGGGGTTCTAAAACAAATCAATGGGAAGCCATGTCGAGGAACTGGGGGGCCAATTGGCAGTGCTCGAGCTATCTGAATGGTCAGACCTTATCCTTCAGAGTCCAAGCCAGCAATGGAAGGATTCGAATAGCTTATAATGCGGTGCCTTCCACTTGGAAATTTGGCCAGTCTTTCAAAAGCAACGTTCAGTTTTAAATCTTAATAGTATCTACCTCTCCCATGTATCAGCAACTGAAGTTGTTTTATATTATTATTTGAACTAAATAAATAAGCTTTGATACATAATTAAAAAACGTTTCATAGTTTATACTCGAACGCCCATCGCCAACAGAAAGAAAGACTTAAAACTATAAACTAATACTAACAAATTTGGGTGGCTGATTCACTTTCTTTCACATAAACACAACCGAACCTCACAGCAAAACAAAAGCTCTCTCTTTGCAAATTGCAATCAAATTTTGAAGTGTTTTCTTTGACTTCAATGGGAGTTTCAGATGGTTCCATTTCCTCTCTTTGTTGTGAAGTGAGAATCTTGGAAGCCAAAAACATAGAGCTAAAGCCCCACGGTAATCTTTTTATAAAAGTATTTGGAAAATATATTCTACTTTCCAACGCATCATTATAAAAGTATTTGGAAAAAGTCAGATTATTTTCTTTTTATGTTGCTTCATGCTCTCCCTAATCTAAAATCTTTAGAATGATAGTTGGGAATATTTACATTTTATGAATTATCTAAATAGGTCTAAAAATCATAATCTTAATCCAAATGTGAATTATTCCTAAATTACTTGAGTTTATTATTTAAAAGATATGAAATAAATATTATTATTTGTCGTATATTTAACCCACAAAATAGATTATATATGTCGAATATTCGAATTTACACAGATTTAAATTTGTTAAACTTTGGATGACCAAAGTTAAAATCCCTCGTAAGTAAATGTATTATTAATTTTGTAATCGAAATCAGTTCGCATCTGCATAAGTAATACAAATTCGAATAATAAATGTTTGTAGTTGTCTATTTGCATCTACTCTGAACCAATAACAAATGATAATTTTAATATCTAAAACTCAATATTATATATAGTTACAATATGTAAATCTATATTTATATATAAAAAGGAAAAGTACACAAATGATCACTAAATTATCCCTAAAAATATAAAATAGTCACCAAACTTTAAAAAGTTAAATAATGAGCATTAAATTTTAGTTTTTATTACATAATGGTCACTGAGCTGTTAACTGGGAGACGTGACAATTACAAAAATTTTGTATATCCTCGATATTCACACATTCAATCACTTTTGACATCAATAATGATGGTTAAATTAGGAATAAATTGATTGAATGTGTCAATATGGAGGATTAAATGTTCTATTATTCAATTTTTTGTAACTTTCACATCACCCAATTAACGCAGTTAACGGCTCCGTTACCATTATGTAACAAAAATTAAAGTTTAATGTCCGTTATGTAACTTTTGAAAGTTTGATGATCATTTTGTATTTTTGGAGATAGTTTAGTGACAATTTGTGTATTTTACCCAAAAAGAAAAGAAAAGTTGAAATTGCCTATTTGCATCTGCTCTAAGTTCGATTAGAAATTGTTTGCCCCTTTTCGATATCCCTATTTATGCTCCATCATTAGAAAATTAGGTTTAAGATTTTAGGTTAGAGTTTAGAGTTAGGGTTTAAAGTATTAGGTGTATGGTGTACTTTTAGAATATAGAGTTTGTGGTTTAAAATTTAAAAATTAATATTAGAGCTTAAAATTTATTTTTTAATGTTGAGATAAGAAAAGAGGTTTCCTATAAATTCACAACAAATGATAAATTTAACATCTAAAACTCAGTATTATATGTATTTACAATATGTGAACATGTGATTGTGAGCCCAAGCCCACCAAGCCGGATCGAGTGCGATTTTGGATTACATTGGGACAATAGAAGAAATATAATTGGAATATTTAACAAAAGGAAAGAATGGTTAAAGCTTTGTAGAAGCCGCAGAATAGGAATTAAAGTATCAGTCTATATATAAATTTATTAATTAGTCGAGTGGTCAAAAATACATATATTATCTTATTTTATATAAGCTTAATCCTGACATTTGTCTTGAAAATATAATTATCTTTGCTTCAAGTTATGTATGCTTCAACACTAAAAAATTAAATTTCAAGCTCTAACCCTAAATTTTAAGTCTTAAACCCTATACTCTATTTTAAATTCTCTAAACCCTAAACCTATTTTTTTAAATGCGGGACATAAACAATAACACCAAAAAGTACAAAAGATTTCCATTCGTGATTTTTTTGGAAAAAAGGCTAAGCTACAACTTAAGTGGCGACTCTTTCTCTATAATGCAGCTTGGAAGAATGGAAAAATAGTATACCAAAGCAAAATACATAAACAAATACATGGAGGTAGGTACTAATTTGTGGAACATAATTTGGTGGGCTCTTTGAGGGTTTTTTAGTTATGTATCAAAGCTTAAATAAAATTTAATTATATTTTCGTTTCTTTATTAAGCTGTTAACATTTTCATTTCAATGTTTACTAGATATATGATTAGATTTGATGTCTAAAGATGAATATATTTCCGAACTCAAAACGGTTCGAATATGAACAAATGATAATATGAGCATTGTTACTCTACTAACAAACAACCTTTTGTTCTTGAATTTCTTTATTTAATTCGAATGAAATAGAATATTTATAATTACAAATATCTACTGCCCTCATCGCCATTTATTGTCACTTATAAAACGTTACGTTTGATCCATTTTTTACTTTAAAATTTTGAAAATTGAATAGTATTCATACAACGTTATGCATGAAGAAGCAGGTTCCTCATTTAGCTTAGCTTTTCTTTGGGGCAAACTTATTCTTTATTTTGTCAACTTCCTTGGTGCCGATTTGAAAGGCCTTGGTCAAGACATTGTCCGGCACCGGGGGTGTTGAAGCAAACAATGTCACGGCAAGCGATTGAGTTCCGGGCAGCTGGCTGTTGAACCCTGCAATCACAGAAGCTGGCTTCTCACCATTGTTCTTCTGGAAATGCACCAGTCCCTTGGGGAACACGAAAACGTCGCCTTTCTTGACGGATTTGGAGATCAACTTGTTTGATGTGGTGATGAACCCAACATCCAATTCACCATCAAGAACAAAGATGATCTCGGTGGCACGCGGGTGAGTGTGGGGTGGGTTAAGGCCACCGGGTTGATAGTCGATGCGGGCAAGTGACACTCCAAGGGTGTTAAGCCCGGGGATTTTCTCAACGTTGGCCCCTGTTACCACCGATCCCACTGAATTGTTGATAACTCCAGGATTGGCTAATCCGCTGAAGAAGAAATCAGATTCCGTAACATTTGCCTCGTCTTTGCATGGAAATCCATTCACCTTTATTCCTACAAGTGCCATAAGATACCTATGAATCCTGAGAAAGAAAATGAAAAGAAAACAACGTATATATAATTGTTGCCCGTAAACGTACCTGCAGCTTTGTTCGCTACACAAAGATCCTGGAGAAGATCAGGATCAGACGCGGCCATGCCGAAGAGGGCAAGAAAGACAAAGAGATATGCAGAAACCATGGCAGCCATGAATGAAAAAAGTAGAGAAAGTTTTTGTTTCGATTGTTGGAAGAGAAAGGGGATGTCTAGTTTATATATGGAAAACAAAATGGGTACAGATAATAGATGTGAGGGTAAAGTTTGGAAAACAGGGTACTTCAACTTGGAAGCAAAGCAATTAGTAAATGCAGACAAAACTTCACCATCTTTGACCCCAGATTTTAACCATCCAGGACTTGTTCAAGGGGACAATAAGCAACCGAGAAGGAAGATAAAATGCGTTATAGTGCACTAATTAAGAGAGTGACACATATGATTTGACCATAGAAACTACCTCATTAGTGATCAAATTCAAACGTTTTAGCAACAAAGAGACAAGCGTTGCACCGCGATAACAAAAAGGAAGTTGAAATGGGTTGGTTTAGCAGCTGTTGTTGCAGTGGTTGAATTGTCCTGTCGGCCTTAGCTTACCCTACAGCCTTCACAAGATCATTAGCAGCTAGCTCTTGCATGCTTCATTTTAGTTCCAGCAACTGTAAGCTTTAGATTACGTAAACAGTTGCATCTTGGTTCAATGAAAGCTGAAGGAAACAAAAAGTTCATATTCGAAAAACTTCTGGCTAGGTACGTAAAAAGCTGACCCTGACTTGTAAAATTGACCGAAATCGACATGAGTCAGAACTGCTTGTAATTTAAGGTGGTGGTGATTCGAAATCGATTCGAGTCCGAATTGGTCTGAACCCAAGTTGGACCTGAAAATTTTGGATCTGAACTCGAACTCAACCTTATAATGTGATAACCAAACTCGGCCCGCATCCGACATGATATGAACCTGAACCCGAGATTAACTTGATAAATAACTGATATTACTCGACTTGTTATCAACTTGACTTGTTATGAACATGATATGTAATTTACTCAACCTGTAAATGATCTTACTTGTTATTGAACTGATACGATATTTAACTGACTTGATATTTATCTGACGTGTATTAACTAATATGTTACAATTGATGAAGTTGTGAGATTATAAATTTATTATATTACAGTGTATAAAAACATTTATTAAATTAATATGTTTACTTTTTATATTTATAATTTATAGTATATAAAAATATTTAAAAGTTTTATTAAATATTTAAATATCTCCAACATGATTCCTTATGACTTATGGTTTATTATTTAATATTAATAGTTTATGGTTTAGTTTAGTGTTATTGGTTTATGAGATTAATTTTGATTCTTTGAGGTTTATAGTTTAGATTAGTGTTTAGTTTAGGGTTATTGGTTTATGTGATTAATTTGGATTTCTCAAGGTTTAAGGGTTAGTTTCAATGATTTATGATTTAGTATCAATGATTTATGATTTAACTTATGGTTATTGGTTTATAAGATTAATTTCTATTCCTTAGGGTTTATGGTTTTGGGTTTAGTATTAACGGTTTACGATTTAGTTTAGGGTTATTGATTTACGAGATTAATTTTGATTCAACTTGTTAATTTGTGCATTTGAATTTGATTAAATATTTAAATCAAAGTTTCACGTGTACAATTGAACTAAATTAAAGTTTCAACTTTCATGTGTACAATTACATGTTTACATCCAAATCAAAATTTTGTGTATAATTATATTAAATTAAAATTTATATGGTATAATAATAATAATAATAATAATAATAATAATAATAATAATAATAATAATAATAATAATAATAATAATAATAATGCCTGAATTGAATTAACTTATTAAACTTAGGATCTAATTGAGCTAAATTAAAACCTAAAATCGTAAATCACAAACATAATTAAAAGAATTTTAAAACTAAATGTGTAATTTTAATTAAATTAATCTAAGTTTTGACTCAATTGAATTAAATAAAAACATAAAAGTGAAAATTTGAGACTTAAATGAAAAATATCTAAAGTCGGAAGTGATAAAAAAGTAATTTCCCCTAACCTAAAAAATCACGTGGGTTCTTTCCCTTCCAAGTCCCACCTTTCATTTTAATTAAAAAAATAGATAATTGGTAAAAATAAAGGGAAATGATAAAATTTTATCGGGAAATAAACCGCATATTATTTAGATTAGAGATTAATTATCCTTTAGGTTCTATTGTGTTTAAAATATTGCATTTTAGTCCTAATATTTACTTTTAAGTTTTAGTTTAATTCAATTTAGTCACAAGTATCCCTACAGTTTGGACTTCGGATATAACAATCCCCTCCCCAGGTTGATATTTAGTCCTTAAAATTTTACTCAGCCAAAATTGACCCCTATTTATTTCATTTTTTGTAATTTAGTCTAATAATTTCAATATGTTGATATTTTTGTTCAGTTTAGTTCCTATGTAACCCCCTCGTCCTGGTCTGGACGACTGACCGGTCCGAGTAGGCTACACGGGAAAAACCGAAATGAACCCCGTTAGAGACCCACCTCTGTTAGCAACCCTAAAATTTCTTTAAATTATTATCTTGTCTAATGGCATTCATACATCTTATGTGTGATACGACAACGGAAAAACAACAAGCGATGCGAAACAATCAAACAAACAATTTAAAACTCCCCATTTTACTCTGTTTAACAGGCCGTATCGATACACTAGAAGAGGGTATCGATACGCCTTGACCAGGTCAACTGTCCCAAGTCAACCTAGGGAGACCGTATCGGTACACTGGTTGACCGTACCGATACGCCCTCCTTGGTCAACATCTCGTGGTCAACGATAAACGACCGTACCGAAACGCCTAGAGCCCGTACCGATACACCAAAATCTCGTCAAAATCTCAGATTTCCAGAGAGGTTTTGGCGTATCGATACACCCCCGTGTATCGGTACGCTAAGCTAAATCCAAGTCCCAAAGTGTAGGATCGCATCGGTACGGCCCTTGGGCGTACCGATACTCCCTACACTGCAAGACTCAAATTTGCAGCAAAACGAACCAAGACTCGACTCTAAATGCAAAATAAGACTTACCTAGCCCCAAGCAAACATACATACAACATTTAATCAAGCAAGATCAATCATACGAGACTACTTAAAACGAACTAACATGGCATACATCTCAAGATAAGCATTTAGGTAGAATACTAGCATAAGACATACATGGCTTTACCATTTCATACAAGGCAAAAGACACTCAAATAGGCATATCATGGCAAGGTCTCACATACTTATAAACAATCACATAAGCATTCATAGATCGAGGTCATAAACTCTCAAATACAAGGCATTTAAGTAACGAAGTAGACATGGTTTTCAATCCACAACATCAAGGAATAAACATATCCAACATAGCATCAACAATTCAACATGCTCATTTATCAATAAAACCAAACTAAGGAGTTTGACACCAACTCCAAACAAGTCTAGTACACCCATTGTCTAGGCATTATTACAAAGACATAAATCATACATGAGCTACTTGAGAACTCCAAAAGGCTCTTCCCTTGCCCACTTGCCTCCCGAACTCTAACGATCTGCATGTTGGAAAAAAGAGAACGTAAGCTTGACAGCTTAGTGAGCGAAGCTCTAAAACTCATCAACATTGCAGTTTCAAAACACATTTCTTAAAGGTTAAGTAAAACATTTAAATGCACAATGAGAGGCACTACAACATAAGTACATGGTTTGCACAAGCACAACCAAAACACGGTGGGACTACAGATCACCGTTTCGACTAGTAGTTTTTCAATGGGACTACACATAAAAGTACTCTTCTACTAGTCACTACTAGTGGGACTACACATCACCGTAGTTATGACAACCATCACGTGAGGCTCGACACCAACAATGACTACACAACAACAACGGATGTAAAGCAATTCACCATGCATATGAAACCACAACAAATAGTCACGCATCAACACATAACCAATAAGGTAGGAGTAGTAAACTTACACTTGGGCTTAGGTGAGCCCTCAAGGCTCCACCCAAACCCCCAAGAATCCCATTTCGAAAGCAAAACAATGTTAAACATTTCCACTCACCTTTGCAACCCAAACGGAAAGCCGAACACCGATCTCAATTCTCCAAATTCCCCGGATTCGTGCCCGAAGCCTCTCCAATGTTTTCCCTTGGTTCTAGCCAATCAAAAACAAAAATTTACTCAGCCAAACATCACAAGACTGTGTCACAAACCCCAAACTACAATTACCAGTCAATTTCTCACAACTTCAACCCCAAGCCAATATCCAAATTCCTATTTTCGTACACCCATCAAACCCAGCTGTAAACTACCATTTCCAACACCCAAATCACCTTTAAAGACCTTCAAAACACTTCCCTAACAACACTATATCACCATCCCTTCAACCCATCACAAAACCACTTCAATAATACAAGTTTTAACACTTTTAAAATATGCCCAAATACCCATTTCGGGATTTTTACCAAAACCCCACCATTTCAAGATATAATGTGCATTAGGATAAGATTAACTCAAAACTTAACTATATGAATCGAAAACAAGCCAAGAAATCATTAAAAATTCATACTTTTCATTTAAAGGCTTGAAACTTGGAAACTAAAAAGATGGTGGTTTCAAGAATCTAAAACCATAGGAATGTTCGGAATAAAGAGGGGAAGTAAAAAATGTGTTTACCTCGTTGAAATCACAAGAAATGATGAAGAGCCTTGATGGAATAGTGCTTGGGAGGGTTTTGGGGTTTTTGACGTTGAAAAGAAATAGGGAAGAAGAAGATCATTTTCCTTTTTGTTTTCAAAAGCTCATCTTTTCCCTTGTTTTTGGATATTTACTAAAATGTCATTAATGAGATTTAAATATTTTCTCTTTTTTTTTCTTTCTATTATTTAAATAAAACCAAGTTAACGACTCGAACATGACTCACACACTCAACTCCCGACCCCAAAACACGACTGTTACAACTCTCCCTCACTTAGGGAATTTCGTCCTCGAAATTACCTGACTGAAAGAGATACGAAAACTGCCTTTCCATAACCTCCTTCCTCTCTCAAGTGGCCTCGTCCACCCCTCGACGTTGCCACCTCACTTTGACTAACTAAATTGATCTACCCCGCAACATCTTGCTGTCTAAGGCTAAGATCTCCACTGGTTCCTCATCATAAGTAAAATTCAGATTCAATTCAATCTCTTCCACAAGCATTACATGGGACGAATCCGACCTATACTTACGAAGCATCGACACGTGGAATACATCATGAATCTTCTCTAGCTCAGTCGGAAGTCTCAATCTATATGCAACGGGGCCAATCCTCTCAACTACCTCATAAGGTCTAATGAACCTCGGACTCAACTTACCCTTCCTACCAAACCTCATCACCTTCTTCCAAGGTGAGACTTTCAAAAACACTTTATCTCCCACGAAATACTCAATCTCTTTCCTCTTTAAGTCGGCGTAGGACTTCGGTCGATCTGAAGCTGCCTTCAAACGATTGCATATCAACTTTACCTTCTCAGTGGTGCCCTTAAGCAAATCGGGCATCGGTACAAGCTTCTGTCTGGCTTCGGCCCAACAATTCGGAGTTCTACACTTCCTACCATACAAGGCCTCATACGGAGCCATTTGAATGCTCGACTGAAAACTGTTGTTATAAGCAAACTCGACTAGCGGCCGATGTTTCTCCCAAGATCCCTAAAAATCGATAATACAACATCTCAACATATCTTCCAACACCTGAGTTACTCTCTCAGACTGACCAACTGACCGCAGATGATACGAAGTACTGAAGTTCAACCAAGTACCCAAAGCACGATGTAAACACTCCCAGAATCTAGCTATAAACCTCGGATCTCGGTCTAACACAATCGATTTCTGTACCCCATGTAGTCTCACTATCTCACAAATGTACAGAGCGGCCAATTTATCTAAAGTATAGGTGGTATGAACAGGTATGAAGTGAGCACACTTAGTGAATCTATCAACTATCACCCACACTGAGTTCTTCCTCGAAGGAGTCAACGATAACCCTGACACAAAGTCCATGGTGATACGTTCCCACTTCCATTCCGGGATCTTCAACGGCTGTAACAACCCTGAGGGAAACTGATGCTCGGCCTTGACTCGCTGACAAACCATACATTTATTTACAAACTCGGCCACATCCTTCTTCAACCCAATCCAATAGTACTCTTCTTTTAACCCTCGATACATCTTCGTACTACCCGGATGCATAGCAAAAGAACTGTTATGTGCTTCATTCAAGATCGTATGCCTCAACTCTGCATCTTCTGGAACCATTATCATATCCTTGTAACATAGGATCTCATTCTCCCCAAAACAGAAATCGACAGGCCTGTCCTGGGCTATATCTTACACGTGAGGTGCTAACAACTCATCTCGCAACTGCTTCTCTCGAATCAACTGAACTAATGAAGGCTTAACCTGAAGCTCGGCTACCAACCCACCATCATTGGACACGCTCAATCTCGCAAACATAACTCGTAACTCAACGGCCACTTTTCTACTCAAAGCATCGACCACTACGTTTGCCTTTCCCGGATGGTATTCTATCGTCAGGTCATAGTCTTTAAGAAGCTCTAACCACCTACGATGCCTAAGGTTTAACTCCCTCTGAGACATCAAGTACTTTAAGCTCTTGTGGTCGGTATACACGGTACACTTCTCACCATAAAGATGGTGTCTCCAAATCTTCAATGCAAACACTATTGCGACTAACTCGATATCATGGGTGGGATAGTTCTTCTCGTGTACTTTCAACTGTCTCGAAGCATAGGCTACCACCTTACCTTCTTGCATGAGCACACAACCTAAACCTACGTACGATGCATCACTATAAATCACAAATTCTCTTCCCGGCTCAGGTTGTATCAAGATAGAAGCTTCGGTCAAAGCTTTCTTCAACTTCTCAAACGCTTCTTGTCTTGCATCTGACCACTCAAAGGGGACATTCTTCTAAAGCAACTTAGTCAAAGGAGCCGCAACCCTGGAGAATCCCTCAACAAACCTTCTTTAGTACCCCGCCAAACCTAGGAAACTGCAGATTTCTGTCAATGACTTCGGTTGTTTCCAACTCACTATAGCTTCTATCTTCTTGGGATTCACACTAATCCCCCTAGCCGAGATCACGTGACCTAGGAAGACTACCTCCCTAATCCAAAACTCGTATTTGCTTAGCTTGACTGATAAGTTCTCAAATGTGACATATTTCATTTGCTATTTTTTCTAGTTATTAGGACTTCTTGCTGCTTAATACATGTTGTTTTTGTTATATTTTGTGCAGGAACCGAATTCTGGAAATAGCAGTGAAAATGGGGCATTTCTGCAGTTTTTATTATAATTCTGTCATGACTGGCATCATGGGCACGACGCGTCTGACGTGGCAATGACGTGGCGACTTCTAGAAGCTTCTGGAACGTTCTGAGAGATCTTATCAGCTTATCCGTTTAGATTTCCTGCATTTAAATTTCAAAACATTTGAATTGTTTTATCTTTTGTTTATTATTTTAAATTATCTCATCACCTTATCTTTATAAATCTAAGCCTATAAATACCACCCCTTGGTAAAGGCTTAGATCATCAATCATTTTAGTGATCATCTTCTAGCTTAAAGTTTTTTTATCTTTGTAAACATTTTTCTAGTTTTAATTAAAAGTTCTTTTTCTTTATTTTCTTTGTTTCGTTTATTTTATGTTATTTAATTATTTTTTCCAAAACCAAGTTAAGCATGATAATCAATATCATGCTTAGCTAAATCTTTTAAGCCAAGAACCAGCCAAGTCAATTCGATTCGTGAGAATTGAACTTGCTTAAATTCTTTTGGGAAATCATTTTTGTCTTTCTGCTTAGATAGTTTGGCAATCGGCCTTACTAAAGGTTTTTAACCGTTTTTCAAATCAAAAAGAGCCCGTTGGTCTAGAATCGTTTAATAACATAGTTGGGAGGAAGGATCGGCCTGTGGAAAATTTCGACTTCCTGTGAACACTCTTAGCGGCAGTCCGCTAAGGAAAGATAAAATCAGAAGCAATTCTATTTTAGACAATTTTCGAGTCGGGTTTTTCCTGCTTTTATTCTAAATATTTTAACGGTGATAGACGTGGTTGATTTATTTAAGAACCATCTTTCGAAGATAGACTTGGGAGGATTGGTTACTCGAGAGAGAAACAAGTTACGACAAGTTGGGCCTCGTAGACTGTAACCGACATGATCCCCAAAATAAAAATCTATTTCAGTGATCGAAAGAATTGAAGGAGCTGGTTCGAGGCTATTTCACATATTTGGTTTACTTTATTCTTTTTTTTCCTCTGCATTTAAATCTTGCTATTTCATTTTCATCCAATATCAAATCACTCCCCCCATTTTATTTAATTACTTGCAGATATTCCTGGAATTAGTAATCGAAGCAGTCTTCAGTCAATAATTCCAGCTAATCTCCCTGCGGATCGACCCTCTTTCCATATATCTACTCAATTTCTTTATTTTATTTATTGTTGAAAGAGGTTAAATATTTATTTATTTTTGACCGGTTAAACGACGACCTGTCAAAATTGGCGCCGGTGCCGGGGAGATTTACTTTTGGCACTTTTTGACTGATTTTATTTTTTTTATGACCAGGAAGAATCCGGGTAATCTTGTTCCATACAACCCGGAAATCGAAGCAAGCGCTCGTAATAACCATGGTGAAACTGTCAGACGAAAGAAAGTACAAAAGCAGAACCAACAACAATCTCATTCGGAATCCATATCTGAACCACCACACGACCAAACCGAAGAAATCACAAGTCCGATATCTATACCTACGCCCAACCCGATGGCTAACCAAACCATTAGACAGCTCAGCACCGCCCCCGTTGAACAACAACCCCTTTGTATCATCTTTCCTCACGGCGATACCCCTTTCCAACTCAAAACGGGCCTAATTCACCTATTACCCATCTTTAATGGCCTCCCTACTGAAAGCCCACATAAACACCTTGCCGAATTTCACATGGTGTGCAACAGCATGAAACTGCAAGGAGTTTCGGAGGATCAGATAAAACTAAGGGAATTTCCTTTTTCTTTAGCCGGAATGGCTAAAGAATGGTTATTTTATTTACCTCCGAATTCTATTAATACATGGGCTGATCTTTCTCGTGTTTTCCTTGACAGGTATTTCCCTGCAGCAAAAGCGACTGAACTTAGGCGAAGCATTTTGGGTATCCAACAAACGCATGACGAGTCCTTATACGATTATTGGGAAAGATTCAAAAAGTTGTGCGCGAGTTGTCCGCACCATAACTTATCCGAGCAAACGCTCCTTCAATATTTCTATGAAGGAATGTTGCCGATAGATAAGAAAATGATAGATGCAGCAAGCGGTGGAGCGCTTGTCAACTTGACCCCCGAAAATGCTCGAAATCTGATATCTACGATGGCGGCAAATTCACAGCAATTTGGTTCTGCAAGTGAACCCAGCCGACGGGTTCAAACAGTAAGCACAATTTCATTAGAGAATAAAATAGACAATTTAACTAATATTGTGTATTCTCTTGTTTCAGGGGAGTTAGGAGCTGCTAAGGTATGCGGAATATGCACTATGCTAGATCACGCAACCGACTTATGCTCATTGTTGCGGGATACATCTGGTGTCCAAGTTAACGTCGTACACAACTTTCTCGGACCTCCCCAAAGACCCTATAACCCACATAGCAATACGTTCAATCCCGGTTGGAAAGATCACCCAAACTTGAGCTACGGTAATCAGAACCCGAATTACCAACCTAGGCAGCAACCTCCCCACCAAAACCAAGCACCACAAAAATCCTCGCTTGAGTCTATTGTTGAGAGATTGGCAGTTTCGCAGGAAAAATTCCAAACCCAAACACAATCCCATCTCCAGCAAATCGACAAACAAATAAGCCAACTAGCTCAAGTCGTTAGTCGTATAGAATCCCAGGGAAAGTTACCATCCCAAACAGAAACCAACCCAAGGGAAAACGTTAGTGCGATAACTTTGCGAGGTGGAACAGTGATAACGCCTAAACCGCCCAAGCAAGATGAGCGAAAATCCAACAAACCAGGAAAATCTTCGGAAGACCAGAACGACAAGTCTCCTCCCACCGCAGGTAATGCCAAATCTAAAATTTCTGTTTCTACTTACGAACCTGTTCCACCTTTTCCAGGAAGATTGGAGAAACGAGACAAAAAGGAGGAAGAGAAGGAAATTTTGGATATATTCAAGAAGGTGGAAATTAATATTCCACTTCTTGATGTTATTCGGAAAGTGCCCAAATACGCAAGGTTTCTGAAGGACTTATGCACAAACCGAAGACGACTATCCGGAAATGAAAAAGTTAACCTTGGTGAAAATATTTCGGCCATCTTTCAAAAGCCGTTGCCGCCAAAGTACAAGGACCAAGGTATGTTTGCGGTTCCCTGTAAAATTGGGAATGTTGGGATAAAAAGAGCGATGTGCGATTTAGGCGCATCTATCAACATCATGCCGTTAAGCGTTAACAACAAAATTTCGACTGAACCATTGAAAGAAACGCGAGTGACGGTTCAATTAGCTGATCGATCAGTCATCTACCCCGAGGGAGTACTAGAAAACGTGTTGGTACAGGTAAAAGATCTTATTTTCCCTGCTGATTTTTATATTATTGACATGGAAAATGATCGCAGCAATAACGAATCCGAAATCTTGCTTGGCCGACCTTTCCTATCAACCGCGCATACAAAGATTGATGTCTGCGTCGGCATCTTAACTATGGAATTTGATGGGGAAGTAGTTAAATTTGATATGTATAAAGCTATGAAGTATCCTGATTCGGTCGCAAGTTTAAATTTCGTTGATATTATAGATCCGTTAGCTGATGATTTGATCGAAACGGATTTGTGTTATGACTTTTGTAGGGAATTCGTGGATCTCGACGATGAAAATATAGGCGAAATCATTTCAACTCTTTCTTCCCTTTTTGATTTTCGATTAATTCCAACTCGATCTAAACATTTTCCCTCAATTTTGCAGGAACCAAAGCCGAAGTTAGAGCTATTTAATTATATATTTTTAGGCGACAATCAAACTTTGTCAATCATCATTTCGAGTAAGTTGTCGCATCGGGAAGTATGTAGAAGCTTAGTTGTTGTTTTGCGCACAAATAAAAAGATGAAGGGAGACGTTAAAACGACAAGTGATGGACATCACTGTTTATTTGAAGACCTTTCTTTTCAAGAACCAAAAATTTAGCAAAGGTCGTCGAGCTAAATGGCGTTAAATAAAGCGCTAAATGGGAGGCAACCCATTGATTTATTTTTTTCGTCAATTTTTACTTCCTTTTTAATAATTTAATTTATGTTTCTTTATTTTTCATTTTCCTTCTTTTTAATTGCCTTAATAAATTTTCCTTTGTAGGATTCTTTTTGCATGCAGCAGGCCGAGCATCACACTCCAGCTAAAGTGCATCGTTTCATTAATGGGGTGCATTTTAGCACACTCAATGAGCGGTGCACATTAGCCCAACCCCTTATCCCTTGGCATATCGTCCGATTTTCCCTGATTTTCCCTTTTCCCCCTCCCTTTCTTTCTTTCCCGCAACACCAAACCCTAACATCACACACCCAACCGTAAAAATTCACTCAGCCGCATCGACTTCACCATGCCCCACACCTCCTCCCCGCTGCGGTGGTCGACGACGGCAAATCCCCATTCCTACGGCTTCCACCGCACCTCCGCCTTCACCCCCAACCATCGTCCGTCGTTCGCAGCTCTCCAACAGCACTGCTGGACAAGCTCCGTCCGCCTCCCC
The DNA here is from genome assembly GCA_958450335.1 of Hibiscus tridactylites. NCBI lineage: Eukaryota > Viridiplantae > Streptophyta > Magnoliopsida > Malvales > Malvaceae > Hibiscus > Hibiscus tridactylites. The sequence goes on along the minus strand of OY288271.1, from coordinate 95,587,297 downwards.
AACGATCACCATCACCATCGTTACAATCAGTACCCACGGGGAATACTCTTTCTCTGCCTTACATTTTTATTCTTTTCATTTGAATTAGGGCAATTCACTTAAGTGAGGGGGAGGGTAAATTACCACTTGTCATATGCTTGTTTGATAATATGTTTTGATTTTGATTAAACCTTGAGATGAATTTTTTCTTGCCATTACTTGTTGTCCAGCATGTTGTACTTGTTCTTGTGCTTAGGAATGATTGAATTATAGCATTTTGATAATCAAAGGATATGGGTAATCTGCAGTTTGACATCTCTTTTAATTTCTCTTGATTGTGTTAATTAGATTTCTCGCCTAGCTTAATCAAATTAGCCCAATTTTGGTAAGATTTGAGCCTTGAGCATGCATTCTTCATATTATGCTCATTTCTTTTGCTTGAGAGTGTCATCTTGAATTTTAGGAATCTAGAACTTGTGGCTTGCTTACGATTCGAGACTGCACTAAGAACGAGGTGCTTTAAAATGATTTAGGCATTAGGCTTTAACCTCTCCCATCCCTTTCATTTTAATTTACCCTTTCTCATCGCCTAGTGAGCTTTTGTTAGACTTACATCCCATTCCTTTGACTTAACCATTTCAATTGATCAAATGCTAGAATCTTTATTAGACATGAGTGAGATATTTTTTAAATAAGGGCAGAAATTTTTCAGAAAAAATGAGAAAAAAGAAAAAAAAAGAAAAACAGAATAAAGGGAAGCAATTGCTTCAAAAAGAAAAGAAAAGAAAAAAAAGAAGAGAAAAGCAGTTTCAAAAAGAAAAAAAAGAAAAAAAAAATGTGTGTTTGCTTGCCCATTTTTAGCTCTTTTTTTTAATGTCTTCACTGCTTAATGTTTGAGATATCTTGCATTGATCATCCCCTTTTATTTTTTCTTTCCATCTTTTTTACCCTTTTCTAAACCCACATTACACCTTGAATAAAAGACCTAATGATTTTTGCACCTCGATTCTAATAAAGTAGTGGAGAATTGAACTTGTTACAAGCCTATGGAAACTTTTGTTCATGTATGACTTAGAGTGTTCTCGCTTCACTTTTACCTATAAACACTTTGAGTGCTCTTGAGTGTATCTTGGTGAGGATTAAGACTAGGTTAGGATTTGATTAATGCTTGATAGGTAATTGGAAGAGATAAGGGATGTTCTTTGCTTGCATCCATTTTGTTTGATTATGTTTCTTTCATGATACTCCTTTTGTGCTAGAACTCTTATGATTATGTTTGATGCTTGTAATGGCTTGAGAAATGCATTCTTTGGTTCATGTTTTTTCGGACATACTTGAGGACAAGTATGAGACAAGTGAGGGGGAATTTGATAAGTTCTCAAATGTGACATATTTCATTTGCTATTTTTCTAGTTATTAGGACTTCTTGCTGCTAACATGCTGTTTTTGTTATATTTTGTGCAGGAACCGAATTCTGGAAATAGCAGTAAAAATGGGGCATTTCTGCAGTTTTTATTATAATTCTGTCATGACTGGCATCATGGGCACGACACCGGGCACGACGCGTCTGACGTGGCAGTGATGTGGCAATGACGTGGCGACTTCTAGAAGCTTCTGGAACGTTCTGAGAGATCTTATCAGCTTATCCGTTTAGATTTCCTGCATTTAAATTTCAAAACATTTGAATTGTTTTATCTTTTGTTTATTATTTTAAATTATCTCATCACCTTATCTTTGTAAATCTAAGCCTATAAATACCACCCCTTGGTAAAGGCTTAGATCATCAATCATTTTAGTGATCATCTTCTAGCTTTGAGTTTTTTTTTTTATCTTTGTAAACATTTTTCTAGTTTTAATTAAAAGTTCTTTTTCTTTATTTTCTTTGTTTCGTTTATTTTATGTTATTTAATTATTTTTCCAAAACCAAGTTAAGCATGATAATCAATATCATGCTTAGCTAAATCTTTTAAGCCAAGAACCAGCCAAGTCAATTCGATTCGTGAGAATTGAACTTGCTTAAATTCTTTTGAGAAATCATTTTTATCTTTCTACTTAGATAGTTTGGCAATCGGCCTTACTAAAGGTTTTTAACCGTTTTTCAAATCAAAAAGAGCTCGTTGGTCTAGAATCCTTTAAAAACATAGTTGGGAGGAAGGATCGGCCTGTGGAAAATTTCGACTTCTTGTGAACACTCTTAGCGGCGGTCCACTAAGGAAAGATAAAATCAGAAGCGGTTCTATTTTAGACAATTTCTGAGTCGGGTTTTCCTGCTTTTATTCTAAATATTTTAACGTCGATAGACGTGGTTGATTTATTTAAGAACCATCTTTCGAAGATAGACTTGGGAGGATTGGTTACTCGAGAGAGAAACAAGTTACGACGTGTTAGGCCTCATAGACTGTAGCTGACACGATCCCCGAAATAAAAATCTATTTCAGTGATCGAAAGAATTGAAGGAGATGGTTCGAAGCTATTTCACATATTTGGTTTACTTTATTCTTTTTTTCTCTGCATTTAAATCTTGCTATTTCATTTTCATCCAATATCAAATCACTCCCCCCATTTTATTTAATTACTTGCAGATATTCCTGGAAGTAGTAATCGAAGCAGTCTTCAGTCAATAATTCCAGCTAATCTCCCTGCGGATCGACCCTCTTTTCTTATATCTACTCAATTTCTTTATTTTATTTATTGTTGAAAGAGGTTAAATATTTATTTATTTTTGACCGGTTAAATGACGACCTGTTAAATGAAGTCCTAGGATAGTGCAGATTTCTGTCAATGACTTCGGTTGTTTCCAACTAACTATATCTTCTATCTTCTTGGGATTCACACTAATCCCCCTAGCCGAGATCACGTGACCTAGAAAGACTACCTCCCTAATCCAAAACTCGCATTTGCTTAGCTTGACATACAACTGATTCTCTAGTAGGGTCTGAAACACTAACCGCATATGCTCATCATGCTCCTCTTCGGTCCTAGAGTACACTAGGATGTCATCTATGAACACTACCACAAATCTATCTAAGAACTCATGAAACACACGGTTCATCATATCCATGAAAGCTGCTGGAGCGTTAGTCAACCCAAAAGGCATCACCAAGAACTCATAGTGCCCATAACATGTACGAAAGGCTGTCTTTGGTATGTCCTCATCCTTTACCTTCAACTGATAGTACCCGGATCTCAAGTCAATCTTTGAAAACACGGAAGCACCTCTCAACTGATCAAGCAAGTCGTCTATCCTAGGCAAAGGGTACTTGTTCTTCACTGTCACTTTGTTCAACTGCCTATAATCTATACACATCCTCATACTACCATCTTTTTTTCACAAACAAGACCGGAGCACCCCATGGCAAAATACTAGGTCTAATGAAACCTCTATCGGTCAACTCCTGAAGTTGTGTCTTCAACTCCTTCAACTCTTTCGGTGCCATCCTATATGGAGCAATAGACACTGGTGCCGAATCAGAATACGTCTCAATAGCAAACTCAACTGCTCTATCTGGAAGCAACCCCGGCAACTCTTCCGGAAAAACACTCGGGAAATCACATACTGTCCTGATGTCTTGCGGCCTAACCTCACTCATACTCGGATTCATTACATAAGCCAAATAATCCTGACAACCCGAATTCAACAACTTTTGAGCTTCCAAAGCAGAAACAACATTGGACAAGAACCTAACGTTCTCGCCAACTACCACAACCTCGAAATCATCTGTAAGCCTCAAGGAGACTCTCTTGGTTTCAAAGTCAACCCTAGCTCTATGCTCTACAAGCCAATCCATGCCCAAAATCACGTTAAAACCGTAGAACGGTAACTCCATCATATCAACCGGAAACACGTGGCCCTGAACCATTAAGGGACACCTCTTATACATTTTCCTAACTACCACCGTGTCACCAAAGGAGCTAGTAACATTCACACCTACCTCTAACCATTCACAAGGTAACCCTAATGACCTTGCGTGCTCTCCCAAAATATAAGAATGTGTTGACCCCGAGTCTATCAAAGAAAGCAAACTCAAAGACTGTAACGAGAAATTACCTGGAATGACATCTGTGTCATTCCCTATATAGAACTAATGTTTTGATATAGTAATTGAAAAATGTTTTGGACTGATTTAAAAAGTATTTAAAACATTTCCAAAGTCCAAACAACTTGAAATAATATTTAAGGAATTTTTCATAAAGGTTTTTCATGTTTTCATGAACCAATTTTAACAAAACTAACCAAGTGTTTCGAAACTCCTTAGGGCGTTTCGAAACAGGTGCCTCCAGTGGCCAAAACGTTTCGATACTTGTATCGAAACGGGGCCAGCGTTTCGAAACAGGCTAGGCCGTTTCGATACGCCCACGTGGCACTGACCACAACGGTCATAAACCCCAACGGCTCTTTCCCAACTAACTTTTAAATGCAGGTCGTTTCGATACGGGCTTATAGCGTTCCGATACGCGTTCCGAAACGGCAAGGGGGTGTTCTGAAACGGGTACCCTGACAGACTGCAACGGCTCTTTCTATATTAAGGGTGTTTCGAAACGGCTTCGAGCGTTTCGAAACGGGGAGCTGCAGAACTGCATTTATGGAGGGAATTAAAGGCTCCAACGACTCTATTTCAACCCCAACGGTCCTAAACGGCTATAAACTCAATTGGGAGTATAAAAGGGACCTCCAAGCATCAAGAGAAGGAAAATGCTTCAATTGTCAATCAACAAATGATCAAGAAATTGTCTTAGTGCTTAATTTGTCAATTCTTGTATAGACAAACACTAGTGAGCCAAAATTGTCAAATTTGCTCAAGTGTTTTAGGTTTTGGGTGAGTGCTTCATTGTGCAAACAAACACCTATTAGAGGGTTTAAGTTTGCTTTATTTATCTCTTTGTAAAAGAGGGTTTTGATCAAGGCTTTGGGTAGAAGCTTGATCGGTTGTAAGGGTTTCCTCCTAATCCTAGAAAAGGGGACGAATCAATTAGTGGATTGATTGAGAAATCCTTAGTGGGAAGCTAAGGTAGTGGATGTAGGTGCTTGTTAGAAGGCCGAACCACTATAAATCATTGTGTCCATTTTCATTTTAGCTTCCACAACCCTTCCACCCAAATATCCACCTCTCCACCACTTGGTGAGCTAAATTGGTTGATCGAATCGAGCCCCACACAACTCAACACCCTGCCTCTCGCTGATCATACACACTGGTCGATCCTCCTCCCTCGGGCTGGACTGCTACTACATGAGCCAAGTTCCTCTGACCCTCGTTCCTTGGCTGAAAGTTTTCACGACCGCGCCCACGGCCTCTCTGATGCTCAAAACCCCTAGCTGGAGCCGGTCCGCCCCTAGCAGGGTGTGGACAGTCATGCCTCAAATGGTCCCGGGAGCTACAGTTCCAACACGCTCCATAGATATCCATACACTCGCCTTGGTGGCGTCTCCCGCACTTAGTGAACTCCGGAGTGTGCACAACAACTCTTTGGCCCTGACGGCCCTGACCATAGTTACCACCCCTTTGTCTCAAGTCAGGTTGATACCTCCTATCTCTATGCCTCTTGACATGGTCTCGATCCCAATTCGTGTGTCTCTTCCTAGAGTCGGACCCACTAGCACGAGCACTGGAGCCCAAGTCCTGCTCAATATCCTTGGCCTTAGAGACCAAAACATCGAACTCAGTGTAGTCAGAGGCAAGCATGTAGGTCTTCACATCTCTAGTCAACCCATACCAGAAGCGCTCACACCGCTCCCTCTCATCAGGAGCCAGCTCAGGTGCATACTGGCTCAACCTCACAAACTGAACCTCGTACTCATACACGGTCCTGTTGCCCTGAACCAAGGCCATAAACTCCTTCTTCTTCTCATCCAAGTAACGAACTCCGAGATATTTTTTCTTTAAGGTATTTCTGAAGAACTCCCACGTGATATCCGCTTCGGCCATACCCGAAGTAACAATGATCCACCAAGTATATGCGTCCCCCGAAGCAAGGAAACAATGCAATCCATCTTACGGGCATCCAAACACTCCATCTGACCCAAAATGCGCGTAGTACTCTCAAGCCACGCCTCTGAACCCTCAAAAGTCAATCCAAGAAACTCAACTGCCCCCAAATTACGAAGCCTCTCTAAGGGTAGACTCGTCCCCGCACCCTGAGGTGGTGCTGTAGCTTGCATACTGGCCAAAGCTGTCTGAAAAGGTCCGGCTATGGTCTGAATCAAATGAGTCATGTCCGCGCCCGCTGAACCCTGACCCGTCTGTGCTCTAACCTAAATTATAACCCTAAACCCTAAATTCTAACCATAACTCTTAAATTCTAAACCTTAAACCTTTAACCTTAAGTTGAATTCATAAACTCTAAAATTAAGACATTTGTAAAATCCTTTTATTTTCACCATCCTTACGTAATATAATTATTCAATTCAAATTAAGCAAGCGTTCTCTGAAAAATAGAAGTCGTATTTCTAACTATGTATTATAAAAGAGAGAATCAGATTTGCTGTCAAAAGAAGGAATTGGATTCCTCAAATTTGTTGTACAAAAGACGAGAACTCTCTAGAAATAACAATTTCAAGTGAAAAAAAAAATCCTCCTTTAGAAAACTTCTATGAGAAAGTTTTGAGCACTACAATATCGTTTCTTTCGATATTTTTTTAAGCTTTCAAGATATATTCTTTAGGAAGTTTTCAATTTTCTAAATTTTTATTTTAAAAATCAAAATCAAATAATAAAAATTATTTAAATAAATGTATAACATTCCACGTCGTTTTGAATGATTTGTATCACTTGCCAAAAAAGGTGAAGAAACAAACCACAAGAAAAAAAATACATATTTAGACAATTGGTTAAGTGAACACTCTTCTCCCCTTTAAAGACATACTCAAATCATACTTTTGTTACCTGTAATAATTAAACAATACATGTTTCTTAAAGAGAAAAATTTAGATACACTGCTATATATAATTTTTAGATTATACAATTGCATGGTACAGTACATTGAACTTACAAAACAATCCCACCACCGTCTAAATTCCAAGATATTGAATCAATGCTTGACCATTGTAAGTAGGCTCAATCAAATTCAGATCACTTTAAAAACATGTATTGTCCAAACTTAAAATCGCAAAACAAGTTAGGCAAGGATTAGGACATACTAAAGCATTGTCGTTTTAACCTTTGATTTCTTGTTCATATGAAAACGTAATAACTTGAAGCATCGAAGCATTCCACCGATCATATTTAAAGATTTTCTTTTATTGTAATGTGAATGTGATTTCGTCTGTGTATTTTCTTCACTATCATTCCAGATCTAAATATTATTCATGTTGTTATCTGTCAATGTGCATTATAATCTTTCCATTTGTTCTCCCCCCTTTTCACACGCATGTTAATATTTTTTGTTAAAAAATAGCTTTTCGTATATTGGACAATGCCATTAAATTTGTGTAATTATATTTGATTCAGTAAATAACTTGAAAAAAGAAAATGTTATGCATGGTATATTTAGCTTGCGAAGGTTATGATATTGGAAGTTCATATTGACAGCCACATGGGTTTGCATGTAAACTGATTACGTGACATCATGAATTATGGTTGTTTCTATCATTTAAGGATTATGGAATCTCTTAACTCAGTCAGCAAACTTGCAATGATAGATTAATCTTCAAAAATTCAATAAATAATCGTTTTATCAGCTAAGCCAAGCTGTGTAGCAGTGATTATAAATACCTAGGATTTTGGCATCTGCAACATCCAACTCATTCTTAATTCTATATTCTTCGTCATTACTGAGACAACATTGGTTTTTAATGGAGAGTGCCTATCTTTTCATTACAGCCCTACTCCTTGTCGGGTTATTTCCCACTGAATTCCACGTAACAGATGCAGCTGCAGTTTGGTTTCCAGCCAGTGCAACATTCTATGAAGGCCCAACGGGTGATTTTTAACCCTTTTTTCCTTCATTTTTCATAATGTTGATCTTGAACTGATGGTGATTACAAATGCTATACCATGTTGGTTTTCTAGGTGGAGCTTGCGGCTATTCTAATGATCTTATAGGTGTTTATGGTTATAAAACGGCTGCACTCAGCACAGCTTTGTTTAATAATGGCGCGGCGTGCGGAGGCTGCTATCAGATAGTTTGTGATGCTAAAAAAGATCCTCAGTGGTGTCTCAAGGGCAAATACATTACTATCACGGCCACCAACTTCTGTCCTCCCAACCCTGCGGGCGGTTGGTGTAATCTTCCCCGTCAGCACTTCGACATGACTCCAATGGCATTCGAGACCATTGCCATATACAGGGCTGGAATTGTACCAGTCCTGTACAGGAGGTATGTTCAGATGTTAATTCTGCCATTAGAAAACTTGAACTGGGGAACAATACTAAAACTAAGAGTATCTCTTTTGTGTTTGGCAGGGTTACATGCAGAAGAAGTGGTGGTTTTGTATTCACCATGAATGGAAATGATTATTTTGAGCTGGTGAACATATCAAATGTAGGGGGTGCTGGAGAGGTTTCCATGGTATGGATAAGGGGTTCTAAAACAAATCAATGGGAAGCCATGTCGAGGAACTGGGGGGCCAATTGGCAGTGCTCGAGCTATCTGAATGGTCAGACCTTATCCTTCAGAGTCCAAGCCAGCAATGGAAGGATTCGAATAGCTTATAATGCGGTGCCTTCCACTTGGAAATTTGGCCAGTCTTTCAAAAGCAACGTTCAGTTTTAAATCTTAATAGTATCTACCTCTCCCATGTATCAGCAACTGAAGTTGTTATTATCATACTTTTTATTCAAAAAATATATTGTACTTTCAAAAGTATTTGGAAAATATATTCTACTTTTTTTTTTTTATCATACTTTGTTATTATATTGTAGTTAAGAGATTTTTATTCAAAAAATATATTGTACTTTCAAATACATCATTATAAAAGTATTTGGAAAAAATCATATTATTTTCTTTTATGTTACTTCATGCTCTCTCTAATCTAAAATCTTTAGAATGATGGTTGAATATTTACATTTTATGAATGATCTAAATATGAATATGTAAATAGATCTAAAAATCATAATCTTAATCCAAATGTGAATTATTCCTAAATTACTTGAGTTTATTATTTAAAAGATATGAAATTAATATTATTATTCGTCGTATATTTAACCACAAAATAGATTATATATGTCGAATATTCGAATTTACACAGATTTAAATTTATTAAACTTTGGATGACCAAAGTTAAAATTCCTCGTAAGTAAATATATTGTTCATTTTGTAATTCGAAATCAGTTCGCATCTGTATGAATAATACGAATTCGAATAATAAATGTTTGTAGTTGTCTATTTGCATCCGCTCTGAACCCATAACAAATGATAATTTTAATATCTAAAACACAATATTATATATAGTTACAATATGTAAATCTATATAAAAAAATGAAGGGTAAACTATCTGTTTGACCACCAAACTATTGTGAAAGTTTTAAAATGACCACCATAGAAAAAAACGCTCCATTTCACTACCCAAACTATTAAAATGGGATCATTTTGGCCACCTGCCGTTAATGGGCTAACGGAAGGTGACGTGGCAGTTAAAAAATTAAAGGTATAATCACACATTTGGTCCTTATTATTTACACATTCTTTCAATTTAGTCCCTCTGGAAAAAAATCACCCAAATCCTACATAACTCTCCCATTCATCTTCTTCCCCACAACACCCAAAGCAAGGTCACTTTAATGAAAACTGCAGACAGATTTTTTAAATAAAATTCCCTTTCTTTTGTTCTATATATATATATATATATATATATATATCATGTGAATGTGATGATGCTCAACCATACAACCATCAGCTTCCTCTTGTCTGTAGAATCAATCCTAGATTCCGGTTGTGTTTGAGTTTTGAATCGCAAACGACCCAAAATCACGACAGCTTGTTCCCCATTCTTGTCTGTAGATAACCCATCGGTTGGAGATGGTACCTACTATCTCCAAGAATACACGATCCCAAGAGGTTCATCTTGGTTCTGTCTTTATGATACTCGGGGCTTGTCTAATGATGCTTTTGAAAACATTAATATGATTGAGAACTGGATGAATAAAGGTGTTCGTCACGGGGAACTTGTTATCAGGTCTGCATTTTAACTTTACAAAGTAGTTTATATCATGCATTTAATTTTTCCCTTCTTCAGATTTGTTCATATGAGGGTTTTGTTAATCAGGAAATCAGATGATTATAGTTTAAGGAGAAGAATGAAGTTTAAAATACGCAACTTAGGTCGGCAGTCTTGCAAGACCCGGACCGTTAATTTTGTCATTTTCGTTGTTGACGGGGTTTCTGTTTTGAAATCCATGGAGGGTGATGACACAGCTGAGGTACAGTATATGCAGATGATCGCCAAGATTTTCAAGTGTCCATGCTTGTCATTTAAAGGTACAGATTATTTCATGTATTTCTTACTTTCCTAGTTGGTTTTTCTTTTTATTTTCTGGATTGGTCAATGTGATTTCTTATCAGGCAATTAAATTGCTGAATGCTTCTTTTTTAGATGATAAACCTGTTCTTGTTGTCACACATGGAGATTTACTTTCAATTGCTGATCGTGTTCGTGTCCGAGTTCATTTGGGAGAGCTGCTGGGTATTCCACCTGCAAAACAAATCTTTGACATTCCAGGTGATTTCTTCAATTTATTTACATTTGTTTGACTAATAACTTTTTGTCACTGAATGATTGCAGTTGAGTCTAAGCTTTTAAGTTTGCAGAAAACCATGATCCGGTAACAGAGTTGGCAATCATTGATATGTTGTGCTACTCGCTTGAGCATGCAGATCAAAATCTTCCGCACAAGAACTGGGTAATAGAAAATATCCGTCTTGCACCCATAATAAAGGCTAAAAAGTTCTCAGTGGGCTGCATACTCTTTTTAATCTGATTTGGAAAGCAAGTGCTTTGCTCTAATCCAAAATATATGTTGGAATCCTTATGATTTCTGAAGCAAATCATTTAGCTTTTGTATCACCATTGTAATTGCGAGCTCTTGCACGTGCATGTAACTTGTTTACTTATTTTGTTGAAGAGATGTAAGTAATGGGTATGATAATTACATGCAGGTCCGTAAAGTCCGTATATCTACAATCATATATCTGCTAGCAATGCTGGGGATTGCCTTAGCATTGGCTTACCTTAGAAGTTGGAATACGAGGGACTAAATTGTTTACTTATTTAGCTTTGGGTGTTGTGGGGAAGAAGATGAATGGGAGAGTTATGTAGGATTTGGGTGATTTTTCTTCAGAGGGACTAAATTGAAAGAATGTGTAAATAATAAGGATCAAATGTGTGATTATACCTTTAATTTTTTAACTGCCACGTCACCTTCCGTTAGCCCATTAACGGCAGGTGGCCAAAATGATCCCATTTTAATAGTTTGGGTAGTGAAATGGAGCGTTTTTTTCTATGGTGGTCATTTTAAAACTTTCACAATAGTTTGGTGGTCAAACAGATAGTTTACCCAAAAATGAATGGGTAAAGTACACAAGTGACCACTAAACTATCCCTAAAAATATAAAATAGTCACCGAACTTTCAAAAGTTATATAATGGGCATTAAACTTTAGTTTTTATTACAAAATGGTCACTGAGCCGTTAATTGTCGTTAACTAGGAGACGTGACAATTACGAAATCTGTATATCCTCAATATTCAAACATTCAATCAGTTTAGACATCAATAATAAGGGTTAAATTAGGGGGAAATTGATTGAATGTGTCAATATAAAGGATTAAATATTCTATTATTCAAATTTTCGTACTTGTCACGTAACCCAATTAACGTCAGTTAACGGCCCAGTAACCATTATATAACAAAAACTAAAGTTTAATGTCTAATATATAACTTTTGAAAGTTTGATGACTATTTTTGTATTTTTGAAGATTGTTTAGTGACAATTTGTGTATTTTATCCAAAAAGAAAAGAAAAGTTGAAATTGCCTATTTGCATCCGCTCTAAATTTGAGTAGAAATTATCTGCTATTTCCGATATACTTGTTCCATCATAAAATTAAATTTAGGATTTAAGATTAAAGTTTAGAGCTAGGGTTTAAAATTTTAGGTGTAAGGTGTACTTTTTAGAGTATAAAATTTATGGTATAAAATTTTAAAATTAATGTTAGAGCTTAAATTTTTTTTAATGTTGAGATAAGAAAAAAAAAAGAGGTTTCCTATAAATTCACAACAAATGATAAATTTAACATCTAAAACTCAGTATTATATGTATTTACAATATGTGAACATGTGATTGTGAGCCCAAGCCCACCAAGCCGGATCGAGTGCGATTTTGGATTACATTGGGACAATAGAAGAAATATAATAGGCATATTTAACAAAAGGAAAGAATGGTTAATGCTTTGTAGAAGCCGCAGAATAGGAATTAAAGTATCGGTCTATATATAAATTTGTTAATTAGTCGAGTGGTCAAAATACGTATATTATCTTATTTTATATGAGCTCGATCTTGACATTTATTTTTGAAAATATAATTATTTTTGTTTAATCACAAAAATATTAGTCTACACATACATGTAGCAATCCCATTATATGAAGTTGCCAATGAATGGCATAGACATGTATATTTTGTAAATGACTGGCTGTGATTTTTGGATAAAAATTTTCTGCCCCTTTTCGGTACTTCAAGTAATGTATGCTCCAATACTAAAAAACACTAAAAAATTAAATTTTAAGTTCTAACCCTAAATTCTATGTCTTAAACCCTACACTCTACGCTAAATTCTCTAAACCCTAAACTTATTTTTTTAGTGTGAGACATAAACAAGAACACCAAAAAGATCCAAAGATTTTCATTCGTGATTTTTTTTTTTTGGAAAAAAAGGCTAAACTACAACTTAAGTGGCGACTCTTTCTCTATAATGCAGCTTGGAAGAAGGAAAAATAGTATACCAAAGCAAAATACATAAACAAATACATGGAGGTAGGTACTAATTTGTGGAACATAATTTGGTGGGCTCTTTGAGGGTATTTTAGTTATGTATCAAAGCTTAAATAGATTTTAATTATATTTTCGTTTCTTTATTAAGCTGTTAACATTTTCATTTCAATACTTATTTGATATATGATTCGATTTGATGTCTAAAGATGAAAATATTCCCGAACTCAAAACGGTTCGAATATGAACAAATGATAATATGAGCATTGTTACTCTACTAACAAAAAATTCTTGGATTTCTTTATTTAATTCGAATGAAATAGAATATATATGTAAATATCTACTACCCTCATCACCATTTATTGTCACTTATAAAACGTTACGTTTGATCCATTTTTTACTTAAAAATTTGAAAATTGAATATTATTCATACAAAGTTATGCATGGAGAAGCAGGTTCCTCATTTAGCTTAGCTTTTCTTTGGGGCAAACTTATTCTTTATTTTCATGGTGGTAGGCATATTCAACAAAAAGAAATAATGGTAAAAGCTTTGTAGAAGCCGCAGATTGGGAATTAAAGTAAGAGTTTATATATAGATTCGTTAATTACTCGAGTAGTCAAAAATATATATATATATATATATATATATATATATATTATTTTATTTTATATGAGCTTGATCTTGATATTTGTCTTAAAAATATAATTACCTCTGCTTATTCACAAAAATATTAGTCTAACATATACCGGTAGCAATCCCATTATATGAAGTTGCCAATAAATGGCATAGGCATGTATATTTTGTATGGCTGTGTTTTTTTTGGAAAAAAGGCTAAGCTACAACATAAGTGGCGATTCTTTCTTTATAATGCATCTTGGAAGAAGGAAAATTAGTATATCAAAGCAAAATACATAAACAAATACATGGTGGTAGGTACTAATTTGGGGAACATAATTTGGGGATAAAAATCATTTGCCCTTTTTCGGTGTCACTACTTATGCCTCAACACTAAAAAAATAGAAGCACCGAAAATGGTAGAAGATTTCCCTAAATTAAATTCGAGCCTTAACTCTAAATTCTAAATTTTAAACCCTACACTCTATACCCTAAAAAATACACACTACCCTAAATTCCCTAAACCCTAACCATAACCCCTAACCTAAAACTCTAAACCCTAAACCCAATTTTAAGTGTGGGTTTTTGAGTTTGTTTTTAGTTATGTATCGAGGCTTAAATAAAATTTAATTATATTTTCGTTTCTTTATTAAGTTGTTAACATTTTCATTTCAATGTTTATTAGATATATGATTAGATTTGATGTCTAAAGATGAATATATTCCCGAACTCAAAACGGTTCGAATATGAACAAATGATAATATGAGCATTGTTACTCTACTAACAAACAACCTTTTGTTCTTGAATTTCTTTATTTAATTCGAATGAAATAGAATATTTATAATTACAAATATCTACTGCCCTCATCGCCATTTATTGTCACTTATAAAACGTTACGTTTGATCCATTTTTTACTTTAAAATTTTGAAAATTGAATAGTATTCATACAACGTTATGCATGAAGAAGCAGGTTCCTCATTTAGCTTAGCTTTTCTTTGGGGCAAACTTATTCTTTATTTTGTCAACTTCCTTGGTGCCGATTTGAAAGGCCTTGGTCAAGACATTGTCCGGCACCGGGGGTGTTGAAGCAAACAATGTCACGGCAAGCGATTGAGTTCCGGGCAGCTGGCTGTTGAACCCTGCAATCACAGAAGCTGGCTTCTCACCATTGTTCTTCTGGAAATGCACCAGTCCCTTGGGGAACACGAAAACGTCGCCTTTCTTGACGGATTTGGAGATCAACTTGTTTGATGTAGTGATGAACCCAACATCCAATTCACCATCAAGAACAAAGATGATCTCGGTGGCACGCGGGTGAGTGTGGGGTGGGTTAAGGCCACCGGGTTGATAGTCGATGCGGGCAAGTGACACTCCAAGGGTGTTAAGCCCGGGGATTTTCTCAACGTTGGCCCCTGTTACCACCGATCCCACTGAATTGTTGATAACTCCAGGATTGGCTAATCCGCTGAAGAAGAAATCAGATTCCGTAACATTTGCCTCGTCTTTGCATGGAAATCCATTCACCTTTATTCCTACAAGTGCCATAAGATACCTATGAATCCTGAGAAAGAAAATGAAAAGAAAACAACGTATATATAATTGTTGCCCGTAAACGTACCTGCAGCTTTGTTCGCTACACAAAGATCCTGGAGAAGATCAGGATCAGACGCGGCCATGCCGAAGAGGGCAAGAAAGACAAAGAGATATGCAGAAACCATGGCAGCCATGAATGGAAAATGTAGAGAAAGTTTTTGTTTCGATTGTTGGAAGAGAAAGGGGATGTCTAGTTTATATATGGAAAAAAAAAATGGGTACAGATAATAGATGTGAGGGTAAAGTTTGGAAAACAGGGTACTTCAACTTGGAAGCAAAGCAATTAGTAAATGCAGACAAAACTTCACCATCTTTGACCCCAGATTTTAACCATCCAGGACTTGTTCAAGGGGACAATAAGCAACCGAGAAGGAAGATAAAATGCGTTATAGTGCACTAATTAAGAGAGTGATGTTTGATGTGCGACAGTCAATATTTCACATACTTGGCTGAACATTCATTCTTCACATATGCCGTATTACTTGATAATTAGCAGAGTGAAGTAGCTTATAAGGTAAAATCTGTAGTTGCCATATGTCTTTCTTGCAACTACTGATTAGTGTGCTATAAAATCCTAAGCATTGCTACCAGACAAGGCTTAAAAAAGGCTGAAGAATGCATTTTGTCTCTTAGTCTTCAAATGAAACCAAATCAAATTATACATCAATTTAATACTTAAATATATTTCTGTTCAATTAGGTACTTGATTTTATATTCAAAGAAAATTAGGTACTTGGTTTTGGTTTCAAGGTTCAATTTAGTATTTTTTGTCTAACTTGATACTTGAATTTGACTTCTTGATTCAAAATGGTTAAAAATTGTAAATAACTATTTGAAAAGAAGAAGAAGATAAGTTCAAGTATTTAATTGAAAAAAATACATGTACAAAATTGAACCATAAAATCAAATCAAAGTACCTAACTATAAATTTTTTTTATATCAAACTGAACGTTTAAGTCAAATTTATATATCAAAATATATATATTTACCAAAAAGATGATAAAAATTGATAATGAAATAAAAGATGTACATTTCATCACAAATACTATCGTTTAAGTTTTTTTATTTAAGAAATTTTTAGTGCTGAAAAATATTTACAGATGAAGAATTAAAAAATATTACTAAGAATGAAACGTAAGCTTCTCCTCTATGGGCTTTGTGGAATTCAATTATTTCTTTGAAATAAAAATTCGATTATAACATCACTATTAAGAAAAAAATTATTGAAAATTAAAGTTGTATTTCATACAGGTCTTTCGACGCCTATATTCAATCTTTAATTATTACTGCATAAAAATCAAAAGGAAGAAAAAAAATAAAGAAATTCATTTTTACCCATTTTGATTTACGAAATTTATGGCGGTTTTAGTCGAACGGTGAGAAAAGAGAGAATCATCCAAAGCTATAGCTTTGATTTTGTGCGATTTGGGATTGTTTTTAAGAAAATTTATTCCTTTATAAAAATATATTCTAGCGCCGGTTAAGTCTGACGGCGCAACAAATGATTTATGATGAAATCATCCAAAGCTATAGCTTTGATTTTGTGCGATTTGGGATTGTTTTTAAGAAAATTTGAACAGATAGAACAATAGAGGATAAGAAGCACTCCAGTTTGGTGGTGGCCATTGAGTAAACGGTGGCAGGAATCTACGACGACGACGATTTCGATGATAGTACAAGATAAACACTTTAAGTTTTTTTATAAAAAGAAAGAGAAATTTTGAAACGTGAAGAAAGGAGGCAGACAAGATAAAATAAAAAAAAAGTAAAATTGTTAATATATCTTCAATTTATTTATTTTTTTGGTGTGAAAAATAAAAGGGTGAAATT
The DNA here is from genome assembly GCA_958450335.1 of Hibiscus tridactylites. Lineage (NCBI taxonomy): Eukaryota > Viridiplantae > Streptophyta > Magnoliopsida > Malvales > Malvaceae > Hibiscus > Hibiscus tridactylites. The sequence continues at coordinate 95,570,362 of OY288271.1, read as the reverse complement.
GTTTTATTTAATTAAATAAAATGATCAAATTGCTTTGATGTCCTTGGATTAGTTTTTTTTTCTTTTTATCTTTTATTATCGAAAATTCCACGTGGCAGCATAAGAATGTGCCACGTGTCCTACCATGTCATCAATTAACAATGTTAGACTTGAGGGGCATTTCAAAAGACGGAAGTAAAGTATAGAGGACATTGAACGCACAAAAAGTATTGACCCAATATTGAACTTTTTGTCAAAGTGCAGAGGGCATTGGTGTCATTATCCTTTAATATTATTTTATTAAAATATTAATATCATCATCTCGTGTCGCGTGGAACCCAAATACAAATTCATTAGAATTGAATTTTATGAATAGATGTGCTTTTACTTTTTGGTAAACTATAAGTTTGCTCACTTAAGCCCTACAACCCTTTGTTAAGGAACTTTCTCTGTCTTGTTTTCTCCTCTTCTTTTTTTTCTTTGATCGCCTTCAAGGTTCCTAATCTGATTTTCATTTTGAGTCCTGATTAAGTTTTTTTGTTTGTTTTCGATCGTGGTCAATTTTTTGAAGGTTTTGTTTGAATTTTTCTGTTCTCCTCTCTTTTTCCTTTATTCTGATTTTCCTCCCTCCTCATCATTCGTCTTATTTTTCTCTTTTCTCCTTTGAGAAGAGCTTATGGATTCAAAGGAATATAACAATCTCAATGACGGAGCTATCAAGATGGATACCTTAGAGCTGGAAGCGGACGACAACATAAATGCTACCATTATGTTTCTCTCTGGTTAGTAAGCTGATTTCTGGTAGAAGCGTTAAATTCTCATATTTGTATGCCATTTTAAACCGTGCTTGGCTATTAAAGGAGAGTTTGAGAGTCATGATTTAGGCAAGAATTTCGTTCTGTTTATCTTTAACTCTGAAAAGGAGAAACATGGCGTTATGGTTCAAGGTCCCTAGTCGGTCCAAGATAAACATATCGTTCTTAAGGGCTGGCCTTTGGATGCAACTTTAGAGAAAATCGATTTCTCTATTTTGAGTTCTGTGTTCAGGTTTACAACCTCCCTTTAGCGCTGATAAACGAAAAGAATGCAGCCAAAATAGGAAGCATTTTCCCAAGGTATCTTGAGTCTAACATCAACGATAATGAAAATGTGAAATGAGATGGTTTTCTTAAAATAAAAGTAGTCTTGCGGGTTGATGATCCACTTAAGACTGGTTTTAATCTCAAGAGAGGCGAAAACAATCATATTATGGTCTCTTTTAAGTATGAAAGAATACCAAAGTTTTGCTACTCGTGTGGACATATGGGGCACCCAGCTAGGAAGTGCGATTTTAAAGATGAATTTTTTTTAAAAAAAAATGGGTCACTACAGTCCATGGTTGAGAGCACCATCTTCAAAAAAATCGTCTAGTTTCCATGGTTCTCAAAGTGTAAAACCTATGTTTGATTTTGATATAACTAAGTATGTTAAGGACTAAATTGAAAACTTGAAATATATTTCTAAGTCCCTTAAATGATTTATAAATCACCAACACTTTAAACTGATTTGAAAAACTCAAACTCCAAATATTTTTTAAGTGTTCCAAGGCCAAAGTATTGAAAATCGTCCAGGTGTATCGATACGCCTCCAGCCGTATCGATACCTTTTTTTACAAAGTTGGCTACTGGAAAGATGCGTTTCGATACGCTCTTAACTGTATCGAAACAGATTCAATCTGTATCGATACGCCCCTCTGTAAAAACTGAAGGAGTTTGAATGGTGTACCGATACGGTTCAACCCGTATCGATACGGTTTTAACGGAATTTTTAATTTGAAGAGCTTTAAATATTTTCTACCATTGGTGTCAGTTGTTAGGTAACTAATATTTAAAGTGGTAGTTGTCCCGTATCGATATGGTGTACTCCGTATCGAAACGGAGACTTCCAGTGAGCTAAGTTGAGAAAAAGCTATCGATACAGTCTTATCCGTATCAAAATTGTCCTTGTCCCATATCGATACGCTTACGCGCGTTTCGATACGCCCTCTTTATTATGTACAATGGCTCTTTTTGTTTTGAGACAAGTATCGATACGGGTCTTCGTGTATCGATACGAATAGCTACAAAAGTGCATTTATGGTGGAAAGAGAGGGTCCCAACGGCTATAATTAATACCCTAACCACCCAAACGACTAGAATTGATAGAGAATGTATAAATTGAAGCTCATTGAAGACCAACAACAACTATTTGCATCAAAGATAAACATCCAAGCAAAAATCCAACCTTATTGTGCTTATTTTCCAATATTCTTGTAAACCTCAAATTGTGTTGTATTCAATTCTTATCCTATCTCAAATTTGGGTTGAGTGTTTGTACTGAAAGGGGCAATATTGTATTTGAGAGATACCTTTTTGCCTAATTTCTTCTTTGTTTCACTTGTAAGGGTTTGGTCAAATTTTAGGTAGAAAATTTGACCGGTTGTGTAAAGGTTACCTCCTAAGCCTTGAAAAGGGAAAGAACAAATTAGTGAATTGTTGCAAATCCTTAGTGGTAGCTAAGGTAGTGGATGTAGAGTTCATTTGGAACTTGAACTACTCTAAAATTCTTTGTTCTTCATTTTTAGCTATCATTTTTCTTCAACAATTTTTTAAAGCTCAATTCACCCCCTCTTGGCATTGATCAATCCATTGATCCACTCAACACAAAGGCTTCCCCTAGAACCTGGTTTCACAGTCGACAACTAGAAGAACCAAGGAAGGCACGTCAAAGTCCCTGCTATTGAGAAGCGTCAAATTCCTCTATTCTTAAACAATGATAAGTCGGGCTCAATCACTATTGAAGACGATGAAGAGAAAATGTCAGATACTACGAGGAAAAAGGTGGACTCTTCATCAACCTCTAGGGAGGTGTGTCAACCTAGGACAAATCGAATATCTTTGACGACAGCTATTAATGACTTTTGTCTCATCCTCGTGTTTCTTCTAATGAGACAAATGTGTCGTCTTTTGCCTTGCTGACAAAGTCGGCTTCCTCTCTCTCCTTTGACGTGAACCACGCTTTGCATATGATGAGCCATAACCCTAAAGAGATATTGTGGGCTATCTTTGCTTGATCGCTCCAACATCCATCTAAATCAGTGGTTTATCCCTGAAAAGAGGAGCTTATCATTAATGGCTTGTTTGTTATGGATATCTCTGCACATAACAAAAGAAAACGGGTAACTGAAGATCCCCCGCTGCTTCATCCTTCAAAAAGGGAGCTTAGAAATGAGATCCTGGAAAGAGTTTTTAAACACGAACTAGGAGTCTGAAATGCTATTGATACGGGAATAATCAAGAATGATGAGGTGGTTAACTTCATGTTTTCTCCTGGCTCTGATGATGGACCTTCCAGAATTATTTCTAGGATTGAAAAACAGTTTAAAGGAAAAGTCAGGGGTTTCCGAAGGCTTGGCGGGATTATACAGGCTGCAAGGGAGAAGCATTCTATGGAGCTTGACCGAAAGTTTCATGAAGAAGCTGGTCTGTTAGAGTTTGGAAGGGACCCGTATGGCAAACACATTATTAATGTAACACCCTAAAATAAAGAGTAGAGGCTTATAAGGGAAGCAAAAAAAAGTAAGTGTGGTTGTGAAGGCTTGAACCCGTGACCTATGCTAGGTAAAACCCAAGCTTTAACCGTATGAGCTAAGGCAATTCATGGCCTTAGTTTACTCCAGTTTTTATTTAAGCTATGGTTTCATTGTCTAATCCAATAACGAATAAAAGTAAGACCCCTCACCTACCCGAAACCAATGAACATTCTAGATGTGAAAAAAATATCAGATTTCTACAGATTTTAAAGGTGACCTTTCACCTTCTCAATCGGTCGCCGTTGATCTCTGTCACCGCCTACATCTCCAGAGGCGTCACGTTGCTGCAATCACAACCATAACCACCACGCGCGTAATCGAACCGTCATTCACCAGCAAATTCCGTTTGAAGCTCCGACAAGATACCCAAATTGTCGCCTCTGTTTTTACGTTGATCTTGGCCACCGCTCGACGGTGGTACCCACCGCCATCACCATCGTGATCTCCGTTGAAGACCGCCCAAAACACCTCAGCTACACGCAGCATTGCCGGCCTTTTTGCCGTAGAAGTTGGGTTGAAAAGTTTGACGGAAACTCAAGAGTTTTCGACGTTTTCGGACCCTTTCCGTCGTCTTTTCGTTGCACCGTCACCGTCCCTGAACTCCTCGCATCATCGCTATCAAAACCCTACTCTCAGGTCGTCCATGCATCGCCGGTTAGTGGGTCGTCGGAGCTACGCCGATCCTAGCGTTACCGCTTCAGATCTGGTAAGTCTGGTTAGATTCTGGCTTTGTAAGGGTATTTTTCGGATTGTTGAAGTTTTAATTATGAGATCTCTCATTTTTTTCGGCAGATTCTGACCGTTTGGGGCCTCCGACGAGCAATTTCGGTGACCGGTCGGCGAAGCCAATCCGAAAGGTAAGTGAACCGATCTGATCAGAACTGGTCTGGCCCAATGAATCGGGTCAGGCCTATTAGATTTAGGAAGTGGGTCGGCCCGTGTAAGGCCCAACGGCCTTTAGCCCAAACCCGTGTAACCGACCCGACCCGTTGACCCGTACCCGGCCTGTTGACCAAGTCAACTCAGTGAGTCAACTCACCGAGTCAGCCATTGGACCAGTGACGTCAGCGTTGACTTTGACCGCTGACGCCAGCGTTGACTTTGACCCAAAAGTCTAAAATTTCGAAAAGCCCTATTTTATGTTTTTCGACGTCCCGAGTCCGTTTTTGAATCTCGTTTCATGAAATTATAACCCAAAAGCCTTCGAATTGGACTTTGAACCCGAGAAAGCATGTGTTTAGTTTTTTTAATTTAAGAGTTATTTGATCAAATTAAGTATTGATTATGGATTATATTTAATTGAAGGTATTCATGTGTTTTTGTATCTAAGAAGTAAAGGACGTTGAATTCGGGTTCGAGTTTGATCGAATGGAGTACCACGGTTGACCTATATATCAAGGATTCAAGGTAATACACTGCTACCTCTTGTATGCTCGTGAACATGTTAGTATTCGGTTAACGCATGCACACATATGATGATGAGTACTGTTAATTCTGCTTAAGTCTAACCGGATATGAAAATGTACGACGTTATAGATAAGTTTAGAATAATCGAATGAGAAAGATGATAAATCAAAGAATATGGAATCCAACAAATAATTAATGAGGCAATCAATCTCCAAACCCGATTAATAATGTTAATTTGTCAAACAACAGAAATATTGGAGTATATAATTACGAAAATGCCCTCGATGTGAAAATGACAAAAATACCCCTGATAATGAAAATGGTGCTAAAACCTACAGTAAATCCGTAAAACAATTGATTCATCTAAAAGTCTCGAATTACTCAAAGAGATGTGATAATAAGACTTAATCATTCAAGAAAGATAAGCACTCGAATTTAGCGTAAATCCTGAATAAACCTCTGAAGATAAATTTGTGGGGGAAACTCTTTATATGTTCGGATTAATCAAACTATCAGAAGATACATAATTGCTATTAATGGCTGAATCGAGTAAAAGAATTGAAAATATCAATACAATCGAGTCATCAAATGACCAAAATGTGCTTGGGCATTGGAATTTCTAAATTAACAGAGGTGATTGGTCTATCCTCGTGTTTTGGAAATAATGGATGGTTGGAAAATGGTCAAAAGGACCAAAATAATTGAAAGAATTGAAAATACCGACATGTACGAATTGGCTAAAAGAGAGTAAGATGCCACCGGGCACCCAAAACTACTGAACTAATCATATGACGAGATATAAACTAGTGATTAAGATGATTAAGTGGTTCAAAAGGCCCGAAAGAACGTGAACGACTGCACTTTAAATAATTGGGATGCCCTCTCGACTGAGATAAATAAAAGCTTCGAAATCTTAAACTTTTGATCGCACGCAAGTGATTGCAATATTCAAATGGGTTGAAGTTTGGGTTAAGTATGTCAATCATTTCTTGATACCCAAATTGGCATAAATGCATGTTCAACCTCTCGAGGCATGTTTCGAGATAATGTGACAGCGATTCATACATATGTATAACACAGTCAAAATTAAATAGTGAACACAGGGAAAGTGCACCGATTTGAATGTTTGGAAAGTAATGTATCGGCGAGATGAGTATAGTGGAAAGGTCTTTGAAGCCTATTAAACTGTCGGAAATCTTCAGCGCGATAAATCATTGACCTATCCCTTCGAGATCAGATTATGGAACTACCTCGGAGTGTTAAATGACCAAAATGCTCTTATTGGTCAAATGATCAGAACAATCTTGACACATTTGAGATCCTAATCGATCGTATCGTATCAATTTTCGAATGCTTGATCGAAGACATTGATTACAATGCCCCCTTTGAGATAGGGACATCGTCTCTGAAATCGTTTCAGAATTGTCAAAAGTTCAGTGCTTCATCTCTCCTTGTAAATACCAAGTATCTCTAAGAAATAAATGGTTCCTTTCAGCGTGTTCCGAGTGCACATAAATATTCTACCGTCTTGAACCTTAGGCTGTCTTTCTATACGAAATATGGCTTTTATCAAATCGAAATATACCTGTGTATATGAACAAAAAAAGAAAGAAAGAAGAAAAGAAAGAAAATAAAAATTTATATGATCGCTAGTTATCGTTTAATCGAAAACTAAAGTTTACTTTATATTCACTGTTATTTTAGATTAACAATGAATGCTACCGAATATTATTATTATCGATCATTATCGACTATCACCGATTACTATTGTCACTACCTATACCGTTACCGGGATATTTTGGGATAGAGTATGAAGTTACCGTAGGTTCAGCCCTGATCAGGCTGGTAATTCCTTACCGTTTCAGGTTCCTATGCTTCGGCTAGGGTAATTCCTTACCGTACCTAAGGTATCCCCTTAGGCTGGCACCTACGCCCAATGGGCCTAGGTTAATGCCCGCGATAGTTGCAGTTCTGGGGAACTGCATACCGGAGTTTGGTTGGAGGGTAGATAGAAAATCTAAAATGAACCTTATCGCTAAAATCATATAACCGTGAAATAGCGTTCACCACACCGTTACTTTGTATGTGTTAACTTTGCACTGTTGGAACACACACTAAGCCTCTACTTTAACTATCGCAATCCATATCTTGTCCAACTCTTCGGTCTATATATTCCTAGTAGGATACTCAGTGATTAAATAAAGAGCAATTATATTATCTTTATGTATACTGCTTCTTTGAAATATCTGACCGTATTCTTGGAGCCTATTGTTCCCCGAAACATTATGTCAGTGTTATGCCTACCATATATCTACATGTTACTTATATTATCCATTGGTAGTTCTGTATTACTGAGCTTTTCGAAGCTCACGTTGTTTTTACCACCGCATGTTAAAAGAAACCTAACATGGCTCGATGACCGACAGCATCGTTGGAGTTCTCTCGGTGTTGCTTTTGGAGTACGATACCGACATAGTTAGTGGGCATGCATGTTATGTATTATTTTATGATAGTGTCTGTAAAACTTTTTTTTTAAATCTTGTTATATGTTTAAAAGATTTCAGGAAAGGGTATGTCAAACAGAGGTTACCGTTACAATTTAATAAGTGTTTGAGAAAAAAATGTTTTTATGTGAATTTTTATTGTGGGTCGCTCTTGTGACCCTAATGTGACTTTCTAGGATCCGTTGTAACGCATAGGCGGGTCTAGGGGTTACAATTAATATTCCAACGTTCAGCTCTACGCCCTCTCTAACCCTAACTAAGATCGAGGGGATCCAATGTGATGAAGATGTCAAATTCTCTCTTTTTGCAGATGACATCCCGACGTGTCATTCACAATAGATATGAGTCCTTTAATCCCCTTCACCATTGGTTTATGGGATGAGCCATTGGTGACTGCTCTGTTGATCCTTCCATCTGTGTTTGAACAGCTTTCTTTTGTTGGGTGTAAGCCTGTGTTTTTCCATGTTTCTTGGGAGGGTTCATGGTGCTTTCATTGTTGCAGGAAAAACTATTATTTTTATGTGGATGTTCTCTCGCTTGTTTTGGGTTCAAGTTTCTCTGGCAGTGTCATTCTTTTTATCATTTGACTCGATCCTTATATTTGAGATATAGGGACACCATTCTTCGACCCTGGGGCTCTCTAAAAAGTCTGTCGATGCCCATTGTTTGGCTGTGCTGGCTAAGGAATCAACTGATCCTCCCGTTCTTCTCTATTTCGTTTTCTGTTGTGGCAACTTGTTTTGTGTTTTGTCTCCCCTGATGTTGGCAAGGGTTTGGATTTGTTTTGCTGATTTGGGGTTGACTTCTCCACTTGGTTTTTTTCTGTTTGTCTCGGTCGTTTCTCTGCTGGTTTTTTCAACTTGTTCTATGGTTTGGTTTAGATCCGTTTCCCTGTGTAGTTTCAAACCGATGATCCCCTTTTGGCAGACTGCTATTATTTTTCTGCTTCTTTAATGAATTTATTTTTCTTTTCAAAAAAAAAGTTTGATCACTTATGTTTTAATTTTATTTGATTTTGATCAATAAATTAAAAAAATATGTTTTGATCATTTACATTATCGATTTATTATATTATGATCATTGAGCATATATTGATGATAAGTCACATAAACAGAAGGAGTTAATTTTTATTTCGACCTCTGAACTTTAGATAAAATATCAATTTAGTACTTTTTTACAATATTTTTAACTATAATTCCATAAGAACTTTAGTTGATGTCTTTGAATCCACTGTAACGTCTCTCCGATCACCTTCTCCAATCGGAACAAATAAAAGAAATACCAAAGCTATAAACTGTAATGGTCTTATTTTGGCCAGCAAGGAGCTTTGCTTCACCATTACAGTTCAGATGCTATTACTGACCAAATCAGACCATCTAACATACGCATTCAATTCATTTAAGCTGGAAAATTAAGCCCTCTGAAACAATAACATTTACTAGCCGAACTCATTGGATGGACCGAGGGGTGCTCGGCTGCTTTATAAAACTTGATCTTAGGTTAGTTCTGCGGAGAAAGAGGTTAAAAAATTAACCTCAAACAGAAGTGACAGTAGTTATCACTCTCTTGGCTTCATCACGTATACAAGAAAGGTTGGTCTTGATCTCTTTAGAAAGCCGGCCTTCAACCAGACGAACCGGCAACCACATCTTCGGCTTCACATCGACTAAATACGACAGCGTTGTCTGCCATTCTTCGCCGATCACTTCATCCTCTTCCCTTTTCCTTTTACTCAACTGCACAACCCATCATTATTCATTAACAAACTTATTAAATTCAACTGCAATTTCAGTAACTATTTCTTACCTGTTCAATCAACCATGTTCCTTCAAAGTTTGTGAAGTCGCCTTCAATCATCTTGAACTTAATTTCACGCTTTTTCCCATTTGGCAAAATCTCAACATCTTTCTCGTAACAATCTATAACTCCTTTGGCATTAAATTTCAGACCAAATGGCAAGTTCTGCTGTCCAATCTGTTTGATGCAGCAAGTTCTATCAACTCAAATGGAAGTAAATTGAATTGGATCAAACACGGGAACCCGAAAAGGATAGATGATTTACCTGAAAAATTCGAGCAAACTTGTCGTTCTTTTCAACAACTTTGCTTACAGCAAGACCTGGAATAAGATCAGCCAGTTTCTCATAGTCAGTCAAGATGTTCCACACGGTATCGAGGCCGGCTTCTATCCCGATTTTGGACCGGATCCTACGAGAGTTCCCTCCAAGCTTTTTTATTTCAATAAACACACCGTCTTCGCATATCGAATCAGTCTTCTCATCTGACAATTACATGTCAAACCATAAAAGATTAAAACATCATAGGATGGATTATGTTCTTAAAGGCATGAATATGAATGCAGTTTCACCTTGAGTGATGGTAGCTCCTCCGTCGTACTGGAGAGACATTGCCCGTTGCTACGGATCTATCTATCTATTTATCTATCTTCAACTGTGTTTCTTACTGAAATAAATTATGAACCGAATAAACTGTATGTATGGATCCTAAACTTAAACATACATAGCTTAATAGCCAATGACATTACTTGGAAGTTATGTATACCTTCCTTGATGAACTCTGATATTTGAAGTAACTCAAAAGGGATCGATCTTCTGCACCAGGATAGAATGTAGACTCAAGCTTCCCTTTGTTTTAAGATATGTATTCGGCTTGAATCAAAGTATTGGTCAATAGATACAATAATTTAATATTTTTACTTAAAATAATGTAATTTTGAGATCTGTGACCAATGCAATATCATTTTTATTGTTGGCTAACGTCGAAATCAAAACATATGTGTACATTAAAATAGGTTGTTGGAATTTGGAAACTTGCTGTACACATGTGCTTCATAATAACCGCTCTGATTACAGATCTGCATCAAATATATATATATATATATATATATATATATATATAATATATATATATATATATATATCATTTAAATTAAAAAACAATATATTGCGTCAAATTTATTTTATAATTATGTTTATTTAAATAATATTTTTATTTAGAATTTAAGAAAGATTTAAAGTCATTCGAATATAATAGATAATGTTCAAAAGAATTATAATTATAGAAATTAAAATTTACATAATTTATATAGTAAATAATTTCTTTTATTTTTTTATAATTATCAATAACTGACCTATTGTTTGATTAATCAGAATCTACGAAGCACAAGGACGCCACCTTAAGGCCGTCCCGCGTCCCCAAGACGGAGACGATGCGGGGACAACTAGGGACATCCCAACTTTACCAGAGACAGTTAAACCTATATTGGGTACAATCAAAGATTATTGGGACGTACCCAGAGACGTATCCAAATATATTTACTTAAAAAAATAAAAATAAAACCCCATCTTCTTTGTGAGTATGGTTTTAAAAACCATTAATCTAATCCCAACTTAAAAAACTGAAGAATAATTAAACTAAAAATTTATCCTTAAAAAACTACTAAATTAAACACTCGACCTAAAAACTATAAACTTAACACTTAATCTCAGCCAAAAGGCCAAGACTAGATTGCTTCCTTGTTTTATATGATAAATGTCTATTTATACACTGCTTTCTCTCCTTGCTTTATGTATCTTAAGGATGTGGAATATTATGTGTGTATTGTATTTGTAATCTGTTTTAACGTTTAATCACTCAAGCTTTAAATAGGAATGGATAAATATCTATTTCAGCCATGTCATCTTTTAATTTTATTATTTTAGTCATTAATTTTCTCTTTATTTAGAATGTAAAATTATATTTTCGTTCAATTTAGTCATTTAATTTTAGTAATATCTTAATCTAAGTGTTAAAATGTAATTTAAAATTATTAGAAGTGAATTTAAATAACTACAATTATAATTTTAGTCCTTATTGTATTATATTGTTTAATATTTTTATTATATATATTAAAATTTATTTTATATTTGTCATACCCTCTCCGTACCCGCACCCTCTAGTTTTGAAAATTGTCGTTTTTTGTCTCGTATCTGTATCTGTGCAACTTAGATCAGAATCATGTATTGCACAAACTCGTTATAGGACAACCCTTTCAAACTAATTGTTTTATTCATAACACCAAAATTCAAACATTAGATATTATTTAAAAAGTATCTCTTAAATATGAAAGTCTTGATAGTGGGTCTCGTCCCGTTAATGTGAGATAAATTGGAGAATTGTCATAGATGCTATATATGCAGAGATTGAGCTTGCAATATAAAATGGCAAGGTTCGGGTGTCAAGCCAAATGGAGAAATCCAAATGCCAGTGAAATTCTCCTATAAAAAAGAAAACCATGCAACTGGAATTCCACGTAACAATTTAGCTCCTATTTCGATGTAAGCTGCAATGCTGACCGGGTCCAGGTACGTGCAGGGAAATTAAGGGCGTACTATTTTTTACAGAGAATTTATTTGATCTCAGTATACCATCAACGTTGTCTCAATCTAGATATAGGCATATAGCACAAACGAAAGAGAAATAGTTTTGATATGCGTCTGAAGCACAAAGAAGTTGCACTGCTTGTTTAATAGTAGATTAATTTATCAATTTCATCATATTTTTAAATAATAAGTACAATTAATTTATCCATCACATTTAAGTTTTTTTAATCAATTTGGACCTTCACATTTAGTCTTCAACTCTTACATGTTCTATCAATTTCCTAATTCTAAATAAATTAACAAAATTTAGCTCATATTTGTAAATTTTATCAATTTAACTTTAATCTCCTAAATAATTCAACAGATTCAGCTCACGTCGGCAAATTCTATCAATTTTGTTCCATGTATGATGAAACTTTTGTTGGTCACAGAGAAAAAAAAAAGTTAAAATGGTAGCCATGCAAGTGTAATTTTCTTTTTCTTAAAAACATGTATCAACCATGAATTTTCTTCACTATTTTCCGCTCAAAGATACTAAGGGCGAGTTGTTGGGTGTAAACGAACTAAACATTCAACGAATCGTTTAGTGGGAATGCGTTCGTTTACGTTCGTTTATCTATTAAACGAATGAACATGAACAAAATAATGAACGAATACGAACAAATAACTCGTTCATTCATTTACGTTTGTGAACGTTCAGTAATCTGTTCTTTTATGTTTGTTTAAATTTATTCATATATGTTTATTTATATTTATTAATTTAATTTCATAACAACATTATTATATTTAAAAAATTTAAAAACATATATTAAAAATATGAAATAAAAATAAAAATAAACAATACTTATTGTACGGTACATCAAACTTCTTTAGAAAAAATAAACAATATTCAATGTTTGTTTGCGTTCGTTTATCATTTTAACGAACGAACTACATTCCTTAACGAACGACAAAAACAATAAATTATGTTCGTGTTCGTTCATTTATTCGGTTAAAATTAAACGAACGAACATAAACATATACTCGTTTGTGTTCATTTTATTCGTTTACAAGCCTAACGAGTTTTACATTGCTTTTGGAAATTACTTTTGAATTGTGATTTTGAAACGTATTTTTGAATTGTTTGATTTACTATGAGAGTTTGATATTGCTATCAAAAGTGCTTTTACATAGATCAAATGTATGCTTTAAACATCCTTTATAAAAGCATAAAAATAAAAAGATTGATGATATAATTGAAGATAAATAAATGATTTTACTCTAAAGTACTTTTAAAAAAAGTTACAAACTAAAAATTTTAACATTTGAAAAGTACTTTAGCCTAAAAGGTTGCATGTGGGCCTAGTGATCGAGTTGTACTTTACATGGAGAGACTTTTTTAACCTTTTGTTTGCATATATAAAACAAATTATTTATAAATTCTTCCTCATTTTCAAACATTTGTATTTTACCTCTAATTTTTAATTCCGACTTCTTACGCCTGCTTGCAATTCCCGAATTGAACTCGTGAATCCAATTTCATTCTCTCAGAAAGCATAATTTCCTGGGCCATTGCTTCCCAATTGTCGAGAGCCCAAATGCCCTTGCACAGAAGGGCCTAACATTAGTTGCTCAAACGGGCTAACCTTTTTAATTAAGTTTTATTTATTTATTTAATTTGATTCAGACTTTATATAAGTTAATCAAACTTTTAAGTTCAAATAAAAACAATTAACAAAAATTCCATAATTAAAATGGATGTAAATAATTTTAATTAATAATTAAATAATGAATTATAATAAAATTATTTTTCTCTATTAGTAAAAAATATTAAGCTCCATATTCGACCATGTTATATAAGCAATCAAGAAATTAGTTCCCGAATCTCTCCAATGATATAAGGCCGAATAAACCTCTTGAAAAACCTGCTTTTTGGAAGCAAGACGAAGAAGAAAAAGTAGCAAATCTACCCCACCAAAAGGATTTCGAGGGCTGCAAAAGAGAAACCGGGAAACAAAAAAGATACTAATCAAGAAGTTAAGCTTGTAGATGCACGTGCCACTGCTTGTGCCCACACCTTGAGCCGAGCCTTCACATCTCTGGGGTCAGCAGAGATAAGCCAATTGCCACCACTACTGCTATGACTCAGCGGCGGCATCTCATGTTCCAACTCCCTACACGCCTTCACTTCCTCCATGTCCATACACATCGACCTCCTCCCTCCTTTCGGCCTGCTCATCACCACCACACCTTCACTACTCTCCCCATCTTTCTTTTTCCTCTTGCTTTTAATCTCCTTCGGTAACACCCCGGTTCGACTCCGATGAGGTGGGATGGCGGGAAGAAGAGAGTAATTACAAGGCTCTTTATCGGAGTCGGATGAAAGTTGAAGCAACTCTTCGCCTGAGAACTCTTCATCAGCATCTGCGTCAAAGCTTTCAATTGACAATCTCGACATGTACATCCCCATATCATCATCATCATAGTTGGTGTAGATGGAACTAGTACACATGGAAGACATGGAGATGGAGAAGTTATGTGGATGAGGTTGATGGTCATCATCGTGATCAAACCAGACATCGATATCATCATACTCATCTTCTTGTGTAGAAGAAATAAGCATCGTACTTGCATCGGATGTCATTTTCTTTTCCTTTCACTTTTTCTTCTCAACCCCAAAGAAATGGAAAATAAATAAGCCAAGAAGATGCAGTGTTCTTTCACTTTTTTCTTCTTCTGCACTTATTTATAACATGCTACGTTTGAGTTTGTTAAGTTTTAAAATAAATGTAAACTACATTCTACTGCCACGTGTAAAAAAACATTTGAACGCAGTTCAACAAACAGTTGGTTTTGGTGGTCAACTGAATAATTATATTTTTTAAATATCTATCTCAGTAATTTGGTTGCATATTCTCTTTTAAAATTTTATTAAGAAAAATATTTTTCTTTAGATAATATTTGAAAAAATACCCCACATTCAAGCCACGTAGAGTAAAGTCGCGTTTTGCAAAACACAAGTTTAAAAATTGCGTTTTATAAAACGCATTTTATGTGTTGATTGGATAGGTAAGACAAAAACAGTTAATTTGTCAAGTTTTTAATACACAGAAATCGCGTTTTACAAAATAGGACTTTGCCTTATGTGGCCTGAATGTGGGTATTTTTTCAAATGTTATCTAGAAGATGGTATTTTTCTCAATAAATTTTCAAAAGAAAATATTCAGCCAAATTAGTCATCTATCCTAACCTAGACTTATCTAACTCATAAATCAAAAAAATATTAAACGTTTGTACATTATCGATTCCACATCTATATTGGCCCTGTTTGACAATTAGCGGATAGTTGATAGCGGATAGCGAATAGTGGATAGCTAATAGCATTAACTGATTTGACTAGCGGTTTGTATTATCTGATTGTATAAAAGTGTTTGGTAAAATTAATTGATAGGTTATAGCTGTTTGATTATTTGAACAAGCTAAATGACATATAAGACATGATTATATTCGATATTTGTTTGAATAATTTATTAGTTATTAGTAACATTTTGTATCTATTAATATTTATTAGAATATGAAATTTAATTTTTAATATCATTAAGGATGTACATATTAATTTTTTTATTTCTGAAATTACCTTTTTAATATCATTTTAATAATTATTAAATTTGATGTATATATTAATTTTTTATTTATAAAATTATTTTTAAAATTTATATATATATGTATTTAGTAATTTATATATTAGTTTCTTATTTACGAATTTATTTTTTAATTTTATTAGTTATTCACATTTATGTTATTAAGAGAAATTTTTGTAATTATTAGAGAAAAAATAACTTTTACAAATCTTTTATCTAAATCTCTAACTCAAAAAGTTCTTAAAATGAACTTTTTTTTAAATGATAAGTTTTGAATATAAATCATCTGCCGCTTTTTGGTGCCCATATTTATGCCTCACACTAAAAATTACGTTTAGGGTTTAAGGTTAGGGGTTGTTGTTAGGGTTAGAAAAGTTAGGGTTTAAGGTTAGGAGTTGTTGTTGAAATTTAATTTTTTAGTGTTGAGACATAAAAAGAAGCACGGAAAGGGGTAGAGAATTTTTATTTATAAGTTTCACCTCAATCTGTTATTACAATCTTTTATTTCTAAACATCCAAATTAGTTGATTTAACAAATGTAAATCGTTAATTAAATAATTATTCAGTTTTTTAGAGTTATTTTACCGTGTGTTCCTCGCGTATGTTGTCAGTGTAATTGACTATTTACTTGAATAATAATATAATAACAATCTTTAAATTGTAGTTTATGTGTGAAAATAGTTCGGACGCAGACATTTTGTTTTGAATATTCTCCTGTTTTTTTTTCATTTATTTTCTTCATACATTAAAATTTATAATATTTCGTGCTATGATGTATGTGAATGTAACCCGTTGATTTCAAAGGGCCAGCTGTCCGCGTTTTTCATCCGAACGACAAATTAAAATGACGGATTTACCAAACGCATTATTTATAAAATTATTTTATTTCCAACAACAGTATATGAAAAAATAATTAATTAATTATATATTATAAAATATGAAGCCACGGCTGACGGGGTACTGATAGAAATTGTCATTATTACACGTGTTAGATAGCGATGGTATTAATTTTGGCCATAGAATGAAAAGCATACGTGGATGATAGGAGACATGGGGGAATGAGCATTTTGATTAGATTTTAATGGATAGGATGAATTATCAAGCCTTGGTCCATGAATTTGATGGTCCATTGCTCTTGTTGGTCTCTCTTTTTTTTGTCATTTATGTGGTATACTGGATTTCAGCTTCTAAGAAACTTATAAAAATTATCAAAAAGTAGTCTTATAAAAAATTTGTAAATATTATATGATACAATTATAATGTGTCACATGACAGTAATATTTTTAGAAAGAAATATGTTAAAAATTGGTGGTCAAAGGGATTAATTGATTCAATTTATTGGTTCGAAAGTTTAATTGGGTGCAAACAGATTTAGGGGCTTAATTGATTTTTTTCAAAAGTTCAAGGGCTTCAAGCACCCAAAAGCCAAAAAATATTTTTTGTTTAAATATTATGGCTCTGTTTGGCAATTAGCGGATAGCTGATAGTTAATAGCGGATTATATTAGCTGATAGTTGATAGCTGATTGCATTAGCTGATTTGACTAGCGGATTGTATTAGCTGATTGTATAAAAGTGTTTGGTAAAATTAACTGATAGCGAATAGATGTTTGATTATTTAAACAAGCAAAATGACATATAAGGACATGGTTATATTAATACTTGTTTGAATAATTTATCAGTTATTAATATTTTGTATCTAATATGTAACCCCCTCGTCCCGGTCTGGACGGCTGACCGGTCCGAATAGGCTACACGGGGAAAACCAAAGTGAAACCTGTTAAGGCTCCCCTTCGGTTAGCAACCCTATTTTTTTCTTTATCTTTTCTAGATGCCTTTATTAAATCTTATGTGATAGGACACGCAGCGAACAAACACAGATACAAAACCCACAAGACATGCAATTAAACAACTCAACTTTTCCCTATTAAGCAGGCCGTATCGATACACCTACAGAGGGTATCGATACGCCTTGATCAAAGTCGACCCTTTCAGTCAACTCAGGGAAGACCGTATCAATACAGCCCTTGAGCGTATCGATACGCCCTTCTCAGTCAACTCTTCTTGGTCAACGAAGTAGGATCGTATCGATACGCGTAAACCACGTATCGGTACGCCCTACTCTTACCCATTTCTTAAAATTCTAGTGAGTTGGGATGGTATCGGTACCCCCAGGGTATCGATACGCCCGACTAAAATTGTGGCCTTTGGGCAAGGCCGTATCGATACAGCCCTTAGGCGTATCGATATGCCCTGCACTGCAATTCCACGAATTTTAACTAAACGACCTCAAACACGACTCTAGATGCATGTGTGGACTTCCCTAAGCTCATACAACATACATACCTCGAAGTTACAGCCAAGATTTAGCATATGAGGCCTTGAATCTAACAAGGACAATGCACTTCAAATATTTCATGCAAAGAAGGCATACAAAGCATACATAAGATTCATGCCTTAGCAACCAAACACAAAACATTCATATAAGGCAATCTAAACATGATTTTACAAGCCAAGCATGACATCCCATACCAAAGCAACACAAGCTTTCAAAAGACATAGCTATAAGCCTCCCAAACAAGCACTTAGGCATCAACATAAACATGGTTTACAAATCCATCAACATAAGGCATTAACAACATAAAACCAACACAACGGAGTCTAGATACACGCTCCTAAAACACGTAGCATTTCCCATTGCTAAACTACTACATTATTTAATAAACCATACTTGAGCAATTACCACACGCTTGGACGCCCTTTTCTTGCTCCTTGCTAACTCCAAGCTAAAGATCTGCATTGTCGAAAAAGGGAGAGCGTAAGCATAAAGCTTAGTGAGCGGAGCTCAAAAACATAACTACGACAATGCAGGATTCAAAGCTTTCTTTAAATAAAGGCCAACACAAAAGATCCATTCAACTACCTAATCCTCTTACTAACATGTAAGTTTAACCACAATTCAACAATATAGGCATTTATCAAGGCATTACACTTCATGGTATGCATGAGGACATAATCCTAGATTTAAGCAAAACCATAAAAGAGAATGATATAGTGAGATACAACATGAGCAACACATGGTATGCACAAGCATAACCGGTGGGACTACACATCACCGTTTCAACTAGTAGTTTTCTAATGGGACTACACATCAAAGTACTCTTCTACTAGTCACTACCGGCGGGACTACACATCACCGGAGTCTTATACCACTCGCTACCGGCGGGACTACACATCATCGGAGCAACGACAACCATCACGTGAGGTTCGACACCAACCATGCAACACAATATACACTCACTATCATACGACATGTACTCACTATACCATGCACAACCAAAACAAGTTGCAACAATATCCACAATTAGGCATCACTTACTACTTACAATCTTACCAATCACAAATGATCTTACTCACCATTTTCGTGCACAACCTGCACCAACTTACGCACATCTTACAAGGCATATCAACATCAACATTATTACCATCATATATGATCAACGATATAATATTAAGCAATCATGCTTCTTCCCAAAGTATTTAAATTTCAAGCTTAACAAAACATCACCACAAGTAATGAAAACAAATGGAAAAGGGGGAAATTAAAGAGGCAATTCACATCAACTTACTCTTGAATTTAAAATTGACTTTTCAAGCCTAAACTAAACTCTTTCAGAACCAACTTTGAACCAAAATGATACTTGAAAACATTTTCACATCTACATGCTTGAACCAACCTTTGGAAGTCAAGTTAAAACATTAACCACTCACCTTACTTCCTTAAGCAAGCCAAGCAAAGCCGACTCAAGCCTCCTCACTTCCGCATTCGATCCCAAAGCTTTACCAACGCAAAACCTTGTTTCTAATCGCCCCAACACAAGTAAATTAACCTCAAATCAGTCCACAAAACAATGTAGCAAACTCGGAATACAACCCAAGCACAAAACACATGTTTTTCGAGCCAAGAACAACCCCAAAAAAAGCCATTCCCGAGCAGCCCCTTTGCACAGTCCAAAACCGATGATTCCCACACTTAAACTACTCCCAAAAGCTTCCAAAACAACCCTTATACATAGCCTCACCACCAGCCCACAAATTCTCACACAAAACACCCCCAAAATTCAACATTTCAACACTCTAAAACCTCCCTAAAACCCAATTTCGGGAATTCATTTAAAACACTCTAAAAATCATATATGTTGGACCATTTGATTCATAAACACCATATCTAACAATATTAAATCAAAATCTCAAGTTAAACACAATAAAGCTACCACTTTTATTCAAATCTCCCAAAAATCCAAATTCTAAAACATTGATGAAAATGAAAACTACTTGTACTTTTGAAGAGAGGAAGGTGAGAGCAAGTTGAAAACGTGTTTACCTTTCAAAACTAAGCCAAAATGAGGGAAAAAGGAGGTGGGATAGTCACTTGGAGAAAAGCTCCTCCTTTGTCGTGAGAAAGGAAAAATGGGGAGGGAGGAAGATGACAACTTTTGTGTTTTAAATTAAAAGTAGGGGTTTTTAATTTAGAAGACCAAATATTTACACAAATGTCATTAATGAATGGCTATTGGGCTTGGTTTAAAAATTGAGTCCAACACCTTTGTTTTATTTGCAAACAAAATGTAGAACTAATGTTTTGGTATAATAATTGAAAAATGTTTTGGACTAATTTGAAAAGAATTTAAAACTTGGTTTTAAGTCCAAACAACTTGAATTTATGTTTGAGGTATTTTAAGAGGTTTTTGGCAAAGATTTTTCATGTTTTAAACAGCCAAACTTGTATTTTCAACGTCCCAGTATCGATACGGTTGTCCCCGTACCGATACCATTTTGCCTCAGTTTGGCCACTGTCAACACCTGTATCGATACGAGGGTTTAGTGTATCGATACGGATCGGGGTCGTTTCGATACGCCATGTCAGCGTACTGATCCCATTTCAACTACCCCAACGGCTATTTCCCAACGGCTATTCAAATATGGACCCGTACCGATACGCCCTCAAGCGTATCGATACGCCTATGCTGGCAAGAGTTCAACGGCTAGTTCCTATGAAGGCCGTATCGATACCGTTCCACGTGTATCGATACTGGTAGCTGCAGAACAGCATTTATGAAGGGAAATAAAGTCCTCAACGGCTCCAATTCATCCCCAACAGCTAGTAACGGCTACAAACTCAATTGAGAGTATAAAAGGGACCTCCAAGCATCAAGAGAAGGCTAATGCTCATATTGTCAAACATCAAATGATCAAGAAATTGTCTTAGAGCTTAATTTGTCATTTCTTGTATAGACAAACACTAGTGAGCCAAAATTGTCAAATTTGCTCAAGTGTTTTAGGTTTTGGGTGAGTGCTTCATTGTGCAAACAAACACCTATTAGAGGGTTTAAGTTTGCTTTTATTTATCTCTTTGTAAAGAGGGTTTTGATCAAGGCTTTGGGTAGAAGCTTGATCGGTTGTAAGGGTTTCCTCCTAATCCTAGAAAAGGGGACGAATCAATTAGTGGATTGATTGTGAAATCCTTAGTGGGAAGCTAAGGTAGTGGATGTAGGTGCTTGTTAGAAGGCCGAACCACTATAAATCATTGTGTCTTTTTTCTTTCTAGCTTCCACAACCCTTCCGCCAAAAAATCCATCTCTCCACCACTTGGTGAGTATTATTGGTTGATCGAATCGAGCCCCACACAACTCAACAATTGGTATCAGAGCTTGGCTCAATCGAAGAGGATTCACATCCTATTGAGAAGATCTGGCAAGCTCGATCACTATTTCATCAACCGGATCATATGGCACAATCAATCGACAAACCGCCTTTCTTTGACGGAGACCACTATGCCCATTGGAAGACTAAGATGAAGTTCTTCATCAAATCAAAAGATTACAAGCTATGGGATGTAGTTGAAGATGGTCCGTTCGTGCCTCAAAGAAGTAAAGCGGAGTGGAGTGCCGACGATCGCAAGAAGATGGAGCTAAATTGCAAAGCCTTGCACATTCTGTTTTGTGCATTCGGTCCATCCATCTATGAGAAGATGTCTTCTTGTGAGAGTGCCAATGAGGTATGGGACAAGCTTGAAGTCACATACGAGGGGACAAATGAAGTCAAGGAGACCAAGATTGGGCTCCTAACCTTGGAGTATGAAAACTTCAAAATGGATCCGGAAGAGAACATCGAGAAGATGTTTGATAGGTTCTCCACCATCACCAACGGTCTTAAAGGTTTTGGAGAAGCCATCCCGGAAGAAAAGCTTGTTCGAAATCTCATCTACTCACTTCCCGAGTCTTGGGACTCAAAGAGGACCGCAATCATCGAAGCCAAAAATTTGAAGACTTTAAAGCTTGATGAACTCATGGGGTCACTCCTTACTCATCAAATCATGAAGAAGAATAAAGAGGATGAGAAGAAGAGGGAAGAAATTAGAGCTATGGGAGAGAAGAAAATCAAAGGGCTTGGCATCAATGCTAGTGTCATGGCTCTCAAATCCTCCACTTGCCATCATGTCTACACAAGTGAAGAGGAGGATGAAGATGAAGAGATAGTTCATCTCTTCAAAAAGTGTGCCCCGTTCATGAAGAAAGCCTTGAGAGAGCTTGAACGAGAACCTAAGAGAAAGGAGAGGGCAAGCACTTCAAGCCATAAGAAGAAGGCACATGTGGCTACTTGGAGTGATGAGGACTCCACCGACGATGAACAAGCCAACCTTTGCCTTATGGCCATCGAAGAAGATTCAAGGGTAACTTCTAATTCATCTACTTCATGTTCTTACACTTTTGATGAATTACAAGATGCCTATGATGATTTGGTTTTAGATTTTAAAAACCACATTTTGAAAAACAATAAATTGATTTCAAAGTTAAAAATTCAAAATGATTTGCTTTCTAAAACCAAACTTGAACTTGAAGCAAAACTTGAAGAGTTTGAATTAAAATGTTTTGATTTACAAAAATTGCTTCAAAAAGTTCAAGAAGAAAAAGATTTGATTTTCAAAGAGCTTGAAAAGAAAAACAATTTTGGAAAATCAAACTTTTATGTTAGACAATCTAGTGCCCCTAGATTTATTAAAGGAAAATGTTTTAGAAGTATTTGGGTCCCAAAAGGACTTAGTACTTCAATTAAAAAGGATGACATTGAAAAATGGATTCCTAAGGGGACTAAAGTTTGTGCTACTAATGTCTATGGATCCAAAGCAATTTGGATACCAAAAATTACTTGATTGTCTATTGTAGGTGTGATGGAGATGTTCAACAAGTCAAACATTGAGGGGGAGCTCCATGCACACAAGGAAGAACACTTGATGAAGGAAGGCTTCACATCCTACCTTGAGTTCAAGTGTTGGTAAAAATTCTAGTTGTTTTTGCTTTTATTCGTTTTATTTTTAGATTATTCAACTAGATGATCATAAATGTTGGACTAACATTTTTAATGATGCTTTGAGTAAGGGGGAGCCATTTTTAAACCAAATTCTTATTTGTGTCAAATTTTTTTTTACCTCTGTTGTTATTTTGAACTTAATGTTTAAATTCTTTTTGATATAACAAAAGGGGGAGAATCCCGAACAATTTTTCAAGTTAGTTTTATTATATCAAAAAGGGGGAGATTGTAGAACTAATGTTTTGATATAATAATTGAAAAATGTTTTGGACTAATTTGAAAAGAATTTAAAACTTGGTTTTAAGTCCAAACAACTTGAATTTATGTTTGAGGTATTTTAAGAGGTTTTTGGCAAAGATTTTTTATGTTTTAAACAGCCAAACTTGTATTTTCAACGTTCCAGTATCGATACGGTTGTCCCCGTACCGATACCATTTTGCCTCAGTTTGGCCACTGTCAACACCTGTATCGATACGAGGGTTTAGTGTATCGATACGGATCGGGGTCGTTTCGATACGCCACGTCAGCGTACTGATCCCATTTCAACTACCCCAACGGCTATTTCCCAACGGCTATTCAAATATGGACCCGTACCGATACGCCCTCAAGCGTATCGATACGCCTATGCTGGCAAGAGTTCAACGACTAGTTCCTATGAAGGCCGTATCGATACCGTTCCACGTGTATCGATACTGGTAGCTGCAGAACAGCATTTATGAAGGGAAATAAAGTCCTCAACGGCTCCAATTCATCCCCAACGGCTAGTAACGGCTACAAACTCAATTGGGAGTATAAAAGGGACCTCCAAGCATCAAGAGAAGGCTAATGCTCATATTGTCAAACATCAAATGATCAAGAAATTGTCTTAGAGCTTAATTTGTCATTTTTTGTATAGACAAACACTAGTGAGCCAAAATTGTCAAATTTGCTCAAGTGTTTTAGGTTTTGGGCGAGTGCTTCATTGTGCAAACAAACACCTATTAGAGGGTTTAAGTTTGCTTTTATTTATCTCTTTGTAAAGAGGGTTTTGATCAAGGCTTTGGGTAGAAGCTTGATCGGTTGTAAGGGTTTCCTCCTAATCCTAGAAAAGGGGACGAATCAATTAGTGGATTGATTGTGAAATCCTTAGTGGGAAGCTAAGGTAGTGGATGTAGGTGCTTGTTAGAAGGCCGAACCACTATAAATCATTGTGTCTTTTTTCTTTCTAGCTTCCACAACCCTTCCACCCAAAAATCCATCTCTCCACCACTTGGTGAGCATTATTGGTTGATCGAATCGAGCCCCACACAACTCAACACAAAACCAAACCATTATTTTATTTACTTAAATTATAAAACCGAACCCGAATATTATTAAAATATTATTTTCACCCGACCCCTGAACCCGGGTGTTACATAATAAATATTAATTAGATTTGTAAAAAGTATTTTTTAATATAAATTTCCTAAACATATTTGAAAGATTTATATATTAATTTATTATTTATATAATTATTAAATTTTTTATATGCACATATAAATATGTGATAATAAAAAATAGAATTAACTTACAAATGTCACCATATAAATTAGTAGTACAATATTTAATATGTTTTTATTTATATTAAAAAAATATTATTATTTAATTTAGGTTATTTGGAGATTTTTGGTAATTGTTAAGGGTAAAAGAGTCATTACAACTCTAATATCAAACCTCTAATCTCAAAAAGCTCATATTAGGAGCTTTTTCAAAATTAGTTTTTTCACCCCAATCCGCTCTTTCAATCCGCTATTTACCAAACATCAATATTAGCGGATTTGACTAGTCAAACCTCTAATTGTACCTCAAACCTCTAATTTTTACCCAAACCGCTATTTACCAAACAAGGCCAATATTTTTTTTATCAAAACAAGTCGATATAATTTTATTCAAGGAACGAATCATACACGAAACAATTATTAAAACATGCCTCATTAAAATCCTCTCTAATCTTAAATAGAGGAAAAAAGTACCCACAATAGTAAAACGAAATAAAATACACGACTTAACCAAACCCATCCTAAAAAACTCAACACCAAAAACAAGGCACGCCCTCCTCCAACATCCCGTCACCAACCAAAATAGCCAACAAAAAACACTCCCCAATCTGTAGCCAAGAACCTCCAAAAACAATACACTCCCACCTCAAAACTCTCAACACCAACCAAAAGAACCTCACAATCACGTCACAATCTATAACCAAGATAACCTTCCAATGCCCCCTTTGTTAGTGAGTCCGTCACCACATTCGCCTCGCGAACAATATGCGAGAAATAAACATACGATATTACTTCACTATATCCAAATTAAGTCATGTGTGATTGGCTAAAAATTTATACATAAATAATAATAAAAATACTCTTACAAAAGGTAACAAAGCTTGAAAGCGAGGGCAGAGGAATTCATAAGAAACACAGAAATCATGTGAATTCGAGATGGGTGAATATTGTAAGTAAATTCATTCCATTTTTGTTCTTTTATACATAAAATTATTCCCTTTTAGCATTATTAAAATATGCACATGTTTTATGAGCGTTGAAAAATGAATTTGTAGAAATAAAGATATTAATTATGTAAGATTAATGATCATATTTTATTACAAAAGGACATAATGGTTTCACTATTATTATTTTATTAGAATTTTAAATTAATATTTGTGATTTAGTATGTAAATTATTTCCGTTTTTCTCATTCTTGTATTTATATATTTTTTTCATTTTGATACTTAAACTATTTTGACTAAATGTGCTAAATAATATGTATATATAAATATGGTATTAGTAAAATATCATATTCGTTAAACCAGTAATATGGGACAATGATCGAAGATTATATCAAAATTTGATCCACCTTGTTAGTAGTTCATTTAGAAGCGTACATAATAAACCATAACTATTAATTGTAATCGTTAACGGATATAATCATTACATTTTTACGGCTTAATTAACCAAATTGTTAAAATTAAACGGTTTCGGTTAACTGAACAACTAAAAATAAAGGTTAATGGTTAATTTATAGATTAACCGTTATTAAATTATTTATACATATATTGTTCACAAGATTGAATACGTCAATCTCGATAAACTTATAATATAATATTTATCGAAGATGATTACATTATTTTCAAAAGAAACAATGAACATATGAAAAAAATTGTAATAAATTATAAATAAACTTGTAACCGAATCATTAATAACAGTTAAAACTGTTAACTACCTTTTTCAATTATATTATACTAATTCAATAACTGCTATAATAATTAACTAACGATTTAAACTAAACAGTTAACCGATCCCAGGCAACTGGAAAGGGAGAATCTGTCACATGAATACAAGGAATAGGACGAATTCAGCGCTTGAATTTTTTTGGACTTGCTAGTGGCACAACATGCTTAATAAGGCCAACTTAGTGGGCTTACGATAGGCCCATTACAACGCTGAGGGAAGACTCGGTAGCTTCTGGACCCATGAAGGGGATTTGCGTATGCATTTTGGAAGGACAGCATGACCGTTTCTATAAATTAGTTTTAATGTTATATACGTTACACGTGATTTTACATATTTATTTTTTATTTATTAAAATCTTATAAAAATAAATTAGATCTCAATAAATTAGGCGATATACTCTAAGTGAAATGATATCTCAATTAAATCCTCTTTGAATATTCACGATCAAATAAATTTTAGGGTAAACTACACTTTAGGAGCGTAAATATTTTGACCATCGAACTATCAAACTCGTCAATCAGACCATCAAATTTATTAAATTGACTTATTTTAACTACCATCATTAAAATATTAATAGAAGGGTGACATGACAGTTAACAAAAATTTGCTCACTTGGGGATTTGATCTCGCGTCACAAGCATGAAAACCCATGCTCCAACTATTGAGCCAAGCTCATAAATTTGATATGGGTTGCTAACATATTTTATTAAATCATTATTTTGTTGGTGAAAACTAAAGGAAATTTAAAGAAGAAAGAAGTATAAAAATAGGGATTTGAACATGGGACTAAGACAAGAAATTCTCATACCTTTACCATTACACCAAGCTACTATTAATATATTGCACACTTTTATATATGTATCTTATAAAATAGTTAGGAAAAAAGTAAAAATGGTTGAAAGAGGACTCGAACCTAGATCACTTGGGATGTGTCTAATCACACAAATATTCGATTTAATTTTGTGAAACAAATATTTTAATTTTGATATAACTAAAAACCTAAGGACTAAATTGAAAATGTCAAAACGAATTTTAAGTCCTCAAAATATCCCTATATAATTTTAAGATTATGCCCAAGTTAAAAACAACCTTTCAAATATTTTTCTAAGTGTTTCAAGTCAAAACAGTGAATTTTAAGCTCCTGTTTCGAAACGGCCCTCAGGCGTTTCGAAACGTTTTCATCACTGTCGACCACCGTTCCGAAACGTGTATCGAAACACTTGACCCCGTTCCGAAACGGTATCACTCGTTTCAAAACTGTTCTTCATATTTGATTTAAAAAAGGTACAACGGTTCAAATATTTGCTGATTTTATAAAGATAAAAAGGGTGTTTCGAAACGGATCAAGCCCGTTCCGAAACGACCCTTGACAGTAGCAAATCCGTTTCGAAACGGATCCAAATCGTTTCGAAACAGGTCCTAGGTTTATTTTGAAAATATGACCGTTATAGTGTTTTTAACTGAATTTCTGAAAATCGTTAAGGCGTTTCGAAACGGGCTAAGACCGTTCCGAAACGACCTTTGACAGTGGCAAAAGTGTTTCGAAACGGCCCTAAGGCGTTTCGAAACGGGCTCTTAAATGCTCCCCAACGGCTCTTTCTATTTTAGTCCGTTCCGAAACAGGTACCCCGCGTTTCGAAACGGGTTGGTGCAGACTGCATTTATGGTGGTAAGAGAGGGTTCCAACGGCTCCATTTATGTTCCCAACCACCCAAACGGCTAGAAATCAATGAGAAGGTATAAAAGAGACATCCAAAAGCATCAGCAACAACTATTGATCCTAAAGCAAACATCCAAACATCAAATCCAAGCAATTGTGCAAAAATCCCATTTTGTGTAAAAATCCCAATTTGTAATCTTCATTCATATTTTGTCAAATTGGGTTGAGTGCTTGTATTGGGGCTATCATTTGTATTGAGAGATACCTTATTAGCCTTCAAATTTCTTTGTTCACTTGTGTGAGGATTGGGTTGATTTTTGGGTAGAAAAATCAACCGAAATTGTAAAGGGTTGCCTTCTTGTCCCAGAAAAGGGGAAGATCAATTTAGTGGAATTGTTGCAAATCCTTAGTGAGGCTAAGGTAGTGGATGTAGAGTTCATTTGGAACTTGAACCACTCTAAATCCCTTGTCAATTATTTTTAATTTGCAAATTCCACCTCAAAACCTTTAAATTTCCAATTCACCCCCCTCTTGGTAAATATCGATCTTGCGATCCACTCAACAATTGGTATCAGAGCTTAACTCTTTGAGGATTAACAACCACAAGAGGAGATCCTTGGAAGAGTGTGATCATCAAAATATCAAGAGATGGTTTCAACCTCCGGTTACGGCATGTACGAGTCACAATCGACCACAAAGCCTCCCTTCTTCAATGGTGACAACTATTCTTTTTGGAAGAATAAAATGCGTCTATTCATCAAATCTAGTGACTATCTTGTGTGGGATGTCATTGAGGATGGGCCATACATTCCATTGAAGCAAGACGGTGAAGGCAAGATGGTGTTGAAGAAGAAAGCCGAAATGAGTGAAGAGGAGAGGAAAAAGATTCAAGTCAATGATAAAGCTCTCCACATGCTATTTTGTGCTTTCGGTCCGGACATCTACTCAAAGGTCTCATCAATTGAAAGTGCCAAGGAAGTGTGGGACACTCTTAGTTATGAAAATTTCAAGATGGACCCCGATGAGACGGTGTCAAAGATGTTTGATCGATTCTCCACGATTGTCAATGGTCTAAAGGGCTTTGGAGAGATCATACCGGAAGACAAGCTTGTCCGGAAGCTACTTTATTCACTTCCCGAGTCTTGGGATGGGAAGAGAACCGCTATCATCGAAGCAAAGAATTTGAAGACTTTGAAGCTTGATGAGCTTGTGGGTTATCTCCTTACTCATGAGATCATGAAGCAAGGAAGGGAAGATGAGAAAAAGAAAGAAGAGAAAAGAGTAGAGAAGCTTGAAGTTGAGAAGAAAAAGAAGATGGGAATAGCTCTCAAGGCTAAAGCTTCACAACATGATGAGAGCTCATCTTGTGAGGAGGATGAACTTGAAGAATTAGCTATGATAGCCAAACGATTCTCACGCTTTATGAGGTCCAACCGGGGAAGAAAAATCCAAAGGAAGATGGACTTCAAAAGCAAGAACAAGGAAGATGGAAAGGATCCAATCATTTGCTTTGAGTGCAAACAACCCGACCACATACGTTCGGAGTGCCCTCAACTCAAGAAGAAGGGCTTTGAGAAGAGGAAAAAGCTCAAAGCCAAACTTGCTACTTGGAGTGATGAGGAGTCATCGGAGGATGATGAACAAGAAGTGGATAACCTTTGCCTCATGGCACTTGAGGAAGATTCCTCCATGGTAACCTCTAACTCATCTACTTTAGATTTTTCATATGAAGAATTAAATGATGCATATGATGAGTTACAAGAGGTATATGGTGAATTAGTTGAGAAGTATAAGGAGTCGGTCATTAGGAATAAAAAGATTATTCAAGAACTAAATGAGAAAAATGACTCACTTACTCAAGCTAATTCTAAATTTGAGAAAAAGATTTTAGGGTTAAAAGATAAACTTAAATTTTTCCAAGATGAAAATGTTGATCTTAATAATCTTTTATCTCAATGTAATTGTGAACACCAAAAGGTGTTGGGTGAGCTAAATGAGCTCAAGAAGTCTTTAAAAAATGTTTGTAGTGCTAAGCATGAAGTAGGAGAATCATCTAGAACACACCAACCTAGGAAAAAGACTAACTACTACAAACAAGGTAGCTATCCTAGACATAGTAGAACTAAAAGAATTAGAAGTGTATGGGTTCCTAAGGAACTTGTTAAATCTAATAATATTATTGCTATGTCATCTTGGATTCCTAAGGGAACCAAGGTTTTGGGAGCTAACACTCATGGACCCAAAATGATTTGGGTACCAAAAACCAAAGTTTAATATCTTTGTTTGTAGGGGGAGCATTGCTACAAGGCCAAGGCACAAAGTCAAAACTCATGGTACCTTGATAGTGGATGCTCGAGACACATGACCGGAGACAAGAGTCGATTCATGGATCTAAAGCCAAAAAGTGGAGGACTAGTAACATTTGGTGACAACTCCAAAGGCTACATTAAAGATATTGGCTCCATAGGTAATCACTCTACCATTCTCATTGAAAATGTCTTATATGTCGATGGTCTTAAACACAATTTATTGAGCATAAGTCAATTGTGTGATAAAGGATTTAATGTTTTATTTGATAAAAATGGATGCAAAATTGTAGACATTAAATCTAATAATATTATGCTCATAGGTCATCGCATAGGAAACATATACATGGTGCATTTAGATGACATACATACATCTCATGCATGCTTAGTTGCTCAAAATGAAAATGATGCATGGTTGTGGCATAGGAAGCTAGGACATGCTAGCATAAGTGTTTTAGAAAAACTAGTCTCTCTAAATCTAGTTAGAGGTTTACCCAAAATAAAGTTCTCAAATGATAAAATTTGTGATGCATGCTCAAAGGGTAAACAACATAGGTCTTCCTTTAAATCCATTAATGATGTTTCTACTAGTAGATGCTTATAACTAGTCTCTCTAAATCTAGTTAGAGGTTTACCCAAAATAAAGTTCTCAAATGATAAAATTTGTGATGCATGCTCAAAGGGTAAACAACATAGGTCTTCCTTTAAATCCATTAATGATGTTTCTACTAGTAGATGCTTACAATTAATTCACATGGATTTATTTGGGCCAATTAGGACTATGAGCTTGGGTGGTAAGTCTTATGCTTTTGTGCTAGTTGATGATTTTTCTAGATTTACTTGGGTTCTCTTTTTAAGTACTAAAGATGAGGCTTTGGAAAAATTCATCACATTTTCAAAACTAACCCAAAATGTTCTTGAACTTAGAATTTCACATATTAGAAGTGATCATGGAACCGAGTTTCAAAATTTAGGGTTTGAAGATTTTTTAAATGAAAATGGTATTAGCCATAATTTTTCGGCTCCTTGAACTCCTCAACAAAATGGGGTAGTTGAGAGGAAAAATAGAACTTTACAAGAAATGGCTAGAACTATGCTTTGTGAAAACAATTTACCTAAATATTTTTGGGCGGAAGCCACAAACACCGCATGTTACATTGTGAATCGAGTAATGATTAGGCCAATTTTAAAGAAAACACCTTATGAGATTTTAAAATCTAAAAAGCCTAACATTAGCTATTTCCACCCTTTTGGGTGCAAGTGTTTTGTTTTAAATAATGGAAAAGACAACTTAGGTAAATTTGATGCAAAAAGTGATGAAGCCATTTTTATAGGTTACTCTTTAACCTCTAAAGCCTATCGAGTATTTAACAAAAGAACCCATTCATGTTGTATTCGATGATAACCTCCTTCTTAGGAAGGATTCTTGTGATGATGATGATGTAGGGATCATAAATGCCTTTGATGGAGGTCAAACTTCAAAGGAGGATGAGATTCCAACAAAGGAAGAGGACTCACAAGATCCACCTCTTGAAGCCTTGAAGGACTTGGCCATTGAGGAAAAGGAAGTGAGCTACCCAAGGGAGTTGAACTATGTCAAAGATGGTGAAATCTTGGGTGATCCATCCAAGGGGTAACCACTCGTTCTTCTCTTAGATTAATGAACCATGTTGCATTTATCTCATGCATAGAGCCTAAAAACATAAAAGGAGCATTGAAAGATGACTTTTGGATTATGGCTATGCAAGAAGAGTTAAATCAATTTGAGAGAAGTAATGTATGGACATTAGTTGATAGGCCTAGTAATCAATCTACAATAGGAACTAAATGGGTCTTTAGGAATAAACTAGATGAGAGTGGTAACATTGTGAGAAATAAAGCTAGACTTGTAGCACAAGGTTACACTCAAGAAGAGGGAATAGATTTTGATGAAACTTATGCACCCGTAGCTAGAATGGAAGCCATTAGGATGTTGCTTGCATATGCATGTTATTATAATTTCAAGCTTTTTCAAATGGATGTTAAAAGCACATTTTTAAATGGTTTTATAAATGAAGAAGTGTATGTGGAACAACCACCGGGTTTTGAAGATTCAAAATTTCCAAATCATGTTTTTAAACTTACCAAAGCTCTTTATGGTTTAAAACAAGCTCCTAGAGCTTGGTATGAAAGGCTTTCAAATTTTTTGATTGAAAAAGGATTTGAAAAAGGTAAGGTGGATACTACACTCTTCATAAAAATGTATAAAAATGACATCTTAGTAGTTCAAATTTATGTTGATGATATTATTTTTGGTTCTACTAATGAATGTCATTGTCAAGAGTTTGCTAAGTTAATGCAAGGTGAATTTGAGATGAGCATGATGGGGGAGCTCTCATTCTTTTTGGGACTCCAAATCAAGCAAAAGAAGGATGGCACCTTCATCAACCAAGCAAAATACATAAAGGATATGCTCAAGAAGTTTGGCTTAGAGAATGCAAAGCCTCAAGCCACTCCTATGAGCTCATCTACAAAGTTTGACAAAGATGAAGGAGGTAAGTGTGTTGACTCTAAGCTTTATCGTTCTATGATTGGATCTTTGCTTTACCTTACCGCAAGTAGACCGGATATCTTGTTTAGTGTTTGCTTGTGTGCTAGGTTTCAAGCTAGTCCTAGAGAGTCTCACCTTATAGCCGTTAAGAGAATCTTTAGATACCTTAGAGACACTCCTTGTTTAGACCTTTGGTATCCTAGAAACTCTACCTTCAAACTTCATGCTTACTCGGATGCGGATTATGGGGGTTGCAAAATTGATAGGAAAAGTACTTCGGGAACTTGCCAATTCTTAGGTAGTATGCTCATATCTTGGTTCTCTAAGAAACAAAATAGTGTAGCCTTATCTACCACCGAAGCCGAGTACATATCCTTAGGGAGTTGTTGTGCTCAAGTCCTTTGGATGAAGCAACAACTCTTAGATTATGGAATTAAAGTTGAAACCATACCCCTAAAATGTGACAACACTAGTGCAATATGTTTAACTAAAAATCCCATCCAACACTCTAGAACCAAACACATAGAAATAAGGCATCATTTCATTAGAGATCATGTCCTTAAGGAAGATGTGGTTATAGAGTACGTAGACACCTTGAATCAATTAGCGGACATATTTACAAAACCCTTAGACAAAGAGCGTTTTTGGTCCCTTAGGAGAGAGTTAGGTCTAGCTAGCCTATCTTGACCTTTTAGGACCTCTTTTGTGCTTAAATATGCTTGATCTTGTGAAATGCCATGTTTATGTGTTTAAACTCCTAATTTCATCCATGCCTATAGTTAGGGGGAGTATGTTTATGCTTAAATATGTTTTGCCTGCTCATTCATAACATTTATGCATGTTAGGCCTCTTAAAACTTCATTTTTCTGCACTTTTAGAGCCTCATCTGCACTTCCAGGCCCAGGTGTATCGAAACGGGTGACCCAGTTTCGATACGGATACCTTAAATCCAGTTCTGAGAGAAGGGCGTTTCGAAACGCCTCAAAAGCGTTCCGAAACGTTTTTGCTACTGCCAAGGGGTGTATCGAAACGTGTTCCGATACGGGTCGAAAGCGTTTCGATACAGTCAACACCGTATCGAAACGGTCAGCCTATGGTCTCAAAACGGTCAAAACCCTAGCCGCCCCGTTTCGGAACGGTCAAGACCGTTCCGAAACGGCATCGCGGATTGCTTTATTTAGGGCTTTTAATGATAAAGTTCTCTTTTTTATCAAACTCTTAAAACCCTAACCACCTCCCTCTCTATAAATACTGTCACGAATAATAAAGTAAAAACGTAAATAAAAGGATTGAATTTATCAAGATAGAGAGAATGGGCTGGTATTGAATTGCTCGGTAGTGCAGGTATTGAATTGCTCAGGATCTCCAGTTCTGTCGTCGCTCCCGTCGCCGACAGCACCTGTCGCGGCGTCTGTCCGTTAGTTGTCGCGGCAGCAGACACTAACTCAGTACTTCAAGCTTGGCAAGAATCCCAGATCTGCCTTGCCCTATCCCTAGGCACAAGTCTGTCGATGAACACGTCTTTGACGATACCTCCCGGCGTGAATCGAAGGATGAACACCGATGTGTATGAATTCTTCCTTAGCCACTTAACCTCGCCTTATCCCTAAGCACGAGATGGTTCAACTATAAACTAGAGAACGTGCTTTTATCTCTTTCGTATACTTAACTCTCCCGATGCTAAGTAAATAGATAACCTCACAATGCTCTCCCGATGCTCTTGCAAGATATTAACACCAAGATAAAAGAACTTGAAGTTTATTTTATTGAACTTGAAAAATCCTAAAACAAAGCAACCCTTGCAACTACTTTACAAAACAACCCGTAGCCCTAGGGGGAATTTAGAACATGTCGGTGACGGGTGGACGACAGGGGTTTGGTTTCGGTTATGGGGTAATCGGTTCTGCCCTAGGTTTAATCTATGCCCTTTATATAAGCTTTGGGCTCAAGTTATCTAAGGTAACAAGGATTACAACTTTAATTAAAAGTAAGATTCTAATAAAGACTAAATCTCTAAAGACTCCTACTTTCCAGCCGCATCCTTGCTTTTAGGGATTTCCTCTCCTTTGAGCTTTGGCTTGACATATCTTTTGATCCGGGGCTTGGAAAAATATTCGGCTTCCACACGACAGACGAACAGATTTTTCTCTATCTATCGAGGTCCACTTCACTTTTCCTCTTCGTAAATCTGCTGTCACCATGCTGTCACGACTAGACCTGGCAAACTTGACCCGAAACCCGAAAACCGAACGGATTTACCCGAACCGAACCCGAAACCGAACCGAACATGCTTACCCGAAATTTGACCCGAAACCGAAACCGAACCGAAACCGAACCGAAAATGAACTGATTTTTAGTTGAACCGAAATGGACCCGAACCGATAGACCCGAACCGAATGGAACCGAACCGAATGAAACCGAACCGAATGGACCCGAACCGAAGACAACCCGAAATAAATAAAAGATATTAATAGAAATAAAAAAAGATGAGATATGAACTATCGCACAACTCACCAAAAAGTTAAATATATTGGCTTTATAAAGCCATATAAAGGGTGTAAAAAAACTGACCAACCTAAAAACTTGATTAAAACCGACCGATCTCCCATCAACCAGAAATTGACCCGAACCGATCCGAACCGAACAGAACCGAAAATCAACTGAACCGAAAATCAACCGACCCGAAAATCAACCGAACAATAGAACCGAACTGGAACCGAACCGAACCGAACCCGAACCGAACCGAATCTGAACCGAATGATATCAGACCCGAAATAACCGAAACCGAAATGACCCGAACCGAACCCGAACCGATTGACCCGTTTGCCACCTCTAGTCACGACAGGTCCATGACAGGTTCGTCTTCTTCAGCTGCTTGTCCAGTTCAGCTTTCCTACTTATCTGCCCTGCGCCTGCCTTCATCGTCAACCATGGCAGCTACCTGCAAAATACACCATCTTTTAGTAGAATCCGTGCCTTTTATATAATTGTGATGTTTTATTGAAAACTAACCTAAATGCAATGCAAAGATGCTTGAATGCAGCATAAATATGGGTTAAAAAAGGTGTAAATAATAGAACTTTTACACACTCAACACACCCCCAAACTCAAGTTTTTGCTTGTCCTCAAGCAATCAAGACTTAAAAGAAAAATGAAAATTTTTGTGTTGGCCTTCAAACAGTGAACTGTCCCTTCACCTGTCGCTCATTCTCTAAGGCAGCAGCATCCTGTCGGAAAGATTAGGATCTGTCCGGAATCTCCCTATAGCTCTCGTGCAGTGTGTGCATGCTTGTGAACAGTTATATGCTAAGACTCTCTTAGTTTCACTAGAATATTCAACTCCTTAACTCAAATCTTTATGCCAAAGTTTATTCTTTTTTAGAAGGCACATTTTCATGCTTCTTTTTTTCTTCTATTTTCAAGCTAAAATTTTCTAGAGCCAGTTTTGGGCACCTCTAGTTAGCTTCCTAGAGCCGGTTTCGGGCACCTCTAGGTTTTTGATTTTCTTTTACTAAACTTCTTTCCTAGAGCCAGTGTTAGGCACCTCTAGGGGCTATCCAAGTTCTAAGCTTCCTATTCTAGTTTGGCTAAAAGAAATCTAAGCAATATAACAGTCACAAAAGTGTTTAAGTTTTCAGAACTATAGAAAGGCTCTAAACTTTTCCTTAACCTGTCCTAGAGATGCTGCCACGACAGAGCCGTCATGACAGGTAAGTTAACTTCATAGTTTTAAGCCAACAGTTTTAATTTTCTGATTTTTTTTTAAAAGAAAAAATAAGTAAATAAAAAGACACAACAACTAATCAAAAGATGTGCTAAAGACTCCATTAAATATGGAGGGTTGCCACCCCCAAACTCGAGGGTTGCATTGCCCTCAATGCAAAATGACATAAAAACAAATAAAGAAAAACAAAAATAAATAAAAGTACATCACAAATATATAAGGGCAGGCAGCAATAAGAGGAGAAAAAGAAATAAAAACTTAAATTTTATTCGCTATCCTTGCTGCTGCTGCTGACGCGGATCTGATGGCGGCGTCTACGTTGTGGAGGTGGCTGGGCAGGTTCCGGAGCAGGTTGATCAACAGGTTCATCAGCCTGTTGAGGGGCAGGGTCTTCCTCCGGTTGGGAGACAGGGTCGTCAGCAGGTTGAAGGGCAGGTGGCTCCACTAGCCTGACATCGGAACTGCTGCTGCTGTCCCAGCTGCTGGTCATGATGGCTTTGGACAGCCTTCTCTTGTCGGCCACATGCTTAATACGTTTTACCCGCGTGAAGGCGTTGTCCAAATTCCTCCGGACAAGGGGGCTGTCATCAGTGGCAGCTCGCTTGGTTCCTCGAGGAGAGGTGTCTGCCGGTGGGCTGCCGGCTGCCGTCGGGGAAGGTGTGGAGGAGGCAGATTCTCTGTGGGGAGAGACAAGTGGTGTGGGAGTGGGGGAGGGGATATTGAAATAATGGGCGGGGAAGGTGGGGAAAATGACATCCGTAAAATTCAAAGTATTGGTAATGAAATTTACCGTTGCATTGGAGAAGTCACGGATGAAAGTCATTAAACCCATCTGGCGCTCCTCGATCCTCAAGATGGCCGCAAGGATGTGGGCGTTCTAATCTGCCGGAGCGGTGTTGGTGGCAGCTTCTGGGGCAGGTTCGGTGGCAGGCTCATCATCAGACTCAGCAGGAGGGGCATTTGGATCGAAGGCGTTGAGGGGCGATACGACGATGATCTCCATGAGGCTGGAGATGTTGCTGTCTGTCCAGCTGCTGCCCTTCTTGATTTTGTCTGAAGGATCCTCCGGTACGGCAGCGCAGCGGCAGAGGGCAGTGATGGTGAAGGGCAGGCAAAGTCGTGAGTCTGATCGGAAGGCACAGTCGAGAATGCTGTCCCGCATGTACCTGCCCACATTGATGGGCCTGTCATGCATGATAGAGTGGATGAGGGCCAACCGTTGTCTGTTGACTGTCGTATGGTGGGATGAGGGCAGGATACGCTTTTTTATAAAAGCGTTCCATAGTTTTGCCTCTGGGAGTAGCTGCCCCCTATTGACAGAGTGGGGGTTCTTCTTACTTGTGCTCCATGTCGTTCCCGCTTCTGTCAACTCCCTCATGACAGCATCATGTCCGGCAGCGTCGAGGGTGTCCCAAAATTGTTGATGAGCATCATCATTGGGGCCAAAGAAGAGGCCGAATACATGGTTGATGCTGCTGGCGGTGAAAGGAACTGTCACTCCTCGGATGGTGACAGATGTCGCCGTCTTGCTCTCGATCGCCGCATAAAATTCCCTGACCAGAGTGTCATTAAGTTCTGCCGGTTGCTCGGCAAAATCCTCCCAAAGTTGTGCTGTTATGGCCTTCATAATGAACGACCGGAGTCCCATATGGGGGGCATCTCTGTTATAGATGAAGCTCCGCTCCTCCCATAGTTCCTTTTTAGCGAACGGGGATGCTGCTGCTGAAGAAGAAGCGGCAGCAGCGTTCTGACGGGTTTGGCGTGAAGATATTGTGGTTGCAAGGGCTGAAAGAGAATAGAAAATGGATAAAACTAGAGGAGAATAACAAGAGAGAAAAATTAGAAGTGATGAAAAATGAAAACGGGAAGGGGTTTATATAGCTGTTGGGGAGCTGCCCAGTTAATGCCGCAACGGCAGGCGAGAATATCGGAGCGGCAGATTGAATGTAGCGTGTCTGACGCGTCTGACGGGCATTAATGCATCTGCTGTGCGTCTGTTGACAGCCTGTCAAATCCGTCTGCGCCGGCAGCCGAAACGACAGGTTACCATAAATGGGCTTTATTGGGCTGGTGGATGGGCGGTGGGCTTGGGCCACTTCTTCTTTCTCACTTGCCTCCTTTATTTCCTAAAAACTGAAATTAAAAACAAAACATTATTCGAATAGAATAAATCTAATTCCTAATAAATAATATTAATAATAAAAATAAAAATAAAAATAAAAAATTAGGTTAAATTAGGGATGCCTTGTGGGGCATCACCTAAAGTAACCACTTCTTGTATTCCTGGGGCTTCAGTCCCTTGATAGTGCTTGAGGCGTTGTCCATTGACTTTGAATTGGTGCCCGTCCTTTAGTGATTGAATTGTAATAGCACCATGGGGAAAAGCTTGAATTACTAGGAATGGGCCAGACCATCTAGATTTGAGCTTCCCTAGAAAGAGTTTTAACCTAGAATTAAACAGCAACACAAGTTGCCCTGGGCAGAACTGTCGTGGCAGCAATTTCTTGTCATGCCACCTCTTAGTCTTTTCCTTGTAAATCCTTGCATTGTCGTAGGCCATTGTCCGTATTTCATCGATCTCATTCAAATCTAACAGCCTTTTCTGGCCTGCCTTGTCTAAGTCCATGTTTACTGCCTTGATTGCCCAATATGCCTTGTGTTCTATCTCGACAGGCAGATGACAGGTTTTCCCATAAATCAATCGGTATGGAGACATGCCCAATGGAGTCTTGAAAGCTGCCCTGTATGCCCATAATGCGTCATTCAGAAGCAAAGACCAATCTTTCCTAGTTGGTTTGACCATTTTTTCAAGAATGTTCTTCACTTCCCTATTGGATATCTCAGCCTGTCCATTGGTCTGTGGGTGGTATGCTGTCGCGATCCTGTGCTTGACACCATATTTTCTCAAGGCGGCAGCAATTACCCTGTTGTCAAAATGTCTCCCTTCATCACTGATAATCGCCCTAGGGATGCCAAATCTAGAAAAGATGTTTTTGTGCAAAAACTTTTGGACCGTTTTGGCATCATTCTTTTGAGTTGCGATTGCTTCTACCCACTTGGAGACATAATCCACTGCTAGGAGGATGTAAAGATTTCCACATGAAGATGGAAAAGGTCCCATAAAATCAATCCCCCAAACGTCGAAGATTTCAACTTCTAAACTATTCTGCAGTGGCATCTCGTTTCTCCTCGAGATGTTACCTGTCCGCTGGCACCTGTCACAGTTTTTGTAAAATTCCTGTGCGTCCTTATACAGTGTCAGCCAGTAGAACCCTGACTGCAGCACCTTGGCAGCAGTTTTATTGCCTCCTAAGTGTCCTCCATATTGTGAAGCATGACAGTGATGGAGAATGTCTTCTTGTTCTTCTTGTGGTACACATCTCCTTATAACTTGATCTGCGCACATTTTGAAAAGAAGAGGTTCGTCCCAATAATAATGTTTAACATCATTTTGAAACCTCTTCCTGGCTTGGTAAGTAAGATCAGAAGGTAATATTCCGCTAACTATAAAATTAACGAAATCAGCATACCAAGGAAGGTTAGAAGACTTACCTGCTGCCATGGCTGTCGCGACAGCTAGTGCGGCAGCAAAGAGCTGCTCATCTGGGAAGGTCTCCAGTATGTGTGTCTCATCTGGCGGTAGACTCTGTCCCGTCTCCAACCTCGACAAGTGATCTGCCACCTGATTTTCTGTCCCCTTTTTATCTTTTATCTCAAGGTCGAACTCTTGTAATAGTAAGATCCATCGTATCAACCTAGGTTTTGCATCCTTTTTTGCAAATAAATACTTGAGGGCAGAGTGGTCGGTGTGTATTATAACCTTCGTTCCAAGTATGTATGAACGAAACTTGTCGATGGAGAACACCACAGCTAACAGCTCCTTTTCTGTAGTGGTATAATTCACTTGGGCATCATTCAATGTTTTGCTGGCATAATATATGACATGAAATAGCCTGTCCTTGCGCTGCCCAAGTGCTGCCCCGACAGCATAGTCACTAGCATCACACATAATTTCAAACGGTTGCGTCCAGTCTGGTGGCTGTACTATGGGGGCTGTCACTAGTTTTTCCTTCAGAACCTTGAATGCTTCAGTACATTCTTCATTAAAGTCAAAGGGTCGGTTCTGCTCTAAGAGATGACATAGGGGTTTCGTGATTTTTGAGAAATTGGCAATAAATCTCCTATAAAAACCAGCATGCCCTAAAAAACTCCTAATGCCCTTGACAGTGGTTGGCGGCGGCAGCTTTTCTATGACCTCTATTTTTGCCCTGTCGACTTCTATCCCACGGCAGCTAATCTTATGGCCTAAAACTATCCCTTCATCTACCATAAAATGGCATTTTTCCCAATTAAGAACAAGATTAGCTTTTTCACATCTTTCAAGTACCTTTTGAAGGTTGCCGAGGCAGCTCTCAAAATCGTCTCCAAAGATGGAAAAATCATCCATGAAGATCTCAAGGAAGTCTTCTACCATATTGGAGAATATAGCCATCATGCATCTTTGGAAGGTGGCAGGTGCGTTACATAGTCCAAATGGCATCCTCCTAAATGCGTACGTACCGTAGGAGCATGTGAAAGTCGTTTTCTCTTGGTCCTCTGGTGCAATAGCAATTTGATTATATCCTGAATAACCATCAAGAAAACAATAGTAAGGTTTACCCGCTAATCTATCAAGCATTTGATCAATAAAGGGTAAAGGAAAGTGGTCCTTTCGGGTAGCTTTGTTAAGCTTCCGATAGTCCATACAAACCCTCCAACCGGTCACAGTCCTGGTTGGGATTAACTCGTTGTTTTCGTTGGTTATCACGGTCATGCCTCCTTTCTTGGGAACACATTGCACCGGGCTTACCCATTTGCTGTCGGAGATGGCGTAAATAATACCAGCATCTAACCATTTAATTATTTCTTTACGCACTACCTCCTTCATTGCAAGGTTTAACCGCCTTTGGGCATCAATAGTCGGCTTATGATCTTCATCTAGGAGGATTTTGTGCATACAGATTGCCGGACTAATACCCTGGATGTCTGCTATCGTCCATCCTATCGCCCTTTTATGCTGCCTCAACATGTCGATCAGCTGTCGTTCCTGTTCCTGCGGCAGCTTAGCAGAGATGATTACAGGCAGTGTGTCATCATAACCAAGATAAGCATATTTAAGCTGCCCTGGCAGGGGCTTAAGTTCTAATACAGGTGGTTCAACAGTAGAGGGCTTTTGGATTAAATGGTTATCCGAAGTGTAATTTAAAGGTTCGAATAACTTACCTGGGCGATGGTCTAACCAGTTTACCTCCTCATGACCTTCAGTGTCAGGTGTATCGGATTCAGAGGGGTCACTGTCGTAGGTGCTGTCGTCGGTGCTGTCGTCGTCACTGTCGTGACAGGCTTGTAGATGGCTGTCGCAGCAGTGACCAAATTTTATATCTCGGCAGCCCGACCTGATGCAGGGGTAATCAAAGGTCACCTCGATGATGGCTTTGCATTCCTCGTCCACATCGGCATGTTTCATTGCTTGGAGAACATTCAACTTAATTTCTTGATCGTTCACGCGCATGGTGAGTTCTCCTTTCTCCACATCAATCAATGATCTTCCCGTGGCTAAGAAGGGTCGCCCTAGGATGACTGGTGCGTTCTCATCTGCCTCACAATCTAAAATAAGAAAGTCAGCAGGAAAAATAAGTTTATCCACTCTTACCAAAATATCTTCAATTTTTCCCTCGGGGTGAACGTAAGAGCGGTCGGCTAGCTGTAGGGTAACTGTCGTGGGCCGCGCCTTGCCAATACCTAGTTTCTGAAAAACAGATTTGGGCATTAGATTAACACTAGCACCAAGATCACAAAGTGCCTTACCCACAAATTTATCGCCGATTACGCAAGGTATGAGGAAGCTCCCCGGATCCTTCTTTTTCTGGGGTGGTTGCCGATGAAGAATACTCATGCAACCTTCTTGCATCCTTACCGTTTCAAATTCCCCAAGTTTAGATTTTTTAGACATGACATCCTTGAGAAATTTAGCATAACCGGGCATCTCCCTAACAGCATCTAACAACGGAATGTTAATATGAACCTGTTTAAAAATATCATAAATTTTTTCGAGTTGAGATTCATGCTTAGCTTGCTGTATCCGTTGTGGAAAGGGTGGTGGGGGACGATAATCAGCAATGCGTCCTTCCCACTGCATGCGAATCTGAGGACGATAATCTTCCTTTTTCTCCTCTGT
Source organism: Hibiscus tridactylites (assembly GCA_958450335.1). NCBI lineage: Eukaryota > Viridiplantae > Streptophyta > Magnoliopsida > Malvales > Malvaceae > Hibiscus > Hibiscus tridactylites. The sequence goes on along the minus strand of OY288271.1, from coordinate 95,527,809 downwards.
CGCTTCCGCTGTCGTGACAGGCTCATCGGCAGCAGTCTGTTTGTCACCTGTCGGGGCAGCTTCCTCGGCAAGTTTATTCAAAGCAGGGTCCTGTTCTGTTTCAACTTCTTTTTCCGGCCCTGGTAACTTTTTCCCACTCCTAGTAGTAATCGCCTTACATTGCTCATGTGGGGGCGGTCTAGCATTTTCAGTATTGCTAGGGAAACCTCCATTCTGCCTCGGTTTAATATGCTGCGACACCTGACCCATTTGTGTCTCTAGAGATTTCAAGGTGGCCTCATGGTTTGTCATTCTCATCTTAGTTTCATCCATAAAATTTTCTGTCTTCTTGACAAACTGATTAATATTATCCATATATGTGCCAGTCTGAGACATAAAGGTGGCCAGAGTCTGCTCCAATACACTACTCGTGGCAGGTGGTGGCTGCTGTTGTTGCTGAGGCGGCAGGTTCTGCGGCAGGTTCTGCGGCTGCAGTTGCTGTCGTGTCAACAATCTAGGACCCCCCTGATTCTTATTATATGCTTGTGGATTTAGGGCATTGTTAGGGTTACTCCAGGAAAATTTGGGATCTTTCCTCCAATTAGGGTTGTAGTTGTTGGAATTGTAGTTTGGCTTGTAATTTCCAACATATTTTCCCTCTTCTATATTTATGGGGCACTCTTCACTACTATGATTTCCTTCACAAGTAGCACAAATTTCCTCGACAGCAAACCCTCGTACTTCCTCTTCACTCAATAAGTGTTTCATGGCTTTAGTGAGGAATGCTACCTGTGATTTCATAGTGCTGTCGGCCTCATAATCCTTGACAGCAAGTACCCGTTTACCCCCTCTTCTAGCTGTCGGGAACTGCTCCTCATTCTTGGCTAGATTTTTCAGAACTTGCAACGCCTCGTCCGGATCTTTATCCAATAATAGTCCATTTGCTGCAGAATCAATGCGAATACGAGTTTGTAAGTTAGCAGCATTATAAAACTTAGTTACCTGATTCCAGACGGGGAATCCATGCATTGGGCAATTCCGAAGAAGAGTAGTAAATCTGTCCCAGGCCTCGTGCATCGGCTCGTCATCTTCCTGTTGAAAAGTAGCAATTTCGTTACGTAATCGCTCAGATAAATGTGAAGGATTAAAACGAGATAAAAATTCACGAGTTAGATCTGCCCAAGTCATAATAGAACCCGGTGTAAGTTTATTCCACCAAGTTTTAGCTCTGTCCCTCAATGAATGGGGGAATAACCGAAGCCTCAGTATCTCCGGACTAACTATTGGTAGCCTAAACGAACCACAGATCTCCTGGAACGTTTTGAGATGCTCCCTAGCATCTTCTGTCGCAGAACCACTAAACTGTCCGGCATTGTTGATCATACTAAACATGACAGGTTTAAGCTCAAAGTTATCAACATCAATATCCGGCAGCGTGGTCTCCAGCTCTACATGATCGTTCAGCATGTAGTCACGACATGACCGTCGTCCACCTGCCCCAGGCGGGTCGCCGACAGGCGGTATGTCTCCTCCAGCAGGCTGGTTACGGGCCATCTGCTCTAGCTGTTCTTCAAGGTATTTGTTCCTGTCTAAAAGGTGGCGAATCTGTTTCTTGAGATTGAATGATCGTTCGATTTCCGGATCTAACTTATACTCAGGATCTTCGCCTCTTTTCGATCTGCGCATAAACAAGAGAACCTTGTGAAAAGCAAGAGTTGAAAACACAAAATAAAAATTAAAGAAAAACTAAAAACGAAAGCAAAAATAAAAATAAAAACAAAAAGTGCAATAAAAGAAAGATGTAGTTATGTTGCCAATCCCCGGCAACGGCGCCAAAAACTTGTTGCGTGTAAAATAGACTATCGCAATTGTAGTGCAAGTGTACACGACGCAAGTAGTAAAGTGATACGAAGTATCGGATATCGTCTCCACAGGGATTGGGCTAATGACTTCACCTTGATTTACTGCACGAAGTAAAGGAAATATTTTAGAAAGTTGTCACGAATAATAAAGTAAAAACGTAAATAAAAGGATTGAATTTATCAAGATAGAGAGAATGGGCTGGTATTGAATTGCTCGGTAGTGCAGGTATTGAATTGCTCAGGATCTCCAGTTCTGTCGTCGCTCCCGTCGCCGACAGCACCTGTCGCGGCGTCTGTCCGTTAGTTGTCGCGGCAGCAGACACTAACTCAGTACTTCAAGCTTGGCAAGAATCCCAGATCTGCCTTGCCCTATCCCTAGGCACAAGTCTGTCGATGAACACGTCTTTGACGATACCTCCCGGCGTGAATCGAAGGATGAACACCGATGTGTATGAATTCTTCCTTAGCCACTTAACCTCGCCTTATCCCTAAGCACGAGATGGTTCAACTATAAACTAGAGAACGCGCTTTTATCTCTTTCGTATACTTAACTCTCCCGATGCTAAGTAAATAGATAACCTCACAATGCTCTCCCGATGCTCTTGCAAGATATTAACACCAAGATAAAAGAACTTGAAGTTTATTTTATTGAACTTGAAAAATCCTAAAACAAAGCAACCCTTGCAACTACTTTACAAAACAACCCGTAGCCCTAGGGGGAATTTAGAACATGTCGGTGACGGGTGGACGGCAGGGGTTTGGTTTCGGTTATGGGGTAATCGGTTCTGCCCTAGGTTTAATCTATGCCCTTTATATAAGCTTTGGGCTCAAGTTATCTAAGGTAACAAGGATTACAACTTTAATTAAAAGTAAGATTCTAATAAAGACTAAATCTCTAAAGACTCCTACTTTCCAGCCGCATCCTTGCTTTTAGGGATTTCCTCTCCTTTGAGCTTTGGCTTGACATATCTTTTGATCCGGGGCTTGGAAAAATATTCGGCTTCCACACGACAGACGAACAGATTTTTCTCTATCTATCGAGGTCCACTTCACTTTTCCTCTTCGTAAATCTGCTGTCACCATGCTGTCACGACAGGTCCATGACAGGTTCGTCTTCTTCAGCTGCTTGTCCAGTTCAGCTTTCCTGCTTATCTGCCCTGCGGCTGCCTTCATCGTCAACCATGGCAGCTACCTGCAAAATACACCATCTTTTAGTAGAATCCGTGCCTTTTATATAATTGTGATGTTTTATTGAAAACTAACCTAAATGCAATGCAAAGATGCTTGAATGCAGCAGAAATATGGGTTAAAAAGGGTGTAAATAATAGAACTTTTACACACTCAACAAATACCCTCTCAAACTCTTTGATTTTCACAAAATTGTGAGGGGTTTTACTCTAAAACTCAAGTCTAAGCAAGGTTCATCAACATTGTGCAAGGATTTTATTAAAATCATCCAAAATCCCAAACTAAGGTAATTTCTTTTTCTTTTTCTTTCAATTTATGTTTGAATCTTAGGTTAGAAAATTTTATTTTTGTATAAATTATAGGTTTTTAGTTGTGGGTTTTCAATATCTTGTAAAAAAATTTCCAAATCTCAAATTTTTTGATTCGAATATAAAATTTTTCAGTCGTATTTTTTTTAAACTGTTTTTTTTTTAATTTTATTTTCAAAAACCTAAGTGGGATTTATTATTGGATTGATTTTTAACTATCAATGCATACACTTAATTTTTAAAACACTTGCTTAATGTTTTTAGATGGCGGATCAAGCTAACAAAAAGCGCAAGGTCGTTCAAACCGGTGAATCGAGCGTTCGTCCGAATCTTCCTCTGCTTTTTCAGAAATCCCTCAAATCTTCGGAGATGCGTGCTCGATTCTCTTATGTCAAGGATTTCGAAATTCGCAAGGAACGTGTCATTGATCTTGATTTCCTCAATTTCGAGCGATTCCTATTCCGTTATCTCGGCCGTTTGAGTGAGTGGAATCTCATGTATTTCTTGAGCATTCCGGATGTTCGCTACAAACACATGACACTCCTTTTTTACTCTAATGCTCATTTTATTTATGATGAGACAAAAACCGAGATTATAGGAATTGAATCATCCTTATTGGGCAAAAAGTTTGTTGTTAATGTTGCTCTTTTGGAGTCCTCTCTTAAACTTAAGGATGAGGGTATTGAGGATGAACGTCACTTTGGCACTTCCACCGGTAAGGCACTTACTTTGGATGTGCACGATCGCGTTCATTCGACCTTCCGGAGGTAAATACTCTCACATCCGTCAAACTGATCATTTTTGGCTAGAGTGTTTCCGTAAGGGTGAGCGCCCAAATGTGCCTAAGATAATTTTTGCCGAGATAGTCAATAATATCAAGCTTATTGACACAAATGAGTTGAAGTCTTTTACATATGGCATAGTCTTGAGCTCCATATTTCATGATCTTGGCATTGATTGTTCCTACGACTCTCCGGAACCTCGCAAGACCAAGATTGGTGAGTCATCCCTTCGCAAGTCCGGGTTTACATATGCGAATGATGTTTGGGAAAGAATTGATAGAGAAGCCGTTCCTCCTCCCGTTGCTCCTCCACCGCAAGTTCAAATTGCAAACAATGAAGCCCTCACGGCTCTCCTTACCGAGCGGTTCAATGCTTTGGACAATCGGTTCAATGCTTTGGACACTCGCATTGCTTCGGGTTTAGAATCTATGGACACTCGTTTGAAGAATGTCGAGGATCGTCTTCATTCTCTTGAGACTTCGCATTCCAACTTGGATCTATCCTTCTCTACGCTCTATGGGCAATGGACGAAGTTTCACCGTTCTCAAGGCAAGAGCGATGATGATACTTCAGATGATGATGACGAGGCCTAGGATCTTCATATCATATCATATCATATCATATTATCTATGCATTTTAGGATTAAGTTTGCATCTTTATGTTTTCTCATGTTTTAGGAACCTATGCTATTGGCTTTTTATTTGGGATTTTATGTTGAACTTAATGTTTGATTTATGTTTTGGATATTTTGATATTATGAATTAATATTATGGTTGCTTATTAATGCTTATTGGTACTAATCCTTTATCTTCTCTATGAGCTTTCATTGTTCTTTTTGATCTAACAAAAAGGGGGAGAAGAAATTTAAGAGCCACACTAAAATTCGTTTTAAACTTTAAAAAGTTTTTTTTAAGGTTTACAACTTGGATTTCAAATCAAATATTTCTTTTAATGTAACCCCCTCGTCCCGGTCTGGTCGGATGACCGGTCCGAGTGGGCCACACGGGGAAAACCAAAGCGAAACCCGTTAAGGTTTCCACTCAGTTAACGACCCTAAAAATTCTTTTTATCTTATCTTGTCTAAAGGCATAATTAAAACCTATGTGAAGCACAGCAGCGGAAAATACAAACATTGCAACATACATCGACCAACCAAACAATTAAACAGTTCATTTTAATGTTTTACAGCAGGCCGTTTCGGAACGCCCTTAGGGTGTTCCGAAACGCCTTGACTTAGTCAACGGGCCTGGGTCAACCATGAGGTGACCGTTCCGAAACAGGGGAGACCCGTATCGGAACGACCTTGACGGTCAATATCTCGTGGTCAACGAGATTTGACCGTTTCGGAACATCAAAGGCCCGTTTCGGAACGTCTTCATCTTGTCAATTTCTCAAAATTCCAGTAGCTAAAATGTTCCGAAATGACCCTCATCCGTTTCGAAACGGCAGGCCAATTGCAAAGGGACCGTTCCGGAACAGGGGAACCCGTTCCGAAACGCCCCCTGTCTGCAGACTCGATTTTGCTGTCTTAAGGCACAAAGGTGCCCCAAAACACCACCAAAACACATCACAACACCACAACAATTCGACTTAAGGCTTACCAACCATACTAGCATGCTTCAACAAGATTTAGACAAGTCTAACACTAAAACAAAACCTCACAAACATGCATTCATTCAATCATCATTCAAACACAAAGATGGCCTCTAAGGCATTTAGCTAGCATTCAAAAGAGCAATTTAGGCATGAGTTAACATTCATCATGGCAACACAAACCATGCACAAGCAAGGCATCAAGGAGTCTAAACATGCTCCTAGCAACCAACAACTATCCAACAAAACCATACATGTCCCATTGCTCAAACTATTACATGTCTAACATTAAGATCCATACTTGATGAACTCAAGTCAAAAACCACACTTGGAGGCCCTCCACTTGCCCGAGCAACCCATGAACTAGGGATCTGCAATGTTGAACAAAGAGAGCGTAAGCAAAGATGCTTAGTGAGGGTAAGCTCTAAAATCAAACCTCAACATTGCAGGGTCCGAGCACGAACTAGCCAAGGCATTTCGCCAACACACCAAGGATTCACAAGAGTCATGAGAATAAAAATGCATGAGCCATGTACATTATAATGTCATGAACATAAGCTTAACTCCACATTACATATAATCACATTCAAGCATCTCATCAATGATCATAAACCTCAACATTTTGATACACACATCAAACAACATTGACACCTAGCTAAGACCCGAATACGCGGATAGACATGTTGGAACTCACATCCAACAACCACATTACCTCACGGTGGGATTTCACTCATCACCGGTCTCGCGGAGGGGATTCCACTCATCCTCACGCCCCGTCGATGGGATTCCACTCATCACCGACTACATTTAATTACAATTCCGGGCGAACCCGTACTCCTCCTTGGTGACTCAACGCCACCAAGGCCACGCACGACTTTAGACTCATGTGTACACACTAACATCCTAATGATCGATCATTTGTATTCAAGTAAACTAGTGCCAATATTTACTCACTTCACATTACTCATTTCAATAGACCTTGTGCTTAGCACGTACTCACCAACAACCATCATCATGCATGTCTCAAGCATCATAAGTCCAATCTCATTTCACATGTATAATGCAATATACATAGACATTCATACCACAATTCATACGAGACATACACAACCATATAATGAGTTCATCCAAGGGCTCTAGATCAAGCTTAGGATTAGGCTACCACCCTAATCCTAACTCTAGGTGGGTCTACCAAGCCCAACCTAGTCCATATACTCGAACCAACTATTTTAAGATCATTTAAAGCGATTAACCACTCACCTAACCACCCAAGCTCAACGACCAAGCAAGCAACAACCTTCAACTTTCCGGATTCACTTCCGATGCTTCACCGATGTCCAAACTTGATTCTTTCAAAACGGAGTTGAAATGAAGAAGAGAGGTGATGAAACAATGTTCTTCAATGGTGAGGAGAGTATGTCGTGAGTTTTGTGGAGAGAGGGAGAAGATGAGTGAAATTTTGGGTCTTTTATTTGTTTTGTTTTAGTTAAAAGCCCAATGACCCTTTTGCCCTTAATGAAATGGAATATTCACAAGGACATAAATCCATGGCTATTTGGGGTTTAATTTCAAAGCATAGTCTATCATCAAATTAATTAATTTGAAAACCAAACCCGAACCATTATTTAAATCATAAAACCGAACCCAAATAATATAAAAATATTATTTTCACCTAACCCCTAAACCCGGGTGTTACAACTCTCCCCCACTAAAGGAAATTTCGTCCCCGAAATTACCTGGTGGAAACAGATACGGAAACTGCTCAACCATATCCGCTTTCCTCTCCCACGTGGCCTCTTCCACACCTATATGTCTCCACAACACCTTGACCAACTCTATGGTCTTGCCACGCAACACTTTGCTATCAGAAGTAAGTATCTCAACGGGTTCTTCATTATAGGACAAATCCGGATTTAACTTTATCTCCTCAACGGGCATCACATGCGAAGGATCCGATCTATATCTCCTAAGCATAGATACATGAAAGACATCATGGATCTTCTCTAACTCAGAAGGTAACCTCAAACGATAAGCTACAGGCCCAATCCGCTCAACTATCTCATACGGACCAATGAACCTCGGACTCAACTTGCCCTTTCGGCCAAATCTCATTACCTTCTTCCACGGAGATACCTTCAGAAACACTTTCTCACCCACTGAGTACTCAATCTCTTTCCTCTTCAAATCTGCATAAGACTTCTGACGATCGGAAGCTGCTTTCAAACGGTCACAAATCAACTTCACTTTTTCTGTGGTTCCCTTAAGCAAGTCTGGCATAGGTAACAACCTCTGACATGTCTCAGCCCAACAAATCAGAGTCCTACACCGTCTACCATACAAAGCCTCATAAGGTGCCATCTGGATACTAGACTGATAACTGTTGTTGTAAGCAAACTCAACCAACGGTAAGTGCTTCTCCCAAGAACCCTGAAAATCAATCACACAACAACGAAGCATATCCTCTAGAATCTGTATCACTCGCTCTGACTGCCCATCGGACTGCGGATGATAAGATGTGCTGAAATGCAAACGGCTACCCAAAGCACTATGCAAGCAACTCCAGAACCTCGAAGTAAATCTAGGATCCCTATCTGAAACAATAGACTTCGGAACTCCATGAAGTCTCACAATCTCGCGGATGTACAAGTTCGCCAACTTGTCTAAGGAATCCGTGGTGTTCACTGCTAAGAAGTGAGCACACTTAGTGAACCTATCAACAATCATCCAAACGGAGTTCTTCTTCGAAGGAGACAAGGGCAACCCCGATACAAAATCCATGGTGATCCTCTCCCATTTCCATTCCGGAATCTTCAAAGGCTGTAGCAAACCTGAAGGAACCTGATGTTCTGCCTTCACTCTCTGACAAACCATACAACGGCTCACATACTCGGCTACATCTCTCTTCAAACCAACCCAGAAGTAATCATTCTTCAAGTCTCGGTACATCTTGGTACTACCCGGATGCATGGAAAAGGGACTCGAATGTGCCTCACTCAGAATCTGACGTCTCAACTCAACATCTTCTGGTACAACAATTCTATCTCTAAAGCACAACAAGCTCTCACCACTGAAACTATACTCAGTCGATCTTCCTTCGGCTATGTCTTGAACATGAGGAACTAGGCTCGCATCTTGCAACTGCTTCTCTCTAATCAACTGAATCAAAGAAGGCTTCACTTGCAACTCGGTGATCAAACCACCATCATCGGACACACTCAATCTAGCAAACATAGCTCTCAACTCGACGGCCACTTTTCTACTCAAAGCATCGGCTACTACGTTTGCTTTACCCGGATGGTATTCAATGGTCAAATCATAATCTTTTAACAACTATAGCCATCTCCTCTGTCTCAAGTTCAACTCTTTCTGTGTCATCAAGTACTTCAAGCTCTTGTGATCGGTGTAAACTATACACTTCTCACCATACAAATAGTGACGCCAAATTTTCAATGCAAATACAACTGCGGCTAGCTCTATGTCATGAGTAGGATAGTTCTTCTCATGAATCTTCAACTGTCTAGAAGCATAAGCAACAACTCTCCTATCTTGCATCAAGACACATCCTAAGCCTACGTAGGAAGCATCACTGTAAATCACAAACTCCTTACCTGAAACAGGCTGCACTAACACTGGAGCATTCGTCAAAGCTTCTTTCAATTTCCCAAAGGCCTTTTGTCTTGCATCTGACCTTTCAAACTTGACTCCCTTTTGCAACAACTTAGTCAAGGGAGCAGCTACTCTAGAGAAGTCATCAACAAACCTCCTATAGTAACCGGCTAGTCCTAGGAAACTCCTAATCTCGGTCACGGACTTAGGTTGTTTCCACTCAACAATAGCCTCAATCTTCGATGGATCAACTCGGATACCTTCGGCCGAAACAACATGGCCAAGAAATACAACCTCTCGAATCCAGAACTCACTTTTACTAAGCCTCGCATACAACTGATTGCTCAACAATCTCTGTAAAACAAATCTCAAGTGCTCATCATGCTCCTCTTCTGTCTTCGAGTACACAAGTATATCATCAATGAAGACAACTACAAAACGGTCTAGATAGTCTCTAAAAATTCTGTTCATCATGTCCATGAATGTTGCTGGTGCATTCGTGAGCCCAAATGGCATCACAAGAAACTCATAGTGACCATATCTAGTCCTAAAAGCTATCTTTGGAACATCACACTCTTTCACTTTCAACTGATAGTACCCGGATCTCAAATCTATCTTCGAGAATACTGAAGCACCTCTCAACTGATCAAACAAATCATCTATACGAGGCAACGTATACTTGTTCTTCACAGTCAACTGATTCAACTGCCTATAGTCAATACACATGCGCATGCTACCATCTTTCTTTTTCACAAACAACACTGAGGCACCCTACGGAGAACTAATAGGCCTAATGAAACCACGGTCTAATAATTCTTGCAACTGACTCTTCAATTCCTTCAACTCTTTCGGAGCCATACGATACGGAGCTATCGAAACTGGATTAGACCCTGAAACTGTCTCAATCATAAACTCAACATCTCTGTCAGGAGGCAAACCCGGCAACTCTTCAGGAAACACATCTGGAAAGTCACACACTGTCCTGATATCTTTCGGTCTAGCTTCGCTCATATCCGGATTCATAACATAAGCTAAATAGGCCCCACATCCAGAGTCCATCAACCTATGAGCCTCTAAAGCTGACACCACATTAGACAAGAACTTAATGTTCTCGCCTACTACTACTACCTCGTAGTCAGCAGAAAGCTTCAAAGAAATTCTCTTTGTCTCAAAATCCACACTAGCCCGATGCTCGACCAACCAGTCCATACCCAGAATAATATCAAAACCATAGAAAGGAAGTTCCATCATATCAACTAAGAACACATGACCCTGAATCTTCAGTGGACACCTCCTATACATGCGTCTAACCACAACTCTCTCACCAAAAGAACTAGTAACATGCATACCTACATCTAAGATTTCAACAGGAATATCTAACTTCTGTGCATGCTCACTCAAAATGTAGGAATGCGTAGAACCCGAATCAACCAAAGAAAGCAAAGACATAGACTGTAACTCGAAGTTACCTGCTATCACATCGGTGTCGTTCTCGGCCTCTCTCTGAGCATAGACTCTCGCTGGTCCTCCCGCCTCTGGCTGCACAGCCACAACATGAGCAAGGTTCCTCTGAGCATCTACCCTAGGTGCATCAGCCCTAGGCTGGAAGTAGCCACGACCGCACCCACGGCCTCTCTGAAAATCATTACCTCTCGCAGGAGCCTGAGCAATGTTCGGTGCCTGAGCTGCCTGACGCGGAAAGTCCCTCATGAAGTGGTCCCTCGAACCACAGTTCCAACAAGCATGGAAGTTACCCCAGCACTCACCAGTGTGTTGTCTCCCACACTGTGCACACTCGGGCAAGCGCCCTCCTCCTCTATGGCCCTGATGGCCCCTACCATGGTGGCCACCGCCACGTCTCTGATCAAACTGATGTCCGCCACCTCTGTGCCTCTTAGCATCTCTACCATCAAAGTTGTTGTGTCTCTTACCAGAATTAGATCCCCCAGAACGCTTGGCCAACCCCAAGCTGTGCTCAATGTCCTTGGCTCTAGCAACCAAGACATCAAAGTCAGAATAATCAGAAGCTAAGGTATACCTCTTAACTTCCTCATGAAGTCCGTATCTGAAACGATCACATCGAGCCCTCTTAGTAGGCACTAACTCCGGAGCATACTGACTCAGACGAACGAAACGAATCTCATAATCAGTCACAGAAGCATCTCCTTGACTGAGAGCCATGAACTCTCTCTTCTTCTCATCTAGGTACCTCGGTCCCAAGTACCTCTTCCGGAAAGCAGACTCAAAGAACTCCCAATCAATCTCTGTCTCTGGAACCCCGGTAGTAATGGTGACCCACCAGGTGTAGGCATCACCCTGAAGCAACGAGACCACACAACCCAATCTACGTGCGCCCGCACAACCCATCTGAGCCAAGATACGAACTGTCTTCTCTAACCATAACTCTGACCTTTCCGGAGTAGATCCTCTAAACTCCTCGGCTCCCAAGCTACGGAGCCTCTCCAAAGGTAGACTAGCATCGTCACACCTAGGCTGAGCTGCAGCCTGAGCTCCCGCAACTGCGGCCTGGAATGCTCCCGCTATCGCTTGCACTAGCGGAGTCATGTCAATTCCAGCTAGACCTTGGCCACCTTGAGGTCCCTCTCCTCCGGCTCCATCCTCGCCCCCAGCTCCAGGTGGAGAAGGCGGTGGTGGTGGAGGTGGTTGAGGAGCGCCAACTCCCGCGGCCACCGGCCCTTCAAGGTGAGCCTCCGCACCAACTGCCGGCTCAACAGGAGCCGCAACTCGTGGTTCCTAACGAACCAACCTCGGTCTACCTCTCGGTCTAGACATCGCTCTCACAGATATTAACTACAACCACAACAACAAAACATACAAGTTGGGTTAGCAAGGCAAGGCTTCCAAGTGTTCAAGTACGTCCCCTCACTTAAAAATCATTTTTCCGATGTAATAGTAGCAATGGGACCCACACACACATGCTTTAAAATAAAACAATCAACATACTCGTCACACAAGTAGTCATTCTTGCAAAACAAGCAAACATCATGCAATTCAATTTAAAAACTTAAACTTACCTCACTTACCTGCCCAAGGTCTCGGTAACCTTAGGCTCTGATACCAACAAGTGTAACCCCCTCGTCCCGGTCTGGTCGGATGACCGGTCCGAGTGGGCTACACGGGGAAAACCGAAGCGAAACCCGTTAAGGTTTCCCCTCGGTTAACGACCCTAAAAATTCTTTTTATCTAATCTTGTCTAAAGGCATAATTAAAACCTATGTGAAGCACAGCAGCGGAAAATACAAACATTGCAACATACATCAACCAACCAAACAATTAAACAGTTCATTTTAATGTTTTACAGCAGGCCGTTTCGAAACGCCCTTAGGGTGTTCCGAAATGCCTTGACTTAGTCAACGGGCTTGGGTCAACCATGAGGTGACCGTTCCGAAACAGGGGAGACCCGTATCGGAACGACCTTGACGGTCAATATCTCGTGGTCAACGAGATTTGACCGTTTCGGAACATCAAAGGCCCGTTTCGGAACGTCTTCATCTCGTCAATTTCTCAAAATTCCAGTAGCTAAAATGTTCCGAAACGACCCTCATCCGTTTCGAAACGGCAGGCCAATTGCAAAGGGACCGTTCCGAAACAGGGGGACCCGTTCCGAAACGCCCCCTGTCTGCAGACTCGATTTTGCTGTCTTAAGGCACAAAGGTGCCCCAAAACACCACCAAAACACATCACAACACCACAACAATTCGACTTAAGGCTTACCAACCATACTAGCATGCTTCAACAAGATTTAGACAAGTCTAACACTAAAACAAAACCTCACAAACATGCATTCATTCAATCATCATTCAAACACAAAGATGGCCTCTAAGGCATTTAGCTAGCATTCAAAAGAGCAATTTAGGCATGAGTTAACATTCATCATGGCAACACAAACCATGCACAAGCAAGGCATCAAGGAGTCTAAACATGCTCCTAGCAACCAACAACTATCCAACAAAACCATACATGTCCCATTGCTCAAACTATTACATGTCTAACATTAAGATCCATACTTGATGAACTCAAGTCAAAAACCACACTTGGAGGCCCTCCACTTGCCCGAGCAACCCACGAACTAGGGATCTGCAATGTTTAACAAAGAGAGCGTAAGCAAAGATGCTTAGTGAGGGTAAGCTCTAAAATCAAACCTCAACATTGCAGGGTCCGAGCACGAACTAGCCAAGGCATTTCGCCAACACACCAAGGATTCACAAGAGTCATGAGAATAAAAATGCATGAGCCATGTACATTATAATGTCATGAACATAAGCTTAACTCCACATTACATATAATCACATTCAAGCATCTCATCAATGATCATAAACCTCAACATTTTGATACACACATCAAACAACATTGGCACCTAGCTAAGACCCGAATACACGGATAGACATGTTGGAACTCACATCCAACAACCACATTACCTCACGGTGGGATTTCACTCATCACCGGTCTCACGGAGGGGATTCCACTCATCCTCACGCCCCGTCGATGGGATTCCACTCATCACCGACTACATTTAATTACAATTCCGGGCAAACCCGTACTCCTCCTTGGTGACTCAACGCCACCAAGGCCACGCGCGACTTTAGACTCATGTGTACACACTAACATCCTAATGATCGATCATTTGTATTCAAGTAAACTAGTGCCAATATTTACTCACTTCACATTACTCATTTCAATAGACCTTATGCTTAGCACGTACTCACCAACAACCATCATCATGCATGTCTCAAGCATCATAAGTCCAATCTCATTTCACATGTATAATGCAATATACATAGACATTCATACCACAATTCATACGAGACATACACAACCATATAATGAGTTCATCCAAGGGCTCTAGATCAAGCTTAGGATTAGACTACCACCCTAATCCTAACTCTAGGTGAGTCTACCAAGCCCAACCTAGTCCATATACTCGAACCAACTATTTTAAGATCATTTAAAGCGATTAACCACTCACCTAACCACTCAAGCTCAACGACCAAGAAAGCAACAACCTTCAACTTTCCGAATTCACTTCCGATGCTTCACCGATGTCCAAACTTGATTCTTTCAAAAAAGAGTTGAAATGAAGAAGAGAGGTGATGAAACAGTGTTCTTCAATGGTGAGGAGAGTATGTCGTGAGTTTTGTGGAGAGAGGGAGAAGATGAGTGAAATTTTGGGTCTTTTATTTGTTTTGTTTTAGTTAAAAGCCCAATGACCCTTTTGCCCTTAATGAAATGGAATATTCACAAGGACATAAATCCATGGCTATTTGGGGTTTAATTTCAAAGCATAGTCTATCATCAAATTAATTAATTTGAAAACCAAACCCGAACCATTATTTAAATCATAAAACCGAACCCAAATAATATAAAAATATTATTTTCACCTAAACCATAAACCCGAGTGTTACATTTAACGTTAAAAACCTATCTTAAATTAAGGGGGAGTTAGAATATTTTTCAAAACTTTCAAATTTCTCAAAAATTCTAACTTTGGTTTTGTTTAATAAAAAAGGGGGAGATTGTGAAACAAATATTTTAATTTTGATATAACTAAAAACCTAAGGACTAAATTGAAAATGTCAAAATGAATTTTAAGTCCTCAAAATATCCCTATATAATTTTAAGATTATTCTCAAGTTAAAAACAACCTTTTTCAAATATTTTTCTAAGTGTTTCAAGTCAAAACAGTGAATTTTAAGCTCCTGTTTCGAAACGGCCCTCAGGCGTTTCGAAACGTTTTCATCACTGTCGACCACCGTTTCGAAACGTGTATCGAAACACTTGACCCCGTTCCGAAACGGTATCACTCGTTTCGAAACTGTTCTTCATATTTGATTTAAAAAAGGTACAACGGTTCAAATATTTGCTGATTTTATAAAGATAAAAAGGGTGTTTCGAAACGGATCAAGCCCGTTCCGAAACGACCCTTGGCAGTAGCAAATCCGTTTCAAAACGGATCCAAATCGTTTTGAAACAGGTCCTAGGTTTATTTTGAAAATATGACTGTTATAGTGTTTTTAACTGAATTTCTGAAAATCGTTAAAGCGTTTCGTAACGGTCTAAGACCGTTCCGAAACGACCTTTGACAGTGGCAAAAGTGTTTCGAAACGGCCCTAAGGCGTTTCGAAACGGGCTCTTAAATGCACCCCAACGGCTCTTTCTATTTTAGTCCGTTCTGAAACAGGTACCCCGCGTTTCGAAACGGGTTGGTGCAGACTGCATTTATGGTGGTAAGAGAGGGTTCCAACGGCTCCATTTATGTTCTCAACCACCCAAACGGCTAGAAATCAATGAGAAGGTGTAAAAGAGACATCCAAAAGCATCAGCAACAACTATTGATCCTAAAACAAACATCCAAACATCAAATCCAAGCAATTGTGCAAAAATCCCATTTTGTGTAAAAATCCCAATTTGTAATCTTCATTCATATTTTGTCAAATTGGGTTGAGTGCTTGTATTGGGGCTATCATTTGTATTGAGAGATACCTTATTAGCCTTCAAATTTCTTTGTTCACTTGTGTGAGGATTGGGTTGATTTTTGGGTAGAAAAATCAACCGAAATTGTAAAGGGTTGCCTCATTGTCCTAGAAAAGGGGAAGATCAATTTAGTGGAATTGTTGCAAATCCTTAGTGAGGCTAAGGTAGTGGATGTAGAGTTCATTTGGAACTTGAACCACTCTAAATCCCTTGTCAATTATTTTTAATTTGCAAATTCCACCTCAAAACCTTTAAATTTCCAATTCACCCCCCTCTTGGTAAATATCGATCTTGCGATCCACTCAACAAATTTAAATCTAAAAATTATTATATATTCGATTTAATATATTCGAATATTTTTTTCATATTTAAATTAAATCGAATATTTATTAAAATAGTAAATCTTCGATTTAAAAATTATTTGATTTAAAAGAAAAGAGATTTGATTTTAAAAAAATATTCAAATATTTTAAATCAAACTTAAAATACTTTAAGTATTCGATTTAATATTTTTAAATCAATTTATTCTTTTAAATCGAATATTTTTTTAAATCGAATATTTTTAAATCAAATATTTAATATTTTAATAAATATTTGATTTAATTTAAATATGAAATAATATTCGAATATTTAATAATTTTTAGATTTAAATTAAATTGAATGTTTGTGTGATTAGACACATCCCAAGTGATCTAGGTTCAAGTCCCATTTCAACCATTTTTACTTTTTTTCCTAATTGCATTATAAGATACATATATAAAAGTGTGCAATATATATCATTAAGAGTAGCTTGGTGCAATGGTAAAAGTATGAGAATTTCTTACCTTCGTCTTAGGTTCAAATCCCCAATCCCATATTTTATTTCTTCTTTAAATTTCCTTTAATTTTCACCAAAAAAATAATGGTTTAATAAAATATGTTAGCAACCCATGTTAGATTGGTGAGCCAGCAGTTGGAGCATGGGTTTTTCATGCTTGTGACGCGAGATCAAATCCCCAAGGGAGCAAACTCCCTTCTATTTTATTTCTTTCAATTCTTTACGGTCAATCAGATGGTGACACGTGTCACCATTTAGTTGGTTAATTAAATCTATTAAATTAAATAAATTAAAACTTAAAATTAGATGGGACATTTGTCATCATTTGATTGGTTCGTTAATTTTATTTAATTAAATTAAAATTAGGATCAAATTGATATATTAGGTAAATAACAAGGACTAAATGTGTAATTTCACAAATTTCCGTTAACTGCCATGTCACCCTTCCGTTAGTTTTTTAACGACGGTAGTCAAAATAAGTCAATTTAATAAGTTTGGTGGTCTGATTGACGAGTTCGATAGTTTAGTAATCAAAATAGATATGACCCTAAAATTTAGTGTTCACTGGAGTAGTTTACACTAAATTTTATGTGAAATGACATATCAATTAAATATTTTTTGAAACCCACAATCTAATAAGTCCTAGAAATTGAAAAAAATAGTAATTATACTAACGACATATACGACGCCGGTTGTTAATATATTGACGTGACAATACTTGATTGGTTGATATTTGTTTTCTTAACCCATTAAAAATTAAAAATATTTATACAATATTATTTCAAATAATAAATAATTAAATAATAATAATTTAGAATATATAAAACTATAATGAAAAGGTCTTTAAAAATATGGAAAATTAATAAAATAGTATACACAATTATTTTTAATTATAACCGATTGAACATGATTATATAAATTATAATAATTGTAAAAATTCTTAAAGTTGTAAGAAATTCTAAAAATTATGAAATATAAGTATTATTATTCTGCTTATTACAAAAATTGTGGTCGAGCAAGATAGTTTTATATAATATTTTGAAATATAGGCACTAGATTTAAAGTAACCAATTTTGTACCGATGTCTTATTTTTTATGCCAGTATATTTTGAAATCAATATTTTTCAATGTATCATTTAGAGTTATAGTTTTTTTAATATTTTTAATATATGTTATATATAATAAAAATATACCTCAATCACATACATATTACTTATGCCTTCGTAAGTAATTCTTCGTATGGGTATAGCGAAATGCATCTCTCGAACCGTGTTCGATCTACAAGCTTGTGATGGGTCAAGATCGAACTTCTCACCTACCTTAATAGGGGGTAGGGTCGGTTCGAGTACCTTTTAAACCATAAACCCACATGAATAAATGTTCTAGAAAGCCCACCCCGTTAGAGCCAAGCATGCAAACTAGGGTTTATATTTGTGTAATATGCCATCTGTTAATAATTTATTATGCTGTACCAACCCCTTTCTTTTGTTGTGTGTTTTATTTCTGTATTTGTTTGGCTTGCATCATATCATACACTATTGATATTTCGAATCGAAAGTCAATCCTTGATTATGAATCTTCGAGTGGCATTTTCCAACACTAGGGCATGCCGTCCGAACATAGATGTCAGAAGTGAAGCCTTGAAGCTCCAACATCGACATGGTGATAGTGTACAGTGGGAAACAATCCATAATTTGCCAGAACGAGTACATATAGGCCTACTGCGAAACAACTTGTCCAAGCTGATCACTTTATGAGAAAGCCTGAAGGCCCAAGCCAAGCCATTTTTGCCAGAAAATTCAAAGACATAGCCTTGTTGCTCAAAGTGGAAGTGAATGAGCCCATGATCTCAGCAGCCGTTAAGTTTTGGGATCCAACATACGGGTGCTTCATCTTTGCAAGAGGACATGACCCCACCATCGAGGAGTATATGGTCTTGCTACGCTTGGAAGTGGAAGGACCTGATGTAATTTACTTAAAGGACCGAAATGTAGGCTATTGAAGGAAGCTCGCAAGTCTCACAGGGCTGAAAGTCGAGGAAATAGAGGCCCAAGTCGCAACGAAGAACAAAAGCTAGTGCCTCATTGTGAAACTTTTGTATTCCCAAATTACGAAGAATTTTAAGCATGAAAAAGCCTTGGACCTACTTGCCTTAGCCATTTATGGGTCAATGATTTGCCGAAGGTGGGTATGTGGAGATAGCCGTGGTTGAGTTGCTAGCCCAGAAAGGCGTGAACCCGGTCCCAGCCATCCTAGCCGAGACAAACATGTCCCCGAACTATTGTCGAGCCTGTAGGAGCGGCCGCATCACCGGATTCTTGAGCACCTTCTCTCCAAACTATTTATCAGGAAAGGATTTCTTGTTATATCTATGGTGACTTGTGGAGTTGGATTTTTGAGCACCTTCTCTCCAAATTATTTATCCCTTGTTATTTTTCGGGGTTTGGTTGGTTTTGGCCTTGGTAGTTCATCTGTGTTCTTATCATGGTTTCTAGAGTTTGTTTCAGCTTCTAACCGAGGCATGTGGATGGTTGTGTTTTCAGCTTTTTGGACATTTGGAACTATTTTTTAGGCTTCTCTAGCATGGGTATGTATGTCTCGTATTACCCGATTCAAGTCTATCTTTTCTTTAGCATTGCATGTTCTCCCTGTACCTACTGATTGAACGTTTTTAATTCTGTCTATTCACCTTATGGAGGCTTAGAGCTTGAATGTCACATATTTATAAACTTAAACAAGTACAAGAAAAGGCACATGGAAATATAGGTGATGATGCCAAGGTGTGCAGCCATGAAGGTAGGCATTCACTGTCAGGGTTGGACGCAAGATTTTATGTTAAGAGGTCTGAACTGTTAGAGAGTTATATTAGAAAGTTAGAGGTGCAAAATTACAAAATTTTAGAGGGGGCTAACTTAGATCATCGATAGAAAATACAAACTGTTAGAATAAGAATTGTTTAGCAGAATTGTTAATTGGTTTGTTAAAGGTTTGTTATTAATCAGTTGAAATTGTTAGGTTGCTGAGTTTGTTATTAGTTTGGGCTATAAAAGCCAATATCATTGTAATCCAAAATATGGTCCATTATTAATAAAATTTCCTATTCCCATTTCTCTGTATTTTAGAATCCCTATCTGCCGTATCTTCCTCATCTCTCTCACTCACAAACCACCATCGCCGTTCACTATTCCGGCAACCATGTCTCCGTTTTCACATGGTATCATTCGCCATTGAAGATCCTAGCGTCGTCTTTGTTCCGCTGCTGCCGTTTGAGATCTGATTCATCGCACTCTTGTTCACCGTTTGTGTTTTGCCGCTTTGCTTTTCGATTGCTGTCAAATATTCGCCGCTTTCATCTCGGGTTTGATCCTGCCTCTCAATCTTCATTCTTCTGTTGCTTTCATTCGGATCTGGTTCATCGCTATTCATTCCCAGCGTCAATGGCGTCAGTTTCCTCTACTGATATCTGGTTTGGTTGTGCTTTCATTTAATGCATTGGATTGTTGTTGCTTCTTTGTTGATTGGCTGACTACTTGGCTATTGTGTGATGATTTGGATTCTGCTAGTGCTACACTTGGTGTAGATTAGAGATTGGTTGCCGGTTGTGCTTTTGAGGATAATCTGGGAATTCACATAGTGACACATAGTAATGCTAGCTTAGGTTCTGTTTTGAATAATAGACCATTTATTTTTTACCTTCATTGTTTTGTTCTGATTTTGATGGTGGTGGAGATCGGATTCGCTGGTTTATATCCTTCAGAGTAACATCTCCATGGAAACCACAGGGTTTAGTGAAAGCAAATGGGTAGGCAACAGAAGATGCAATCTTAGGGGCTGCGTGTATGAAAGACTTTCGACCTTTGTAAACAACTTTTAGAGGAGTTCGAATTGCTTGCTTTTGAACAACATTAACCCGAGGCTCAGGTTGGGTATTGCACAAATCTGAAATATCAATTTGAACATCAGACGTGCCACTAAGATTCATATCATCAGAGCAAAGAAGCATTTCTGCATCATTAAAATATTTGTGAAATTAGCAGGTTCAGCAACCTCAACACGACCCCACTTGTCCACGGCAAGCCTCATTGATCCTTTAAACATGTCAATTTTTTGCATTGCGAAAAGTTACGGTAGTCCCATCCTTCATTAAGTCCACTTGTTCATTTCTAGCAGTAAAGATAATCATTCCGATCTCATCTCCAACCAAGCATTCAGCGATTCGCATTTTTTTTCTGCTATGATTTTCATACTTTCTAGGATTGCAAATGAGTTGGATTGCTGAAGAAATTATGAGCTGAACATCTTTGTTATATCTGCTTGTTGGTTCTGAGCTGTGGTAATTGGTTCTCAGTTGGTATAGAATGTTGGCCACTAGTACTAAAGGTTTGGATGATTTTGTTAATGTCAGATTTCTGAAAATGTCAAATTTCTGAAGGAGTTCTGAATGAGAAAAAAAAATGTATGACAAAAAGGTGAGTAAAGAAGAACGAAAGGATGAAGAACACCTTCGATTCTCAGTAAACCACCGAGTAAGAAATACAAATTTTGTTTCTAACGGAACTCTGAATGAAAGAATGATGATTGAAGGAAGAAAGCATCTTTATCATCTCTACTAGCTCACTTTGACCACTGTGTTTGTTTTCAATTCATTGTTTACCAGCTAACAATCCAGCTTAGACAATCAGTCAACTCATTGAAGAAGATTGAAGAAGTTCAGAAAAGTTAGAAAGCGGGGTGGATGTTAGAATAAGAATTGTTTAGCAGAATTGTTAATTGGTTTGTTAAAGGTTTGTTATTAATCAGTTGAAATTGTTAGGTTGCTGAGTTTGTTATTAGTTTGGGCTATAAATAGCCAATATCATTGTAATCCAAAATATGGTCCATTATTAATAAAATTTCCTATTCTCATTTCTCTGTATTTTAGAATCCCTATCTGCCGTATCTTCGCCGTTCACTATTCCGGCAACCATGTCACCGTTTTCACACAAACACAAAGAAAAAATATAAACAAAATACAAAAATTTTATTTTCAAGTGTTAGAATGATTCCATGTCCTTCCTATTGCAGATTGTTATGCCCAGATTAAACTGGAGGTGGGTACTTGCATTTTCATCTCTGCCATCCTTTGCTCTGCTTCTTGTGATTCCATGTTTGGCTTAGAATTTCTTTTTCTTCTTCCACTACTAACCCATCAGCCTTCCATTTTAACTATCTGCTTATTATTTGGAGCTCCCATGAATGCAAATGAAACCTTTACAGTTGCCTGTATATATTTCCCTGAGGTAAGCCATTTAACAATATGGTATGTCCCTAATTGCCCATTTCTTTTTCACATCACTGAAGCTGTTATTTTCATGTAGTTATATCCAACGCCGGTGCGGACAACGGGTGCTGGAGTTGCAAGTGCTGTAGGAAGAATCGATGGTATGGTATGTTCTCTTGTTGCAGTGGGACTGGTGAATGCATGCCATCAAACGGCAGCCGTCGGGCTGTTTTTGGTTGCTATAGTTGTTTCAATAGTTTGTATTCAACTCTTTCCCTACGTAGAAATTGTTCAAAAAAAAAAATCTCTTCCCCTACGGCACCAAGGGACGAGAACTTAGTGATACTAGCTGATATGATCACAAGTAATTGGTTTCTTGATACGTATACTGTGCTTGCACGTTGTTCACTACTTGTATTGATATTTCAAGTGTGGGGTGGAGATGTATATATGTATATAGATACACGTAAAACATGTACTTGTTGAAGAAAATGTAATGATTGAGCACTTCCTTGTTCCTTTTGCTACTTAATTCTGATGATGGGATTATAACGATCATGTTTGACAATTAGTGGATAGCTAATAGCGGATTACATTATTTGATAGTTGTATACATTAGTTAATTTGACTACCTGATTGTATAGAAGTGTTTGGTAAAATTAACGATAGCTGATAGCTGTTTGATTATTTAAATAAGCAAAATGACATATAATGACATGATTATATTTTACACTTGTATAGTTTATTAATTATTAATATTTTGTATTTATTAATATTAATTAGATTATAAAAAATATTTTTTAATATAACATTACTAAGCATATTTGAAATATCTATATATTTATTTATTATTTATATAATTATTTTTAATACAATTTAATTAACTATTAAATTTAAATATAAATATAAATGCGAGAATAAAAATAAAAAATATTAATTTACAAATATCACAATGTAAATGTGTGAGCATGAAGAATCAAAATAAAAAATGGCTAAATTTAGGTTACTTGGATATTTTTGATAATTTTTTAGGGTAAAATGATCTTTATAATTCTTATGTCAAAACCTTTAATTTTAAAAAATTCCTATTATCAGCTCTTTTAAAATTAAAAATTTCATCCTAATCTGCTATTTCAATCCGTTATTCACCGAACATTCAATTAGTAAATTTGACTGATTAAATCTCTAATATTAACTCAAACCTCTAATTTTAACTCAAACCGCTATTTACTAAACAAAGTTAATTTAAAAAATAGTGGTGGAACGGTCTGATCTATTCCAACGTTACAAAACATAATATCTCAAAAACGAGACACAACAATATAGCCTTGCCCAAATGAGAGGTTCAATAGAGACCTTGTTCGGTCTGACCTTTCAATTTTGTCAGGCGATCGTCATCCTAACACGGTACGAGAACTCTAATTTTCGTTGAGTTGGGTTCGAAATCACTTCTTATACACTCCCAAACCATAGCATCATATAAGACCATTTGATACATGCATGGGAGGATTAAAGCAATGCATATTGGACAAGAAGGTGAATTTGTTTGTGAAGTTTGGAAAGTCAGCCAACTTGAGATGACATTTCGAATGGGATCCTGGCATTTCTGGGTAGAGTTGTCTTCTAACAAATTGACCGGAATTCAGTTACCTTTCTAATGCATCTTGAAACACATCAATCGGACATCAGGAACTCAAGATATGCTCATTTTACTGAAGACTGCGCATGCAGAAAACTGGATACGAGATTATTACGGGATTTTGTAAAATTCAGCCCAAAAGCTATTATATAAGGCTTTGGACGAATTAGACTTAGCCCAACTTAATTATTAACATTTAAATTATGTTTTTAGCGTTTTATATACTTTAGGAACCAACCACCCTTCTCCCAAGCAACTCTTATCAACTTATCACTTGCACTTACAGCTTATCACTTGCAGCCCAAGCACAAGGAGTTTAAAGGTTGTTCTTATTTTATTTTTTAATTAAATTAGGATTTCCTTGTTTTAGTAGAAGTTAAATTACCTTGGCTATCCTTCACTTATAAAAGGATGAAGCCTCCACCATTGTAATTGATATTATTGAGATTTTCTTTGATTAATGAAATATTTAGTGAGTTTGTTTTTGCAAGTGCTGATTACTTGTGCCTTAGAAGTCTTCTTGAACATAATGTCACGGTCCTATTCGCGTGATAGGCGAGACCGTGACAGGATGCTTGCTGGTTGTGCTTAATGCGGGATGCGGGATAGCAATAAAGGTGTAGTACGTGTCGTACAGTCGTTCAGTCATGGGGACGGGCGTGCTGGTTAGACACCACACTGGTCGGGAGCTGTCCCCGCTTCCCTGATGAGCCCATGGGAGGGCGAAACCAGTAAGCATCGAGTGGAAAAGGCTGAGTCCCGGGCTGGTAAGAGCCCTGGGTTGCCGCACGGGGGCTATGTCCCTGCGCCAAGACTCTGACCCCGTGACAAGCGGTATCAGAGCCAGTCTGTGTGCTAGCTGTGAGCTTACCAAGCGCTCCATGTGCTGCGTAGCGAGTCAAAGTGGACGAGCGTTTGTCTCGCACCTGATAAAGGGGTGTTCGCGAGTGGTGTAACCCCCTCGTCCCGGTCTGGCCGGATGACCGGTCCGAGTAAGCTACACGGGGAAAACCGAGTGAAAACTCCCTAAGGATTTCCCCCTCGGTTAGCAACCCTAAAATTCTTTTCATTTTAAATCTTGTCTAGATGAGTATTTAATCCTATGTGATCATACAGCGGAACAACATATACAAAACAATCGGACGAACTCAAACTATCATGATACAGCCCTATTTTAAACTTAGACTGCAGGCGGTATCGATACACCTAAGGGGTGTATCGATACCCCTTGACCAGGTAAAAGGGGTCAAAGTCAACCCGTGGAGACCGTATCGATACACCCTAGGTGTGTATCGATACCCTCCCCAACTGTTGACTTCCCCAGGGTCAACACTAAGGGAACCGTATCGATACGCATGAAGGTCCGTATCGATACTAAACTGGACAGTAGCTCCAGTAGCCAAAATAGTATCGGTACGCCCCCTCGCGTATCGAAACACGGGGCCTGAAACATGAAGGCTGTGTCGATACGGGACCAACCGTATCGATACCCCTGCTTCGAAAACACAGGTTTGAGCTGGTTTAAGGCACAAGGTGACCCTTAAATCCCTCCCAAACCTCAACCAACACACTAACATGCATCCTACGTCAACCAAGAGTTTAGGCATGCTTAAACTTGAGACTAAAGGCACATTTCAACACAAGGTGATGACTCAATCATACAAGCAACTAAAACTTTCAAGCAAAGGCATTTCAACCAAAGGCATCTCAACATTTAAGGTCATACAAGGAAACTCAAAGCCTCTAAGGCACAAGACAAGCATATGGAGGTTCACACCCACATCAAGGCAACCTAACATTGATAGACATGCTAGCACACCCAACATACATCATAGCATATCATGCTTACAAACCACAATCAACATATCATCAAAACGTATAAATGAGTCATACAAGCTCACATAAAGACACTCCATTGCCACATTGCTTAACTACTACAAAATCAACCATACTTGAGCAACAACTTGGAAAGCCCTTCTTGCCTTGCCTCGAGCTAACACCACGCTAATGATCTGCATTGTTGAACATAGAGAGCGTAAGCTATAAGCTTAGTGAGGGTGCTCTAAAACGAAAAACATCAACAATGCAGGGTTCAAGCATGTTAATCCTAGTCTTACATACATCAAGCATAGGCATTAGAATCAAGTAGACCTAGCTAGTCTTCAAGTGGCATATATGGTCTCTCAATCCTATCAAGTTTAAGCATCAACATCCACATCATGCAACAACACCATATATCACAATCACATATCACCATCATATATCACAATACATGAACAAGTTTAATTGGCCACTTTAATTACCCCGATTGTGCGGATTTAAACCTCAACAACACTTTACCTCGGTGGGATTTCACTCATCACCGGACCTTGCATGTGCGGGATTCCACTCATCGCCACATGCCCTACGGATGGGATTCCACTCATCATCCCGTAGAAATAATTAAAAGCTTCCGGTGGAATGTTACATCACCGTACTCTTCCTTGATGACTTAACGCCATCAAGGCCACGTACGTTTTGACTCAATTTGTGTGCACACTATCCTAATGATCGATCATTTACAACCGGTAATTATTTAGTGCCAATTATCATCATCAATCACATATCATCAACACCCTCATGCTCATCACATATATCCACATCATAATATACATACATGCACCATATAATCACAAGTACAAGGGCATAGTCATTAAGCACATTGCATTTAAGGAAAGCAAGACTAAATTAATTACTTGGATTATAAGGAAGTGGCCTACCAAGCACACTTTACACACACACACTACTCATGCTCGAACCAAACTTTAAAACAAGTTAAGACCACTCACCGCCCTTCCTTAGCAATTCGAACCAATCTTCCTACGAACCCGGACTCGGTCCCAAAGCCTCCTCAACGTTCCCTCTTGCTTCTAGTCAAACAAAACACATTCGTCACTTCCCAATTCAATGCTAAACTCAACCATCAATTTACTTTGCAAACACAACCCAATTTTCCACAAATTCCCAAACCACATAATATCTCAAAAACCCAATTTTCGTACTCTAACAATCCTTGGCTGAAACACCCACTTCCAAACATCCAAATGACTTCCAAAACATCCCAAATCACCCTCCTAACATAGGTAGACCATCAGCCCTTCAATTTCAACATTAAACCCACCAAAAACCCAAGTTTTCATACTCTAAAATTTGCCCTAAGGGCCCACTACGAAATTTCATCCAAAATCAACCAAATTAATATATATTGTGTATTTCATTATGCTTAAACAAAACCCCAACACAATTTATCAAAACAAATTGAAAAACCCCCTTAAAAATCCAAGCTTTAATATAAACCCTAATTTCTAAAACTTCACATTTTTGAAATCTAAAACCATAGATAAGTAGAGGATAGAGAGGAGGTTAAGAAAACGTATTTACCTCTTAATTTGGTGTTGAAATCGGCTAACAAATCAATGGAATAGTAACTAGGGTTTTGAGAGAGTTTGAAAATGGGGGAGAGGGGTTTGATGTTGGGAAAGGGGGAATAAGAAGGAAAATGACAACTTTTTCCTTAAAGTTGTCTTGCTTTATTTTAAAATTTGGGTAAATAGCAACATAGGTCCCTCCCTTCATATTAAAACTCAATTAGATCATTATTTGAAATTGGATTGTTTTAATTAAATTTTATTTGACTCGAACTATAAACCGGCTAACTCCTAGGCCCAAAACACGGGTGTTACAAGTGGGGCCTCTAGAGACGAGGTCGGGTAGGCAGGAAGCTGTAGCGAAAGTTCGCCAAGCACTCGCAGAACCTCGGTAAAGAGGGCGAGCAGGTAGGGAATTGCACACTAGATCCGGGCTAATTAAAAAGAAGAGGGTAAAGAGCTTTCTCCCCATGCACGAGAGCGTGTATGAATTGAGTGGGGGAGTTTGTCACGGTCCTATTCGCGTGATAGGCGAGACCGTGACAGGATGCTTGCTGGTTGTGCTTAATGCGGGATGCGAGATAGCAATAAGGGTGTAGTACGTGTCGTACAGCCGTTCAGTCCTGGGGACGGGCATGCTGGTTAGGCACCACACTGGTCGGGAGTTGTCCCCGCTTCCCTGATGAGCCCATAGGAGGGCGAAGCCAGTAAGCATCGAGTGGAAAAGGCTGAGCCTCGGGCTGGTAAGAGCCCTGGGTTGCCGCACGGGGGCTATGTCCCTGCGCCAAGACTCTGACCCCGTGACAATAAGTTCGACGAGTTCTTGTGAGGGAGATCATCTTCACACTCCTGCTTGCCTAGGTAATTGCGTCTAGGAGGGTGGGTTAGAGCCGCTTGAGGTTGCTTGCTTAGGTAATTGCGTCTAAGAGGGTGCCGAAGACAAAACCATCACAAATCCATCAAGCCATCTCCATCTTCAACTTCATGCCATCTCCATAGTCATAAACAAAGCTAAATTTTCAGATTTGTTTTATCTACCTCTCCATCAATCTTTTTCAATCTTTTTGTTTAAATTCTTATTATTTATCCCCTAATCTTCTTTCTTATCTTCGTTTTTTTATTTTCCAGCCTTGAATATGAAATTTTTAAGAAAAGCCCTTTTATTTTCTCTTGAATTTTCAGATCTGCTCATAATCTTCTTGATTGAGTCTAGAGCCCCTAGTTCTTGCAACAACTTGATTAAAAGCTTCTAAATTCAAGTTTGCGCTACTCTATCACCTTTTCCACCTACGAGAAGGTCAAGCTTCTACACATATACTGATATACCATCACTTAGCTCCAAACCCCTCAGCACACATACGCGAAGCCACATAGAGGCCGACAGAGTCGCAAAGGCATGGCCACGTGGCTTACCCTTTCGATTTATTATTTTAGCTTTACGATTTCTTTTAAAATTTGGCACTTGCAAAAAAAATTAAAGGGTAAAGTACACAAATGCTCACTAAACTTTAATTAATTATTTAATTTAATAACTCAATTGTCAATTACTTCAATGTTACCATTAAACTTTTAGTTTTGCTTCAATTTGGCCACTGGCCCGTTAACCGCCTTTAAAAGGGTGACTGGCTGTTAAAATATTTTGTTTAATAACACATTTAGTCTTTCACGTTTACACATTCAAACAATTTAGTTCTAATCCGAAAGAAATAATAAATTTAACCATCATTATTTACACTCTATTTTAATTTGACACTGCCTTTAGTTAAAAATAGTTTAACCCTAAACCTAAAACTTTAAACCCTAAACCCTTAAGCTTTTAAACCCTAAACTCTACAAATAATTTGGCACTTCTGACCTTAGGTAAAGGGGTTACACATGTTTCCATTTTCTTGTACCTAAAACATGACAAAGAAGAAAGAATTTAAGTGGCAGTACAAAAATAAAATCAGAATAAGTTGAGAAATGAACGAGCCAGGAGTGGAAATGATGAAACAACAAAGTTCTTATTGACTGACAAATCAATATTGGTTATAAAATGCAAATGTAAATAAATGAAACTGTTGCACAAGTTAACTCACCAAACATCATCTGCATCCCTTGGTTTACACATATTGGCAGAATTCTTGCGGCAGGAATATTTGTCATTTAACTTTTTCCTCCAAATAGCAATATCTCCCTTCTTATATTTTTTTTCTCTCAGCAAAGACGTTCAGCTAACTCTTCAATCTTTCTTTGCTCAACCTTAAGATCCAGTGCAAAATGTACCTGTGTTTCATGATTGTCCCGAGGTGCAAAAGACATAGCCAGAACATTTCTCTTCAAAGTGTAGGCACCCCAACTTGCAACCTATGATAAGTAGTTTATACTGAATAAAAATGCCAAAGTAGATGCTCTGTTGATGATTGTAAGCATAAAGACATAAAAGAGTATTCTATACAGGCATGCTGTGTTCAATAAGACAGAGCTCTAATAGCAGAAAGAGTATCTGGAATTACTAAAACGTAGCAAACGATGGAAGTAAAACTTATAAAAGGGTGGAGATTCATCAGCAACAACTTCTACAATCCTAATTCTCCTAAATCTATTAACCAACAATTCCCTTCCTATGGTTTCGGGTTTTGAGTTTAGGGTTCTAGAGTTTAAGGGTTTAGGGTTAAATTATTTTTAATTTAAAAATTGCCAAATTGAAATAAAGTATAAATAATGGGGTTAAATTTATTATTTCTTTCGAATTTGGACTAAATTGTTTGAATGTGCAAACATGGAGGACTAAATATGCTATTATACAAAATATTTTAACAACCACGTCACTCTTTTAATGGCGGGTAATTGGTCAGTGGTCAAATTAAAACAAAACTAAAAGTTTAATGGTAACATTGAAATAATTATAAATTTAATTACTAAATTGTATAATTGATAAAAGTTTAATGATTATTTGTGAACTTTACCCAAACTTAAATCATAATTTATTTTACATACTTTAATATCATAAAATAATTTTTGTTTTAGTGGTAAAATATATAAATGTAAGTAAAATTATTTTACTTGAAATCAATAAATCAAATCATATTATAACTTATAAGTATTTTTTATGTGAAAAATAATACTTTTATGAGAATTGTTAAAAATTTGTCTAAATTTAGATGGAAGAAAAGAGTACACATGGCAATTATAAATAACAAAGCATTAACCAACCAATGTCAGATCTACACAAAACAATTGAGCTTAATTAACTCGGCTAAAAGCCTAAAAGTACCCCAAGCCATAGATACTAACCCACCGCTTATAAAATATCCGCAATATTCAACGGGGAAAATCCCCGATGCCACACATGAATATTTTTAATCTTATTTTCTTTTCCAAATTTCTCTATAATTCTTACAGTAACATTTTATTTCCAGCCTTCGTCCATGCCTCAGCACCAAATGACCATGAACGGTTTTTGGCACCATCGTGTGAGCTGCCTCTAACCTTGTGTGTAAAAGTTTACTACAATTATTCTTAAAAAAGTTTATATATATCTATTTGATATTTTAAATTTTTTGACATGATATATACGGTAAAAGTTTACTGTAATTATTCTTAAATACTTTATAAATTATATATATCTCAACCTTGATTAACTAACAGTCACGTCAGTCTTTTTATTCAAATCTAACATATTTTATAAAAATGGAAAGATTCAATGTTGAACTGTTTAAAAAAATAATAGATATAAATAGGGATGTTTAACGAGTTGAGTAGCTCGTGAGCTGCTCGAACTCGACTTGGTCAAAACTCGATAAATGCTCGACTCGAGATCTTAAGGAGTTGAGTTGAGTGAAGTCTAACTCGACTCAATAAGTTTGCGAGCAGCTCGTTAAGTTTTTAAAATATTTGTGGATTGTTACTTTAGTTTTAATATGCTAGATTGATGAATTTGTGGATTGTTACTTTAGTTTTAATATGCTAGTTTGGTGTATTTGTGGATTGTTAGTTTGGAATTTAGACTTTGAAAGTGCTTTACAGACTCTTTTGATATTTTTTGGTTAAATTTGTTAATATATGTTAATATTAAGCCCATATAGTATTGTTAAATTTTACTTTTAGTTAAAAATAAGGTAAATTTTTTAGTGAGTTTAATGAGTAACGAGTCGAGCTTAACGGGCAATGAGTCGAGTTGAGCAACAAATTTTTTTAATGAGCACGAGTCGAGCACAATTTTAACGAGCTTAACGAGCAACGAGACGAGTCGAGCAACAAATTTTTTTAACGAGCACGAGTCGAGCACTGCCTAACTCACGATCGACTCGCTCGATAAGCACTCCTAGTCATATAAAACCCCTACCCTCTCCAAATTAGTTCTTTAGTTATTGTCACGGTC